>CM060454.1:2425625-4851250 GCA_030544415.1 Thalia dealbata
TCCAAATATACAATTTTGTTAATTGCATTGACTTAAAAGCTTGTATTTTTTGTAGGAGCGAGCTTAAGAAAAATCGCAAAATTTGGAGAGTGTTTTTTACAGCGAGGAACAAAAGGTACTTCGTTTAGAAATGAGGCCTATGCAGAGGATATTTCACCATATAAGTGAACTTGTTGGCAGTATTTTTCATTACGAACCTGTAAAAGACTCATCCGTGGAAAATTTGAAGTCTAGAAAGAAAGTACTAGATCCTCAAGGTCGATTTCTCCAAAAGTGGAATAAGATATTTGTTTTATCCTGCGTGCTGGCAGTATCGGTGGATCCCCTCTTCTTTTACATTCCAGTGGTGAATGAAAAAGAGACCTGTATTGATTTGGATAAAAATTTGGTCATCACTGCATGTGTCTTGCGCTTCTTCACTGACATCTTCTACATACTCCATATAATATTTCAATTCCGAACTGGCTTTATTGCTCCACCATCTCGTGTATTTGGAAGGGGTGTCTTGGTTACAGATTCTTCAGCAATAGCCCTTAGATATCTTAAGTCGCACTTCCTAATCGACATTCTTGCTGTCATTCCTTTTCCACAGGTAATAGACTCACCTTTATGATATATGTGCATATGTATTATAATTTAGATCGTCTTGATGATGAATAATTGGGAATTTCTCTTGCATCAAATAATCTGTAAAATACATTGTGTTCAGTTCTAATTTATAATTTATTTTACTTTTTTAGAGTATATATATCTTAAACCAGATTTTTTTTCCTTGTATTATGTTCAGTTAAATATGGGCATTCTCTTAATTATGTCTAGAATGACTATTAACTATGAAACCTTTATCCAGAACAGAAAGGTCTATAGATATATACCATCATCTCAGTTGCATTCTTTTTCAGCAACCTTATATGTGTTGGATTTTCAGTGCTAAGAGATGTATATGCTTCTCAATTATGTTGATGCTAATTCTGACAACCAAAGGAGATCTATATGCTTTCCAATTTATGGAAGGTGAGTTTGTTAGAATATCATTGGCTAAGATCAGTATTAAGAGTCTTTAAGCAAAAACAAGTGAGAAAAATATAATGACCTTTTGGTGCTCTTAGTTTGAACAATTAGTTTGTTGTAAATATAGCTGAATGATAGGGATAGATTTATGCAACGGATGTGAAACTTTTGGGACATTGCAGCTGTTGTGGTTGTAGTCGGTATTGTTGTTTAACAACAAATTCTTAGTGACATGAATAGACTTTTCAGTCTATAGGAATTCTACTTCTCGCCAAGGTCAGTTTCTTCCCTACATCATGAATCTTGTCAATATAAATTCAAGTTACTGGAGAATGATTTCCAAAACCTGCGAAGGATTTTTGCCCACACTTCATCCTATATCTGAGAAGGTGCCTTTGATATTTAAAGTTAAAAAATTTTGGACCACCTCATTGGATTATTGGATCATAGTCATTTCTTCAATAGGGTTTATAATGGCAGTTTAATCGACATAAAAAAACCTAATTTAAATTATTCCTGATGTCCGTAAACTTTCCAGGTTCATAATGGAAACTTTGTTTGAATTGCTTGTATTTGTTAGAGGAAGGTGTCATGTATTTTCTTTTGTATGTTTTGAGCTTTCTGTTATTTCTACCATGGAAAGGTGTTTGATCATTCTCTTTAATGCTTTTATCCTTCTAGGTTGTTATATTGATCATAATGCCTAGACTGAAAGGGTCGGCTTTAGTGGATGCAAAGACACTGTTGATGTACATTGTCATATTACAGTATGTGCCCAGGCTTGTTAGGATCATACCATTGTATTTGGAAGTCACAAGATCTGCTGGCATAATTGCCGAAACTGCATGGGCTGGGGCTGCTTTCAATCTCTTTCTGTACATGCTTGCAAGCCATGTAAGTTCTGCTTTCCTAGTAGTATATTTTCTCTTACAAGTGTCTGGACATCCATTTTCTGCAAAGTAATTTCTGCATAAAACATCAATTTTCATTATTAAATTAATTAAACACATTACAAAACCTCTGGCTACATTATTCTATGCCCACTAACTTTTAGTGTTTTGATAAAGTTGCAAATCTGCATCTCAATGTGGCATGTTTTACCATGAATGATGTTCTAGTTGTTGAAGTTGTGGTCTTATTGCTCTCTTTTATTAATCCACTTTCAGAAATGTCTTGTTAGTAATTATAATTTTTCATTTAGGTTAGCGACAAGCCAAGCCTGGCTTGGATACAGTTTAGGCCTTGCTTAGCCAGGGCTTTGTTGAAGAGAGTTTAGGCTCATGATATCCATACTAGTACTTGTAAGATCAGTAATAAAACTAGAATTTTCACACGATTCTGGGATGACCATGATTTAGGGTACTAGTCTAAACACTGCCTTCTGCTATTTATTTAAGCATCCCGTCTCTGATGCTTAGCTTACTTAACAGAGTTTATTTAAACTTTTAGGCTCTGTATTCAACTCTGTTTAACACACTCTCGCTCCTTGCCATCTTACATTTCCATTGTTCCTCCGAAGTGCTACTTGAACATCAGTGATACACCAGTCCAAGCAGCAGCCTTTTAATTAAAGCCACTAATTCTACCTGACCTCACCTTGTTTGCAATTGGATAATATGCCAACACCAAACTTAGTACTTGTCACAGGCGGTAATGGCTCAACGCTTCAAGTGGAGCTCACCTTACATTTTCTACCATGCTGAGAGAAAGGGGGATACATGCATGGTTTTGCATGGAGGACAGACCTAGTTGCTCGTAATGGTGTTGACAGTGGCAGAAGGATAGTGAAACTGTGTCAATCAATTGTGTGGTGCTGTGGCGAAGGCAGTGATGCTGATTTTGAGGTGACATAGTTGGGTAATAGATAGTGGTGCTCACGAGGAGGTTAACTTCTGCAGCTGATTGAGATGGTGCAAACTAACAAGCAAACTATGTAGGCTAGAGACAAAAAATTAATGACCGGTTTCATTTCATTGATTAATACAGAAGGTGCCGTATTGTATTCTTTGACTAGCGGAAGATATTCATCAATTCCTCCTATATAACGCCACTAACATTCTTAGTGAAATCTTACAGGTACTTGGGGCATTCTGGTACTTCCTTTCTATTGAACGGGAAGATTCTTGTTGGAGGCAAGCCTGTCATAAGCATAATTGCACGACTACTTCCTGGTACTGTGGAGGTGAACAAAGAGAAAGCTTGGATTTTATAGATGCTGAATGCCCTATCGATCAAGCTAATGCTACAATCTTTGACTTTGGTATCTACCTTCAAGCTCTTCAAGCAGATATTATTCTTCCAGGAAACTTTCTGGAAAAGTTCTTCTATTGTTTTTGGTGGGGCTTACAGAATTTGAGGTACATATGCAGGAAAAATTATACTCTCCATACTCTGCTTTCGCAGATAGGTCTTCTGGTAATTATTAACTGCTGTTCTTAATTCATGTATCTTGCAGTGCCCTGGGACAAAATCTGCAAACAAGCACTTACTTGTGGGAGATTTTATTTGCTGTTTTTGTATCCATTTCTGGGCTGGTTTTATTTTCACTTCTTATCGGCAACATGCAGGTTCATTTTATTAATAATCAATTTGATTGACTTTTTTCATTTGGTTAATTCTGTACAAGTTTGATATGTGCATTAGTTCTCGCTGGGTAGAAGTGATACATGGATGAGTTTAGGCAAGAAAATTCATATATTTATTTGTTTAAATTAGGAGGCATTTGGTTGCTTGTGATTAGAAATGCATGCTATTATTATTTGCCTGCAAATACTAAAGGTACAAGATGCTTGCACTTGGAATTGCAAATTAAGAATTTTATATTTATTTATATCCTACAAATGCAACATGTGGTAGTTCAAGTTGCGGATACATTTGCAATTTGTTAGGGGATATTGCAAGTGGATCTGAACCTAGTGAATCAGTACTTAATGTCCAATCATCTATCTACGTTGTTTGTAGCAAGAAATTCATTGTTGTGCATTTCATCAAGTCAGCTTTTAATGGCCCGTTAAACAAACCCTTTCCTGATATCACAGACTTATCTGCAATCAACCACTGTGAGAATAGAAGAAATGAGAGTGAAAAGACAAGATGCTGAGCAATGGATGTCTCACCGTTTACTCCCAGAGGACTTGAGGGAGCGAATTCGTCGTCATGAGCAATATCGATGGCAAGAAACAAGAGGGGTTGATGAAGAATATCTGCTACAAAACTTACCAAAGGACCTAAGAAGGGACATCAAACGTCATCTCTGTTTAGCATTGTTGAGGAGGGTTAGTTTTTTTCCTTCACCCATAACACTGATCAACATGAATTAATAGAGCATTTTTGAAAGTGAACAAGTATATTTCTCGACACTCAATTCTTCTAAGCACAATAGTTATGCTATTCGAAGGTTAATTTAACCCCTTGAACAATAGGGAAACTTCTTGAGCTAGATGCTCGATATTAGGAAGTTTATCACAGGGAAGTTTGCTTAAGTTTCTCCGCACCTTCATAATGTGGGGAAAGAAAAGGATCTTATATGGATAAGATGGCCATCAATATTGTTGAAAATTCTTCTACTTCTATGCCATTATGAAAGGCATGCGAGACTGCACCTGGGAACCAATCCACCCTTATACTGAATGCTTCTCTTCCTATGTGATATACAAAGTCCGAAAACCTTGTCCTTAGTAATTTCTAGTCCAACAATAATTTTTGTAGCTTTATTGTTTAACAATGCTTTTTCTTTGTCTTCTTACACTTGTTTTACAGGTTCCCATGTTCGAGCTAATGGATGAGCAACTCATGGATGCTATGTGCGACCGTCTAAAACCTGTTCTTTACACCGAAAACAGTTGCATCATCCGCGAGGGAGACCCGGTGGATGAGATGCTCTTCATCATGAGAGGGAAACTTCTTACGGTGACGACAAACGGTGGGAGAACAGGGTTTTTCAATTCGGTTTGCTTGAAGGAAGGAGATTTCTGCGGCGAAGAGCTACTCACCTGGGCTCTGGACCCAAACTCAGCGTCCAGCCTCCCTGCGTCCACGAGGACGGTGAAGGCTCTCTCCGAGGTCGAGGCTTTTGCTCTCGTTGCTGATGACTTGAAATTTGTTGCCTCCCAATTCAGGAAGCTTCACAGCAAGAAGATAAGGCACACCTTTAGGTTCTACTCGCAGCAGTGGAGAACCTGGGCCGCTTGCTTCATACAGGCAAATTGGCGTCGCTACGCAAGAAGGAAGCTCGAGGAGTCCCTCCGCGAGGAGGAGAACAGGCTGCAGGCGGCCCTCGTGAAGGATGATGGCACTACTACACCCAGCCTCGGTGCGGCGATATATGCTTCAAGGTTTGCGGTGAACGCCCTGCGTGCCCTGCGCCGAAATGTTACTCGCAAGTCCAGGTTGCAGGAAAGGTTGCCCGTAATGTTGTTGCAGAAGCCACACGAGCCGGACTTCACCTCGGAAGAACAGTAGGAGAGCATATGATGGTTGCTGGATTGTTGCATCTGTCAGTGTTGTTCGATCAGATGATTTGATCTTGGCTTGCAAAAACGACTGTTTGGATGGAAAAGGAGAAGGCGCTAAACCTACAGAACTTGGCATTCGATTTGCCAGTCTCGATGGGTGGTTCACAAGTTGTTCTTTTGGCAATCCGGCATCGGTAGACAATGCAATGGCGCCTTACATCTGCGCAGGCTGTATGTATATTACATTAGTAGCGATGTATTGTTTCAACTTTGGGAATCCTATCAAATTACTGCCGCGGCTATTCCTCAACCACCTGCTCCTTGCAGTATTTTTAGGATTGAGGGAAGACTGATGTCAATTTCAGATGTAATCAAAATGCTCAACTGTGGAAAGCATTGAAATGTATCAGCATTCTGCAAGATGTTCTATAAAGGATTGGCACATCTGCCGCAGCTTAAGGACAACTCAAGCCAAATAGAATGGATTTTTTTTCTTTTTTCAAGAGCATCTCTTCTGAAATAATTTGATTCTTTCAGTGATAACAAAAGATTGCATTGTTCACGGACGCCTAGATCCATTATTCACGAGGCAGGTATTCCTTGGTAACTGGTAAGGGAGAATATGAGAAAAAAATAACAGAGTACGAAGATAAGTAATGCAACACAAACAGAATGCAGGCTTATCAACTCAGTTTAAATTCAAATTTCCAAAAATGAAGAATACAAAGCTAGTAATTAGTCCCAAATGATGTACATCAAAAATTTGATCAACTGGACATTTTTGCTACAATGCTCATCAAAAATTCAGTAACGTCCACCAGAAACGATCACCTTGCTCTGCCCACTTACCTGAATGAAGAAAAATAACGCGAGTTTAAATAAACTTAAGAGTATGGCATCATAGTAGAGGAGATTCACCAGAATCTGGGTATCGTACCAAGATGAGCTAGATATAAAGAAAAACATAGAACGAACAAAAATGTAAGTCCCATTAGATATTGGGGTATCAACTAGAATTCTCCCATAAAACTGGCAATTGTCGGTTAATTGACAATCTTTTACCATGGATACTTCTTAGCAAAATGTTTTACTTAAGAAGATTTCGTATAACACAATATTTCTTGATTCTATAAACTTTCTGCTTCGTTATGCTTTTAAAAGATAACATCTAAGAAATACTTTAAGCAGACGTCTCAGAATTCCAGGACTTTTACAAAGTTGTATCTCTAGCTTCCATTAGCTGCATATACAGTACGGCCACAGATGAAAGACATGCTGCATCCTTGAAAATGCTCTGTTAATTAAGTGTTAACTTGAATCTTAGAACACTCCCATCGAACTAGATCCATTAATGCATACGAGCACTGCTACTAAATTTCTAGCAAATAAATATTAGTTCAAAAAACCAAATAGCCAGTAATTATTATCGCTATACTTAGGTTCAAAAGAATGAACAGATAAACCATCAGTAGTTCAATGGTTGTTTAAGATTAAAAAATTGTCAAATTGCAACGAACATTGCCACCAATAACTACGATTCGAATATCGTCATAAACCCTCAATTGTTTCCGGAGGCATTGAGGAAATGAAGCAGGTGTAGGCCTTTGAGCCATTACTCGCACTGAGGCAGGTGTAGGCCTGCATACTGCAGTCCACATAGATATAGTTTAACCAGATTCCTATGAGAAGCTCTTGCCAAATTTTGCACCTGCAGCAGCAAACGAAGGATGTGTTCCAAAAGGCTCTAGTTAATGAGAACATGCTAACAAAAACAACCGGTGATATAATCATTATTACATGATATAACAGTACAATAGATCATTATTATTATGTTGGGTATAAGGAGTGATATAGTTTTGGTATCTGCATGTGTTGATCATGCATTCAGCTCTAGGATTCACAATCGAAATATACAGGGCACTATGTTTTTGCATTTAGCTAAGGATGCTTCAACTTACTATTTTTATTACAAATACAGCAACGTCATATAACTTTCAACCTTCTTTGTTTGAGTTCCTCAGTCCTTATGACATGATAAGATTATATGTTGAATAGACACAAGATTTTCACATGAAGTTCAAGGAGAATAAGCATCTCATCTTGGAGAGTGATGGTAACTTTTTAATGGTCAGCTTAAAAGCCATCTAATCTTCAATAGTAAAGGATTAGCTTAATAACTTAATTGGTTACCTCAGCCAGAAACTGTTTAGCCCCTTGTGGTGATGATTGAGACTGAATCTTGACTGTTTCTACATAACCGTGATAAACATTCCCAAATCCACCTCTCCCAATTTTTCTGGTGTAGTTGTTATTTATTTTAGCCAACTGCATGTGTGTAAACTTCATAGTGTCAACTTTAATCAGTTGTTCCTCAGCCTTTGGTATATGGCCGAAATACTTCTCATCCAGAGAATGTTGCTGGTCCACATTGCTAACTGAGGGATGATCTTCATAATGCGAAGGATAATCTTCCTTGTGTGATTCAATTGGGCTATGAAGAGCTGTACCTTAATTAGAAAACCGCAAGTCATTGCATTAATAGGCAAACCATAAGTGATCAGACAATGCTGTTATGATATGACAGCACAAAATCATAAATCACTCACCCAGGCATCTTCTCCTTACTGACCGCATAACAAATACCGATGCTGTAAGTAGCACAACTACTACAGCAACTGCAGAAGGAATCACAATATTAAGTTTGCTTTTCTTCTTATCACAGTCCGTATAGGGCACTGACATCGATCCATTCGGACAGTCAAATCTGAAAATAAAATAATTTCGTCAGTAACAATATTAGAATACAGAAAATGAATATAATTAATAACGAGTAAGATGCAGAACAGAATGTTTGTCAAGTGTTTATCGCAGTCCGTACAGGGGACAGTCAAATCTGGAAATAAAATAATTTCAACCGTAACAATATTAGAATACAGAAAATGAATATAAAAGATTACGAGAAAGATGCAGCACAGAATGTTTGCAAGTGTTTATAGTGAAAAAAGTCTAATTGCACATTGAACTTGTTTGTATCTAGAAATATACAAGATATGCAAGCTTTTGTAGCCACATTATAACACAATTACGTGTGGCTCTAGATATGTTTGACAATGGTCTATGCCATCAGAACTCCAAATCATATACCAACCTAGCACCAGATTCCTCGAATACCAAAAAGGTTAAACTTACTGAAATGAACTACCATAACAGTGACTAGAAATAAATGAAAAGGGCAATAAAAAGGCAGATTAAAAGAGGAAAGCAGTTGAAGTCAGTTTCATTACTCGCTTGACCTTTATATTTCACTAGCTATTAGTTTTTAATATAATGATCTGCTCGGTGTTTTGAAAGATATGGATACTGCATAAATAATGTAATAAATTGTATTTCTCAGGTTCAGCAACAAGAATGGCGCTAGTCTGTCATGCCACCCTAATGCATATTAAATTTACAGCCAAGATATTGTATTATGTGCAGTATCTAACATTCTCCACATCTTCTGCATTTCATGTTGCTCAAAGAATCCTTGCTCTATCCATTCTCTCTTTTGTGGTCTCTCTCCTATTTACAGGCTATGGTTCAAGACAACTTTCTCGACTTGATTAAAGTAATTAACACAGCAGAAGAAAATTATCTAATGCAAAAACTTACGCTGTGGTTCATTCTTTTCATAAGAGAAGCAGGAACATTTGTACTGATGTTGTTTCCACACAAATTTCTGGAAAGAGAGAGAAAGAACACTCAAAGCATGGAAAGCAAAGATAGTGTGCATTGGATGATATCCATCTTTTACTTCTAAGAAGTTAGAACTATGAGCTTTACTATTATCTAACACTGTTCCTGTCAACCTATTGTAGGATAGATCCCTGAAAGAAAAATAACGTCATCTTTTTGATTCCCATATCATAATAGAAAACTACCCACAGCTCAAAGCAAACCACTGCAGCAATATAAATTACATAACAAGATCAGCAATACAATCAAGATGGCTGTGGTTGAACTAGAATATTTTTGGAAAAATTGTAGAAATTGATAGTGACATATACAGCATATAGACACAACTTTTGATATGTTAATAACTAGATAAGGTGTGTTTGTGTGTAATAATCATGTAAGAAAAATTTTGAGCAATGTTCCTAATGTATTTTTAGGCTCAAAGTTAGCTTAAAATTACCAATCTATAGGTATAAAGCACGATCGGATGGGATGACGAATAATGAAAAGTAAATAGGTAGGAGTGGGTACAATGCAACTAGCTAGCTACATAGATGCTCTCTTTAGGAATGCATTATTTTATATTTTTGTATTTTATGATACATGTCTACTTTTGTTTTGATCTTTGCAGAAAAGTTTTCAATAGTTACAAATCTGTTGGATGATGTTGAACCAAAATCTTGCAATATGAGGCAATTGAAAGCTGATTGCATGCACTAGAACAAGCTATAACTAAAATATGAAATATGAAGAATTAGAACTTACAAGTAGTTGAGTGATGCAAGTTGTCCAAATAAAGGGGATACTTCACCTGTCAATCCGCTTGAAGATAGGTTCCTACATATATAAATGTTAGCATACATCAGCATTTTATACAACATATTGCGGACAAACTTATTTTGTTTTCTTTACTTATTCTGCAACTTAAAACTCACACAACTACGATGGTTGGGGTTCTGGATCGTAGCTACAGTTCAAACCATCCCATACGTATTGTCTTGGAGAACATGGATGGCCTGACCAATGTTTCTTCACATTGTATTTGTCCTTGATGGCCGTAGTGGCAGCAACTAGTTTCCATTAATTAATACACAAACAAATCAATCAGGAGACTCCAGATGACAAATCTGTCAGCACTATATATCACTTTATAAGTCACAGACCTTTATAAGTAGGAGTTGCTGCATGACGATCTGCAACATTAACAACAACAAAAATGTCAAAATAGCATAATTCTTGAAATAATTGATCATAGGGTTCTAGGGATTACTTATAGAATACCTTACTTTCTTCATGTGTCCCTTTTGCTGGTTCTCCTAGCACTCTAATTCTTGATAAGTAATTCCCTTCTCGAGCTTTAATGAAATTTATTTTGCTGCACATACACATATATCAGAGCACTTTAAATCATATTTCATTAAATATACCTGTTGTCTCTTACACTTCTTCTATCACCTGCACATACACATATATAAGCATGATAATGCTGTTTATGAAAAAAATATATTCAGAACTTGAACATAAACTAAATTTAGAACAATGCATATTCTAACGAACTTCAGGAAAAATAATTGTGTCTATATTTTGTGAATCAAGAAATGAGCAACATGCCTCAAATTTCATCTTAAGAATGACCAATTTCGAATTTTACATGGTAACAAATAAAAAGAAAATCAATGAGTAAGAAGCTTGGTAGATGTTCAGTTTAGCTAGGAAAAACACATCTTATTGCTCTTTCCAGGATCAGCCTTGGCAAGCTAAAGGCTGGATCAAGAATTTGAGCTTCGGATGAGTGTGGGCCCCGCCAATGGATCCAAAATCTCCGTTCATCCCTTGAGGGGGACCCAATGAGTGTTGGGTATGCTAATGCAGACTTGTTTGGAAACCTTAGCAATCTTCTCTATGCTTATGCCAGCATTGCAGAAGTTTGCAAAGGACTGCATGTGATTCAGTCCATATTCATACAGAGATCCACAGTGCTGCTCAAAAGCCATTACCTGCAAGGAAAATTTTTGATGGAAGTTCTTAAGAATGCACCAATAGTATTGTTCTCTAATTGGACTCTGAACCTGAGTAGTAGAGAGGAAAAGGAAGCAACAAAAGCTTACTCACCATAGACTCGTAGCATGCCCAATTATCGACCGCAGGCTGGCCCGCAGGTGGTACAGTTTTAAGCACCTTTGGTCCTTGCTCAGAACCAAACAACAGCATACCAAGGAGCTCCATGCTGTTATCTAAGTGCGAGATATGAGATATCCGTAGTTGCAATTCCTTCCAAGCTTCTTGCTTTTGAGAAGAGTCATATGGAGCCTGAAGATACTCTTGCCAGAAATACTCTAAATTAGCATCACGCTGGTTCTGGTTTATGATAACTTTTGGAAAAGACGATTTATGATTGATAATAATTGCACCATCATTGGCAGGATTAGAACCAATGAAGGAGGAAACTGTTATGGAGTTGAGAGACATGTCTCCGTATTGCATGATATGTGAACCTCTATTATATGTTCCCTTAACTGATACCCTGTGCTTGACCTGCAAGCATATTATAAAATAATACTATTAGATTCTAAAGACTCTGTAACTAACAATCTCGAATGTGATAAAGAAACACTAGCTGTACGGACTTACCAGCTCATATTGTTGTTTCAATGTTTTAGTCCGTAGATCGTAAGTTTCACTGCAAATACAAGTAATGGAACACCTTAAGAAAGAGCAAACTTGTTTCCCACATAGACACTGCAAACATCTATTTTGTTTATTCATCCTAAATCCTTTTAGATAGAGTGATAAAGATTTTAAACAATTAGTATTAGTCAAACAAAAAACCTGCTGCTCAAAGTACCCCTAATAAAAGAATGATCAATCTAAAAGGATTCTGGATAAATAAACTAAATATGGATGTAGCAGTGCAAATTTTCAAAACCAAAATAGAAAAATGTTGTAAAAATTTCGATTGCACCTGTTCTCCATCCACGATATGCTATACAAATTGCCTAAACAGAGCTTGAATTTTCGGCTATAGGGAGGATAATAATCATCGCAATAAGTGCTCCAACTATTTTCTTCAGGTTTTGCTGACGTGGTTACAAGAATGTTGATGTCTTCAGGGAGAAGACCATTGAAAATGCTTCCAGACTCAGAAGCTTCTACATAAATCACCTGAAACAGAATAGGAAAGAATATGATACTTTGGATTCTACAAAACCCCAAGTTGTAAAGAAAAATTACCATGTTTTTATAAGATCTTGAGGCATGCATTTGATTCAGCACATTGTTCAAAGCCACAGCATAGATATTAGGAAATGCGGGCATTGCTGAAAATTTCATGATAGAGAAAAATAAAAAAAATCACTATATATTGATATTTGGTCACTATATATTGATATTTATAAAAAAATAATCAATCAACAAAAATAGAAATTCATGCAAGATATATAGAGGTAGAAAGTACTAACAAAGAAACCCAGTTGAACCGTGACCGGAGTAGAAAATAAAAATATTATCATTTGGACCACTGGCAACAACTTTCCCACTACCTCCGGTTAACGCACTCTTATTTCCCAAGAGGACGGCAAAGAAGTTGTCCCCATTAACTTGATTGCCAACATAGTCCTGCAAATTTTACTACACTGAGTAAAATCTCAAGACAACCAATAAATAATTGACTTTAAAAAAATATTAGAAGTTAACCTTGGGAACTTTAGCATAGACGTCCTTGCCGTCTGGATAATTAAGAATGACACCTGGCCAGGGATTTTTTTTCCAGATGATTGACAATATCGTCAAACATGAAAACAATTATGTTTTCATCTTTTAGTCCTCCTGTCTTTAGGATTTGGTAAGCATGACAAATATCCGCCTGTTTACGTTAAAAGTTAAAATTCTTAGGAGGTTACATGTAGTGCCTGCCCACCATGCCCCCACGGGATTAGTGGTCTCATGTATGCTCAATGATGAGAGTCATACCTCAAACATGACTAATTTACAGATATTTCATTGGAATAAGTTGGGAAAGAAGACATCATTCCGCTGCCATCGAAAATGCATTTTAAATATCTGACCCCACCATGCTAAAACAAAATACCCATCCCTCGCTAAATTAAAAAGTTTCACAGATGATCACGGGTGGTAATAATCAACTCTTTTTAGGATTTCCAGTTGGATATCCTAATAAAATTCTCCACCAACAATTCCCGCAACCAAAAGTCTCTCTTTTTCTCTTGACCCTAAATTTACTAGATAAGATATCTGAATCCAAAATTCAATAATTAAAGGTATAACACTAAAAAAAGATTAAAAAAAAAGATTACGGATTCCGAATAACCGCAGACCTGATGGCGGTAGTTTTCGAGCCCTTTAGATCCGGCGACGAGGACTGCCCACCTCGTGCCCGCGGCGTCCTCGTCGCTGCTGCCAGCGGCGGGATCGGACGGCGGTCGGAGGGCAGCCAAGAGGAGGATGGGGAAGAGGACGAATGCGGGGCGGATGAGGAAGGCGACGGTGGCGGAGCGGGCCATCGCAGCACGTGTCTGACTCGCGAGTGGCGTCAGCAACACGTATCGGAGTCGAGTGCGAGGGATATTTTACTTTATACTCCTTCACTTATGAATTAATTCTTTTAACTCCTTCTGGAGGGGCAATTGTCGTGGGAGTTACTTACTTTTGGGTCCTTTAAGCTTTTTGTTTCTTTGATCGAAGTCCTTTGTACGATGGAGCTGGCCTTCCTCTACTATTTCCTCCTTTTTGCGTCGCTGCTTCCTCACGGCCGCACCGAGCACGCAGGCGCGTGACGAACCCCCTTCCCCTCCCTGATTCGGCAATCGCCTGAGTTCAACGCTTGGAGGAAAGCAGGAACCTTCGCTCTGCGCTCTGCGTCGTCTCACTCTCGCCGCCGCCGCGGTTCAATCACGCACGCACAATTGAAGATGGCGACGATTGTAGACGCAGATTGATGGGAGGAGGCTAAGTCGGCTGCCCCTGATCATCGCCTTGGATATTTTTCGGCTGCCGCACGTATGAGCAGCTCTTGTTTGTTGACTGAGTTTTGTTTGGATCGAGGCGCGAATCTTTTGCTTGTTCTGAGTAATTTTTAAGGTTTTCGCCCTCCTTTTATGCCAAGGTCTCTAATTTCCTTTCTTAAATCTACCCAGCTAATTTTTATCTCAAAAATGCCGACTTTGCTGCTATCTTTTAGCTTGATGATGGTTCTGTCCGAAAGTAGAAACTTTTCTTCGTTCGTCAGCTTGTTGGTTGTAAATCCATATGCATATGGATTTACTTTTCTTCAAGACAATGTTAAGTGCTTCATTTTTGCACAATATCGGCTTACATTGGAACCAGGATACGCGAGCAGCCAGTTTGCTTATTTATTACCTTTCTGGAATTGTTTAAATCATAGCTAGATTTGACTCTTTCTGCGCATAGTCAAGCAAGAAATTTATTATTGTCATTCTTGTTGATGCCAAAAGTACAGCCAGTAGCATGATCCAGTTAAGGTTTGACAGTGAAAGCATGACTATATGACACCTTATTTGTATAATTTGGAAATATGGCGTTTGTATAATTTGCTTTCTAGCTGCGGAATCTTGACAGCGTAACCGAGATAATCAATTTGGAAAATTTCAAAACATAAAAGAACAAAATTCTAGGACAGCATGAATTCACGAGGCAGGCATTCCTTTGTAACTGGTAGGGGAGAATATGAGAAAAGAATAACAGACAGAACGCAGGCTTATCAAATCAGTTTAAATTCAAATATCCAAAAATGAAGAATACGATGATAGTAATTAGTCCCAAATGATGTATATCAAAAATTTGATCAACTGGCAACACCGAGCTACTTCTAATAATTAGACATTTTTGCTACAATGCTCATTAAAAATTCAGTAACGTCCACCAGAAACGATCACCTTGCTCCGCCTACTTACCTGAATGAAGAAACATAACGCGAGTTTAAATAAACTGAGAGTATGACATCATAGTAGAGGAGATTCATCAAAATCTGGGTATCGTACCAAGATGAGCTAGATATAAAGAAAAACATAGAACGAACAAAAATGTAAGTCCCATTAGATATTAGGGTATCAACTAGAATTCTCTCATAAAACTGGCAATTATCGGTTAATTGACAATCTTTTACCATGGATACTTCTTCGCAAAAAAATTTTATTTCTTGATTCTACAAACTTTCTTCTTAGTTATGCTTTTAAAAGACAAATCTAAGAAATGCTTTAGGCAGACGTCTCAGAATTCCACGACTTTTTCAAGTTGTATTTCTAGCTTCCATTTGGTGCATATATTACCCGGCCACAGATGAAAGACATCCTTGAAAATGCTCTGCTAATTAAGTGTTAACTTGAATCTTAGAACACTCCCATTGAACTAGATCCACTAATGCATACGAGCACTGCCACTAAATTTCTAGCAAATAAATACTAGTTCAAAAAACCACTGAATAGCCAATTCAAATTACTAAGTAATTATTATCGCTATACTTAGGTTCAAAAGAACGAACAGATAAACAATCAATACTTGAATAGTTGTTTAAGATATCGAGCAAATGAGAATGTGCAACATAGAAAATTATTGAACCATAAACAAAGAACAAGAGCAAGTGCATTTACATGACAAATGGCATTCAAACTCACCGACTCAAATATTGCTGGGGTACATGAAAACCCTCACTTTTCCACCCTGCAGGAATAAAGACGAGTTACAAAGTTTTAAAAAAAATCGACTTTTGAGCTTCAATTAACAGATAAACTTGTGTCTCACCATGGACATAGGCGGGAGGTTGGACTTAAACTTGGCACGGACCACGCCACTGTTGCCATGGGGACGAGTGACCTTACCCCAAATGCACCGAAACCTCGTTCCGTTCGTCTTCGTTTTCGCCTTGTAGACGTAAGCCATCCTCTTGCCGCAGTACCATGCGACTTCTTCCTTGGTATTCACCCCCTCAATCTGGAGCAACGAGGTGTTCTCGTACTGGTTAGATTTGGACCTGCTCAACGCATCACGCCGGCACCCGTCAAAAAAAAAACCAAAAAAACCTCGAAAACCATACAGTAAATCAAATGGAAAATGGAACCAGAACTTGCCTCTTGTACCCAAGGATCGTCCCGCGGACGTACAACCTAGAAAAGAAAAAAAAACACCGAATGAATAAGATCGATGTGGATAAGAAGAAGGCAAGATCGAATCAAACCTCACGCGCTCCCCCTGTCGTTCCTTCACCATCTCCGCCGCCGAGGGTGCTCGCGAGCGATGCGCCTACCGAGAAGTGCCGAGAAACCCTAACGGCGCTCACGCGAGCACACTTCCGTATATATATAGGAGAGCGATGCGCCCGGGAGCGCGAGATCACCAGATCGAACGGCTGGAGCTACATCTTGAGATGATAAGGGCGGCGCATCAACAGTAGATCGGACGGCTGCTTTCACATCAATAGAATCAGACGGCTAGCCTTTCATCTTAGGTTGACCTATGCTCAGATGATGAAAAAAGGATGGAAATCAATAAGTTGGACGGTAGTGATTGCATCTTGAGACGATGAAGGGTTGCGAGATCGGTGCATCAATCGGACGGCTGGAGTTGTACCTTGACACGACAAAGCCTGGGTCGATCAGTAGATCGAACGGTCGAGGTTGCATCTTGGGATAACGTACCGCTACCGTTGAGGATGGGTTGGGCTTCTTATTAATGATATGGGCCGTTTGAGGTGTAGCCCAACAGGTGAGTCGTGACTTTAGTTGCGACTTACTTCGGGTAATGATGAGTGAAGATTCGCCTGTTTTCTATCTTGCTTGATAAGGAGAGGAAGAAAAAAAGAACGCATCGCGAGCTCGATTCTCCCACATCGATCGATCGCCATGGAAGATGGCCCGACCCAGACCGATCTCGCAGAAGGAGGAGGAGGAGGAGGAGGGGGAGGAGCGGAGAAGGAAGAAGAAGCACTGGAGCTCGTCCTTTTCAGCATCAACGAGTGCTACGTCTACTTGGTAACATCCGCAATTCCAAAATCCCTCTGCTCTCAAATTTCATCGTGTTTTCCCGATCTGATATTTGACGCGATTCCCTCCTTGTTGTCTTCGATCCCAGATCCCGCCCAGGAAGACCGCTGCCTCGTACAGGTTGTTTGCGGAACTCCCACTCTTTGATCCATAAATAGCTATTATTGTCTCTACGGTTTACATAATTGTTCTGTAAATTGTCTCTCTCTAAATCTGCCAGCATCTACTTGGTTTTTTTGGTAGACGCTGGATCCAACCTTTGATGTTTCTGATTCTAGGAAGAATGCGGATGAAGATTCTCTTCATTTCCTCATTCGAGCACTTATTTAGCAAATTTAGGATTTTGTCTATACAGATGCGACTAACTCATTATTATTTAATCCAATTGTTTTATATACGGCAGGAGCATAGAATATGAAGAGGTAGATATTATCTATGACTTTGCTTGGACCATTATGCACCGAGCAATTTTGCCTATTTTGCCTTTTCTTTTAAGCCTCTATTTATGGTCTATTTAGATGTGAATGAGTAGGTGGTATATTTCTGTTGAACTCATTTTTTTCTTCTTTATTTATTATTCCTTGTTGGTTTACCAGTCCTGATTTTCTAAACTGCTTGCCAGATATGTTCTAGTTTCTTTTTTTGCTGTCCGATATGTTTGCCCGAAGTTTGATGTACTATGCATTCACTCTGAATACTATGGATAAATTTGTCAATGGCCAGGGCTGATGAATGGAATGTGAACAAGTGGATGTGGGAGGGAGCGTTGAAGGTTGTTAGCAAAGGGGAGGAGTGTATTATCAAACTGGAGGATAAGGAATCTGGTAATCTTTCCAATCATAAGGGAGGAAATAAAATACACCTACATAGACTCATTCGTTACCTGAAACATTTGCTCAGGAGAATTGTATGCTAGAGCATTTCTGAGAAAGGATGAACCACATCCAGTGGAACCAGTTATTGATAGCAGCAGGTTTGCATTTTTGAGTTGTCTCTACCATTTCCAAGACCAGTTTCAACTTTATCAAGTTTAGATTTTTGAACTATAGTAGAAAAGATTTTTTTCACCCATTCATATCTAAAACCATAATTTATTAACAAGATATCACTACATAAGTGCATCCATGCCTTTTGACCTGATTGTCCACACTTCTCTGCAGGTACTTTGTGCTTCGAATTGAAGAAAATATAGGTAGGCACATTCTTTGAATTGTCTGGTACAGTTTAAAGCTTTCAAAATCTGTCTATGAAGCAATCTAAAGGAACCTATCTTCTCGTCCTTTTAGCTGCTATTCATGCTTAAACATTGTTGTTAGTGTCTTTTAATTCATTTTGTGATGCAATCTTGAGGTGTTTCATTTCACTATTCTAGTTGCATCTATTTCTAAATCTTCTGAGAGTTACAGTTTGAGCATTGTTAGACATCCAAGATTTCTTTTTTTTGTTGCGGGACATTCATTAAGTTTCATATATTGAAGCATATAAAAATCGCAGGTGGTCGTAATCGGCATGCTTTCATTGGCATAGGATTTAGGGAAAGGACAGAAGCATATGATTTTCAAGCTGCTCTCCATGACCATATGAAGTATCCTCTTGTTATACAGATTCTATAATGAGCAAATATATCCTAAAATTTTTGTTGCTTCCTGCTTGCAGAGCAGTTTTGGTTATGGTACAAAGCATTGATTCTTTTGCTAAATTTTGCTCCTTTACGATAAGTAAGATATCTGAACAAAAAGAAAGTTGCTGAGGAAATGGAACAACATTATCAGACAACATCATCAATTGATTATAGTCTCAAGGAAGGGGAAACACTGGTGCTGCAGTTAAAAAATGTAAGTTCTTAATATCTATTCTGCTGGAACAATGTCAGTTTTCACCGAGGATCATACTTAATGATTTTTTTGTTTGTTCAAAAAAGCAAACTATTCATTGTTTCTTGCAAGAGAAGCATAACTTCAATCTATTCTCGAGTTGTTTGTTGTTGGAGATAAGCTTTTGGTGCTTATTTGACATAATACAAGTATGATGGATAGAACATGAACATAAAATGAATCATTTAAATGGAAACTTTTTCATGTCAAACTATTACACGAACAGCCAATTTGGAACCCTGTAACCGTTGATTAGACTTGATGGCAGAAGTAGGTTATTCGTTCGAATGCACTAGCTGATACTTGTTCTCAGGGTTATCTTAAATACATTGTTGCACATGTGCGTATGTCCATGCCACTGTCAGTATAACTTATTCTTTTCATCATCAATTCCCCTCTTGGTTTTGCTATATGTTTCTTTCTGCTTACAGTCTCATGTTTTAAGTGTTAACTCTTAAGGAAACTTCTGAAGTGTGATGAGATTATATGCATGATTTGTCAAAGAATAGTTACACATAAGACATGGGAGAAGAAGTATTACTAGTTTTACTATCATTCTGTTATTGTTATATCTTTTCGACCTTTATACTTTTGCCATTTGATGATAATGTATTGCTTGTCATCTATATATCCATCTGGTTAGAAATAGGAAATAAAGGGCTCATGTATTTTCCTTCATTTTCCCTGGACTTGTTTCTTGTTTCATTCTTTTCTGTCTGCTGTAGGAGTTAGCTTCTTATTGTATGACAAGAGTTGTATAGTCTTAATCTGCTTTTACTGTACTTGCCAGTGAGTGACTCAAGGCAGAGTTTGTCTCCTTAAGGCAATGTAAATCTAGACAGCGTGTTCCTTCTGAATTCAATCTACTTTAGATCTTCAAGTGGTTTTCTTCTTCCTCTGACTCACGTCAGATTGTACCTAACCTTTCATCTGATATCATCTTTTTTGGCACTTGCAAATCGTCCAGAGTATCAAAAACAGTAACTATGCGGAATGTTTTACCTCTAACATTAAGCCTTAGATTAATTTTTCCACCACATATTGATGACATCATATTCTGTGTGCTACATTGACGAATGTGATTGAAATTTTGTGCAAACTGCAACAGAAAGTAGAAAAAAAGTCGAAGGGATTTATGGAGCAGGGCCTGAGCAATCTTTCACTGGACAAGACAAAACTCAAAGAAGGTTCAATTTGCCTTCCCCCTCCTCCGTCGGGACCAGTCTCTCCTGTAACCCCTGGTCAAGGATCACCCTTCAGTCCACTGACGTCTGCCGCAGAAGAGTTTGATTCACAATCCAGAGCTGAAGCCTCGCCCAAAGTGTCAGACCCCACTGCCAGTAGTAGTGCACAGGAAATTGTAGAAGAGGACTTCGGGGATTTCCAAGCAGCTGGGTGATTTCTGTTAACCTGCAGCCCTTTTATTTTTCTCTTGGCTCTCTCTTGCTTTGATGTTCAAATGCTCTGCGAAATGGTTGACGTGCTAAGACTGTAATTATGATGTTTACCCTGAGAGACATATAGCATTCATGTTCTTTAAATGTAGAAAGTAGCTGTGATCAATTACTGGAGTGAGTTCCATTCCATTTCTTATTATTTCTGCTGAAGTCAGGAAATTACGTTTTGCATGCTTAGAATCTGAGCGCATTGTTGCAGTCAATTCCGATGTCTTGGATAAACGTCACAAATGTTAGTTTTCCTATGTATAAAAGTTTTCTGTCACTAATTATGACTTCCAAGTGTTGAATGCAAACTTTTTCTCATTTGTGGGAAATGTTTGATTTCCGGCTGCTCAAGTCATATTCTTCCATCCAACGGCTGCCATCTCTCTTATTGGAAATATCTACGGCCAGAATTCACAGAGATGCTATCCCTTACTTGACTATGAATTATCTCATACCTGAGCAGCCAATTTGATCTAATTGATTCAATTTGTTGGGTTTAGTTTCAACCAGATAAATAATAATAGTTTTGTAATTGAAAGTAGAAAGGACGGTAGCCGAATTATCCCTAAGAAATATTTTAATTTCTATTTTGATATTTAATTATTACATGAGACAGAATAAACCATATTTTGAAATATATGTTCATATATATATGTTCTTCGCCGAAGGTAAATATTATAATACGACCTCGTCATTTCCCTCCCTCCGGCTTCTCTCGCCCGCTCAAACCACAATGCTAACGATGGCGAAGGCCGCCGCCGCCTCTTCCAATGCTGCGACCTCGGCGGCAAAACCCTCAAGCGGGAGCCCGACATCCTGGTCCTCGCATCCTCGATCTCGACCTCCTCCAAGCGGCTGAGCTGGTGAGCTGTGGCGAGGAGGCGCCGTTCTGTGCTCAGATAGCGGCCATGCCCTCAGTCAAGAAGGTCCCCACGGTGAGGTGCCCCATCCTTCTCCCTCATGGCCCTATTTCCTTCCCGCGGTTGTAACCATAAGAAAGGACCTTTTCCTTTGCTTGCCTTTCTCCAGATTTGCTTTTCGGTGATGTTTCCGGTGTCTTGGTTCTTATTACTATATTGTTAGGGATGGAAGGGGTTTGTTCCACCTGTTGTCGGATGCATTTAAGGGGATCAAGTATGTGGTGGTGGATGCATTTGATGATATATACGTTCATGATCTTTGGTTTTTTTGGTCTATTTATATCTGGAATATGCATGGAGGTCTATGTTGGTTTCCGTATTATATTTCATTATTGATGCATATTGTTTCTTTCCTTAGAATGTGACACATTAATATTGTTGCTAGGCTCATGCTTGAAGAATGGTGATTTGAGTTGATACTAGTAGTAGCTGCAGAGAATGCGAACCTCTCATATTTGAAATGTGAGGAAGTTATTTAGAGTTTAATAGTTGAATGTTCTTTAATTTTGCATGTTTTTTGGACTGAACTTAGTATAGTGTTTATTGAGTTTAATGAATTTGATTAACGTTAATTATCTGAAAATTTTTCTTATTTTGTAAAAGTAATCGAATTCACAACCCGTGAAAACTGATTTTGCCGTTTGATAAATAAGGCCAAGATTAGGGCGTCATAGAAACTGGTTTTGTGTTTTATTGTTCTTGTGATTTATTACATACTGAATTATGCATATTGCTCTGTTTTTCTGGCTTATAACAGGAATCAAGTCATCTAATGTTTACACAGCAACCCGCGAACTTTTAATTTTTAAAAAAAAGTAGACCCAGTTTTATTATTTGCTTAATCGTAATGTTGCATTATCTTTTGATTTGTTTTCTTTAAATATCATTCAACTGCAGTATTATGCATCTCTGTGCTCGCTTTTTAAAGTGCATATATGCAGATTGGTTTTGGGAAAGATTATCTCTCTCTTAATGAAGCATGTCCAGTTGGATTCACTGAAAAAAAATGGCAATTTGGGTGGCAATTCCCTTTGCTGATTTCTGATGCTGCACAGATCATTGATATATTGTCTCACCTGGGAGCTCTACTACATAGGAGTATAAGAGTGGTAGTTTTTAGAGCATGTGGCCAATTTGTTGCTTATATACTTGTCTGGACCTTTCTTATTGAGTTGCATTATGTGCAGGAATTTTATTTAGTGCTGTTGTCCACGGCAAATTTGTGGCATTATATTGAATGCACAGAGCACGGATTGAATGAAGGGAGCTTTTTTTTTTAGAGGAAATGAAGAGATTGTTTATAGAAACAAAGGTAACAATAGCTGATGTATTTATATGGCATATCATCATGATTCTCCCTATTCAAAGGATATATATTTCTGGGGCAAGAAGCTCTCCGTGTATAATGCTTTGACTGAACAGGGGAAAAATAAGGAATTCAATGTAGCATACTGCACACCATTCTACCCCTGCATGGATGTGTTGTAAGAATGTTATGAGGATGTTGCCCTTGAAAGAGAAGTCAAGATTGCTGTATTAGCCGGTTGGTGCTTCCAAGTAAGTTCTTGAATTTGGTTCAAAAGTGGTTGTCATTGTCCTTCGTGTTTGTTCAAATCATCTTTTGCATTTAGCAATGCAGTTAGATGCAAATGGGTATTTCTTTCCAATAAAAGATGAATTATGTTTGTTTTGCTTGATTGTAGAAGGAGGGACTTCCAGCATTCCCAATGGGTAAAAATTGATCAAGCACGGATGTGGAAAGTTGATGAGTGAACTTATGACTTCATGCTACAGGCACTTTTGGTGATTTGGGTCCACAACATCCCTTTACTGCTGGAGCTGATGGCAGTGATGATGGCTCAGGTACAAGATATTTTCTTCTCTTATAAATCATGACCTATCATGCATATTTAAGTGTTTGGAAAGAAAGTGCATTCTTTTACTCCAAGATCGTTAACGAGAGCCTATAAACTACTCCTTGTTGATTCCCTGAATCCTTTTTATGCACACCTGTTGTTTCACCAACTGTTTTGATTACATCCTCAAAGAGCAGGCATTTGTTGCTATGTACAAAAACAGTCATTGTAACCAGGACCAACTCTTGATATATCAGCCCCCCCTTCCCAGCACAGACAGAGAGTGACGAGATTACGAAGTTTTTAACATCATCACTCTGAGAGTTTAGAGATGTCAGGACAAGTTTACCGGACAGGTACATGCTTGTTAATCCAATGCTTTCTATCACCATTTCCAGCACCTTTGAGTAGATTGGATAGTCTCCCTGGAATTCCCATCATTTGCTCTTGCAATTTTCTTCATTTTTAAGGTACTATGCTTACCTGATATCACTTTTCTGTACCAGCGCATATGAGTCGTTTTGCACTTGCTTTCTCTTTTGCTGGATCTGCTTCTTCTCCTGAGAGATTTCTGTGCCGCAATTGTGCCGCTGAGTTAAATGGTTCACATTCCAGGTTTACGAGCAGGTATTTTTTTCTTCTTTAATCTCTTTTCTTGTTTGGAGCAAAGTTTTTACTCTCTCTTCTTCCGGTCTATATCAATGGAAGAAGACCTCCCACAGTAATAACATATCTTCCTGCCCTAAAGGAGTAGAGATTTTATAGACGTAGCAGTCATGTGGTCTCATGGAATAGCAAGCAGCGCAGGCTCATCTTGTTGACTTCACATGCACTCATTGATACCCAAACTATGCATATATATATATATATTATTTGCTCTTGTCGACGTTGACTTATCCTGGAATCCAACCAATCCTTGGTCTCAAACAGCATCTCCTCCTGTTTCAGAAAGGATCAGAGCATTCGAGTGGTATTCTGCAGAAGAAAATTAACAAACGTAAAGACTAAACATCCTCATATATCACATTTTTTTCTGGAGGGAAATGGATTTAGGAGATAATTATCATCATTCAATCCATGCGCGTCTTGAATTACTCAGCAACTCCTTTGTCCACACTGTTTAACGTTAAATTGTATTTTTATAATAAAAACTTCTATGTGCTATACCAATTCAAACTGGACTTAGCAGCTGGCGTAGAGTATTTTTATTTGGTGTCAATGGTTAAGTAATTTATACGACAAATTCATCATTTTCTTGTTTTTTTATTGTAAAATAAAAGTTTTAAGAAGGATGGTGTAGATTGAGAGTTTATTGCCTTTTGGTAAAGTAATTAAGCATATTTATATCGGAGATGCTGAGTTTAATATTTATTTTTAAAAAAAATTATAACTTCATATATACATAGCAAGATTTATTTTAAGAAAAATGACGCTCCTACTAAAATAATTCACATCGATAATTTTTGACCGCTGACCTTTTTAGTTTCTTTTGTTCTTTTTACAAATATTGCAGATTGGATCGGACCCGCTTGGTGAGCTCAACAAGCGCAACGTCGACGGCGTCCCGAAACCCGAGCTCGGCCGGGTTCGACTCCGGGTGGGCGTAGGCCATCCTGGGAATCAGCTCGACCACCGCCTCCCTCATCCTCTCCACCTCCGCCGTCGGAATCCTCGCGAGCTCCTCCTCCACCCGCCCCCACTGCTCCGGCTTCAGCAGCACAGACCACCCCTCACGCTGCTCCGGCAGATACCACTCGTACTGCTCGTACGCCGTCCGCTCCGAGAAGAACACCGGGATGCACCCGGCGAGCACCGAGTCGAAGGCGGACCGCCCCATGGACTGCGAGTCGCCCGCCGGCGGTTGCAGGCAGAAGTCCGCCCGCCGCATCACGTCCAGCACCCGGTCCACGTCGCCGCACCCGCCCGCGGCCGGCTCGCAGTCCACCGGGAGGCACCGTCTTGACCTCCAGCATTGGCGCATGATCCCCGCTTCGAACTCCGCCGTCTCCGAACCCGGTCGCTGGCCGCCGCCCACGATCGCGAACAGGTGGTCCCGCCCGAGTCCGCGGAGCTCCGCCTGCCACTCCGCCACGTCCGCCGCCGTGCGTGGGTGGAAGTAGGACGGGTAGGGGATCCCGAACTGGTTACGGGCCCCCCGCGGATCGCGCTCCACCGTGAGGACCGTCATGTTGGCGAGCTCCGGGAGGAGGAGGAGGCGGTTGGCGCCGGAGTCCGGGTTGGCCGGGTCGCGCATGAATTCCCTGGAGGCACGGCCGACGGCGAGGAAGTGATCGCGGCCGCCGTGCCGGCGGAAGGCGGGGAGGTCTGCGAGGTGCTCGGCGAGGGCGTCGCGGAGGGTGTGGTTGCGCTGCCGAGAATTGGCGGCGGCGTGGAGGCCGGCGTAGAAGGGGACGAAGAAGAGGACCGCGGCGGCCGGGTCCAAGGTGCGGCAGGGGTGGCGCTCCGCGCGGGCGTGGAAGAGCAACTCGGCGGCGAGGGGGTGGGTGGCGTACCAGGAGGTGGCCTCGACGGCGTCAGCTGCTGCTGCTGCAACATCGTCGACGCCGCCGGGGAGGCGGAGGAGAGGGCGGCCGAGGCCGCGGTGGCCGAGGTGGGGGCAGGAGGCGTGGGAGGAGGCAGGGCGGGTGAGGCAGCGCTGGAGGAGCGCGGAGTTGAAGCGGGGGTGGAGCTTGTGGATGTAGAAAGGGGCAATGGCCGGGTCGCAGGTGGGCGTGGGGGAGGGACCGAGGCGGCGGCAGGCGGAGTGGCCAACAGCCGGGGGGAAGGTGTAGAAGATGAGGCGGAGCCAGAGGAGGTAGCAGAGGACGACGAAGACGACGAACCGGAAGTAACGGAGGAAGGAAGAAGGCTTCATGGTGGAGGCGTCCTTGTGAGAAGATAACAAGAAGAAGAAGAAGGCAGATGGTGGTGGTGGCTTCTCCTTGTGCTTGTCCTTGGAAGCCATCGACGCATGCAGAGAAGGAGAGGAGGAGGAAGAAGAAGAAGATGGAGAGATGAAGTGGGCGATGCAGACAAGCAAAAGGAAAGTGAAGAGGGGAAGGTCATCTCTTCCTCTCTTATAGTGGAAAAGTAGAAAGCAAGTGGACAAAAATGAGAAACAAGTTAAAGGAGGATTAGAATTCACTAGGATTTTGGCCAACTAGTTCACCAAA
Source organism: Thalia dealbata (assembly GCA_030544415.1). Classification (NCBI taxonomy): domain Eukaryota; kingdom Viridiplantae; phylum Streptophyta; class Magnoliopsida; order Zingiberales; family Marantaceae; genus Thalia; species Thalia dealbata. Next base: position 2,452,088 of record CM060454.1, read on the forward strand.
CTACATGACAAACAAGTATCAAACATTTTTTAAAAAAAGGTTTAGACCTTCTTTCTAAGGAAAAAAATACTACTTATATATATATATAATATGAAGAAAAGCTTGTGCTAATTATGACCAGCAAAACTAGTAGCTAGAGAAAATGATTAGGGGGGGTTTAGCATAATAAGGGACACAGATAACCATCAAAAACTCAAAAAGCCATGGCCAAGGGAGGATTGCTTAAAAGACAAAGAGAGTAGGTAGTTTAGCTGTCTGTTAATAATGTTGATCAAGGTAGGAACTTTTTTTATAGTATTATTTCTGTGTCCCTCTTTGACTGGTTTTAATTATATTTTAATTAAATCTTTGCTTCTCCTTCTCACTCTCACCAGATGAGACCTATTCGTAGCAGTAGAAATCTAAGGAAATGTGTGTGTAGAACAGTAGGAACCTCCCTAGGTGTATATTTATTCATGTCATAAGAACAGCTAGATATAGATCTTATTCATATTATATACTTTACTGTGCACTATACTCGGCACTTTAGTATTTCTGCCATTTGGTTTGCAGTGATTGTATTTTTGGTAGATATACCTGAATCTAAAAAAAAGATTTAGTTTAATTAATTAGCTTTCCATCCATCAATTATTGTACCTTCTTTTTTGGGGCAGGGGCATTCCAATTAGGTAAAAAATGTTTCTGAGAACCTACCAAAGATTGGCTTGTTCATGAAGCATCCTTGTCCATGTTTTCTGCATCACATTCTGCCACTTTGAGTAGATTTCTGAAAATTGCATCAAAATTCAAAATGAATGAGTCATCCGTGTCATTTTCTCCTTATTCTCCTGTGCATAATTAGTTGGTGCGTTTTATTCCTGATGAATGTTTCCACCTTCAAATGTTTTTTTTAAAAAAATTTATTAGGATGTTAAACATGATGATTCCTTTTCTTATGATCATCTCATTTTACCTTTAAAGATACCGTTTATATTGAATTCAGTCTCTCTTACTGTTCCAATATGAGCCTGTACTACAGTGTTTTACTATGGAGTTTTTTTTTCTTCAAGCTTAGAATGAATCTAAATATAATTAAATAATAATACTAAAGGGTATAAATGTAATTTTCTCGAATATGCTATTTTAAATATATCTTTGTTTGTTCTTTGGAAAATAAGAGATAAAAAGTGTGGACTTTCAAATTCTACATGAATCAAAACTATACTGTGGACTTTGATCCTTTGTGGGTGTGTGTGTGTGTGTGTGGGTTTTGAAGGCTTTCCTTCCTTTCTCTATTATTGGTGGTGTCAGCATAATTGAGAGTGGACTCTGAACCCAACACCCATAAAGTTAAAAATTCCTTTCTTCAGGCATTGACAGCCCCACCATCCCCAAATGGGGGCATAAAAATAGTCGAATCTTGCTTTTATATTTATCTATGGATATATAGGGCATGTAGATTCCATTTTTTAAGTTCGGTTAAACATAAAGTAAATTAGAACATTAGTTTTTTTTCTCTAAAGAAAAAAAAAGGTGGGGGGTGGATCATATCGGTAGGTTAAATATTCTGATAGGTATACCAATAGTATATTTATTCTTTTTCTACAGTGGCTAATTGATAAGGTAGTTAAAATTTACATCAGACAGAATCCTATCAACTAAAGTAAGCTGAATTAGAAGAAAAGACTTAATACATCAAAATTATCAATAACCTCTGATATAAAGTTTAACCGCTCAAATCATATGTGTGTGTATATATATAATTAAAAAGAAAAGTTTAAGTGGGATATGCACTAACATTCTCTTATAAAAACTTTTTAATATAAAAAATTATATGAATAGATTAGGGGTTTCATTTAACGGTATTTTTTAAAAGTAAAAAAAAGTACCATACAATTAGGTGAATGAAAATAAAAGTTTAAGGCTGGGTGCTCTTGGGAGGGTCCATGGAACCTTCCAATCCCTTAATAATGGTTTATCTCGATTCTAGAACGTATTATTTTAGAAGAAAAAAAAGCTAATTTATTATTTGTGACGACTTCAGTTTTATGATCAAAATAACATATTAGCATGTCTTCATGTCAAATGATTATATATACATGTGAGAGCATAAGATGGAATTAAATATATCAAGGTTCGTTTGTTTCAAAAGGACTAAAAGATTAGGGTTCGGTGAACAAACTGATTGATTAGTTGTATAATTAACTGTATTGATAGCTAAGTTTTATTATTTCAGCTGGTTAAACAAATTTAGGACTCATTCAAAGAAATTGGATCAGATCAAATTTGGATATTTTTAATATTTTAAGTCTATCTTTCTCTATCGATTCTTTCTCTTTTTTTCCATTTAACTAAAATAAATTGATCTTAATTAGATTATAGTCAACAACCATACGATAAAAAGCTACTGTTTGGATTATTTTTAAAATATATATATAGTATCAGATAGGATTTTTGGTATTAGATATGGAAAGAAATAATTTATATTTCTAGGATTGAGATGGGAGAAGGTGGACATGTAATTATCTAAGAGCTATTTGTCTTTTTAAAAAAAATTCCCTCCAAATAGAAGCAGTTAAATTAATCAGCATCCCCCTTCGTTTCAAATCTCTCAATCAAACTCACATGATTAGGCATTAATTTAAATAATAATTGATAACCATCACATGCATTCACAGATGTAATAAAAATGCTATTTTTTTCCTTAAATTATGAGTTTTTGCAATGTAAGATGAAAAGGACATCATCCCTTTTTAAAAAATTTATTAATTACAGTAAATAAGAAATTAATCAATCAAATTATTATTTTTATAACTCTGAACTACTAATTATGTCTAATTATTCTAATAAAAAGGCGTTTTTTTTACATATTGTATAGAACTTAATTATTTTAATTAAAGAAGTATACATTTTTTTGTGCGCTCAAATATATGCCTTATTTTTTTAATTACACTAGTAAGCTTTAAAAAATATATTTTAAAAAGGATTAAATATATGTATTCAGTATTTAGCTAGTTTATCTCTTCGCTGGCTACGTTTAATAATTCAAAATGAAAGAATTCTATAATTGCTAATCATTCTCAAATGTGCCGCTTCTAAATAAAAGAGTTTTAAAAAAGAAAAGAAAATGGGGTGAGTTGACTTCTACGTGACATGGTGAAAGATTAAAATAATGGGGGGCGAGGGTGAGCGGTGCGTGTGCGTATGCGGGGAGGGGAGTTGGTGGGTCAACCATTGCCCTCCGTTGACCTTTTTGATTTTGACCAAACCAAAGTCGAGGGAGAAGGACAAAACAAATCGTCGGCTTCGACTCCAACTTGCGAGGCCGACTCGACTCGAACCCGGAGACATCTTTGATTCCCCCCCTCCGTCGGCTGCTGTTTCTGATGGATTCCTTCTTCCCACCTGCTCCTTTGAGATGACGCTTCAAAGTTTATCAAGCTGTGAGGTCGTCTTTGATGAATCAAATTTGAACGTGTGTATTTGTTGGATTTTTTCTTTTTTTTCAAGCGGAGGAGCATATAAGCTTTATAAACATTAACTATTAACTACATTAAAAATCATAATTGTTAGAATAACTAAAAATATATATGTATCATCTTTGGAACAAAAATAATTAAATATTATTTAAGTAATAAATCAAGAATAAAATAGTCATTCTTAGGCATATCAAGATAGTAATATTTATTATGCTAGACAGAGAAAAAATAAAAAAATTTAACATCTCATATTTAATTTAGAGTGCTACTGTTGTGAAGTACTAGTTCATGTCATAATATATTCTTACTATGTTTACTTTCTTTATAACCTAATAGTAATGATGCTTAAATTTCCTTTCATGGTAAGTAAGTTTTAAATTTTTTATACCATCCAATAGTTTATATTAAGTTGTGATGGTGTAATCATAAAGTAATATATTAAAAAAAATCAACTAGGTATGAGCTATAACATGAGTATTAGGATAAAAGTGATAGAAAGAGACTAAATATACTATCCTATGCATTAAAAGAAATTAATATAGTAAATAATATATATATAGATATATATGAGAACACTCTTCGGTTCTTTTCACATTATATCATCCATTTCTATAAAATTAATTAGTCCAGATACTACGTGTCTATAGTATCTAACAAAAGGTTTATCTTTCAATCATACAGTGAAATAAAATAGCATAGAAAATAGTTTATTATGACATCTTAATAGAAAATTTTGAAGTATTATTTATGAGTGATAACGTGAGCAATATATTATTTAAATTGTATGTAATTTTTTATATAAAGGAACATACAGCTATTTTTTATAGAAAAAAATACATGATCAGATCACTCTCTGTCCATACTTGAGGAAGGTTTAACATACATACATGTTATGATCACTCTCTGTCCATACTTGAGGAAGGTTTAACATACGTACATGTTATGTAACTTAGGATGGAGTAAGATTGAGGTTTAGATAAATAAGGGCCACAAAAATAATTCTATTGGTCAAATCAGAATAATAGAAATGCCAGTGTCAAGTGTCGTCCAATGATTGAAAAAATATATTTTTTATATGTTATTGATGCTCATAGTCGACCTAACCCGTTAAAGTATTGCTATGGATGAATTTAGTGGGCAATACCCATCCTTATTGCAGCAGAGTTGCAAATGTATCTTATCATAATATTCTTATTATTATTATTTTAAAAAAAGAATGCATCGAGGGATTCAAGGCTACTTCGTTGCAGCTTCAAAAAAAAAAGATGAACACGATTAATTAAATTACCAGAGGACGTCAGAGGAGAGAAAAATTGCACCCCATTACTTGCATTGCACGTCAAAGAATCACTCTCGATTGCGTTGGTGCAGTTTACGACAGCTTTGACAAAAGAGGATGCGTGTCTAATTAAATTAGACAGCCCGGTGTGGCAATAGATGTTGATGCAATCTGTTTAATATCACCAAAATGTTTAATGATGAAATAGAGGATCAAAAGCACAGCACATAAAACAATGCGATCGATGTAATTGAGAAAGCAGCAGAACCGTCGACGTTGTTGCAATAATACCAAGCCGTCAAGCGACTGCGGTCGTCGTGTCCTATTTTGGTCTTGTATTACCAAGACAGCAGGAAATTTACATCGAAATGAACAAGAAGCAATCCCCTACAAACTGAGCTATTAGATTTGGAATTTTTGTACATACAGAAAAGAGAGGAATCAGAAATACACTCTACATACAAAGAATGAAACATACAGCCTTTCTGGGTGGGGAGAGTAGCAAGTGGTTCGGGTCTCGAGCTTTAGAGTGGAGCACACAAATGATGTAAAAGCTGCAATCAACTTGGAGCTAATGAATTGCCTAAAATGAAATGAGCAAGAGATGCACCAAAACTCTGGAAGCCAAATATAAATCATAAGAAAATTGGTATGCGGATATGAAGAAAAGTGACCTAGGAGGCTGCTGTGTCTCTAGGGGGTTGTTGTGTTTCCGTGGCCTCTGGGGTAACAGCTGGGTTGCTTGTGGGCTCTGAAGCGGGGTTGTTTGCTGGATCTGGAACTGCATTGTTCGTCGGCTCTGCACCTGAGTTGCTGGTTGGCGGCTCAGCAACTGGAGGGTTACCGTCTGACTGATCAACTGGTGGAGGTGCTTCTGATGGTTGTGAATTATCTGCTTCGGCATTTGTTGTTTGGGAGTTTGGTGGGCTCCCTGCGGCAGTAGCCTGATCCTGGACTACATTAGGTGTGGGATTTTGTGCTATTGGTGTTGGAGAGATCTGTGCAGCCGGTGGTGCCTGTGTTGCGATTGTAGAAGTTGGTGGATTTTTCTTGATCGTGATGGGAGGAGCCGAGAGGGATGCCATCCCGGGGGGAAGAATCTCTATGGGAGGCTTCTTTGCAGCATCTGCTAAGCTTGTAAACTTTGGATCCTCGAGCGATTGCAAAAACGCCGCAGCAGCATCGGTCTTAACGGAGGGTGTGTGCTCCAGCTCCTGCTGCAGCATCTTGTTCCAGGCCTGGACCAGGGTCTTCAGCGTCGGCCGACCATGGGCCTGGAAACCCAAAGTTAGGATATACATATTCATAGTAAACAGATGCAATTACTAAGAGAAGAAAAGGAAAGAAGCAAGGCAACCAAGCAAATTTAAACATGGTTGGGAGTTTTCTTTCGACTGCGGCAGGCAACTCCAGCTTGCCTCTCTTCAAATATTGCATTGGTTCACAGGCAACCCCAATTTTGTTAATATTTTGGCGTAGGCCATAATTTACCCAGCTAATTAATCTGACACTAAGGAGGGTTAGAGCTCAGGCTGCACTTGGGCTTAAGGACGAATGGGAACTTAATGTAACTTAAGTTGAAACTTCTATAACTTTTGTCTAAGAAACTCTTCTTACTGGATTCATGTTCACTTATCCCTCTTTCCTCGTCACTTTCATGAAAAAACCTCCCCTTTTTATTGTTCCTTACCCTCTCACAACCATCATATATCACACTTCACAGCCCATGCTTTACTCCCCATCTCCTGAACTTATAGGGGCTGACAATTAAATGTGGTGAACAAGCATTTGTTATGCCCTGAAGTAACAGAAATTTATGATGACTATAATCTAGTACTAAATAAGTATACTACTTAGAAATGAACCAGTTTCATCAGGTTAGACCTAACTTGGATTCTTAAACTAGTCTGGGGCGGCTAAATTGTTATACTCCTGAAATCAAGGAGGCGCAAGATGCTTACGTGAGCATGAAGAACCGCCTCTGCAAGCATCCCAGTGTCCTGCCACGCCTTCTCCATTAGTGCGTTATCGCCGAGAACTGCTGCAGAAAATGCAGCTTCACGCCCATGACCAGCCACAATCAGATTATTTACTAGCCCCTGAAAGATACAGTAGAGAGTCAATTATTGTTTTGAAAATTTTCTTTTTTCAAAAAGATAATGGTCCTACATGTAGAAATGGTCTAACAATGTATAATGTACAAGCTTCTACGACCATCAGAACTTTTCTTCCTAAATTCAAAAGGGTTCACTTTATTTATGCTATATTATATTCCTTGGGAGATCATAAAAATAATCTCAAGAGGTATTGGATCAGCTTGGAGTTCTGATCTCCTCTATATATATTATAACTATACTTTTTTTCTATGTTTGTTGTTTTTTATACAATTTTGACCATTGCAGTATGGTGGGGAATGGGGTAAGAGAATCAAAGTGATAGATTTAACGTTCAAGACCTTATAATCCTTCTCTCTAGAAAAAACACCCCAGAATCCAAATACCTATACCAGTGCGGAAAGAAGTGCTGGCTTCGATGGTTTTTCCATGTACATCCTAAAGGAGTTTTGGCCATTAAACTATGGAGGACAAGACTTGTTATTTAAGCATCACGAGTAACCACATTGCACCATGTGGTAATACACAATATATTATCGTTTCAGATTGGTGAAATGAATGTAATGTTATCTTTCAAAAAACAAAAAAAGAGCATCCCTCCTGCTATTGAGATTTGCTGATAACTAACAAAATAAAAAGCTATGGAAGTCCTTTATTTCATTTTTGAGGCAAACTCTTGTATCTCTCGACATCTGACAAGAATAATTTAATTTAGGACATGACTTGAGTAATGGATTGTCTCAAAAGAAAAACTTGGGTAATGGATTCGTGTCTACTCTCTGCCTTGTAACTTTTTCTTGTTCGTCCTTAGTTGTGTTTCATCATTTTCCACAAATTTAAACCATTTTAGACACTCTTTCCACATCAATCTCAATTCATCTTACTAAGCTAACTTTGAAAATGTAATCCATGAGCTGCTCACCATTCTGATTGATAAAACGCATTCATCCTTGTAGATTATTTCTGAGTCATAAAGTGCATTTATCCTATGGTGGTGCTGAGGAAGTTGACATTTTAATCTAGGGAGCATGTACCATAACTATTATTCTAATTGAGCACAACTTGTACCACTACAGAATCTTTCAAGTTAATTCTTCAATAATAAACTAAGCAGCACAATAAAATTAACTCGAAAGTGGTTGTGACTTCTGGTGCTGAACGATGTCACTGGAATTTAACAATGTATATAGATATCGCTCTTCCTCTCTGAAAAGAGAGTAGAAAATTACTTTCACCAGTAAATAGGCATCACCATTGACCTAGGTAACCTGAAGCAACTACAAATACGGATACAAGAATGCAGGATCTATATGAATATGCATCCACAGAAATCTTGCATCTTAGGATAAGAAGGTTTATGAAGGAAGAACTTCAATCTGCACTATTTATTGTTATATATTTGCAATAGTTATATATCAGAAGCAGAAAAGTTTTAAACTACTACATCTACAAGAATTATTAGAGAATAAGTAATGCTATAGATTTGTTGCTATATAGAGAATATTCAATGATGGTGTTCATATTAGCATCGACGCCATAGTTTCATTGGAATTTTGGATGCAGAGGTATTTATGTGTTGTTTGGATTGTTATTTTGATTGATTGTCTTTTATGGCATGGGACATGCCTATGTGTTTTCCAGGGTAAATAGAAAGATATAGGAGGTGGTTTACATACCGAAAGTCTAGTTAACTCTCCATGGTTTGCAAGTCGTAATGCCAATCCTCTCAAAACTTGACCTTGCAAAGCACCCTTCACAGATCCAGCAGCAGCCAGCCTCTTGAGAGCTTCCCGAGCAATATCAGACTGTCCTGTAGCATCTGCAGCATCAATAAGGTCCAGAAACTCCTTGGCAAATTTTGCTATCCCCTGGACAGCATCCACAAGATTCTCCTGCTTAACAGCCGTCAGACTGAGAATCTCAGTGATATCTGCGGCATTTTTTTCTTGACCAACATCCCTGCTATTGCTCATTGTCATCAAGCACTGCAAAGCCCTCTTTAAGTCATTGCTCTGCATGGCCAAGTCAAACTCTAACCTGAGAGAAATAATGAAAACTTCACAATATTAACTCTTTGCATGACCCAGTAGTTGCAAGTTCAATAACTGATAGTAGATTCACAATCAAATAAAATAGAAGAGTCATCTGTGAACTGTATCACTTTAGTGTCCTAAATACCCTCATATTCAGACCTCTTGGATATTCCAGGCAAATGAAGAGCTTCAGTTGCATATCCCATCCCAAGCATGAACTGAGCCAAATCATCATGATGTTCACGACTAAGCCTAGTCGCCCTGTAGACATGAAGAAAAGCTTAGATATCTTCTCTGATGCATTGAATTTAAAATAGGAATGATATATCGGACAATAAGTACCATTTGACAGCACTGACTGCATCTCCATAAGCAGCTAGACATCGGCAACGGATACCTGGATGGCTAAGAGACAAAGCATGTGCACACATATACCTGAAAACAGATGCAGCACAGCCATCAGGAATTGATTACTAAGCACTAGGTGCAAGACCAAAAAAAAAACTCGTGGTTATCAACACTTGACAGTTCTTTTGCCTATACATAGTGAGAAAAACATTCTGAAAAGAAGCTATTCAATAAAAAGAGAAATAAAAGATCTGCTGGATAGAAGTAGGCTGTCCTACAAAATAAATAAAATTAAAAGAATTAATCATCATGCCTCGTTTACATGGAGAAAATTTTAGCTGACACTGGAAGTAATATCAATGGTTAAAAATGAGACGAGCTACCAACCATATTAGGTAATTCATATAAGGTGCATTACTTTCACTGAAGGGGATTTAATTGTATTTTGCTCGTTTGGGAACATCATTCCAGGACCATATTAATACATAAATTCCTGGCTATGTATAATGTGTGAAATAAATTGTTCAAAGAGATCACAACGAACAACCTGCTGTTACTGATCAATCTTACCTATCAATAAGCCAAAGAACTCCATCTCTAACGCCAACGACAATAAGAGGCCCTATTGGGCGTTTCTGTTCAGGAGGAAAACGAGTAACCGCCACAGATACACCTCCACCAGCAACAGCAACTTCATTCACTCTTCTTTCTTCCATCTCTTTTATCACTGTATCTTCCCCATCTACTTTCGACTGCTTGGGTAATGAAATGAAAGGTGGTATTGAAGGAGCATGCTGAAAGGAAGCTAAGCGAACAACCTAAAAATGAACATGTGTCAGGTTTCATGTATTGTTGGCATTGCAATACAAAGTTGGGACTTCAGATTTTTAAGAAAAATGTTGTCATTGAGAAGCACTAAAAGAACCAGGAACACACAAGTTTGCATGATGTTTGCAATTGACCCTTTCAAGTCTGAACATATAGTTTCTTACTTTTTGTTAGATGACTAGTTCAGCAAGATCTAAGTTTTCAAAGAGAAACATTTGGAACCTTGGCAGACCTGTCATTTGAAGAAAACAGAACAAAGATGAAGAAATGTTGAAACAGGAAAAGCAGACACCACCGAACTGTTATCAGCATCAAATCCTTGAACATAAGAAGCCCCATGTAGAAAAAAACATGGAATGATTTCATACAGCACCCTTCAAATTATTGAAAATTTTTAAGTATGCCTCACTCCAGTTGAAAATGGGATTATAGCCCATGTAATTTTTATATTCTCCCCAATGTTAAACTTATTAGCCATCAGTAACAGCGAGTGACGAGTAAGTAACTACAAAGTTGATAAATACTTAACCTAAATGGTCACCTGAATCATTGGAGGCCTCAATGAGATTCTTTCGGTTGCAGTAACTTGTGGGTTATCGACAGCGATGAGTGCCAATTCCCCATGTTCAGCAAATGCATTACTTTGAGCTTCTCGAACTTTCATTTCCTCCTTCTTTCTCTTGGTCTCTAGATCAATTGGTGCAACACCAGCATCTACGAAAACACACCTATCAAACGTAAAACAATTAGATAAAATTTGGCCACTGAGAGAATTTTTCTTCTGCAAAACTAATTTTCATTTTGTTTGTGGTTGTTCATGTCCTTTTGGATGATATATTGAATTGTTTCAAATTGGTGAAATGAATGCAATGTTATCTTTCAAAAAAAATTTGTTTGTGGTCGAAATTACTCTTTACTGATTTCTTCAAGTTTGGTAATTGAGAAACTAAAGAAAAAGAATGGGGATCACCATAAACTACTTGATATATTAGCTGCCTAACAAGGATGAACGCTACTTTAGGAAATCTTTTAAGAGGGCAGTTGGTTCGTGGAATATAGCTCCCATCAAAAATCACGGCATGTGAGTATTATCCATTAAATTGCAGGGAATCTGAAATTGAGGTGTTAGGTTCACATGGAAACGTGTGAATACTAACTATTATCATAATATTACAAGGTGTGTAAAGAAGAAACTATTGTCCACATTATCTACTAGCTAACTTAAGAATATGTTTGTAAGAACACTAATGGAAGGAGAAAAGGAAGCTTTTACTGTATGAAGGCACTGGAGAAAGGAATCAAACATCATTCAAGAGGGGGTGCAACCTGAGGACTGGCACAGCAATATATCAAGCTACGCCAGAAATGGGTAACATTGTGAATCAGAATATAATTGTTCTGAGAAGTGATTGGTATATCTTACTCGATTGTAGTTGGTGTAGCAACAAAAAGCTGCCTGCGGTGCCAAACAGCACCAGTTGCAAAAGGAATTGCCACATCTCCCAAATATCTGAACTGGGGACGTAGGGAAGATATAACAATGTATTGCTGGTAAGCAAAGGCACAATACTCAACAGTTTGGTCCCATGCAGTCCACTCTGGTTGAGAAATAAGGCCACCTACAGGCTGGTAAGTCTCCCAACTGCAATTTTTATTGACAATTTAGTCATTTTGGAAGAATAGAATAACTCAAAATTCAAAAACAAAAATAAAAGTAGTACAATTCGTGTCACTAATTACAATGAACTGTTATTAGTCAATAAAAAAAAGAAGATAAAATCCTCATCCCACCTGTATAGCTGGAAGTTCAGAGGTGCAGCTTCTGCAGCAGGTTTGTTGGAAGAAAAAGGATCATCAGCTGCAGCAAAAGATGACATAACTCCACTATTGCCAAAGCCAGACAAAGGCATTGACTGAGCAGATGAAATAGCACTTGCAGCCATAGGAGTAACCCTTCGAGATGTTCGATATGCAACACCAAGCAATGCACCACCATGCAAACCAATAACCTTTGAAACAAGAGAAGAAACATCAAAAGATACCAACAAAACAGTCTTACCGCAGCAAATCACATGAGAAAGAAAACACTGCAAATTATGAATTACAATGGATCCTAAGAAACAAAAAAGTGTAATAACAAGTCTCTAATAGATGATTTGGAGCACAATAAAGTAGAACTATTTATTAATGTGTTGAAGAAGATAAAACCTAGCTGCTTTAATAGTTTGATATTGAAGAGTTAGATTATAGAAAACGTACTGGTTCACTACGACCTTCAATGGACCTTGTCATGACATGTGATGTCCCATCATCCAGTAAAATACGCACTTGTACAGTTGCAGAAGAAGCTGCACTAGCAGCTGCAGCAGCGGCTTGAGCAGCTGCCGCAGCAGCTTCTTTTGCTTTTTTAGATGAACCTCCTTTAATAAGTGGTATTCGTGGAGCCAATGCAGTTTCTACTAAAGCATATCTATCACGACATGTATCCCAAGCAAAAAGCTTTCCAGTTCCTGAATCAACAACCGTCCAGTCACTGGCCTTATATACCGTAAATGAAGGAATGTCAGGCCATACAATTGCAACATACCTAAATAAATCACAGAAAGATTAGAAAATGTCAGCACAACAGGATTAAATTGTACTACAAAATCTAATCTTATTTTAGGACAATCACGAAAGACTTTATAGTGGATTTGAATTAGGTGATAAAACAAAAGCCAAGAATTCATTTAGTAAATTACTGTAGTTTGGTTGATAACTAGACATGGTACATTAAATTTTTTAGGCGTAACATAAAATGTCAGCTGACATATAAACCTTTAAGGAATGCATAAAATAACCCTTTGAGGTTATACATGATCTATATCATGGCAAAATGGAAGACTCTTGTAGGAAAATATGTAATCCTCATTTCCTTGTCCCAGACTTTCTGGAATTATCTGCACCACCAATGCTTTGAGATAGGTAAATGGTGTGATGATATAGGGTTTTGTGTAAGTTAAACCTTCAAAAAGGTCCGTGATAATTAGATATGATCAGATGTTTTTGGATGTCGGTTGTTTCCACCTTCCTTCCACTATTCAAATTTTAGAAAGGCTACGACACACTTGGATCTTTCAAGGAATATAAAAGATTAAATTAGTTAAAAAGTCTAGAAAACATGCCAATGTTCCCAGAATTGGTACCAGGGTTACAGGCAGTGTTGTTTAGTTTGCAAGGGTACAAGAAGAATTTACAAGTAGATGAGCATGCAGGCCCCTCCACCCATCACTCTGCAAGCATTTGCATAGACTTTTAATCTAAATCCAGATAAACAATTAGCTTATTTAGGTCAATGGAGGCTAGACAAAGTTTACAGACAACTTAAAATCATACCTAAACCAAACCGTTTGGGGTTAATCTCTAGACAACTAATAAACTAATATTTAGCCAAATTAATGCAACTGTTGTTTTTTAATATAACCAAAAGGTGATATAAGCCAAAGAACCATAACGCAACCAACAAACATATTGGAATGACATGAGTAGCATGTTACTAAAAGGAGTGGATGGACTACATAGCAATGACTAGTGTTCAATCTTTTCATGGAAATGTTAAATGATACACAAATAACCAATGGGCCTAGATAACCTAAATTCCCTTGAACATAAACTAGCACTATTTAGTTTGTACACTTTCTTTTCTCAAAAAATTTCAGTAAGAAAATGCAGCATATTTTTTAAAAAATGTACAAATTAAGTAATTATTTGAACAGGAGTGGGAAAATACAAGAAGCAAGTCATTTACTGAAAATCGGTAAAACATCTTATACTTCTGTACAGATTTGATAAATGGTTGTACTTCAATCAGTTAGTAAGTAGAATAATTATAAACACAGTACAAATAACAGATCGAAATAACAAAGAAAACTCACTTTCCAGAACTGCTTACAGAGAGAAAAGAATATGAATCATGTGGAGCAGGTGTGCTGATATGCTTCTTTGTCTGCTTAACAATCAACTGCTCTGCTTCTGTCCTGGATCTTCCTGTTTCATTGATGGTACCAGTACTTCCAAGAGATGGGTTAGCAGTGTTAGACAACTGAAAATTTAGCAGCTTGAGCTCCCTTTCAACTATGTAGACAGAAGAATGTTCTCTGCCACCAGGTGGTGTTGGCAATGCAGCCACTGCTGGAAGAGCTCTTGCATCAAACTCACTTAAAATAACACCAATGTTGGTCCCAGTAGCCACAAGATGTGGCTGCAATGGATGTGCAACCATGCAGTATACCTGCAAATTATACCACTGTCTTCAGACAGGCTACTTCAGAAAAACAAAACAAATGTTTTAAATACCAGGTCAATATAGAGAAAGGACAATCTAATGCAAAATCATTCCCAAATATCATATATTAGCTGCAGAAAATATTTTTGGAAAGCAAATTTTAAAGCAAACTATGTGGAAACGTATATATACTGAATTGCTATCAGAAATTTCAATTCTTCTTAAAATATGCTCACTATCCTTGAGCGATCATATATATCAAGGAACACTTAAAATGGATGCAAAACCTTAAAAAAATAGTATTTCAAGATTCCTGTGCAACCATGCTTTCAAAAGATGCAAAATTGGCTCTAAAGGTTTAAAGAGCTGCAATTCAGGCATAGCCCTTTTATTTGTATATAATTTGCAAGCTCATGAACAGCTATAATAAGCTGCAAACTACAAAATTGTAGCATTTGCACAAAAGTAAGCCAATTAAAATACAAAGTATGTTAATAAAATATTTGCTTTTGAAAAGAGTTTTTTCTCCATTTTATCATTAATAGTGGTACTATGTCAAACATTGACCCCTTTTAGATGGGCTCCGAAGGCATCATATAAATGTGAGAATAATAACTTTGTGAACACAAGATTACAGGAAGATTGCAATGTTAACAAGGTAAAACAAAAGCTTCCAGAGGCTAGAAACAAAGTAGTGAGATACTCTGAGTTTCTTATTAGGTGCAAGAATCTGTGGAGGAACAAGTGATGATAATTCGCACAGTGGTCTTGTTAAAGCAGAATATGTTGGATGTTCGATAGCCCTGTTAAAGCCAAAAGAAATTGTAATCAACATTGTGTTTACCAAATTGAGAATACATGCCTCAACAATATGTATAAGAAGAGAAGCATACCAGATATGAGAATCTTTGACACAAGTAAGAATATCAAGGTTTGGAGCTCGTGGATGGCACCAGGATGCCACACTGTGGCAAGCAAGTTTTGGAACTGGTTTTATACGCCTAAGTTCCTGCAAAAGATACAAACATTATACAAAAAGATACGAACAGGAACTCACAATGGCATGCGAGCATCAAACTGGGGTCAACACCTTGAACGAGATGGTATCCCATATTGCTAAAGTTTTATCTGCACCAATCGTAATGAGTTGTGGTGCACTTCCCATCACCCTTGAAAGCTCAACAGCCACTACTCCTCCATCATGTGCCTTGCAAAGGTTTTTGTCCAAAAGTTTACTCAGATAAACTAGCAAATATTGATTTCATCATAAATAAGAAAAGGAATGAGGGAATCTCCTTCAATGGAAAGAAACAGTGAATATGTTGGCAAATATGAACAAGATAAAAGCAACAGCCTTAGTACCAACATAAAAGTAATAGAAAAACAAATGAATGAATGAATAAAGATACCTTTAAGCTAAGCTTAGGCACAAGTTCACGAGAATCATGGATGTGGTCAGCACTCCATAATATGAGCAAACCATCACTAGCCCCAGAAACCAAGAAGGCCTGAAAATGCATTTTTAACAGTATTACACTGGAGAAGAGAATAAAATTTCTTAATCAACTTAAACCTTACATTAAGAATTAACCAAATAAATGTCTTTTTATTTTGTCACATACTCTTCTAGCATTCTTACCACACCATCAGACAAGTTATGTAGCATCTTAATTTTTCAAAAATTTCATCTCATTAGCATTCTTAGATGATGAAAAACAACCTTGTCTATCGGAGTTTAATCATACTTAAAACTTGGCTAATATTTCGATATGCAACCATATCCCAAGGGTTAATACCAATAGTTTAGCAACAGATTGGCAGCATGTTATCAGAAATAACATTGTATGCCAGGTGTTTTTACCTATAAATGCTTCGCTGGTAGGCTCAAGGCAAGGGTCAAGATAGTATGTACAAGCAAGAAGCTTAACATGCATCAACGTGGGGAAAGATAGAGTTATTAAATATATCAAGTATGAGTGCTCTCAAAAACCCAAGATAATGTGTTGAGGTAACAACAAGCTCAAATGGCTTTAGTTGTCGATAGCAAAGATTTTAAGGTGAAGTCCCACTTCATTTCTTATACTCTCCCACTGAGAAGTATTCATCAATTACCAATCATGCCTTAGGTCCAAATTCATCCCAAGTCCAACAATTTGGTATATGGACATTAAGATCCAACTATCAAGGTACAGGTTTTTAATGAGATTTGGAATCAGAGTAAAAGAGAAAATAATTTTTTTAGAACTCGGTGAGTATTGAACCCACAACCTCCCGTATAGAACCCAATTGTTCTAACCAGAGGAAAGTAAAAGAGAAAACAATTGGTCTTGTAGATTGTTCATTCATTTTGAGTTGCTTTGTGCATTATGGTTTTGGTATATATGTTGTCCTCTCTTATTTTGCTCCTTTCAACTTTGTTTTTAGACATCTTTTTAGATGATATATTATATCATTTCAGATTAGCGAAATGAATGCAATGTTATCTTTCCAAAAAAAAAACTGATCTTCTTCTTGGATTAGTTCATATGCACATTAAACAAACAAGGAGAAAGTTCTCTAATTATTTTGGCTCTGTTTGCAATGTTTTTCACTCAATACATAGGCAGACAATTATTTTTTATGAATATATGTCAAGAGTAGGTACATTCAATGTAGAGGTCTGTTTTTTTGTTATAGTTTTTTATATCAAAATAAATCCTATTTTCTGATGAAGTAATACACTTAGATTGCAAAATTATCTACTCAAGTCCCAGTTATAACTGCCAAGACAATAGCAACGTTACATCTAAACCATCTTTAGATAAGCATATGAGATGAACATACATCTGAACATCCAATCTAGTCTATACTATAAAACAAACAATGGGTGTGCAATGTTATTCCTCCTTCAATTAACTAAATTGGCATCTCTTGTACCAAAATTAGAATAATACACTTAGGAAAATAAGTATGGAAGTCAAACACAAACAAAATATAGGTAAAAGAGTAACAAGCCTATTGAATTTGTGATATGATCAGTTACTATCCACCTAATATAAAAATGAAAGGCATCTTTAGCCTAAATAAAATAGCTAAAAAAGAACAAGAGGTATTACCTCACCACTAGATGCCATAAACGTCATCAGGCAGGTGATGGATCCTTTGTGCCCACCAGTATACCTACGGACAAGCTGTAAAGAGAAACTAACTGACATGTTCTAGTAGCAAAGGAAGCAAAATCAGGGAACATTCTAGATGTAAAACCTTCCAAGTTATCATTGACAAAACTCTTATAACACCATCTGATCCACCAAAAGCAACAAGTGGGCCATCACCAGTAGCAGATCTTGATAGAAATTCCATACTGCAGATAAAATTCCAACTCTATTTAATATTACTAAACCAGGAAAAGACCAATGATGGCTACGAAATAATAATACTTCTAAAAGAACAGAATGCTGCAAATGGAGGAGAAAAAAATAAGGATTAATAAGATATTGTTTAATAGTAATAGTCATGTAGTTGATGGTTCCAACTATCCATCAAAGATAACACTCTTAATTAGCCAAATCATTCTACTATAACCTAAAAACACAAGTGGGTGACAAGTTCAGCAATCGAATCAGAAAAAGAATAACAGCTTAATTCTGAAGAAGAAGGAAAAGAGACTATAACCGTTTTATTATACATAACTCACTGTTCCAAAGACAAAAATAGGATCTAAGCAGATTCATTACTGCGAACAAATTACTAAGCATCAGTAAATAGAAGAAAAAGATAAAAATTATATGACATACCATAGAAGAGATCTGTTGTCCAGCTCTTGCTTGGGAACATCACGCCCTCGCATAGTTACCAAATCCAAAAATATGGCTTTGTTCTCACAACAAATGACAAGAAAATGCCTTCCTCTAGTGGATGGAACAGGTGAATTAAAAGCAGATGAATGCTGACTGGCAGCAGATGGTGCTTCAGCAGCTGCTGAGCGATTACGCCAGTGTTGCCAATACCGCACATCATCATCATAGAAACCAACTTGCTTGACACTATGAAATACGTAATTTACAGTTTTGATAAAGATTATGAAAGGCCAATTATAGTAAAAGGTGCAAAAACCAACTAATGTCATACCTTCCTCCACGCATAGCCTCTGTGGGTTTACCTCTGACCTCTGCCAGCATAAGATAAATATTAGAAGCAACAACTGTGCATGTTTCTAAGTCAAGTAGTATGGAGGAGTAAGTCATATGATATGGAAGTGATACATATCTATGAGATTAAATTAATAATAGTTTCCAAGCATTAAACTGAAAAGGATGATTAGTCCAGTTTAAGAATATGAAATATTATGGGAATTGGGATACTTTTCATGTTTATTTAGGGAAAAGAATAAGAGGAACCCACCAAATAAATGGCTATACAGTGCTATCAATTAAAACATTCATTTTGCTAGGAGGTTAATTAGACTACATACAGCAAGTAACAGTTAGAATCAGATTAGTCCTTCTGGTTCAACGAGAGGTGGGCTACTATTGAATTAATTCTCTGTCAGTGAACTTGCAGATGGTAGCAATTGAAAAGATGCAGGAGGAAAGGGAGAAAGAAAGGCCAGGAAGGATACAACCCTAAAGCAAACCAAGAAAAAAAAATCTCTTCGACTCATTAAAAATGATTTTCCAGCAGCTCCAGAAGCAAGTGGACAAAACTATATTCTATGCGTATGGTACCAGGCTTGTAAGTGTTTCGATGTAACAATTGCGAGAGCTAGCGTTTGCTTACAGAAGTAGAATAATTAACGGTCATCAACTGGTATCAACTAATACAACCAATTTTCTAGGAGATTAACAAGACCGCGTGTAGATAAATAACAGCTACAATCAGATTGAGAGGTGCTTCGATTGGATGAGTGGTGAGCTACTACCGAATCGATTCAACATGGTTAGAGACACAGAAGAAAGCAAAGAAAGTAGTGAAAATAAAAATGTAGATAAGAAAAGGGAGAAAAAGAAGCAGACGAATACGAGACTGAAGCAAACTACGACGAAATTCTCTGAGTTCACTAAGAAATGACATGCTAAACAGCTCTGAAGCAAGTAGACTCGAGAAAACCACGGATGCTACTCGGATTATACAGAATGGCCACTAATCCAGTATCAACTAAAATGAACAAAATGCACTGGCATACCAGTTTCTCCCTCGGCGAGCTTCTCCAGCTTCGACCCAACCAACCGCCGCTCATCAACCCCACCAGCCTTCAGCTCGTAGATCACCTGCCAAGGTCAATAGCATAGATATGAGATCCATCATAAACCCAAAGAGAGAGAGAGACAGATCCAATCGAAGCGCAACTATCGAACCTGGCGGTGCTCCCAATTCCAGACGGAGACGTGATCGGAGGCGTCGGCGGTGACGAGCCATGGGTGAGTCGGATGGAGCTGGATCTTGACGATCTTGTCGTTGGTGTGCCGAAACGCCCGCAGCCGGAGCATCTTTCGCCGCCCCCCGTCCTCGTCGCAGCGATCTCGCTATGTGGACGGAGGACTGCGGAGAAGAGCGGGCGGATCTGGGTGGGAGGATGATCTCACGACCTCGGCCCTTCTATCGAAAGAGAAGGCATCTGGTGGGAGACGGTCGCCATGGCTGTCGAGATCGGAGGTTTGAGATCTCGGCCTTCGGTGAGAAGACGAAGTGAAAAGGCTTCGTTCCATTTTAAAATGGGCCAGCAAATTATATACTTTGGACCGTATTTTTATAAGGCCCGACCTGAATATTTAGCCCTTACAAGGTTCGTGAATATATATATTATAAGTTTCAGCAAGTCATATTTATACCGTTAAAACCCTTCTCTTCGTTTAAGTCAGCTCATTGGAATTGAATTGTCTCACGTGAAAAGAGGTCGAGGTTAATTCTTCTTCTTTTTTTCCATGCCTAATTAATAGCATGATTCGTATTAATTGCCGTTTTTGTTTTCTTTCTTGTATCGAGTCGCATCAAAATTAGATGAGTCAGGGAGTTTTGTAGGACCGACTACCTTGGTGAAGAATAAGATAGCTCGAAAATATTGTGCGCTGGCAGCAGCCATGATTGAGTCACGAAATTGACTCGTAGAGAAAAAAAAACTGATGTGATGTGACGGTGAAATTTATTAATATTGTACTTTTATAAAAATGGAAATAAAAATTACCACACCTACTAATTTAAATTAGATGTATTTAGGCTTGCAGCCTAAACGATACCGGTCGCAAAGAGATGCGATAATTAATAATTTATTGCAGAGCATTTATATTAATATTAAATTATAGTGAGATAGTATATCATTTATATTTTAAAAAATTAATGTTTATTGTTTTTAAATTATAGAGAGAGAGTATATATAATTTTAAAATATTATAAAAATTTGAAAATAAGCAAAGGGTTATGATCATATTTTTTATCATTTTAAATAATTAAAGGTTTGAAATTTATGCTTTTAAGTTTATCTTATTGTACAAGAGTTTTTAATATTTGCCAATTAAAAGGAATGGTTTTATTCTGGCCGCCGGACCAACTGGCCGCTGCAGTTTAATCAATCAATCAATCGCTGTATTGATTAATTAATCGGACGGAAGGGACTTGATCGGGTCAGTATTAATTGACTGCTCCCGTTCAACCAAGCAACCAACCTCCATTGGAGCCCGCCGGCTTCAAATTCCTGCTTCGAAAACATAGCAACACGTCGGCATCAATTGATCAATCAGTAAAATGTTCGATTTGTCTCCACATTGCAGTATACATCAAGCATCCGAGTCAGCTCCACGGTCGAAGTTTGACTTCCTCGCCGCCTACGAATGCATGAGTCATGGAGATTAAACTTAGGATGAGTCGATGTGTACAACGGTGACCTCAAGCACTCAACCCATCATAGCGACTCAGACTCCAACTTGCTCGATCAACACAGCTCTATCTCGCAGGACATCAAGCACTCGTAACCCATCGTGATAACTTCAATTTAAGTGAGTTCGCTCGTAACTGCTACAGCTCAGGTGACCTCAGGCGCTCGCGATCTATTGCCACGTCTCTAACTTCAACGAGCTTTCTCGTGATTGTTCTAACTCCCACAAGCTCCAGCACGTATAATCAATTGTGATAACTCGAACTCTAGCAAACTCGCTTGCGAATGCTCCGTCTCTATTAAGCTCGAGTGCTCGAGATAGTTTTGGTTCCAGCGAACTCAAACTCTCGTGATTACTTTTGCTCCAGCGAGCCTGAGAGCTCGCGATTGCTAAAACCCTAACGAGCTTCACGCACATCAGACCGAGCGGACAACTGCACCATCAAACAATTCAGGGCTCAGATGATGGTGCGCATGTAGAGCAATAGGTCATACAATGCACATGTTTGTTCCACGGAGGACGATTGCAAGTATGCCAAGCCAGCAACTTGCAAGAACAGTTGCAAGTGACAGAAGTCGAACCGATTGCAGGTGCTCGAGATAGCCAGAGCAGAGCTCTAGGAGTGAAATCATCAGAGTCGGAGTGACCGGTAAACGAACTGGATCTGAAGTGGTTATGGGTCAACCATTGGACTTTTTTCCTAAGAAAATGAGGCAAAAGGGCAGAGATGAACCGTCGATAGTACTGCAAAATTTTATTCAGAATACGTTTATGCTGTTAAAAAAAAATGACTACTGCGGCCGGCCCGCTGAACAGCTGGTGGGCCCCGCCCGACGCGTAGATTGGGCGGACAATTCCACGCGTTATCCTCTCCGGCCACCGCTGCCTCCTCTCCTTTTCCACCTTAAAAATCTCAGCTCACCCGCCCCCTACCAACCTCGCGGTTGGTGAGAGGCGGCTGGGCCCCTACGTCAGAAGGACCCGATTTTTCGTCCGTCCCCCGTCCTGCCGACTCGCGTCGGCTTACACGACGGCCTACCAGCCCCCCCTCTCGCGACCTGATCCGGGCCCCACGTGGGTGCGAGCGTGTCTCACGGGGCTCCTTGGCCTAATTGAAGAGCGCGTGGCACGTGGAAGGCCACACGTCCGTATGACGTGGCGACTTGACGCGAGCGAAGTCGGTTAGCTCCGTCCGTCCCGCCCGCGACCGTACCCTCCTCCTCCGTCGTCGCCATCCGCCGACGCGGGGGGCCCAGCAGGCCCGAAACGTACGCCTCGCGACGGTGAGCTCTGGGCAGCGTCGTCATTGCCAGTTCATTTAATCTGATCCGAGCACGTATAAAAACCAAACCTCCTGCGTCGTCCCGGACCGCGGACAGGAACCTTCTCGAATGAACCGTCCGCATGACGTCATATTACGGCAGCGGATGGACGATTCGCGGCACACGTGGACGAGGTGGGAAGCGTGTTTGCTGACGGGCTCTCGACAGGGCCGTTTCGAATAGGAAGGGGATGAGGCAGACCCGAATCCGGAATTAAAAATTGGGCCCGTTTAGTTTGAAATTTTTGACGCCGGTGCTTTTTTTTTATTAATTACTCGCCTCGGAGGTCCAATTCGGTGACTGCTTGCCTGCATTCGCGTCCATGTTTTGCTTCCTTTTATTTCGTCGCATGGAATTAATTTGACAGGGAAAGGTTTATTTGACGATTAACAATATTTGTCTTTATTCTTGAAAGAAGCTATTCACAAAGAGAATAAATCAGTAAAAAAAAAAGCTCGATTGCATAAATTTAGATAGAAGTGGTCTCATGATTCATGCACGAGTTGTGAGTCACTATTTAACCATAAACAGCAGGTACAAATTTAACACGTGTAGGTGTGATCCATGGATCCCCTTTCGGTGAAAGATTCTTCATTTTTAAGTTTGAATGTTTTGAGTACTTTAAAATTCAACGCGAGTGTCTACGCTAAGTCAAAAGTATTGTCTTTTTAAAGATTATTAATGCAACGTATTAACCAATTAAACAATCACGTACTCAATATATATGCTGGTTAAAAATAAAGTTTAAAGGTTGTTTATAGAACTGATTGCGCGCCAACCTAACCAACTTATCTATCTAATTTTTTCGCCTAATGTTTGATTTGATAATTTAGTTTATGATCAACAACAACTCCATCGAATACTGTCGATGCCACCTCCCTCCAAAAATATTAAGACAAAAAGAAAGACCCGATTAAAGATGACAAAAAATAATGACTAAAAACAGGACGATCTCTGTACATCCTCCGATGCGGAGGGGCAGATTTAGATCCAGGTGTTTTAAAATGCGTTAGAAGAAGAATGCAAGAATGGCCTTTTTCACGTTAAAAAAGAAAAGTGGCAACATATAAACACAAATTAAAAATAAAACACAGTGCTGTGTGGTGTTGTTTGATTTTGACCGTTTATTTTGTAGGAGGATAATATATTTTTTTAGGGGAAGGGATATTCTTTCCTTTGATTTAGGGTATTGTTAGGAAAGAAATATTCCTTTATAGAAAAAAAAATTAGCTATTTTCTTTTTAGCATAATTACTTTTTAGTTCGGTGGCTTGAGTTAATACTTAGTGGAAAAAAAAGTTGAGTAAACTATATTAATTTTTAAAAATAATTTTATTATTAAGGGGAAGTAGTAGCACATTTTACCCCCTGAGTGTAAATTATTTATCAATTTCGAGCTAAAAGAAAAATATTATAAAAATATAACATTTACGGAAAGGTTTCTGTTATTCGTATATTATAAAAATAGTTTTCATAATTATCTAGAGGCAGTGTTCACTATAATTAACAAGATAGAACCTTGGGGGCATAATATAATTATTTTTATAAGGAGTCGTAGATAAATTAGTTTAAAATAGAAATGAGGGAGATCAAATCTGATAAATGTTGATTTTGAACCTAACATATATTAATTTATATAAAGTTATTGGAATTAGGTTAGAATATCTAGCCATCCTCAAACACCTTCTAAAATTAAAATTGGACTACTTTGTTATTATAAGACTGTATGTTTGTAGAATTAGTCCTTTTTGTTATTATTTATTTATTTTGACTGCTGGAGAGAGGTAGTGACAAGTGCGAAGAAGATGATTTAAACACCTCGCCTTCCCACGTTCCCTCTTCAATTCCACAGCTTAATTATTCTACCCAGTTCGAAGTAGAGCGAGGAGCAGCAACGCTGCAGCACAGCACTCCATTCGTTGCAACTCCTTCCCCCATCGGGACCTTCTTCGGATTCATTCAATCCTTCGAGCGAGGAAGACCATGAAGTACGTGCTGGTCACGGGAGGAGTGGTGAGCGGGCTGGGGAAAGGGGTGACGGCCAGCAGCATTGGAGTCCTCCTCAAGGCATGCGGCCTCCGCGTCACGGCAATCAAGATGGGTAATATTTCTTTCCCTCCCTTCTCTTTTGTGTTTCCTTGCTCGGTGGATTCGAGCTTTTCGTCTTCTCCCTTGCATAAAAGGAAGTTTTTTTTCTTCTTCTTATTGCAAAGCAAGTGTGGCTGAGTGTTTGATTTCCATACTTGACGTCCAGCTTGGAGAACCTAGCAGCTCGATAATTAAGAAAAAAAGGAAGAATTTTTCCTGCCGGTCTTAAGTTGGCCGATCGAATTTGTCCTTTTCAATGAAATTTCTGTCAGGAAACATGTTGTCTGTAGTGTTCCGAATAGAGTACCCTGCTGTCTTCTTCGAAAGAATCATGGATTCATGGAGCTAGTTCTTGGGAGTACTTGTGAAATATAGCCAGCTTCTTTGTTTAGTCAGTTGATTTTAGGTCCAGTCAGAACCTTGGTTCGATTATTTTTTTAATTTTTTTTTTGCCTTTTGATTTGTGGTTTTGTCCGTATCAACTCTGCTTTTGCTGTTTTAGCTTTCAAATTCCGGAGAGACTCAAGAGGTTTTGGCCCATAATTTTGTCCAGTAATATGCTAATTCTTCTTGATCGTGAGAAAAATGGCCAGAACTAGTACTTTGTCATTTCAAAATTAGCCTTTGTTCATTCAATTAGAATCCTTGTTAATCCAATCTGCAAGGCATGTTACACCTAAAACAGAAACCAGTGGTACTTGAAAAAGTATAAAATGAAAAGAAAATCTCTTCCCCCTTCAGTTTTTTATTTGTTTTAAGAAAAAAAACCTAAAAAGTTCATGAATAAATTTTTGTAAATTCATAAAATCACTTGGTGTTGCTTGGATTTCTGTTTTTTTTTTTTGACTGCTAAAATTGGAGCCTCAGTCTTGTGGCATGGATGACTAACGCTTCAATATGTTTTACTTCTTGCAGACCCTTATCTGAACACTGATGCTGGGACAATGTCTCCTTTTGAGCACGGAGAAGTGTTTGTCTTAGACGACGGTGGCGAGGTAATTTCTCCTTTATCTTTTGACTTAAACAGGCAAAGCCGTGACTAATGGGTGACGTTATTTACAGGTGGACTTGGATCTTGGAAACTATGAAAGATTTCTCGATATTAAATTAACTCGTGACAACAACATCACAACTGGAAAGATTTATCAGGTACTATTTCAATCCACCAGTTCCTCTATCAATGGTTCTCATAGTTTTGCTTGTAGCAACTATCAAGACAAATATTCTACAACATAAGAAAAGCTTTTTGATGATTACTTTTGGTTTTCCTTTCTTGATTGTTATCAGGCCTATTTCTGTACCTTCATGGACTTACTACTCGTTGTTTTATATTAGCATGTAATTGACAAGGAGAGGCGGGGAGATTATTTGGGGAAGACAGTTCAGGTTTGCTTCTTATGCACATCATTTCTGTAGGTCATCTTATCGGTTGGTGAGATCATGTTTTGATCCTTATCTTAGTCATCCTAAATCCTTCTCTCTCTCTTTTTTCTTCTTTCATTCTTCAAGGTTGTTCCACATATTACAGATGCCATACAAGAGTGGATTGAACGTGTATCCATGATACCTGTGGATGGAAAAGAAGGTCCTGCTGATGTTTGTGTTGTAGAATTAGGTGGAACTATAGGTATGTCATCAGAATGCAACTGGCGAAAAAATAATTAATGGAGATATATTTTTCAAGATGTTAGCTATAGTGGTGTAAGTATGCCGTGCAGGACACACGATCTTTTCACAGCATAATGAGAGTGGCATTCTTGATGCAGGGGACATAGAGTCTATGCCTTACATAGAAGCTTTGGGTCAGTTCTCTTGCCGAGTAGGTAAGGAATCTGTTCGTGGCTACCTGCTTACTGATAGTTGTTTCTCATCCTAGTCATTCTTACATCGATGTTTCTCCAAATTGTTCTTGTAGGTCATGGAAACTTCTGTCTGGTTCATGTCAGTCTTGTTCCAGTTCTAAATGTCGTTGGTGAGCAGGTTGGGATTTCATCCTATGCATATCAATTTCTGTACACAAGTCTTTACCACGTTGAGTCTTTTGACTAACCTGCATCAGTCTGCATTATGAGTGCCATTTTGAGTTTTGCCACTATGCTTAGCCTTCATGTTTATTTGGTCTTTAAGATGATGACACTGTGTCAAAATTTTGTAGAAAACTAAGCCAACGCAGCATAGTGTTAGGGGCCTAAGAGGACTTGGTTTGGCACCAGATATTCTGGCTTGCAGGAGCACCAAGGTTTACACTGAACTTTTTGCATTCAACATCTCCTTTTCAGCTTCAACGATTGATAAATACTTCCATTTCTGATGCTTTATCAGCCATTGGACGAAACCATAAAGGAGAAACTTTCACGATTTTGCCATGTTCCGGTATTCTTTTTTGCATTTCAGCAATTGCTCCTAGATCTTTTCAACAAATCGATCAACATACTGTTATTTTGTAATTCCTCAAAAAAAAAACATACTGTTTTTTTGTAGGTATCAAATATCATAACTCTCAATGATGTTACAAATATCTGGCACATTCCTTTATTGTTAAGGGTAAGTCTTAAGTGCCTCACAAACAATTCATCTAGTTTGCAGTATGTGTTATTTTACGTTAAACATATCACTTGCAGGAGCAAAAGGCACACGAAACTCTTATAAAGCTACTGAACCTTCAGGGGTTTGTCCCTGAAACTAGACCTGTTTATTTCAATCACATATATATATGTATATAATGATCTGCATACGTACATAAGCATGATTTTAAATTGATATCTTCTTTTACCTACTGAACATTGATACGTACAGGATGGCAAAGGAACCCATGCTGGAGGAATGGACAATTAGATCTAGAATTTCAGACAACTTGCATGATCCCGTGGGTTCTCTCTTTCTATTTCCTTTTCAATTGGGTGCCTTCTTTTCCACTGTTTGTTCTAATTCGATACATTATTGGCATTTTAGGTCAGGATTGCGATGGTTGGAAAGTATACTGGCCTTGCTGATTCTTACCTGTCAGTGTTGAAGGTGAATGCATATTTATATGTACATATATCTGAAAATGTCTACTTTTCTCATAATAGCATACCGATCAATAAATACACTTCTACAAAAGGAGAAAATAAAACAAGTCAGCAACTAACCCTTCATAATTTGGTTGGTCTTGGTCATGAACGCTTTACTTGCTACCATTGTTGAAATGATCCTGTTGATTATATGCTTCTCTCCAACTTTCGATTACAATTAAGTGCAATTTAGATTCATCATGAACTGTATTTGCAGGCTCTTTCGCATGCTTCCGTTGCTTGCAGAAGAAAGCTTATTTTGGACTGGGTGCCGTCCTCTGATCTCGAGGAGAATACTGCAATCTCTGTCCGTCTATCTTCAAACTGTTGTGTTTTTTTTTTTTTTGTTGCTAGTTTGCATATTGATTTTGATACTCATCACTGCGATCTACCTTTGGCACAGGCACCGGAACTTCACAAAGCAGCATGGAAACGGTTGTTGGTGAGTTCTGCTCTTGTTTGTGCTGCACAATATGATACTACTAGGTTATACAGCTTCCTCCATTGCAATCTAAATCTGTCTTCTGACTCAGGGCGCAAATGGTATACTCGTCCCTGGAGGTTTCGGTGACAGAGGTGTGGAAGGAAAAATCCTTGCAGTCAAATATGCCCGTGAGAAGAATGTTCCATTGCTTGGAATCTGTCTGGGGATGCAAATTGTTGTCATCGAGTTTGCTCGTTCCATAATGAACTTGCAGGATGCAAACAGTACTGAATTTGACCCTGATACAACGCATCCGTGTGTTGTTTTTATGCCAGAGGTAATCAGAGCGACAAACGTATATTATGTCAATTGCTCCCTTCTTTTTGCTGGCTTACATGTGAGAATGACGATCAAAGGTTTCCAAAACTCATATGGGAGGGACGATGCGACTTGGATCGAGAAGAACTTATATTGAGAATCCCGACTGTAAAACTGCAAAACTGTAAGCAGTCAACCAGTCATCCAAGTTAAGTTTATGCACCTTTTTATGCAACAGAAAGATGAACCTTTAGTGATCTCTTCAGGTATCGCAATGTGGGGTTTGTGGATGAACGACATCGACATCGATATGAGGTCGCCTACTCTACGATGCACTCGTAGTTTTTCCACTACGAGTTATTCCAAAATCTTATGTTTTGTGTCGCATGCTATTGCTGCAGGTAAATCCTGACATGGTTGCAGAATTTGAAAGGGCCGGTCTTGCATTTGTTGGTAAAGATGAAACCAAAACACGGATGGAGGTAGAATCTGATACCATCACCTTACGGTTCTCTTGATCCCGTCATCTTATTAATGTTTTGAGATGCAGATAGTTGAATACCCTGCGCATCCTTATTTCATTGGCGTCCAATTTCATCCGGAGTTCAAGTCAAGACCTGGAAGACCATCTGCTGTTTTCTTAGGTATTCATTCTGACGAGTATTTCTAGTAGCAGCATATGCTTCAATTTCTTCACCCATTTGCTTAGCATGCTCGTACTGATTGTTCAACCAAAAAGAAAGTAAGCCGTTAAGGTGATTTTTTGAACTTAAAGATCTTTACTATCCAAAAAAAAAGAGAGGAAAATTCAGCATGATGTCTCATCCTATCTTATTTTCGCACCTTTCCTTTTGTTCAATGTCTATTGTTGTTTGGCAGGACTAATAGCAGCTTCATGCGGGAAGCTTGATCTCTTGCTGAAGAACCCTAGCTATTTCAGCACCCCCACCAAATGGCAGATGTCCGACAATGGTTTCTCGACCGTGATACCTCACCAGGAGGGGAACTTGAAGAAGAGCCTATTGTTCCAGAACGCAAGCGTATACTCCAACGGCAATGGCGTGCATGCCTGACGACAAAGACCAGGGGGAATCACTCCCACCAAATGGCAGATGCCTGACAGTGGTTTGTCGACGGTGATACTGCCAGGATGAAAACAATGACGAAGGAGATGGTCCTTGTTCCAAGTTTTTAGCAATTGGACGAGGACACCTTGCCTTCAACTGATTAAGAACCAGATGTTTTAGGTAATGTAATGTTTGTATTTGATCAATGGTGTTATTCCTCTGTCGGCGTCCACATAAGTTTTCATATTCGTGCATGTGGATATCTCTACACGTGTGCTTGAGAAAATAAGTTTTTGTTACTGACAGAGGTATGCTTATTGTCTACCTGTAATTGTCATCTCATGGATATCATTTTACTTACTTTAGAGTTGAGTGAATTAATAAGCATTTATTATGCAAAGCCGATTTTTATTTTTATCCCACACCTAAGTATTTATTCTAAGAAGAGAATTATATATTTTATGTAATGTAATGTAATTTCACACCTACTAACACATGTTGTCTCCGATAATTTATGAATTATAACTTGAATGTATAGTATTGTGTTCCTAATGTTGTACTCTACTTGCCTCACTCTGTTATTATTACAATCACACTTAGCAACTCTCATTTTTAAATATTAGTTAACTCTTTATCTTTATCCTTAAAATTATTAGATTTATAAGAAAATAATTTATTTATTTTAAAAACCTTATTAGTAAATCAACAGTGAGCATTAGGTATGTTAATAGGTCACGTATAGCTTACTATCTTACTTAAGGTCTGGCCCAGCATGACATAAGACCCACTTTAATAGCAAAAGTGCTTACCGATTATTCTATATTAATTTCATGTAAATTTTATATTTTTATAGACTGTGTCATGATGTACCATCATGCCAAGGTGCGGTGGTCCGGCACAACACACTCATAGACCACTAAGCATACCTAGCAAGTACTATCACTGTCCCTTACAAATATGTTTCTTTAAGACTTATTAACTTATCATTGAATTAATACACACTAAGTTCGTCCTACTGACTTAAGTCTCATCTAGTGTCTTTATAATTTTAGGTCTCTTTTTATATACTTTGGATCGGTAAGTATGATGGGAATGTAATCTCATCTCATGAGCACGACGCCTGTGCCCTATTTATCTCTAACAACTAAGAATATTTCAAGTCTAAAGAGCATTAAGTGGGTTAGGGTTACCCTGAGCGGCTCGCGGCCCACGCTTACCAGTGAAATCCGATCCGATTCCACTGGACCTGGCTATTTGGTAACTGGCACGGGCCATACTGACGGGTCGGGTTCACGAGTTCCCAAACCCGCACTGCTGATTTAAAAACCCAAGCCGGAGTCCCTTCCCATCTCTAATTCTCCATCTTGCCGCAGTGGAGACTGTAGGGAGTTGGAAGAAAACCCTAACACCAACCCGAGAGCCGACATCGAAGAGCTCGTCACCATGTCGAGGCAAATCTACGGCTCCAGCTATGGCGGGGCCGGCGACGGCTATCGCGCCATCTACGGCGGCCCCGGCGCCAGCACCGCCTCCTCCATCTACACCTACCGCGACTCTCCTCGCCTGCCCAGCGTCGAGCCGCCGTACTCCGCCCCCGACACCGCCTCCCTGTACGCCGACCACGTCACCTCGGTCTACTCCAAGCAGGGGATCGGCGCCTCCTCCAGCTACTCGGCCGCCCTGGCGTCCTTCTACGGTGCCTCCGCTTACGAACCTTCTATGCTCTCTGGAACGAAGCGCACCATGGAAGGTTAGACCTTCCATGCTCTCCTGTTTCTCAATGTCGATCCGAATCTTGCATCCTCTTTATTATGTGGAATCGGATATTCTTATTCGGTAGATTAGAGATTGTTTACTACGAGGTAAATTGAGACGAGCAATCAAACGTGTTCCGATGCATGATAAACTGTGGTGGTTAGAAATCTTGCATACATTAGCACAAGTTGGCGAATGCTTCCTGACATATTGATCTTAGCTACCCGTGCGTTCATATAGATAATTTATTTCAAGGAGAAATATAGTGTTGTGAAATGAATAATAGGAACAAGTTGTTTCAATTTGTTCTTCCAACTTATTCTACCAATTCCGTGACTGGGGGGTGTACTTCGATTGGGTTCTTCGATTGGGTTTGATGGGGTTCTGCGTCCATCCAGTTTCATGTTAGGGGTGCACTTCCATTGGATTTGATGGGGTTCCGCATCCATCCAGTTCTATGACTAGGGGTGTACTTCGATCGGGTTTGATGGGGTTCCGCGTCCACCCAGTTCTACGAAGGGTGTACTTCGATTGGGTTTTATAGGGTTCTGTGTCCACCCAGGTTCTAGAAAATCGAAAGGCTCAAGTTGGGACAGGCTAGGGGTTTAGGAAGTGTTAATAACTCTCCTGCGAACTATTATTTTGTAGGTGCTTATAGTATCAGGCTCATGAGAATTTACACTTTGGTCTTTTATTCTTCCAGGGATATTTACATTAGGAATTCTACTATGTGCATAAGTTTTTCAAGTGAGTTAATATATTTTCGGAAAGACAGAAAAATGGTTATCTAGAGCCAGATTATGCATTTAAGATTTGGTATTTGTAAATTGTCGTTTTGATATGCTTTCTAAAATGTTTTATTTATCATTCTTATGCTGGCATATATGAAATGAGTTTAATTGTTTATTTTCTGTTCTAATGGATAACATCAGGCAATTATACATCTAGATAATTACAATTTACTTTTTGTCTGTTCTGTACATTATTTTAATATAATTGTTTAGCTCCACAATGCAAGATTGGGTCTGGTATAATCGCAATGATTGTCATTTATTGTATTTTCAGTCGAACTAAAAAGGGGCTAGAGTGATATGAATGCTGATGATTGCAACACTTGGAACCTGGATGGTTTATTCTGAGACATGGGTCCTGCTCAAATGTTTTTTGATATTAATTTTGGTTATTTGACAACTGATGATAAGTTGGTTGCAGCATGTTCTAAACAATTATCCATTTCCCCTGTCATTCTCTTCCTTTAGGAAGTTAAGAACGACTAATATGGTAACAGTGTAATTGCCAATGACATACTTTCAGGGAAACATATAGAAATTCCACTTTCTAGTATAGTTTTGTTCACCACAGTATTTTGATCCCTATTGGAGTGTTAGAGCTTAGAAGTTAATGATGCTCAGGATGCAGATATGTAATTTTACGATTTTTGTTATAATGGAGAATGTTCATGTTGTGTAGCATTTCTCATGCTAATATAGTATACCACATAATTACTGAAGTTTTTTCTACTACTGGTACTTAAACCTTTGTAAAGTTTATATTCATGATCTTTATTATTTACTATGTATGGCGTAATGGAAAATTGTGCCATTTTCAGTACTTTATTATAAGCATAAATTTATATGAAGTATGACATATAATGTTATCTTATTTAATTTTTGTATTATCTATATATAGCTCTCTACCATCCAACAATTCTTGGAAGTCATAACAGTATTGGGCAAAATGAGGCTTTATTTTCTTCAAATTCTTTGCTCAAACGCTCTAGATTTGAATCTGGAAGCAATCTTCCTATCTATCCCCAGCGACCAGGAGAAAAGGATTGTGCTTACTATATGATGACAAGAACCTGTAAATTTGGAGAAGCATGCAAATTTGACCACCCTCTTTGGGTTCCTGAGGGTGGAGTGCCGGACTGGAAAGAGGTGATGATTAGTTAATTTATTCCTATATCGTGGGCAATGGTTACTCATATGTATATAATTCTATGTTTATATATAATATATGTTGCTCCACGAATAAGCATATAACTATATGAGTACTATATATTGTCATTTCAACTACTTACTGGATTTATTGGTATTTTGATAAAAAGGATAAATATAGTTCTATGTTATATTCTTTTATGAGTGTCAAATGATTCGTAAAATATCCTTCCTCCTATACTGTTATGTGCTAGCTTATGGGGTTTTTTCAGCTTGTTGAATAAGTACTCATAGGGCATATCAATTCTCTTAGCTTTTGCAGAGTATGGTCTTCTTAGGAAAACATGGCCTAACCCAATTGTGAATTTTCTTCTTATACTTATAATCATGTCAGTGAGTCCTAACGATATGAAGTGTCTTAATATTTTTTATTATACATTTACATGGCTATTTTTCCTATGATTGAAAATTTATAAAATTTCCTGTTTGATCAGCGTTCTAGTTGGATTTTGCCTACTCGTGAGTACTGTGCCCATGGACTGTCAAAAGAAAACTACTATTTGTAAGATTAGCTCCACATCTAATGCTTATGAGTGGGATTAGTCTGCGGTATGTTATGTGTTCCCGATTAATAGGTATTTAGAAAGTGAATCTAGATGGTTTCTAGAAGTGGAAAAAAAATCTTCTTTCTACGGGCAGTTCGTTTATGTTATAAAGTTAACTATAGCAATGAAGTGTGCATCTACTTGTCAGTAAGAGTGTAGTCAATAGTTGAATTGTTGGTCTTAGGTGTATAGTGTCAACTTATGCATTTATTGTATGCAGGAGATTGTTCAATCTGAACAATTTTCTTGGATTTTAGCTACTTTCACTGCATGGTTGAATCAATTTTTGATAACTAATATATCTACTAAAATGCAACCTTACAATTTGTTGTTGCACTGATATGTGTATAATTGCTTCAGCCCTTACTTTGACCACTGTGGTCTTTGGCTGATCTAACAAACATGACATATATGGTGGCTTCTTCCGGGAGGTTCATTGGCAAGATTTCTAATTGTGCTGATCTGTGGTTCTACTAGATTTTGTGGTCTTTTGGTTAATTACCATGACAACATCTGGGAGGTTCATTGGCAAGATTCTAATTGTGCTGATCTGTGGTTCTACTAGATTTTGTGGTATTTTGGTTAATTACCATGAGAACATCTCAGCATGCATTGAGAATTCCTATATGATAATTAAAATTTTTTTGCCAGTGTGCTGGAGCATGTTTTGACTGGATTATATTTTCAAATTATTTTCTGTAGATCCCTCTCGTCCCCACTACAGAAGCTCTTCCAGAGAGACCAGGCGAGCCTGATTGTCCTGTCAGTAATTCTGCCTGTTAGTCCTTATTTTATATTCTTTGCTTGTTATTGTAATCCTAACTAGCTTCCTCATAATATGTAGTATTACATGAAGACACAGAAGTGTAAGTTTGGATTCCGTTGCAAGTTCAACCATCCAAAGGAAACATTCGATGAAATAGGTGCAGGGGTAAGTAATTATTTTCCATTTGGCATATGCTTGTTTACTTGTGAGTTTGTTATTTCCTTTCTTAAATTACTACTATGCTAAATTGTAGGATCCTGAAACTGCTGCAATCTCAATTTTACCAGAGAGGCCATCTGAGCCAATTTGCTCAGTAAGTAACTTTTTATTTGCATTCTTTCCTTCAGCATTTTTAATGCCTATCTAATTTAAACTATATTGCAGTTCTATATGAAAACTGGAAGTTGCAAGTTTGGTGCAAACTGCAAGTTTCATCATCCAAAGGATCTTCAAGTATCATCAAATGAGCTAGATAGTGGGAAAATTGGACAGCGAGAATATGATGGCAGAGCATCTGTTGATGATTCAAACTCCACAAAAGCATATGTCCCTTTCACCCCTGCTTTATTGCATAATTCAAAGGGATTGCCTATTCGACCGGTAAAATTTAAGCACATGTTATACATGGAATTTGGAAGTCCATTTGTTGTCGTGTAGTTTTAACTTTTTTCTAAGTAGTGACTAATTCCTTAGCTTCTGTCACAAAGTAACTTATATTTTATTAATGAATGTAATTAGATCTGCATGTTGAATCTAACATTTCCTTCTGCCTTATAGGGTGAAACAGATTGTCCATTTTACCTCAAGACTGGAAGGTAATAAATCATTTCTCTTTAGGAGTATATTTTGGTTTCAATCTCTGCCTCCCTGGTCCTAAGTATGATTCAGTTATCTTGTCTTTTGACATTCAGCTGCAAATATGGTTCTAGTTGCTGCTTTAATCATCCTGATAGAAATGGTATGTGAGCATTTATCATGTACATTTTGCAAATAAATCAATAATTATACCAAATTATTTGATCAGAAAATACTGTACTGATGTAAACCTCCCACTTGTGTTGTTTTTTTTTTAAGCAATTAATCCAGCACTGCTGGCTGGTCTGGGACAGAGTATTCTGCCTGCTGCAGCTGCTAATCTTTCACTTGGCGTTTTAAATCCTGCTGCCACTTTTCTTCAAAATATTGATTTGCATTCAGCCCAAGCATCAGTAAGATGATAAATTCTGCCACCATAAGTTAAGTTTGCTAATCCTTGAATCAGAAGATATGCTGGAATATGATGAGTTCCTTTCAATGCAGCTTGGCATCATCCCAACAATCTATCCTCAAAGGCCTGGAGAAATGGAATGTGATGTATGTTGTTTATTAACTCCTTTTGCACTGTGTAACTAAGATATGGCTTAGAGATTATATCTTGATCTGGCTATTAGTTCATTCCTTGCACGTAACTGATTCTGAATCTTCTTTATGTTCCTCAGCTCTATGTTATTTTAGTATCTATATGTTTTTAGATTGGAGCTTCTGTGCTTAGAATTTTTTTATTGACATTTGTGTATTTTGGAGGATTCAGTACTATATGAAGACAGGGCAGTGCAGATTTGGAGAAAGATGCAAGTTTCACCACCCGGTCGACCGGTCTTCTCAACAAACAGTAAAGCTCACTCTTGCTGGGTTACCAAGAAGAGAGGTAATATAAGGATACCACTTATTTTGAATTGTTCTAGGTAGCATTGATTTGGTTGTATTGTGCTAAAGCTTATTTACCTTAATGTGGTTGTATGAAAGACAATAAGCCTAATGCATGAGGTTCTGAGGTGAAAATATGCAACATTTCTTCTAAATATCTGACATCAGCGATCAGTTCTAGAGATAAATGTACCACCAAAATAGTGCTAATAACAAAAAGTTGACGTGAAATGCTATTTTGTTTGGCAGATGTATCTACCACATTTACTGACTTGAGCTAACGTTTTTTCCTATAAATGCTTAATGATAAAATGCCAATGCACTTTATTTACTGAATGGATGAAGGATTAGTATGTTTTTTTTAATGATTTTCTTGGCACTTTTTATCATATAGAGGACTTAGTATTTTAGTTTCAATGTATTGTACAAAGTTCATTGAGATGGACTCTGTGGTGCTTCTGGCAGCATTCTATATGATCCAATAATCTGCTCAACTTCAATTCAAATTCCATGTTTAAAGGGCATAATCTTGTCGTACAGTTAGACACCTGCACTTGTATGGTTACTGATCATGAGATAAATGTCATTTCAGGGTGCAGTTGTATGCGCCTTTTACATGAAGACAGGCACATGCAAATTTGGTGCAGCATGCAAGTTTGACCATCCCCCTCCTGGGGAGGTCGTCGCCATGGCAACAGCTCACGGGACTAGTACTGGAGATGGAGCTATAGATGAGTAGGAAAATTAAAATTGAGCGAGTTACCACGATACTTTGTAACATGGATTAACATCCGGCTCCATTTCTCTCTCTGAATCTCCTGTGTATTCTCTCGTACTCTGTATAACCAGTCACTTGAGCTAACCATATGATGAATGAGAAGGAGTCCACCGGTTACATCGTTGTCTTTGGAATTGCATTCTTTCCGTATGTAGTGTGCCATTTTATCAGCCATCTGCTACTCGATATTTTTCAGTGTAGCATTGTCTTCTTCATTAGCAGTCAGCAGGATTGGTGCCTTTTCCCTAGTGCTGTTTCTAATTTTACGTAACCTCGTATCCCCTACGAAAACTATCAGCTACTTTTTGATTGAATCATTGAGTTGTGAAAGTATTGTTGATAGCGATGCTTGATCTTTCTAGATGAGCTTATTTGTGATTCCATAATCGTGAACTTCCAGGAAGCTTTGACGATGTTTCTGACCGGATCACGGACAAAGGTTATAATTTGGAGACGGTAAGAGCCTCCTTCACGCATTCACTTGGGTGCCCAATATCTTCTATAGATTTTTCTATCTGCAAGTGTAGTTAATTAATTGGATGATGAAACTCTTTCAGTGTTTATTTATACTCCCTACCTTTCTGGTCATCAGAAACGTATCTCGTGCTTCGGTATCCTTTTACAACGTATGTTATCCTGTTAGATACCAAATCAATATATTGGTACTTTAGATTTCTGTTTCCTAATTCAAATGCAGCTTCTAAGCTGACATGCTCTTATCCTGTCGTGTACCGGTGGGAGTTGTCTCCTCCTGATTGGCTGCCGTTCAACAAAGTTCAGCCCGCTGTGCCTGGGGCTATCTAGTGGTACGTTTGCTGACATGCAGTTATTTGGGGCTATATATTGTTATTTTTGGGTTTCTATTTATTTTGGGCTTAGCTTTATTTAAGAAATGAGTTCAATCGATAATCCAACTGAAATTGACGTCTATATCATGTTTTGCAAAAATTTGTGAACCAGCTCCCATATTGTGTGACGAGCAGCAGGGTCTGCAATCATTCCAGCTCATGCTTTTTACCAACTTGATGGTAAGGAAGGTACAGTGGACGATCTGATTCTTACATGCAGGTAGATTGATCCGACTGATCGACGGAGTTGAGCCTTAAATTAAACGGTGGGTGGAATGGTTTTTCATTGCAGCGGCCGTCGGCGGAGCTCATCATCAAGACGCTCCAATCGATGTGGGGGCAGGAGCGTAGGAGGGAGGGGTGGGTGTGCGAGGCGAGCAGGCCACGGGCCATCAACTTGTGGGCTGCCTCCGTCATGTGGATTCCGTCCCATGAGATGTGGCTCGACGGGTCGTCGCACACGGTCCACCCTTCTTCCACCCCGCAGCTGCTGTTGGCGTTGTAGGCGCCGCCTCCACCCCCACAGCACGCCGCAAGAGCCGATGCCCCGAATCCTACGCAATAAAACCATTCATCCCCCTTGGAGAATTCAAGTCAAAAAATAGAGTTGAGAAAGGGAGCCAAAATAAAATTTTATATTAGTCCACATCTATAAATAAACAGCAAAAGTGATCTTATCCCACTTGAAAAAATAAATGTTTAATTTAAACTAATAATTTATAAGCAACCGTTCGATGGAGCGCTGCTGCACTGACCGTACTGCTGGGGAGAGCGGTAGATGGACATGGCGGCCTCGAAGTAATCGGCGTAGACGATGGTGGCCTCCGGATGCTGCTGCCGGAGGCGGTCCAGCTCCTGCAGGAGGCGGCGATTGTGGTAGGCGGCGAAGTCGTTCATCCACTTCAAGCAGCCCGTCTCGGGATCGTAATCCTCTTCCCTCTCGCTCTGGAAGAGGCGGAGGTAGACAGCCACGCAGCCGATCGGCAGGTTCCCCGGTACCACCAGCGTCCTCGCCCCCATCTCGATCAGCTCCTGCTATGTACGTAGAGGTATAGATGGACTAATTGTGAATGTGAGTTGAAGGAGGAGATCTCCCTACTTGGACGGTGGAGCTGATGGCGGAGACGACGTCGGGGACGAAGGACCGGACGACGTCGAGGTCGTCGCTCCCCCTGTAGAAGATGCTGTTGTAGTCGTTCCCTCCGATCTCGCCCACCAAGAACAGCGAGTTGCCCACCGCATCCTCGCACTCTGTGCTAAGTTATTAATTAGCAGGTAGGAGGTTGCATACGGCTTAATTGATCGTAAATTTCCCAGGTCAAATTAATCGGTGTGCGTGACGACTACCTGAAGCAGTGGAGCAGAGAGACGGCCGCAGCTGCTTGAACCACCGCAGCTGCGTCATCAACGAGTACTCCGTCCACATAACCTCCATCCCCTTAGCCCGGAAGTAGTCCCCCTCCAGCGCGGTGGCGCCGCCGACCGCGAAGTTGACTCCGTATCTGAAACCCTCCCCCTCGGAGCCTCCTCCGCCCGCCAGGTACGGCCTCACGAGTGGCAGACCCATCGCCTCCGCTGCAAAAACGTATTGCATACCCATTTATTATAATATTCTTCCAGATCTCCTCCTCCTCCTCTCCGCAGAGCCGCCGCCCGTGCTATATACCAACACACGCGCACGCACGCACGGAAGCACGCGGATGACGCACCGATGAAGTCGAGGATCAATCGGCCGTCGCAGAACCGGCCGGTGGGGTTGTGGAAGAAGGTCTCGCCGTAGGGCGGCCGCGCGATGCGGTCCCTCTGGATGACCAGGCGGTTACCAGTGTCGGCATGGGAGTCTCCGAAGCTGACGATGGAAGTGTAGCAGCCGCCGCCGGGGCTGGAAAGTGCGGCGACGAGGAGGAGGAGGAAGGGGGTGGTGGAACGGGAAGAAGCCATTGATTGGAGCCTGGAGGCGCGGACGACGTGAGAATTATTATTTCTTACTATTACTGCATTATTGCACGTGGAGATTTTTATTCTAATATTTAAAAATATTATGCACAGTAGTGAAGGGGTAGAAAAATAACTAAAGAAAACACTCGCCACTCACCACATATCTATAACAAATCAGCGGTATCTTTATAAAATGAATATATATCTCATATATCAAGCCTCATTTAGTGTTATTTTCATGCTATCAAGCCCAACGTGCTACGGTGTCTAATCGAGCCTGTCATTCATGAACGGCACAGCTCAGGTTGCATCTTTTTTAATATCCAATCGAGTTCCACGTGGAATAATTTTATCTATAAGATTTTGCAGAATAACTTATTCTTCGTAAGGTTATACAATTGCTTTGATTTTAGAAGTTTGATGAAAATCTCCTTCAGCACATTGTGGGCTTGATGGATTCCTAGTATCTAAGGGTATTTCAGATCTCTGCAACAAGGGTAGCACAGCCTCTGTGTTTTCAACTCATCAACTTATCCATCTCAATGCAAAAAAGAATCTCTGTATCTCGCTGGAATCATGTCCTTCTTCTCCCAACCTTAATGAGATCTCTTATATTGATCTTCCTACGCTCCTCAGAAGAAAATGCAAAAGCCAGTAGTTAACCAGCAAAATTAAGTGTTGGCAGATGTAGGATTTGAAACCCCCAACTAATCAAAATTATCATAAGATTAGTATGTTATTACATTCGTCCTCTATCTATAGATAAGTTATACCGTTTTAGATTGAAAGTAAAATAATAAAAAACTTTGTGATTAAATAAATATTTCTCAGCTTGTTAGGACAAAATATTAACAAACCTCATAATTTTAAATAATAAAATGCAAGCTTATTTTATTATTCATAGCCTTTTTTTCCTCTCTTTTAAAAGAGAACTAATCAAACTCATAACTTGGGCTTAAACCAGCCCAAGAAAATAAAACTATATATATTTATAGCCTCAGGAATGTTTGAACTGAGGATTAACTAAAAATGTTGGGTTGAAATGGCTTTCTTTCATCACAGCGGCCGCCGTCCGCCGCAATCGATCTCCGGGCAGGCGCGGAGAATGGAGGGGTAGGTGTAGGAGGTGAGCAGGCCGCCGGCCATCACCCTGTACGCCGCCTCCGTCAGGTGTACCCCGTCCCAGGAGAACTGCCTCGACGGCTCCTCGCACAGCGTCGACCCTTCCAAACCGCACAACACCGTCGCTTTCACGTGGTAGGCGCCGTCCCCCCCGCAGCACGCCTCAAGAGCCGACTCCCCGTTAAATCCTGCACCCGATCTTTATAATTAACCTTCGTCCTCGAATGCATCAGAGTAGTGATTAATAAGGAGCGATGGCCGGCGTGATAACCGACCGTAGCGCTGCGGAGAGCGGTAGATGGACATGGCGGCCTCGAAGTAGTCGGCGTAGATGATGGTGGCCTCCGGGTGCTGCTGCCGGCGGCGGTCCACCTCCTGCCGGAGGAGGCGGTCGTGGTGAGCGGCGAAGTCGTTCATCAAGTTCGAGCACCCTGTTTGGGAATCGTAGTCTTCCTCTCTCTCGCTCTGGTACATGGTCAGGTACGTGGCGGAGCAGCCGTTCGGCAGGATTCCCGGCACCACCTGAGTCCTCGCCCCCATCTCGATCAACTCCTGCGGGCATCATTAATTGGTTTTAACTGCGTAGTTAAAGTTAAAGCCAAACACGGAGATCTCTGTCGGCCTACATGGATGGCGGAGCCGATTGTGTTGACGACGTCGGGGACGAAGGCCTTTACGACTTCAAATGAGTCGCCGCCGGTGACGAAGATGGCGTTGTTGTAGTCGTTGCAGCCGAACTCTCCCACAAAGAAGAGCGCCTTCCCCATCATCGCCTCGCATTCTGCAATTAATGGTTTAGAAGTTAAGCTACGACCATACAAACGTGATGAAATCGATGAGATATATAACTAATCAAAACACCCGAAGCAGATGAGCAGAGAGATGGCAGCAGCTGCTTGAACCACCCCAGCTGCGTGCTCAACGAGTATTCCGTCCCCATCACCTGATTCATCCCTCTCGCCCGGTAGCAGTCTGCATCCAGAGCGGTGGCGCCGCCGACGGCGAAATTGACTCCGTACCTGAACTCCTCCCCCCGATGGTCTTTTCCTCCGTCCGCCATGTACGGCCTCACGAAAGGCAGCCTCATTGCCTCCGCTGCAAAAGGAGACGTCCAATCACTATAAATTCTCCAATATCTCCTCCTCCTCCGGTCGAGCATATATATATATATACGCGCGCATGGCGCAGTAGACATACCGAGGAAGTCGATCATTATTCGGCCGTCGCAGAGGCGGCCGGTGGGGCGGTGGAAGAAGGTCTCGCCGTAAGGCAGCCGCCCGATGTACTCGTCCTTGACGATGGCCAAGCGGTTGCCAGTATCGGCGAAGGAATCACCGAAGCTGATGATGGAGGCGTAGCAGGCGGCGGTCGAGCGAGCTGCAAGGAGGAGGAGGAAGAGGAAGAAGAGGGTGGTGGTCCAGGAAGAAGCCATTAATTGTTGGGAGATGCCATCGCGAAGCGTGCTGCCTCCCTGCCTTCAAGTGGCGGCCCGATATAAAGATATGAAAGGAGAACATTAAACAAATGGACATGACGTGCAAGTGGAGTTTAACTTTAAGTTTCAAATAATGGCTCTATGTATGCAGATCTCAGTACAATAAGAGATGTTTTTGAATAGAGATATTGGTAACGACGTAAGTGTTATATTTTATAAATAAGTATGATTTAAATAGAGTAATGGATAGTTATTTGATTTTTTATTTTAATTTTACTGTATTTTATATCCTACTTTTACTATAAATAAATACTTATCAAACATATCAAAATAAATTATTTTGTACCATTATCTTTTTACTGTGATGGGGTTGAGAACAATTAAATTTAATATATTTTTAAATTATTAGAAATAGATTCTCCATTTACTTAAGAATAATACTAGAACAATTAAATTAATATATTTTTAAATTAATAAAAATAAATTCTCCGTTTACTAAAAAATAATGCTATATTTTTTACACTTATTTATTTATTTATTAAGAGTGAGAGTAATTTTAAACTTATCTCATCTAGATTTTTATTGAAAAAATATAAGTGCTTAACACTAATATTTTATAAATTAAATAAATAAATCATTAATTTTATAGATTAAATAAATAATTTATTAATTTTATAGATTAAATATATAAATCATTTCCTAAGGTATATCATTTTTATCATCGAGCTAGAATATTACGGTCCAACATATCACGTAACAGTAAGTTATACTGAGCACGACCACTATAGTGCCTTGTCATGTCTAACACGACACAAATTGTATACTTATATGTCATGGAGGAAATAAATAAGTTTAAAAAAATATATACTACACAAACTAATACATTACCAAAATGATACAAAAAGTGTACGTCTCTCTTGTTAAAGTAATTAGACTCTATACGAAATGTCATGAGTTCACCAAGCTAATACATCACCGTAAAAATATTTTAAACTAAAATAAGAAATACTAAACTTTCTTAATTTATCAAATACTAAGGAATACTTAATCCCTAATTTGTTACTTAAACTATTTCTAATTTTGCTTATTGGATGTACTAATTCTACTATTATGCTTTTCTATTTTCTCATTTTAACTATTTTAATAATTTTATTAACTTTAATTTCTCATATGCCTTTTCATTTTCATTTCAACAAACTATTCAATATAGTTTTTATATAACTACATTCATTCACTAAATTTCTTAAGATTTATATTATACACAAATAATTTATGTACCCCAATTAAATAGTTTATTCATAATCATTAACTTATGATATAAATTAAGTTATATAATTAATATAGCTCTAAGTTGATAGTTCTAGGACAAGCGTTAAACAAACCAAACTTTTTGATATTCTTCGATAACGTGCCCACTATCCATCCTAATTAAGGGTCACTCTTTTCGGTTCTATCTAGAATTAGCATTACCTCAAATCACATGACATAAAATTAGCTAACAACCTAAAGTTTTAAAATACCTAAATTAATTAGAAAAATTATTTCTTTCAACCCCTCCTACTTAATGTAATAAGAATTGTATATAATTTTTGATTTTTTTTTTATACCATGAGCAACCTTTCTAGTTTAAGATCTTAATCAACTGCAGAAATCTTAAGCTTTCGTAAGCATGAAATTTCTGCATAACTGTCTTTTCTTTTTCCTAAATAAAAAAAGTCTTACTTGGGTCAATTAAGAAAACCAGTAAGTTGGGCTTAACCAGCCCAATAAATTATTATTTAATAGTAATGTATAAAAACCCACTAATTTTTTAATATATATATATTATTTAATAGCAGATGCAGCATGGAGCAAGATTATTAATGATGGAAGGACTCTCATCGCAGCGGACGTCGGCCGGAGTCGGCGGCGAAGCTCATCAGGACG
Source organism: Thalia dealbata (assembly GCA_030544415.1). NCBI lineage: Eukaryota > Viridiplantae > Streptophyta > Magnoliopsida > Zingiberales > Marantaceae > Thalia > Thalia dealbata. The sequence goes on from CM060454.1 coordinate 2,496,330, forward strand.
TCCCAATCGATGTCCGGGCAGGAGCGGAGAATGGAGGGGTAGGTGTAGGAGGTGAGCAGGCCGCCGGCCATCACCCTGTACGCCGCCTCCGTCAGGTGTATCCCGTCCCAGGAGATCTGCCTCGACGGCTCCTCGCACGCCGTCGTCCCTTCCAAACCGCACAATACCGTCGCATTCACGTGGTAGGCGCCGTTCCACCCGCAGCACGCATCAAGAGCCGACTCCCCGTTAAATCCTGCGCCCGATTTTTATCATTAATCTCCGACCTCGAATGCGTCAAAGTAGTGATTAATAAAGTGCGATGGCCGGCGTGATCGCTGACCGTAGCGCTGGGGAGAGCGGTAGATGGCCATGGCGGCCTCGAAGTAGTCGGCGTAGATGATGGTGGCCTCCGGATGCTGCTGCCGGCGGCGGTCCACCTCCTGCTGGAGGAGGCGGTCGTGGTGCGCGGCGAAGTCGTTAATCCAGTTCAAGCACCCTGTTCTGGGATCGTAGTCGTCCTCTCTCTCGCTCTGGTACATGTTCAGGTACATGGCGGAGCAGCCGTTCGGCAGGATTCCCGGCACCACCAGCGTCCTCGCCCCCATCTCGATCAACTCCTGCGGGCATCATTAATCGCTTTTTTCCTACGAAGTCAAAGTAAAACACGGAGAGCTCGGTCGACCTACATGGACGGCGGAGCCGATGGCGTTGACGACGTCGGGGACGAAGGCCTTGACGACTTCAAACGAGTCGCTGCCGATGAAGAAGATGGGGTTGTTGTAGTCGTTGCCGCCGATCTCTCCCACCAAGAACAGCGCCGTCCCCATCATCGCCTCGCATTCTGCAATTAATGGTTTAAAAGTTAAGCCACAACCATACAGACGAAGAAATCGATGGGATTGATTACTAATCAATACACCTGAAGCAGATGAGCAGAGAGAAGGCAGCAGCTGCTTGAACCACCCCAGCTGCGTGCTCAACGAGTGCTCCGTCCCCTTCACCTGATCCATCCCTCTCGCCCGGAAGTAGTCCGCATCCAGAGCGGTGGCGCCCCCGACGGCGAAGTTGACTCCGTACCTGAACTCCTCCCCCCGACGGTCTTTTCCTCCGCCCGCCATGTACGGCCTCACGAACGGCAGCCCCATCGCCTCCGCTGCAAAAGGAGTCAACCAATCACTATAAATTCTTCCGTATCTCCTCCTCCTCCTCCTCCGGTCGAGGATATATATACGCGCGCGTGGCGTCGTAGACATACCGAGGAAGTCGATCATTATTCGGCCGTCGCAGAAGCGGCCGGTGGGTTGGTGGAAGAAGGTGACGCCGTAGGGCAGCCGCCCGACGTATTCGTCCTTGTTGATGGCCAAGCGGTTGCCGGTATCGGCGAGGGAATCGCCGAAGCTGATGATGGAGTTGTAGCAGGCGGCGTTCGAGCGAGCTGGGAGGTGGAGGAGGAAGAGGAGGAAGAAGAGAGGGGTGGTGGTTCGGGAAGAAGCCATTAATTGTTTGGGAGATGTCATCCCGAAGCTTGAGGCCCCCTCCGCCTTCAAGTGGTGGCTCGATATAAAGATATGAACGGAGAACTTTAAACAAATGGACAGGACATGCGCGTGGAGTTATAGATATATATTTATATGTGCAGATCTCAGCAATCATGATTATATTGTAATAAGAGAGGTTTATGAATATGGCAAGCAAGCAAGCATCGTGTCTCACGTTAATTAGTTCTTTACTTGTAACAGGACCGACAAGGCGTCGTGTAGACCTAAACTCCGCAACTTGTTTCCTCAGCTTCAAATGGATATGAGGGGAGGGGATATTAGTCATTGTTTCCTTTCCTTGCTCCAAGTATATAGTGAGGGAAGGAGGGTATGATAGCTGATAGATGCTAGTACTAATTATATATCCCTCTTATACTAAACTTTGATTTGAACTTGGTTTTAATTATAAAGTTGGGTCAAGTTTGGACTTTGATAGGTTAGAAATGTATATTGAAGTGAGTATTATATTTTATTAAAATGTATGATTCATAAGGAGTAACGGATAGTTATTTGAAATTTTTTTATTTTTTTTACCCGGTGCACAAATAGATGAACGTAAATCATTTAATTTTATTATCTTTCCAATATAAGAACTATATATTGTTTGTGATTACACTCCTAACTCATCTTATAGAAAAAGGTATTTAAGTATTTGTACCTATCATATGTTATAAGTCATCGTTAAATATAAGATAAAAACTTTATTATTTTATTATTTTATCTCTGTCTGGATAGTTAAAGATCATTTTTTGATACGACAGAATAATGATTATTTCATCCTAAACTTATTACTTAGAAAACTTATACTTCTTCTTATTCAAAATGTAATACACACAATTAAATCATCACTTAATAGCACATGTAGCATGAAGCAAGAATATTAACGACGGAAGGACTCATCGCAGCGGACGTCGCCCGGTGTCGTCGGCGAAGCTCGTCAGGGCGTCCCAATCGATCTCCGGGCAGGAGCGGAGAATGGAGGGGTAGGTGTAGGAGGTGAGCAGGCCGCCGGCCATCACCCTGTACGCCGCCTCCGTCAGGTGTATCCCGTCCCAGGAGATCTGCCTCGACGGCTCCTGGCACGCCGTCGTCCCTTCCAAACCGCACAATACCGTCGCATTCACGTGGTAGGCGCCGTTCCCCCCGCAGCACGCGTCAAGAGCCGACTCCCCGTTAAATCCTGCGCCCGATTTTTATCATTAATCTTCGACCTCGAATGCGTCAAAGTAGTGATTAATAAAGTGCGATGGCCGGCGTGATCGCTGACCGTAGCGCTGGGGAGAGCGGTAGATGGCCATGGCGGCCTCGAAGTAGTCGGCGTAGATGATGGTGGCCTCCGGATGCTGCTGCCGGCGGCGGTCCACTTCCTGCCGGAGGAGGCGGTCGTGGTGGGCGGCGAAGTCGTTAATCCAGTTCAAGCACCCTGTTCTGGGATCGTAGTCGTCCTCTCTCTCGCTCTGGTACATGTTCAGGTACATGGCGGAGCAGCCGTTCGGCAGGATTCCCGGCACCACCAGCGTCCTCGCCCCCATCTCGATCAACTCCTGCGGGCATCATTAATCGCTTTTTTCCTGCGAAGTCAAAGTCAAACACGGAGAGCTCGGTCGACCTACATGGACGGCGGAGCCGATGGCGTTGACGACGTCCGGGACGAAGGCCTTGACGACTTCAAACGAGTCGCGGCCGATGAAGAAGATGGGGTTGTTGTAGTCGTTGCCGCCGATCTCTCCCACCAAGAACAGCGCCGTCCCCATCATCGCCTCGCATTCTGCAATTAATGGTTTAAAAGTTAAGCCACAACCATACAGACGAAGAAATCGATGGGATTGGTTACCTGAAGCAGATGAGCAGAGAGAAGGCAGCAGCTGCTTGAACCACCCCAGCTGCGTGCTCAACGAGTACTCCGTCCCCGTCACCTGATCCATCCCTCTCGCCCGGAAGTAGTCCGCATCCAGAGCGGTGGCGCCCCCGACGGCAAAGTTGACTCCGTACCTGAACTCCTGCCCCCCATGGTATTTTCCTCCGCCCCCCATGTACGGCCTCACGAACGGCAGCCCCATCGCCTCCGCTGCAGAAAGAGAGAGCGAGAAAAAAAAAGAATCAACCACAATTCGTACAGATCTCCTCCCCGCTGCTAGATGCATAGGGTGGCGGACGTACGTACCGATGAAATCGATCATAATTCGGCCGTCGGAGAAGCGGCCGGTGGGGCGGCTGAAGAAGGTCTCGCCGTAGGGCGGCCGCCCGATGCGGTCGTCCTTGATGATGGCCACGCGGTTGCCGGTGTCGGCGAGGGAGTCGCCGAAGCTGATGATGGAGGTGTAGCAGCGCGCGGTCGAGCGAGGCGAGGCGGCGAAGAGGAGGAGGAGGAGGAGGAGGAAGGGGGAGGCAGCGGTCCAGGAGGAAGCCATAATTGTGGCGTCGGCGAACGATTCCACCCGGCCTCGGTGTGTTGGTTTGAGCATGAATGTATATAAGAGAACGAAACCCAACATCTTGTCTCTTAGCTTAATAATAATTTTACGTTGACCGATTTTTATTAATAAAAAAATTAAAAAACTCACTTGTCAATCGTCATCCGCTGGATCAGTGACCTGCTCCTCTTCTTCTTCTTCTTCTTCCTCTTGTTTTCCCCCCTCCCCCCTTTCTTCTTCTTCTTCTTCCTCTTTCTCTGTTTTCCTCCTACCCACCACCTTCCTCCCCCTGCCCTCTCCCCTTTCCTCCCCCCACCTCATCTCCTCTCTCCCTCCTCTGCCGCTCAAACCCTCTTCCTTCTTTACTTTGCCCTTCAAATTTAACTTGGTATGGTTAAACGTACGCTAAGTACTGTGACTACTTCCTGATGAGCCAGGTGGCCGCTGGCCCTGGGGGAGCGACACGGACAAAAAAATGGGGATCGTAAGCAGGAGCATATCGGCACATTGTCCAGGTCAATTATTTTTTCCTACTATCATGACATTACAGTATTTTAATAAGTCATCATGGTCAGAGGCTAATTTTTTATTTAATTTGACATAAATTTAAATATGATTCTTATCCATCTGAGAATGAAAACAAAATCTACCAAATCACCACCTAATTAGGTATCCCATGCATGTCAATTTATATGTATAGTTAGAGTAATTAGGTTCAAATATTCACTGAGTTTAAAATTTTTATATAATTAATCTTAAGCTACAAATGTTAATTATATATTTTTAAAATATATATATATAATTTCTATCATTTTAATTAAAAAACTAGTGGTCGGCTTTTGTAAATATATATATTTAAATTATATAAAATAATTTTTTTGCTTTTAAAATTTTATACTCAAATAACACTTTGAAAACAATTCATCGATTTAAACATTTCATCCACCAGGAGCTGACTTACCCCATCACCATCACCATCACCATGAAGAGTGCAAACCAAGCAATGATATCAAATAAAATATTTAACCTTAACTAATCATTAATACACATCCACTGAAAAAAATAGCTGTATTGATTTCGTGTATTATGATTTTTCTGTTCTGATTAAAATAGCTTCGTGGTTTATGTCCCATTCAGTGTTTTATTTATTTGATGCGACACATGTCATCCTCAATGCTTCTGAAAATAATTATTGGCTTTAGCTAAAGAGACAATTCAGGAGGTGGTGGGTTGCATATCTCTTCTTAATTCCAAATCATTTTATAGACAGAATTGTGTCAGTAGGATGCTTGAAAGTTGTACCAGTTTATAGACAGACTTAGATTTAAAGATATATGAGGTGGGATTGAAATCAACGCTTCTGGGTTTTGAGATCAGAGGAAAAAAAAAGGATGAACAAGATATTTAATCAGGGAACATGAAAGCGATGGGCATGTTCTCCTGAGCATTCGATCGGTTGAGAAAAGATTAGACAGCACAAGATTCCAGACAAATCAATCAAAAGAAAGATTTTTTTTTAATTGTTGCATGTTCATTGCCATTGGAGGAGGAAGCCCAGTAAATAAACAATTGGGTCATGGGTCAGATCAAAAACTTTATAAGAAAATGAACGAAGTTTAGCACGACCATATAACAACTTTCTTATTTTTTTAAAAATAAGTAGGCAAAAATATTTAACTTAGGTGATGGTTAATTTGCTCGTGGTATAAGTTTTACACATGTATTATTATAATAAATATCATTAATTTTCTCTTTAAAATAAGCATCCATGAAAAAGATTAATTATAGATAAAGTGATACAAAAATGACATTACTGATTTCAGAGCCTACTTGTTCTTGGGTATTGGTAACCAAAAAAAGAAAAAGAAAAAACATAGTTTAACATCAAAGATTCAAAACATCTGGTATATCAAATATACTATTCTTACTTCCATGAATAGAAAGGAATATTACTAGTTGTTAGGGTCTATCTGGTATGGAATGATATATTTCAACTGATATTATCTTATAATAAACATGTCCTTTGAATTAATGTAGCTGAAGCTGTCTCTGAACATTGTTCTATTTGTTTCTTAAGAAGCATTAATGTGGTTCTGCAAGATGAACATTGTTCTATTTGCTTCTTAATCTCGAGAAGTGATATTTGATCCCAGCAAAGGGTAGCAAGGTGCGTACCTCGTTTTAGATTAGACAGCTAAAATTGCAACACGCTAACTACCATTTTCATATGTTTGAATCAGGAAGAGGCCCAAGATGGATGTACTTATACATACCTGAACGTAATTATGTTGCCTGTGTTCCAGCTCCACTCGCTGCACCTGCTCCCTGGAATAAGGAGCTTTCTTTAGCAACAGCAATAGCACTGGTAATAAGATGAGGGATGTATTCAGATTTCAGCTCCTAGTACCTTATTATCAAGCAGAAATCTACAATAGCACTCGTTCATTGCGATCGCAACAGACTCATCATCTGGAGAAAGCTAAAACCAATCAGTCCTCACATCTCAACAGTTCCCTTGCACTTGCTGTTGCAGCAGCATGATCTGCTGAAGCTAAAAATTAATTAGCATGAAGTAAATGAAACACAGTACCACTGCTGGGCTGCTGAGGTGCTTCAGTAACAACAGATACATCAAGATTCAAGCATATCAATGTAAACCAAAATCATAAGTGCATTTTTAATTACTCGTCCAAAAGGAGAAATACTGCTCAAGATTTGAATTTGGAAATCATCGAGCACATTCACTGCGCAGCTGTTTGAGCAGAGCCTCCAGCTTCCATGGAGGCATGCTCCGAAAGTGGCATCTCAATCCATGCCTCAATTCTAATTCCATATCCCTCTTATCTATTTCACCAGACCTTGCAGTTATTCAGAGATGCAAAAACCAAAGAGGCTTTTGTCGGTTCTCAAAGATGGCTCGACAATGATTCCCTTGAGAGAGGTGCATCACACCGTTGTGGAATTACGTCGAACATCCACCGTGCACCCTTGCAGGGCCGACCCAGTAATGTCAGGGCGTCGAGTCTCCGGCGCAGAGCTGCGTCTGTGTGGCCACCGAACGTGATATGGACGAACGGGGATGCTGGCGGTGGCAGGGCACAAGCGCCTTCCCCAACGTGAAGTGGTTCCGGCGGAAGGACTCCAGGAGGGGGAGCCAGCGAATGCAGAGAAGAGAGGTTTGGTAACAGACGGCGCCCTTGCCATGGATTTAATCATGGCGAGACCATGTATAATATTACTATAAATTTATTGCGTATATTGATTTAAATTTAGGATTATTTTAGATTTGATTTTTTTAAGATGAAATTTATACTGTGGTTCGTATATATATATATATACACATGGAAAATTAGAAATTATTACTAAAATAAAATTCAAAAGTTAGAATTATATGACGAAGGCAAAAAATAGGGTTGCAAATTTAATTCAAAACACATTTATTTATTTTTTATTGTATATACAGTTAAATGGCATTAGTGCTCAAAATAACTTTTTGTGGGAGTTAGATTGTTGTCTTTTTTATGGATGAGAAAAAGGGGAAATAAACTATCTAGGTGAAATGAGTATGCGAGTATTGGGAATTAAAATGTTAGAAGATCCCTTTTGGTTTTCTGTTTCATTTTTTTAAATATAAGTTTTTTTAAGTGTTTCAATTGAACTCTGTATGGTTTCAGGTGGTCTATGCATAAATATGCATACTGTGAACAAAAGCAGACCTCAGTGCTCAGATGTCTGGCTGCTGCGCATACCTGAGTTGGGCACGTACTGCCTGCTTAGTTTTCACATGTATGCATGACATCCTGCAGTACTTTGCCATCCGACTCTTAAACCACAATGAGTTCTACATCTCATCTATAAAAAGCATTAGTTAGGTTCTTCAAAAAGATAATAGAAGGTACGTATGAAAAGGGAAAACAACAATAAAGAACTTTCTTGTGAATGGAAAAACTTTATATATAGTTTCAGAATCACAACAGTGTGCTTAAAGGCAACAAACGCAATGATACCTCTGATAGGAGAAGTCATTAGTTGGTCATGCTTCCCATTTCCCAATGCATGCCTCTAGCTCTTATACACACAGATATATGCAAAAATGGCAGAGGCATGGTGAGGTCGATTATGGGAATTAATGAGCAAAAGTCTATCCCTTCTGTCTTTTCTCCTCCTCCCCTCATATATATGCATATAGATGCATCAGATAAGGAAGGGCATATAATATTTGCTGTACCTACTCTGTGTGGTAGTCATATAGCACTGGTATTGTATAATAGTGGAAGCAGGTATATATGATGTATCGGTATATGCATGCATGCAATGCAATAGTGGACTAATTAATAGCTGGTGGAGGGCGTGGCGAGGGCGAGATCAGTGATGATGCTGGTGCTGTTGCTTCGCCCTCCTCCCCGGTGTACGTCGTACGAAGCCATGGTCGCCACCTCCGTCCTCTTATTCCCCAGCATCTCTAGCCCAGCTGCGCTGCCTGAAGTCGTCGTCTGCGCCCAAACCTGCAGATTAATTAGCAGAATGTTAGAAAAAATACATGAACTAATTAAACACCAGTGCTCTTAATTCACAACTTGGAGAGGAGAGGAAGAGAGAGAGTACGCGAGCGACCATGTGATGGTACACCAGGGAGGGGCAGATGTCGTGGGAGCCGCCCGTTTGCTGCTGCTGCAGTTCATGGCAGTAGGGATGAGAAAGAGGATGGGGGACCGCCAAGACCTCTGCGGGGCGTGTGAGCACAGGGGAACTCGGGGACGGCAGGAGTAGTAGCCTGGGTGCGGAGGTGGCGGACGAGGCCGAGGTTGGGGTGGGGACTCCGCCCACCAGCATCAGGTGCTCCTCTATGGCGGCCGCTGTCGTCATGGTGGCCCTGGCGGCCATGACGGTGTTGGGGACCATCGGAGAAGCTCCCTGGGTTCGCCGGTCCCCGCCGTCAGCGATGCAGCTGCCGCTGCCGCTGCCGCTGCTCCACATGTCCGGCCACAAGAATGTGCCCTGTGGCTTGCAGATTCTGAAACTACTCCGGCGTCCCGCCGCGGCCCTCTTGCTGCTCGTGGTGGCGGTGGCGGTGCACTTGCTCTTGGCATCCGCGACCTCGGCGTTGATGGATTGGTTACTTTTGTTGCTGCTGCTGTCGTAGTTCGTGCCGCTCGTGGTACTCGAACTGTTGTTCGTGTCGCCATTTCCATTCTGCTCATTCTTCCCCTCCTGCATGGTGGCGTCATTAACGTCGTAGTCGTACTGCAGTCCTTTGTCTTCTTTCGTGACCTCTATATCCATCATCTTGTTTTCTTTCTCTTCTTTCAAGAGTAGTATCTCTTCCTGCGCAAATAATTGAAATATATACACTTGTCAATTTCGAGGATGTTTGATCGTATTATTAATGTAAACGGAGTATAGGAAAAATAAATTTAATCGATATGTTATATTAATCAAATTCAATGTACCTTCAAGCCTTTCAAGAGATCGGAAAGAACACCTATTTCTTCTTCAAGCTTGTCATTCCTTTCCAATAAGTTTTTGTAGTTCTCCTAGCAATATCCAATGATCAAAATTTATCATTAATAATATATAGCACACTAGTTTGGACATTTATTCTTATTTAGTTTCATTTTTCAATGCGAAAACTATCAAAAGTGAAAATAAAAAAAGATTTATCACCTGCCAAGTGTCAGCTATTTTATCATCTTCAGCTTGATGATCCTTCGGCGTCTTCAGCTGCTCCATATCACTGCATTAGCAGTTTATGTCACAATCTTCAACTAGAGAGCTAATTATAACTAATTAATTGGAGATTTGACAGAGAAAAGGAACCTTTTTAGTGTTGCAATTTGCTCCCGGAGTTGCCAAATCTCGGACTTGCACTCACCACCGCAGTGGTACGCAGATGTGGCATCACCGGGCTTCCACCCGGGCGGCGGCACCCAGTAGGGATCTGCTACCCCGGCCTTCTGGCGGGCCTCAACCATGTCCGCCGGCTCTAGCCAGTACTCCATGGCGCCCTCCGAGTTGTGACGCCGCCGGAACCTCTCGGTGCCGTTCGACACAACTTTGCCGGCCATGTGCTTGAGGAGATGGTCCAGGAGCCCTGTGTCGCCAATGTGCTTCCTGGCTTCCTCCCTCAGCGCCTGTCGCATTATGGGCTGCCCGAGCGCGGCCCTCTTCTCCTTCATGATCTCAAGCAGCTTTAACTCCGCCGCCTCGTACCTCTCCAACGACCATCGGTCCTTCGTCCCCTTGCCGTGTTTTAGTTCTTGTTCCTCGCACCTTGTGTTCTCCTTTTCGCCCCGGCTCTGCCTCTTCTCTTTTTTCTTTCCCTTTTTCTTCTTGTTATTTTTTTCTTCCTCAGCGACCTCTCGCTTTCTCTTCCTCCCAGTGGACTGCGCTTCCTCTTCATTAGTTTGGGCTTCGTCCTTCACCTCCTCTTGCTCAGGCGATGGCATCTCTCTGTGCTTTCCAATGTACTTAACTTTCCTGCGGATCCCCCATCCGACGAGCCCAGCGCGCTTGATGGTCAAGAGACAATGACCCACAGGTGATGGTAGCTCGGCCACCTGTTCTTCCGGAGGTACTACCGGCGCAGGAGGCACCGGAGGAAGGAGAGGGTCGTAAATATTGGGAGTGGAGAGCCAGAAAATGTCCAAGTGTTTCCGTTCTTCAAGCTCCTCCAGAGGCACCTCCCGTCGGAGGATCCTCCCTGCCTGGTTCGAGCTCATGACGAACCTCTCGTCCAGCTCAGGATCGCGCCCGGGCTCTGGCGAGAGCGCGAAGTAGTTCCGCAGAGCGAGCGTACTCGGGAAGCTCACCGTCACCTCCAGCTCCGTCGCCTCGGTCACCTACGTTCCAAGTACAAACACTTCATGAACCAGGAACTCGCGACACAGATCTCATATAGAAAAGAAACAGCAAAAATGAACTTGACGGAAGGAAATGTGAAACCTTTACGATCCGGATTGCTTTCAGCTGGATGGGCGACTTGGGAGGAAGCTTTTCGTGATCGATTTCGTAGAAGGCGCCCAGCTCGAGTGGCAGCCTTCCTGCACAAAAAGGAGAAATTTGAGCAGTACAGCATGAGCATATCAGCAGCGCCTCTTCCCAAAGTGCAAAAGGTACTCGCAGTAGCAGAGGCGGTCGTGACGAAGACGAAGGTTCGTACCATTGCATGGGGATGCATGGGCCGAATTGGCATCCGGCAGTGCCTGTCTGCTTAAGGCCCACCGTCCTTTTTTTTCCTTGGGCATGGAGGAGTCGTTCCTTTTCGAGTAATAGTACTTTACCTGTCTCTCGCACACAAACGATGAATGCATTCGTTAATTTTAGCAAGGAACATATCACATCACGAAACCTTCGATTACATATCGAATAGACAAATTAGCGAAAAGCATCATGTTTCAGGAATTTGCTCGCACGAGTCCCATCGTGATGATTACCAACTTTTTGCTCTCTCTCCCGTTGCTGCTTGCTCGCGGCATAACGGGACGATCGCCTCATCCGCGAGAACGACCTCTACGCGCACACGGCGCATCGCTCGAATCGAAATCTCAAATTATCGCCATCTCACGACGATCCCTGGACCGTCCGATCTGGTCGAATAAAGCGTAGCATGTCGATCAGACGGTCCAGAATGCTCCCTCAAAAGAAATGGCAGAGAATTAAGATTTTGATTCTTTATTTGTGTGCGTGTGAGGAAGGGAGAGAGAGAGTACTACTTCTGCTGGGCAAGCGCAGAAATGGCAGGAGCAGCTTCCATGGACTTCGCTTTTGTTTTGTTGTCGATTTGTTCGAGAAATGATCGGAAAGAAACAAAAAGCAGCGGCTTTTACTCTCACTGAAAGAACTCAGAGAGAGAAAGAGAGAGAGGCGGAGAGGGAGGGAGGCTCGATCGATCTGATAGAAGAGAAGGTTCAGGTTTATTATCTGTCTTTTCGGTTGCAATCAAAGAAATTGAATCTGTAGATCGAAACAAGGTCGATCATCGTCATGTTAGCTAGCGATGAAAGGAAATGGAAGTTTTGCCCGACACTGTGTGGAGAGCAGATCCAACAGCGCTATACAATCCAGAAAAATTAGGAAGAATTAAACGTAGTGCAGTGCAAAGAGTTCGACGATTCGCTTTTGAAATCAGAAGAAAGCTTTCGATCGGAACTCAACGCACGTAAAAAGAGAGAAAAGATCTGAAAAAAGAGTAATCAATACGCCCGACAAACAAAACCAACGGCCAAAAGAGATTAAACAAGACGAACCTTTTCCCATGGCATCTCCATTTCCAGCACAACCCGATATCCAACCTGACCACCACCGAGCAGAGCAAAGCAAGCACATTTCCATCGATCAGGACGTCGTCGACATCGAGAGCCACAATAACCAAAGATCGACAGGAAAAAAAAACACGGAAGACTTCAACCACAAAAAAAACAGAGACAAAGCAAGCTAGCAAGCAAGAAATTAAGCAAGCCAGCGAAATCGAGATCAGTTCGAGGGAGGGGGGAGATACCGCTGAAAGAAGCGATCTTTCGAGCAGCTTTGATGATGAAGACGGAGAATTCCAACCTCCCTTTCCTCAATTCCAATTCTTTTATTCTTCTTCCTCCTCTCCTCGATCGGATCACAAGCATGAAGGCGACGAGGTGCGCTCTGCCGAGGTTGTTATATGGAGGACTGGAAAACGCACACTGTGTATGAATTCTCAGTATATTCATTCTACTTACCCAGTGACGCACCCGTCCTTCTATTGGCCCTATGACGGGAGCTCACGTGGGTCCATTTGAGAGAATCGCCGCGGTAAAGGATATCTGGCGACACGTGCCGCTATCCTTATACGGGTAGTCGTGCGCAGGGAATCAAATGACTGATATGCCCTCCGTGCTTTTACATAACCACAATTTTAACCCCCTTCTTATTTTTCCGCGCCCAGCAGTTTAGTTGGGTTTTTTTGTAAATATAATCATATGTTGTTTATATGAATGCAGATACATTATAATTGATAATAAAAAAATTCTTATCTAAATTATATTTCAATTTATTTATAAATAATAAATATTTATACTTTAAATATTAAGGTTGTATTCGATTTTCCAAATTAAAAAATTGAATAAGTAACTAATTAATTAGCCCTTCACAGTTTCGTTAGGAGTAACAAAACTCTAACCGCGTTGTGGCGCCACAGTGAATGGCTTCAGGATCAGGGTGGGGGTCGAGAGGGGAAGGGGGGCAACGAGACCGCGCCGCCGGAGCTCGAGCGGCACACGGCAAAGGGGCGATGACCTCCTACCTTGGCGTCGGGGGATGGGGTAGCTTCGACTTCGTCCTCACAGAAGGAAGATGATTCCTTGAAAAGGAATCTTGATATGCGAGGGGAAAGGTACTACTCTCGATTTTTTTTTACGCGTTCTCTTCCAGCTGTCTATTTCTCTTCTCCATACGCTTGATTGATCTTCTGCGCACACATTATTTGGCATTGTTCACAAGCATGTCATAAAAGAACTAAAGTTTAGCAGCAACTGGGCACCTTGTCCAGTTGATACTGATGAAGTTTGGTACTTCAGTATACCTCATTTCTGCTTGCGTTGAGGTAGTTCGATGATTTAACCGTGGGAAGAAAAGCACAAACCATCTTGATGTATGTCTATGAAATTTGTAGTTTTTTTTTAGTATTTGATCTGGTTAACGTGCGTAAAGTTAAGTTATGGCATCGAACCTGTTTGATTCAAACTATGATAATGCTTTCATATTTTGGATTGGACATTTGCAATGCGTCAGAGGGAAAGCTCTGCTGTAAATGGGCTCCTAACTGTAATGTTATCTGTGATACATATTCTTCCAAAAGGTGTAGAACTTTGGGTAACAAATATTTTGTAGATTCTTGTACACGTTTCTCAGTGAAGTGCAAGCAGAAAAAAAAAATTTTCAACATACACTGATCTTTGTGATAAACCAATAGCCAATAATTGCACTTTAGAACTCATTTTGGGCTGGTATTTGGCCTGGTCACTGACTAGTATAACATATTAGTTCAGTGTGTTTTCCCCTCCTTTTTGCTCGGGTCAATACAAATCCATGATGCTGCTTACTTCATTCCAAACTTTATCATGAGATGGAGATTACAAATTGCTTATTTGATCTCCGTTCTGTATGCATTTTTTATTTCACCATGTGCTGCTTACTTCATTCCAAACTTTATCATGAGATGGAGATTACAAATTGCTTATTTGATCTCCGTTCTGTATGCATTTTTTATTTCACCATGACTATCTTGAACTCCTAATAGCTCTATCAAATTCCTTTGCCATAGCCGCCAAATCCGTTTAGTCATGTGGGATTCAACCCCAAGATTTTCCTCAGTAGCAAGGGCCCTTAGTAATTAAGTTAGCTAACACCTCCAGTCTTTTCTTTTTTTATATATATATCTATCGTTTTCTTAAATTTATTACCACTTACATTAAGTTTTACCAATTTAATTAAATGAGAAATAATTGCTTCTTACTTTTTATTCTTATTTTATATTTTTTAAAAAACTTCACTGCATCATTCTCTTAAACAAATTTTTTTTATATCTGGAATTGTCATGCACTAATTACTTAAGAATAATCTCTCCTGTCGTCCTTCCTTTTTTTTTCCTAGTTCTTATCCGTCGTAAAAGAATGCATGTCACCGTAAAAAAATTCCATCCACTTAGGCAAAAAAAGACAGCTGAATATTAAGCAGGATTTGATTGCAACGAATCTAGATATAAATTTATGCATAGAGAGAATAATCTGTCACCGATCATTTAAGATGTTAATGTTCAATTAGATTTTGTGACCTAGTGCTCAGTAATAGAGTTTATTTTTCAGTTAACTATTAGAATTAGAAGAATGAGGAGTAACTTGTACGAAAACAAATTTTAAATAGCTATTTCTTTGCTTAGCTAACTATTACAGTGGTTGTACGAAACCAATTATGTTGACCGCATTACATCATTACAGATGTTTGGTTGCATTATTGGCCTCAGTTAAGCAATACTGAAAAATGTTCACACATTACACATTCATTCAATTCCGCGATTATACATATCCTTAATTTTTAATTCCTCAATTACCTTTAGATTTGGTATCTTTGACATATTCTTTTCATTTACTTTTCATAAATATACAAAGATGGTTTCTTTTTCTTTGGGGCATTCCGCGATCATCCACGATGGTGAATGCTGGATGATCGATTGTTTGTGAGACTGCAATCAAACATGCACATATTGTTTTTCTTGAAACTTGTATTTTTATAGGTTAATGTTGTAGGTCTGGCAAAACCATCTAAAGAACAGGGTCCAACAAGAGGTCACAAGAGGACATTGTGACTTAGTTGGTGATACACCCAATGATGGGACATCCTATCAATCTGACCTGTCAAAGCAGAAGGCACTGTTGCTTTCTTTATTGTAGCTTTCACAGGGCAAATTTGATGTTTGGCATTTGGTGTTCAGCTCCTCGATTATTCATCTTCCTGTAAAAATTATTTAACTTATTAGTTTACTAATTTTATTTTTGCCTTGAGAGTCTGTACTTATCCAAAATATTTTTCAAATAGATGTATCCTGATCTAGGAAGTTCTGGAAGAAGTTACTATGCCTTTGTGATGATAAATTTAAGATAAATTAAAATATGAATGTGAATCATCCTGAGATATAGACAGACTATTAAACTAAGTTCGGATAACAGATATAAACTTCAGGAGCCAAATACTTCTCTTAGTTGGAATATTATTGATTACAGTGATGCATGGGACCTTGTGAATAACTCAGCTTTCTTTATTGATCAAAATATTCTTTTAAGACCACCAGTTTCAAAGCATGTGCTACAGAAACCTAATTTGATTTCTGGCTGACAGGGAAGATTATTTCTCACTTATGGAACCCAGGTTGCATTTTTAATAGTGTCAAGTTGATAGTTCCTGTGATGCTTTTGCTTTCAAAAACCATCTTCTGGCCTCCATGATTGGAAAAGAGGGTCCCTCCAATAATACTCGATGCCCATGTCTGTGAAGGAAGACATTGTAATGCAAGACCTAAGTTGTATAATCATCAAGTTTTTGTCATATTTAAAGACATGGGGATGATAATGCTAGCAAACAAAGTAAAATGCAATAATTTTCCTAAATGTTAATCTTATGTTTTAAATGCGGTGGGACATATACTTCAATCTTATCTCCTCCACGGATATTAAGATAAATGGATGCATGATGTTAGAGATAACGTACTTTCAGAAGAACTTAAAGAAACACATCAAGCTTTTTTGTTTCGTGGCTGATTAATTAACAAGTTTACTTTAAACATCACTGTATGGGTGGAAAATGGTGAGCTACAAAATAAAATTGTTGACAGCTTGCCAAAAATTCCAGCTTTTACAGTCTACAACTTTAGACATCTGCATGTCCTCTTTTGCAAGCACTATGAACTAAATAATTATTTTTTCATTATTCATTGGCTCTGTTTATGCCATTTGGATGCTTCTGAACCGGCTTTGAATTTAAAATTGTTAATATATTCTTTTTCCTGTTAGTCATATTAAAGCATGAGATGTACTTGTTCCATAGATTGTAGCAAGCACCTTAGCAAAAGCAACTTCTCCACGTAGGTTTTCTTAAAGGAAAAAAGAAGAATAATAAAATTACCACATAGTACTATGTTTATTATTTTCCCTTTAAAGAATACACATGTTTAAACGGTACCATTTTCTACTTTAATTTTCTTGCTTTAAGAATTATTTTGTGAAGTAATGAGATAATACAAGCCTCTCTCAAAAATAGAACTAGAGTAACTTATTTTTTCTACAGGGAATGCACGAGTATAATACAAGTCCTTTTTTTTCAGATATGCATAAAATAAAATAACTCTGATAAAAGATACATTTATTTATTAAAAAAAATTATATCGACACCTAACTCTAGTTTAAACATAGCATAAAATAAATATGATTGAAATTTTGTTTTTAAAAAAAAGTATAGTTATTAAATAAATATAAATACTGTGTGGATTAACAAGAATATGATAACAAGTTGGGTCCGGTTCGAGCTCGAGTTCAGGAAATTGAACCGTTCCGGTTCGTGTTCGGAGCCGATTCGTTGGAAGGACAATTAATTAATTAATGGGAAGACAAATAACATTAGGCGATGGCGTGAAGACGTGAACTTGAAATTAGAAAGGGTAAAAAAAGAAAACAAAAAATAAATTAAATTTGTCCTCAGTTCCAGCTTCGCAATTGGCTACGTCTTCCGCTGCTGCGCTTCCTTTGCCTTTCTTCCCTCCCCCCCCTCCCTTTTCCTAGGGTTTCCCGACGCCCTCTCCCCCCCGCACCGCGGCCGCCTCCCGATCTCCGATCGGCTCCGGAAGCCTCTTCCGCTGCCGACGCCCCTCGACCTTCCTCTCAAGTAAGCGATCTCTACTCCTCCTCTTCCCTTTTTTTCTTTCTGCCCTCTCCTCTCTCCACTCCACTCCCGGGGGAGGTCTATCTTTGCCGCCACCGCCGCCTCTGGTGGAGGCGAGGAGGGTTACTTTTACGCCGATTCGTGCTCAGATCCGGTTTCTTCGCGTACTTGATTTTTTTTTTTACTTAGAATTTGTTCCATAATTGGGTGACGGGTAGTTTGAAGACTGCTGTATTGCTGCATGTGATTAATTGTGGAGTTGGGGATTTTTCAGTTTGTCAATGAGTCTGGTTAAGTTTCTTCCGTTTTCAGCTCA
This sequence comes from Thalia dealbata, assembly GCA_030544415.1. Classification (NCBI taxonomy): domain Eukaryota; kingdom Viridiplantae; phylum Streptophyta; class Magnoliopsida; order Zingiberales; family Marantaceae; genus Thalia; species Thalia dealbata. The sequence goes on from CM060454.1 coordinate 2,513,981, forward strand.
ATAGATGGGTTTCTAGGTTATTGATCGGTGGACTTATTATTGATTCGAGGTGCAGATGATTTATTAACCGATATCGGAGTTTTTTTTTTGCGTGCTCTGTGATCGACATCTTGTTCTATTTGTTCAGATCTGCTATGCTATTGTCTCTATAGATTACATTTGATAGATCTTTACTCTGTTGCTGTTTTTATCTTTTGTCTGATGGTAAATGATTTCCTGTGCTTAATTTTGAGCACTACCGTTTAACTTATTGCTCTTGGATTGTGCTCATCTAATGAGATCTGAAATCGAGAATTCGAAATTACTTTTGAATACTGTGCACTCATATGGACGACAACCTCAAGGGAGATCATCTTGACGTGTGATTTATCCTAAAGAATCTGACATCAAAAACGTCGAGTTCCTTGTTAATCATGATCGAAAGTGGGCATAAATGATACAGTTGAATCATGCCTCACTAATGCAATTTGACATACGAAGCTCTACTATTCCATTTTGAACTTTAGCTGTCATGGACAGGAATGACTAATGTGTAACAGTGTTCTCCTGCAATACATCTCACTGAGCTATCTTATTTCCTTACTCTAATTTGTCTCTTCAACTTGTCTACTGTTTGCCATGCTGTTTCAAAGGTGTCTTCCTTTGTTAAATTAGTCCATGACTTGTTTTAGGGTACTTTGCCATTTAAGAGTGTCGACAGGTGTTACCAAGAATCAGATTTGCATAATGTTTTTATATCTTACTTTTTTTCCGCAAGGATCTCATGTGACGTACATGATTCATTCTATAGGCTGATCGTTATTTAAGCCTACTTTTCTCAAATTCTGATGACATTGTTTCTTTTTTTATTGGGTTGGTTTGTTGTGGTGCATTTGCCAAAGAACATCCTTTTTTACCCTTCTTCTTTAGAAAAGTATCAGACATGTAACCTTGAATGGTACAGCCTAAGTGCAATATGCAACTAAATTCATTTTCATTCATTAACCTTGATGAACGGGTTGCTTACCTTGTAGAATATTTGGGTTTTCTCCTCGTCATGAATTTTATCTTGTCTTTTCCGGTGGTCTTTTGACACATAGTAATGTTTAAGACTGTCTTATGGACCTATACTTTGATATTAAGATACAGGTTATTTCCTTCCTAACTGCTTGTTTCATTCCTACCGTTTGGAGCAGCAATGGAAGTCACCCAGATTCTCTTAAATGCACAGTCAGTGGATAGCACAGTTCGGAATCATGCAGAAGAAAGCCTGAAACAGTTTCAGGAGCAAAACCTCCCTGTTTTTTTGGTTTCTCTTTCAAATGAACTGGCAAACAATGATAAACCAGTTGATAGTCGAAAATTGGCTGGGTTAGTCCTAAAAAATGCTCTGGATGCAAAGGAGCAGCACAGAAAAACTGAGCTTGTTCAGAGATGGATATCTTTAGATGCAAATGTCAAAGTTCGAGTCAAATCTTGCTTGCTGCAGACCCTTCATTCTCCCGTCCCTGATGCCAGGTCAACTGCATCCCAAGTCATTGCTAAGGTTGCAGGTATTGAACTACCTCAGAAACAGTGGTCCGAACTTATCGGTTATCTACTATCAAACATACACCAGCTTCAGCCTCATGTTAAGCAGGCCACACTTGAAACCCTTGGCTATATATGTGAGGAAGTTTCTCCACAAGTTGTTGATCAGGACCAGGTGAACAAGATACTTACTGCTGTTGTTCAGGGTATGAATGCTTCTGAGGCGAGTACAGATGTTAGGCTTGCAGCTACTCGAGCATTGTATAATGCTTTGGGATTTGCACAAGCTAATTTTTCAAATGACATGGAGCGAGATTATATTATGAGAGTGGTTTGTGAAGCCACTTTGTCCCCAGAGGTGAAAATCCGGCAGGCTGCATTTGAGTGTTTGGTAGCTATCTCATCTACCTACTACGACAAGCTTGCATCATACATGCAGGACATATTCAATATCACAGCAAAAGCTGTGAGAGAAGATGAGGAGGCTGTTGCTCTCCAAGCTGTAGAATTCTGGAGCTCAATTTGTGATGAGGAAATAGACATCTTGGATGAGTATGGGGGTGATTTCACTGCTGATTCTGACATCCCTTGCTATTATTTTATCAAGCAAGCGTTGCCTGCTTTAGTTCCTATGTTATTAGAGACACTTCTTAAGCAGGAGGAGGATCAAGATCAGGATGAAGGGGCTTGGAACCTCGCAATGGCTGGAGGAACTTGCTTGGGGTTGGTTGCACGCACAGTCGGGGATGACATAGTGTCTCTTGTGATGCCTTTTATTCAAGAGAACATAACAAAATCAGATTGGAGGCAGAGAGAGGCAGCAACATATGCATTTGGTTCAATTCTGGAGGGTCCATCACCAGAGAAACTAATCCCTGTTGTCAATGTTGCCCTAAGCTTTATGCTTACTGCCTTGATGAAAGATCCGAATAACCATGTGAAGGACACTACAGCATGGACACTTGGAAGAATATTTGAGTTTCTACATGGCTCAACCGTAGAACCTCCTGTTATAACTCATGAGAATTGCCAGCAGATCCTGACAGTTCTCCTTCAGAGCATGAAGGATGTCCCTAACGTTGCTGAAAAAGCCTGTGGTGCCTTGTATTTTCTTGCTCAAGGTTATGAAGATCTTAGTTCAGGATCTCCACTGTCCCCCTTCTTCCAAGATATCATCCAATCACTCCTCAACGTTACACGCAGGGAAGATGCTGGAGAATCCCGCTTGCGGACTGCAGCATATGAGACACTGAATGAGGTTGTGAGAACCTCAACGGATGAGACTTCCCCAGTAGTGACACAGTTGCTCCCAGTTATAATGATGGAGCTTCATCAAACTCTAGAAGCCCAGAAACTGTCATCAGATGAGAGAGAGAAGCAAAATGAACTGCAGGGCCTTCTATGTGGATGCTTGCAGGTCATCATCCAGAAGTTGGCAGCATCTGAGCCAACCAAGTATGCTTTTATGCAGTATGCAGACCAGGTTATGGAACTCTTTCTCAGGGTTTTTGCTTGCAGAAATGCTACGGTGCATGAGGAGGCTATGCTTGCAATTGGTGCTCTAGCATATGCTGTGGGGGGGAATTTTGTAAAGTATATGCAAGGTTTTTATCCTTATTTAGAAATGGGACTTCAGAACTTTCAGGAATATCAGGTCTGTGCTATAACTGTTGGTGTGGTTGGGGATTTATGCAGGGCATTGGAGGACAAGATACTGCCCTACTGTGATGGAATCATGACACAGCTCTTGAAGAATCTATCTAGTAATCAGTTGCACAGATCTGTCAAGCCCCCAATATTTTCATGCCTTGGTGACATAGCATTAGCAATTGGGGAGAACTTTGAGAAGTATTTGATATATGCGATGCCTATGCTACAGAGTGCATCAGAACTGTGTGCACGTTCTGTTAATACCGATGATGAAATGCTGGAGTATGCCAATCAACTTCGAAATGGAATTCTCGAAGCATACTCTGGGATATTGCAAGGTTTTAAAAATTGTCCGAAAACCCATATCTTGACGCCTTATGCAACTCACATCGTTCAATTCCTCGATACATTGTACCACGAAAAAGACATGTACGCACTCATTATGAATTTCCTAAATTTATGTTTATCTAGAATGATTGACCTTTTTCCTTCCTGACTTACCTTTTATTTCTTTTTTTTTATAATCAGGGATGACTCCGTGATGAAGACTGCAGTAGGTGTCCTGGGTGATCTAGCTGATACCCTGGGTAGCCATGCTGGTACATTGATAAACCAGTCTGTTGGAAGCAAAGAGTTTTTGGACGAATGCTTAGCATCAGATGATCAGTTGATAAAAGAATCTGCTGATTGGGCTAGGTTGGCCATTAGCCGTGCAGCCTCTAGTTGATGCAAATTTTGGTGCTTTCCAAGAGTCTGCATATGCATAGTGGTCATGTCGAAGTCTGGTCTGGGGTCGCGTCATGTGTCGGTCATATTACCAGTTTGCACAAAGGATTTCTTTCCGGGCAGGGGTTGCATGGGCCGTTGTTTAGTTTATGCATGAGCACCAGGTATTGGGTTGTTCTCACTTCACGGGGGGGATGTGAATCGGAGGTGATCCACACCTCTGCCGGGTCTGCAGGAGAGCTGAGATCCTTCCTTGTGGAAAATCCAGGGGGAGCTCTACTCGTGACGTCTGCAAAGAGTCGGGTCTTGCTCATCATCATCATTGTCACCATCATGCCATATGCCGATGCCATCCTTCCGCAGCAACAGGGTTTGCAATGTGTCTGGAGCGAATGGCACCGGAAAAGAAGAAAAAACAAGAGTAGCAATGTCTTGGTCTAAGGAGTATGGTTTCCTATTTCCCTTGCAACAACAACAACCAAGTACATATACCCTCTCCTGCATCCGGGCATCTCTTTTTCTCTTTCCTTTTGGAGGTTTTGGTTTCTTTATTTCTTTCTTTTGGGGATTTTGTCTCTTAGATATATCTCTCATCATATTCTATGGAGTTGGACTGCATTTCATCCTCCTTTTGAGCAATTGTAGAAGTTAAAAAAAGAGTATGTGAGTCATCATTTTATGCACTTCCATATGGAATTGTTATATATTGCTGAAGGTAATTTCATCATGTACACCCACGTCTTAGCATTCATGAGTAATGCCCTTTATTTTTAATTTAATGTTTGGGGTAAGTAAACTACTTTTGGCCCTCGCTCTCCTTTTTTTTTTAAAGGTTCATTGACGAGGGCCAAGTGTTGTTTAAATTTTTTTTCCCTATTTCAAAGTAATATTTTTTTGTTCATCATATTTGAGAAAGAAAGCCCTAGTTAGAGGAGGGAAGTCTCTAACATTTTGCTTCTGTACTATCCTTCTTTAAAAAAATTGTTTTAATTATTGGCTCATGATTCACTTGTTGATCTGCCTACTTGTGCTATCATTATATATTTGTAGCTGAACTTACTTCATCCTTATATATTTGTAGCTGAACTTACTTCATCCTTGGTTAAACTTCTCCTTCCTTCCTTTTTTGAACAATATTTTCAAATTTTGTGAATCTTGATAAATATTGACTTGGAAGCGAAAGTTGTCTTGGGTAAGCAGTAAACATCTCTTATTCTATCGCAGTTCTATTTTGGTCTGTAATTTTTCAGTCTAGAGCATTATGAGTTGAAGAATGAATGATCATTAAGCTGTTACTAACTTAAAACCAACTGTGAACTCGAAAATTCGAAATTTTATTTTTTTAAAAAAAATTATGAACTCGAGAATTCTTTTTTTTTTCGCCTGTCAGTTGTTTTTTTCTTTTACGGCTAATTTTCAAATGTATGTTAACTTATACAATTCTCCATTTAAAGGACAAGAATGTTAACTTTTTAAAAAAAAATTAAAAATTAAAGCATTGAAGTCTAGTTGAACGTTTGAACCTGTGAAGGATGGAGAAATCCACCTTCCAATGAGGACTTTGCATAAATTGCATTAAAAGATAAATAAACCAACAAGCAACAAATTTGATCCAACAAATTTATTTTTTTTATACCTGACCTGTTTACCACAGTCTTAAATATTTATAACAATAATATGACATCTCCTTTCCTCTATAAACGTGACCCTCGCTAAATCTTAAATAAATTTTAAAAAAGGAGGGAGAAAAAAAAGGGATAAAGTTTGTAATGGAGGAGGGTAAATTACTTTTTTTTGTCTTCCCGTCTATTGCCTTGCACTATGCAGATTTCTGCACTGCTAAGAAAACAAAAATGAACATGGAAAATAGTTACATAATTTCTTATTTATTCACTATGAGATTTTTCTCTCAGTATTCATCCAAATAATTGTAAAGCATGTCATCTTTCTTGGACTTGCGCCTGCTGAGGAGGGATTTGATGAATTTTTTGCCCTTGCTCGGGTGTTGCTCACTATCCTTATGATCATTCCTTTCAGCATGCAGCTTCAGCGATACCGATTTCTGCGGCGGGGAAGGATGCTGTTCAAGAGAAGAAGCTTAGAAATACCTTTCAGTTTTTGCTCTAAAAAGCGAAGTGGAACCACATATGTTAGAACAGAGCATGGAAGAAGAGCATAAATCTCATATCTTATTTTGATACCTCGCATAGATTTAGATCAATCTTATGACCCATCCAACATTTTGGAATGTTCTCCTGCCAACTTATGCTCTTTTTTTTTTTTTGTCATTCATAATATTATTCCTTTGCTAATTTATTACCTTATTCCCCATGTAACCTATAAAGTAGCCCACTTGCTAACTTGGTGAGTAGAGTTCTTCTTGATAGCAAAGGTTCAAAGTTTGAATCTTGCTTTCATTAGCTACTTCAAAGAAAGGTTCATGAGGTATTTAAGAACATAAAAGAATTGGATCAATACCCCCCCTCTCTCTCCCTCACTTATTAGAAATGTGATCTGGGAAATCTTTCAGCAAAAAGGAATCGATGAAGAAATCTCTCAACACATTCACATGAGTTTTCTTTATATACCGTAGAGTAAGTCCTTGCGTCAGATTTCTTAAAGAATCCCCTGGCAGATTCTTTAACATCTGGACAATTGACATTAAGGCTCAACAATGGAATATGAACACTTCATGTAGGTGCAGGGATGATCAGGGGGTTCTTCCATTGGTGCCATTTTAACAAGACATTAATGAAGATTTTAAGAGGTCAAAGTATGTAGCAATGCATATTACCTGCCGCACGATACCTATCGATGAGTTGAGAGATGCTGGCCTTATCGCAAGTGACCCAGATCGTTTGAGTGGATTAGGCATTGGCGATGCAGCTCTTTTTTCTCCTAGTTGATTTCCAGGATAAAAAAAATATTAAGTTGTAACAGAAAATTCAGGCGCAATGGTATCTAAAGCTTCTAATGAATTGACTATAAGCCAAAAAGATCTTACCACCTGCACCAAATAACTTTCCCTGATTTTGTGAAGGCAAGGTAGAAGATACTCTTCGAGGTGATACAGAGCGCGCTCTTACAGATGGAGAAGACGACATGGTACGCATTTTCCTGCAGAACACATTCACAACATCATCTTTTTTGTTATGAACACCCGTGATCTTTTTTTTCATAAGAATGTGATGCATGTACCTGAAAGAAGGTGTTTTCTCTAGTGTTGTTGAATTGACTGCTGAAGAGGAAAGATTGATATTGATCAGTGCTTTAAACATTTCTGTAGTAACAACACCGTCAAATTGTTTGAGGGAACTTATTGATCGCCATTAGAGAATGCATCTAAATTGTTACCAGTTTGAAATTTGTGTGCTTCAGCATTATACTTGGAAGGCTTCTGGACTTCGTACTTTGGTACTGCATATCTACCTGATTCAGGCATGGATTCGCCTACTGCAGAACCAAATCAAGAAAGAAATTTCAGAAACCACAAAAAGGTACCTACCGATAAATCGCAATGAGAGCAGGAAGTACAATGATATGGGTTGAGCAAAATTGTTCTACATCTTTCTCTCAATAGGTCATTGATCAAGAAAAATTTGAACGCTGATGCATCAAATGAAGGAAAATAAATGGATGACTTACCTGGTAAGACATATCTTTTATGATATCTTGGTGCTTTAATTACCAGAGACTGCTGGGAAAGTCCTTCATAATCAACGAGTTGTTGACACATTTGAATTTTCTGTATTGTGGATGGACAATGTTACATCAAATCATCTTTTTTTTTAGTGTAAATAAATGCCCAAATTATTGAAACTACCATAGACAACCTTGATTGATAGCCTTCTCTTATAGAATTTTGATTTATCTTCAAGATACATTAACCAAATAAAACTTTGAAGAAGCCAATTATACCTGTTCAATACAGGAAACTCGAAACTCTGCTCCAGAGAGGGCATCGGTCTTCTCGTCAAGAAGGCCATTTACCTTGAAGGACACCGATCCAAGATGGTCCACAGTATTAACCAGAGCCTTGATCGCATATTCTTTCAATGTGCTAATCACACTGCACGCGTCAACCAATGCATTGATTCAGAAGAAAGGAAAAGACATGTTCTTGATGAGGCTATAAGAAGTCCATTAACGATACTGATACATCTGCTTTTGGTCATCGGTGGTGTACGACAACTCAAAATACTCCGCCGCAGAGTACAATTGTGACTTCAGGTTCCTCAAGTCCTGGAGGCAAGGAATAACATGAAAACCAGAATTCTAAATGCATTTTAATCTCTTATGAAACCGAGGATCCATATAAGCTAGCTGAACATTATTGCAAACAGCATTCTATATTTGAGAAATTCTAAAAAAAGCATTCTATATTTGAGATAAAAATGCTATCAAAGAGATTCCTATAATCCAATCTTACTGAGGAATTCAGCAGCAAAGAAAAAGAAAAGATAAAGGAAACTTAAGTACACCGAAACCCTAAAAAGAAGAAAGAAAAATGAAGAATAGCGTTACTTCTTGAAGTTTAACTAGAGAATTGAGCCAGCCATCACCAATTTGCTTTATATATACTGCAATCTCCTTGAGAAAATAAGCAAACGGTAATGGCACATCCTGAGAATTTGGTATTAGGGCCAATTGCAGTAACCCTAATTAAGCAGAAAAGCCAAGGCAGAGACAACGTTTCTCTGCACTAGCAAACCAAATTAATGAACTCCACAAATTCCTACCACCAAAACAAGGAAAAAAGAAAGGTGGTTTACCTTGAGGCTATCCGAAAAGAGCAAGCTTTGTTCCATGGAGAGCTCATCAAAGTTGGACCCATCCAAGTGGTTGGAGGACATCACTGAAGCAGACGGAGACGACGTCTCCATCGATGAGCAAAAATGGCAGCCGCCGGCGCCCGGACTCCCCGATGCTGCAATCACAACCACCCCATCACTCGACATCCTCAAACAACAATGACAGCACAGGAACAGCAACCAAAAGAGAATCAAACGCTCCTCATCCCCTCACTCTCGATCCTCTTCCGAACGCCAAAACAGAAAAAAAAACTAAGAAAAGAATAACAACGTTTCCTTTATATTTAGGGACGACTCTCGATTCTAGAAAAGAAAACTACGAGGAGGTGCGACATAGAGAGAGATGAAGAAGGAACTCGAGCTCACCTTTGTTAATGCAGGGCCATGTAATGATGCGGAGAGGAGACCGGAACAAAGGAAGAGAGGACAGGAGAGCAGTGGAAAGAGACCAAAAGTAGAGCTACAGCAGACGAAGCCAAAACCGGGGAGAGATTGAGAGGGCAAAGCCGAGGAATGGGGATGTGAGCTCGATCGAGCTCTTTCTTCTTCTTCTTCTTCTACTTCCACTCCTTCGCAGGTCGTCAGAATTAATGTGTCGGGTTGTTTCCACAGCAGGCTAAAATAATAAATAATCATTATTGTAACATATATATAATATATATATAATTTCAGGTTTAAAAATATTTAAAATTATTATATAAATTAAATAAATTCCACCGTTGGTTTTTATAAAATTATGCAATTGCATCGCAAGTTTTTTCTTCTAATTTTTGTTCATTCTCTTTATTTGGAATATTTTTTTATTTTTTTTAAAATGTATTTTTTGTTTTGAGTCTGTCCGTCTTGCAGTCTTGGACGGCGGTGTTCGTACCGGGCGGTGAGAGTAAGAACGAAAGAGGGGCAACATGAATCACGGCGAGCACGTCGGGTGCGTGAAAAGGTTGAAACGGGATGACCCCGGCCACGCACCCGGCCGTGGGGCCCGTCCCTCGGCCCGGCTGGCCCTCATCATTGTGCTGTCCCACCTCGGTACGCCGTGGGGCCACGTCGTTTTTAATAACTCCTTTTTGCGAATTATCCATCAGATTTTATAACGCATGCGTGCTTTTTTTTTTTAAGCTTCAGCGATATTAAAACCTCCTGAGTTCAAAAAATTAGTACAGTTAATTAAATTAAGTAAATGGGTTTTTTTTTTTAAGTTGGATAATTTTAATCCACATAATATCTATAATTATAATGACAGGGAAAACATTAAATAAATAAATATGAATAATGATATTTGATTATTGTTTTTATCATTTATTGGGAGATTAGAATATTTTTCTCCATCAAATAATTTTATCAGAGAAGATAAAAAAAAATATAGCAAAAGAGAACAATTAAGGAGGAGACTTGTTAGACTGCCTTCAATTACGGGGAAGAGAAGGGAATCCGGCTCTCTGCAGGCAGGGGAAGTACCTCCCATCATTTAGTGGGGGGAGGGCCCCATAAACACCTTCACCTAATTTTGTCATTAATGGCAAAGTCTTCCTTCGCCGAATTTATCTTACCATCACTTTATTTTAACTTTTTAATTATATACTTATATACTAATATGTTCTAATTTTAATACGATGATATATATATATATATATATTTACTCTAATAGATAATACATTAATTAAATTGATACGAGTTGAAATCCAACCAAATTATTCAACTACGGAGCAATCCCTTCGCCGAATATATTGCTTTCTAAATCATTAATCATCAGACATTTTGCTCCATCATTGCAAACGCTTTCAATGATCATAGTTTATGCTCTCGCATCATCACAACATGGTGGAGAGTGGATCACCACCACCTCCATGTAAAATGGACTACATACATATAGACACAATGCATGCATGCACCCCCACACTCTTGTTTACACGATTCAATTAATCACTGTACACAACAAGGTAAGTATTTTTTTCTCTTTGTTATTTTTTCAATGTACCCAGAGGTGTTTTATAATAAAATAAAAATTATTTATAAATATTTTAATAATAAAAATATATGTTGGTGCGCTGTATCGTACCGTAGCTGCAGCAGCGCATCATGGGATCAGGCCGGGTCAGACTATCTACGGCGGTCCGGTCTGATCTGGACGTCTAAATATGAACCCGTTGTAAATATTCAACCCGTTTGGTTGGGCTTGACCGTGAAGTTTAAGGAGGTCCGGCCCTTAAAATAACAGATATATATATAAGTAGAGCAAAATATCGTGATCGTAAGGCAGGATATTGATATTTTTGTTATTAATTATAATTTTTATCGGTCTCTTCGGCACGGAAGTTGATCGATCGTTCATCACGTTCGCCTTCCTTTTGACCGACGACCGGCGACGATAAGATCCACGCAGTTCAATGGATTCGGCTATCTCAGAGTCAGACCATTTCGTTTTCCCCCCTAATTCTCTCGTCTCGCCTTCCTTTTCCATCGCGTGATATTATTCGTTACTTCGATTTCAGTCGGACCGATCTTGCCGCGAGAGGTTATCAGTAATTTAGAGTTCGGTCAAACTCATGAGTCGACCAATTTAATCCGACGGCACCGGCAACGTTATGCGTATATTGTCTTGGGTTCGGATCGCGGCATGAGATGAGCGAGAATCACGAGGGCGAAGTACTCGGGATGCACAGATTGACCGATGAATTTACGATGATGATGACGACGACCGGGGGAGGGAGGGAGGAGCAGAGCAGGACATTGAACTTGGACCTGCGGCCGTTGGTTCAATCAATCCGACGTCTTTAAATCAACAGAGAGCACACAATTTATGCGATGGCAACGCGAGAATCGATCGCGTCCGTCGCCTTTTTGTCCCGTCTCACGGCGATGGATCAGCGCGAGCCAAACACGTACGCTTGTGGTCTCGCCCTCATTCCGACCAAGGGAATGAACGCCTTCGTCCAACGTCCCGTCCACCTCTCACGTCTCTTTATATATATATCTGTACGTATGTGCGGGATAAGGCATATCGAGTAGATAACAACGTGAAAATAAAATTGCACATAACTTACCTAATTTTGTCATTTGTTGAATATATATATTATGTGCGGGCATATAATTTTAAGTAAATGAATATTAAAAAGAAAACTGAGCACGTGTAAAATGCTGATGCTTCGGGTATTTATGTGCGCGCTGCGTCCGTCGGGGCTCGAGAGAGGAATGAATAAAAATCCGCGCCCGATTCAATCCCTCGACCCCCGGCACATTCATGCACGGGTTCCAGATTCAGACAGGACACGTAGTTCCTTCTTTTTCTTTAACTTTCCAATTAATTATATTTATATAATATATTTATTTATATAACTTTTTATACCAGCGTGAAAATAATCATCAATTCACATCTTATATCATCATCGCATTTTTACTTAAAACATATTAAAAAAATAAAAAATTATTATAATGACTAGTATAAAGAAATAATAGTATTATAAATAAAATATAATAAAAAAACTCTCTTATTTTATTTTTATATAATATAAATAACAATTATTATTTTTACACGTGACCTAATAATAATTTAATCTTAAATAATACATAAATTCTACTATTGCATAAAATTTAATCTTTATATTACAGTTTTAGTTATAAAAACAGTTGAATTAATTATGATTTTTTTGAATAAGTATTAAACATCTTTCTTTCTTTTATGTGCTTATCCAAAGGTAGTTTATCTAAATTTATCAACTTTTAATATCCAAATATGCTTAACGTGCTAACTATTATATGATAACTATCTTTTCTATTATTACTTTATTTAATATTCGAGTTGCCTGGCTTCACTGCTCACGTAATCTAAGTTTTTTACTGAGACTAGTAAAAGAAAAATTAAATTTAAGGCGACCCAAAAGTAGCACCATGAATCGACATCAGTACGTGTTGGGAAAACGGACAAGCAAACCGCAGAGTTTTTCCGGCCCCAGGCGTACCCTCGCCTCACCTAACGGCCATGAACCACATGATCTGAACCACGTGCGCCCGGCCCCATGCTTAACGCGTCGGGTACGGCGGCGGCTGCGTGCGCGAACTATTCCTGCTCCTCCAACCGTCGTCGGAGCTCGGGAGGAGCGTGTGGCCCCGCCGATGGGTCCGGGTCCTCAGCCATCCTACGGCTGTGCGCCCCCTCCTAACCGATCCTTTTACAGCGGGCAGCGGACTGGATTCCCCGTGGTGAAACGCTCCCCGTCTTATTTATCTGCTCAGTCCATCCTACGGTTGGGCGTCGTGTTGTACGCAATCCCCGTGCAGCGGCCCTCGGACCGGATCCATACTACAGAGAAACGCTCCCGCGTCTTATTTATCGCGCGCAGCTCCCTCCGATTCTTCCGCCGGCAGCTCCTCCTCCACCACATGCATCAAATTTCGTGCCCTGCGACTCCGTTCGTCGAATCCTCCTTCCCCTCTCCGCCGAGATTATTACCTGGTATGTCTTCTCGATCCTTGCTGGAGATGCATCGACTGGCAGAATCCCTCAGCCTCTTCGTTTTCTTTGTTCGAGCAGTTGCAGCGTTGAATTCGACTCCCAGGTCGGAGGAGACGATGAGGTGGCGGGAGTGGAGCAGCGAGGTATCTCCTCCGTGGTCTGATGAAGACCGGGCCGCGGCAAAGGCCGTCCTCGGAGGCCGGGCTTTGGACTACCTTCTCAACTCCAGGCACGCGTCCTCCTCCGACCTCCTCGCGGCCGCCATTCGCGGCGGAGTCCCCGACCTCCAAGCCAAGCTCCAGTACCTCGTCGAGGGCGGCGGCTCGACCTGGGCCTGCGCCATATTTTGGCAGATCTCCCAGTCCCAGTCCGGCAAGCTCGTCCTCGGATGGGGCGACGGTCACTGCCACGAACTCGGCGGCGCCGCCGGCACCGATGACGGCGTACGCCAGACGGTGCGGAAGCGGGTACTCAGGCTGCTCCACGAGCTCTCCGGCGGCTCCGACGAGGAAAACTACGCCCTCGGCCTCGACCGTGTTGCGGACGCTGAGATGTACTTCCTTGCGTCCATGTACTTCTCGTTCCCGGTCGGAGAGGGCGCGCTGGGGAGGGCGCTCTTCGCCGGACAGCCCATGTGGGTCCCGGAGGCGGCGTTCTTAGGCGCCGACTACATCCGGGGGTTCCTCGCGCGGTCCGCCGGGTTCCGCACCGTCGTGATCGTTCCTTTCGACGCCGGCGTGCTAGAACTGGCTTCCATGGACGCCGTGCCGGAGAGCGCCGACGCGTTGCAGAGGATTCGGGCCATGTTCCTTGGCGGCCTCGACAAAGGGGAAAGAACAGCCGACCGCACGGAATGCTCCGCCGACGCCTCCGGTTCCCTTTCTCACTTCCGTCTTGGCGGCATCGCTCGGGAGCACCCAAAGATCTTCGGCAAAGATCTAAATGTAGCGCCGGCGCAGACGAACGCCGACCACCATCGGGAGACGCCGGCCCCGAGCACAGCCAGAGTGCAAAACTGGGACCTCAACCGCAACGCCAGCACTACAAATCAACACCACATCCGCAGCCTCGATGGAGCGACGCCGGTTCCCGGTCCGTATTGGCACTCCGGCCTCGCTATCGGCGGAGAGGTCCGGAAGCAGCAGCACCCATGGCTGCAGCCGAAGGCGGCGGCGGTCGACGCCAGCGGCAGCATGAGCTCCCCAACCGCAGGCGCGTCTGTGGATCGCCCAGCGCCGCTGGAACTGCTGTTCTCCGACGCCGAGGCGTCGCAGAACGATGACAGGCCGAGCCCGCCGGAGGACCGCCGGCCGCGGAAGCGGGGCCGCAAGCCGGCGAACGGGAGGGAGGAGCCTCTCAACCACGTTGAAGCCGAGCGGCAGCGGCGGGAGAAGCTAAACCAGCGATTCTACGCTTTGAGGGCGGTGGTTCCCAGGATCTCCAAGATGGACAAGGCGTCCCTCCTCGGCGATGCCATCGCCTACATCACTGAGCTGCAGAGCAACCTCAAGGAGATGGAGGCGAAGATGGCGACGACGTCGACGACGACGACAGCCGCAGACTACCCTGCAATTTTGGATCGTACGAGGCGAGGCCCTCGCCCGGTGATCGATGTCCAGGCGGCGGGCGAGGAAGGCCAGTGGCTCGTCCGGGCGAGCTGCCCAGTGGAGGAGCACCCGCTCGCCGGAGTGATGAAAGCATGCAGGGAGTCCGATATCCAGGTGCTGGACGCGAAGGTCGCCATGGACGACGACGGCGACAAGGTGACGCACACGTTCATGGTAAAGCCATCGCCATCGCCGTCGCCGGAAGGGGAGAAGTGGACGAGGGAGAAGCTGATCGCCGCCATAACTGGTCGGGTTAGCAAAGCGCAGCAATCCAAGAGTATCTGACCGCCGTTGTTGTAGCTCTAACTAGCTTTAAATTTAGAGAACATTATATTTCTTCTGATTCTGTTTAGGATTAGAAGATGTACCTTTTTTCGCTCATCAGGTAGACTGGTTCATCCTCTCAATGTATTGTTCCGCTTAACACTGTGGCACAAGCACAACTTATGAGAAGTGGAAACGGAGATCTTTGAGATAAATAGCAAAAAGGGAGTCTTTTACAGTACTAATCTATTTAAAATATTAATTTCCAAAAACAACGGCGAAAAAATATTTTTTCTTTTTTGATTAAAAAATTAGTTAATCTTCCAATGTGGCACGTTGACGGGTTATTTTCAGAAAAAATATTTTTTCACCGTTGTTTTTGGAAATTAATATTTTAAATAGATTAGTACGGCAAAAGACTCAGCTAAAAAGGGTAAGTGTTTTGACCCACAAGCCTGTCACTGACGTCAATGCGGTCCACGTGGGAATAAATTGTGGTGGTCGTCTGCATGAGAAAAAGGCAGTCCCCATGCAAAAAACATGTGCCGGTGGTCAGAGATTATAAATTTATAATTAGATATGAGGAAAATAATGAAGAGGCAGTACATATTCCTCACAGTGCATGAACTGCACTCACCAACATCTCTGTCCCCTTCTCCTCTCCTAGCACAAGAAAAGTAACTAGTTGGTCCGCAGGTGCGCAATGAATGTGCAGACTGTTCTTCCTACTTAATCTGATCGATCGAGAAGCAACCGGAGGACGGCGATTGGCGACTGGGTTGTGTTGTCTGCATCGAGGCGGATTCTTCTTCTTCTCCTCCGTCTGCCGCTCGGCTGTGGACCTCCGTCGAAAGGTCAGTCGCTTAGGATTTAATTACTTCGGAGGGGGGAGCTCCAAAAGCGACCAAACTTTAGACGCCGGCCTGCGCGCTGCAGTTTTGGAAGCAAGCTCTTGGCGAGCCTGTGAAGGCCAACTGCGTGCCCACAGCTGATTACGGAGTACCACCTGCAATCCCTCCGCCTGCAGGGGCGACGATGGTGGAGGGACGACCGGAGAAGATGGCCGGAAAAGGGTTGAACGCATTTGGTGGAGTGGAGTGTACATTGTTCGCACAAAGCCAGGGTTGGATTAATGAACTAAACCCCTCGTCCTCACCAGCAATATTTGTTTTCTGACCGGAGACTACTTTCCAATTTAGGAGTATATTGTCCGTAGAAGATTTATTAAATATAAATATTTTTTAAAAAATTTCTAGCTACTTAAATAATATATATTTTTTTGTGGGCCTCCTTAAAATAAATTGATCTGGGCTGATGAGCGGCATTATAAAAAATCGAGGGTATATTTGGCATTTCATTCTATGGAGAGAATCCTGCTATATAAAGGAGTTCTAGGGTTTAATGAGGCCCTCGCAACGAACTCCGCCGTCCGCGACGACACTCTCCTTCGGCGTCTCCGAATCCACTCCGGTCAGTGTGGTTCCATTCTGATCCTTAATCCTTGTTTCGTGTTAAGCTTGCCTCTTCTGCTGATTTTTTTTGTCTAATCGTTTTGTTCTCGATTTTTTCTGTAACTTCGATGTTGTTTAGTGCGGATGAAGATGTCTTCTACTTGGATCTCCCTCTGTTGGTTTTAGTTGTAATGAGGTTCTTGAAGGGATTCGATTTGAATACTCAAGTTTTGTTGCTTGTTAAGCTCGTTTTCTCTGCTGATCTATTTGTAAATTGCTTCAGCCGACCGATTTGGGTGGTGTCTTATTATTTTACTATGGAATCGTTGTGTTCTTCATTTTCTTTTGTACTTTTGGAGTATTTAGGTTTTACTGTTCTATCTGATCGTTCTTGGCGTTTTTGGTTTTCAGATGTTATGAAACCTTTTAGTGGTTTCATTTTGATGAAATGGATCTCATCACGTGCTCTTTCTTAATCGGTTTTTTGGGTGAATCATCGCAGTACAAATGGCTACGATTCCTGGCCCACTCATTTGGGAGATCGTAAAGAAAAACAATTCGTTTCTCGTGAAACAATTTGGCAACAGCACTGCCAAGGTCCAGTTCAGCAGAGAGCCTAACAATCTTTACAATGTCAATTCTTACAAGCACTCTGGTACGAGATAGCTTCAACGTCCTAGTTATTTATTGTCCCATATTTAAATTCCAAGCATGCTTTGTCTCATGCCAATTGTTACAGGTCTGGCAAACAAGAAGTCAGTGACCATTCAGCCAGGGGGTAAGGACCTCACTGTTGTCCTTGGCACAACCAAGACGAAGAAGCAGAACAAGCCTGCCAGCGTGTACCACAGGTCGACCATGAAGAAAGAGTTCCGGAAGATGGCTAAAGTTGTCAAGAACCAGGTATCAACTGTTTACTTTGTAAATTTTGAACATTGCTATTCTGTTACTTATTATGCGATCATGCAGTGATATTGCCACGTTTTTGCATTTTCTGTTGCCATGTTGAATGCTAAAGACTTCACTTCAAGTCTTTATTTTTATGCCCCCTTGTGAGTAAATGTTCTCTCTGAACATAAGTAGGTCTTTTTTTTATACTGCTTACGCGATTTTATATCTAGTTTTTATTTTTCATGTTGTCCTGTTGTTTCGGCTAGATATGTACATGTCTTTTAATCATTGGTTCAAGTGTTGTAAGCTTGTCTATTGTTTGCTAGTTTTGAATTTTTATATTTTCCCTAATTCTAAAGCTTTGTTTGATCAGACACCTTAGTGCGGTTGTATGTTGGATTGCTTGTGTTTCTATTATGTAGATGGATCTAGCAACTGATCCAACATCTCTTTCCATAGATGAATTTGCCAACTGGTTTAACAACGTTTATAAAGTGTAGTTGTCATTTTTTCCCTTTATTTGTGTGCATTTTAGACTGCTGCAATGATGAGCTGCTAACATGTAAGAAGATCCCATCACTGGATGGGTTCTTCAATGAGATTTTCTTGTTACGCTTGGCTTCTGAGCTCGCTTCTCCTTCTAGTCCCTTGTCTTTCTACAGACTGTAACATAAAGCATGATCGTTCTTAATCACTAAGTGGTGCATCTAAAATCTGTATGTGTTGTTATGCCAATTCCTTTTCCTCTTGTTTATTTTGCATATTTTTTTTGCTTTTGAGATATAGCTGCTATGATGAGCCATTAACATGTAAGAGGAGCCTATCACCAGATTGGTTCTTCAATGAAATTTGCTTGTTACGCTTGGCTTCTGAGCTCTTGTTCTGAAGTCTTTTGTTGGTTAAGCATGCTCATTAGTCACCATTGATGACTGATGGGGACATTTGAATTTTTGTTTGTGATTGATTGAAATCTGTCATGTATATATATTTGCATTTGAGGTAGCTGCGATGATAAACTGCTCTCATGTAAGTAAAGCTGATCACTAAGATTGGTTCTCCAAAGAAAATTTCTTGTTATGCTTGGCTTCTGAGCTGTTACGTGATACATACGTGCTAAATTTGTGAATTGATAGATACTATTGCTACTTTTGTGAGTGACTGACATCATCAACAAAGTCAGGCCTTGTTTATATACTCAGTGTTATCGTTGTCCCTATTTCGAACAACTCTATTAGTTTACCTGAGTTAGGTTGCTTTTTATTTATTGCAGGTGACCGATAACTACTACAGGCCAGATCTGACCAAAGCTGCCCTTGCCCGGCTGAGCGCAGTGCATCGGAGCCTTAAGGTTGCCAAGTCTGGTCCGAAGAAGAGGAACAGGCAGGCTGTGAGAGCTTGAACCTAGTTTAATGATTGCGGTTGGAGAGTGCTATTTTGTTATCCTTTATGTTTCATGCACCAAGTTCTATTTGGATGCTGCTGCAAGCCCGAACTAGAAAAGGTTTTCCCGTATATGTCAGTCATGTTAGTAGAATATTGAATTATTATCAAACTAGCTTAACAGCAGTTGAATTCAGTCAAATTTGGCTTGATGTTTTATAGATGAACCTGCGTTTTCGTCTTCCAGAAGAAAAAACGTCTGGAAAGAATGTTGCACCTTTCTACCTTTTGATTATGCCAGTTGCAATCATCTCACTGCAGTGAATGTAATGCATGTCCTCAAGTGTTAAGTTTTAATTTTCAGCCGATGTCTTGCTGCATTGAAAACGAGATGATAACTAATGCGTACGTATTTAAATATGAAATGTTCAATTGTTCCTCACTTTCAAATTGACATTCAAAGGGAATGAATTAATTAATTACGATGTAAAATAATTAATTTGCCATTCGCACCTCCTTTCACTCAGCCTCCTATCCATTTTCACTAATATCAATTTTTAAAAATAATTTTATCATATTAATATTATCGTATTTTAATTATTTGTATAATATTGTAAATATTTTTTACTTTTTAATCATATTAATTCTAAATAAGTCATAATAGTATTATATAACCAGTCACTCATTTGAAAAAAATAGAGGTTTGAAAATTTGAAGGATATTAGAAATGAGTGAATTTAGGAAATACGAGGAGGTGTATTTTGTATTTAATTATTCCTGACTAATAATAGTCCTAAAATTTATATTGTATTTAATTATTCCTGATTAATAATAGTGTGAAGTTATTTTCACATTCGTCGTCGGGCGACTGCGTGCTGTGCGTGTGCGGTTACCGTTCCGTTCCACTCCCTATTTATAAGACAGCTCTGCTACTCTGCTGCGCATTGCCCTCCTCCCTCGTTTCGCTCCATGGAGAGGGGAAGCGAGAGCGTCTTGAACGCCATCTTCCATGGCCTGGGCCTCGCCGGAGACGAACGCGACGTCGAGATGCTCGACGCCGAACCCCCAGAAGCTGGTGCCGGTGGGTCGCCAGCAAGCTCGCCCGGAGGAGGCCCTCCGCCCTCGGAGGGCGGACCCGGTGGTAGTGCACCGGGACCGAGTGGCCGCAGCGGTAGTCGTCGAAAGAGGAGGAACAAACGGAGGAAGAAAGGCCGCGGCAGCGGCGGCGTTGCTCCGAGCACGGCCAGCCTCAATAAGTAATCGTTCCATCTCGTTCTTTTGTTTGTTGCTTTGCGAAACCGGTTTCTGTGGTTCATTCGTTGATGGCATTCATCGCTATTATCTCTCTTGAGTTCTTGTTGCCGATCAAACTAATACCTAATTATTTGCACGCGTTTTGTTTCTTTTTATCATACCCTTTCTTTCTTCCTCCATAGAGACTGTTAACTTTAATTCAAAAACCATACCATTATTTTTCTATTGGTGCTCTTCAGGTTTGTGATAGAAACATGTAAGCATCTGAGGGAGAACAAATCATACTTGCTCTGGAATGCTATAGGTTGTCTTGGTTTCTCTGCTGTCAGAGATCTTGTCAAGGAGGTATGTTGTGTAGTAGACGTCATTACTTTTCTATTGTCCAGCAGTGATGAAATTTACTTCCATATAGGTTTTCTTGAACGGACCTCATACCATCTTAAAAACCTACATTTGTAGTCCTAATTCAGGTTCACAAAGGTGAGAGTAGCGAGCTCAGTGTCACAGTATGTTGCATGCCTAAGCTGTCTTTTGGTTTCCTGTGCCTTATTGCAAATATTTCTAGGTGCTCTTGAATTTTATGAAATCATTAGTACTTTATATTTTAGAGTCCAATTATAACTAGAGGGATGTACACTTTGTTTACAATTTTCTTTCTTTTTGATGACTTATATATAACATCTAGATCTTTTTCTTTCCTTTTCAAGTGGGAAAACTTTGTTAAAGAACATGAAATATGCCTTCCCAGATATGATAGCCTCTACGAAAAGGGAATATAACTATTCTAGAGCATTTACTTACTAAACAATCATCAGAAAATCTTCCCTCAAATGAAAACAAAACATTTGATGATAAAGTGAAGGAAAATGAGGGAAGGAAAGCTGATTACTTCAATATTTCAATGATTATGAACTCCTTGGCATATTTACCTGATGTCACTGTTTTTACTAAAATAGCTTCTACCAGCATGTTCTTGTTCCTTCATATGCGGTTGCTTTATCATATTTTCTTTTTGGCACCACAGTTTAAAAATAATAATATATCAGCCTTGCACATGATGAATGATGAAACTGCTAAAATGTAACAATATAGTGTGAGTGATGTGGTAAGCAATAGAATATCATACTAACTGATCATAATAGGACCATCCTTTTTTCATGTGAAATGGAGTTCTTACTAACTTCAACACCAGGTGGATGCCATCCAGAGGTGTGGTGGCCAGAGAACTACTGATGGCCGGCGCTTCCGCACAGGTGGTGGTATTTTATGGAATATCCTAAAAACTCGTGAACCAAAGGCATACAATGAGATCATGGCCACGGGAAAGACAATCGAGGTATAGGAAGTATGCGTTTATCTAGAGTAATGTAAATTATCCTGAGGGTTTGAGCACATTGATTTATATTAAAGCAGCATTAAACACAAACTTTTGAGCCAAACTTGCAATAAAATGTTTAAAACAGGACCAAGTAAGGTTGTAGGGTATTTTCCATCCAAGATTTTGATGCATTTATATTCTTGTAGAAGGCTAGCTTATATATTGTGTTTTGTTGCTCACTAAATGTTCCAAGACACTTTTCAGAAACAATTCAAGGTAGCTAAACCTATGAGAAGAAGTAGCAACAAGGATATTTTAAGGAGTTGTATCGCGCCTGATGAGGCACCAGAAGGCTTGGACCATCCTGAGTCCGGATCAAATACTGTGCAGCATCTTCAATCATCTGATCCGAAGACACAATGCAAAGAACTTGTGGATAGCATGCGCATCCCAGTCTCATATGGTGATCCGCTTGAGGGCGGTGAGATACAATAGTGGAACCACTTGACTGAGAACAGAGATTTGAGAGAGCTAAGTCTTATCGGGGCTTGTCCATTTTACTTGCTAAAATCTTTCTTTTTCCAACCATCTTCGGCAGAGCACAATGAAGTTGTGGTAGAATTCAGAAGTAATGCTTCAAGATGGGTGTCTAACCCTACTTTTATTCTTGTGCTTCGTTAAAATTTATTCAAATTAATCTAAAAAGAGTTTCTAGGGATAACATACTTTTATTCTTGTGCTTCGTTAAAATTTATTCAAATTAATCTAAAAAGAGTTTCTAGGGATAACATGTGATCTCTCATAACATGATAAATTAATCTTTATCAAAGAGCGTGCCGTGCCCAGCACGAGGTACTTCGTGCCCCACCCCGTCCGGCACGACATGCAGCACGACAGATTAGCATGCCATGCCCGGCCTAGCTCGGCACGATGCGTGTCGATGCGTGCCGGTCGGAGAAGTCGATGGGTGAAGTGAGGTCCTCATCGTGAGGACGATGATGAGGTCGACTACGACGGTCCTCCTCCGCTCCCCATCCTGCTCCCGCTCCGCCGCTCCTCGCTCCCCGCCCTGCTCCGGCTCCCTCGCTCCCCTGCCCTGCTCAGGCTACCCCGCTCCTCGCCCTTCTCCGGCTCCCCCCTTCCCCGCCCTGCTCCGGCTGCCCTCACACTCATAACTCACCTGGTGGATGCTGCTGTAGGCGCCCCGATACTTATCCGCGAACTCGAACACCTACGGGGAGTCATCAAAAGAGTGGGCCGATCATGCATGGGCAAATGCTGGCCACGGAGGTCGAGGGCAATGACCTACGGAGATTGTAAACCCCCACTCTCATCATTAAAAAAAAAAGGGTCTGGTTCAGATGAATAGGCCAGCCGGCTGGTCCAACTGAATCGGCTCGGACCCGGTTCGAAGGAGGCATCGCGGGCGAGAAGAGCAGAGGGCTCTTCTCCTTCGCGACGCCCCTTCCTTCATCGCGAGCGCGCCTTCCCTCTTCCGCAGCAAAGCAGCGCCGACGCCTCCCATTTTGCCGTCGGTCGCTGCCCGTCGTTCGTCGGCGGCCGCCCGTATCTGTCGCCCGCCGCGCACCACTCCCTGGCAGAAAGGGGAGCTCGGCGACGACCCCTCCTTCCTCGCCTTCGCGAGCACCCGCAGCAGGGCAACCACCCACCGAGCCCGCCGTCCGCCTCCCTCCCTTCCGCTGTTCGCCGTTCGCCGTTCGTTTCCCTCCGCTTAGTTTAGATTAATTAAATGTAGTAATTACTTTAATTAAATTATTAATAATTTAATTGGGCCAAAAATGTGGACATAGGCTTAAGGGGTAAACATGGGCGTATTAATTAAGTATGCACCCTCTAAATTGAGCATGGGCTCGTAAATTTAAATGTAGGTTTATTAAGCAGTAATTAATTAGGATAATTGTATAAGTTAGGTTGATAAGTTCTATTTTATTTATTTTAGGAATTTTTTTATTTTAAATAATTATATTTTTTAGGACTATTATGGATACGTGATCCGAGTAGTCGTGAGAGTGATTATTTTCATGGGTGGGTTCTGAAAAGCGGATCGCTAACCCAGGTGCGTTGGTTTATCGAAGTTTGGATTTATTCAAGCTAGGAAATTCCTGCTCAGGTTTTCTTAGAAAATTCTTGGATGCCGTAAATTTGATAAAACGTAATGCTTGATAATATTATGCATGTCAATTGAATAAATAACGTGCTTCTAAAACTATCAAGAAAAATACATGCTGTGCCATTACATTTTATTTAGGATGTTAATATGCTATGTATGCTTATTTTTTCTCTTTACTTGGTATGATATATTATTTTTACCGCATGCTAGTTAATTATGTTAAAATGCTGAATACAAAATAATATCGTGTGGAATAATAAAAATAAGCAAACATAGAACATTGTATCATGATTTATACCGGACAATTTAGTATAGAGATATAGGTGACATGATACTAGTACAACTTAAGAACATTACTAAATTTTAAACTAAGAGTGTTATTAATGCACCCTAGATAACATCGCGAACCATTAGCGTTTGGTTAGTGATGTTCACACACGAGCACCTCCCGAGACAACATATCATAGATAGCTTAGATACTGGGAGTGAGCTGAGGGTTGAACCAGATTAACTCCTAGGTTAAGATAGATCAAAAATGGAGTGGGTCCATACCTAGATACCGATACCCGCATGAGTGTCGTTTAGGCAGCTCCCTGATAATCCTGAGATGGCTAGCGAGGATGAACCCTACCATGGACTTGACATCGATGGAGACGGGGTTGCCACAGCCCATTGTGCGGATGTGTGTTTATCCTGATCAACGTCGTCTGCTATTGGACTGGGATGGGGATTCCCTATGCGACGCCTTGGACAGTGGATCCGTAGACCACGCGGCTATCATCCATAACGTTCTGCAGACAGTCGGATGAGTAGTCCGAATCCTAGGGTTGTTATTTTTATCGGTTAGCCATGGCCGATGAGTCTTGTTGATGGTGACCTTTTTTTCGGGTATTGTGTAGTACTACACGAGTCGCCGTTGCCCCTACGGAGTTCGGAGAGGATGTAAGGGCACAACAGTTTCGCTAGGGGAGGCATTGAGGGCGACTAACGAGACAGTGGAGAGTGATCAAGGGTCACCCGTCCTCTCCGCCAACTTTAGTGCAACGAGCATAGGTAGAGACAGGGATTAAAAAGCACTGATGGGCTTACTGATGCCCTAAGCTCGGGTATTCATTAAGCATAGGCTGGCAGCCCGAATCTTGAAACCTCAAAGTCTTATTATGACGTATGTATGCTGATGACATTGACACTAGATACATCTTAGGTAACATCTAGTGAAATATACGTCTATATTTATTTATGTTGTTTTACTGTTTTCTATGAACTGATTTACACAAATCAAATGAAAAATGATGATTAACAACCAAAGGCATCCTAGAGTACTCCTCCTAGCCTTTGATTTCCTTATTCGGTTTAGAGCCATAATTTCGCACTAGGCCGCAAGGCTGAGCACACCGCGTTCAATGTGTGTGCAGGTTGTTAGATGATCGACCAGGATATTTGATGAAGATGAAAGATATCGATAGAGTTAGTTTTATTTATTGTTAACGTTATTGTAGAATTATAGTAGGTATATCGGGACTGTATTAATAGAGAATCATAGATGATTGAATTGTATATTTTGCTGTGTTCATTATGTGTATGGACAATATTTATTACCAAATGCATTGTATGGGTCCTTTGGGCTCATACGACGGTTGCCACGTGTCCGACAGGCGGGTCGGGGCGTGATAGAGATGGCGCGGTCAAGGAGGCGAGCGGCAGCAGTGGTCCAGCAGAGGGCAGTAGGAGCAGTGGAGTTTGGCAGTAGCAGCAAGCGATAGCGGCGGGGGATGGCAGCAGCGGGCAGTAGTAGCCGGGGGCGGTAGCAGCGGTGGGCTGCGACACGGGGCGGGCTGGTGAAGACGGACTGGAGCAAGGCGCCCTTCTCGCCTCCTATCGGGGCTTCAACGCCGACGCCTGCCCCCGCGGTAAAGTTCTGCGACTCCACCAAGAGCGAGTGGTGGAACCAGGAGCGTTGGCAGCGGCGGGTTGCACGGGTTGTGCCATCCGGGCTGGTCGTTCCGGGCTAGACACGACTCGGGCTCGGGCCAAGCACGACACGGGCTCGTGTCCGTGCCGTGCCGTGCCATGGGATGCACTTCCGCAGCCCAGCACGGGCACGCACAGGAGGTGGTCCGTGCTAGGTACGGTCCGCCCATTTCCGGGCCGTGCTTGGCACGACCCGGCCTGTTTTGCATGACTATGTTCAACGTCGGCTACTGGCCCTCGATCCGACCGCTGTCCGATCGCGCCGATGGTAGCAAGGATGAGGACGCTGTGGGCACGAGGTGGGCAGTCCTCGTCGCCGGATCTAAAGGGCTCGTAAACTACCGCCACCAGGTCTGCTTTTTAGGGCAATCCAGAATCTATAATCTTTTTATTGTTGATTTTTTTTGTGTGTTATACATTTGATTACCTAGTAAATTTAGGGTCAAGAAAAAAAAAAGAGACTTCCAAGGAATAGGTAGTGTGATTGGAGCTCCGAGAAAGCTAGATCCAGATAACTATTACCATGTAACTTTCATCTGAAGAAACTATTACCATGCAACCACCGCAGCTGAATGAGGATACCTTTTGCCTCTGAATTCAATCTTATCATGTATGCTTGAGAAGCAAAATGGATAAGTAATAGACTCCTAAGAAAATTAGTACTGAAATGTAGAAGGAGAAGGAGAGGGCAGGATCAAGGAAGAGAAATTGGAAAATGATAACAACTTTTGAACAAGTATTTGCATGTTAATGGCTTGGAAACCAACCTTCTTTGCCCGATCAATGGCTTGATCTTTTTCATCCATCATACGATTTCCATGATCTATCAACTGCTGATTGGTCATAGCTGAAAGACATTAGATGCATGATAATTAACTAGTTCAAGTTTTTATTTTCTTTCTCCAATAAATTTTCATATATTTAGGTTTAAGAGTTTAGGAAAAGTACAAAGTAGTTTAAATGCCCCAATTAACAATAACCACTAAATTTCTTAATTCTAGTGCAATGAACTTTATCAAATTGTTGTAAAGTTATTAAGCACAACCACTAGTGGTAAGTCTTCAATCCCATGCATGAGATCTTCACTCTTTCCAGTGTAGGACTTCTGTAACATATTAGTAGCATAAATGAATGATAAAGACACTGAATTCAACATAATAGGTCCATGAACAAGTTTAAGTTATAGAAATAATTGCTACAAAAATATGGACCGGGAAAAAAAGACAAACTCATAAACTAAAATTGAAAACGGTAAATCAGAAAGGTGGAAAATGGTGAACTGAAGAGAATAATAAAAAATCTAGTTTCTAAGAATAAATGAAATTATGAGTAAATCCAAATGAGAAGAAAGGAAGTTGTAAATATAACATGATGATAACTTCTGCTTGGATCTATAGATCACTTTTCAGGTCTCTTTCATGGGGCATGATCATGATGACTGGCACAACTGATGAGCCAGTTGGCAGTGGCAAAAATTTGGTTTTATCGTATTCAGAAAAAAATAGCATAACTCCGCACATACCAACTAGTGTCAATCTGCTCGTCAAATCTTTACTAATTTATCATGTGTAAATAGCATTGCACTTATATCAAAAGGAATAATTTGTATAGGAATATTAACCACTTAGAGAGATGTCATGTCAATGAATGCTTGGTGGTCAAGTACTGGTATAAGAAACTTTAATCCCCCTAGCATGCACAATTTGCATCATTAACCATATGTGAATGGATACATATGCAATTATTTTGTGCAAAGGAAACTTACATGATGCCAATAAACCGTTTCCTTCATAGAAGACATCTTCATTATCAATTCATTTATTTTTTCACTTGCATGCCTGAAATTCCACAAACATTGATAAATTCGTTTATTTTCACTTGCATGCTTGGTGGGCAAGTACTGCAAGTGACCTCCCAAGATTTTTAATTTTTAACATAAGTTTGTGTTCAACAGACAGATGTTTGTCATGCTTACGAGATCCTAAAGGCGGGGCGGGGGGTCTAAAAGATGAAAACATAGTTGTTTTCATGTTTGATGATATTGCCAATCATCCAAAAAATCCCTGGCCAGGTGTCACCCTCAATTATCGTGCTCGGGCCGACCCGAGCATGGCCCGACGATTGGTCAGGCCGGCACGTGGAATACCCCTTGGGCGTGCCGTGCCTGGCACGCAGAACGCCCCTAGGGCGTGCCGGGCCGAGCCCGCCCCGAGCCCAAGCGGGCTGCACAATCAAATAAATATAAATGCATGGGCGGTGGGATTCGAATTCGGGTATTCACTCAAAAAACACTATTAGCTATCACTGCACTAACTTAAAATTAATAAGTTTATTTATATACTATTATATATATCGTGCTTCGTGACGTGCCGCCCCAAGCTCATGGGCCCAGAATAGAAGCCCGACACGACACGCCCATTGACCGCCCGTTTTACATCCCTATGCTGTAGTTCCCAAGGTTAGCTTCTAACATTTTTTTAAAGTCAATTATTCGTTGGTTGTCTTGAGATCTTACTTAGTGTAGCAAAATTTGCAGGACTATGTTGGCAATCAAGTTAATGGGGACAACTTCTTTGCCGTCCTCTTAGGAAACAAGAGTGTGTTAACAGGAGGTAGTGGGAAAGTTGTTGCGAGTGGTCCAAATGATAACATTTTTATTTTCTACTCCGATCACGGTTCAACTGGTGGTATTTGTTAGTACTTTCTACCTCTATATATCTTATCATGAGTTTCTATTCTTGTTGATTGATTATTTTTTTATAAATATCAAGGTATAGTGACCAAATATCTATATATAGTGGATTTTTTTTCCCTGTCATGAAATTTTCAGCATTCCCTGATATCCATGTCGTGGCTTTGAACAATGTGCTGAAGCAAATATATGCCTCAAGATCTTATAAAAAACATGATAACATTTCTTTGCAACTTTGGGTTTTGTAGAATCCAAAGTATCATATTCTTTCCTATTCTATTTCAGGTGATTTATATGGAAGCTTGTTAGCTTGTCATTTTGGAAGCATGTTCAATGGTCTTCTCCCCCCATCAACATTCTTGTAGCCATAGCAGCAAAACCTGAAGAAAATAGTTGGAGTGCTTATTGCGAAGATTATCATCCTCCCTACGGTCGAAAAATCATGCTCTGTTTAGGCAATATGTATAGCACATTGTGGATGGAAGATAGGTGCGATCGAAATTTTTACAAGATTTTTCTGTTTTTGTTTTGAAAATTTGTATTGCTACATCCATATTTAGTTTATTTATTTTGAATTCTTTTAGATTAACTTTCTTGATCATTCTTTTATTGGGGGTACTTTGAGCAGCAGGCTTTTGTTTGACTAAAACTAATTGCTTAAAATCTAAAAGGATTAGGATGAATAAGCAAAATAGATTTTTGCAGTGTGTGTGTGGGAAACAATTTTGGTTTTTCTTAAGGTGTTATATTACTTATATTTGCAGCGAAAGGCACGATCTACGAACTGTAACGTTGGGGCAGCAGTATGAGCTGGTAAGTCCGTACAACTAGTGTTTCTTTATCACACTAGATTATCAGTTATTAGAATCTAATAGTGTTATTCTATAATATGATTGCAAGTCAAGCATAGGGTATCTGTTGAGGGAACG
The DNA here is from genome assembly GCA_030544415.1 of Thalia dealbata. Taxonomy (NCBI): domain Eukaryota; kingdom Viridiplantae; phylum Streptophyta; class Magnoliopsida; order Zingiberales; family Marantaceae; genus Thalia; species Thalia dealbata. Next base: position 2,543,018 of record CM060454.1, read on the forward strand.
TATGACAGTGGTTCGCATGTCATGCAATACGGAGACATGTCTCTTAACTCGCAAATGGTTTCCTCCTTTATTGGTTCTAATCCTTCCAACAATTGTGTAATTTTTATCAATGATAAATCATCCTCTTCAAAAGTCATGAAGCAGAACCAACGTGATGCTACTTTACAATACTTTTGGCAAGAGTATCTTGGGGCGCCATATGGCTCTATTGAGAAGTAAGAAGCTTGGAAGGAATTGCAACTACGGATGTATCATATCTCACACTTAGATAACAACATGGAGCTCATTCGTATGCTGTTATTTGCTTCTGAGCAAGGACCAAAGCTGCTTTGAGTTATGCGATCTGCCGGCAAGCCTACGGTCGATGATTGGGCATGCTATGAGTCCAAGGTGAGTAAGCTTTTGTTGCTTCCTTTTCCTCTCTACTTACTCAGGTTGAGAGTCTAATTAGATAACAATACTGTTGGTGTATTCTAAAGAACTTCTTTCAAAAAATTTCCTTGTAGGTAGTGGCTTTTGAGCGGCACTGTGGTCCCTGTATGAATATGGACTAAATCACATGCAATCCTTTGCAACTTCTGCAATGCTGGCATAAGCGTAGAGAAAATCGCTAAGGTTTCCAAACAGGTCTGTATTGGCATACCCAACACCCCCTGGGTCCCCCTCAAGGGATGGACAGAAATTCTGGATCCATTGGCTGGACCCACACTCGTTTGAAGCTCAAATTTTTGATCCACGGGCGCCTTCAGCTTGTCAAGTCTGGTCCTGGAAAGAGCCAATAAGATGTGCTTTTCCTGGCTAAACTGAATATATAGCATGTTTCTTACTCATTATTTTTTTTTGTTGCCATGTAAATTCAAAATTGGTCATTCTTAAGACGAAATTTGAGGTATATTGCTCATTCCATACAGGTCTGCATTGGCATACCCAACACCCCCTGGGTCCCCCTCAAGGGATGAACGGGAATTCTGGATCCATTGGCTGGGCCCACACTCGTTTGAAGCTCAAATTTTTGATCTACGGGCGCCTTCAGCTTGCCAAGTCTGGTCCTGGAAAGAGCCAATAGGATGTGTTTTTCCTGGCTAAACTGAACATCTAGTAAGTTTCTTAATCATTGTTTTTTTTATTACCATGTAAATTCAAAATTGGTCATTCTTAAGATGAAATTTGAGGCATGTTGCTCATTCCATATAGGTCTGCATTGGCATACCCAACACCCCCTGGGTCCCCCTCAAGGGATGAACGGGAATTCTGGATCCATTGGCTGGGCCCACACTCGTTTGAAGCTCAAATTTTTGATCCACGGGCACCTTCAGCTTGCCAAGTCTAGTCCTCGAAAGAGCCAATAGGATGTCCTTTTCCTGGCTAAACTGAACATCTAGCAAGTTTCTTACTCATTGTTTTTTTTATTACCATGTAAATTCAAAATTGGTCATTCTTAAGACGAAATTTGAGGCATGTTGCTCATTCCATACAAGTCTGCATTACCATACCCAACACCCCCTGGGTCCCCCTCAAGGGATGAACTGGAATTCTGGATCCATTGGCTAGGCCCACACTCGTTTGAAGCTCAAATTTTTGATCCACGGGCACCTTCAGGTTGCCAAATCTGGTCCTTGAAAGAGCTAATAGGATGTGTTTTTCCTGGCTAAACTGAACATCTAGCAAGTTTCTTACTCATTATTTTTTTGTTACCATGTAAATTCAAAATCAGTCATTTTTAAGATGAAATTTCAGGCATGTTGCTCATTCTATACAGGTCTGCATTGACATACCCAACACCCCCTGGGTCTCCTTCAAGGGATGGACAGAAATTTTGGATCCATTGGCTGGGCTCACACTCATTTGAAGCTCAAACTTTTGATTCATGGGCGCCTTCAACTTGCCAAGTCTGGTCCTGGAAAGAGCCAATAAAATGTGCTTTTCCTGGCTAAACCGAACATCTAGTAAGTTTCTTACTCATTATTTTTTTTTGTTACCATGTAAAATCAAAATTGGTCATTCTTAAGACGAAATTTGAGGCATGTTGCTCATTCCATCCAGGTCTGCATTGGTATACCAAACACCCCCTGGGTCTCCCTCAAGGGATGAACGAGAATTCTGGATCCATTGGTTGGGCCCACACTCGTTTGAAGCTCAAATTTTTGATCTACGGGCGCCTTCAGCTTGCCAAGTCTGGTCCTAGAAAGAGCCAATAGGATGTGCTTTTCCTGGCTAAACTGAACATCTAGCAAGTTTTTTACTCATTGTTTTTTTGTTACCATGTAAATTCAAAATTGGTTATTCTTAAGACGAAATTTGAGGCATGTTCTCATTCCATACAGGTCTGCATTGGCATACCCAATACCCCCTGGGTCCCCCTCAAGGGATGAAAGGGAATTCTAGATCCATTTGCTGGGCCCACACTCGTTTGAAGCTCAAATTTTTGATCTACGGGCTCCTTCAGCTTGTCAAGTCTGGTCCTGGAAAGAGCTAATATGATGTGCTTTTCCTGGCTAAACTGAACATCTAGCAAGTTTCTTACTCATTGTTTTTTTTTGTTACCATGTAAATTTAAAATTGGTCATTCTTAAGACGAAATTTGAGGCATGTTGCTCATTCCATACAAGTCTGCATTACCATACCCAACACCCCTTGGGTCTCCCTCAAGGGATGAACTGGAATTCTGGATCCATTGGCTAGGCCCACACTCGTTTGAAGCTCAAATTTTTGATCCACGGGCACCTTTAGGTTGCCAAATCTGGTCCTTGAAAGAGCTAATATGATGTGTTTTTCCTGGCTAAACTGAACATCTAGCAAGTTTCTTACTCATTACTTTTTTGTTACCATGTAAATTCAAAATTGGTCATTTTTAAGATGAAATTTCAGGCATGTTACTCATTCCATACAGGTCTGTATTGGCATACCTAACACCCCCTGGGTCCCCCTCAAGGGATGGACAGAAATTCTAGATCCATTGGCTGGGCTCACACTCATTTGAAGCTCAAACTTTTGATTCATGGGCGCCTTCAATTTGCCAAGTCTGATCTTGGAAAGAGCCAATAAGATGTGCTTTTCCTGGCTAAACTGAACATCTAGCAAGTTTCTTACTCATTGTTTTTTTTTGTTACCATGTAAATTCAAAATTGATCATTCTTAAGACGAAATTTGAGGTCTGTTGCTCATTCCATCCAGGTCTGCATTGGCATACCCAACACCCCCGGGTCCCCCTCAAGTGATGAACGGGAATTCTGGATCCATTATTTTTGATCCACTAGCGCCTTCAGCTTGCCAAGTCTGGTCCTTGAAAGAGCCGATGGGATGTGCTTTTTTTGGCTAAACTGAACATCTAGCAAGTTTCTTACTCATTGTTTTTTTTTGTTACCATGTAAATTTGAAATTGATCATTCTTAAGACAAAATTTGAGGCATGTTGCTCATTTCTTCAGCAGATTCACGAAATACCGATGGATCCAGAATCTGCATTCATCTCTTGAGGGGGCTCCAGGGGGTGTTGGGTATGTTGATGCAAACTTGTGCAGAAACCTTGGCCATCTTCTCCACGCTTATGCCAGCGTTACAGATGTTTGCCAAAGACCGCATGTGCTTCAGTCCATATTCATACAGAGATCCGCACTGCTTCTCAAAAGTCATCACCTGCAAGGAAATTTTTTGATGGAAGTTCTTAAGAATGCATGAACAATACTGTTCTTTAATTGGAGTAAGTCTTTATGTTTTTAGAGAGGAAAAGGAAGCAAAAAAAGCTAGATGAGAAACCTTGTACTCACCATTGACTCGTAGCAGGACCAATCATCAACTGCAGGCTGGCCTACAGGTCGAACAGTTTTAAGCATGTTTGATCCTTGCTCAAAACCAAACAGCACCATACCAATGAGCTCCATGCTGTTATCTAAGTGCAAGATATGAGACATCCGTTCATGCCATTCCTTCCCAACTTCTTGCTTCTGAGAAGAGTATAATGGAGCCTGAAGATACTCTTGCCAAAAATACTCTAGATTAGCATCACGTTGGTTCTGGTTCATGATAACCTTTGGAAAGGATGATTTATGACTGATAAAAGTTGCACCATCATTGGCAGGATTAGAACCAATGAAGGAGAAAAGCTTTTTGGAGTTGAGAGATATGTCTCCATATTGCATGACATGCGAACCAAAATCATATGTTCCCTCAACTGATGCCCTGCTCTTGACCTGCAAGCATATTATAGAATAACATTATCAGATTCTAAAGGCTAATTAACTGACAATCTAAGTATGGTAAAGAAACACTAATTGTACGGATATACGAGCTCATACTGTTGTTTCAATGTTTCAGTCCGTAGATTGTGAGTTTCACTACAAATACAAGTAATAGAAACGTCAGAAATATTCATCCATGCAAGAATCATTTTGCTATGATAAATCACCTTAAGAAAGACCAAACTTGTTTCCCTCACAGACACTGCAAACATCTATTTTGTTTATTCATCCTAAATCCTTTTAGATATAGTTACGAAGATTTTAAGTAATTAGTATCGGTCAAACAAAAAACCTGCTGCTCAAAGTATCCCCAATAAAAGAATGATTAAGAAAGTCAATCTAAAATGATTTAGGATAAATAAACTAAATATGGATGTAATAATGCAAAATTTCAGAACCAAAACAGAAAAATGTTGTAAAACTTTTTTTCTTCTAAACAAGAGTATTTGACCTTCCAAGTATATGTTGGACTATGTAGAGTTCAGAGGAGGATACTGAATTTTTCAACATCTTTCTAGTATCACTGCTAAATGATCTAACAATAATAAAAATTTTGATCAATCGGATAGTTTGCACCTGTCCTCCATCCAAGAGATGCTATACAAGTTCCCCAAACAGATGTCTGGGCGATGGGAAGGATACTGTTTTAGGCAATAAGTCTGCCAACTTCTCTCATTAGGCTTTGTTGATGTGGTTGCATAAATGTTTATGTCTTCAAGAAGAAGACCTTCAAAAATGCTTCCGGATTCACAAGCTTCAATATAAATTACCTGAAACAGAATAGGAAAGAATATGATTCTTTGGATTCTACAAAACCCAAAGATGCAAAGAGAAATTACCATGCTTTTGTAAGATCCAGAGGCATGCATTTTCTTTAGCACATTGTTCAAAGCCCCAGCATAAAGGTAAGGAAATGTAGGCATTGCTGAAATTTTCATGACAGGAAAAAAACAGTAAGCTTCATGTTTTTGGTTACTATAAATTGATATTCATAAAAAAAATAATCAATCAACAAAAAATGGCCAACTCATGTAGTAGTTTCCCCAAGAAAACTAATGGACAATTTTCAATGTTACTTTGCATCCACTAGAGAACTAAATATCGGGCTAGATCAAATTTCCTGACAAGTAGGAACTACAAAATCCTGATCAAGTAAACACAAAAATAAAGATAAAATTACTTGAGCATATTTAAATAGTGACAAGATATAGATGTAGAAAGTACTAACTAAGAATCCCATCAGCACCATGATCGGAGTAGAATATGAAGATATTATCATTTGGACCACTATCAACAACTTTCCCACTGCCTCCTTTTAGAGCACTCTTATTGCCCAGAAGAACAGCAAAGAAGTTGTCCACATTAACTTCATTGCCAACATAGTCCTGCAAATTTTGCTAGACAGAGCCTAATCTCAAGACAACGAACAAAGAATTGACTTTAAAAATGTTCAAAGCTAACCTTGGGAACTCCAGCATAAACGTCCTCACCGTTTGAATAATTGATGATGACACCTGACCAGGGATTTTTTGGATGATTGACAATGTCATCAAACATGAAAATAATAATATTTTCATCTTTGAGTCCCCCCGTCTTAAGGATCTGGTAAGCATGACAAACATCCGCCTGTTGAACACAAACTTATGTTAAAAATTAAAATTTTGGGGAGGGCACATGCGGTGACTGCCCACCAGGCCCCACGGGGTTCAAGGCAGCAGTGGTCTCATGCTCATACATGCTCCTGGATGAGAAGTCATAAGCTCAAATACAGCTAATTTACATCCCTAAATTAGATATTTCATTGGAGTAAGTTGGGAAAGAAGAAAATAATAGACTTCAATCACAGTATTCGAAAATACATTTTAAATATCCGACCCCACCATGCTAAAACAAAATACCTATCCTTCTCTCTAAATTAAAAAGTTTGGCATATGATCAAGGGTAGAATTTTCAGTTGGATATCCTTATAAAATTCTTAATCAAAAATTCCTTCAACTGGAATTTTTTTTTCTTCTCTTGACCCTAAATTTACTGGATTAGAGATCTGAATCCAAAATTCAATAATCAAAGGTATAACATTAAAAAAATCAAAAATAAGAAGATTGATGGATTTTGGATTGTCCTAAAAAGCAGATCTGATGGCGGTAGTTTTCGAACCCTTTAGATCCGGCGACGAGGACTGCCCACCTCGTGCCCACAGCGTCCTCGTCTCTACTACCAACGGCGGCGACGCGATCGGACGGCGTTCAGATGGCAGCGGTGGCCAGGGACTCCACGGTGCGATCGGACGGCAGTCGAATCCAGTGCCAGAAGCTGAAGCCCCACTGGTGGAGGAGGAGGACGGTGAAGACGAAGAAACGGGAGCGGAGGAGGAAGGCGACGGTGGCGGAGCGGGCCATCGCAGCACGTATCGGAGTCGCGAGTGCGAGAGAGAGGTGGCATCAACAACTCTGGCGTCAAAAAATTTATTAATTTTTTTAAACTTACTATGTATTAGTACATAATTTAAAATCTTATTTAATACTATGATCACTGAAATATTATACCAGGTAATTTCATAATTTATTTCAGTAATATCTAAAATACATATAATGTATTTTTTAAAGATCTTAATTATATTAAAATCTTACTTGATAATTCTAGTTTATATGAAGTTATTATTTTTTATGCATTTAAATATAAATTATAGACATCATCCAATAATTTACTATTTTTTTAAATCTATTGAATCATTTATTAATAATATATTATTATAATATTTATCTAGAAAATCACAACAGTAAATAATCTATTACTAATTGCATGGCCAAATCTATTTTATTATTTTTATATTTATGAATTTTTTTTTTGCTATTTTATAAAAAATTAATCAATAGTTATCGGGATAAAATTTAAAATTATAAATCCTCAACTGAGACCTTAACTATGATTCTTAAAAGTAATCAAGCAATCAACCAAGTATAGCAATTTCTTCTTACTTCAACACAAATCACAGCTAGACCATGATTTGTCAAGCAAAACATAAAAATCAATTCTTCTAAGATAAAATAAATATATCCAACAACCATAAATCATACAATTCAACAATGATTTCTTATCTACCATTCTTCTCACATCCTCACATCACTTTCTTTAAATAAATCAATTCCCTAAATTTTATCATATTCTAAATTTATAATATTCTAAATTATTTAATATCATTAATTAGAAAGAATCTAATTAATCTAATTACCTCAATTTATAATATTTTAAATTTATTAATTCTATTTCTTCGTGCATTTTACACTTACAAAACTATTTCTTCGTGCATTTTACATACAATTACTTCATTTAAACTCTAAATTATCTCAATTAAATGAAATCCAGCATTCTAATAATCTTAAAAAATTCTAATTAAATCATAAAAATTATATCTAAGAAAAATATAGCATCACAGATTATTTTAGATTTTTCTAATATCATTAACTCACTCAAAATCCTGAACCCAACATAAAATAATTCAAAAACCGCAACTACAATATGTTAAAAATTCTAACTAAATTTATTAAGGCTCAAAACTCGCCAATAAAGCCCTAGGCACGCTGATCCAACTCGAACCGGTCTTAAAACCTCGTAAACCAATGCAAACCGAACTGAACCGCTTCTGAATCGCCTGAACCGGACCGAACCGGTTCAGCTTGAACCGGTTAACGCGGTTCGCACGCGCGGCCAACCCGTCTTCGTTCCCGCTCGAGCTCCGCGCTGAATCAAGCGCCGATCGCGCGCTCGTCCACCGCTGCAACCCACCGGCAATCACGCGCACCCCTTCTCCGACCATTCCTCCACCCGCCGGCAGCCTCTCCTAGCCGTTGGTGGAGCTCAGGACCTCCTCACGACAGCCGGAGTGCACAGCACCCCTACCTCGCCGCTCAACTCCGGTCCCAGCCACCGCCGCGCCTCCATCGTCGCGTTCCCAGCTTCGGACCGACCCCACAGGAGTCGACTCCCCTACAGGGGCCTCGCCGCGGGGGAAGAAAGCTCTCGCCGTGATCCCTGCCAGCGATTTCGACCGGAACAGGGATGTCCCCTGTTCCGCCGCCCCTTTCCACGCCTTCTCGCTGCAGCCAGCACCTCAACAGGGCTCCCTCCGGGGTTGACTCGATGCCCAGCTCCTCAACGCGAAGGGAAAGGGCGATCTCCTCGCCCTTCGCCGGTGAAATCGTCAGCGGAACAGGAAACTCCCCTCGGCAACTCTGCTTCCGCCGCTCTCAGCAGAGCTCCGACCGCCAAATCCGCCGCGCCTCGCCTCCGGCCGCGACTTCGACAGACGACCCTCGGTCGCACGCTCCCTCCAACGCATGCTCCTCGCCGGAGCTCCATCAGCCCCGCCGGCGTCAAAACCCCCCTCGAACAGGGGGTGCCCTGTTCGAGGGTTTAAACCCTCGCTCTACACCCCCCTCTGCACGTGTGCCGCACGTGCAGAGGAAAAATATATTTTTTATTTTTATTTATCATTATCTTATTATTATTATTATTATTATTATTATTATTATTATTATTATTATTATTATTATTATTATTATTATTATTATTATTATTATTATTATTATTATATATAATTAAACCGATAAAACCATCTAATTTAATTAATATTAATTTAATTTTCTTTCCTTTTTCTAGTAATATTTATATATTTTTATTACATATATTATTTATTTTATTATTATTATTTATTTTTTTCCTAAAACCATTAGTACATATTTATTTAAAATTTTATTTTATTTATATATTTCTTATTTCCTATTTTAATTTATCTATTATTTTAAATAATAAAATTATCTTTACTATTTATTTTATTTTCTATTATTTTAATATATATATAAAAATTTCTATAAAGAAAATAAGGTTAAAACTAGAGTATCTTTAAGCTCTTTTAGAATATGCAAATAAAGGAAGATAAATTATGAATCAAATGAGTATACACTTACTATTAAAAAATAAAAATATTCATGCTATGGCTCTAGACAAACGAGCTGGATGTTGAAGAAAGTGATGATGAGTTGAGAGGTATTATAATACCACCCTCAACTGGTAGTGACACTAAATAAAAAAATCACAATCGATATAATTTACAATATATTGATAGACACATTACCAAAGAAGACTTAGAATAAGTTTAATTTACATCAAAAATTATTAATTACAGATAAACTACTTAAAACGAAGCATGTAAATAAAAGCTAGATATCAATTATATTATATTTAACTTCAGTAGAAACTTTAAAATATTTGTTAGAAGGTAGATGTAGACTGTGCGACAGTAAGAGAGTATTTGAATCTCTGATCTTCTCTGCTTAATGCATAAATGATTAAGAAGGTACCTGGAACGTAACAGTGAAGTGTATAGAACTATGGGAACAATATTGACTATAATAACCTTAAAGAAGAGAGTTAAAGTTGAACACTTCAAGCATCATTTAACAACTCAATTGATAATTTTAATGTGAAAAAAATTGCGCCAGACTTCCCTGCTCTTAGATTGTGCGAGATAAAAATAATAGTAATCATTACCCTGTATTAAATGTTATGCACTCCCATTAGTCAATACAACTTATGATCTAGTAGTTGCATTTTGGGACAGAATGATCAAGAATCACAACATGAGCATATTAATTATACTGTTGCTGGATTGATTTTGATTAAAGAAAAAGGTAATAAATATGAAAAATTGTAAATGAAAAAGCATGGATAAAAATAGTATAATCAATGAATAGATCAGAGCTGTACTGTGTACATTCCTATGTTTTAAATAATTAGGCTCAGGTCGGTGAGGTCTTAAGGTTCATTAATTCTAAAAAAACGAATAGATCAGAGCTTTTAATGAGAACAATTTTAATACTTGTCGTCACAAAACATGCACATCTTTTGTGCTGTGCTCAGTACACAGCATCCTTGATTTTTATCAGAAACAGAAGTCATTCGCAGTGTCTATATATGCTCTTTACACATGGGAACAAGGGCTCAACATTTCAGCATCCCCAATTAACTCCAAATAGACTTACTATATTTATCAGCTGCAGTAGTTTCCAACTCAAACAAACTACAGTAAATACTCATTTGCACACCCTCACTTTTCCAATGAGCATAAATCAGCAAAGTCCGGAAAAGACCATATTTTTAAATAAAAAATATAAATAGGAATTACCAACATCTAGGGTCGTGCGTCACAGGGATGTTTACAATCGTCCAATTGATTTTTTTTAGAGAAAGGAATTATTTTTTTTAGAAAAGTTTATTCATTAATGACATGTAATAGTAAATTAAACCAACGAGTAGAACTAATTATTATATAAAAACAGTAGAGCGGAGAGAAAGGAAATTAATCAATTGATGGAAAAGGAGAAAAAAAAACAATCAACAAATTAATAAAGACCGTAGGGCATGCAAATAGAAAGAGGATGTCAACTATGTCTAAGAAACCTTAGAACATTTGCTGAATGAATGTAAATATAACAAGACTATATGGAGTGAGTTGTTGAAATGGAATGAAAAATTTTTAAGACAAACTACATGAGAAACCACAATTAATATAGCTGTTAGAATAGCTAAAAGAAGAATATTGAAAAGACAACTTATGCAGGTGGTGATAGCAGAGTTTGTATATCATATTTGGGAAGAAAGAAACTGAATATTATTTAAGCAATAAGTAAGAGATGAAATGATCCTTTTTCGACATATCAATAATTTTTACTAGATTGGATAAAGAAAAAATAAAAGAGTTTACTGTCTGATGCTTAGCTTAGAATACTAGTGCTTTTTGAGATATTTATTTTTATTATATTTACTTCTTTACAACTTGTAGCACATGTCTTATGCTTAGCTTAGAATACTAGTGCTTTTTGAGATATTTATTTTTATTATATTTATTTCTTTACAACTTGTAGCACATATAGTGATGCTTAAATACCATGTGAGTTGATATATTGATGCTAAATTATAAGTATACTAAAATCTTATTGAAAAATAATAATTTAATTTATTTGAAAAAAAGACCGCGCACATTTTATCGCCATCATCGACGGTCAAGATCCGTCCATCGTGATCAGCACGAACGTCGAAGCGTGTTCGCTGTCGTCAGTCAGCCGGACGGCCTCCACGGGCGTCGATAAAACTCCGCCCTTCTCTACGATTCCCGATACGTGCTGCGATGGCCCACCTCTCCGCCACCGTCGCCCTCCTCCCCCTCTTCCTGCAGCTGATCCTCGCCGGCGCCACCCGGAATCCCATCCGACTCCCGTCCGATCGCGCCGCGGAGTCCAACGGCCTCTACAGGCAGCAGGTGCTTCCGCTGTCGCCGACCTCCATCCTCTATCTCTAGTTTTCTAGTTTTGTTATTTCCATTGCTTATTTATTCTGTGTTTTTATTACAGCAACCTTTTTTTTCCCCTCAATTTATGTGAACTTTCTCGTTTCCATCTTTGATTCGACCTGTAATAGCGGTGATTTTTAGGGCAATCCGGCTCTCGATATATCTAGTTGGATTTATCTCTTGAGAATCCTTCATCTTTTTTTAAATAATTTGGATTCAGATCTTGTCTATTAATTTTAGGGTCAAGCAAAAAAAAGAGAAGACCTTCGGTTGGAGGTCTTTTTGGTGGAGAATTTATGCTGGTTTGATCAGTAGGATAGCCAACTAGCAAAGCCTAATAAGAGTTTATTATTACTGTAACCGTGCGCTGTTGTCTTCTCTGGTTTGCTGATATATCAAACACTTCTTATTCTTGAAGCCCAATTTTTATTTTGGCTTGACCTCTTCTTCTGAGCTGTGACAGGGAATAACACTTCTCTTTTGCATATTGATATTATGTGATTAGGGTATTTCGTGAGGATTGGTTCGCTCGTTTGATGTCCTTTTCACATTAAATTTCCTTCCTTTTTTTTACTAACTGTGATTATTATTTCGGTGTCCCAGCATGAATCTTTTGATATTACATAGCCTTTGAAATCTGATAGAATTATTCTCTAATATCCTTGCACTTACTCGTATGGCTATGAATTATTCTCTAATATCCTTAGCAGGTCGATAAAACATACTCGGGTTCGCATGTCATGCAACACGGAGAGAGAGCTCTCAACTCTGAAAAGCTTAAGGGTTCCAATTGGAACCCTGCCAATGATAATGCCACTTTCATCCGCGTGAGCCAGCCTGATGCTGGTCTGTTCTATCTCTGGTATGAATATGTTGAGGCTCCAGTAGGCTCTCCTCAGAAACTAGAATTTCTCAAGGAATTGGTCCAACGGATGTCTTATCGCATCCACTTGGATAACACCATGGAGCTCATTGGTATGGTGCTGTTTGGTTCTGAGCAAGGATCAAACATGCTTAAAACTTATCAACCTACGGGCCCTGTGGTTGATGATTGGTTCTGCCACGAGTCAATGGTGAGTACAAGGTTTCTCATCTAGCTTTTGTTGCTCCCTTTTCCTCTCTAAAAACATAAAAACACTCTAATTAGATATCATACTGTGATGCATTCTTAAGAATTTTCATCAAAAATTTTCCTTGCAGGTGATGACTTTTGAGAAGCAGTGCGGATCTCTGTCCCAATATGATCCATATGGACTGGAGCACAGGGGGTATCTAGCAAACATCTGCAACGCCGGCATAAGTGTGGAGAAGATGGCCAAGGTTTCTGCACAGGTTTGCATCAGCAGCATGCCCAACGGCCCCTGGAGGTCCCTCAAGGGATGAATGCAGATTCTGGATCCATCGGCGGGGGCCACGCTCATCCCAAGCTCGGATTCTCGATCCATGGGAGCCTTGAGGTTGCCAAGTTTGGTCCAAAGAAAAGGAACAAGCAGGCTGTTAGAGCTTGAAACATAGTTTAATAACTCCAGCTGAATTTAGTCAAATTTGGCTTAATGTTTTAGAGAACCTGCGTTTTCTGATCTTTCAGAAGAAAAAACGTGTGTGGAAACGAATGTTGCACCGTACTACTTTTTAAATTTGCCGATTGCAACATTCTCACCGCTGCAAATATTATGCAGAATAATTTTGCATGTGATGAAGTTACGGTTTAATTTTTCATGTTTAGATGATGAGGACAGAAGCATCCGGCAGTTTACTTGTATTTAAATATAATATTCTCACTGCTGCAGATAATGATAAAAGTAAACGGAAAATGAGGGAACTTCAGTATTTCAATGATTATGAAATCCTTGGCATATTTACCAGATGTCACTGTTTTTTTTTTTACTAAAATAGCTTCTACCAGCATGTTCTTGTTCCTTCATAATAATTCTTTTTGGCACCACAGTTCAGAAGTAATAGTATTATCAGCCTCACGCTAAAATGTAACAAGACAGGGTGAGTGATGTGGTAATCAACAGCATATCATACTAACTGACCATAATAGGACCATTCTTTTTCCAATGTGTAATGGAGTCCTAAGTCCAACACCAGGCGCATGCCATGCCATCCAGAGGTGTGGTGGCCAGAGATATACTTAATCACATATGCAGCCTTTAGTTGATGGCACATACTCGTATGGTTGTAGTTGAATGAATATTTTGTAGTTAAAGGATAGGACATTAGTCGATGGAACATACTCATATGGTTTGCATATCATGCAATACGGTAGCTCTCAACTCCGAAAAGCTTTAATCCTGCCAATGATGATGCCACACTCACCAGCAATAGCTCCTCCCTTCCCAAGGCTGTCGTGAACCTGATCTAGTTTATTTCTGGCACAAGTATCATAGGGCTCCATTGGGCTCTTTTCAGAAACCATAAGCTCACAAGGAATTGCTTGAAGTGATGTTAACACCATAGAGCTCATTGTGATGCTGCTATTTGGTTCTGAGTAAGGATCAACATGCTTAAAACTGTTCAACAATGTGGGCCAGCCTTTAGTTGATGATTGATCCTGTCTCAAGTCCATGGTGAGTACAAGACTTCTCATCTAGTTTTTGTTGCTTCATTTTCCTAGTCCAGCTTAGGTTCAGAATCCAATTAGAGAACGTTATGATTCTTTCTTTCTTACGAACTTTCATAAAAAAATTTCCTTGCTGATGAGGACTTTTGAGAAGTAGTGCGGATCTCTGTCCCAATATGGAATGAAGTACATGTGGTCTCTGGCAAACATATCGGCACGAGCTTGCGGAAGATGGCCGAGTTTTCCAGCCAATTTTGAAAAGTGCTTTTTAAAACTTGAAAACATGCTGATGTTTGTCATGCATATCAAATCATGAAGAATGGTGGGCTTAAAGATGAAAATATTATTGTTTTCATGTACGATGACATTGCAAACAGTTCTAAAAATCCTAGATTATGTGTCATAATCAATCATCCAGATATTGAGGATGTTTATGCTGGAGTTCAAAGGTTTTCTTTTTAATATTTTTTAAATTCAATTCTTTGTTGATTGTCTTGGGATTGGGGCTAGTCTGATAAAATTTGATAGATAATGTTGGAAGTAACGTTAGTGTTAACAACCTCTTTGTTCTTCTTGGCGATAAAGAGTGCTCTAACTTGAGCCAGCGAGAAAGTAGTTGATAGTGATGATAATATCATCATATTCTACTCTAATCATGGTGGACCTGGGGTTCTTAGTTAGTACTTTAACTTGAGCCAGCGAGAAAGTAGTTGATAGTGATGATATTTTATTCTGATTATGGTGGACTTGGGGTTCTTAGTTAGTACTTTCTACATCTATGTCTTGTCACTGTTTTGAATAATTTTTTCTTTATTTTAGTGATTACATGATCATGATTTTGTAGTTCCTACTTGATAAGAAACCTGTTGTAGTCCAATATTTAGTTTGCTGGTGGATGCAAAATAACATTGAAAATTGTCAATAAGTTTTATTGCGAAAATAACTACCTGAGTTGGTCAATTTTTGTTGATTGATCGTTTTTTATGAATATCAATAGAATCACCAAAAACATAAAGTTGACTGTTTTTTCCCTGTCCTAAAATTTTGCATTATTATATCCATATTTAGTTTATTCATCATTAGTTCTTTTAGAATGACTTTCTTAATCATTCTTTACTTTGGGGTACTTTGAGAATTTTATGTTGGATTAATGCAAATTACTTAAAAACCTTGGTCGCTCTATCTAAAAGGATTAAGGACTCAAACAAAATATATTTTTGCAGTGTAAATGGGAGAAACAAGTTTGGTCTTTATTAAGCTGATTCATCCTAACAAAATGATTCTTGTATGGATGAATAGTTCTAATGTTTCTATTGCTTGTATGCAGTGATACTCATAATATACGGACTGAAATGTTGGAGCAACAGTATCATCTGGTAAGTGCCTACAACTAGTGTTAAAAACTTACTCGGGTTCCAAGTCCAACTAGAGAATGGTACTGTTATTGAATTCTTAAGAACTTTCATGAAAAATTTTCTTTGTTGGTGAGGACTTTTGAGAAGCAGTGTGGATCTTTGTCTCAATATGGAATAAAGCACAGGCAATCTCTGGCAAACATCTGCAATGCCAGCATCAGTGTGGAGAAGATGGTCGAGGTTTCTGCGTAAGCTTACATCAGCATCCCCAACAACCGTTGGAGCTCTCTCGAGAAGGGATTCAGTGCCTGAGATGTGGCTGCCGTGAAGATGGACAATCCACATATATTAAAGTTAAATAGCCAACTTCTAGATCATCATGAAAGCTGTGGTAGAACCGGAGTTTGAGCCTACTTTTGTAAAAAAAAATGAACTGTCTACCCGTAGATTTTAATATTTCATGCACTACAGCTGATGATAGATCGATTTTTTTGTTGATGAACGTCCAGAGTATCTTACAGTAAAGAGGTCTTTTAGAGTAACATTCTCATTGAGCTTTCCAATTTCTCCTGCTCATATTTTGCTCATCACCATAGTTATAGTTACTAATGGCTCGTTTCTTTCTCTATGCATTCTACTGTAGCTAGAAGCACATAAGTCGTCCAAGTTTGTTTATTGATATATTTTTGGTACTTCATTAAAAACTTATTCAAATCAATCTCAATAAGAGTTCTAAGCAATAATATCATCAAAGTTATACAGTAGTAATCTTACGATGACGTTTTTATTTTCAATCAAATATTAGAGTGCTAAAATTTTCTAATAATATTGCATTACACAATATTGGTACACAAAGTGTATACCTTTTTAGTTAGAGTAATTAAGTTATATATGGAAAGTAGTAGATTTAAAACTCATCGAGTTTTAAAAAATATTGTAAATTAAAAAATGCATATTTTGAATTAAGTACTTATTGTATTTATTTATTTTTATAACTTCATATAAGATGACAGGCGATCTCATTCGCCCTCGCCCGCCCCCTTTGCGTTGCTCTTCCTTCGCTGCTGCCGACGCCCGACGACCGACGACCGACGACCGACATATCTCTGAAGGCGATGAATGTCACCGCGAAATGGCGGAAGAAGCACCATCTAGGAGGAGGAAGAGGAGGCGGTGATGCTGTCGACGACGATGACTTGCCTATCGATTCCCAAGGTCGGTCTCCTGATCTCTCCAATTCGCTTTTGATTCACCATTTGGGCTTCGAGTTCCCTCCTTTCTCTTTCTCTCTTCCGTCAATTCGTTCCGTGTTCGTTTCTTTTTTGCAGAACAGGAGGAGATGGTTCGGTTCTTTGAGAAGGAACATGCTCAGCAGAGTCGCCTGTGGAGGGTAGGGTTCATCTTTATTTCCTAATTCTTCTTCCACTGATCGGTGGCCTTCGTGTTTACTGAGTATATCAGGTCTTTGCAGCGTGTGTTCGCTGGATTTCTCCTGGGATATGTGGCGTTCTTGGTCTACTCGATCGTCCAGCAAACTTGGTTTCCATGGGAGCTGGTAATTACTTTTAACTCACTTCTTCAAATTCGAATTATTTGGTTATGAATGGCGTGTTTTATCTCCCAACCTTTAACTCTGGATAACGATCATGTTTTGCTCTGATTCACCAAATATACTGAGACTCAATTGTTGTATCTGAAGTTCATTTGAA
Source organism: Thalia dealbata (assembly GCA_030544415.1). Classification (NCBI taxonomy): domain Eukaryota; kingdom Viridiplantae; phylum Streptophyta; class Magnoliopsida; order Zingiberales; family Marantaceae; genus Thalia; species Thalia dealbata. Next base: position 2,560,233 of record CM060454.1, read on the forward strand.
TCAGCATTGTTCAAAATTGTTTTTTGTTCAAGTTCTAATGTGCCTTTTTTTTTAATAAGCAGCGTTATCATGCTTATTTTATGGAGGAAATGCAAAGCTGGATGGTCATTACTGCTGGTTTGTTGCTCTCTTCTTCTTGTTCTCTCTGAGCATTCATGAATGGTCTTTGCTTGTTAAATTAGTGTCTTTATTTCTTCTCACTTTATATGTTTGTTCTGAAACATTGCCAGCACAGGGGTGCCCAAAATACTGTGGGATTTTTTATGTACCCTTCAATTTTACGTGAGGAATACCTATACCAAAGAAATTATATAATCACCCACGCCTTTTAGATATCAATAAATAAGGATGTCCAAAGTGACAAACTTTGATCTCCTCAGTTCTTCATTAGATTACAAGTTCTAATGATTACGAGTGACCCTTGGGCAACTTCCTGATCTAAAATATGGACTTTGTTAGTGCCAAAGGATTGGCTTGATAGTGGTTGCGAGCTTTTCTAGATGGTCAAGCCGATATCATTGCCAATCACCCTTGAGCAACTTCCTAATCTCATATGGACGACTTGCTTTGTTCCAGAGGATGACCTGATACCCTTTGCAAGTCTTTTCTAGATGGTTGAACCTATATCCTTCAATATTAATGTCTACTTTTTTATTTTTCTTTTTACTTGCTAATTTAAGAGATGCAACATTTAGAAGAATGATGCTTTTGGTGCAAAATAATTGGGTGGGAAATCAAATTGTTTTCCTCCAAAATCATAGCTGCAACCTTTTCTTTACAAACAAGTGAACTACATATGTGATAGAAGTTCAATACTAGACATTGTCACCAAAAATGGTGACGGTGATATTTATTGCCGCTTGCTAAGAAGATGGTCAAACTTTTTATAATTTCTTACATAATTGGTTAGAAATGCATTCTTAAAATTCAAGTTTCAAATAATTGGTGCAGTGGTCCACATGCGCTTTTTAAGTAAATCAATGGACATTAGAGGGCTGTGTTGATGGATGATGATGGCCATGCAAACAATAACAGTCACTTTTCAGCTCTTATAGTTTTGAAAAATGACGTTTACTTGATATCCAATGCTTTAAGAATCATTCAGAGAATGTACATATTTACAGACCTGGTTGCTGTCCTAGCTTGTTCACTAGCAGTCAAAGGTCTGAACAGTTCAAAATCTCCACGACGATGGATGTGGTATTCTTGCTACACCGGGTTGCTCCCTGCCATGGTTTGGTTGTTTTACATGTTGAGGTCAGTATCGCCTTCTTGAAGGTGGATGTTTCTCTGTCCTTGATGTTGAGAATTTATCACATGACGTTGAGAGGATGCTGGATCGCTCTCTCTTGATTGAACTTCCCATCAGTATCTTTCTCTTAGTAACCGAGTTGTTTTTTTTCCCCCTCTATAAAAAACTGTGTTTTTGTTTGGTTATTCTGTTATTCTCCTAAATTCCAGGTTACCCAAGTTCCGCTGGGATGCAGTATGGCTCCCTTTGGCTCCTCTAAGGTAGTACTGTCATTATTATCTTACCGTTAATGCATATTAGTATGACATAATATTTGGTTAGAAATGCTACTCCAACCAAACTTTAGTTATAGTTATCCCATACCAAATATTACCTTATACCAAACATGTTGATAACTTGAGAAAGGTCATCCATGCTGCATGGCTTGTAGAACATCATCTTGAGAGCGCTTTCATCTGGATTTTTATGTGTCTTAATATTCCTAGTGGCGCTGGAACCTGTCTTTATGTGGATCATCTGCTACAAGAATCCTCGGAAGATGTCAGACAGCTTCGCAGCTATATGTATGATTACAAAGCTCTCTAAAGCCCACTAATACTCTTATCCAGTATGTTATTTGCCTTCATTATCTTATAGTTGTAAAAAAAATTTCTTTGTTTAAGATTGTTGATATGGTAGGAAAAAGGAACATAAAAAATAAGCAGGTTTCAATTTTCCACAAGTTGGTTGCTGAGATGATGAAATCCACGCAGCACATGCTGACTTCTTTGCCCTTGATTCCTTCAATTGCATGAAGCTTGAGTCTGAGGGATTACTTGTTCATTTTAGTTGTTACCATTGACCTAAATTACTCATTGACTTTCATGAGGAAAGGAAAAAAAAATCTCTTTCTGCTTAGAGAGTTTTCCTTAGCTTAAAGGAGGCCCGTGTTTTTGGAACAGCCTGCAAGGTTGTATAGATCATTGGTTGGAAAGCCAATCAAATCAACCAAACCATCTATATTGTATGCATAAAGATATATATACCTTCACGGACATATTTTTCATTGTTTTTGGTATTCTATCATCTAGCGTTGACATAATTGACGCGAAGGGATAAGAATCAATAGTTGATATTTCAACTTGTTATTTATAGCCCCTGCATGTGCTTGCCGGTGTTGCTTAATGGAGATCAGTAGGCTCAATTTGATGCCCTTTTCCTTTCTAAGCAATAATTTGTTATGTGATTTTTTTTTTCTTTCCAACTATTAGTTTTTGCTCTATGGACCTGTAAATGATGAGGATTGTTATGTGGTGATGGTGATGCATTTGGAAGATACTTCATGATGCTCCATCTTTTATACTATATTCATTCATTTACTTATCTATTTCCAAAAAGAAGCTACTAAATCTTGGCTTAATTTCAAGAGTTTTATATTTTATTTATTCTTGTCAAAGGAAAATAAGATGGGAGTAGATAGTAACAAGAGTTGAAGCGTACAGCAGACGCCATCTGCAGAGTATTATTGATGATGAATGATGAGTAGAAGAAAGAACAAAGATAAAAAATGGCAGAACAGGTTAGGCTTGTGGGTTTCAATTTTATATCAATCGATTGAGACTTGCACTGTCCATGTTCAATGCACCTTAATAGTACCAAAATGTAGTAACGCTCATCCTCTCACAGACTCTCTCAACATATATACATGTGAAGGACTTTGGAAACAAAGAACTACCAACAAACTCTCTATACAGCAAAAGTAGCATTGTTTTGTCATCACAATTATGAATTGAGGGCTAAAAAAAATGGTGGATCGTTTAATTTCATTGTGCTCGATGTAGCTGGGATCCTCATATCTATTGAAACATAGTTAATATAAGCAATAAAAAACAAAGGCATTAAGATCAGTGCAGTCAGGTGAAATCCAGAGAGCCCTGTATTTTATTTTTATAATAAGAACAATTGTGCATTAAAAATTCATGTAGGTCATGTAATGTTTATCCAGAGAGAGCGATAGGTGGAATCTTAAATGGAGGCCACTCAGAGTGAGCGCTGCATATTCCAAATGGTCAAGTTTACAAGGAATCCATTTGGCATGAGGACAAAATACTGTCTTGTCATCATAATAATTATTGTGTGATTTTTATATGAATTGATCAATTAATTAATAATGTATAGAAGGAGTAGTATTAGATTTGGGTTCAATTTGCTTGACAAAGACAAGAAACTGCAAACCCAAACCATTCCTTGATTTAATAACTCTCTTGAGCAGGATAAGAGGGAAAAATCAATTCTTCAATCTTTTATCCCCCTCCATGCACCCCCATGCATGTAAAATAAATTCATCATTTTTAAAAAAAAACTCATATATAATCGACCCTAAAATTGTAGCACCACCACCACCATCGTCACCATCAAGAGATAAGCACTAAAATAAAATAAAAAATGTACCAACTTGGATAAAACGAAGTTAATTATTGATGTCATGGATGACAGAAGCAAAATACCCATCACCATCTAAAAAGCCTCCTCTTGCTTGATAGAAATTATTTCACTTTTTAGGCTCACACTTGTAATTATTCGATTTGATGATTAGAAAAATATAAAATCTCAGATGATTTTTTAAAAAAATGCCTCTATATTCAGTTCAAAAAAAAACTTAATAATCCCATTGATTCTGTGAATATTTGATGTGAAGAAGTTGATGCTGCACCCAACATAATACAGTATCATTGGACCGTAGGCTGACACATAATGCGCATTAAATGTTCGATAGAAGTCTTCAACGCCACATTATTTATAATATTCAAATTATTAAAAAAATTGTAGACTATCTATCTATTCTTCCATATTTAATAAATATTAAACTCGTAATCATCCCTGCCGGCCTGCCCTCCTCTCGGTACTCTGATCATTTAGTATACGCTGGATGGGCATAGGCCCTGTTGGATATCAAAACACAGCACACCACATCACACGTCAAACGTCGAGGAAAAGATGATGCAGAGGACTGCAGCCTTTCCGTAAATATGTAGCCCTCTTGAAGCCGGAATCTTGGCCTCACCATAATTAATTATAAGAAGGGGAATCATGAAATGCAACTTGCCGCGCGCGCACTCCACGCCCATTTATTGTCGGTGTTGGTATTATCATCATTCGTAGTATTCGTATTTATCTGGAGCTCCCCCCCATCCCTGTGTGATGGAACCTCTGCTGTTAGCTTCGCTTATTACGTTTTTAAAATTATACTGAGTGAGTATTACCTTATATATATAATATTATTGGTTTTTTAAAATGATTCCAGAGTTGTATCCAATTGATTATATATATATTAAAAAGAGAGAAGCGTGCACTCAACCTCCTGATGGAACCCATTAAATTTACAAGGATCGGAATCTTTGGATTCGTGGTCTATTTGGGTCCCAAGGATTCGGAATCTGGGCATTAAATTGGTCCACCCTGTTCATTTTCTGTTTATCTATGGGGCTTGACTTTTGCTCCCTATTATTATTAGTTTATATTTTATATTATATATATTTTTAAATGAATATTAAATTTATAATATTTAGTATAAAATTTTAATTCTAACCAGATTTATTAGAATAAATTATATTATATGGGTTTAATACTAGTCATGTTAAAAAAGGAATAGAGTAGATTGTTTTAGTTGAAGAAGTCATCGTACGAGCCTAACATTCTTAATTTTCCTTTTATCTTCCATTTGAAGCAACCAAGGCAGTCATGTTTGTCAACATCGCCGCCACTCAATTTTATTTTTAATGGAAGCTTAATTCCTTCTATAAGCAAAGAAAAAGGAGGTACTGCACAAATTTAATCTGACTTTATCTTGGACTGGATATATAAATTTTAGCATAATAATTTTTAATAACATTGTTTTTGTTTCTTCTAAGTTTTAACAAAGTCTTATATATACACTTATTTGTATTTTGTTATTATATATATATGCTCATATAAAATTTGCTCGACATGCTGAGTAATTTATAAAATTGTTTTCTTTAAAAAAAATGATATTACGTGTGAAATTGAATAATGTAAATAATATATATATACCTTTTAAAGATTATTAAATTACAGGAACTATGTTTCTCCTATTCAATCAAATATTCATAATTTTACCTCAAAAAATTATATATTAATTAAATATTAAATAATCAATATAAATGATGAGTCCTTTTTATTCAAAAGTTGATTGGCCCCCCCTTGTCCCTTTCTAGCTAACTATTTCACACCCACCAAAATCATCATTTCTTTACATAACATTCACTTATTATCAAATTGATAATATTATAGGGGTTCATGAATTTTTTTTGTTATTGTAGAGTAAAATATAGAATGCAGATAGAGGGTGGTTATACTATGAGAAAAAATGTACATTTTTTAAAAATAACATAAACCTCTGTTTAATATAGTAAGGAGGATGTGCACAATTGTCCACTAAAGCATAGCATAAGGAATCAATTGATCTTTTTTAAAGATAAAGGAATCAATTTTTTTTAGAAAAGTTATTTATTAATGACATATAAAAGTAAAATAAAAACAAATGATCACAACCACCCCTTACATCATAAACAAACCAAACAAACTACCTAATATTTTTTAAAAAAAGTTAATCTTATTATTTATTATTAATTAAGTAAAATATATCGCATAGTTATACAGGCTTCTTAATATAAATTATATAAATAACTGGACTATTAGTTGGATGTTTAAAATGAGAACTAAGTTTTATTTAGAAATAAATACTGAATAAATAAATAAAAAAGAATATTTTGTCCCGCGGGCACATCTTATCGCCATCATCGACGGTCTAGATTCGTCCATCGGGGTCAGCACGAACGTCGAAGCGTGTCCGCTGGCGTCAGTGAGCCGGCGTCGACGTGCGTCTATAAAACTCCGCCCTCCTCTGCGCTGCCTCCCCCCACACTCGCGACTCCGATACGTGCTGAGATGGCTCGCTCCGCCACCGTCGCCCTCCTCCTCCTCCTCCTCCTCCAGGTGATCCTCACCGGCGCCTTCCGGAACCCCATCCGACTTCCGTCCGATCGCGCCGCTGCCGCCGCTGATGGCAGCAGCGACGAGGACGCCGTGGGCACGAAGTGGGCTGTCCTCATCGCCGGATCCAACGGCTACTACAACTACCGGCATCAGGTGTGTGCTTGCGCCGTCGCCGACCTCCATCCTTTCTCTAGCTTTGTTATTTGGATTGTTTATTTCTTCTCTCTCTCTGTTTTTATTACAGCTAACTTTTTTTTCCCCTCAATTGATTTTTTGCCTAAAGTTGAACTTTCCTTGTTTCCATCTTTGATTCAACCTGCAAGAGGGGTGATTTTTAGGGCAATCCAGCTCTCGATATATCGAGGTTGATTTTTTTAGTGTTATGCCTTTGATTTAGTGAATTTTGGAATTTTTGGGTCAAGGAAAAAAGAAAGAGAAGACTTTCGGTTGGAGGACTTTTTGGTGGAGAATTTATGCTGGCAGGATCGGTAGGATAGATAGCCAACTAGCAAAGCCTAATAAGAGTTTATTATTACTGTGCCCGTGGTTTGCTGATATGTCGAGCACTTCTTATTATTGAACCTCGATTGTTATTGGCTTGACCTTTTGTTCTGAGTTGTGACAGGGCAGATGCAGGGAATCTTGAATCTTTTTGCATATAACTATTAGGTGATAAGGGGTATTGAATGGGTATTGGTCGCAAGCTTTTGATGATGTTATACTCGTCTGTCCTTTTCATATTACTTTATTTTTTTTTTGACTAACTGTGATTGTGGCACTGTGAGTTATCTATTCGACCTAGTTGGGAGTCCCGGCACCATCCGTGAAACTTTTTAATTTAGGGAGAGAGGGATGGGTATTTTGTTTTAGCATGGTGGGGTCAGATATTTAAAATTTATTTCTGAATACTGTGACTGAAGTCTATTCAGATCTGATAGCTGGTCTGATGTCTCCAATTTTTCTTCTTCCCCGACTTATTACCATGAAATATCTACTTCTAGGGATGTAAATGAGCCTTGTTGGGCTGTGACTTCGCATCCCAGGCAACTGCTACCTCGAACCCCATGGGGCCTTATGGGCAAGCACCGTATGTGCCTAAAGGTGCAAAACGTGTCGGGCTGCCCATGGGCGGCCCGAGCCCGGCCCAACTCGGGCCATGCCGGGCACAGCTCGGGTCACAAGCGGGCCGTACCCGGCACGGCCCGATATTATCACCGTGCGGGGCTCCAACGTCGAGGCTCGTGGGCTGGCACGGCACGACACAAATAATATATAGATTTAGTTTCAAAGTATTAGATAGCATGATGGTTGGGAGAGTGCACTTCCAAGGTTCCGATGCTACTTCGAAACTTGGTGGACTTTTGATAGTTTCAGGCAGGTGAAACAAAAATTTTATTTGCAGCAGGCTACATGAGCATGCCCTGGTGGGCCGTGCTCGGGTCGGCCCGAGCACGGCCCACCTGCATCTCTATTACGAAGAATGAATGTAAATTAACTTTTGGCATATGTTAATGATAGAGAAAGTTCTTGCAAAGAATGAAACCTTGCTTAACAAGAAATATACTTGATATTTTTAACAACGATGATAATTCTATTTTTCTGTATGTTGATTTAATTTTTAATATAAGTTTGTGTTAATCCTGACCTCTTTTTTAAAACTTGAAAACAGGCGGATGTTTGTCATGCGTATCAAATCATGAAGAATGGTGGGCTCAAAGATGAAAATATTATTGTTTTCATGTATGATGACATTGCAAACAGTCCAGAAAATCCTAGACCAGGGGTCATAATCAATCATCCAGAGGGTGGGGATGTTTATGCTGGAGTTCCAAAGGTTTGCTTTGTAACATTCTTTAAATTCAATTCTTTGTTGGTTTTCTTGGGATTGGACCGAGTCTGACAAAATTTTTGCAGGATTATGTTGGAAGTGATGTGAATGTGAACAATTTTTTTGCTGTTCTTCTTGGCGATAAGAGTGCTCTAACGGGAGGTAGTGGGAAAGTAGTTGATAGTGGTCCGGATGATCATATCTTCATATTCTACTCTGATCATGGTGGAGCTGGGGTTCTTGGTTAGCACTTTCTACATCTATATATTGTCACTGTTTAAATATGCTCGAGTAATTTTTTCTTTATTTTCCTGATCATATGATCAGGATCTTGTAGTTCCCACTTGTCGATAAATTTGTTCTAGCCTGATATGTAGTTTGCTAGTGGATGCAAAATAACATGGGAAATTGTCAATTAGTTTTCTTGGGAAAACTGCCACCTGAGTTGGCCAATTCTTGTTGATTGATCATTTTTTTATGAATATCAACATATAGTGACCAAATACATGAAGCTGACTATTTTTTTCTGTCCTGAAATTTTCAGGAATGCCCACATATCCTTACCTTTATGCTGATGATTTGAACAATGTACTAAAGAAAAAGCATGCGTCTGGATCTTACAAAAGCATGGTAATTTCTCTTTATATCTTGAGGTTTTGTAGTATCCAAAGTATCGCATATATTCTTTCCTATTCTGTTTCAGGTATTTTATCTTGAAGCTTGTGAATCTGGAAGCATTTTTGAAGGTCTTCTCCCTGAAGACATAAACATTTATGCTACCACAGCATCAAATGCTTATGAGAGTAGTTGGGGGACTTATTGCCCAGGAGAGTATCCTCCCCCTCCCCCAGAATTCTATACCTGTTTGGGGGACTTGTATAGCATCTCTTGGATGGAGGACAGGTGCAAACTATCTGATCGATCAAAATTTGGGTTATTGTTAGATCATTTAGCAATCTTGAGTCACAAAAATAAGTTTTATAACCTATGGTTCCTTTTGGAGAAAGATGTTTTTAGTATCCTCCTCTGAACTCTATATAGTCCAATATATACTTGGAAGGTGAAATACTCATGTTTAGAAGGGAAAAAGTTTTGCAATTTTTTCTGTTTCAGGATCGAAATTTTGTATTGTCATCCGTATTTAGTTTATTCATCCTGAATCTTTTTAGTTTGACTTCTTAATTATTCTTTTACCGGGGTCACTTTGAGCAGTAGGTTTTCTATTTGACTGATGAAAATTACTTAGAACCTTCGTCACTCTATCTAGAAGGATTCAGGAAGAATAAACAAAATAGATTTTTGCAGTTATACGGGAGAAACAAGTTTGGTCTTTCTTAAGGTGATTCATCAAATCAAAATGATTCTTGCATGGATGAATAGTTCTGACGGTTTCTGTTGCCTGTATGTGCAGTGATATTCACAATTTACGGACTGAAACATTGAAGCAACAGTATCAGTTGGTAAGTGCCTACAACTAGTGTTTCTTATCACACTCAAGATTCTCAGTTACATAGCCATTTGAATCTAATATGCTTGTAGGTCAAGGACAGAACCTCAATGGATGGAACATACTCGTATGGATCACATGTCATGCAATATGGAGAGATAGCTCTGAACACCGAAAATCTTTTCTCCTATGTGGGTTCCAATCCTGCTAATGATGATGCCACTTTCATAAGTGATAACTCATTGTCCTTCCCAAAGGCTGCCGTGAACCAGCGTGATGCTGATCTAGTTTATTTCTGGCACAAGGTTGGTTCTATCCTGATCCAATAGTTTTGTTCCACTTAATTTCTGGCACAAGGTGTTAGTGTACTGGTGAGTTTGCTTATGACTGATATCTTCCCTTTCTTATTCAAGTATCATAGGGCTCCATTAGGCTCTTCTCATAAACTAGAAGCCCGCAAGGAATTGCTGGAAGTGATGTCTCATCGCTTGCACGTAGATAGCAGCATAGAGCTCATTGGGATGCTGCTCTTTGGTTCTGAGCAAGGACCAAACATGCTTAAAGCTGTTCGACCTGCGGGCCAGCCTTTAGTTGATGATTGGTCCTGCCTCAAGTCAATGGTGAGTGCAAAACTTCTCATCTAGCTTTTGCTGCTTTTTTTCTCTCTCTAAAACACAAAGACTGACTCAGGTTCCGAGTCCAATTAGAAAATGGTACAATTGTTTTATTCTTAAAAATTTTCATCAAAAATTTTTCCTTGCAGGTGAGGACTTTTGAGAAGCAGTGCGGATCATTGTCCCAATATGGAATGAAGCACATGCGATCTCTGGCAAACATCTGCAATGCCGGCATCAGCGTGGAAATGATGGCCAAAGTTTCTGCACAAGCTTGCATCAGCATCCCCCACAGCCGCTGGAGCTCCCTGGAGAAGGGATTCAGCGCCTGAGATGTGGCTGCTGTGAAGAAGGACAATCTGCATATGTCAAAAGTTAAATAGTATAGAAAGCGTAGCTGCTTATCCATATTATTATCCTCCGGCGATGTGAATATTCCACGGGGAAGGCAAGCTGGGGGAAGATGCAGGTTTGCAGTGTGAAGATGATCAGTTAATTATATAGCGCAGGGGATGGTGTAGAAAGTTAAATGTGTTCGATTGATTATGAAAGGGGGCCAAAGCTCAAGTTGTCCATACATATTAAGGGCAATTAATTATGTCCTGAGCTTTGATGCCAATAGATTTGGGGCAAAAGTGAAGAAGATGTGTAATCTGAAGCCATGGATTAATTTTATGCTACAAGCATATGTATATATGCAGATATAAATGATCAAAATGGTGTTTCTTTACTTCTTGCCTTATTTCTTTCATTTCCCTTCATATTATGCTAGATGAACTACTCACTAATTCAACAGTTCATCGTTATTTTTAAAGAAAAAAAAAGAAAAGATATGTGTAAAGATAAAACGTCACAATAACACATGCTCGATCAATCGGAAGACCTTTTTTTTTTGGTTTTAAAAAGAGGATACCCTTTCAAATCAGTCAAGCTTTTCTTAGTTATCATCTCACTATGCAGTCTAATTGAGTGGTGGATTCACCCAGCACGTAAGGAAAACAAAAGAAAGATTAAACGTATAAAAACAGATGAGTCCGACTTGGCTCCTTATTTTTTAGCCTTGCTGTTCCGATGCAACTTTCATGGCCCCTATTCCTCTTGCTTTAACCTTTAACTTTTATTTCTAACAAATTAAATCAATCTATTTCTTCTATATATTGACAATCCTCAAATTTCTTTTTTGTACTTAATTTGTTGTTTAACTTGTTTTATTTTGAAATTAAGTCCTACCTACTTATCTTAGTTACAAGATAATTTTTAAAAATATTAATTTTCATCTTATCTTATATATATATAATTATTTATATATAGATTTTCTTAATATATCATTTAAAATAAAAAAAATAAATTACATAACTGTTTTTGAATTTTTATTTGAGTTCATTTTTCAAATTTAAAGAAAATTGAGGTAAAAGAGTAATAAAAATGTAAAAAAATACCTCTTTTTGCTGTTCCATGTTTGATCCGGTACACTAGATCTGCCGTAGTAGCGAAGAGAAGCCTCCTCCTCCTCCTCACTCCCGCTATAAATTGGAGCTCGTCTTCTCTCTCGCTCACTTCCATCTCGCGCTCCTCGCTCCCTTCGCTCTCTCTCTCTCTCGGGCTCCCGAAGACGGCACAAATGGCGGCCTCCGGTTGCAGATCCTTCGCGGCCTACCTCGAGGCAGCGGCGCTCGCCGTTGCCTTGATAGCCTCCTCCGCCGCCGCGGCCGACGAGCCCGCTCCCAGCCCCACTGCCGCCGCCGCAGCGCTCTCCCCTTCCCTCGCCGTCGCCGTCCTCGTCTCCGCTGCCTCCATCTTGGTCGGATCCGTCCGCCGCTGAAGAGTACTCGAGTACTTTCGGGTGCCGATCTGCTGAGTACTCTCTTCCTCTCGGCCCCCTTTCGAGCGATCTGGTGTAACGCTCTCTGATCCCCTTTCGTAGTCTCTCTTTGCTGCCTTCCTCTTGATCCGATCGGGATATGTTGCATATATTTGTGTTATTATCTTATCTATCTGTGTAAATTTGATCTTTGGCTGTTCTCTTTATAATGATCATATATGTTTCATTACCGTATTCATTTGGGATTCTTAATTTTCTCGTTGATCTGATATCACAATGCTGATGTACGATGATGCTCACATATTTCTCATTTTAGTTTCCCCTCTTTTCTTGGAAATAAAAAGGCTTCAATTCCGGTAGATGCCACTACATAATGATCTGCCAACTCTAATTGAAAATTTCAGAGCAAGGTTAGATTGCAATGTTAACTAGTCATGCTTGCCCTGTAGCTCAAATCACTGTGTTTTCTTCCTTTTTCTACATTTGAATTGAAGAACCCTGGACAACTAATTTTATACACCTCTAATTAACATCTCAAAAATTGTTTTCTCTTTCAAATGAAAGCTATTCTTTGGATTTACTGACTCTTCTTCTCTATCCTCCATTTTGGTGTCTAATGTATGTGCACTTCTTGTCAAAATTCTTTCCCTTCAGCTCAAGTAGACTTTTTTGTTTGAAGGTCAACTTAGATTACAAATAGACTAATCAATTATCTGTTCCTAATTCCTGCAACAATAAGTTAATAAACTGGAAAGTGGAAACACACTCTAAGCTGAATTGTCTTTTGACATCATCAAAAAGCTTGTTTGGTGGGTTCACTCATTGGCTTTTGCTGTGGATATTGAATCTGAGTTTTTTACATCCCTTCATCAATTCTTCATAAATTTCCTTCCCGGTTCTTATTACTCTTCATTCAATAACTAACTAAATGTCATCAATTGATATCCAAGGAACGCAATCACTCCAGCAGCATCCAAAGAAACGACAATAACCAATGTCTGCGAGTCACCATGTAGCAAAGCTTCCTAAGTTGTTGATCTGCAGTAACTTAGACTGACATTTTCCATGCAAAACTGAAACCTTGTCTTACAGAGCACAGTGAATACTTAGCTGCATTGTCATTTGCAGTCATGATGATGAAGGACAAGGGGGCCCTACAACTTGAACCCCACAATCCCCCCAGTCTCCATCTCACTTGCTTTGCTTGAAGAAATCTCTTCAACCACCTTTACTACTTTTCTGAAATGAGACAAGACTCTGGGCCATTCCCTTCCTTCTAGCTTCCACGATTTATCAGCTTCTTGTGCTATAATTCCTCACGGCAATGAGAATGAGGCCAAATATAATGCTTGCATAACTGTGTACACACACACACATCTATATTTATCCTACAATTTAACCCTCTCCTATTATCTTCTAATCAAGAAGAAGTAATTACCAATGACTTAAAGTATCCCTCTCTTGGACATGGCATGGAATGGTAAGATGCTCACAATCATCTTGAAGATGCTTCAAGCATGGAGAATCACTATACTTCCAATGAGGGACTTATATTTGCATTCCGATGGTGATGGGTGATCAAAAGGACATGCATTCTCGATTATACAAAGACATCCACACGCCACATAATTTATTTGTCTACTAAAATTTTGGGCCTAAAAAATTTGTGTTAGATCAATAATTTCCTTTCCATCTAAAAATCCGAATATAGTTAAATTAAGGAGAATTATATAATATTTTAAATGATATTAAAATAATTATGCTCATACTACCTCAAACGTAAAAGAAGTGTACTCTTTATATATAAATATTTAATAATCTTAACAATAATTCGAGAAGTAAATGTTTCTTTAACTTAAATTTAAATTCATGAAAATAAAAAAATATTTTGTAATTAAAATAATCCTTCAAATCTCATCATCTCTTAAAAATCCAACACCATTTATATCTCGTTATCCCTCAAATATTTATACAACTAATTAGTTCTTAAAATTCGTCCCAAATACTTCACACGCTCCAAAAATGAAATAAAAAACCATCCGATTCGTCGGCACTAATGACGTGGCCAATATTTGTAGGAGAAGTTTCTCTCAAAGCTGTTTCATCCAAGACATCGGATCCTCCAATGACCCTCGTGCAACATAATAACAATAAAAAAAAATTAATTATTTCCATTAATGGCAGACGCGAGAAGCAACTCCAAGGACAAGGGAGGAGGCTCCGATCCCCACCATCGACTCCCTTCACGGTCCCTGTTTCCCCCTTCTCTTTCCATTCTCCGCGCATCTCTTCTCTGGCTCCACGGTCGCCATCGTAAGATCCGCTTCCCGGCACTGTTGATTCCATGCTCTGTTGTCCTTCTGGTTTGATCCCATTCTCGTCGATTTCATCCTACCACAATTTGAGTTGATCCGATTTCTCCATTTGTTGTTTCTTCGTGTTTATTCTCATTGCGCGACCGCCGCCCTTCTAGGGCTGCGGTTTTGGGCGGTGCAGGAAATTTATTTATTTTGTTTGGTTGAACATATCAGTTCTCGACGTTTCATGGATTTCTATGCTTATGAACTGATTTTTTTTCATGTTTTTCTCTCTACGTAGGATTGCATTGTTCCAGATTTTGGGTTCGAATTGTGTTTAGCAGCGATCCGTCAGGATGAGCGACGTTTTCAATGGTTACGAGCGCCAGTATTGCGAGATGTCCGCGACTCTGTCGAGGAAATTCTCATCAGCTGCTCATCTCGAGGGAGGTATTTTGCAATTTCTTTATTTTGAATTAGTCGGTCACGTTTTGTTGAGCAATTCTTTGCGGGTTACTCTACTTTGGTAGATTAATTGATTGATTCTTATTCTTTGCAGAGAAAAGGAAGCAACAAGCCGTAGAAATTAAGATTTGGCTGGATGATGCGGAAAATTTGGTAATGCATCCAAGTTTCTCTCCTTTGTCTATGTGTAGAGAAGGACCTTGTGATTAAACTCTCAGGGTGTATTTTTGTAGGTTAAGAAGATGGATCTTGAAGCGAGAAGTTTGCCGCCGCATCAGAAGGCTGGGCTGATGTCAAAGTTAAGGGAATACAAGTCGGACCTTAGCCACTTGAAGAGCGAATATAAAAGAGTTGTCACCCCAAATTTTAACCAAGCTGCAAGAGAAGAGCTGCTGGAATCTGGGATGGCTGACACGCTAGCAGTATGACTCACCTCCTTTTTCTTGTTATTTCCTTATGATCCTAGGTATTCCTTCTGTGTGCAAGGTCTACTATCTCTTTTAACATTTTTAATTATGATGTTTTATTGCATTGAGCAACTAATGCTAACTTTAAAAATTAGATATCTGAAAGGATATATAAATACTTTTTCATGTCTCAACATATTGCAAGTGAAGATTCTGTGCAAATCTACTTCATTCTAAAAGTATGCTCATTCTCATTTCCTTTAGCTTACAGGGCATGTTTTCACTTCTTCAATGTAATTCTCAAACTTGATATAGGATGCACCCTTTCTAGCTGTGTTTTACCGTTTCCTTTTATCTACCTAGTGTATAGTTCTAGAGACAAAGCCATGCCGACAACTTCAAAGTCATCAAGTTCACACGGGATAGTGCTATGAAAGTATGAGATGTTGATCTATGATCTTATGGATGTTTCAAGTCTTAGCTTCAATCTGTACAAGGTCTTTTGTTTTAGTATTTAACATAATACATATTTCCTATCATATACCTGAGGTTTTGTTCATCTCTGAAGTGTTGAGTTGCCCCAACTGTATGACCGTTGAAATAGAGGAAAATTTTCTGGTATATATAGGTTTCTGCTGACCAAAGGGGAAGGCTATTAATCTCAACAGAGAGACTCAATCAGTCCACTGACAGGATAAAGGAGGGCAGAAGGACTATGTTGGAGACAGAAGAACTTGGAGTTTCAATTCTTCAAGACCTACATCAACAACGGCAATCTCTCTTACATGCCCATAAAACTGTATGTTTCTTAGCTAATCATCTTGTTCTTAGAAGTATGGCTAATATTGTTTATGGACCTGTCTTTTACATTCTGTTTCACTAGCTTTCTTATGTTTATCGTGGCAATTGTGGTTATGGCAATCGGACAATAGTAATGATGGCATTAAACAGAATAAGGCGCTCATCATTTCACCCAAAAAAAATATACGAACTCATCCTAATGTGATCAATTTGTATTATAATTCACTTTTTCTTATGAGCTGAAATTTTTGTTATAAGATTGGCTCGGTCTTCCATTTCTACTAATATGTTAGTAGTACAATACACATTAAACTGACTGTTATAAGGATGAAAACATATTTGTAGTTTGTGGACATATGAATTGTAACCATAACTTGATTAAGGATCCAGGCCTAGGAAATTTATGGACTTCTATCCAGAAAGGTGAATTCAGGAACGTTGATCAGTTAACCCAGAATGCATGACGAGTATATAGATCAGTTCAT
This sequence comes from Thalia dealbata, assembly GCA_030544415.1. Taxonomy (NCBI): domain Eukaryota; kingdom Viridiplantae; phylum Streptophyta; class Magnoliopsida; order Zingiberales; family Marantaceae; genus Thalia; species Thalia dealbata. Next base: position 2,576,646 of record CM060454.1, read on the forward strand.
TGAGATTTGACTGGTTTAGTTGGTAAATTGAAGTACAGGAGCAACAAAATATCAGACACCCAATAGGCAGTCCACCCCAACACTAGTAAATTGCATTTTTCACCTAATTATGATGGTTTATATTGCATTTTCTTGTGGAAGTAAGTTCATCCTGTTAGAGAAAACTCCCTTTGCAATTAATCTTTAAGAAGGTTACAGATATTGATTTTTAGTTCTTATGAAATTAAATAGTACATTATCAAGGAGTAAGGCAATCGCAGGTTCAGAAAAAACGAATAAGGCAATCGCCACAAAGTTTATAATGTTTTTGTCTGATAAATTCTTCTTCTAGGTGTAAATTCTGATATTCCTTGTAACTCCAGGGTTCTCTTTGTCATGGTTGAGAACTTGTTTGAAGATGCATATCACAGCTACAATTCAAATTCAACTGATGCATGCACCCCACATTACTAAAAAAATCAGAGTGAAACGACACCGGAAGGACTGCAACTGAGCTGTAGTATGCAAAGCATATACTTTTTGATGATCATCAAGTAACCATAGCAACTCATTTATGTCACTGCTATGTTTATGGTCAGGAAGTATGCAACAAATGAGTTTACTAAGACAGCTCATGCATTAATCTGCCTCAGTATACTGCTTTTCCATGAACTTGTCAGAAAAAGATATCCGCAGCTTCATTACGTTTATTGATTCTGAGTTTGGCTTGGAATATGCAGCTCCATGGTGTGGACGATAACATCGGCAAGAGCAGCAAGATCCTCACAGCCATGTCGCGGAGGATGGACCGGAACAAGATGATTGTTGCTGGCATCATTGCCATTCTCGTTCTGGCGATCCTGTTGATCCTCTTCTTCAAGCTCACCCGTCGTTGAGAAACGTCCAAAATGCGGTTCAACTGCCATACTGCTTTTTTTCTTAAAATTTTTGGCTCGTCAATTTGTGTGTATTCGCGTGCCCATTTTACTTACATGGAAGAACATGTTCCTCTGTGGCATTTAGCTGAGCCCCTTGGATTCAATGCTTAGCATACGTGCGTCATTGTTGTTAACAAGCCCAATTGGATAACATGCCACCAATATGTTATTTATTTGCCGTGTAATATATATATGTATATGTATTGCTGCAACCAATAATTCACTGTTGGTATCTGTTCCATATTGGAACTGAAGCCTCTAAAAAATCATTAACTTTGCCTCGATCAAACTTCCCACTAATTTGAGTTGAAATATGTTGATGATGCTTGAACTCTGGTGATGGTTTCTTCAATGATGATATCATGATAGATGAGGATTATGGTGAATGATTGGTGGTCATTGACATGACCTTTGCCATCATACAAGTCTTTCTTGTTTTTAGATATATATGCTCATTAATTATTTTGAGGCCTTCAAAACAAAAACAAAAAAAGGAAAAAAAAAGCCCAGGTGATTCTGTGCAACCATTTCAACCAAATTAAATACACAAAAAAGGAAAAGAAAAGAACAAAAAGCACCCTTCACTTCAAAGCTACAGAGCTTTCTCCCCCTTGTTTTAAGGAAGAAAAGGAGCACACAAACTCTGAAGAAAAAAGAGAGGAAAAAAAGAGGAGAAGCAAATTAATATAACACACACGCCATTGCCCTGCCCTACAATGTTACATCCATCAATCTCTTCCTCTCATCATCTTATAAATTGTTCAAATCAACCCCATCATATATTCTCTTTGCATGACAAATATCCCAAAATAAGCCCCCACCCCTCCCCCCTTCCTCACTGTGAAAGAAGAGATCGATATATGAGATGACAAGCAATTACTAAAATATTTACAAAAGTTGGATTTGACTTTGTTAAAACTAAATAAATATTGAATTGACAGTAGGTGAGCAAAACCAGTTGGGGGTATCAGTGCTTATGCCCTGGCTTTTTGTTCCTCCATCATGTGCTTCCCAACACACATTGCTTGCCCATGGTGCCCTTCTCAAGGGCACGCCCTAAGGGAATTCTCTCTTTCTTTCCATTTTTTTTCTTTTCTTTGCTTTTTTGTTGTTGTTGCTGTTGCTGCCCTCTCTGCCATGCCATGCATGCATTTGTCATGCCCAAAGGAGAATGTTCCTGGAGTTGATCAGATTAAAGTAGTATTAGTTTTATCAACCAAAAGGAACATGAAAGAGGAGGAGCTGAATTATTTTAGTGAACTCTCTACTTAGCTGCGGTTACTTAATTCCCCTAAACCCTAACCCTAGTTCAGATACTATTACTCTTTTTAAAAACCACACGGAGGTAGTGAAAGTGATATCATGATGAACACATGATTAATCACGTAATCTTGGAGATGATCATTACGGTTTTGCATGGGCTAATGATGATGGTTTTGCTTGCTTTAGGAACATATGAAAAGGCTCTCAGCAAAAGTGAAAAAGTTCATATGATCTTGTGGAATTCAACAGAAGTTAGAGGTAATATTTTGATTAATTAACATCAGTAATCCATCAGCCCCCAAAACGTCCCCCCAAGCTAATGATGGAGGCAACGAGGATGAGTAGGGTTCACATATCACTGTGCATGGATTAGGGTTTGATCATGAAGGCATGATTCAGAGTTCCCAGGGTTTCCAAAGCCCTGATCTGGGACTTGAGGAACTTGAGATAGTTTGCGGCCTCGTCGAGCATGGTGGCTGTGTCCATCTTGCTTCCTCCGGGCACCAGCCGCTGCAGTATCCTCAGCCGCTCGCTGATCCGCTCCCTCCGGTGCCTCGCTGCCACCGTCTGGGGGTCGCTCGAGATCCTCACGTTCTTCCTACGCGGCCTCTCCGCCGCCTCCTCCGCCCCCAGGTTCACTGGTCGCAGCGCCGCCGCCCGGTAGATCATCTCCTTCACCTGCGCGATCGCCTCCGTGTCGATCTCGTACCGTCCGAAGTCGATCCCTGACAGCGGCGGCGAATGACGGCCGCCCCCGCCCCCGCCGCCACCATTATTTTCCGACGACGACGGGGGCCGCCTCATCACCAGCTTCTTGTTCCTGAAGCTGATCTCAAACCCTACGTTCTTCTGCTCCTCCGTTTTTCTCCTCTTGGCGCCGAAGCCTACCCCTAATCCCGGAGGCCGTTCATCGACGGCCTTCATCGGAGAAGCTGCTGCTGCTGCTGCTTCTTGGTAGTTCTTCGCGGTGCCGGAGAAAATTATGGCCGAGAGGTCCTCATTGTCATTGATGGCTTGCAGCTGCTGCTGATCAATGAGTGATGAGCTCCTGAACATAGGAGGAATATGGTTGTGCTCATCTGCTGCCACCGGGGGCATCATCATCATCACATCCGGCTGCTGCAAGCAATAATTCAGATTACTCCCGGAGGTGATGTCGGTCGCTGTCGACGTCGAGTTCGTTGTCTCATCGCCAGCGGCGGTGGCGACATCAAAGTTGGAGCTCTGCTGGCAGATCAGAAGATCCAGGCAGCTGCCGGGAGTACTGAAGAAACCATCATACTGGATATGATCATGGGTACTGCTGCAGCTCCATGGTGATGAGAGAGAAGCCGGGTTTCCAATATTCATAGAGATATCAAAATATGAACTCCCCATTCCGATTAATATGCTGGCTGCAGAATTTGATGAGGATTAGCAGGCCATCAATGAATGAAGAACTAATCTATATATATATATATATATATATGATCAAATTATTAAGTCAGGAAAAAACATGTGTACCTTGGTGTATATATATATTTAGAAGCTTCTTCTCTAATGGAGCTTGGAATAAGTAGCCAGAGAGAAGCAACAAAATGACAAGCTCTCTCACTCAAAGAGTTGGGCAATGGAGAAGGGTTTTGGTTTTATGCAGAGTATATATAGAGGGAGGAATGGAGGAGGGAGAGGGGGTGGCCCTTAACTTGTAGGGCCACTGACACTGTAGGGTTTTGCATTGTTTATCTTAGTTTGTTCACAAAGGGAAGTGTGATTGAGGGGGACTTGAACTCAAAATGGACAGCACATGAGACTTTCTCAGAGCAGTGATGGAATAATTTAACTGTGGGAAAAGACCTGCAACTCTTTTGGTCTCTTCTGTGCATTCCATACTTCCACTGCATGCCCAACTTTTTCTAGCTTTAGCCTTTAGGCCTCCTCAAGTCTTGAGTGAGAGATGAAAGCAAATTAGTTTGTTTATTTATATCTCTATGTCAATATATATATGTATATATATATACATGCAAGGAACTCAGTCCACAGTTTTGTCTTGCTCTCTTCATACTTTATAATTTTTTAATGAAGTCTAAATGAATAATAGAAGAGGAATATAGTTTAGTTAATATAACTTCTATGTCTATCAAGCGACAACAAAGATGATACTTTTAATTTTACTTAATCACCCTCAAACCTAGCATTAGAAAGCTATAAATGCAAAACTCAAGTAACTTTTTTTTTCAAAAAAAAGGTAAATAAGACTCAATTGGGAAAAAAAACTAGCATTAGTTCTGAACGAAGTTTGACATTTGAATGAAGATATTATTATAATAATAATAGAATATAAAGAAGTAAAATTTGGTGGCATATATGCCTTGGTTGCTCAGGAACAACAATAAAAATGCAACAAGTGAGGACATGAATGCATGGATGCATGTTGCCAGAAGCAACCAAATTAAAATATTTATTATTGGGCTTCCACTTTGCTGATTGAATGAATTTTTTAATATATTCTTTCTATATTTATAGTGGCTCAAGAAACAAGTAGATCAAGAAATATTTTAATACATGCATAGCTTAGCTTAATTAAGAAATTAATAACCAGTGTCCTTCCATGTTGGGACTTGAAGTACTAGAATATTTAATTATTAAATAAACAATTTCATTATATAATATCTATATGCATTTTTTTTGTAAGCTTTGGAGGTACTAATTTTGAGCTTTGCATCTAGGACACACTATTAATCATTAATGACAAAAAAACACTAATTATTACATGTTATATTCATGTGGTGTTCCAAACTTAATTTATCATCCTTCCTCCTAAAGGAAACAACTAGCTATTATAAGTCAAATTTATTGAAATAGAGAGACTGATGTGTCCAAGGACTAAACTAAAATTAAACCCTTAGGACCCTCACATGGTGCATGTTCCTTAAGACTATTTATTTATTTATTTATAGAACCGAGATTGCATTTGGCCAATCACCATCATTCTTACTAAAAAAATGAAGCTTAATCAAACCATTAGGTTAAGGAAGTCTGAAACCGAGAGACTGAACATTAATATTTTTAAGCCTTGTGCACTTGTCAATGCCTTGTTTGAGTATCTACCATGTGCATTTTTTTTTAGTCTTGTGCACTCCTTTGCACGCTTCACTTTTCTTCCACCTATCAGCTCAAAAATGCAACCGGTCCTTCTTCTTAGGATTTGCCATAAGAAAGAGAGGGAGAAGAAGTAGCCTCAGGAAGACATTTTTAAATGGCTTCTTCTTCTTACACACAGTTCATACATATTGATGTAGATAGCAAGTGCCCACATGCCTTGTATTTTGTTCAAAGAGTGGGAGGAGTTCTTCACCTGTTCTATTCTACTTGTATGATAATGAAAAAGGGTTACATTGGATTTAATACTAGTAAGTTTAAGATTAAGGTAATTAATTTTTACTTGTGGAGCAATCAATTAAGTTAGATGTAAGAGGGCTAGTGATCTTTGTTCATCCTAATAGTAAGATAACTCACATTGACAAAATAAAATATGAAAAATAAAAAATATACATTTTTTGAATTTAAAATATCGTGATCAATTCGTATAGAGTCTAATTATTCTAATCAGAATGATGTACACTTTGTACTAAATTTGGTGAGTCATTCATGTTGAACGTATAATTTTTCTGTATAAAATTTAATTATTCTATATGTTGAGCATACAACAAGTTTAATTTAATTGTTCGAAGCAATTAATCCTTCCCTTAAAAAAAACAGAAAGAAAGAACTAAAGAAGATTATTTTTAAAAACTCTCGGCCCATTCGGCATTTGCGGCCCACAAAATATATCACCGTTACGTTAAACCGTTACAATCACCGGTATGGTATTCGATCCGATAACGTTTAAAAAAACAGCCGTTACGGTATCAGAAGGATACGGTTGGAGACAAAATAAAGCGCTCACTCCTTTGCCTTCCCCATCGCCTCCTCTCTGATTCCTTCGCCCCCCTCTTCTCCAAACCCTAATCCCTGCTTCGATCTCTGCCACCTCCATGGAGATCTGCTGACGCCCAGAGGTAATCGATCTCCTTCCCCTTGATTCTTTCCTCCTTTTTTTCCTTTTTCCTCGATCTGTTCCACTGTCACCGTCGGATTCGTCTCAAAGTTCTCGCCATGGTGGTCGGCGACAACAACTCTTCTTCCTCCGGCGAGGAACGGAGTGCTATCCCGGATCGGCAGCCTCCCTCGGATGCCCCCTCAGCGGATCCGGAGGCCACGGTCGTGGAGTCGGAGGGCGACGGCGACAGCGATATCGGGGGGGTCGACGTCGATTCTTTTACGCGCAGAATCCAGCAGGCGCTCTCGATGGAAAAGCGGCACCGGTTCTGGGAGACCCAACCGGTGGAGCAATTCAAGGACGCCAGCGACGCCAACCTCTCTGAGGGCCCGATCGAGCAGCCCACGCCCCTCTCCGCCGTCAGGCAGGAGCCTTACAACCTCCCCGCCCTCTACGAGTGGTCCACCTGCAACATGGACGACAGTCAGACCTGCGCAGAGGTGTACAGCCTCCTCAGTAGCAACTACGTCGAAGATGACGAGAACATGTTCCGGTTCAACTACTCCAAGGCGTTCCTCCAGTGGGCGCTCCGCCCGCCGGGGTACTTCAAGGCCTGGCACATCGGTGTTCGGGTGAAGGCCACCAAGAAGCTCGTTGCTTTCATCACCGGCGTGCCTGCCAGGATCCGCGCGAGGGAAGAGGTCGTCCGAATGGCCGAGGTCAATTTCTTGTGCGTTCACAAGAAGCTGCGGTCTAAGCGGCTCGCCCCCGTTATGATTAAGGAGGTCACCAGACGGGTGCATTTGGAGAACATCTGGCAGGCTGCCTACACGGCTGGTGTCATCTTGCCGACCCCCATCACAACCTCCCGCTACTGGCATCGCTCGTTGAATCCCAAGAAGCTGATTGATGTTGGGTTTTCTCGGCTTGGAGCTCGGATGACTATGAGCCGAACCATCAGGCTCTACAAGCTTCCCGAGTCGACTTTGACACCCGGATTCCGGAAGATGGAGCTTCGTGATGTTCCAGCAGTCACTCGGCTGCTGAGGCAGTATTTGGCTCAATTCATTGTGGCACCTGATTTTGACGAGAATGATGTGGAGCATTGGCTTCTTCCTATTGAGGATGTGGTTGACAGTTACGTGGTTGAGAGTCCTGAGACTCATGAAGTTACAGATTTCACCAGCTTTTATACACTGCCTTCATCGATTCTGAATAACCCCAACTACTCAGTGTTGAAAGCTGCTTACTCTTACTACAATGTTGCTACCAAGACCCCTCTGCTGCAGCTGATGAATGATGCACTTATTGTGGCAAAGCAGAAGGATTATGATGTCTTCAATGCACTTGATGTCATGCATAATGATAGCTTCCTGAAAGAGCTGAAGTTTGGTCCTGGTGATGGGCAGCTCCATTACTATCTATACAACTACAGAATCAAGAATGCATTAAAGCCATCAGAACTAGGGCTCGTACTTCTGTAGGATCCTGTAGCAATCTTGGAATTCTGGCTGGTAATTGCCTTTCATTTTTGCCCGTCCTTTTTTTAGTTACAATTTGCCGCATCATCTGGTCCTTGTGCTAGCTGTTGTACGTTAATTCTGGGTATCTTGCATTGAGACTATAATGAATTCGTCCTTCTGTATCTTTTGTGTGGGCTGTTGGAAGTGTTACTGGAACATGATTGAATATTTAAATTTTCTTCTCCGTTGCTAACACTGAACTGTTATTCTTCACAGTATAATGAAATGCTTAGCTAGATCCTCCGTGATTGTCCCCTGATGAAAACTTTAAACTCTATAGTTGATGCTTCACTAGCATTAAGGTGTTCTTACTGTCATAGGTTGTGGCTGCTAGCGGACCATGTTAGATGTGTCAATGGGTCATGCATATGCTTCACCGAAGCATCGCCTTCTGTGACACGACCTTAATTTGGCCTGGCTCACTTCGACAAATCTGTAGACTGGCCTAGCATGGCGCCTGTGCTCCTGCATATTTTTCTTTGCGGGTGTTGCCTGAGGCAACAATCTCTCTTGCAGGGTGACGTCTAGGTGCTGCCTTGACCCATGAGGCAAATATTTGCATCTTGGCTCCCTCATGGGTCAAGGCAGCACCGAGGATGCTATCTTGAGCATGGGGTTGCTGCCTCAGGTGGGCACCTGCCTTGTGCTGTGCTTGGGCCATGCTTCAGGCCATGATTCCCCAAACCAAACACTACATGGGCCAGGCCCATACCACTATTTGGATGGCATGACCCTTTAGCTCTAGATGTGCTAATCCTCTTATTTTTGTTAAAATTTCATGAATTTATTTTTGCATCTGTTGTCATCTGTATGTTGATACTTTCAACATTTGAGTAGCTCCTAGATACTAGCATGTGAAGTATCCTATTACTGTCGTTCAATTTATATTGTTGATACATTTATGAGAAGATTTTGTATATTTACAATGATTCCTGGTCAACTTCTTTAACTAGTCCCAAACTTGTAAGAACCAGGCGTCACCATTTAATCAAGTTGCTGAAATTTCTTCTGTGGGCATAATAGTGGAAGTTAATGAATGCTCAATATTTTCTTAAGTGTTTGTGTATAATGTCAACTCTCTTGGAAGTATAGGGGTAGACAGGAAATAAAATAGTTTCATGAATTGTTACTTAGGGGAAAGGTAAGAAGCAGTTTGTTAGTTGATGTTAGATGAATATGATTATGAAGAAGTTTATAGAAGCATGCAAAAGCACTAGAGCCTTACTTGGTACTGGGTAATTGGAGGTTGGATTTGGACACCAACTTTCAATTGCCCTATACCAAACAAGGCAGAGGCATCCTTAACGGAAAACAGGATTGTGAATGGACATTCTTCTAATTTCAAGAGTAATTAAAAAAGCCCAGTTATCTTTATTTTTAGTGTGGTTGCATGAAAGGTCATATAAGTTGGAAGGTATCGATCACAAAATATTTCTTTTAGTTTTCTTGTATAGTTAGGAGCAACTATAATCTTCTCCGTGCTCTTTGAAATATGCTCTCCTTTCCGTTTCCTTTTTTCCCCTTCTGCTAAACTTTTTTTATTATATTCTGACTACCGGAGTTAATATGTTTCTCCTTGCAAGAAAATAGTTCTGTTCATTCTACTGACGAACCAGAAAGCTTTACAAAATGTGATTGTAATTGGTGGTGAACAGCTCCTGTTCGATGTGTAATGCAAAACAGTATGAACTATCACATGGAAAACTCTTCGTGTGTATAACCACATAACTGTAGTATTATTGGTTGGGGGGGAAGGGAAATGACCAGTTATTTTGTTGCCACAGTGCGACTTTGTAGTTAAGTATCTTACCCCACCTTTCATGTTCAGGATCCATGGTCTGGATTACTTATTTTTCCTTGTGTCAATGGCAGCAATGCATGTTCTGCCTTGGCCTTGTGTTTTCCACTTGGTTATATTTGTTTTCTATTTCCCCCAATTTCCCCTGCCAAGCAAGTCGTAGAAACTCAACAAAATGCAGATCTCTTTGCCAAAGGTCAGAGTTACTCACGCATTGTCAAAATATAACGAGAGCAAGCTGCTGCATTCATATTGGTAAATAACATTTGATCTGTGCATCTACTTGATTGATGAAATCTTCCCCTTGCCATTTTCTCAATTGGTTCCTTGCCTGGCTCTGATACTTGTTCTAATACATGCAGCCTGAAAGAACTTTTGTTGCTGAGCTCTATCTAATCTAAGATCTTAATTCTCTCGTTGGTTGACGCTGGAAGGAACGTTGTCCTCAAATCTGTATGACTGAACGCTCATCTACATCAGACATTAACCTGTATGTGATCTTAGTATAAAAAATTGTAGAGAAATAGAAAATTGCAGTATGCTAATGCCATGACTGACTTGCTGTCGAGGTGGAGTGGTAGTTTGCTTTTTTCCCAATGTATCGGCACTCACTCCCTTTTTTCTTTTTCCCCTTAAGGTCCATCTGAAACATCATCAATTTTTCTTTTATGTTCGCGTCAAGGATCTGCTGCCCTTGGGCGGCGGTGGCGGCCCTCCTTTAAGTCATCATTTGCAGCTCAACAAACATCTACGAAGACCCGTGTGGTGCTTGATGTGTGACTGGTGAGGGAAGCACGAGTTAAAATAACTGGCAGAATCAAGGTCAATGGTCAATGGATTTGTACAATTGGAGGAATTGGGAATTGGGATTCAGGGAATAGAGGGAGCAGTAGGCCGGCAGGAAGTCATTGCTGGCACGCCACTGGCATACAAACATGCCATTAATACCATGACAATGGACGACTAACAACTCGTCCTAATTTATGCCAACTCATCTCTTGTCAAGAACGAACAAAATTCCAAGCTCCAATAACTGAGCAGAAAAAGAAAAGACAAGCGGATTGGTGCGCCTAACAGAAAATCCAATGAGAAATTGTGCTTTAAATAAGAAGTGTAAAGCGCCTTCAATCAATTCTTTTTTTTTCTTCTAATTAATAGTGAGCATTTGACCTATACTTGATGTTGGTTGGGGTTCAAACACCCAACATTAAAATATTAAAATCAAAAGGGACATAATTAAAACATCCAATTAATAATCAATCAAGAATACCCCAAAGAGGAAAAAAAAAGTAAGTAGTCACAATATACAAACAAAACAAAGATAGGAGAAAGCCATGTACGGTAGCAAGGGCAGCAGACAGAAAGTATATGAAAGAATAAATGTCATGACCAACTCCACAGCTGGGATATTTAATTAGAAGCTCAAAGGTTCTGAACCTGGATGACAGATCATGAAGGGCAAGGAACATCTTTGCTAATCTATACACCCTCTTAGCTATAAACTTACAAATACAAAAACATTAGAAATACAGGTTGTTCTTCTGGCCTTCCCTCTTGAAAAAACATGATTCATGAGTAAATCTCTAAGTAGGACCACATTCCCAATGAAATTGACATCGATTGAGCAAATCTTTCTTTCCCCATTTATGACCTGCCATCATTCGGTAAACCAAATATTAGTATTTGCTTCCTTTTTTTTCCAGTCTGAATAAAATACTCTGATGCATGAACCACAAAGAAATGACACTTAACACATGTCCATAGAAAGCTCGTCTTTATTCTACCAGCCAAAAAGTTCAGGATGGAGCAAAGTGTTTTATCTTCCTTTTGTCTTAACAATGTCTTAACAATGTTTGGCTCATCCTCCTTGATGCAGGAAATGGTGCCACTAATTTCAGCTTAAAACTAAACATATTAGTTGGTAGATGACCCAACTCTGGACAATTAAGTAGGGTGCAAACACAATTTAGTTTAATGTAATAAATCACACCAATTAACATTACTATATTATCTAAATTTGGTCATATAAAAGATAGGAATATAAACTACAGCTGGTAATCAAGTATGAGTGTTACTTCAATATACGGCAAAGCCAGGAAACAATATTCTTGATCAAAGGTGGTGGGACACTAATTTCATGTCAGCAGAGCCAGTGGAGGTAAATATTCATGTAGGCACCACCACACAATCGGTTTGAGACGATGAAAAATGCACATATGCACATGCCTGATGGATGCTTACTAATCGTTCACAAGACCTAGTTCCAACTGCTTTCTAAAAGTAGGGGACTCAAAGAAGTGGCATTTGATGCTGCAACTTTGAACAAGACACGAAAAAGTGAAAGGAAAAGGTGGATGATTTTTTTTGTTGTGTCTAAAATGTAGGAAAGGAGTCTGTCTTCTTTTTTTAAAAAAGAAATCTCTATCACTTCAATAGTCTAAAATTTTCCATGTGAAACTAATGTACATAGTACTAATCTTCCAAACGACGGGAAAAGTTGTCTAACATATGACCCAAGTGCATGCTGAGCCAAGTACTAAAGTAGGATAAGAAATAAAGGTATAAACTTTGATCTATATTCAAGCTTCAAGAGCCCTAAAACATCTTCAGAACATTAAAAAACATCTAGATTGGATAATCACTCGGGTCATTTGGTGCTTCAGAGCGTTCATTCTCTAATATCATCAACATGGACCTCGGAATGATCCATTTTAAGTATCACGATCATAAAGCTTATGAAAAGAGAACCCACACGATTCACCAGCCAATCATCCTAAGAGTAAACACAAATCGTCGGATACAGAAGCGAATTAATCCACGTACAAAATTCCAAAGACAGAAACCACAAGCAGAAAAGCCCCAATTTACGGATCCTTCAAAACTAATATTTCAGAAAAAGGTAGTAACACCAATAGGAGAGGATCGATGAAATTATCAAACAACACAACCAAAAATAATCAGACAAGTAAAACGAGGTCGGTCAACCGCAAACAGTAGATCAGAATAACAAAAAAAAAAAGACCAAGTCCCAATCTCAATCTTTTGTTCTGCAACCGATCCACAAACACGAAAAAGGGGAAAACCAGATGAGGGATCGAAATCATACCGGAAAAAGGGGGGGAAGGCGATCGAGTCACCAGTAGCCATAGACCACCCGGGTGTACTTCTCCTTGAGCCAGTGGAAGCTCCGGCGTAGGGAGCCCTTGACCTTCCCCTCGACGGCGTAGGCCTTGTAGCTGGCGACCCGCTTCTTGCGCTGGAACTCCGGGTCGCTGAACGTCCACCCACCCTTGCTGGACGACGACGACGACCCCGCCGTTCCGTAGTCGGTCTTGCCCTTGTAGTTCTTGGACCCGTATCCCCCGACTCCGCCTCCGCCCCCGCCGCCGTAGGGGTAGGAGGCGTAGGAGGTGCTGTAACTCCTGAAATCGTGCGTCGTCGGCGGCGGCGGCTGCATCCCCGCCGCGGAGCGGCCGCCGTAGACCTCCATCTGCATCATGCCGTCGTTGAAGGACCTCGATCTGTAGTCGCCCTCCATCACGCTTCGCGAGAGCGAGACGATAAGAGAGAGAGAGAGGAGGCGTCTTGGATTCCTCCCCCTCTTCAACGGTGGTGGTGGTGGTGTTGTGGTGGCGCTGGTGCTGCCGTGGTCTTCTATTCTATTTTTTTTCCACCAAGCGATATAAATAAAAACTTTTTTGATTAAAAAAAATTGATATGAAATTATAACGCCGCGTACGGCGGCTGTTGGAAATTGCAACTTTTGTAACAGCAAACGGTATATACATCCTATAACGGGACGAATGTAACGGAACGATACTTTTATGTTAAACCGTTTCATCCGCCCGTCCTCCTCCTTTACGAGCCCATTAAAATAAAAAGCCTCGATGGGAATCAACTCCATTAGCCCATTAAGCCCATTCACGTGAATTGAGCTAAGCGGACTATAAAAGGGCTTTATCATGCTTCACCAGCCGATGTGGGACTAAGACCGAACCCGAACTCTACAGTCAAGCATATATATATATATATATAAAGAGAGAGAGAGAGAAACGTACGTATCACTTCAGAGTAAATATTAAAGACCAAAATAAAGAGAGAAGACCATTGACATGTACGTGCATGGCACATGCACGCATGAGATTTGAGAGTGCTCGTTAAACAAACTCGGTGGTTTGCCTGTCACATTCAGCAATGCAGCAGCAGCAGATTGGGAGAAAACAAAACTCTACTGCTTGTCATCTATTTATTTATTTATTTGTTTTTGGTAGAAAGGAAGTTTACGTACGTTGCATGGCTACGTTGGAGAAGATTTTATTGGTGGAGCCTGTTTTGTCCTCGTCTGCACTGCAGTGCGAATTATGGCAACGAGTCCTCCCAACTCCCTGAAAGCCCACTTTAATATCGCACACAAATACAAAACACGATGCCGATGCAAATGAGAGAGAGAGTAGAAGATGAGCAACCGATTTGTTTTTAGTTCAAAGGAATGGGAATGCGTCTCCATGAAGAGAAGAGAAGGAGGATGCACTCATTAATATTCCCTGTGTAAATGGATTAGGAAGTAAATTTGTTTATACTTGAGTGTTTATTTTTTCCTTGTCTTTTAATGCTGCATGGAGCATGCATCATTGAATTGTTTTTATGCCAAAACTGGAAAGGATCCGAAGTCAACGCCCTATATGAAGATGAACTGATTCCGAAGACTTGCAGCAACACCACGTCATGGCAGTCACGGAATTCCAGTTGACCTTTTTCGATTTTAATTACTAGCTGAGGTAGAATAAAAGACATTTTTACTAAAAGTTATTCATTGAATCATGAAGTAATGGCCTTCCTCCTGAAAGAGTAGATTTCCTGAAGAAATAATGCATGCCCACTTCATCCCATCTTCCTCCATATTTAGCACCGCCACTAACTACTGCTTCTTCTCCCCAACATTAAATTCTCATCAATTCCTCCTCCCCTCCTCCTCCTTCACAGCAGCAGCAGCAGCAATAACGAGAACAAAGAACAAGACCTTCTCTTCCTCTAAATAATTCCCTTCTCAGCTTTCTTTCTTTCTTTCTTTCTCCTTTTGAATCTGGAGATTCGATCGATCGGATGGGGCATCACTCTTGCTGCAGCAAGCAGAAGGTGAGGAGAGGGTTGTGGTCGCCGGAGGAGGACGAGAAGCTCATCAAGTACATCTCCACCTTCGGCCATGGCTGCTGGAGCTCCGTCCCCAAACGTGCAGGTTAAATTTATTACATCATTTCTTCTTCTTTTTCTTGGTGAGATCGAGCTAATGACGCGCATTAGTTGTTTACGGACGCAGGGCTGCAGAGATGTGGGAAGAGCTGCAGGCTGCGATGGATTAATTATCTGAGGCCTGATCTGAAGAGAGGCGGCTTCACTCCCCAGGAAGAATCCCTCATCATACATCTCCACAGAATTCTAGGTAACAGGTAATTGTTACTCCCCGTTGGGTTTCATTCTTCTTCTTCTTCGACTTCTTCGTCTCTTTAATTATTACTGAGATGACGATGGATTTAAGTTCGATGCGTGATCTCACGCGCAGATGGTCGCAGATAGCAAAGCAGCTCCCTGGAAGGACGGACAACGAGGTGAAGAACTTTTGGAACTCCACCATCAAGAAGAAGCTCATCTCTCACGCCATGGACAGCCTTCACATTCACAGTGCTGCTGCTGCTGCTGCTGATAACAGCAGCGGCAGTAATCACAATGCCAACCCCTTGCCTTCCTCCTCTTCTCATGATCACCACCATGACCATGTCCTCCTCTTCCCCAACCAGTTCCTTCTCCCACCGTCCGAGCCCTTCTTCTTCCTTCAGAACAGCATCCCCCCGATAAGCTACGACGGCAGCGCCGACATCACCGCCGACGAAAGCTTCACCGCAACCCTGTTGGAGCAGCCGTACCTGCAACCCTACAGCACGAGCAATCCTCCTCCGCCTCCTCCACCTCCGCCGCTGCCGCTGCCGCCGTCGACGGGGGTTATGCTCTACAGCGACGAGGAACTGCAGCGGTACGCGGAAGCTCTGATCAGGAACGGCGCCAATGGCGGTGGCGATGGGTTGTTGGCCGACAGGCAGGAGGAGTTATTCGCTGCGTCGAATGAGGCGATGAACGCGAAGCTTCTCGTGTTTGACGATGATGATGAGATGAAGTTTAAGGATGCGATCATGGCGTCGAATTCGTCGTCTTTTTCTTCCTCCTCTTCTTCTTCAGCGAGAGCATTAACGGCGGCTAGTGAGAGCAACCAGTTTGCTATGAATATTATGATTCAGTAATTTATATATATATATATATTGATTAATGGTGGATGTCTTTTATACTTAAAAGATATATATATAGAGAGAGAGAAAGGTAGAGCGAGTTTACAATAAATATATTTGTAATAAATTAATGGATAATATATATATATATTTAGTTGTTGTCTGCTATTTTATACCTCTGCCTTTTAAAAAATATATATATATATAACTTTGGGGATGTGTTTTAATATTATCTGTGCTTATATATGTTGTTATTTTTTTTATTAGTATAATATTACAAGGACTCATATAATTGGTATGATTTATCCGAAAAATTATTTAAAGAAAATTTTGGGGAGTCAAATTTTAATTAATCGAGTATGTTATGAAGGTGGTATACAATAATTATTTTTTTATTATTTAGGCAGAATCATATCCATTTCTTAAAATGAAAAGAAAAAGAAATCCAGCTAGAAGTAAATTTGTTCATGGAGGAACAAATCTCTCCATGGCATTTATGGGACATTGAGCCAGAACAAGGAATAGTCCAAGTCAATTAATCAATGGCCACAAAACCACAGAAGAGGACGAGTGCAGACTGAGACATACACGCATATATATAAATACTACAAAGTAGGCGTTCAAGGAATTAAATGCCAATTACAAAAATATAAATCCCCCATGCACTCGACCTTCCCTTAAAATATTTAAGCCGTTGCCATTTGAAGAAGAGATGCCTGGTATATGTAGGGACAAAGGGCTTTTAATTTTCCACGGCCTTTTGTTCTGTGGGACATGTGAATGCTGACTTTGAGTGGGACATCATCATACCATAATATGAGATTTGATTCATGAGGAGTTTAAATTGTGCAGAAAGAAAGAGGTGGCAGGTAGAAAAAGCTCAATAATTTACTTACATATAGAGAGGGAAGGGTACTCGGATGAAGAACAGCATTACAGGCATTTCGACTAGCAATTTTATATAATTGCGTGAAGTCCACTGCTGGGCCAGCCATCTTCCAGTGCAGGAGGAACTAATGCATTAAATATTACCGCATTGTAGTGGAATCTGCAGAGGATAATGGAATTCATAATCTTAGACAAACTGGAATTGGACTAGCTAAGAAGGAAGTATATATACAAGTGCTGCAGCAAATTTGAAGTAATGGTTTTGTCGAATACTTGTACCAGTTTTAGCTATTTAAGTTCATAAAACATAAGTTCACTGATTGAACGTGCCCAAATGTTATGCAAAAATCCCTGCGGATGCTCAGTCCGAAAACTGCACCTGGGTTATTTGCGAAATTCATCGTGATAATCATCGTGAAGGTTGGCATCATCATCTTCATCATCACTAAAAATAGAACTATAAAACACATGTGGATGCTCGATTATCTCCTCCAAGGTTAGTCGCCCATCTTTATCTGAATCAGCCTGATAAGCAAATGAGTACAATGAAAAGATTTTTCAGAATGCTAATCAAAAGGACAGTGCAGCTTTCTAGTTAATATGAGAACAAAAGACTAAACTGGTTGCTGAAAGCATAACAACTGATGACAGATCTCTTGCACCAAAAAGTTTGCTGCATATCATAAAACTTTAAATTCCATATCGATGCGGTTTCGACCACTCACTCAACAAGATAAGCTCCCTTACGGAATAATCACTAGATCGAATATCACAATATTAATGTACGTTCTGAATGAGACAAGAAATGGGTTGAAAGAGTAAAAAAAAAAGGCTAGTCATTAGCTGAAGTAATATGATCCCGAACAGTCTCTGTCATCTATCTACATCAAGGATTATGCAAAATGATATCCCAATGCCTGCTAAGGCACGTCGGTGAAGCTTCTAATTTTTCAAGCCTGAAATTCTAATCATCATTGTTGACAGAACTTAAGGAACTTTCATAGTCACGATAGAGAAGGCTATGAAGATTGTATTTCTAGGTGGATATAAAACTAAAGAGAAAAAAAAATCTTAGTCAAGTCAGCAGGTGGTTATATCTTGTAACTCACTTATAGTGACGATGGAGAGGAAGCTTCAGATAAACAAAATGCATCTGAGATTTTTTCACATTGTAATTTAGGTGCAAAAGTAAATGATTACTTGGAAGATCCTCTCATCATTAGTAAATTCCACTTCAACTAGTTAAACCGGCAAGAGAATCACCCATCATGATGTTGAACCTCAAGATGAAGAGATTGACAATATGTTAATGCCATCAAGTTACTTTTCCCACATTCCTATTGCGGCGTTTAAGTGAAGTCAAATCCTACAGGCAATCAGCTAAAGAAATGGACTATCTTTTGAAAGTCCAAGAATTGGAAATGTCTTATTTGCATCCAGGAATCAAAGAATATTACTTCCAAAAGCATTATAATTCTAGGACATAGGAAATCCAAACCTCTGGAAGTGCATAATCAGCCTGTTGCTCAGCATGGTAACGTTCAGAGTGGTGAATTTTAGTGATCACGGGTACCAGTTCATCTGCTAACAAGAACCTAATCAGAAGTACAACAGTGAGCGCTTTATAAAACCTGCATTCTATTTACTCAGTTACAACTTTCCAGAATGATACCGATTATTGTCCCTGTCAAGTTGCGAAAATAACTTTTTCCCCTGTTCTGAGGTGTCAGAATCATTATGGGCTTCACCATGATCTTGTAGTGAATCATGCAGTCCGGTAAGGTACTCTTCAAAATTAAGCTTCCCGTCATCATCTCCATCTATTTGCCTGAAAGAGTATACAGATATATATACATCTATAGTCCAGAGCTAACAAAAAATTGCTGGTAATAATATTACTTCAAAGTGAGCATATAACAACTGGGTAATTAACCTGATCAACCCAACTCTATTCTGTGAAAGGCAACTAAATAAATGAGAAGAGAACTTCCCTTATTCCTCCAACGTAGTATTTTCAATTCTTCATGTTGTTTATGTGATATGCGGGTTGTTCGGTACCATTTTATTTTGAGATTTCAAGTGTTATCTGTATTTCAAGTGTTATGTCAATTAATTGCCTGAGGTTTGTGAGAAAACTACGGGAGTTTGTACTTGCACCAACAAGGAAGACGTTTGCTGAAAAGCAGCAAAAGCAATACACCTAGAACCTTTTCATATCTATGAAACAAATAAAAAGTTAGGACATGTCTATCTTCCCCATGACCGACTGCTTAGACTTGCTATCAACGTTTCAAGATATGAAGCCATGGCCGGAGGTGGATGGCAAGCATGAGTTTTAACTGTAGACAACAACTTAAGGAGATGGCTTTTAAGAACCAAGGTTCTTTTTTGGATTAGACCATCATGCATAATCCAGACAATTCATGATGAAACCTTAATTGCAAAGATGATGTCATAGTAAGATTCACACACCAAGCATTGACACTGGATAACAAGTTCAGAAGGACTAAATTTTTAAGAAAAAAATATTTTTTGACAAGAGTGGAGCATAAACCAAGATAAGATCAGATGGAGACAGATGGCCTTGGTAAAACTTTGTCGAGAATGCAGACTATGCTCATTGGTAGCTAAAAACTCTGGAAAATTTAATGTCTGGATCCTCAATATACTGGCTTTGCAGTGGTAGTGTGTGTGTATATATATATGCTAAAAACAAGCACATGATTAAATAATTGAGTGAATGTACAAATTTTTACCTCTGCCAGATACAGGTAGCAGTACGGCATATGAATTCATCGGAGATAGAAGAGAAACATTTAAAATTAAAAGAAGAAAGAAAGAATCGACCTTATTTCTTCAATGCACAACCACTGGATTAGTTTTGCATTGCTGCTGTCAGCAGGATGTAGGAAGCTGATGATGTAGAAATGTAATTAGCACAGAAATTAAAAAGGATGCTATCTAGAAACGGTAGATGTTTGATGACCTACTCATTGAACTCGGTCAAATTCAAAAGGCCATTGCCATCAATGTCCGAGGCATTGAAGTGATCCTCCTTCCACCATCCCGTATCATCACCACTCAAAGATTTAACTGGCAAAAGTTAAATTTATGTATATTTATGTATGCACGACACGCTTCCAGATCATGTAAACATGTGTTTAAATTATGGAAAAAACAAGCTTTTACTGAACAGGTTACCTGCATTAGATATTTAAGATTAAGATCTTTGTTAGCAAAACCACAATCAGACCAATAAGATGAGATTGAAGTAAATCAATCTGAAGAAGATTGAGACTTCTCCATGTCCATCGGGATCTTGAGGAAACTTTTGGAAGCAGAAGGCATGAGATAAATAAACTTCATATTTATGGTAGATATAAGCATATACATCTTTTGTTAAAAAAATGAACGTAAATTTTAAAATTGACAATAGGAACATGGTGAGGAAAAGGTAGAGATGAAAGACCAGGAGTTGAAGAGGATGGGAAATTAGCGCACGTACATACACTTGAGCAAGAATCCACAAGTCCACATAAACCGTTGTAAAATAATCTGACCTAAATATAGACCATGACTGACCTACGAAGGAACAAAATATTCTCCACCTGGTTCTAAGACTTACAAAATATTGTCCTTGTGGAACTAACTGAAATCTCACTTCTAGACTAGATATCGTAGCTGAAGTTGCTGATTTAGCTCCTAAAGATAATAAGATCATGGCATAATCTCATTATGTCTGAAAGAAAAAAGATAAATGGTTTTCCACAATGGCATATTCACACTACCTTAGAACTGACAAACACACCAGAATTATTGTCTTGGTTTCAACTGGTGCAACCTGCCTTCTCTGGTTGTTCATTTTCTCATCAAATTTGTAGGTCAAAAAAGTGAAAATAAAATATATTAGATAGAAGGGTTTATACGATAATGTCGCGTCTAAATGGTTCCAGAAGATCCACAAATAGTCAAAATACTTGACCAAGAAAAGCATACTGGGAACTGAATATGGACCAAGTTGGCCTAAGGTGGACCATCACCACATCACAAACTAGCATCACAATTGACAATTTCCAAAAGCTATCTGCCTAAAAGTTGACATCTTTGTGTTGCCGGAGATAAAAAGGCAAACCAAAGAAGCCAGGTACAAAATGTCATTATCTTAATGTTAAATCAAGCTAACTCATATGCATAGCTAAAAACAAACCCATCAATTAGGCGTGTTATGCATTCGAATGAAACCACAGTAGTATTCAAAAACCAAAAAGAAGACAATGTCTCATAGGAATCTCACCGACCATATTGCTGACACTCCTCGAACGAGACGAAGCCGTCCCCGTTGCTGTCTCGGAGCTCAAGTTCTCGGCCGGACCGGTGCATCGCCTGCTGGGCAGCCTGCTGGAAGTTCCACTCGGCGAGCTCCGCCGAGCTCACGAAACCGTCGGCGGGAGCGACGTCAATGCGAGGGAAGAGAAGGACGATGCGATGGGTGATGTTGAACCGGTCCTCGTCATCGGCGTAGTCATCGGGGTCGAAGAAGTCCTCCCACTCCGGTTCCTGGGGCGCCTCCTGGTGGGGGATCTGGATATGCTCCCTCTCCCACTGCCGGTCCTCGCGGCGGAGCTCAACCTCCGCCACGACGGGATCGAACGGAATTTGACGACGGAGAGGGGCGGGGGGGGGCAGCGGAGGAGGTGTTTTGGTGGCGGAACTTGAGCCGGCGGTGGTGGAGGTGCCGGGGCCGGTGAGGGGACGGCGAGGGGAGGGTGGCGAGGAGGATGAGGAGGAGGATGGCAAGAATGGCGCAGACGAGAGTTGTGGAGGCCGACGACTTCGCCATTAGCCTTCGACGGAGGGCGAGAAGACACCGCGGAGGACAATAAGCAGTCAATCCTTCACTGACCTACTGATTAGATAATCAGCTGTTCCTCGTCAAACAGGATACACGATGAGTTTTCCTCCTATTAGCCATGGCCAGCGGGACCTACAAAGACCATCCAATAGAAGACAGCCTCTCCGCGTCTCCTGTACTGTAAATATATAATTATATATCTGGCATAGAATACAAACACAAGTAATAAGAATAAACATTGAAACGAGAAGATCTAAGGATCACCACCACATCATTTCAAAGGAGTAAAAGTGATGCTGAAGAGATCAACTTAATTCTGATACCAGCTGAACGATAATGATTTGATAAAACAAAACAGAAGCAAAAATTATATCATTGAGTTCTCTTTGATCACGGATAGGAAAGATTGTTGCTTTCAAAAAATTGCAACTCAAGTGTACATCAAGATGAACAACAGCCTACGCCCATTGCTCACCAGCTTCCCATCCTTTGTCAAAAGTTCCATGCTCACTTGCACTTCCAGAGGTCAACCCTCTTGTTCTATGAAAAAATTTCTGGCTGCTACTGCCCGGCCGCAGCGGACCTGAACTGGAATGCCTACGGAAAGACCCCGACATGTCCCTCGTGTACCTCGCTGATACGCTGAGCACATCGGGCTCGGTTGATAGTTTCTGAGACTCCAAATCCCACCCCTCTGTGCTGCTCCTTGGTTCCTTGCTATCCTGCATCATTGATGTCTTCTCCAGGCTACAGCTTCCTGATACCCCACCCTCTTCTTCCTCATTGCAGACTAACCTTAAGGCTTGGACGACTTCACCCATGAATGGCCGCTGATCGACTTCGGGCTGAACACACATGGAGGCAATGGCTGCTACCTTCGCCAAACTGTCGAATGGGATGTCGCGGCCAAGAGATGGATCGACTATTGATTCAAGGCCATCCTTGCTCGTAAGGAGCGGGCGAGCCCATGTGACTAAGTTTTCTTGCCCTGGTGGTCGCAGCATGTCAACAGGTTTTCTTCCAGTAAGGAGTTCGAGGAGGACTACTCCGTAGCTGTAGACATCACTTTTGACAAGAAGATGCCCCGTCATGGCATACTCAGGGGCCACATAGCTGAAGATAACATGGGTGATCAATCAGGTCATAAAAACTTCAAGAGGATTCAAGAATGATGTGGGGGGTGAATCGACATACCCAAAAGTCCCCATGACTCGGGTTGAGATGTACTCATTTCCTTCCCCAATAGCTGTTCTTGCTAGGCCAAAATCAGATACTTTGGGAGTGAAGTCATCTTCCAGCAAGATGTTGCTGGACTTGAAATCACGGTGTATAACACGAGGACTCGAATCTTCGTGCAGATATGCTAGACCTCTTGCTGCACCAAGTGCAATCTTCAGCCTAGTAGCCCAATTAAGTGGAGGAGCACTTTCCTTGTCGGTACCTGAACCAGAAGTTGTTCCACTGAGTTAGCTGTAAGGATCATACAACGAAGTAAAAGAACATATAATAAATCATATTTCAAATGGTTCTTGATTACCATGTAGATGAGATTCGACGCTGCTGTTTGGAACAAGTTCGTATACCAGACAGTTGTGTTCCTCGGTGCATATACCAATTAGTTTAATCAAATTCCTGTGGTGTAATCGGCTCAGCATCTCAACCTCAGCCATGAATTCCCGGTTACCTTGTTGGTCATCTCTCTTAAGAACCTTTATGGCCACCCTCGATCCATCTTCAAGAGTACCTTCATAAACACGTCCAAAACCACCTTCACCAATTATTCTCGACTCGTCAAAATTGTTTGTTGCCTTTTCCATCTCAGCTATGCTAAAAGTTTTAGTCGATCCTGCATATGTTCGTATGCTGGAGGTGAAGGATAATGATGCTGACGTTTGCCTGCTTCCGCCTATGGTAGGTCCAGTTCCTAGATACATTCATATATGACGCAGAAATGAGTTAACGTTTCCATATAATCTATAAAGATTCTTTTATGGTTCCCACGTACTCCCCAAGAAAATGACCACATTTTCATAAGATGGCCCGTGATATTCGAATTAAAAATTATAGAATTCAACATGCTCAACATTGTAATAGCTGCCACAACTATGTTTTACCTGATGCCTTTGCAGGCGGATGCATTAAAGCTTGTGGAGTTTGTGGATGACGAGAACGAGCTCTGTACTTCAATAAGAAAAGCCATATTGCTCCAGCACATAATATGAATGCTATAACAGCAGAAAGAACTAGAATAGCCACAACTCCATGATTTTTCCTTCCCTTTTTCTTTCTCACATCAACTGCAAATGGATGTAGTGCGTTGCTGCCACCAGATGTCCCGTCATTTAAATTTATACTTCTAGGTGCTACAGGTGGTGATGGAGGAAGGCCTGCATAGATATCAACAATGAAGAAAAACAAATTTGATACTCATTCCCAAGAAGTATGGAATTATGAGGGAGAAATGGCCAACCTGGATAAGTGACATAAAGTACTTCAGTGTTCGTGAACAAAGATGAGCTTGTGAAGACCTGCTTGTGCCAGAACTTCTCAAAAATTGAGAAAACCGTGTCATTCTCAAAGCTATATCCCAATGGAAGCAAATAAATAACGACGATGCTCTTGTCAGGGTCTGCATCAGCATTCGCTCCCATGACGCGAACCTGACTTTGATCAATAGATATTCCGAATGCGATTTCTTGAGCAAATCCAAAGACCAAGGGAAAGAATGTGAACGACGAAATGCTTAAGCGTAGCCCAACTTTTATAGGCATTACACATGTACAGGGTGATCCTGGGCGGCTATTTGTATAAGGTTCAAAGCAATCTAGTGGTGTGCAATCTGCACAAAGATCAGAATAAATATTGTAACTCCTAGGGTGATGAAATCAGATTTGTTAAATGTGGTAAATTAGCCTCATTACATCACATACCTAAGCTAGGAGGTGGAGGTGGTAAAGCACGAATTGGTTGCATCAGTGGTGCCAATGGCTTCCAAATTATGGAAGCAGAAGGAGAACTCACAGGAAAATTGACGTTCCCTGTCAATACAATCATGATCCAAAAAACAAATAAACCACAAAGAACTTAGTTTTACTAAAAGAAAATAACATAAGACCCTATATATACCATTGTGATGAGTGGATGGAGCCACCTCTGATGTGGTAGGTGCAGGGGCTCCTTGACTATCTACAGAATGAGATGGAACTCAGAGAAAGAATATTGATGCCTCCAATAATTATTTTACACTAATTACCTTGAGAATGAGGAGGAGGTGCATAAGCCTTTGGCCTGATCTTTGAGGGTGGTGCTGGAGGTTTATAAGAAGCCAAGTTCAAACTTTGAATTAAAGTCAACGGAAGGTTATGTGATAAATAATAGTCTTTGCATTATCTAACCAGGATGGTGTATATCGTGAGGAAGTAGTGGAGATGGAGCAGCTGAAGGATTTCCTATCCTTTTTCTAGGAGCATACTTGCGAGATGAAACTTCAGGCATGGGTGAAGGACTATCTGCAGGTACTTTTTCTTTTGGAGGTTGTGGATGAGAACTATGAGGAGTATGAGCACTACCAGAAGGCAGCTTGGGTGCATGTGGTGCAGGGCTTCTCACAGGAAAAGATCCTTTGGAAAAAATCAACCACTGAATTAGTACATTTGCTTCTATCATGACAGCATCTCTGAGAAAAGTAAAGTACCTCGTGAGTGTGTATCATTTACAGGTGGGGAATGGCTGGACATTTCCTTGGGAGATGCAGCAATGGGTATGCCATTGTTCTCATGGGTAGAAGGCGGTCTAGCTGTTACTGGAGATACCATACATTTTGCAATAGTCCCACATCAAATAACGTGCAAAGGAACACTTGAGTAACTTTCTAATTGCAATTGTGAAAGACAAAGTCAAATACCTCTTGGATGGGAATAATTCAGATGGGTTGTATGGTTTTGAAGATTCTCCGGAGGTGCAGCAACTGGCATGATAGGCCCTGTACAACAGTGATGTAAATGTTACACTCTAAGACAAAGGGTCATGGATCAAATAAGTAGGTTAAAATACTAATTCCATCATGCATTATGGAGTCAAATACCGTTTGGATGGGGGTGATAAAGAGGGGTTGAATGGTTAGATAAATCCACTGGGGGTGCAGCAACTGGGATACCATGGTTCTCATGGATGGAGGGAGATACAGCAGGCTCTGTGCATTTTATTGTTGATATTGAACATCAATATTGCAAGGATCGGTAATTTGGCTAACGTTCCAATTGAAATTGTGATATACAAGTCAAATACCTTTTGCATGTGAATAATTAATGGCAGCTGAATGGTTAGATAAAACCACTGGGGGTGCAGCAACTGGGTTACCATGGTTCTCATGGATGGAGGGAGATACAGCAGGCTCTGTGCATTTTATATTATAGATATTGAACATTAGTATTGCAAGGATCGGTATTTTGGCTAATATTCCAATTGAAATTGTGATATACAAGTCAAATACCTTTTGCATGTGAATAATTGATGGCGGCTGAATGGTTAGCTAAAATGACTGGAGGTGAAGCAATTGGCACACCATAATTTTCACGGATAGCAGGGGATATGGCTGTTACTGGAGATGTAGCAGGCCCTGCACATTGTATTTTAGTAAAGATTAATTTAGCCACTTCATTAATTGCAGCCATGGAATAACAGTAAAATATATTTATGGAAAGGGGATTTGGGAGTTAGAATAGGTAGGTAGGTGTTTTCGAGTGCATTAACTGGCTTGCCATTGTTCTTACTACAGTTAGCAGGAGAAATATGGAATGGGTTATTTAGGAGGCCCTGAGGAACAACTTTCAAATGTGAGAAAGAAAAAAGGAATGCTGCAAATGTTAGTTAAATTATCTCTGTTTATGAAGAAGAAGATTAATACCTTTTTGATGGGAATCATCTTCTGGAGATCCATGGATCGATAACTCCTTTGGAGGTGCAGCAACAGGTGATACAGTTTTATCCACATTGTTGTGAGGTAATTCTGGAGGTGCAGCAACAGGTGATCCTTTTTCACTCACATGGTTGTCAGGTGGAGGAGCAGTCAAACCTGCATGCTAGAGATTAAGCCATGAAAGAAAGAAAAGCAGGTTTTATCAATTAAATATTTTATCAGAGGAAATGTTGCTCTTCATCCCAAATTAAGCTTACAAAAGTAGTTAACCAATTAAATTTCAGGGAGAAAATTACCTTTTGGTTGTGAATAATTGGAAGGAGATGAGTGGCTTGGCAGTTCCTTTGAGGGTCCAGAAATTGGTAATGCGTACCTGTTCCCACTAAGGGTTAAGGAAGTCGGAGAAACAGCAGGTACTGCACGTACATAGCAGAATAAATCCATGAAAAAAAAATGACACCATTGAGTATCCATTTAGCTACTTTGTTCCAGTATTTCCACAAAAATAGTTGATACCTTTTGCATGTGAAGAATTTGATGGAGGTAAATGACTGATGTTAGGCGGTGCAACAACAGATATGCCATCACTAGTGCTGTTAGTTGCAGGTGGAGTATATGACGTAGGAGAAACAGCTGGCCCTGTATATCACATCGATAAAGGAGAATGATAAGGCATATTACAAGCAAATAGAAATAATGGGTGCTCTATGAGCATGACCTGCTGAGAAAAAAAGATTCCAATAGCTTTTTTTTCCGATCTTTTGTAGCTACCATATGGTACAAATATTGCTAACATGAGTTGATGGCAGTACCTGGAAGTTTGGCTGGTCGCTGGACTGGAACCTCAATCGAAGGTGGTGAAACTAGCATAGGAGCATACAAGATTAGACAATATAACCAGGATCTATCTGTGCTGAAGCAAATCTATGATTAGTTTACAAACCTTCAGCTACAGGTGCCATTACCGGATTGCTAATATCGAGCAGTTTTCCATGATAATCAGCACCAGGAACTCCTGCTTTAGAAGTGGCTAATAGAGAGATCATAAGGATGAAGAAGAAAGGCTTCAATATACAAACATATCTGAGTGCCCTTCCAACAATTATTAGGATTAGTTGAAGAGAGAAATCTACCTATTGAAGAAGGAACATCAGGTGCTAGACTTGGTGGTTTCTCTTTTGCAGTAACAGGATCGGGTGGCGAGCTAAGCCATGTTAATGGTACAAGAATTACAGACTTCGGCAACTTGTTTGGAGGAGTTTGGACTGATCCTAGTACATAAATATTTATTATGTCCAGCATCTGAGCTTCTGAAGACCTTTTCATACACCATGAATATATTGAGTTTACCTTCAGTGTCCACCAAGGAACTAAGCGCATCATCACTACAAGGTTCTTGAACACACACAGGTTGAGGTTGTGGTAAAGGGGAAACGGAGGAACCTACATATGTCAAATTCTTCAATGATGGAAAAATACTAGTATATGGAGAACACCAGTTTTCACTAACCAATTGTTTCCTTTTCCAGAAGTGGAAAGGATGATGAATCCAGCAGTTCTGAATGAGCATCCATGGCTGGCGAGCCAGTTATTAACTGTGATAAAATTCTTTGAGGTACTGGATGATGTAGTTTAGAGTAAGGACCTGTAAAGCCATAATCTTTGTGTCATCATGAAAGCTAATAAACTTGGATGCGGGTCATGGAATCTTTCTTCAAAAACTAAGAAAGAGGTCCTAAGTTTGATAGTTTTTTGTTCAGTCATGCACAGAGATGTCTCTATCATTTTTTATACTCCACAAAAAATCGATCATAGATAGACGAAGCAATCAAAGAGAAGCAATGCAGATACAAACTTATACCCTACAGGTCAATAAGTTGAGGATCTTTTGAAGGACAGAAATATAACTTCATATCAGTAGAACATGAAGCACAGAAGTTATGGCGACCCAAATTTAGTTAAAGCTTCCACCTAATGCTCTTCGTTATATTTTCAGCCAAAGATTAGGCCAAAAGTTAAATCCTAACTAACTAGCAGCTTGAAGGGGGAAAAAAATGGCATGTCCACATCATAGCTGGTCATATTTCACTGTGAAAATTGGGATACTGTACTGAGATTTTTTTTCTAATTATACCATAATTGATAATTCATTGTCATCAATTACCAAATTGCTGTTGAGTATACGAGAAAAGCACATCTTCCGTCATGTGACTAGCTTTCTGTAAACAAGCGGTGCACCTTTTGAAGTGATTTGGACAAGATTAATCTACCACACAATGTGGATACCTAATTAAATTAATAAGAGAAATACTAAGAAAAAGTTTTTCAAAGCACGACAATTCGTGCCCCGGCAGTTAAAGAACTTGCGTATTCAGCATATCCGGAATGACTCCAAAGTCCAAACTCTCACAGTAGACGAATAACAGATTTACCAGGAAGCGAGCAATATAAATTTGCATTAACATAAATCGTCATAACACATTTCCACAAGTAAAAGATTTGATAAGCAAGAGAAACATAAAATTCAAGTTGAGGAATAAGTTGCTCCAAATCATTTGAATAAATAATTAATTGAGCTGAGAAACTTCGGAAAACCACAGGGTAATAGAAAGCAAGGAATTAGTTTCGTCTTTCTTAGTGATCGTTTTGTATAGTTAGTTACCTAAAATAGAAAAGTAGTCCAGGATTTCGAATACAAAAGTCAGCACTGAAACTTGGATGAAATGAAACTTATGTATTACGATAACCATTTTCTTCATTCTCAAAACTTCACATTATATGAACTCCAAAAAAAAGAACTCTTTCGAAAGGATCACAAACAAGTAACTCGATATCCAGCAAGAGAACAATATTACACACCACCCGAAAAGAAAGAAAAAAAACACTCAGAAAGCAATTCGGAGCGATTTGTATTACCTTTCGATCCATGAACGGCCACAAGAACAACCAGAG
This sequence comes from Thalia dealbata, assembly GCA_030544415.1. Taxonomy (NCBI): domain Eukaryota; kingdom Viridiplantae; phylum Streptophyta; class Magnoliopsida; order Zingiberales; family Marantaceae; genus Thalia; species Thalia dealbata. The sequence continues at coordinate 2,606,056 of CM060454.1, forward strand.
AGCAGATAAGACACGGGCATAGTATTTTCCACCGCCACCGTCCCCGTCCCATCCCGTTATTACTCTCATAGAACAAATCCCAACCGAAGAACCACAGCAACAAAGAAAAATAAAAAAAATCCTACTTCGGCACTTATATGAGCTCGTCGACGGCAGCAGCGCTCGGAGCGCAACAAAAAAAAAGCAAAGGAGAGATCTTTAACCACACGCAAGGCGCACAAACTTTATGCCCGAAACCAGCATCAGCCGGCAGAAGCATCGATGGAGAGAGGAGGAGGCGGCTTCTTTCCGCTTCCTGCCTCGGGTGAGTCAGAGAAAGCCAACAAGGGTGTCCTCCTGGTTGAAACGAAGAAAAGGTGGTTCCTGCTGCTGCTGCTGCCATATGATGCATCGAACACTACGGAAAAGAAAGGAAAGGAGAGGGAATGGGATCGCTGGTCCACTTGCGGTCTCCGGATCGTGGAGGAGGAAAAGATTCTTTTGGATTAAACAAATGAACGAGATCGAGGAGGAGGTCGAAGTGGACGCCACTCCCCCCTCGGATGGAGACGGTGGACTGCGGTCGGAGGTCCAAGGACGAGTCCTCTCCTTTTTTTTTATTTTACCATAAATTGCAAGCCTCCTTTTCTATAATTTATCTAAGTAATAACATTTAATTTAATATATATTTATAATGATTAAATTAATAAAACTTTACCTAAAAGTTTATAACTCACTAAAATTATATATATATATATATATCTAATATCTAATAGTTCGATTTTAGATGAATTTATCCTTTTATTCTTAATTTTTTAATTATCTCACTAATTAAAAATATTATTTTTTCAATTTAAATTAATAGTGAAATAATTTAAAATATAATATTCACTTTATATACACAAAATATACATTAATAATTAAGTTCTACGTAGGATAAAAAATAAATTTAATTATTTTTTAAAAATTTAATAAGTATTAAACTTTTGTATTATGTACAACAATATACACTTAATTGAAGTAATAATGCACATTGAAACCTATACCTAATCATTGGAGTAATAATGTTAGTTGGAAAAGACCTAACTTAATTTGGTAGAAGCTTAGTAAGCAAGTTGCAGTGGGCCTATTTCATTACTAGGATTGACTTTTTCTCTTCTTTTTTTGGGCAATTGTTAAATGGAGTAAGCCAAGAACTTAGATTATATTTTCAAATTAAGCATTAAACAATACCTACTTATATATATATATACGTATAGATGATACAGAGAGTAATTGATGGAATCTAAAAACTACCCTCAATTTAATACGAGTCGATGTGGATAGTAAATTGACACTTGACAATTTAAACATCATCCTCCATACCACAACCCCCCTCAGGAGTTGGGTGGGGTGCCCTGCTGTCCTTACCTACTTTTCTTCTATTTATTCATTTATTTACTTATTATTGAACTAGTTAAAAGCCACACTTGTTAAGAAATCGAGATCAAGGAGCATGTGATCTAAGCAGTCACTCAGTATCAAATTTAGATTATGATTTTATTAACATTATTGTTTTGTTTGATGTGGATCACATTGTTCTTTTGGGTGCCAAGTGACACTTGTTGGCTCATGTTTGTCATCTCATGGCTTTGCTACTACTTTATTCTAACCAAATTAACCCTTACAACAATAATCTACTCATTATTAGGGTTTCTTAACTTATATTATTATTATAAGGACTTTTACTTTGCTATTGTTATATATATATATATATATTGAAAGCATTATTCTAGTTTATTTGATTTTGAAATCCTTACAAGCTGATATTTTTGTATAAATTGGATGTTCTTATGCATTAAAAAAAGCAAAAAGAAAAAGCTAACACTTCTACTATAATAAACAATCCTTAACAGTTTATTGAGCTGATCACATTAGATCTTGAAAAAAAAAGGGAAATAGTTTGCAAGATTGGAAGGTTTGTAGAATTAGAAGTGTAGGATGAAAGGGAGTGATACTTGCATTATGGCCCCAACAGGGAAGAAATTAAATGCAGTACTCTGATGATGAATTATAGCAAACGCTAACTGCATCCTCTCTCTAGTATTAGCCTTAAAATATACACAAGCCAAACAGATTAGCCTCCTACCTAAAAGTATGCATTAAAAATGCTAATGGAGTGAGCTTTCCATCCACCATTATGAAAGTAAAAGTATCTCTTCGAAATTAAAAACACTTGTATCAGCCCATGTATATATATACACTTTGAATTATATCAATCTGATTTGATGAACCATTTAAATATAAGCAAAAGGGAAGTGGATATGTTCTTTCCTGCTTTTAAACATGGAGAAATTTGCTTAACCTTTTCTCCACCTGGAATCAATAAAAAGGTCAGATGATGCTGCATTATAAAGAAGACATTTATCCACTGGTGAGGGTTTTAACTTTCTTCTAAAGGCTTCATTAGCTTTTTCAATGCAGTACGCAATCTTGGGAGTTGGAATCATAGAGGAGGCTTAATAATGCTAGTTATCTTCCCTCTTTTTCCTTTTCCCTTCCTTCAAGTCCTCACTAGCCTTTTTCCATTTCCCTTCAAGTCCTCACTAGCACACCTCTAGCCTTTGACAGCAAAAAAGTATTGATTGCTGGCAAATCTTAAGTTGATATTTTTATAGTCCACAGGCATTACAAGTCTCAAATCAAGATATGCAACCAAGAACAATGAAGATCTATACAAGGATCAGTACGTTAACAGGTATCCATATCTACTGCATTTAGTTCATATATGCGTCTCAATTTGAAGGACCACCACTTAAGCCCATAGCACGAAGGCCATGCCAAGATGGTGATACATGATTCACACTCTTTGGTTTATAGGAATCTAAAACATAGATGCACTTATCACACATCATAAACTGGGCATAAAAGGCACAAAAATGGTCTTATGGTGTTCCAGAATTCTACCTGCTGAGTAAATATGACGTAACCTTCTCAGGTTATTTGCAGTCAGATGACAGATTAGATTAATTGGTTCAACGACGTCAAGCCTTCCTTTTTTAGTGTTTCCCATGAAAAAGCACAAGAAAACAATTTAATCTATTACAGTGAACAAACATGATTATGGTGACTATCTTAAGGAAGTACAATTATTTTTGATGCAGTCAAATTTTGATTCTCTTGAAACGCTTGGACAAAATTGCATTGAGTAGAAGTTAAAACTCAGGAGCGAAAGCGTGTGAAACGGAACTCTCTACATCAATATTGATCCATAAACATAGTACAAGGCAGGCAACACTATATAGTGTGTTTGGTAGGAGTGGGAATATATCCTCACCTCAATTTTTATACAAATTATAACTTGGAGTAGAATATGGATTCCATCTCACAATACTCCATACCCAAACACACCCATGATGAGGTGAGCATAGTTATAAAGTTATTTGGCACAAGAAAGAATCCATTGCAGAAAAAGAAATAGTAAAGCGAATTAACCACACAAAGAAAATACCTTGAAGACAATGCTTTATAAAATGATTCACCATGATTTCCTTAACGCTGACATTTGCCAGGAGTCCCTTCTGTTTTCAGTGCATCCTCAATATGCCATGGGAATGATACGTAGAAAATAATGAATAATGCTGATAAGAGCTACATATTAAGCAAATCAAGAAAAAAAACAGAGATAAAAGTATGAGGCATAAAATCTCTGTGAAAACTTCTACAGTCATGAGGAACAGTGATGATAGAAGCTTCATAATCTGTGCATAAAAATTTCACACGTTTCATTAATTGCCTCTAGCAACTCAAAAAAAGCCATCATCAGACAAGTTTCAACTGGATCACTTTGAAGGGCTTCATAATTTGTCCAAATCCTTTGTTTAAATAAAGCGCATCATTCGTTCCATTTCAAAAAAAAATTTAGAACTTGTTCCATTTCGAAATTTTGATACACCGAAAAATTGTTAAAAGGTCAATTACAGTCCCACTGTTGGGGATTCCTGTTGGTACATGCAAAATAAGTTTAGGTTGCGAACTTCCCAGTTATCTTGATGGCAATTGTATTTACAAATTATTGCACTGATTCATCAAGACAGAGGACCAGTCCCAGCAACAGAGAATAGTACTCCACCATTGCCATCATGGCCATCAGATGTAGGTTCAGAATCTTCTGAATGATTAGAAATATCACTACTTGAATTGCATAGGTTCATTGAGGACTCATTACCATGAGGAGAACAACTGAAGGATAACAAGAAATTGAAGTAGGCATACTTGATATCGAACACCATGTCATACCCTGAGGTCAAAGAGAAAACAAAATAATCAGCCGACACTCTTTAGAAGCAATTGGTGAAAAGGTTGACAATAACAGCCAAGGCTACTCATGGAGTAGGGATGTGTAAGTGTTACATATTCAAACATTAAAGATCTACTTACAGTAATTGATAGCAATTGTCCGCCCGTTGCAGCCTGGTGTTTGCCTGACATGATGAAACCACATGCTCGGCCTGCATTATAATTGACATTTTGTTGCAACCACATTAATAAATTCAACTCATTATATCCAAGAACAGGGAAATATTTATAACAAAATCCCGATGAATCAAAACCCGGTTTAAACCAAAATTTTCAGTGTTCACATGTACAACTTAAGCTATCATCTTCATTATGAAGAATCAGTGTAAAGAGCAAGAGGGAAGGAACGGCAAAATTGTAAGAAAAGAAGCAGCTTTGAAAGGACACAATAGAAAACAGCATTTAGAGGAGAAAGTATCAGTATACTTACAGGTAGAGAATCTCCCCTGCTTTGACAGTGCATTCAAAAGGCTTTGGGCCCTCAAAGTATAGAGGGAAAGACGATCTCTGCTCGGCCATGGCCTCTGGTGATGGAGGGTAGGGATCGACGCTGCACCAAGGAACAAGAACCTCGGGCTCTACCACTTCCAGCTTCAGCTCCTCCATTCCCTGCCACGCACCGTTTCATCACCTGAATCGGAGATCAAGCAAAGGAGAACTCGGCGACGGCAAGGGGAAGAGAGTACTTCAGATGACGAGGATGAAGGTGCGGTGACGTATTGGGCGGCGGGGTAAGGGCGGACGTAGAGACGGTGGGCCTCGGTAGGGGGCAGCAGGAGGAAGTGCTTCTCCCCGGTCACGACGACGTATAGGTTCTCGTAGTGATCCTTGTGAAACGACGTCTCTGACCGCCCGTTCCCGATCCAAAGGTTGACGGCCTCCGGGCGGCAGCCGAGCGCCTCCGTGGCCCACGGAATGTGCGGTTCCACGTCCGCCGCCAGCGGCGAGTACTCCTCCCGGAAGCAGTCGTTCTGCTGCTGGGCGTAGGCCACGATCGAGGAGGAGGGAGATCCGGTAGAAGAAATTAGGCCGAGCGCCTCCACGAACTCCATGCTCCGGACGCAGGCGGAGGCAAAGCAGAGACCGCCGCGGGTGCCGCCGCCTAGCTTGGGCGGGAGGGGGACGAGCGAGTCGGCGCGGCCCTGTGGGGTGAGGTGGACGGAGACGGAGCGTCCGCCGAGTACGTCGCGGAGGTACGCATCGTCGGACCAGAGGGAGCGGGCGAAGGCGGGCCAGTGGAGGGTGGAAGAGCGAGAGATGACGCAGGGTTTGTTGGCCGCGACGAAGTCGCGGAGGAATCGAATAGGCGTAGGCGGCGAATCAAGCCGCTCCACCTCGCCGGCCGTGCCGAAGCTGAGCTCACGGGCCTCCGCCCACAGATTCCTCAGCTGCCCCTCCGCCATCGGCCGTTGGCTTTCTCCGTCGCAGGCCGCCGTCACGGCCTCTCTCCCACTCCCAGCAGAGTGTGAGGAGCCGGCGATTTTATACTCATGTAGTAGTTGGAATATTAGCGGGTCGAATTCTGTGTAAATGAACCTAGATCCGATAAGAACCGGCTTTTATGAAATAGGATCCTCTAATCTTTCATAAATCCGACCCGAAGTGCAGCGCTTCAACAAATTTCTATTTTAATCCCTAAATTTTGTCTTTAATATCATGACAATTTAAAGATTAAGGACTAAAAACATAATTTTATAAACATTTGAGGTCTGAAATTGAACTTTTACCGACAATTTATAGCAAATCCGTCGTTGCAAGTTTCGTTTTTGTAACGGCGACGTCGACGAGACCGCCGCGTCCGTTGCATTCTCCTCCTCCCCAACTCCCCTCTGCCTCGACCGGAACAACCGCCGTGATAAATACCATCCGCCTAGGGATCCCCCTCCATCTCCATTCCTGCCGGCGGCGACGGACTTGGGAACTTGGGATTGGAGAGAAGAGCCCCCGTCATGGCAGGCGGCAAAGATAGCAGCGGTCTCAACGTCGCCGATCTCAGCGCCGTCCTCCCCTCCGCTGCCGGTCTCTCCCTCTCTCGAATGATCTTTTCATCTGCGTATCGGTTCTCTGCCCTCGTATTTATTGCTTTTATATTTATGGTCGGTGATGCGTAGTGTCGAGCGCGGAGGATGGAGTGGACGCGGCGGCGGCGGCTGCAAAGGTGAGTTGTTTCTCCAACCTTTGACGTCTGGAAGTATCTCCCTTTATTTTTGGTGATAGCGGCGTTAGGGTTTCTTGCAGAATGAGGTGCGGAGTCTGGCGGATCAACATCCTCCTGGGTTGGAGAATCTCACCCCCAAGGTCAGGAAGCGCGTTCAAGCTCTCCGTGTAATCCAGGTTCTTTTGCTTTTCTTCTAAAGTATAATCTCTCTTTTCTTATTACATGTCATACTTATTTTGATTGGAAATTGAAATGCTGCATCTGAAAGTCCAATGTCTTTGTTCCACATATTATATATCTGATGACTGCGCCGGTTCATTTCACATTTCACCTTTTGGGGCACAATTCATTGAGATTGCTCGTTGAACTATAGGAGTTATTCATCTGATGATTTTAGGGGTTTTGGTGCCCCTCGGAGACTACTAAGGCTAGTTAGAAATCATACTCCTGGATATTCCAGGGGCATCTGTTTCATATAGAATATTCTCCCTTGTCATACTAATAATATTTATCAGTTGTCCTTTTATTATCTTTTTGAATATAGATTACTAAGTGAAAACACTAGGTCTGAATAACTTGGCATTTGTGAGAATTAGGAACAGTGGTTAGCACCAAAGTTCAAACAGGAAAATAACTTGGCATTATTTATTGCCCAATTACTTAGTAAACTAATCTTGAATATGCGCCAAAGGGCCTTCCTAGGTCTGAAACCTTTTGATTTTTGGGATAATAGATTCTCACTTACGTGTGGCCTTCATTCATACCTGTCTGCGCAGGTGTTTCAACTGTGGAATGCTCCTCTATTGATGAAATTTCTCATCTCATAACTTTGGCCGGTTGCTTGGCCTCGTATGTATCTGTTGTTGCTTAGTTTATAGCTAAATAGCCTAGATATCATGTATAGCAGTTCACAAAATTAGGGAAAGTCGATGTGCTGAATCATGACCAAGTTCAGGTCGTTTGAATCCTCAGTATCAAGGACAACATTCCTCCTGAATTAAGTTCTATTAGTTCAAAGACATCATTTTTTACCTACAACGAATGAGATCTTCTTTTAGCTCTTCAAGCGTGGATTAAGTTCTATTACTTCAAAATTGAGTTGGAACTCTATGATAGTAAAATTGTCATTGTAAGATCTGTTCTAAATCGCATGTTTTTTTGTCATCATACAGAAGGAACATGATGAGCTAGAAGAAAATTTTTTGGAGCAGAAAGCTGCACTAGAATCCAAATACCAAAAACTCTATGAACCCCTCTATGTAAAGGTAATTTAGCCATGATAAAACCGTTCATCAACTATATAATATGTCGGGTTTCTTATTAACCCAGGACCACTGTACTTTTTTATAAGGATGTTTCCGCACATTAATAACCATTGATGTATGGACCGTTTGCTTTTAGATCTTCCATAATCCTTGGACAATTCGTTCCTCTGAGGATTCTGAGCAATGTAGTCCTGGATGCTTTACTTGCTTTATCTGCTAATCTGAATTTTTTAATTTGTCTGCCTTATTTAACTTTTGTAAATGATTCAGCGGTATGAGATTGTGAATGGTGTGGTTGAAATTGATGGAGCCACAGATGGTGTAACAGATGAAGCTGTCACTGAAGGTTCTAAGCCTGTCTCTTTTGTTTCTATATGGTCCTTTCATTGATTTCTCTGCTAACTGTGTACTTTTGATGCAGAAAAGGGGGTTCCAGATTTTTGGCTAACTATACTGAAAACAAATGATGTGGTAGCTGATGAGGTGACAGATCGGCTGATACATTTTGATGCAATTTTGTTTTTCTATTATAGATTGTCGACAAATTCTCCATTTTTCTGCATTCAGATCCAAGTGCGTGATGAAGGAGCTTTGAAGTTTCTCAAGGATATAAGATGGCATAGAACTGAGGAGCACAAGGGATTTAAGCTTGAGTTCTTCTTTGATCCCAATCCTTATTTTAAAAACTCTGTCCTGACAAAAACGTATAAAATGAGTGACAGCGATGACGATGAACCAATTCTGGAGAAAGCAATTGGGTAATTTTGCGCTCTTGCATAGCATCCGCTTGTTAACGATTTTCCTCTAATCTACTTCCTGATTCAGAAATATTTATTGAGTTGTTATTAGGACACAAATTGAATGGTTCCCTGGTAAGTGTTTGACAAAGAAGGTTCTGAAGAAGAAACCAAGGAAAGGGTCAAAGAGCACAAAACCTGTCACGAAAACTGAACACTGTGAGAGTTTTTTCAACTTCTTCAGTCCACCTCAAATGCCTGCAATTAATGACGATGATGATGACATGGATGAATATGCTGTAAGTCAGCGGCTTTATTATTTACAAATGAGATGAAACTGAAGGACATGTGTATGATGTTGTCTTCTTTTTTTACCCATTTTTTCATGAACAGGCTGAACAGTTGGAGAACTTATTGGAGCAAGATTATGATATTGGGTACTGTTTTTAATTTTGTTCGCCTTATATCATTTTCAAAATGATGAAATTTTTTTCAGTTCATTGCGGATTGAACTTAATGATACAGAACTCTTCTTTGCCATGTAAATTATTTTCGACTATGATGCTGAAGCAGTTTTGATTTCGCAGATCTACAATAAAAGACAAGATCATTCCACGTGCCGTCTTGTGGTTTACAGGGGAGGCTTATGGGGATTACGAGGATGATGAAGAAGAAGAAGATGAGGAGGATGGTGATGACGACAGCGATTCTGAAGACTAAGGAAAGGCCAGAAGAAAGGTGCGCACTTGAAAGATTTATCTAGCCTTAAAGATGACGACTAGCAAAAATGAACTCAAGTTTGTTATCATCTTTTGGTCAGACAAAGTTCACCGTTTCTTTTAAATGTATGACTGTGCAAGGCATCTTTCAATTGTTCAGTTTCTGCTTGACGTTTGGTATTTCAAAACTTTACCTGTGTATACAAGTAAAAGGGGAAAAGAGAAGTTAAATAAGAACGTTTGTCATCCGAAAATAAGAGGTATTCTTCATTTATCATTCTGGTACTTCCCAGTGCTCTACATCTTGATTCTTCGACATGTTATTTCTATTTTCCTTGACTGAAAATTTTTCTTTCCTCGTATGATTGTGTGAAACTTGCAGAACGTGGGAATGATCCTAAGAGGTAGAACATCAACAGCAGGTGGATAAGTCTGCCGAGTGCAACTAGGGAAAACTAGTACTAATAAAGAGATTAACTTGATATGAAACAGGGGATAAGTCTGCCTCTTTTCAGCAAAAAGTCTTCTTGGCGATTGACTGGTTATATATCTGGATTTGTTGTCCCTCTCTTTTCCTACGTCCTATAAACCTTATCACATGTTCTAGTAATTGCAGAATGACTATAGGAGTAGAAATGTCGTGTTTGAATTCTAATACAGTGATGAATCAAGGCAAGGAGAGACAGGGTTGTTTGCATTGGATCTGTTTATCATGTATGTATACAACAAGAGTGCCTAACTCATCCTTGGGTCTTGTTCCATTCGTAAAATGAAAAAATCAGAGGAAACGTACGCTTTGTGCATTGATTTTAGTTAAAAATATTTTAAATTATCCTATAGGGAGTAGGCATACTATCTTAAATAATAAAATATTTTTAGTTTTACATTGGCGTAATTATAAAATCTACAGGGAGTAGTCATGCTTATCGGGCACTAGTGCCTCGGTCCGTTCAAACATCTAATAAATGGTTCATATAACTGCTCCGTACATATATATGCCACCCGCAGCAGGTTAATATGGTTCAACGTACTCCCTATACCATGAGGAAATAAAATAAACAAGCAGCTTTGAATTAACCAAGTGGTCCACATTTGCAACCCAACCACGTCACGTCAAATTTCTATAATCTTATCCAAAAATGAATATAATCGTGGAATACATGGGAAGCTGCTCGTGATTTGACTGCCGGAAATTAAACTAAGGGGGCACAATTTTCCTAAAACATCCATCCTATACATGTGTCATGAAGACCAAAAGACCAGAGGAACATGTTAAAAAAGAAAGGAGGAGAGATCACGTCGGTGTTATCAACTATCTGCTTTCCTTCCTATAATCTATCGGTCAAAACAAAAAAATTAGTTCTAGAAAAACAATGGAACTTTCAAAAACCACCCCACTTCATAAACTTTTTCACTTCGTCATATAAGACCAAGATGGCAGCGGCGCCTGTGCTCCTAAACATGTTAGAGACTGCTCCCCGATAAAACGAAGTCAACCCCTCCAATCTATAAATCTTCTTCCAACAATCCAGAGTATTACGGTACATGGGTTTCTCCAATCCCGACTGCATCATCATCCTCCTCCTCACGGTGTCCAACGGATACGACACGAGCCCTGCCAGGGTCGTCACGGCCTGCGCCGTTACCCATCGCTTCCACAGCGCGGACTCTTGTGGGAGGACGAGGTCTTTGGCCGTGTCGAAACCACCGAAGTATAGGCCGCGATGGATGATCATCCCGTGAACTGAGGCAGGGAGCCCTCGGTAGATCCCCTGAATGCCATCCTTCTTGTAGATGGTGCGGAGGAAATGGCTGATGCCTCTGAATTGCCGGAAGTCCGTCCGGCCGATGTCGGCTGCAAGCCGGGTGTGGGCAATGTCCAGCGGATAGATGATGACCAAAGTCGTGCAGCCTGCTGCAGCCCCCGCTGTGAAGTTGGAAGCTGCAACAGACATGAATGGGTCAGCCTCTCCTCTCTTCAGTATGTTCCTGTAGAGATCCTGAAAGTGTGGAGATCGATGTCAGTAAACTTTTACCACATATATACCAAATGTGACATGAAGCTACGAGTGGAGCTCCTTCCACTGTGCAGTGTGGGAGGTTCAAAAATACTTGAGATTCAAGAAACCAAATGATTTCATATTCAAACATCCCATAAATCTACTTGCACTAGAATAGTGTGTTAAGCCCACAGCAGAGCGTGTTTGAGAAATTATGCACAAGGAGGATGCGAAAAGTCAAGAGGAACTTAAGGATCTATCTATAACTAGAACATGTCACTCAGGAGCAATGAAATTGTAAATTGAAATCAGATGAACCAGTTATAGAACAAATGACCAGATCCCAGCTTCAGTTATGTGTGAATGACCAAATTCGTACTCTTCCTGAATAATTGACGTTCAGAATAAAATCACTTTTCTTGTAGAATTTATTTTGATAGCGCCCTAACGAGATCCATAATTCATCAGGTTAACTACTTCATCAATGGTATCTCATTTTTACCTCTCTGATCAGATTAACTATAATGGTCATTTGTTCTATGGGTGAAATTATGAGAACCTGAGGACTGAGAAGGTGAATGTTTGTTTACTAGAAGTCTAGAATACTGAAGACGCAGCAGAAGTTTTTACCCAATTTTCCCTTTTCTCACATATTTGCAGAATATTTTGCAGTCCTCCACTAATGTAAATCAACATAGACGTATTTGACCTACAAAATCACATCTTAACGATGACCACACCTTTCAGTTTAGGCAAAGCCTCCATGCTCTCAGTACTAGAGTAGCATAATCCTCTTTAACAGTAAGATCCAGATGAAAGGAATAATACATTAATAGGAAAAACTATCCATCTGAAGGAACCATGCCATTTTTTTGTTATAAACTCTAAAGGACAATGACAAGTGAAAAGATTTGCTAATTTTCTTGTAGTGAGGAACTGAAGATATCAACGGTCAGCAATGCGTGCATACAAATATGTATTAGCATAAATAATAATAATAATAACATCAAGGAAAAAATGCGTACAAAGAGCACATATGCTTCTAAATATCCAGATTCATGTATAGACCTTTCATGCTTTCATCAGAAAAGAATTATGGAAAAAGAATCCTAACATAGTTTCCTCAAAGAAAAATAATTTTAACTACAAGTTTCACCACTGACATGATATTCTAAACAGATACTATATACAGTGAGAAGAAAGATAATCAACAGTTTACAGTAACAAATAAAGTGATGACAAAGTTAGTCAATTGGCATTAATTATCTAGAATCTCAATGGACAATCAAGACAGGATGTGTTATGTCATTACGCTCAAATTGGGTATTAAAGGAGAAGAACTAACAGAAGGCAAAACACGTGGCAAAGTGTATTAAATATAGTTCGGCAGGTTGATGGTGAAAGGATACTGACACAAATACCTGGAATAGACCTATCACCTATGGTGCCCTGGTGAAATAAAATATCAATTACCCATTACATTGCCAGACTAGGCATAATACTCATGCTACATGTGACAGTGAACATGAATGTGCCTAAAAAGCATCAGGAAAAGCCATGAAAGTATTTGTCTGGCAGCTTATTAATTGGATCGGAGGTGCTAATATAAAAGCAAGCTTGCACAGTCACTGTTGACCTGATCCCTGAGCTGAAGCATGTTGAATGCTGTGCGTTGTCAAAAGCTGCTCTAGTAGTACAATCCAAACTGGATTCAGCCTTTGTCTAGCATGGAAGCAATCATTTAACTAATCTTAGTTCATCTTCGTTGCCAACTAAGTGTAGGGTTTGAAGAGAAATAAGTTATCCTATATGCACGTGCGTCCCCTTTTGGCTTCCCTTTTGACATGACCCATTAACATCAGTTGGTCAGTACCTTGCGAATGCCCAAGGCTGGGTAAAGAGTTGCAGAGAACACGTGTGTCTTCGCATGCAATCCAGGAATCTTTGTACATTTTATAAGAGGGAATAATGCACAGTCAACAAGAAAGTACGTAGAAAGATGCGAGAAACCATCTTTGTTACACATTCGTTCCATCAGTTTTCCAAAAGGAATTCTGGTACTATAATTAGTAGGGAGAAAACATCACCAAAGAATCGGCATCAGTTCTCAATAAATATGGAATTGAGAGTCAGGCTCAGGCATTCGTTTCATCAGGATTTCTCAAAAGGTAACCAAATTGCCGCATTAATAATGATTCGATTCCAGGGAATCGATTACCCCATCACGTGCTTACAGCTGAAAAAGAAGACGGGAGCAAAAATAGAAATCCAATTGTGCGGTCGAGAAATCAACCCAATAACAGAAATTGGGAAGAATCGCGGAAGAGAGAGGGAGGGAGGGGAAGGAAAGCTGCGAGCATACCTTGAGGGAGAAGTTGAGGGCAACGGAGGGGTAGTATCGGATGACGCCGGTGCCGTTCCCACGCCAAAGGGAGAGGAACCCTTCCTCGCGGACGGTGCGGGCGATGCAGTCGACCATGCCTCGGAAGCGGCGGCCGCGGCCGAGGAGGGCGGCGTTGCTCTCCTGGGTCTGGAGGAGCAGCTTGGCCCGCTCGATCGGGGCCACCACGGTGTGCACTACCCCGCCCATCACCGCCCCCGCCACCACATCCCTCTGGAACTCCCACATCCGCCCCCTCCTCCGCCCTCCCCTGCTGCCACCGCTCGTCGATTCCATCACCAAACGCCACTCCTCCTCATGCTTCCCGCATCTACCTACTTCCCAGCTCTCTCTCCCTCGCTCGCTCGGTTCTCCGTACCTTCTCCTCTCGGTCGTCTTCTCCGCGCGCCTATCGATCGATCGATCGCCGCTGCAGCGGGCGGGCGGTCGCTTCCTACCTTGCCTCGTCGTCTCTCCCCTTCTCTCTTCGTCTCCTTCTCCCAGGTGGGCTTATATAAAGAGAGAACGGAAGTCACGTGGGCAGGGAATGGAAGTCTCTGCCCTATCTCAGGGGATCACGGATTTTAAAGCAGGGAGATCTCACGGCTCCTGAGGTACGAGAAGAACGCGAGATCGACTTCCACCGTCGGATCGAGCTCGAGCACGCCTCCTCTAGGAGGCCTGCCGGACGCGTTGATCGTCAAAATTCCCGCTGCGAGATCGGACGGGAGCACGAATCATGAGGTGTGAAGAGGCAGACGATCGATTCACCCTCGTGGCACCGATCTTAAGGCACCGGCGGAAATGGATCTGAGTCGCGAGATCCGATGAGACACGAATCTTGGAACAAGATGTGCGGCGAACCATTGGAGTTGTTGGCGGGGCTGCGTGAATCGTAAAGCACAAGGATGGAGAAAATATTGATTAATTTTGAAACGTTCATAATTTCCATAAAGCTTGGTGTACTACTAATTAACCAAAAAAAAAAGTAGGAGAGAGGATGACGGATATTAGAAGTATCAATCCACCAAGCCCAAAAGGCCCAAATGGAAGAAAAAAAACCCTTCAATGCTCACTAAGATACACATGTCTAATACCTGATTAATTAAGCAGAAGAAAGCTTTTAGCTTTATAGAATCATATCACATACCTAAGCAACATAAATTTAAGAACATTACATTTTATTTTATTGTCATTTATTTATTTATTTAAAAAATAGTTTATCCAAAATTATTTTTTTGATGATTTTTTTTTTGTGAACTTTATCTTTTTGATGAATTGATGAGTTCAATGTGAAAGAGATAGAGCGAGAAAAAAAGTCAAGTTCTATAGCATGCATAATTAAGTGAGTGCATGCTTAACTTGTGGACCAATCTATCTATCTATATTATATATATATATATATATATCCATCCTTCTTCATTTTTGTCCACTTTATTCTCTTCTTTCTATATACATAATAAGTAAAGGAACAGATGTATGGAGACAAACCATTGAACACTGTGAATAGTAATATATACTTTTAAGCAATGTTTTAGCACACTTAATTATTTATCTTCCTCCAGCTTCAAAAAGGCATCATATTGATAGCCTACATATCTCATTAATGGGTCTCCAGTTTATTGCTTGTGCTCTTCTTTCCTTCACCCGTAAGCAAACGCTGCGCATTCATCTTTAAAAATGTTATCTTTTGTTTATCTGATTGAGTTAAAACGAACAAATTTTTTAAAAAATATTCTACCGAAAAAAGGACTTGGTAAAAAAATCTGAATAAATTGCAGCCTATTCATTAAATTGGGTTCACGTGTGAGCTCACAAGTTAATTAAAATCTTCCCCGCTCTCCTGCCTTCAAAAAAGCAAAACTTATAAGAGAGAACAGAAAAGAATTGTTCTTTTACAGGGGGTTACTACTGACCGCTTCTTCTTTTTTTCCCCTATATATTTTGTGAATGTTAAAACTGAGAAGCTTTTTTTTATTCAATGGATTACCGAATGCATTAACACCTTAGAATCAGAAGTTCCCTGCAGCCCACGCTCCTCCTCTGTCTCATGGTTTGAATTCCCTGCACTGTTTATTTTTCTGGATTAATTCAGCAGTATCTTCTGAAATGTCGGAGTATTCAGTCACAGCACTAGAGGTTGTCATTCTTACAAGTTAAAATATTTTACCACAAAAAAAAAGTGATAGTTAGATCGTCTTCTTGGTGGCAGAAGTTAAGTAACCCAGTCAATGGTTATTAATTCCTTCTCAAATTTTTTCCTTCTGCTGCGTGTGGAGGGAGGTACTTCATTTAATTTCAAGCACATTAACTGCGCGTATTTGAACAGGTAGACCGCTCTTTTTAACATCGTTTTCGGTCAGGTTGCATTGTCGAAAGATCACTGACAATGTTTGCTGCGAACAACTCAAGATGTATATGCTTTAATCACAAAAGTTAGTATTGATTAGAGAGGAATACTCGTACATATATCTTCTTCTTCACAGCTTGCAATGGAAAAGATAAAAGGGACAAATTTAATCTTACCGGACACCTCATGGCGACTGCTTTTTCCAGTTTTCCTAATGTTAGGAGACAGAAAAGAAAGAGAAAAAAGATTTGTTCCACTGTTCAATCTGAACGCAGTGATTGGGGCTAGAATTCCATATTCTGGAGTTGGGTGGGGGAAGAGCCGCACCAACCGCAACAATGAAGTGACCACTTCACCATCATCACTGCTCCAGCTGCGCTCCTCACCACTTTCATCCCTTCTCCTATTTATTCTCCACCTCCTTCGTTCTTCTCCACAGTTCTAGCCTGCTCATCATCGCTCTTCGGAGGGAGCCCGGGAGGAAGTGAAGGAAAGCAAAAGGCACTGCGAGCAGCGTCGCGAAGGGAAGAAATGGAGTGAGGAGTGGGGAGAATTGCAGGCCTGCAAGAAGACAAAGAGTAGGAGGTCGGAAGGAGAGAGAAATGAATAAGAAAATTGATTAAAAAAGGGATTTTTGTGCTCCGACCCATCGCGTCCCGAGCTTTCTCTCTCCTCCGGCGCGGAGAAGTGGTTAAAAATACTATTTTGGCTGGCAGCAGCGCTAGAGAGCGAAGCAGCGGCCGGGGGAACCAAAAAAGGCGCCAACTTGATGGCACCCGGGTCGGCTGCGCCCGCCGGCGGAAGGTCTCCGTCGTTGCCGCTGCTTCTCCTCGCTGCTGCTGCAGCGGCGGTGGCAGCCTTGGTGCTGTTGCCGTCGCCGGTGTCCGCCGCTGTCTCCTACGACCGCAAGGCACTCGTCATCGGGGGACGACGGAGGATTCTGATCTCTGGCTCCATTCACTACCCCAGAAGCACCCCCGAGGTTTGCCCATTCCCTAACTTTACTGGAGTTCTTCGGCATCGGATTCGTTTCTTTTCTTTTTGGGGGATTTCTTGATCTTCTTCTCCGCTTGGGCGTTTTGTTGTCTTCAGATGTGGCCGGATCTCATCAAGAAGGCGAAGGATGGTGGCCTCGACGTGATCCAAACTTATGTGTTCTGGAACGGCCACGAGCCTTCTCCAGGCGAAGTATGCTGCGATTCCATATCTGCCATTATCTGCTGCTCCAACCTCTGCAACTTTTACTGATTCTTTTTTGTGACAGTATTACTTCGACGGAAGGTACGATTTGGTTCGCTTCATCAAGCTGGTGCAGCAGGCCGAGCTTTATGTTCATCTCCGCATTGGACCCTATGTTTGTGCTGAATGGAATTTTGGGTAAAAATTCACTTCTTTCTTCTTTTCTCCCACAATAAAAAGTGCGTAGATGGAATTTTGTGATGCGATTTTTGTGTTACATTACCAGCGGCTTCCCTGTCTGGCTAAAATACGTTCCTGGTATTGCTTTCCGAACAGACAATGAGCCTTTCAAGGTAGGATCAGTCACTGATCTACTTAATTTCTCGGTTCTTTGACCTCCTTGCTTTTGCTTGAAGATTTCAATTTGCTTTCAAACAGGCAGCAATGCAAAACTTCACTGAGAAGATCGTGGGCATGATGAAGTCTGAAGGACTCTTTGAATCGCAGGGTGGCCCTATAATCCTTTCTCAGGTAACTACAACCAAATTAAAAATTGATCTTTATTGTTCGCAAATTGACTCCAACCATCATACTGATGGTGCTAATTTTTCTGCTAAAATCATGTAGATCGAGAATGAATTTGGGCCACTGGAGTATGACCAGGGAGAGCCTGCAAAGGCTTACGCTGCCTGGGCTGCAAAAATGGCAGTCGGTCTTGACACCGGGGTCCCATGGATCATGTGCAAAGAAGACGATGCCCCTGATCCAGTGGTACTCTTCTTCTTCTTTTGCCTGACACTTGATTGGATTGGCAAGAATCTCTCCTCTTTTTTTGTTCCCATGCCTAATAATTTCTATGTGTGCCTTGTCCTTGTGGCCCCATTGAGCACATGCATTAACTATACCACTTGAAGTTCATTCTGTTTTCATTAGGAACATGACTAGGAGTCCTTATGTTTTCATATGGTTCCAACCAATGCTTTGGACATTTATGATTTGTGTTACCTGGATTGATGCTGGACCTTTAATCAGTTTTCCCTTCTTTTTTCCTCTAAACCTTTTGTAAACAGATCAACACCTGCAATGGATTCTACTGTGACTACTTCTCCCCAAACCAGCCATACAAACCCAACATGTGGACTGAAGCTTGGACTGCTTGGTAATTCCTAATGGAGACAGTTTGAGCTTCAGTTAACTGATTAGTCAAAATTTTGTATAGAAATTTTTATAATCAGGCTTTCAGCTTTCAGTTTGTTGAAATGCCTCTATGTAGCGAAATAAGTCACATTTGTTGCAGGTTCACAGGGTTTGGTGGTCCTGTTCCTCACCGACCAGTTGAGGACCTTGCATTTTCTGTGGCAAAATTCATACAGAAGGGTGGATCTTTCGTTAACTATTATATGGTAAGAAGTTTTGCTCTAAACAATCCAAAACCAATTGTTTCTAGATATCAGTGGCCGGGTTCTAATGTAATGTCCTTATGCTTGTGCTTATTAGTACCATGGTGGGACAAATTTTGGCCGAACTGCTGGTGGACCATTCATTGCCACAAGCTATGACTATGATGCACCAATTGATGAGTATGGTAGGTAGAGTTTGCCATTTTTCTGGTATGCATGTTCCTTGCATTAAAAGGCTTCTTTATTGATTGTCTTGGGAGATACAGTTTTGAGAAAAATATAAAATCTACGTATATCTATATATTGTTTTTCTTTTGGCATAGACAAGTAGTCGGCCACTTCAATAACATTTTATGAATGTGATGCAAGTTCTGTGATCTAAAGGCAGTTGATAAGTTAAATCAACAAAGTTTGAGGGGCTAAACCTCTATGATGCTCAGAGAAACCATACCAACAAATAATCCTCCCAGAGCATCTCACATTTTTTTTTGAATAATGTATTTTGACTGATGGTGATGTCTTATATGTAACTCCATTGTCTCAGTGCCAATCAAATCTTAGTTAATTCTTAGGCAAAAAATTTGATAACCTTTTCTTTCGTCTAGGACTGTTAAGACAACCAAAATGGGGCCACCTGAAGGATCTCCACGTTGCAATCAAGTTATGTGAACCAGCTTTGGTTTCAGGTGATCCTGTGGTTACGTCGCTTGGAAATTATCAAGAGGTTTTTAATTGATACTACTTATAACCAGAAAAGCTTATTCTTTCTGCATTTTGGTTCTTGCATGTGAACTAACACCTGATCCATTATTTCAGTCACATGTTTTTAGGTCAAGCTCAGGAGATTGTGCTGCTTTCCTTGCCAACTATGACACCTCTTCATATGCCCAAGTTGCTTTCAATGGAAAGCATTATGGTCTCCCTGCCTGGTCCATAAGCATTCTTCCTGACTGCAAGACTGAAGTTTACAACACTGCCAGGGTGAGACAAACTGCAGAGCAATTAGTCGTTTCCATCTGTTGTGAATCCATAAGAAATATAACTTTTTTCTGTTTTGGTCCTACTTGTTTCGAGGTTTCTTACTAGACCTTCCATCCAGTGATTCAAGAATCTTGTGTTTTTACTATATCTATAAACAATTAGCTGTTTGAAGAAAATGTAACTGTCAAGAAACTGGCTGTATCTTTGGATCAGATTGCTAATGATTTATCTACTTGGCATAAATGATTGCTAACAGGTGGGCGCACAGACGTCCCTGGTTAAGATGGATCCAGTGGGAGGGTTTTCTTGGGCGTCATACAATGAAGAGCTGAACTCCATTGGTGAAGAAACCTTCACAACTGATGGACTGTTGGAGCAGGTAAATGTGACCAGAGATGCTACAGACTACCTATGGTATACCACATAGTAAGTTGAACTCAGTATACTACTCTTGGCATCTTTGCATCTACACTGAACTTAATAGCTTCAGCTCATACTAACGCAAATCCGAATCCACGCATAGTGTCAATATAGATAAGGAAGAGCAGTTCCTACTGACAGGCCAGGATCCAGTTCTCACTGTGATGTCAGCTGGTCATTCTTTGCATGTGTATATCAATGGACAACTGAGAGGTCTGTCAACCATGACTTTTCTGATATGGTTTAAGGGCATGACATTGGGAGTATCCACTCAGTTTCGGTCTTCACTGTAAATGTTCATCTTACTTGAGGCAACTTTGTCGGTCAGGTACTGTCTACGGCGGGGTGGACAACCCTAAATTGACATACACTGGAAATGTGAAGCTGTGGGCTGGCAGCAACACAATCTCAATACTCAGTGTCTCAGTAGGGCTCCCTGTGAGTTTTCTGAATCTACCATGACTTTTCCATGTTTCCTGAAGCACCAAAACCTCTTAACAATACCCGTGCGTCCTGTTTTGCATCCTAGAATGTCGGTGAGCATTTCGAGACATGGAATGCTGGGGTTCTTGGGCCAGTGACTCTTAATGGTCTTAATGAGGGAAGAAGAGACCTCACATGGCAGAAATGGACTTACCAGGTGAGTTCACTCCAACCTTTCACCACCCTGCAGCAGTTAACTGATATTGACATTTCTTTCCAGATTGGTTTGCGTGGTGAAACCATGAATCTACATACGCTGAGTGGGAGCTCTTCGGTCGAATGGCAAGAAACGTCTCACAATCAACCCCTAACATGGTACAAGGTAAAAGATGTGATGAATCTGGAAAAAAGGAACAATTTAAACTTTTGGAACAAGGGATCAAAGCAGTCAAACTTAACTGGCACCACTTCATCGGTTTCTTCAGGCTTTCTTCAATGCGCCAGATGGTGATGGACCTTTAGCTTTGGACATGAGCAGCATGGGGAAAGGGCAAGTATGGATCAATGGACAAAGCATCGGCAGGTACTGGCCTGCCTACAGAGCGTATGGAACTTGCGGCGGATGTGATTACCGTGGACAGTACGATGAGAAGAAATGCCAAACCAACTGCGGGGAGTCCTCTCAAAAATGGCAAGTGTGCTTCTCTGAAGCTGCTTTAACAACTTGATGCAGCTTCTGTTCATTCATCATCACTCGTGTGTAAGTGTGGTTTTCTCGTAAACCTTCAGGTATCATGTACCCCGTTCGTGGCTGAACCCGACGGGTAACCTCATGGTTGTGTTTGAAGAGTGGGGAGGTGACCCTGCGGGCGTCGCGATGGTCAGGAGAAGCGTGGGCAGCGTTTGTGCCGACGTATCTGAATGGCAGCCATCGATGAGCAACTGGCACACCAGAGAGTATGGAAAACCGAAGGTCCGTCTGTTCTGTGAACCTTGGCAAAGCATAACTGCGATCAAGTTTGCTAGCTTTGGAACTCCACAGGGAGTCTGTGGAAACTTGTCCGAGGGAAGCTGCCATGCCCACAAGTCATATGATGTCTTTGAGAAGGTTAATCTTCTGAACCACATGAAACATTTGATTCTATCATTTCAAAACCTAGTCGGATGCACTGATCATATTCCACCAAGTGCTGGATTCATTGCAGGAATGCATCGGTGAGCAGCGTTGCTCCGTGACGGTCTCGCCTGAGTTCTTCGGAGGAGACCCGTGCCCTGGAATGACAAAGAGGATCGCGGTGGAGGTCATTTGTGGATAGTGAGTGATTAGTAGTCTCTAGAACACAGAAATGGGATTGCGGTCTGCTTTCACTGCCGCCGATGAAGTTTTCGGAAGTGCGACGCAGTCAGAGAGATCAAGTGCAGCGCACCTACAGAATTCTGAAGCTACAGTTAATTGAAAGTATATTGATTGATTGAGAGAGTTGGAATCGCGATTGAGTTTGCAAGTGTGATTCTGCTTGTAATTGTGAGGGTCATTGCAGTGTCTGATTCTGATATCTGCAGAACCAAAACACGCTATGCTTACTATTTCATCATCATTCATCAGCAGGCCACCAAAATTTAAGAATCAATGTGTCGTAAAACTTAAAAAGGAATGGCTAAGTTATATTGATCGATGGAGAAATGGAGTCAAAAGTTAACCTTCATCTTCTTTTCCCCTCACTGAGAACTCTGTTTTCATTAAGAGCCCATCTTTATCGTTATTTATTATCATGAGAGTTTTATTACCTGTCTTCTAACTGCTAAAACCATGTATTAATCAACCCGGTCGGCGGTGACGGCCCCCGCCGACGACCAAGCGGGGAAGGAACTCGGTCCAGGTGCAGCTAGGGCTCGACGGCGGTCGGCGGAGGCGGGGGTACCCCGACCAGCCGGGCCTTGTCCGCCATGGAGAAGGTGAGGTTGACGAGGCCGGGCCTGCTCCGCTCGTCGACGACGGGCGCGGAGAGGAAGTGCATGTTGACCGAGACGCGGCCGTCGGCGAGGTTGTAGGTGGAGGAGACTCGGTGGAGGCGGCGCTCGCGGTGCATCAAGCGGGGGTTGGTGGCGGCCATGGAAAAGGCTTCCTCCTGGGACATAAACAAGAACGCAGAGAAGAAGAAGAAGAGGAAGACGACTAAGACAACCACCAACACGGAGGAGGAGGAGGAGGAAGAAGAAGGGATGAAAAAGAAGATGGTGAACAGAGAGGCAACCCTAACCGACATGGTAGCGAACAGAGGAGAGATGGATAATTAATGGCAAGCGATGAAGGGACGTGGAGGGGGTCGTTGAGGTGCTGCTTTATATATATTGTGGAGTGCTTGGCATTTTGCGCTGCTGCGGACGCTGCGTGGTGCATGTCATGAGGTGGTCTTGTCTTCCATGCATTCCTAGTTTTTGTCTTAATTTTGCAAAAGGAGTTAATTAATTAGGATAATGTTTTGGATTTTGCTGAAATAATTATGACGGGACATTGTACTTGGGCTAAAAAATAAAATATCTAAATATACGCAAATACATGCATACGTTATGCTCCGAACTCTGTCATTATCACACGAGTCACAAAATATTATCTATTATATCTTTGTAGATTTCCCAAGAATGAAAGCAAGATATATTAATTATGATGACCTTTCAAGCAGAGGAGCTTTATATATGTATAGGATTTGAATAGCCCCTTATAAATAAATCTATATTTTGGTTTAATATCTCGTTGTTCTTGAAAGAAGGAATATTGTATTAAAGAAGAAAAAAATAAACACTGGGTAACGTAGAAGAAGCCTAGCTGTAATTTTTACATGCATAGCAGAGATGCTATTCTAACAGAAGATTTAACACTTGTTGTACATGTAGAAAGCCTGTGGAGATATCGAGAGGTGGGTTAAAAGAGATTATGACCAAAATTACACTTTGAACGTGAGCAAAAATAAATAAATGAGATGAACAAATCATAGCCAAAACAATTTACTACCTTCTACCAACTACTTGCTCTCTTTTACCAGATGATTTGGTTGGGAATTGAATGATATATCACATATATTCACAGGACGACGACGACGGAGACGACGACGACGAAAGACTGGCGTTATATGCACAAAGGTGGTGAAGAGTGGTGGTAGAGGCTTACAACGGCGGAGCACGATTGATTAATTCCTGCTCCTTTCTCTGCGCCAAGAATGCAAAGGCTGAGTTCTGACGAATCAACGGCGGCGGATCAATATCCGTGATGTCAATCTCTGTCATCGACTTGGAGATGTCGTCGACGGAGAAAGGGATGCTGCATCGTTGAGTGAGATTTGTGAATTGCTTTCTTGAAATAAGGAACTTAGAAAAATACCTGATTTAATTTTCTAAAGAGGAGGAGGAGGAGGAGCTTTACCTGGAATCATCATCCAGTAAGAAGGAACTGGCAGCACTATTTGAATCCTCCGTCATCATAGTCCTCATACGTTGAATAATCTGCAAAAGGATGAGGTAAAACTGTACTCCATACAAAGACCCAAATACTACCGCTACTCTCTCTCTCATTCAGTGAAACACTTGGACTATCATGCATGGAACAAGCCCTGATATGCCTTACAAATTTGGTATCGGCTAATTGCACCTCTGCCCCCCATTGAAGGGTAATATAACTACCCACAGTCAGAGGCCTTCCTCACCAACCTCGTGTCACTCTAATCCTATTTTGGGCACTTGACTTGTCACATCTTTTACTGGCATATCTCCTCTGGTCATGTCATGTCCACTATATCTTAAATGATCTCTCATTTTATTCTATGGTGTGTAAGAATCATTTAGTTATTGGCATGCAAAACTGAACTATCTACATGTATTTTGAGAAATATCTCAACAAGAAAAGCATAAATGAAGTTGAACTAAACAGACCTCTGATGAAACGCTGTGTGTTCCATATTTGTCATCCCAATACATTGTACTGATTCGGTATAACTGTTGTACGCTAAGAACCTGAAGAGCAAATCAGGAAACAGTTCACTAAAGAATCAAAATATAAATGATTGAAACTTGACTCGTATTAGGAATGGTCCATACTGGGCACAGGTCGTTGGTGATCTCCTTCAGCGTCTTCTTCGGTTTCAGATGTAAAACCTGTGTTTTGACATGAGATTTATAAGATCCTCTCTCCAAAGGAATTTATGTAAAATACATATATTCAGATCTCTTTTGCCAAAATAATGCTCTAGAAAAATATTTAAAGAAAAGGATACCAGAAATCCAACGGCCTGCCTAATATGCTTCAGCTCATCCCAAGCAGAACCAGCATACTGGAGGAAAAAAAAAATTTAGCTCAAGGTCATAAAGACTATGCATACAAAGGATGATCACCTCTTCTGTTGCATCATAACACCAACGTTCTAATTCTGCCAGCCCTGCTTTGACATATTCCCCATTGCTGAATGAACAGCATTCACGCCTCAGAAGAAGGCTACAAAGTTGGGAGAATATTGATGATATATCTTGTATGGAAGAAATATAACAAATTGAAAGGATTGCGGAAAGAAACTTTATAGCATTATTTTGTACGTACCTGTTAAATAGTTGTACGTTGATAAAAGAAAATATTTGGGTGACGATCTTCCGAACTAGGAACGGGGGAACCTGAAACAGAGAAAGCTTAGGTCGATGATCAAATAATGCTAAACAAGAAGCTTCCATTTGTTGCACGCAACTCTTTAACGTACATAATTAGCTTTCATTAATTTCATGTAGTTTGTTAAGCTTTTCACAATGCTTTGCCAGTGTGCAATAAGAGCTTGTTGGGCCATGGCATTTGCCGGAGAACGTGTTCCTTTGACTCCTTTGACTAAGCTTAAGCGGGATGTCCTTGGAGCCTGCATATTTTGCACCGAAAACAGCATTTACCACAAGAGAAACTTACATAAGACAGAAAAGACCCCGCTTATGTGGAGCTGCAGATTTGCAAGAACCACTCACAGAAGACTTTAAGAGAACAAACTAATTAAAGAATACCTGAATGCACGAACTAAGAACTGGAGATATCTCTTTCTTTAAGTTGTCTCTTATAATTCCATAAATTTTCTCAAGAAATGCAGTAAGCTGTTGCTTAAAAAGCAAAGCTGGATATTTAGCTTCAACTTGGTTCAAGTCACTTAATCCACCAACCATGCGACCATTTAGAAAAGAGACCCCGGCACTCTGTGGTGAAGCTCGAATCCCCTTAAGTAGAGAAATAAAATGAATAAGATACTGGAGTGTCAAACAGATAACAATCAAAACATTTTATTTTAAAGAGATATGTAACAAAAATTCAGCTGTTTTACTTGAGACATCCTCCCAAACACAGAAGCCGATGCTCTTCGTCTTTGTGGAGTAAAACTACCTACTGCACTTGCTTTCAATGTGCGTTGAAGAAGCAACAATAATGTAGATGTGTTGGACAGCCAATAGGATAATACACCGATGTTATCCTGAGACTTCAATCAAAAATATATATACTTGATAAGAGAGTAATATTTTCAGTAGAAACCAGGTGGTGCTTAAATATAAGTCTAGGTGTTGTCTACAAAAAGAATTCCATAAGCAAGATCTGAACTTTTCGTACACATATAAGTTTCAGTACCTCAATGGATGAGCCTATTGCTTGGATTAGTCGTTCAAAGATACTAGTCCTTTCAACTTCAAATGATCTCCACTGAAGGAGGCACTTATATATGAGGCAAGCAGCAACAGGCCTACCCTTGGAGAAACCGAGCTCTTCAGAGATGCACTTAACAAGCAAGTTCTGGTTTTCCTGTGCACAAATTAAGTGCCATCTGTGAATTTGTAGATTGGGAAAAAAAGGAACATGCATGATGCCAGTATTAAAAAATGGTTTTCATCATCTTCTATGACTGCACTTATTAAGAAGTTAACATAAAGCCATACTTGCTGCTTCTCATTCAGTGACTTCTGTGGTTTTTCCTCGATTTCAAGATCCTTGGGATTTAGTAATGCTGGGCTCAGGTCCTATAAGTATTTTTTTGGTGCCAAAAAAAGTAATACGGTGTTAACTCCATCATTTATTCACTATAAAGATTAAAGCCATCTATCTAGATTTTAAATAGTCGAAAAAATAAACTTTAACCTACCAATGCGAGTTTTGTTTCTCCATTTGGAAAATTGCCATTCTCTGGTGTTCTCTGTGGCAAAATCACATACAACAGATATGGATCAGAATGTAAGAGATACATAATGAATATACATCAAAATCACAGAGTTAGTCACCGGAAAGATAGTTGTTTTTGGATGCATGGTTAATGCTCTGCTAGTTGGTGAAATGGCCACAGCTTGCTGACGAAGCACTTGGTTCTCCGATTCCAGATTTGCTACTTTGTCTTCAAGCCTATGTTGGTAGATAAAATGTAAGTTATCATCAAATATCTGAAAACAAAACATTTGGGTACTTATATCCACCTAGTTCCATAAGACCTTGCTTTTCATGCGTTTATTATCATATAATGTTTAGATGCAATACCATCATGAAAAAGAGTGGAACAGAAAGTTTTATTAGAAATAGCACCTCTGAATATTCTCTTGAAGCTGATAAACTTTTGCCTCGGCATGTTCAATTTTCTTAACTAGATCAGTGTTTATTTTTTTTGCTTCAGCATAAACTTTGTTCGCTGCATCAGTTGCCTGCTTTTCTGTCAGCAACAAAGCCTGTCATGATAACGAGAGAAGAAACAAGTTATCTAGTATTCCTTTCTCATATTAGCAAAAAATTAAGTATCTAAAGGGGACAACCTAATACATTTTAATGTAAAGGTTAGCCAGCATTTTTTACTAAAAATACTAAAGGAACTTTAGAAACTAACTGCAATGATGGTTCCACTATCAATCAACCTTTCTTACGTTTATATATATGGTTTACATGGTAAGTATTAGTCGATATAAACATGTAAGATTAGCAATTATACCTTCAATCGTTCAACTTCAGCTGTCAGCGAATCAATTCTTTGTGTGTCCTGAACCAAGATAGTGGTTTCTTTTATAACTGGAGGTGCTTCTTCAATAGCTTTCTGTGCAGCCTCACGTTCCCTAACCACCATCAATTTTGCTTCTTCAACTTGTTGGTCTCTCTCTTGCAAGAGAGATTGCAACTTGGCAACTTCTTGAGCTTTTGCCTCTTCCAAATCAGTCTGCATACAATTCAATCTCAACTGGTTATTTTGCATCCATAATGCATTCAAACCATATATCCACTTTTAACAATCTAAAAGTACTCCATCTACCTGAAAAAAAAAAACTAAGTGCATGTTTGGTTGCCAGAAATTTTAGAAAAATTTTGATCTAGTAAAAGTTTTTTTTTTACCAAGATGATGTTTGGTTGCCAATCTTAACATTTTTTGGCTTGGATTCTTAAATATTTAGATTAAAAATTCTTACTATTTGTTTTTACCAGATCAAAAAAAATTTATATAAATTGGTAACCAAACCTGCCCAAAGAATTCAGCTCAGAGAAACTGGACTTACTCTTAATCGTTTCTCCAACTGTAAACGCCAAGTTAACTCTTCTACCCGCTTCTCAAGCTTGTCTTTTGCTTCTTTCAGTGCCCCTGTTTCTCTTGCAGCCTGTAGATAATAAAAAATGATAGTTGATAATCTGGAAACACCGTCAAAGACATAATACATGACAACACGGATAGAAATAATATACCATTCTCAGCTTTCTGAGTTCTCTCCTTGCAAGCCTTTGTCTCCAAGCACACTGATATGCCAGTGTTGACTTCTTCAGTTTCTTAAAATATGAATGATCTCTGTAGCAACGCCACTGAGCCTATGGAAGGTAAAAAAATCTCGACATAAGACTTCTAGATACACAAATTAGTCCACAAGACAAAGCAATTAAGAAACCAAGAAAATAAATATAGAAATGTTATTAGAATAACCTCTACTCCTTTCTAATTAGGGATGTTAAAAGGTGAAAGAGAAAATACTTGGATGCAAATTGCTGCTTTAGTTTGCCTCTTGAATCTAAACACATTACGTGCAGACATTGCCCTCAAGCCTGTTTGCAATATAATTGCTGAAGATCGGATTGTAGAATATGATTTTCTTGCAAAGTAGCCTCGAACATTTTTCTGAATTTTTATTGCTGCTGCTTCCCGTCTCATGTGCTCAAACAACTGACAAGCCAACCTTCCTGCATTTAATAAATTAAAGAATTGTTAATTCATGAAAGAAAAATCTAACAGAACATTTCTGCAATGTTAGACCAAGGCTTCAAATCGTGTACTTAGGTGTGTTGTTGAAAGACCAAAAGGAAAATGGTTCCATATGATGCCACCAGAACTGTACCTCTACATACAGCCTGCAATTGAATAGATGCTTGTCGTAGCACAAGGAATTCTTTGCGAGCAATATATGTACGAATTTGTCTCTGGATAATCCTTGCAGCTCTTCCTAATACTTCTGCTCTTCGAGCATCCAATTCAGCCATCTGGCCAGCTCTAAGAAACACCTTGTTCTTGCCTAGCTGCCAACGTAAATAATAAATTTAATGTGAGAGATACTCAA
Organism: Thalia dealbata; assembly: GCA_030544415.1. Classification (NCBI taxonomy): domain Eukaryota; kingdom Viridiplantae; phylum Streptophyta; class Magnoliopsida; order Zingiberales; family Marantaceae; genus Thalia; species Thalia dealbata. Next base: position 2,634,962 of record CM060454.1, read on the forward strand.
GGATAACCTAATGTCGTATAGAACCTAATTACTTCAACTAGGGGGATGTGCACTTTGTGTACATGCACAAATATATACATTGGTAAAGAACTTATAAATCATTTTCTCGTTTTTCCTCATTTTCAGCATTAAAATATTTACTAGGTGCATATAATAACATCAAATCATATCCATGTCATTTAAATGGTTAGGTAATTTCTCATCAAACACATGCATCTAAATCCAAGTGAAAAAGAAACCATATCTAAGTCCATCTCAATCTCCTTCCACCACTAAAAGAAACCATTACTTATATTGACTTATTCAAATGAACTGACATACTTTACCAGGGCACAGTATGCACATGTATTCGATCCATGGAATATTTGTGATACCAAGGTTGACAAATAAATGAAATGATGCTCCTAGGGAAAGTTTATATAAAGATGAACTAATGAAGTTTAGTAAAATTAAACTTACCTGGTAACCTTTTAATCCCATCTTATCAAGAATCTTTTGACATGCAATCTTGTCATCATAGCTATTAAGCAAAGAAGAAGGAATCAAAACAGTTGTATTAAATTAAGGGACTCAAATATGTGCAATGTTAGATACTTGCAAGTACACCAATTTTTCATTAGATTCAAGAGAGACATACTTTCCGTCCAAAATATCTGGTGCAAGAAGACCAAACCGATGGAGAAATTCATAAAATGTTCTTCGAGTTGGATACCCAGCACAACTTATCCTGATTGCTTCAAGAACTCCCTGTCATTGTGAAACAATCAAAAGAAATGGGTCCAAGACTATGTCCAGCTTTAAAGGAAATACAAGGTATTGAAATATTGTTTGAAATAAAGTTTGGATCTTACTCCACAACGTAACTGCTGGATAACATTGAAGTTCTCAAAGATAGCAGGTTTGAGTACATTATTTGGCTTCACACACCTGATGTAATGTGGTTGTGTCGAGCTCAGGGTTTCCATCAGAGCTTGAAGTTGTAGCTATCATAAAATCAACAAGATAGTACTAACCAATTAAATCTTTCTTAAAGTTAACAGCAGGGAATAAATTGGCATAAAAAAGAATAAAAGTAGCAGCACCTAGCAACACAATCGGTGGGTGCAGAGTAGAGAAAGTTACATGGTCACATACGATGCATAAACATATGAAAAACTACCCAATCATCCTGGAATGTTATAATATGAGGAATTACTTCTATTAGCAGTTTATTGTTCACAAAAATTCTCATGTAAATGCTCCAACAACATGCTAGCAGAATTTTACTCTTCACCTCATAGAGTTGAGGCATACACATAAGCTAATAGAAGATGACACATGCACAAACACTAAACAATAAGAAGGGAAACAACTGCATAAATGCATGCTCAACTGGTTAGAGTGGTAAGACTCGACACAAGAGGTCGTGGGTTCAAGACTCACTATAAATAGTAATAAAAGTTATGAAAGGCAATAAGAAGTTAGCATGGATCTTTTAAATTACTCTCCACAAAGCCCAAGTACATTATTTAAAACAACATAAAATAATGTTGAATTCAAAGTGATTTGAGATTACAGTTTGGAATTGGCTTCTTTATTAAAATCATCTTGATGTACAAGGCCAAAAAAATTATTATAACCATAAGGATTACATTATTATTTGCATATTAGAAAGAAAAGTCATCCACAAGAAGATTCATTATTAGTGTCTGAAGAAATGGTACGTGCTTGGTGCCATTTTTTAAAACCTTGAATAGAATTGGAAACAACAAAAATATGACAATTAAACCACCGAAACTTGCCATCTGCAATGCAAGAGTGAATCTACCTAAGGGTAATGCATCCTAGCATTTTAAAAATTCTAAAAGACGCACAGCAGTTTTTCAGACACTAATAATGATTCAACACTCAAGAAAATCAGCTAATATGGGTAAAAGAAATGTAGTTTAATTACTTCTAATATATAGACAAGATCACATTTGACATTTATTCAGAATAATAAGTCAAGTAAGAAGTATTACTTTAAAGCGTGAACCAATAGAGGAGAATTTGGAGGACTTTGATGTCTCTTCAGGAAGTGGAGGAAATAGGCCAGACACAAAGGAGCATTTAGAAGCATTGAGTAAATCCTGATGTTCTGCCACCACGTAATCTTTGTTTTTGTCTAAAAAGTAATTCGCTTGATATGATACCTATAGACACATAATTTTTTTTTAGAACTTTATAGACACATAAATTTAGATATAAATAAATTATCAGGGTAATTCACATGTGAGAAGGACGTGTTCAAACTTATACTTACCTCCCCTGCATAATGGCAAATGGTAAAGTCTGTACGAGAAAGCTTTGGTTTGACAAATCTCTTGTTGTTTTTGAATGTTTGATACAGCTTTTGAGCAAATGTCTCATGTGTTGATTTAGGAAACATACTGTTTAACAACATTCAAAAGCAAGTCTAGATTCATCACAACTGTGAAAATCAAAAGTCAGGAAATAGAAGATATAAAAAAGCCAGAACCTTTTTTTCCAAAAATAGTATCACAGAATGTAGACAATAAGGTGTTAATAATACATACCAAGCTTCATCCAAAAGGGCAATTATGCCACCAGGTTTCTGAGAAAACAAGACAACTTGTCATGGCAATGGCATTAGGCATTTCATATCGAAAAGTATGTCATGTTGAAATCAAAGATCAATTCAAGTTTTTCATGTTAAATGACATGCTAATTAACCATAATGTAAAAACAAGTTAGATTAACAGATTAGAACAAATAGTCCCTAGTAATTTTGTAGGTTGGAGAGAACGTAACTCACAAATAATAGACTCCTGTGATTTCATCTGCCACCTAAAATCAAAAACTTTCAAATGATGCTTAGTAGCTCAGTATTTACTGGTCCACCAGTGGACATAGACATAGATCGATGGTAGATGATCAGCTGTGGGCACATTTTTCTAAAACTTTAAAACCCATCACAACTTCAAACAAGTCCTCAATTACCAAATTTCTAACAGGTCAGTATATGATAGTCCAAAAAGTTTCTAACAGGTGATTATGTTAACATTAAAGACCATTCAAAAAAGGCATTACCAACAACATTTTTCACTCAGTTTAAATTTTGAATTATTGCTTTTATGACAATGTATTTAGCTTTCTATATACCTTCTCAATCAAGTCAAGAACATCTTGGTTATCAACAAACTCAATGTAGCTCCAGTTAATTTCCTCCTTGGAGTACTCCTCTTGCTCCATTTTGAAAACATGCTGTACATAGCATCATATGTTATAGTCCAATTCAAGTCCAGTATGTCCACAAGATGGAGAAGTTTCACAGCAAACCTGGTTGAAATGCTGTTGCAGCTTCTCATTCGTAAAATTGATGCAGAACTGTTCAAAACTGTCACAAATGAGTGCAAAGATGACCGATTATTACAGTTCATCATAAATATTTCATTTAACTAAAGCCAATATTTTCCTCATCAAAATGGATTACCTATTACATTTGAAACTCTCAAAGCCATAAATATCAAGAACACCAATCAAGTGCTTTGAATTTGGGTCCTGCCCAATTGATACATTAATTGTTTCTACCAACCTGTAAACAACATAAGGAGTCCAAAGTTTGTGCATTACATAAACACCAAGGAAGCTTTGAGTTTGGATTCTGAGCAGCTATTGTAACTATTATGACCACTTACCAATCAAATAAGCGGGAATAGATGGTCTTTGCTAAAGCATCTCTGCTAACAATTGCAGAAGCAGGATCAAGAGTTCTAGTTATTATTTCTTCAGGTGTTACCATGACACGCTTAATCAATGCATTTTCCAGACCCTGGGCATCACACCTGCCACAAGAACATTATTGAAGTCAGTTATCCTGTTGGTTAAAGAATCCCATTTACTATGTAAACAAAATACTCGGATATACATCAGAAGTTCAGCTGCCATGTTCAAATGAAAATTTGACTTATCATCCCTGACAACGGATGAATCTATCTCTGGCCCCTTTGCAAAATTAATATTCCCAATATGTAGTATAGCAGCTACAACCCGGAAGATTGCCTCCTGAAACAATTACTCCCAATAAAACAACACAATCTCCATCATAAAGTTTAATATCATTATGATCACATGAATTAATATAAAAACACTACAATCTCAGGAATGGCATCCCTGGGAAAGATCTTTTATAATAAAATTTGAAAAGTATGGAAATATTAATTAACTATTCTGGAGGTGAAAGTAGTTTTACACCTGTTCTTGCTCATTTATTCCAACTATCTCCATGGCCCTTCTGGTTGCTATATACTCCTCAGCATCATCAACACCATCCAATTTAAAGCATTTGGATTGGTTTAAATAATGGAATGAACTAGGGTTTCCCAACTTATACTTCTTTATATCCTGTTAGTATGAATCAAATTAAAAAAGATAAAGATCGCAGCTAGAACAAAATGTACCTGTCAAAAAATGGTGTATAACTAAACCTCTTGAGGAGCAGCACAAAGAAGATAAAAGCAGTGGTAGTTTCTCTCAGGATCATTAATTTGGCAAACACGAGATCTTTCAAGCAAGTAGGTTCTAATAGCAGCACCAGATATTCTCCCATTTTTATCAAATTGGATCTCAACAAACTTTCCAAAACGACTGTCAAGGACAGAGATAGCAAAACTCTATTAGTTAGGTGAATATGATGATACTCTAAAGCAACAAAATGAAATCAATTCCTGAAAGAAATTGTTCGGCAACTTAGGCAATCATGGTGTTTAAAATGATGCTTGAAACCCAAAAAAAAAAAAAAAAAAGAAGTTTTACCTGGAGTTGTTGTTTCGAACAGTCTTTGCATTTCCAAAGGCTTCAAGAACTGGATTAGACTGATCAAGACAAAGAACAAAATGACCCAATCTGTACCTCATGATTTATTTCTGCTAGAGTGGAGTGGACTAGTGAAAAGTATTTTAGCAGTTCATGATGACTTACTTCCAGAACTTGTTGTTCAACAGTCCGTCCTTCAATTCCAGAGCGTCCACCTAAGTAAGCTAGATATCTCATAATCATTTTTGTTGTTTCGGTTTTACCCGCACCACTTTCTCCACTGACCAAGATTGAGTTGCTTTTTCCTTCATTGATCATTGCCCTGTTTACTTATCGTAAAACTTGTGCCTGAAGAGCAAACAGTTCAATATAATCAACAAATAAAAATAAGATCACCTGTATGCAACATCAGCAACTGCAAAAACATGTGGGCTTAGCTCCCCAAATGTTGCTCCTTTATATTGTTGCATCATGTGGGTGTCATAAAGATGTGGCAGTCGTTGAAATGGGTTTACTGCAATCAGGATACTTCCAGTGTATGTCTGAAAGGTCCAAAGAATATTGTCACAAAGACTAATGTAGTAACATTCTTCACCGTCAATAGCATTTGCCATTCATCGATATAAAGAGCAAGATGCTTACATATATTTCATTAAGTTCATAGCGAGTAGCCAGGTTCTGCAAAACCCCAGGTTCGTGCAGATATGACAATTTTGTCATGTCATCAACTCCTCCAGGTGGAGCTTCTGTATCTTTAGGAAACACTTTTGAGATATCCACCACAACCTTATCGCAAAGATTAAGCAGATGACAACATTATTTAGTGAATGTTCACAATCAAAATTAATAACTCATTATTAATTAGATTTCTCATATTAAACTAAATGCAGCATCCATGCCGAGTGGCTAAGATCATACTATTCAAACTAGCTGCCTATCTTCATTTGAAGTTGCTCCACTATAACTTCGAAGAACTTATGTATAGAAATATCAAAACAAAACATCTTGTGCATCCAAACTGTGACAAACATATTAGTGAGAGGAATATACTTATGTTCATCTATATGTTTCTCACACCTATTTAGAAAAATTACTCACTCAAAGCTAATTAAGCAAATGACAGGCTAGATGTCTTTGTAATGTCTTAAAAGTTACTAGCTTCAACTTCTGGGTTGTGGTGGAAAATTTCTTTAGTTTATATTTTAAAATATAGCAAGGAAATATCCACAAACTAGTATAGCATTTTGGGACAACAAGACTATCTGGCTACCAAATTAATTCTTCATATTTGCACACGATTAGCATAACAAACACATGTGTTTTACTGGAAGTGTGTCAAACATGGTAGGGTTTAGGGTTGGTGAGAAAACCCACCCTCCCTTTTCCACCTATTGTACATTTCTAATACCACCTATAAACATTAGGTATATACATACATGACATGCTCAGACCACATTCCTAACAATATGGCCTTAGCTATACAGAGCTTACTCATATACAGCAATCTCAAGAAGCAGCGCTCACCTAAAAGAATTAAGTAACAAATTTCAAATAACCTATTTTCATGATTACAGATAACTAAGATGTGGTAAAGAAGAATTTCATGATTATAAAGATGCATTTAGCCAAAAAAAAGTATGTAGGTTTCATGATTAAAACAATGATGAACCATAGCAATTAGTTAGATAACTATTTGTAAGCATACCGTTTTCCCATTAGTAGTTCCAACATGGACCCGGTGACCATTGATCTTAAAAACCTCTCCATCAATCCAAGCCAAAACTGGATCTTCTACCCACACATGAGAACCTACAATAACGTTATCTGGACTTGCCTGCAAATGCATACGTAGATAAGAAATCATGAAACATTGTAATCACATCAAAGCATCATAACGTACTTCTATCAAGCATTTATATTGTGTAGCATAAGAGCGTGAAGTAAACCAATTGCGATGGGTGTTTTGATGGCACGTTCTACCAAAAAGTATTCCATGCCCTTGCAAGTCAGGTCCTGAAGACTATGAATGGGTGCATCCCTTGGCATGTCCATGAGGAACAAGCCAATTGGCCCAAGGTGACCGCTTCATCCTCAAGTGGCAAGCCTATCTTCCATAAGAAGAAGAAGCACTGAGATACCATTAGCCCTTCCAAGCACCTATTGTAGAAAACTCTGGCAGAAGAAATTTTTATTATCCTAGGACCTTTTCTTCCCTCCAATCGGGTGACTGCGACGCCGCATGAAGCATTCAGCTTCGTACTCCCGAATCCACAAATAGGGAAGCATACGATTGTTGTTTCTTCGAGAAGAACTGGAAACAACCCAGTGGCCGACAGCATCGGATGGGTGCATATTTTTCTCTAAACATAGCTCCATTTACATGTCTCGATCAAGAAAGGAAGACACTGTTACTGTATCATCATCTTCTTATTGTTCTACTGCATATGCAAGTCTTCGCCACGATTACGAAGAGTCAACCAAAAACAAATCAAATTTTTAACTTCCGTCATAAACTTCCCTAACCATAAAAAAAACACACAATACTCCGACACGTGGAACATTCTTGCGAATTGAAAATGCACGCTCATGACAAGAGGGAGGACGAAGGTTAAAAGCCAATTTCCCAACACCATATCATAATATGAGGATGCCGTCAAAGCATCCGATCGTATAAATTAAAACTAATTCATTCATCGCAGCACAAATGAATCAGCCCGTCCCTACTGTCTCTCAACTCCTTAATAAGCAAAAGAGAATACAGGAGGAGCAGCAGGGAGAAAGCAGCATCAGATAACAGAAGAAGACTAAGACATTCAAATCTTAAACCTAGAAAAGGGCCAGCGATTCAGTACCATGGATCATCCGCCCGGGATCAAAGGATATACGAATAATAGCCCTAATTATTCGCCCTCCTTGCTCTTCTACTTCCGACGGCGTGCCGCTCGTTCTGTGGCTCTATGAGGTGTCCCCGAGGTGGAGCAGCAGCAGGAGGAGGAGGAGGAGGAAGAGCAACAGCACCAGCAGCAACGGGCCGAAAGGGCGTCGAGTTCGGAGTCGTGTCTTCGCGAATTAGACGAGCGCTGCTGGCGAGAGAGAGAGGGGAAGTTGCCAGTTGGTCTCGGCGCTTGGACATTACTTGACCTTCAAATGACGTAAATACCCTTTTTTTGTTTGTTTCTGGGAAAATTTATGAACAGAGTTTATTAGGAAATTAGAGTTGGTTAAATGATAACGATAAGTTTTTTCTTTTTTAATTACAGAGGCTCTCGATTTAAATCTCATCTTTATGTAGAGCCTTATCAATATCAAACAAATAGTTAGATTAAATTTAAATCTCATCCAAAAAGTTTAAAATTTAATTACAGACAGATAATTTTGTTTAAATTTAAGAAAAAATAAATTACACAGTAATCGTTTAAACATTTGCCAAAAAAACACCTTTTTTGTTTTTGTACTTCAAATATATATAATGTTAAAGCAAATATGTTTACGTTATAAGCAATTATATTAGAGGGAAGGAGGAGAGGGGAGGGGGACGATTTTGGGAAGACGAACGAGGGCAAAACCGGAAGAGAATTCGGATGCTGACAACGCGTTTCCAAGCGCTTGATGTTTCGGGTCGGGAAGGAACGATGATGTCGTCCCGACATATCGGGGCGCGTTACGCTATGATTTAAATACCGCGCCAGACAGCCTTATTGACTAAACTGCCCTTCAGCTCTCCCTCACTTCCGTATAACGGAAGCGTTTTTTTTTTTTTACTCGATGCCGTGCGGCGATTTGTTTAACGTAACGGAAGAATAATTTAATACCATCTTAGGGAGAGAGAGGCGTTGACTGTGTGTATTTTATACGGATATGCATTCCCCTTTTGGCAGTGTGTTATGCAAAATAATCACCAATGCTACCAAGGAGAGAGGACAATTATATCCATTGTGAGAACAAGGAGAAGACTCAATCGAGTGCATTCCTTTAGTGCATTGTCGGCCATTAAAACTTGAAAAGGGAAAAAAAAGATAGCTCATTTTCTGATTGGTTTCACTGATTGAAGATAGAATATACAATCTGATACCTGAAGGGAGTTGTGATTATAATTAACATAGAGAGAGGCAATTGTAAAAATTAAAATTAAAAAAAAAAACAGCTTAAATAAATCTCACCTAATCAATTAATAGGAGAAACGATGGCATCAACATATAATGAGAAAAGTGACGAACCAATTATATCATCGACATTAAGATAACGCCTAACCATACAGCAACATCAAATTGGTTTGAATCATTCGATTATTATACATCCGTTGATTTTTTCCATTTATGTTACATCACTGTTCCGAACAGTTAAGCCGTTGATACACAGATGGATAAAAGACACAAAAATTACACACAAGCTACATGTCAGCAGTTGTGTTTGTAGAGACCGATCTAAACACCTAAACATCAAAAAGATGACAAAAGGGATGAGAGTGTTTCAAACAAATATCAAGCACCTAAACGGCAAAAGGGATGAGAGTGCCTCAAATAAATACCACACGCTCTGAAGCTTTTCAACATCCAAAGAGAAAATGAGGACAAAATCATATGATCGGCTCCCGCAGCAACTTCATTCACTGGTTTCGAAGAAAAATTGTACCATCATCTGTGCTCAATACTGCGGGTTCTGAATCTTCTGACTTCGTCCCGCTTGGTTCGCCCGAGTTGACGAGGCCATTCGTAGAGAGGTCCGATGGCGACGGCAGCAACTGCTCTGGCTCTTTGATGATGGGTTTCATGTCCAGTTTCTTCTTTTCTCTGAGGACCGCTTGCCGAGGTATGACGTCAAGAATGAAGCTCCCACCGTTCCATATGGTTGCACAGACCTTGAAGATTTGGAAAATTACGTGCATCTTGTAGGACATGAAGATTAGGACTGCCAGGGCCATGGTTGCCACCGTGAAAGCAGCTTGGAGCAAAATGTACATGAAGGGTCGGTTTTGATCTCCTAGCAGCCCGCTCAGCCGCCACCAGATGTTGTTGGCCTTCTGGGCCTTCTTCGAAAGTTCCCTGCATCAACCACATAAGAGCTGCGATATACGCAGGATATTCTCTCTATATATTTTGCCTTTTAAGTGTTGGGTATGCTAAGTTTTGGACCTTTCGGACCCCAACAGCAGATAAGATAAATTCACTCGACGTTTATATTTTTGAAGTTAGATTTGGTAACTTGGTTGCACATGGAACTTGATATTTATATTTAGGGATAGTTGCAGTCAGCCCTCCTCAATTACAGCATAATTGCATATATGGCAAGCATTTATTTAATTCTTTAATACAAGTGATGCACATCCACCTTCCAGGTCAGAATTCTTAGACTGGTTTCAATGTAACTTGTTCAACCTAAAAAAATTATTATATGGCATACTTGTGTGGCATTCATTACAATGTTTTATTACAAAAGTATTCGTCACAGGTGATGCTTGGAAGCGAGGAGTATATATGTAAGCTTAGAGGGGAAGAGTGACAAATGCAGGTTTTGCGACAAAGAAAGGTTGTTACAATTTGAAAATTTGGAAGAGGTCAAAGTGTAATTAAACTCAGATCGGAAGGGCTCACTGTAATTATCCTTTATATTTAGATCCTTCTTGAGGGTTTAAAAAGCAAATAATTGCTTGAGGATAGATAACTTTTCACCGGTTCTTATGCAAGGGATGCAGCAGAGTGCAACAAAATATGCAAAAGTAAAAAATTCTATCATTGCATGATCTGTGATAGAATTGTCAAACTTATAATCATCGAAAATGCACATTGAAGAGAACAAAGTCAAGAAAGCATATCCGAACCTGTAAGATGTCATGACCTCAGGGTCCTTCAAGAACCTTTGACGGCGTAAAACATCCACAATGAGGAAGTAGAGAACTTGCCATAGGGTATATGCAATTAAGGGAACAACAAACAGCCACGTCCCCAGGTACGACTTATCCTCCACATATGGCCATGATACCCTTGCTGATCTCCACTCCGGGTGCATGGCGGCAAAAGTTTCAGGATTCCACCATCGGACAGTAAAGAAAACAATTCCTGAAATGAAGCTCAATATATTAGTAATGCAAGCTCTAACTGTGACACTTCAAATGAAAAACCATTGAACACTCAGGTAAGTGCAATAATTAGGGGATACTTTCTCGATTTAGACTGGAGATCTGATATGAGTAAGACCAATTTTTTGTCTGGTTTAGTTGATGCTATCTATCAACGATTCCCAAGACTTATCAAGAACCAAAAATCATAAGATCTACAAATTCATGCCTAATCTACATGGACATCTACTGGTTGATATTCAAGATGAACAGCAAAGGTCCTCAATAAAATTTCAGATACTAGTTCTTCAAACCATCCCAAAACATCCATTTTTGAGATGCTTCAAAACTTAATTTACACCATCACCAAAAAAAGAACATCCATTATTGTTCGCATCATATTCAGTACTTTATCAACTTCTAGATATCAAGAGAAGTATTTGCTCAAATCAAAAGCAAAATAAGAAAAGGGAATACAAACATATCAGCACCCAATTGGACAAGTGAAAGCAAGTTATTCATCAGCTATCACCTTTCTGGCATGATAAAACAAAGGTATTTCCTTACGCACGCAATATGTGACCATTATGCTACCAAACCAAACCAAATGCTAAGGACATTTCTTATTGATCAAAAGGGTTTTGAGATTGAGTTAACCTTCACCACTTATCCAAAAAATAAAAAATAAAAACAAGAGTAAAACAAAAATAAAAATAAATGTCACAGATCTCCAACAAAAAGAGCATGAACAAAATGTTGGCAAGATGCATAAGAGGAAAATATTACTTAAATATAAACAAATGTGCGATCTAACTATTTTCTTTGCTATCAATTAGATAGCTAACTTACCAGGTAAAAGATGAATGAGAACACTAACAAGTTTGTCAAGTGAACTGAACACCAGGCTATTACGCCAGATTATCAATGCCCAAGCAAGTGGCCCCTACATGAGATCAGGGGTTAGCAACATAAGATTTAGGCATGCCCCATAAAAAGGAAGATGAGGGTGATAGAGTCATACTTCAGCAAACGAGAAGCAAACCATAAAAAGCTTTTCATTTTGTGGAAAAAAAAGTAGCATTACAATGAAGATTGTATTGGCATAGTAGCAGAAGTCCTGCAAAAACCATAACTACTTAGTATGCTGCGCCAAAGAATTAAGAGTTGCATTAATATGAAAAGAAAGGCCTTTTATATTAGATTAAATATATGTCAACAAACACACATCTGTACAAAAACATAGAACAAAAATAGCAAAACTAAGAAGGATCATAGATGCAACAAAAGATAACGTTAAAAAGGGCAAGTCTCTATTGGTAGCAAATAACAAATAAACAATTGGAATTTTTTCCCCAATAAACTACTGCTGCAATGAGCATGATGCACTTAAAATTGAATTCTTTTTTCTTTTGAAGTTGACACTTCAAGTTAGTCAATTGAAGCACTACCCACAGATTTTGATTAAATATATGTCAACAAACACACATCTGTACAAAAACATAGAACAAAAATAGCAAAACTAAGAAGGATCATAGATGCAACAAAAGATAACGTAAAAAAGGGCAAGTCTCTATTGGTAGCAAATAACAAATAAACAATTGGAATTTTTTCCCCCAATAAACTACTGCTGCAATGAGCATGATGCACTTAAAATTGATTTCTTTTTTCTTTTGAAGTTGACACTTCAAGTTAGTCAATTGAAGCACTACCCACAGATTTTGAATTGAAAGAAGGATGCCACTGTAACAAGCAAAAAACAACTGCCAGACATAAAATAAATGAAGATGGTACATTGCTTTGCAACGACCAACTTGAAAACCACAGAGGTCCACGTTTTGCTATGACTTCTAAATATGTGGTTTCCCACAAAAAGTTCACTTATAATGGAAATAAAACGTAGCAATAGAGTCTCATCTAAGCCATCCTCATGTTTTAGAATGAGACTATTCACCAGTTTGAAGGCAAAAATCTTCAAACACCGCTATCATTCATGTTTCAAGCTTTGGAAAAGAAGAAGCTTATTTTTACATCCAAACTTGCAAGAATCATAAATTATTCTCTAATATCAGAAGCTTCAAAAGAATCATTAAGTAGGCAGTTATGAGCACGGATGAACTTCAGATGTGGCCGTTAAAAATTGATGCAACTTCTCAATAGAAAATCGGGCCTCAATTTCCCAACAATGTAAAAAATTAAAGCTTCGAAGAGTACAGATAATGTTGCTCACCAGGAGGTAATAGTGCCATTTCTTGTACCGATAGTATATCCAACGGAGAGGAACGAACGTCACATAGAAGAAACAATAAACGTACGGAACATCTTGTGGTCCTAATTGAAAAATAATATTACATATAGTTACTCCATCCATCGATTAGAAGTATCAAGCATTAACAGAGGCGAGTTCCTTCATCAAACGGATAGATCATGAGATCATTAGCAACTTACTCGCGCCCAAGATGAAACAAAAAGCACCGAACCCAAGAACACCCAATAGATGAGTCACCTAATGACAACAATAGCTAATGATTCCGCGTTTTAGGTTTAAAAAACATGTATACGATGCAACACTATTAAAAAAACCTTGAATATAAACCGTTCATGTTCCTCGGCCTGTTTAGCAATCTTCACCGCTTGCTTCGACAAGATCTGCTTCGTCTGAGCCGCCTGCTTCGTCAGGATCTCCTTCGTATGGACGACCTTCTGAAACAACAGCAAACCGAGCCCGATTCAAACAGACGAAAAAGCACGGAAAAGCGCAGAGCATTCAATGCAAGACAAAATCGCAGACACGTAGGCCCACAAAATTAAAAGAGACATAAATACCTTGGATGGATCCATGAATCGATTTCGCACCATCGCGACGGCCTCCCCATCATCGGCTCCCTCCTCAACTGCCTTCATCCCGCGCCGCAACTATTCCCAACTATTGACGGATTCGGGGGGAGGGTCGATAGTTCGAATCAACGGCCGATGCGCTCCAACTCCAGGCGAGCGAGGAAGGAGCAGCAGCAGCGAGGGCTCGCAGATGGAAGACAGAAATCTCGAGATTACAACGCGTTTCGTCTCATCCACGGTACCTTCTTTTTTTAATGCTATGACTATTTCTCTTTTTTTTTTCTTTTCTTTCTTCCGATTCATCGAGTCTGCTTTAACGCCTGCAAGAGAAAAGGAAAAAAAAAAGACGAGAAAAAGGTCAGAGAGGAAGAAGCAATCTTAGCCGTTCATCGTGCAGCACGAACATTATACGGAGATCGAAGGGTTATATGACGGGTGAGATCGGCCCGGTCTGTGCTGATTTATATATTTTAAAATCTTCGCACTCGTATGTTTTGTACCCACGTCCGTACCGGGCTTATGGTGGGGAGGACAAGGTGGTCGTCCACGTGTATGGCTATGCGAGGCGAGTAGGCGGAGCGAATCATTGAGGCGGTGGTCCGCGCAGGTCGTCTGCAGTCCACAGCCTCGTGAAAATACGTGTTTTATCTTTTAAAAACGTTATAAAGTACGTATCAGGTGGATATATCATGTATCAGCATCGCACACGATATATTCACCGTCGTTGCAAAACGGTAAAAGTAAGACTGTAACAGAACTGGTGTTTTAATTTTAAATTTCTTAAAATAAAGTATCACAGGTTGGTCCGACGTAATTTTTTACATAATCCTTCAAACTTTTTTAAGCAGTGATACATGGATAAATTATATCCCACACCGAGCAACAATCCAACATGATCATAACTCCGAATGAGTCAGAGGCAGCACAACTCGATCCTCATCTCTAGCAAGCGAACCATCTTCTATACGAGGTATGATATGAGTTTATTGTCGTACCGAATTTAGTCTAATAGAAATATTTACTCATACTTTATTTTTTATTTTTTTAAAATAATATTATCCTAATTATACTTCTACCTATGTTCTTAAAATTTAACTTATGATTCAAGTGATGAGTAATATCTATTAGTAACAAACATGTTTGTGGATAAAATGAACGAAGAAGAAAAGTTGGAATGATAATTTTCAATTAGTAACAAGCAAGTCCAAACAAAAGAAGAAAGCGTCAGAAGTTGGTGATTAAGATCACATTTGATATTTTGAACCACTTGATATTTTCAAACTAGGAAACACTTTATTTCTATTTTGTCTTAGGTGTAACTAATCCACTATTATGGATATTTTTATGTCGTTGCAGGCGTAATTAATCCGCTGTTAAAGATATAGTTAAATTCAGGAATTTTCTAGTTATTGATAACCGACTGACTATGAATATTAACATTTTTGCCATTGTTAACAAGATTAATATTTTTTGCGTTTTTCCTAAACTGTGCAAAATATAAATTAGAATGACCCTTCCTTTCTTTTTAGTGACTCTAAAAATTAAGCCATCGGATTAACGAGGAAAGGGAATTAAATTTAGCCTTCCTTACCCAGCAAGCCACGTCCAAAGAGAAGGCAAGGAGAAATAAAGTGCATTAGGTAAAGGTCTTTGGCAGAGACTTCCAATTAGCTTGGTCAGGTGCAGTGTCTTAGAAACACCGTTTAATTAATACTGCGTTCATCATCCAACATTTACAAAGGAGTTCTTTCCAAAAAAATATGATACTTCGCTGAGGTTCCAAAGCTAAATCTACCAAGGAAATAAATATAAATAAGGCATCCGAGATTGGATCTGTAGGATCAATTAATCAACACTTGGAAGATGAAGAATCTAAAACAGGGCCAGAATGACAGTTAAATGAAACCCTGGCTTGATTGCAGGTGTTAGGAAAACACAATACAAATTCCCAAACGCACAGCCTCAGCTTGGAACATAAAAGCCTGATGTTGATGACAAACAACTAGGAAAGAACCACAATATTATATCAACACAAGTAGGAATACAGTTAGCACTATAAGAGGTTGACAGGTGTGCAGTCTTTCAAATTTTGAGACACTAGTCACTGTCTTAATCAAATACAATAAGAATAAAATACACCAAAAACCCGACAAAAATCTTATAATCAGACGAGTGCAAGCAATCATACTGTTTTGTGTTTTGTGAAATGGGAAGTGTGTAAAATAAGAGAATCGTGCTTGCTGCTTGTATTGCCATCCCAAGACAACTGCATCGCACAATCAGTGTAAAGATTTCGAAGGTTCCATGGAATAAACAGCAGAAGCAGCAGCAGCAGCAGTAGACAAAATCCAAAGAAAGAATGATGATGATGATGATCTCTTCAGCAGGAAAAGCTCTTCTAGAACAGACCTATGCAACAAGCTTGCAATGGAGAACAGTGCTGCGGTTATCAAAATTACAAAAAGTAGTCGGGAGTTTTCCGAGTGGTATCCGGCTCAATCTGCCGAGGGGCCGGATCAAACTGAAGGAAATTCTGTTCCATGTTTTCTCCAACCTCCATTATAGCTGCCATATTTCCACACCGGTAACAGTAGTTTGGTGCACTAAATACTGTAACGACATTCTTATCCTGCATCAAGAACAAATTGTGGTGAATATCAGAGATGAGGACCTACATAGGGAAGTTCAGCGAATCATATCATGTGGTTCATTTGATTGGAGAGAACTATGCTCAAGTTTCCTTGCTCAAACCAAAGTCCTAGGTTCATGAAGCTCAAGGCCAAAAAATCACAAGAACAAACATATACTTGCTTCACCTTAAGAGTTCAATTAGAAGAAGAAGAAGAATATGCATTCTTCCATATATTGAGCCTGACTGAAACGGGATAGTGTGGGATTGGAATCCATCCCAACCTATACCAAACAAGGCCTTTAAGTAATTTAGTTGCTTCCCACATTACTAATTCTAAAGCTTCCAGATATGTCAAATATTTAATCTATTACTAACTTGTCACTGGCATACTATTTGTACATATTGACACTAGTAAAATATGCACATCAAAAAGATATGAAGTAGTTTAGCAATTAACTGACGTTTTTAACCCACCTGACACCAATTGTAACCCTCCATAACAAGTTGGTGAGCCCTAGCCACCAGACTGAGACCATTTGTATGATTAAATTGTTGAGCAATGTCCTGTCCAAAAGTGTATCCTGCTCCTCTTGGTGATATTCCCCAGCCACAACGATCATCAGGATCAGACCATAGCAGATCGCACATGGGACCTTCGTGTGGAACCTACATATCAAATTGAAACTATAAGACAATAAAAAACCACTGACGTATAGCAACATAGTTGACCTGTTCTGTTCTTAAAATTATGAAGAGAACGCCAAGTGATGCCAAATGAATAAGGAATCATCGCTATCTTTCGTAGCCTTTTCATGGATGGTAGGTACATCATAGTACAATGTGATAACAGAAACATCTGAAAGACTAAACAACTAACAGCAGGTAGCATTGTGGAATTCACAAGTTGCTAGACTACTATTGCAAAACAAATAAAAAAGCATCTTAGTTAGAATACATGGTCTGTATCAAAATTTTCCGATTTGCTGAAATACATCTAGAAGGTTTATCATTCACAAAGCAAATAAGAGAAAAATGCACACATGTGGATCTCAGCATGATCTGTGGCCAAACATTTAAGTAGAAACCATAACGTGTTTGTAGCAACATCATGTGCTGAATGGTGTGCCTAATCATAACACATAACTACAATGGAGAAGAAAAATCTGATTCAGACAGCCATAATGAAAAAGATTTGCTAGTTGATTTTAAGCTATTGTTGCAACCATTAAGCTCAGTCTACCTTTCTTGAACAAAATCAAGAAAATTAACCATAAATGATTATTTCTATAAAAAAAAGCAAAATGCATATGTTTCACCTTGTAAATCTACTCTGCATGAGTAACAAGCTGAGGTCTGGCAGTAAAACTGAGGCAAAAAATTCAAGAATAAAAAGGCCAGGCAATTAAGAAACTGTTAAGGTTTCACAAGAAGAAATCTCCAGAAAAGTGTATTGATATTGCTTTTACATGGACCAGTGTGCACTAATCCTTTCTTTATCCAAGAAAACTTGCAAAAAGATTCATCCTCAGGTATCTTAACTGTATGCTGAGCAAAAAAAATTACCTTGCTTATCTTTAATTTTCCAAGCAGATATGATATGGATTTCGGAATATCATAAAGTTTTATTCTCATATATTTTGTATGCCACAGGTAACTTAACTGTATGCTAAAGCAGAATTATCTTACTAATTTTAGTAGAGAGTTATGATGAGCAAAATAAGAATGGGCTATATCACAATGATTATTGGTGCAAGCACTTTTAGTTAGTCAAGGATACTAATTATTACAGTCTTTAAAAGAACAACTGAAGACGGTAAGAAAATAGTGCCAAAAGTTATGCATACCTCTTGAATACGATTAAGAGCACGGATATTATCTAAAGCCTCCAAGGATGGGGAAAGACCACCATGCAAGCAGAATATCTAAAGAAAAAAGCATGGGGAACTTGTAAGATGTTGATTATAGATAAATCAAGACAGCAGAGAATTTAGGTATACACAAACAAGAAACTAGACCTGATTCTCAATCAAAGCGGTAAGAGGTAAATAATCAAATAGGTCAGTAAAGTACTTCCACACGTTTGCATTTCCATACTTTCTCAGGCATTCATCATAAAAGCCATACCTGAAACAAAAACCTAACATTCATGAATAAAAATAATTTTGTAATAGATGCTCAGATCTAAGAATTCCAAAGAATATTTATAACTAAAACAATTTACAATAGACAAATATACATAACAGCAAATAAACCTATAGTTCACCATCCAAAAAAAAATGAGATGTTCAAAGATCATATAATCATAACAGATGACAGTAAGAAATACTTTTATCAATAGACGATCCACCAATAAACATGTAATAGGCGGATCTTCTCAAAAAGAACACTTTAAACAGCTAGCTTAAGTTGACAATGAAATTAAATCACAACCATCAATTATGTGCTATAAGAATCAATTATATGCCCAATTTTCTGATCAAATCACAACACAGTATTCAATTTGGGGGAATTCATTCTCCTATCCTTTCCCTCACTTCCCTGCCCTCCCTCCTGCCTATTAAACTCAATCCAAACAAAACCTAAGATCCATCATACAAACTACAAAATCAACTTTAAGTACTATGGACAAAAGTAAAGTGTAAAACACAATTACTTACACTTGAGTTATTTGCCGGCTCTCATGATTTCCTCTAAGTATTGTAATCCTATCCCTATAACGAACTTTCAAGGCCACTAGAAGTGAGACTGTCTCAACAGAATAATAACCACGATCTGCATCAAAAAGTCTAATATTAATAAAATGATAAAATGATGCTTAATAACGTTCATAGAATAAAATGGCAAGTACATCCCTGCTTGGCAATTGCATAAGAAACCAATATGAACAGTAGTTAGTTATCAGACAGGGGTGGCAGGGACCATTTGAGCAGGGTCAATCAGTAAGTTTAATAACAAGGGTTCCGCCTCAAGCAACCTCATGCAAAACATGTTAGTTGACAATTATGCTTTATCATATAAGATGAAAGGAAAAGGTCAAGGATTCTAAGTTGCGGTGAGTTGGATTAAATTGTCCCAGGTATTTCTGAAACAAATAATTTCTCTGTTTACTAAAATTTGTCCTATTTTATTGTAACTCTTCAATATTTCAGGAGCATAGTGTTTCATGCAGCTCATCCGTTCATGTATCGTTTCAGTACAAGTATTATGTCAGTTTTCAATCTAAAAATTCCTGGATTTAAGGGAACCAAAGATGAAAGCTCTAATTCAAAAGGGAAACGCATAGTTCTGGAGACATTCTTCTAGAATAAAGGTGAGCAGGAAAGAGAAATGGTAGGACGGAACAGAAAAATTGTAAGTGGTATAAAATCATTCAGTCAGAGTGCAACGTCGTTACATATGAATGAACTCACCTAACTGCATCACATATACGTGGCAAGGAGAACATAAAAATTAGCAACTAATTGCTAGTAGTTAAATAATTCAATAATAATAATATTAGTACCCACTAAAGCCTTTTCCATTCTGATACTATTTACCTAAAAGAACAAGGGTAACAACATGGTGAATGATTGGAGGACAGACAATTAGTTATTTCTTTCCACCAAAAACACTTCCACATTTGAGAGGTTTGAAGCCATGAACTTTCTCTCTTCTTTACTTAATTATTTCCCTCCATTTCTCTTACTAGCTATATTGGTTTGTTGCAAATCTCTGCCCCTGTTATCTGCCAAGATGAAATCAGTAATCCACGGCTGCAATTCAACACCTTCCCATACAGCTTCATCACCACATGAACTTTCAGCTTCAATTAATACCAAAGCAAGTTGATCCATCTCAATGGGATTATCAAACAAAATAGTATTAGCTTCTCAAGTCTCCATTAACAATGTTGATGTGCTTCAGCTTAGTAATCTTCAAATAAATTTTAAACTAGAATGTCTAGCTTTAAGTCTTATAACTTTAAGATTAGGCCTCTGGAAAAGAGAAGTACAGTTTGTCACACAATTCATATGAACAAAGGTCAAGTAGTTAAGATCGTAAGGGTATAAAATTGCTTTTTTTCTTTCGTTCACAGAAATGAAAGACGTTAAGTTGCCTTCAGCTCAATGGAAAATATTCACATGCTGACATAACCTAAAGTTAATAGCTTGCCTAATTTATCTTCTTTTTTTAAAAATAATTCGTTACATGCCGCTCCTTCATGCCCATTAACCGAATTACTAACTGAGGAGTTTCTCTTTCTCAGCTAACTTTTCCGCATAAAAAAACGTAAAAAAAAAACAAATATCACCAAATATCAGCTTCATGATCGATCAAGACAATACATGGATTTGCATGTACGACAATCCCCAAGTAAGACGTGCGATCTATGTAAGAATAACTACCATCCAATCTCCGCAACTGCGGATGGAACTGAGAGTTCCTCTTTCAAAGAATTTTTTTTCTCGGGTCCTTGAGAGGACTAACCTACGTAGTCCCCCATGAAGAGGTAATTGGTATCGGGCGCCTCGCCCCCGATTCGGAACAGCTCGATGAGATCATGGAACTGGCCGTGGATGTCCCCGCACACCGTGACGGGGCACTTCACCGGCTGGACGTTCCACTCCTCGACGAGGACCGCCCTTGCCTGCTCGCACAGGCCCTTGACCTCCGCCTCGGGAAGGAACTTGCATTGCCTCAGGTGCTCGATCTGGCGGTCGAGATCCGCGTATGACGGCATCGCTCGCGGCGGGCAAACCTCCCGCTCCTCCGATCCGGGGCCGGCGACCGATCTAGCAAGAGGAATCGACCGGGAAACGATGGAGAGGTCGAGGAAGAGCAGGAATTGGAAAGGAATTGGGAGGGAGAGTAGGAGTTAGGGCAGGAAAGAGGGGGGGAGAGAAATGAGGAAGAGAAAAGCTTTTCGCCGTCCATTTTTCTTCTCACTTTTTTTCATTTTAGTACTCCAAATCTCTCATTATCACCAAATCATACTTCTTTTTTTTTTTAAAGTTACCTAAATTGTATAAAACTATTTTTTAAAAACATTTTTTCTCAAATAAAACGATAAAATTACTTATATGTATCACGTGTTTTATTAATTATATAATTAATATAAATAAAACATTTTTATTTTAATATAAAAAATTATTAATATTATATATAAATTATCACATGACTACTGCTAATATCTAAGAGGAATTTTCAATATTATATTCTATTTTTTAAAAAAAGTTATTATATTTTAATGGATGAATTAAGCTCGACTTAAAATTCCTACAATAATAATTTAAAATTTTCAAACTAAAAGAGACAAGTAATTAGGCGTGATCTTTCTAAAAAGACTAACGAGCAGAGAGGATATCACTGCACCCACTAAAACCCTAAAAAACAAGCACTTTGTTCAGCTTTCCAAAAGCCAAAACACAAACTTTATACCTTCACAAGCATGCATTTTAATTTCTTCGTCTGTCGCTGCCATGGTCGCAGATTTAAAGTAAGTGCTAGTTCTCTATTTCAGCAGTCGGCAGCCTTCGACACTCACTCGGAGGCCCGGGTTTCGCCGCAGACGACGACCCCTGGCAGCCGCGGGCGTCGGGCGCAGCTTCGGGCAAGCGGAGACGGAGAACGACCGGAGAGAGGGAACGTCGTTGTACAACCACTCCGGCAGGCTCCTCATGTTGCTGCAGCGGACGACGCTTAGGGTTTTGAGGAATGTCAGCTGCTTGATCCCCTCCGGCAAGCTGGCGAGGTTGTCGCATTCCGAGATCTCCACCTGCTGCAGCGACGTCAAACCCCAAAGCCCCTCGCACGTCGACGAAGCAGCCCAGAGGTCCTGGCAGAAGGAGATGGAGAGCCTCTCCACCGCCGTCGCCATGGATTTTAGGCCCTCGTTCGACTCGTAGAGCTTCGCGTTGTTGAACCACATGGTGATGGATTTGACGGAGGGGATGGAAAATCTCGGCGGCTCGAGCTTTGGGCAGCACATGAGCGTCAGGTGAGCGAGCCGGGGAAAAATCCCCTTTCTTGTCCTCGGCATTGTCCATCTCGTCAACTTTTGCATTTGAGACAGAGTGAGTCGTTGCAGCGAGCGAAACGTGCCGGTCGGACCATAGAATGAGTCGTCTAGCTCGACTAGGCTGTCCATGCCGCTGATTTCCGCCGCCCTGAGAAGAGGCAGCTGCCCGAGCGGCGGAAGAAGCCCGCATCCCTGTATGTTGAACAACTTCACGTCGACCAGATTCGTCAAGTGTGGAGGTTGAGCCATCATCCATGGCGGAAACTCTTTACCGGGGTACGAGAACAACTTCAGCCACCTTATCTTCGAGGTCGGCTTTAAAGCGTCGATCACTTCCTTTTGAGGTTTTGCTGCTGCATGCCATTCGTCTTCATCATCTGCGTTCAATTCCCAGCGGAGCGTCAACGAACGAAGATGATCCTTTTCGTCTAGCTTCACGTCTGCTGCTAATTTTGGATCAGTCAAGTAGTGAAGCTTATCCAACCAGAGCTCGCCTTTGAGGTGCAGTTGCCGAAGATCGAGGATGCCGGTCTCGTGGTCGCTCGCGACGACGTACCGCGTCAAGCTCCGGAGGTTCAGCAAGCGGCCGAGGCCGGAGGGCATGCGAGTCAGAGACGAGCAGTCGAGTAGGTTCAAAATCTTGAGATTTTTCATGGTCTGCTGTTTCTCGCCACCGGCGGCGTTGTCGTTGCTGCCGCTGCCGCTGCTCTCCCAGCATTCGGGCAAATCCTTGAGGAAGTAACAGCCTTCGAGGTCCAACGTCTCCAGGTTCAGCAGCTTGCTCGTCGACCTCGGAAGAGTCTGAATCCGCCGGCAGTGCGCCAGGATCAAGACCTTGAGGTGGCGGAGGTTGCCGATGGCCCGAGGAAGCGAGGCGATGTCGATGCGAGAGAGGTTGAGGTGTTCCAGTCTAAAGAGCTTCGCAACCCAACCCAACTTGCTGTTCGCCAGTCCCACGCAGCCCTCGAGATCCAACTTTACCAAGCGCAGCAGTCGGTTTATTGACTTCGGAAGCCTCTCGAGCTTCTCGCAGTAGGAAAGCTTCAAGATCTTGAGGTTGGCGAACTCGACGAACGAGTCCGGCAATCTGACGAGGTCACTCCGGGAGACGTTGAGGTAAACCAGATTGGAATACTTCTCGATGCCCTCGAGAAGGTTGCCGAACGTGATCCCGTCCGCATGCAGAATCCTCATGTGCTTGAAGGTCGATTTGAGCTTCTTGATGTTGCGAATGTTTCTAACCCAGCACCTGTCCTCCAGCGACGACGGCGGCGGCCCGAACAGCAGCAGCGTTCGCAGCATCCACGGCGGACCCTCGAAGAGCATGTCGATGGGGAACCCCCGGGAGTCGGGGTCGCAGAAGAAGGACAGATGCTGGCAGATCGGCCGGCCCTCCCTCGGGTCGAGCTCCAGGAGGTCGAACGAGTGCGGGGAGAGCGCAAGGTGGACGTTCTTCGAGCTGACGTGCTGCGCGAAGTAGGGAAGCAAATCACGCATCCTATAAGCGATTCCGCGGGAGTAGATACTCTCGTCATAGTTGTCCTCGTCGCAGGGGACGAAAGCGCCCTCTCCCCTGAAAGCTTCAAAGTAGTCTTCGGCCTCGCTAAATGATATCGAGTTCTCCGCGGCCCAGAGGTCGGCGAGCTCTTCCTTGCAGAAATGGTGGTCTTCTGGGAAGAGTGACAGGTAGGTGAAGCAACTGCGGAGCAGCTCCGACGGCTGATCGCTGCCTGGATCGTTAAAGATTAATTTCTCGAACATCTGCTGGAGCTCGGAGGAGAGTCTTGGAAGGTCTTGCTGAGGAGCTTCATCTTCGGCCGGCTTCCAGCGGAACATTAAGAAATCTCGCAGCGCCCTGCGGCGCATCTTCTTGGCCATAATGATGACGGACAACGGATGGCCACGGCAGTCGTCGATGATACGCGGGAGCCAAAAGTGGTGCTCGTCCGGGAGGTGGAGCAACGACGCGTGGTCCTTAAACAACTTCCAACTGTCTTGCCTTGTCAAGGTGCTCACTGATGAACTGGTGGAATTCCGGCTCGGCTCCGCCGCCGTTGCCACGACGTCTACGACATCTTTGCTGGTTGTGGTCAAGATAACGGTGCTCCCAGGTCGGCTTGCGTTCTCAAGAGTCTGCATCAGCCGCTTGAACAACCCCGGTTGAGAAATCTTGTTGATGTCGAGTAGGACGAGCAGAAATTTAAGTCCTTCGAGCGATCTCCTGATCTCTTCCAGTGTCGAATCGAAAGTTCTTCTTGACAACTCCCTGATCTCTTGATCTTGTTGATCTTCTTCGATCGAGCTTCTCACTGCGCGGAGCAGGTTGGAGTGCGGGACGGTGCGGTCGTCCGTCATTATTCTTCGCTTGGCATCGCCGGTGCTGTAGGTTCTGCTCACGAGCATTCGGGCGTTGAAGTTATGCCGTTGATCGTGGTAGATGAAGCGAGCGAGGGTTGACTTGCCTAGCCCGGCCATTCCGACGATGGGGATGACGGACAGCTTCTCGCCATGGCGGAGCCTACGAATAATCTCCTCCTTGTCCTTCTCCGTTCCGTAGTACTTCGCCGGCAGCATCCCCGGATGAGTCCCGCCGAGGTAGCTGACGTCGTCTTCACCGAACGTCCTCCCCTCCCTGGCCATCTCTCTGAAAGCTCTGGCCGCCCGCTTGAGCTGGCAGCCAGCGGCGAATCGGAGCACCAAGGGGATGGAGAAGAGGAACTCGCGGCCGATGTACGCGGCCTCCGACGCGCCCCGCCGCTTCCGCGGCAGCCGCCGGAGCCGGATCATGTCGAGCAGGTCGTCGGCGAGGAAGAGCTTATCGCGGAGCTCCGAGATCCATCTATCGAGGTCGTCGTTCTCCCGCTGCCTCTCGACGTCGCTGCAGGTCCACTGCACGGTCCACAGGCTGTCGGCGAGGGCCTTGAGCGGACGGGATAGCCGGAGGCGCCTCCCGATGGATTTGTCCTTCGCGAGGTCGTCGGCCTTCCTCCTCAGCTTGCGCGCCTCGATCGCCAGCACGGCTGCCATGTTCGACGTCTCCATCGTTAGTTGCACTCCACCACTGCGCTCGATTGCTTCGAAGAAGATGATCGAGATGGAGAGTTCTTTAATCGGTTTAATCATGAGGAAAAAAAAAAGGGAGACGACATTGGAGTGGAGAGGAGGATTGGAATCAGCCATTTGCATGCACTAATTGTGGAAGGGCTTTTCTTTTCTTTTTTCTTCTTTGGTTTGTTCCATTTAATCTCCTTCTCTTCTTTCGACAAAGTGAAATAAAGTTCTCGACTGGACTTACATACGCATCTGATATTGAAGGACATGTTTGGT
This sequence comes from Thalia dealbata, assembly GCA_030544415.1. NCBI lineage: Eukaryota > Viridiplantae > Streptophyta > Magnoliopsida > Zingiberales > Marantaceae > Thalia > Thalia dealbata. The sequence goes on from CM060454.1 coordinate 2,660,603, forward strand.
TTAAAATGGTGCCCTATCGACATCGTTAGCAGCCTTCACATTATAAAAATCTTTCCATAATATGGGAGAGTCTTCACATTGTAGCGTTTAATTTATCTAAAATAATATTTTCCCTCCAAAATCACATTGCTTCCCGCAAAAAGTAAAATATGTAATATGTGGGACTCAAAGCGCCTGGATATAAAAAGCACCATCCACACCCCTAAAGCCTCTCTCTCTTTTCCCCTCTCTCGCTCTCGCTCTCGCTCTCTCGCGAAGATTTCCTCCTCCGGTGGCTGGCCATGGCTTTACCGATCGCCTCAAAAGCCCCGCCGGGCGTCGATTCCAAGTGCGAGCCACGTTGAGGGAGCTCCATCCGTCCGAGTTCAGGCGTTTTTCTCCGGTGCGTCCATTTCCAGGTCTCGATCCCTTCTTTCCCCCTTTTTTTTCTTTAACCTATTTTGTTCCAAGAATATGTGCCCTGGGGCTGATCTGGATCTGTATCTCTTTCACCTGTAAAATCTTGGCTTCTCCACGACACCTTCATTCATCCAAATGCGGCGTGTCCTTCAATTAAAGTCCCAGGGGACAGAAGGATGCGACCGATGAGATCCCTGGATCCGTTCTTTTTCGTTGTAGTTCGTGACGATTATGTAGGAAAAGAAAAGAAAAAACTATGTTTTGGTGGCATTCAGAGCACTGAGTGTGAAGTTTGAACAAGCATCTCCGATCGGTTGTTTTATTTTGATTTTTTCATTGAAAAGGTTTCCGTGCATTACGATGTTACTGATTCAATTACAATGAGGAATTTTTTTTTTTTGGGGGGGGGGTGTGCATATGGCACCTCTTTTTTACTTGGCTGCTGTAGTTGCAGTTCATCATCATCAGTGGTGTGATCATGTGGCAGCGGAAAGCTTCCGAAAACTATAAGCTAATCCAAATGGGGCGGTGAAGACGTCATGAATCGAGGGTTATTCTACGTTTGTAATCTCATATGTAGACTTGCGGTAATTTTGTGGCCAGAGGAAGAAAGGCGAAGAGATGTAGAAGAATAAAACAAACTCACGGTCGATCTCAATATCGCTGTAATATGATTAAAAAATATTTTTATAAAAAAATAGAATAGATTTTAAACAATTTAAGTGAAAAAGCACGTGCATATTATTTTTAATTATTAAAAAAATTTGACACCTTTATATGCATATATTTTTAAATGCTCGAGTCGTATATATTTTTCATATTAAAGAAAGATTAGAAGGATATATGTTCTAATTTTATGAATAAAAGTATAATATTTTTATTCTTCCCCTTCTAGCGAGGATCACTTGGCCTTGGCCCCCTCGTAATAGTCAAATTAATTCTCAATAATATTCATTTTATAACTTTTTTATTATTTTAGATATAAATATATAACACTATTTGCTCGTTTAATATACTTCTCTTTAGTATACAAAATATTTTTTTTTGATTGATTGGATTCTAAATTAATAATCATGGATAAACTAATTAAGCTGATACAAGTAGATAAAATAAAATGAGAATATAGAAAAAACAATTTATATAGGTGGTCGTAACATATTTATAGGAAAAAAATTAATAAGTCATAGAAAGTATTAATTTTTAATATGCTAATAGAAAAAGAGTTTATTATATTATATTTAGTTTAGAATAATATTATTTTTTAATATATTTATTTATTTTAGATATGTTAGTGATCTCATCTATTTCTATTTGTTATCAAACTAGTTTTTTTTTAAAATATTTTTGTTATTATTCGTAAATTTTTCCCTCCGACTGGTAATCCGGGCCACAATAACATTTAGGTTGTTTGATGAAAGACGCCTCTCCATAAAAGAGCATGACAAGAGAAGTGTATCATCTTCCTTCAGAAAAAAAGAGAGAGAAGCACATCATCACCGCCGCCGGCCCGACTCTCTCGATCTCCATCGCCTCCTCAGTCGATCGATTTCTTTTCTCCACTTTTCATACCAAAATTATCGACCATGCACCGATTCCTAACCGCAGCAGGAGGAGGAGGGCTCGCCGAGAGAGCCCGCCGTCTGACTTCGCTCCTTTCCCTCAATGCTTCGAGGTCTCGATTCCTTTTTTTCCCCCTGTTGCCTTTGGATGAATCTGCATCTCTTTGTCGGTGAAAGTTTATTGAAGCCGCTTCAGGTGTTCTTTTAATTTTCTCGATGAGTGTCGCCGGCGAACACCTCCATTTATCGAATTCGCATGCGTCGCTCGGGTCGGTTACCTGTCCCATTCAAAGATCTGCTTTTGGTATTGTTGCCTGCACAGTTAAGCTCCATTTCAGGAGAATTATTAAACATCCAGAAAGGAGGAAAGATGAAAAAGGCAGAGAGATGTCTTTTCTATAAAAGAACAATACTTTTTTAAATCTCTACGAACAATATATTTTTGGGTGTCCGAGTGCTACTCCGACATCCTCCAATTACTATGAGGATATTCTGTGCTTGCAGTCTTGGGATTGAAATTAGATTAGACATTTTTTTGGGTGAATTTTCTCAACCTTTCAACTAGCATCCTAGATAACTGTTGCTGCCGAGCAAGTCCCGATTCTGGTGAAGGTGGCAGTTTGGTAAGCTAGTGAGGTCTCTCATCCTGGGTCTATTATCACTTTCATCATGTACCCACCTTTTCTAGAAGAAGAACGCTTTGGTTTTGATCATCTCATTAGAAACTTTTTAACTTTCTTTCCGGTGCTGCCCAATCGTAGTGGTTTATCTATTTGCACTTTTTGAACCATTGATTCATGGTCAAGGGATCTGTTGATTTGTTCGCTAAAATGTTGCTGATTCATTCATTGGTTGATTTTGTTATGCATCTGAGGTTTCTCTTTTGATTCAATTAATCTATGCTAAAAGCAAGATTCTATCTGATTAATTTAAACTTTAACATTCAGCAGAGCCCTACATACACCATCTTTTGCCACAGTTTCAGCTGAAGATATTTCAGGTTCCCGCCCAGCAGAAGTAAAAAATTTGGGTAAGTTACTATCATCCATGAGAGGCAGGGTTGGGACAATACGTTTATTTTATGCGTGTTGTGTTTGTTTCATAGAGATATTTAAAGTAATCTTAGAGAATGCTAGAAATCACTGTAGCACGTACATCTTCAGGATAGCTGCACATACTTATGAAAGCTTTCTTTTAAAATAACCGAAGCAAATAGAAATTTGTTTAAAAAACATGGATGCCTCTAGATTAACACAGACCTCTGTGGTACTGTAACTGAACACGATGCTTAGTCATTTTACTTGAGAAGCTTCATAACAATTTTAGGTACATTTCAATTATCGATATTCTTAGGAGACTAACTTCTTGCTCCTTATGTGGATATAGTTCTTTTTATTAGTAGGTTGCAGGTGTACATGTACTTGGGAACAATTCTTCCATGTTTTTGCCATGTATGAAGTGTTGCTTTTCATGGAACTCCATTGAAGAAGTGGATAATTGAGAATCCTTGATCGTTCAGTGCAGGGTCAATGGAAGACGTCTTCTAGTTGGAATGACCTTCCTGATCCCATAAATGGTGATCCTTTCATTAAAGTTGCTGATGTCAAGGAATCAGAAATTCTGGTATGCTGACTGGATCTCTGCTGCACACTCTTTTTTTCATTGTTTGGGTAATGATGACATACTGTAGCTCCAACTATTTGGATGCAGCTACATGTATCCTTGCCAATTTGTTATGCTGAAAGCATTATGTTCACATGTGTCCTTCTCAGTATGACAAACAGAAACTAGTTGGATGGTATATTGAGTTGTCTTTCTGTTTTGTGATTCTAGGCTGTCTAGATTGTTCTTTTCTCCTCAGAATTGGTCTATAGCTACGTAACCTTCAACCAGAATCTAATTCTTCCACTTTGTTTTTACAGCCCTTCGTCGAAAGCTTATCTAAGTGCCCCAAGTCTGGCCTCCACAATCCATTTAAAGCTCCAGAGAGGTTTGCTTCTTAATGAGTCCATACAAATTAAGTACTACATAAAACATTTCCTCGATAGAGTTCTTCTGTTGCTCACCACACCTTCACATGCTTATATCATTTCTCATACAACATCGCACAATTCAAAGATATAATTACCTGTTTTACAATAGACTTTTTTTTATCAGGTTAAAATGAATTTTTAAATATCGGACTTTTTGCTCGTACATATAAAAGAAAGTAAAAGGACATCTAAGGGTTTCTATCGCTTTCTACCACTTTACATTATGATGACTAATGAGTCTTGTTAGATTTGACATGTTATTTATGCGCCCATACAAGTCAATCTCATTGGTCGCTGTGAATTTCGGTCTTTGGTTGTTTTTTATTATCACTTTAATAATTTTAGTAGCCTACTAAACTGGATTGAATCAACCATAACCAGTTGGTCCAAAATACTTATGTTGTAAAAATAGACTGAGTAAGGATCTCTCTCATAAAATGTCCCAGGATATACTGACGGTTGTTTATAATCAGTGTTATGCTTTCTGTTTGAAGTCCTCAGTGAGATTGCCTTTTCATCTTTTTTCATTTCTCTTTGTCGGGAGTACTCAATGTAAACATGCATGTGTCGTTGCTTTGGATTATTAAGGGAGGAAATACTTGAAACTGCTGTTTTTTTACCTGACCTTGTTTCCTTGTTGGTTTTAAGTTTGATCTTCTCCTCATTTCTGATTTTTCACAAATATACTCTGTAGATATCTGCTACTCGGTGATGTCTCCACAAAATCTGCTCAAATGCTCGGTCAACCCCAAGTATACACTCTCTAAATATAAAAAGCTAACTATCCTGACTACGTTATTTAAAATATGCATGGTGGATTCAATCATTCTTCTGAATGAAGCATTTGGGACGCTATTTATGTGCTGATGTGCTTCTTTCTTGTGTGTAACATTAGGTCTTGGAATATTTCGCAAGGCTTATCCAAAGAGTTTCTCCAAAAAGTTATACCCAAGCTCTTGGTGAAGTAATTGTCACTCAGAAGTTTTTGGAGAATTTTTCTGGAGACCAGGTAGCATAAATCTTTTATTGTTTTTTCTCCATGTCAAAATAAATTTTAAACCCAGCTATTCTTTTGGAACCATTTGATCATTGTTTTGCTTCTCTACTGGTTCTCAATTGTTTGCTAAACTAGGGAAAAGGGGAGAAACTTTTCCACATTATTCAATATGGAGAGTGTGTGTGTGTGTATATATATATATATAATTTAGTGAGTTTTGAACCCAAAAACTCTGGTATACAACCTTATTGCTCTTACCAGATGACAATATGGGGGAAAGATTATCCAGGGAAAATATGAGCTATACAGGAACCAAGTGTCCTCAGAACTGTTAATTTTTATTTTTGATAATTTTTCCAGCTTCGATAATTTTGTTGATTTTGTTTTATTTGCTCTTCCCATAGAGGAACTCTGAAAGAAATGTGTTTTATCTGTCTGATTTCTCTTCTATCATAATACACAACAAACTAGCTTTCAGTAGTTGACATCTGTATTATAACAATGGCTCTTCTACCATCACAAAGTCATAGCATGTTTCTTGTTTCAATTTTTGTTCTTCCTAGGGTAGTGCTCAGGCAAATCTTAACAAATTGTGAACAGTAGTAACTCTTGCTATATTGATCCAAATACTAACTATTAGTTCAAAGTTTCAATTGATTCAATAGCCCATTTCATTGTTGTTTTTAAGTATTGCTCATTCTCTTAGAAAAACTTGTTGCATGACAAAGCTACCATAAGTGTTCCCACCAGTCCAGCTTTAACTAAGCTAGATACACCTCTTGATTTTTATGATTCTCATAGCTACATAAGAATATCAAATAAAGTTCTTCTCTGTTGTGACCTTATGAAATGAATACGTTTTGTCTAACAACCGTTTCTAGTAAGTATAATACATGTTTCTTAGTAAATATTTATGAGTTCCTATTAATTATGTATCATTTTCTCTCTTTTTTCTCCTTTAAATAAGAACAAATTTAAATTGTATTCATTACTTGCTATCAGTTTTTCTAACTATTATTATTATTACTTTATCATAGGTGCGTTTCCTAGCTCGATCATTTGCAGTACCAGGCAATCATCTTGGGCAGCAAAGTCATGGTTACCGATGGCCATATGGTCCTGTAAGGGTTCTTTCTCTATAAATCTCTGTTATTAAGTGACAAATTTGCAAGAAATAATGGCATTTTAACTACTTTCTGGTTTTTAAACCAAAAGATCAGCCTAAAAAGCATAGAAATTTCAGTATACTCATCACATGTCCTTGTCACATTCATCTTAAGATTGACGCTTGCCAGATATCTGCACACCTATGTTACTACCAACTGTTGTTTTAGTGGCCGATATTGTAAGGGACGTAGCCGATTAGCGTTCTCATGTCCTGGTGACACTTTCCGGTTCCCTGACACTTCACCATGTCTCAGCCTGATGGGGCCATTCTATATGACTCAGGCGACATTCTCTTAGTGCCCTAGTGTTACTAACACTTTGCTATGTGCCGATTTGACATCACTCTGGTATTACTTCTACATCTCACCCTAGATCACTTGGTTAAGAGATGTACCGTGAGACATCAAAAGCCTTAGGTTGCTAGTTCGAGTTGCACTGCAACGTGAGCATTAAACCAAAAATGCGCCTACAGGGTGGTAATACCTTTGTACTGAGGTGTATTAGAGAGATGCCTGGGTCATAAAGAATGCTACTCCTCGAGCCAGGACATAGTGAATTATCGCTGAAGGGCAAGGCATAGGATAGTTTCGCTAGGTCAAGAAAATTCCAATAGGGATATGCCCATTAAATATAGTATTTTATCATCTATACATGGCTTGTCGAAATGTTGAACATACACAAAAAGTTTGCACCTGCAGTTTTTCAACCTGAAGTAGGCCAATATGTGCCTGAAAATGTTACTATTCACCTACTGATACCAATGACATATTTTAGTAAAACCTAAATGAAATTATTGATTTGAACAGGTTGCTATAATCACACCTTTTAATTTCCCGCTGGAGATTCCGTTGTTGCAACTGATGGGTGCACTGTACATGGGCAATAAACCGGTTCTTAAAGTTGATAGCAAGGTAATGTACGCGAAATTCTCATTTTGAACAGAAGACTCTTCTTTGAAGTGCTTCCAATTGTATGCAATTGCTAGTGAATACCATCTGTTTAATAAAAAGAGGCAGACCTAACTGTAATCCGCATTACAAAACCTCTGATTACTAACAAAAACTCCATATGGCCTTTAGAAAATTCCTTTTGACAGTTCTCTTACATTAAAAGATGGTCGTGCAACTAAAGATTGTACTCTGTGCATTCAAGAGAAGTACAAACATAATAAGTGAAAATTAAGGAGAATTTAATGAAATAAACCCCTCATTTAAGAAAGAATCTTAGTTGAAAATGCGGGTAGAATGCATCGATGTTCTTCTACAACCAAGTGAGGAATGGATAAATTATTATTTCAGAAGGACAAAATCTGATGTAATGAACTATCATGTGGAATGCATAATATCACAGCAGTTTTTGCTCTACATTGTAAAGGAGACTTCATATATCCAATATTCCAAAGAGAGGCCTTTTATTCTGCTCAGAAGCCTGGCATACCAGTCCGAGTTTTCCTCCACTACCCGCTGTCAGGACTCAAATTTATTTACTGACCTGAACTTTCTTCATACAGAGTTGGATATCGTGTCTGTGCAACACTGCAATCTAACGGCATTGCATGTGATGATTTCTTCTTCATTTCTTGATGTTGTTCCCTTGTTGATAAGTTGCGGTCACATTTAAGGTTCTTCCGTGATGGAGCAAAAATTCGAACTAAGAAAGTTTCTCTTCCATTTGAGATCAGGATAAAATTATCAAATGTTTAAGCATGTCTTTCAGATGCCAGCTTTCTCCTTTGCTTTAACAAGACTGTTCTAATAAATTGTATTTTTCTGGCAACTAATAGCAAGTTTTGGTTGCCATAGGTAAGCATTGTGATGGAGCAGATGCTTCGTTTGCTTCATGATTGTGGCTTACCAATGGAGGATGTTGATTTCATCAATTCCGATGGTAAAACAATGAACAAGCTCTTGCTAGAGGTTTGTGTCTAAGTATTCATTACCGTTTTTTATGCTCCCACTATGCCTAATTGTTAAATTGATATATGTTCTAAGCAAAATCAAGCTACTTATGTAGTCGTGACCAAAGTCAATATAGTGCAATCCAGGCAATAGTTTATAATTGCGTAAACATTTTGTTTTTTGTGTGATTAGATTTACAAGCTGTTTTCTTTGATTTTGGTTAAATGCCAGCTTATTGTCTGCTTCCTTTAAGTAGGCAAAGCCACGAATGACCCTCTTTACTGGGAGTTCACGAGTAGCAGACAAATTGGCCGAGGACTTGAAGGGCCGTATTAAATTGGAAGATGCTGGCTTTGATTGGAAAATTCTTGGTCCTGATGTTCAAGAGGTTTGTTAGTTAATACATCAAACCGCCTTTCATGCCCTTTCTAGCCCCGTCCACCGAGTGACATTGAGTTACTTTTGACTGACCCTATTTACTACTTTGGCAGGTCGATTATGTTGCATGGGTGTGCGACCAAGATGCCTATGCTTGTAGTGGCCAGAAGTGCTCAGCTCAGTCAATCCTATTCGTTCATGAGGTGCTATTTGTCATCTTAAGTATGATTACATGGTTTTTCTACTGATTGCCATGCTAGAAAGGCATCAACATTCTCATTCTCTCATGCCACAAAACGTTAATGATTTTCAATCCATGCTATAATGATCTTTAATCTTCCAATGGTATGTTCACCAGGGCATTAATTAATTAGTTAATTGCATAGTTAATGAAAATCAATGTTTTGACTGCTACGGTTCCCTCCTGGTACCCTTGCTTTATGAAGGATTGATGTGCGGTAGTGCCATCTAACCCAAGCATCGATGTTGGAAGCTTTAATATTCTTTGGAATGTTAGAATAATAGTACACGTGTTAATGAGTGGAACAAGGGAAATACGGACTATGTTTTGAAGTGATTTATCTTTTGTTTTGGTTACTGGAGCAGAAAGATAGAGACTTTGCTGCTTGTTTTCTGAAATCTTATTGTGCATATCGCTTCTCTTATGATCAGTATTCACATTTAACCATCCAATGCTGACGATTTCTTACTAGCTAGGGATAAATGTTTGTTTGAGTATGCAGAATTGGACATCCAGTGAGCTACTATCTAAAATGCAACATCTTGCAGAGAGAAGGAAGCTGGAGGATCTAACGGTTGGTCCTGTTCTTACGGTAAGTTAGCACAGTTTATCAACTAAAATTATCTTAATGTAATAGCAGTGGTGGTAGATTGAAATTTGTAGGTGTTTACTCAGGTTTACTGCAACCGTATTAGTTGTCCGTAGCTGACTGTAAATGTAACAGCTATCTGTATTAATAACAAGTCTTATGCTAGTCTCTGACAAATTGTCAACCGGCCATCTTTTCATCTAAAAGAAAAAAAACTGAAACTATATTAATATTCTTTTGTTCACAAAATCTTTGCCATGTGCTTTACTGTTTGACATGGAATTCTTAAATGAATTATTTTTTTCTAACAGGTTACAACAGAAAGCATGTTAGAACATGTGGAGAAGTTGCTTAAGATCCCAGGATCCAAGCTTCTCTTTGGTGGTGCAGAGTTGGAGAATCATTCCATTCCAAAAATCTACGGTGCCCTGAAGCCAACAGCTGTTTTTGTTCCGCTAACAGAAATACTCAAACCCAATAATTTTGAGCTCGTCACGAAAGAGATTTTTGGTCCCTTTCAGGTAAGTTAAAACTTTTAACTGATAGCAGTCAAATCTCTTGGTGTTACTTCCGCTGTACATACCAATATAAATGCTTGATCTTGCTCAGATTGTTACTCACTACAAGCATGATCAACTGACGGAAGTGTTGGATGCCTGTGAGAGAATGCACGCGCATTTGACTGCAGCGGTTGTCTCAAATGATTTATTGTTCCTGCAGGTAAAAAATTCACTTCCGAACGTTCAACTAGGAGGTGCTTAAAAGTATAAACTTGTATCAAATCTAACATTCCTCTCTTGAATCCTCCGTGCAGGAAGTTATTGGGAAGTCGGTGAACGGGACGACATATGCCGGAATCAGGGCAAGGACCACCGGAGCTCCACAGAACCACTGGTGAGTGGGAAATGTTTCAGCATAATGTATTGTCGCTTCACTTCAAGCTGATTGAGAAAACTCAGAACAGCTTTGATGATGCCAATGCATGCTTGAATCAATTGTAGGTTTGGACCAGCTGGTGATCCGAGAGGTGCAGGAATCGGAACCCCTGAAGCGATCAAACTTGTTTGGTCCTGCCATAGAGAGATCATACAAGATTATGGCCCTTTGCCACAGAATTGGAAGCTCCCCCCACCTTCTTAAGATATAAGTTTAAAAATAAAATGTTCCTTTGAATTTTTATTTTTTCTTTTTCCTCTCAGGCCAATAATGCATCGCTACTTTAATAATGTTGTCGTTTGCAAGTAATATAAAGAAAATTTTTCATTATGAGAGTTTTAAGGCAGGCAGGGTCGGTTGATCAGGTTTCATTCTTTTCTCAATTAAATAATCTTTATCAATGGAATAAACTTTTGCAGTTTTTGATTTAGCGGCCGAGAAATTCTTCAAGTTCATAAATTTTTAACCCAAGAACACTAAAAATAATAATTTCTTTTCTCCTTCAACATTAAAAGAGGATTTTAGTTTCGCGTAGTAAAATTTTGATTGGGGATTGACCTCCACAGCTTCGTGTATATAAGATTTGTCATCCCAAGCGTTGCCCAAGAACAAATATATGTTAACCAGGAGAAGCTTAAACTGGGATAGCATGAGGTGTGCATTCCAAGTGGGAATACATTCCCACCTCTACCAAATGCCCTTTTTTAGTTTTACAAAAAATTTACTACACATGGGAGGAAAACACTTCCCTTCCCCTTGCATTCACAAGTTACAGCTTCTTTGCACATACAGAGCAGTGGCTTTTCTACAGATTTAACATTACTCCGGACATTAAAAGCTTCCCGGTCGGAGTTGAAATATCCAGACATAGGTTTATGCTTCCATCGAACACTCAGAAAATGAAGACAACACTATCATGGATTCTGGACTTCTGGTTCTGCGCCACGCATTCCGATATCCACATCAAGTTCCTTATCTCCTGCTCCTTCAATCGCATGTAAGCGAAGAAGACAGCGTAGTGAAACTGCACCATCATTGCAGGGGTCAATTAGGATTTATAATGTCAGGGATCGAACAGTCGCACATAGAAAACAATTGAGTTTTTGATAACTGAACATGTTTTACCTGCTGTTGAAAGGCCAAGCAGAGTCTTTTAACTTCCTCCTCGTAGAATGCTTTGTCCAGCATCTGGCTTTCACCATAAGATATCTTGGCAAAAATTGATTGATATGGAGGATATTTCTCCATCACACCACGGACCTGGACCGGCAATACAAGTATCAACATGTTCTAAGGAAATGCTGTCAAAAGATGCTTCTAGAAAAAAAGAACTCCAGCAATTCTCTGTAAGATGAGACCCATGAACACAATTGTTGTACCACAACTGGAACACATTCATCAATCATACAATACATTCATCTAGATGAGACTCTCTTATCTCAATCATAACAAGATATATAATTTTTCTGGATGCAAACTAGAACCTGTAACCTCTCCAGCAAAATATGATCTCTCTTTATCTTCAAGACTAAAGCCCCATTTTAGTTCAAAATCACTTAAGCCTTGACCAGACAAACCAGAAAATTGCAGAGAAGGATGGGTCAGATATGCACAAGGTACAGAAGTTAGGAGGAACTGATATAATTCCTTCCTAGCAAAGTGAAATTGTGACTATATGAAAAGGATGTTTTGAATACTTCTCCAGATAAGCACAAGCTACAAAAGTTAGGAGGGTTGTGAATATTCAGATAAGCACAACCCTCAAATTTATCTCTTGCAGCAATTAAACTACCATACCTGGTCAATATCTTCACAGACAGCAAGTTCTTCATGACCATAAGGATATCTATGAAGCAAAAAAATTATCATCTGTGAGACAAGAAAACTACAACCCAGGATAAATCTGACTATATGATAAAGGATGAGAAACCATACAATAAGCCAAAGTTTGAATAAAGCTTCCGGCGATCATCCCTAGTCAACTCAGTACCAATGCTGTAAACCCAAATCACATATTAGTCAGAAAAAAGATGCCCAACAATTCTGATAACTAAAATGTTTAGTTTGGCTCACCTATTTATAGTGATATTGACAGCTCTTCTATCAGCTTCAAAGGCAAGAAGGTCGGACATGATCTCAGCAGTTGCTCCACCTAGTTTCTGTTTCAAAGTAAGGCTTAACACCAACTGCAGTTGGAAACAATATATTCCTTGACAGTTACTGTAATAAAAAAATCTTTGTATACCTGACAGAATTTGTAGAAATCCTCAAGGTATGCCTTGTATAGGGTGTTCCTCATGATTTCAATATTCATATCATCCAAGTCCTACGAGAGTGTGTGAATAGAAGAAGTTATGAATTAAAAGAATCTATGTACATCAATCAAAAAATTATATGCTTTTCCAATCATCTGGATTTTTTTACTTTTTATTTTCTTAGATTAGAAAGAAACTAATCTAAGAAAGTGTACATCCCTTTGGTTAGAGTAATTGGGCTCTATACGGAAGGATCATGAGGTCTTGGGTTCAAGTCTCATTAAGTTCTAAAAAAAAAGATTAGAAAGAAACTACGACGGAGAAAAAGAAATGCTGACCATGTTAGTACCTCTGATGTAATGCATTCTGAGAAATATGGTGCCAATGGTGTATCAATCAGAACCAATCTGTAAAGCTCGCGCATATTCTGGGCAACTGCAAGCGATGCAATACTGAAGAAAAGAAGCTAAAAGTCATTTCATGTTCTCTTTATACAAACATTAGGTATAACAGAGAGGGATGTACCTGTCAAACATTCCCAAGGGATGACACTTCTCCAATAGTTCCTGAACATCTCTCTCGTGCAATGTGCCAGTGACAATAAGGACAACATTATCAATCATATAACCATACCTGTAAAGAACAAGAAATGGGTTTGAGGTTTCGTCAAGGTTCAAATATACGAACCCAAGAATACATACTCATGCAAAACAGGATATTACAAATTGTAGATGAGAAAAATGTATAAAAAGAAAAAGAATTGGAAAAAGGGGAGTAAGAGTAACTCTTACGTAATATACTCTAAGAAGGTGGACAATGGCTCTATTGCTTCACACAACATATGCTTGTACTCATCCACAAGTTTAAGTGTACATTTTTCTACAATGGTAGTTGTATGTATAGGAGATGGTTCTGCAAAGCAATTAGAGAACTCTACATAAGATAATCTAGAAATATTTGATGCAGAAAACTGGATAAAATTACAAACGATTTGCATAGGCTATAAATTAAAAATGGTATAACATCTGTCAGAATGTCGTTAACCTACTTATTATTAGTACGAGGACATGCAGTTTTTTTTTAAAATTTTAGTAAGTCTTGTACAACCTCCAGGTTTGCGCTTTACTACTCTAATCATATGACATGCACTTTATGCACCATTGGAATGTGCATTTGATGAACAGAAACTGTTGGCATGATGTTATATTGTGCAGTAATGCACCAAAATTGGTGGGTATCAGTGTTTAGTTCTCGTATGCTAGTACTGCATATGCTACATGTTCCATGTACTTTAAATGCACCCGATTCAAACTTCAGGCGTCAAGAACATGTCGTGTCTTGCATTCGACCATGCAAGAAACACTACTAATATTGTACAAGTTCTCTCAAGGGATATCAACTTGCTCCAAATTTCCTGTGCGAACACACATCAGAGAGGCAGCGATCAGCATCAGAGCCACAATCATCTCTACTAGTATTTTATCCAAAGAAACAGGATCATTCAAATGCACAAACTTTTTGCTTCACTTTTATCTCAGGTGAGAGGAACACGAGCTGCGACTTCATAATACAAGATACGAGATTTCTCCGAGTTATCAAAACAAGTTAAAATTGCAAGTTCTAACTAGGTACAAACAGAAAAGCAGGGGAAATTGGATCAGGATACGGAGTACCAACTCTTTGTTAAGAACACCAATTGAGACCTGATAGCATAAAATACAAGATTGCTGCTCCTCGCTGTCCAAACAAGTCCAAATTGCACCTTCTAAAAAATGATCAGGAGACTGAGTAGGATATGAACGCACCGTTCTGGAGGTAGGGGCCGTATTCGGTGGCGGAGAGGTGCATCTTTATGTCTTCTAGGGTCTCGCACTGGCAGAGGTTGTTGTAGTCGGCGGCAGTGAGAAGGCCGGAGCGGCAGCCGCGGACGACGGCCTCCAGGTACCCGCTATGGGTGTTGAACGAGAGGGCCTCGAATCCATACATCGCGCCCTCCCTTCGTCGGCTCCGGCGGACTCCGCCAGCAATTGACCTGATCTCGGGTGCGATCGCAGACGACGCCCGCCCCCCGCAGAGAGAACTCAGCGTGCAGAGGGTACCGAAGGGGGGCGATCGTTGTTTTTGTCGTGCACGGTTAGTCACGCATTAAGATACGCTTTGAGTTGCGAATAGGAATCTGATCGTAATAATTTAACGTAAATGGATCTGTGTATAAAAATCCCAACCCTAACCTTCCCATCGTAATAATTTAAACTAAATGGATCCGTCTATAAAAATCCCAACCCCTAACCGTCCGATCGTAATAAGTTAACCTAAATGGATCTGTCTATAAAAAAACCAACCCTAATCTTCTATCTGTTCCTCTTCCGTAGCGCTCGCAGCCTTCTCCTCGCGCCGCCCCTCACGCTCTTCGTTCTCTCTTTCTCTTCATAATTTTAGGATCTAAGCGGATAGAAAAATCTCTACTGGGAGATCTCAATGGAGAGTCGGAAAAAGAAGCCATTGCAGGTCCAAGGTTATCCGATCGAAGGTCTGTCGATCGGTGGCCAAGAGACATGCGTTATATTCCCATCGATCAGAGTGGCCTTTGACATTGGGAGATGCCCACAACGAGCTATATCCCAGGATTTTGTATTTATTACCCACGGCCATATGGATCACATTGTAAGTATAATTGTGTCTCAATATAATTTCAGAGCTTGGACGATGAAATTTAACAAAACCATCGTGTCTGTGTCAGGGAGGATTGCCGATGTATGTTGCGACTCGAGGGCTGTATAGGATGAGACCTCCAACTATCTTTGTTCCAATGCCCATTAAAGAACATGTGGAAAGACTGTTTGAAGCTTACAGGGCATTGGACCACTCTGAACTGAAGCACAATTTAGTTGGCCTTAATGTGGGTAAGTAGTTAGGCAGAAATATGATCGGGAAAGGTGGATGCACTGTTGGTTCTAATAAACTTCATTTTGCAGGAGAAGAGTTTAAGTTGACGAATGAGCTTAAAGTGAAAGCATTCAAGACTTACCATGTTGTTCCTAGCCTGGTTAGAACATCTAGAACTTGATAGTTTTTTATTTGACAATATTTAATGAGAAACAAAAGACTAAATTTCTTCTTTAAATGTTGCAGGGATATGTCATCTATAATGTCAGAAAGAAACTCAAGCCAGAATTTCATGGTCTTTCTAAAGATGAGATTAAGAACTTAAACTTGTCGGGTGTTGAGGTCTGTTTTTGAGGACACCAATGAAATGATTCTTAGATAATCACAGAACCTGTTCCTTTATAACCTTTATAACCTCTATGAAATTGCAGATTAGTTACCACATAACAACTCCTGAAATTGCCTTTACTGGAGATACTATGTCAGATTTTGTTGTTGATCCTGACAATTCTGATGTCTTGGAAGCACGAATTCTTGTAATGGAGGTGATTTTCTTCTCTTTGATGATTGAAATCACTCTTACCGCCTGTATGCTTCTTCATGATCCAGTTTTCTATTTTCAGCTTCATGTGCCCT
Source organism: Thalia dealbata (assembly GCA_030544415.1). Taxonomy (NCBI): domain Eukaryota; kingdom Viridiplantae; phylum Streptophyta; class Magnoliopsida; order Zingiberales; family Marantaceae; genus Thalia; species Thalia dealbata. Next base: position 2,676,577 of record CM060454.1, read on the forward strand.
AGAACTTAGTTATACAGGAGAGGTGTGTGTCATCTATTTGACTGATATCCGGTAATTATAATGCTTTGTTCATCAATTTTTACTGGATATGGAAAATATTTTGTCTTTTAACCAATGTTCAATTATAAATAATATTTGTAATCCAGATTCCTTTTGTTCATTTGAATTCTGAAATTAGTTTGCAGGGCTACCATAGTTGAAGCAAATTTTACAGTATGTAATCATTTTCCTTTTTTTTTCCTAAAGAGTTGTACTGCATCCTCTACATGACCAGTTTATCCTTCAAGGTCCTGGAGTTTCTTAATTTGAGTAGCTTTTGAAATATTTGTATGTTACTACTTGGATGTTAGCAGCCTAATGCTGAGTGGTACATTGTGCTGATTAAATTTTCACTCGACCTCTATAATTTACAGAGTACCTTTGTTGATGATGGAATGTCAGTACAACATGCTAGGGATTATGGCCATACCCATTTGTTCGAGGTTAATATCAAAAATCTCACATTCTATCTTACTGTATTAACTATTTCTTAGTTTTCTTATTCTTAGACTTGTATCATTTGCAAAAATACTGATTTGCAGATTGAAAATTATGCGGATCTCTTTAAGAACAAAGCTATTGTTCTCACCCATTTTTCAGCTCGTTATCATCCAGAGGTAAATTATTATTCCTTGAGCTTTCTCTAGAGTTAAGTTATGCTGGAAGTCACAACATTGTGTGTGCTTTCCAATGAAAATTGCTGCTTCAGTTCTTAAGGTTTTCTTCAGATTTTGTTGACCTTTTTTAGTGGATGTGTTTCATCTTTCTCGGGCCCTCTAGGATTCTCCTCACCTTATCTTCATTATTTTGTCATCCTAGTCTTGTTTGTTGACTTCAGGTTTCAATTACAATTCTGCTTGATGAGTTATTCAATAAGCACAGCTTTCGTAGTTGCAATGCACTCTTATTTTTAATTATTAAGGTTGTCCCTGCTCTTCATGTCAATTATTGGACTTATGCTTTCTCAAAAATATCATTAAATATCTCACATTGTCATCAATAACAATCTTATCCGGAACAAACCCTAGCTAGAACAAATCCAAAAATCTTGTCATTCTCTTTTTATAAATCTTGTATTTTAGCTCATCTAACTCTTCAATGTTGATCTTTCTCCAGGAGATCGAGGCTGCTATCGCCAAATTACCTCCATCCTTAGCTGGTCGGGTGTTTACCTTGACAGATGGTGTCTGATTCCCTTTCTTTTGCAACTTGAAGAATCTGCCCTTGAACCTACACAGTTTTATGTGCAAAGTAGTATCTGTGAATTGTTAATATCTTGATCTTTAACAAATCTCTGTTATCGATGTTTCTTCAATCCTTACCTGGCTAGGGACACCCAATCAGTGTTATGACATTACGTCAAATAATTGCATAAAATAGTATTCAAACTAAACTAGATAAGCCTAAAAAAGTTGTCCTCCCTGGGGAAAGACTTGATTAATGCAGAAGTCATTTTTTTATAAATGAAAACAGGGGGGAGGGGGGGAGGAAGTTGCATGGGAATTGGGGAATATTCCCTCCGTTGACATTGATGAATTACTATGCAGCTGTAGTTTCATTAAAAAAAGTGCAAATATCTATTTGATGTATTGAATCAGTCTAATGAATGAATTCAATATTTGTTTTATTTTTTAAAGAAATATCAAGTCTAATCTAATTTATAAAAACATGTTTCTATTATTTTTATAAGTAATATTTAGTCGGGTTTACCAAAACCTACTTTTAACTTATTACAATTGTCGGTATATATACCTTGCTCGTCTAAATGTCTTTCCAAAGGCTCTATATATATAGAATAAATGGAACATCACATCGAATGTGATCTCCAAGGCACATAACATTAATTCTGGTGCCAATATCAAATTTATAGGTGTAGATATCAAGATGATTGTTTGTTTTTAAAAAAGTTTAAAACTAGAAGATAAGAAATTGGACACAGAGGAAGGAGATAAGATATTGACCTGAACAGACTCCTTGTAAAGAGTTTATACATTTTTCTCAACGTTGAATGAGAAAAATAATAATAAAAGACCTAACTTTATTTTGATTGGATTATTTTCAATTCAATGCAACATCATTGGCAGATTGTTTACCAAATTAATTTAATAATATTCTTAGAGATGCCATATATATATATTAAAAATCAATAAAAATATTGCTACTTGTAGCTATATATAATTCTTTTAATATTAAAAATTAATAGAAAGATTGCAACTTGTAGCTGCAGGGTCTTCCTGCAAGCAAAATCCACTCTGCCTATAAAAATGAGTGTTTTGGTCTTCTGATTTGGCAAAAAGGTCGTTTCTTTCATCCTGCATCAGCTTGGTTGATTCGTGCCTCTAAAGAAGGGGAAGGGGAAGGGGAAGGGGAAGGGGGAAGAAGAAATGGGTCAAGCGCTTTGCTGCATTCAAGTCGAGCAGTCGACGGTTGTCATCAAGGAATCCTTCGGCAAATTTGATGGTGTGCTCCAGCCGGGCTGCCACTGCATGCCGTGGATCTTCGGCAAACGCGTCGCCGGCCGCCTCTCCCTCCGCATGAAGCAGCTCGACGTGAAGTGCGAAACCAAAACGAAGGTCTCCTCTTACTTCTTCTTCGTCGTCTTCCTCCTCCGTCAACGTTGTTTCTTCTTATTCTTCGTCGTCTCCTCGCAGGATAATGTGTTCGTGAATGTTGTGGCATCGATTCAGTATCGTGCTCTCCCTAACAAAGCAAACGATGCCTTTTACAAGCTCAGCAACACCCAGTCTCAGATCCAAGCTTATGTTTTTGACGGTAATTTGTTTACCTCACCTGGTTAATCCTTGTTCTTCATCGTTGTATACATTTTTTTTCTTAATTTGATCGAATGCGCAGTGATCAGGGCGAGCGTGCCGAAGCTGAACCTGGACGACGCATTCGAGCAGAAGAACGAGATCGCCAGGGCGGTGGAGGAGGAGCTGGAGAAGGCCATGTCCGCCTACGGATTCGAGATCGTCCAAACGCTCATCATCGACATCGAGCCCGACGAGCACGTGAAGCGCGCCATGAACGAGATCAACGCCGCCGCGCGGCTGCGGGTGGCTGCGAACGAGAAGGCGGAGGCGGAGAAGATCGTGCAGATCAAGCGGGCGGAGGGGGAGGCGGAGGCCAAGTACTTGTCCGGCCTCGGCATCGCCCGCCAGCGCCAGGCGATCGTCGACGGCCTGCGCGACAGCGTGCTCGGCTTCTCCGTCAACGTCCCCGGGACGACGCCCAAGGACGTGCTCGACATGGTCCTCATGACGCAGTACTTCGACACCATGAAGGAGATCGGCGCCTCCTCCAAATCCTCATCCGTCTTCATCCCGCACGGCCCCGGCGCAGTGCACGACATCGCCGCCCAAATCCGGGACGGCCTGCTCCAGGCCTCTACTACTAAGTAACCAATCGCTTCTTCTTCTTCTTCTTCTTCTTCTCTATCATGTTTCCTATATATCCAACTTCCTGGATTGCAAACAAATAAACTGAAAGGGCATTTGTATACGTTTCATCTTCTGTTATTATCATTACTAGCTTTTGTGTGTGTATAAAAGCTCTCAAATTAGACTGTTCTGGTATTAGTTGGCTGTGTTGAGTTCAATTTGTTTAAGATATGGCTAGATAATTAATCAAATGGGAATAGGAGAGGATCTACCTGATGAGCACTTGTCGGGATAAATGAGTTGTTTGCAGAAAGGGAAAGGGTGATGGCAGAGCAAAACGACTCTTTTCGGAGAAGAAGATTTGTCTTTTTGTCTCACTTGAGAGAGAGAAGAAGTAGAGGTCACAATTAATCACAAGCTCTGGATAGTAATTCAAAAGAAAGATGAAGTTTATGATGGTAAGTATCATACAAGGAAGTAATGAACTCAATTTCCAAACCCCTTTTTTTTCATTGACTAATGAGCAAAATCCTTGCAGAAATCTTTGCACAACATACTCTCCGCTCCTAAACGATAATGCAGCATTGCAGCCCACAGCATTGTTTATTGATATGTGGATTATTATAAGCACACAGGAACAACTAAAGTGGACAGATTCTTCTTAACTCGTAGTAAAAGAAAGGCTCGGTAGTCATAGAATTATATTACTAAGAACATTACCAACTTGAAATAGTAGGATTACTCTTATCTCCAACTTAACCTATACCTAAACAGAGCACCTTTAAAAGACAGCTTCCACTTCAATGGAGTGAGATACCTCTTCCTTCTTTTCCTCACCCGAGGGTGTTAGCTTGGAGAAGGCCATCCCTGATCTGGGCAGCAATGTCCTTTACTGCGCCAGGGCCATGGGGGATAAACACGGAAGAGGACTTCGAGCAGGCTCCAATCTCCTTCATAGTGTCAAAGTACTGAGTCACAAGAACCATGTCCATGACATCTTTAGCTGTGGTGCCCGGAACGTTAACAGAGAAGTTAAGAACGCTGTCCCTCAGGCCATCGACAATGGCCTGGCGCTGCCGTGCTATACCCAGGCCAGATAAGTATTTTGCTTCTGCCTCTCCTTCAGCCTGTTTAATCTGCAGTATCTTCTCGGCTTCAGCCTTTTCATTTGCCGCAACTCTCATTCTAGAAGCTGTTGCAAAGAGACAGAACACGCATTCAAGGTAACATTTTTAATTCCATAAACTACAGAAGAAGAATGTCATAATAGAGTAATTGAGCTTTATAAGGAAGGATGAGGTGTTGGGTCTAAGACTCATTAAGTTCTAGAAAAAAGAATGTCAGAATAGTACTACAGATTTAGAGACTTTGTTCCGACTTTAATAAAAAAATATACTCGCCTGCATTAATCTCATTCATCGCTCTCTTAACACGGTCATCAGGCTCAATATCAACGATTAGTGTTTGAACAATCTTGTAACCATACGTTGACATGGCCTGATTACCAAAGATGTCAGAATAATATAGTGTAGTAAAACATGTCAAGCAGTGGCAAAAAAACTGATGTTACCTTCTCAAGCTCATCTTCCACAGCTTTAGCAATATCATTCTTCTGTTCAAATGCATCATCTAAGTTCAACTTTGGAATACTAGATCTGATGACTGCAAAGCAGAAAAGACATGTTAGACACCAATTATGCCAGCTACACGCATGATTAACATATTCCAAGTATGTTCCTAAAAACAGATGAAAACATGTCTCCTTGAGTACAGCAAAAGAAGTTACAAGCTATCATATCCTAGATGATCCAAGGGTAGGCACAAAAAGGCAACACCATCAGATTATATATCAGCAACAAGATAGCAAATAATTTCAGGTTAACACTTCTAGATTTGTGACAGAGGGGAGTTGTATGTACAATAAGGATGAGAGGATGAAAAAAGTAAAATAAAATATTTATTTGCCATAAAAATGCAAGTATGGAACAACTCTTAGCCTAGTATAGCAGATCTTTGAAAGTTATTCTTGTTGGGGGCTGGAACCTTTTATCATCTAAATCTTTGTTCAAATTCTTTACTAGCCAGTATTGACAGAATTATTAACTATAACAGTTTGTCTCTTGAACCAAGAATGTCGTCAAAAATTTGGGAAGTAAGAGATTAACAATATCCTACATACACAGATGGAGAAGGCAAAGGCTTGTTAAATTTTTTGAAATTAGCTTCAAGCAACCTAAAATGCAATCTACCTTCTATCATGCCCAGATGACATAGAAACAGCATCTCTGCTTGTAGGTGTAAGACTATGATATTATCTAGATGCTAAACTGTTAGAACATTTTTAAAATGATGATCAGACAATACGTGGAATTTCAGGCTTTTACGTACACGTGTTAAGAGTAGTATAAGAACTGTGCACCCAAGCTATCAGTAACAATAAGAATAGAATTTCATAACAAAATTTAAATTGAGAGCTCAGCAAATGGTTAATACCATTTTGCAGAGTAACTAGATCAGTTCTCTCTTGGCTGGCTCTAAGAATAGATTGAATAAATCAATATTTGTGAATGCAAAGAAGTTTCTCCTACAAGATAACTTACCGTCAAAAACATATGATTGGATTTGTGCCCTTGTGTTGCTAAGCCTATAGAAAGCATCTTCAGCCTTATCAGCTATGGCATGATATTGGACAGAAGCAACAACAGTTACAAACACATTATCCTGAAAAGCAAGAATAAAAACATTAGGCAGAATGCTGTGCACCTTCCATATTAAGAAATCAATGCTACACATGGAATTTAGAAGTTCAATGGCCCTCAGAAGTAAAATTTTACAGTTTCATGTCATATTTCAGAATAACTTGATTGAGACAGCAACATGTCGTTATTGTACTTTGCATCAGATTTTCTCCAAGCAGTTTAACAGTTCCAATCTATCGGTCAGCAAGTTTTAAACCTTTTGTACAGCAAAGTAAAATTGTGACAAGGGCATAAACAGAATGATGAAGGCAGCGCACCTTTGTCTTTGTTTCACAACGAGTATCAAGTTGTTGCACACGAAGTGAGAGATAACCAGCAATTTGCTGACCCAAACACCACGGCAAGAGGTGGCATCCAGGCTCGAGCACTTTATCAAACTTCCCAAAAGTTTCTTTGATGGCCACCTTGGACTGGTCCACTTGTACACAACCGAATGCCTGCCCCATTTATATCTGGATGACATAAACAGAAGCAACTGGAATAGGTTAAAACTTGAAGGACAGAATAGAAACAAAAGCAACTGACTTAACTTGCTAGATCAGCTTAGTGAAACACAGAGCCTAGTAAAAACTACACTCTTAATTCAATTATAATTCTGAATATATGTTTAAATACAGGATGTTTAAGATGAAGGTTCACATTCTAGTAAAATTAATCCATTTGCAAGCACCTGAGTCAGAGATGTTCTGAAAACAGAACCTCAAGCCGCCATATTCCCACATAGACTAGTAACTTAATACTCTATTTTTCTCATAATTAAAAGTTTCTCATAAGACAATATCCAAACATAGAAAAGTAAAAAATAATATTTGTGCGTAAACTATTTTCAAACATTACCCATTCAACAAAAGAGTCTAGTATAAAAAAAAAGTCAACTTGCATCAACAGAAGAACAAACCACGGCAAGAGCAACCAAGTCAAAAGGACGGGGATTTGAAGCAGCGACCAAGTGTAAAAGAAGAATTCAAGTAATTAGACGAGGCATACCGCACGATCTAATTAATGTCCTAAGTCCATCCACAGAATCTAGAAATCGTCACCATAACCAAAGAATTTAGAGCCATCCACCTACTGCCTCCAAATCCAACCATCAACCGTGGCGGCAATGTCAAAAAAATATAATCCTCGAGTCAATTTATTCCCCGATGAAAACAAGATTAAATAATTAGAAACTTAGAAGCAGCTGCCGCAATCTAGATTTTCTTTAATTAAAAAAAGGGCAACTCTTCGCCCACCGAGATTTCGCACAAAAAGTAAGCAAGCAAGACGAGAGCCCCAACGCGTCACCAGGTCGAGCGCGCAGACGGCGGATCCAGGCGGCGGAGAAGGTGAAGAGGGGTTTCAGGATTGCAGGGATCGAGCAGAGGAGGACGGAAGAGGCTTTAGGGTTCGGAAAGCGACCGAAAGGAGCCGACCGGGTCGTTGGGCGCGCTCCATTTCCGGGGGCATCTCACGGAGGTGTTGAAAGCGTGCACAGTTCTGCTCTCCTCGGCGAAAAAATGGCGACCTCCATGCTCCATCGCTCGATGCTTGACGTCGGAACGTTCTGCCGTCGCGACACGAGTCACGAGCGTGGCCCTATGTGCGCATGTCCGTGTCCCAAGTCGTTCTCTAAGTCGTAGTAGACCGCCGGGCCTGCCTTCATTCGACCCCGACCCGGCTCGCACGCGCGGAGGACTGACGTGCGGAGTACCCGCAGAGGGAATGGAGCATTCCCTTTTGGGTCCCGCAGCAAAATGCACTGCGCTTTCCGGTATACTTGTGGATAAAGTAGAAAGGCGTCGCCGTAATGCAAGGAAGCTTCCAAGGAGCGTCGGAGATTTTTTTTATTTTTTATAATTCAGATTTAAAATAATAATATTACTTAATTACAAAGTTAGAACCTTAAAATTTTTGATGTGACTTTAAATATTATTTTAGAACTAAAATGAAATTTTAAATATTTTTAAAGTAGTTAGTATATAATTTTTTAGTACTAAATTAATTAAAATTTTGATACTAATTAAGAACAATTTACTTCTTCATGTCCACGTTGATCAGCATACATGTTTGTTTATAAGCTTCTCATTCATTTGTATCAAACAAAACTACAAGAACTATATTTTGACTATACAAAACTACTATTTTTTGACGCTAATACACCACAAAACATATCAAAAAGGCTGGTTCATTAATTTCAAATTTACATCAATGTTTATATATATACTTACATCCAAATTTCACAAGTACAAAATGTTCAGCAATATATATATAAAGCCCTGTTAGCTCCCAAAAAAAGGGGATTTAGCATCAAGCTAAATTAATTCATCAATCAACTGCTACTAAGCCAAGCTTGTTTCAGGCTCAGGGATGAGGTTAAGTGCAGTAGCAGTAGCGGTAGTGTCAGTTTCAGCTTCCCACACCAAGTTTATTTCATACTCCTGCACATACTCCTGCACCAAAATTTTAGGGTTCAGAGAAAACTTACTCCATCAGTTAAAAATACAGCAATCTTTCCTAGCATCAAGCTCACCTTCAGGGGACGAGTAAAAATTTTTTCAAAAAAAAGAGTAAAAAAGGATAATAATCACCTCCAGTTTTCGGAGGAGTTCGTTTGCAGTCGGTGCGGAAATGACGATGTCGCGAGCCGCGTGGCTTATGAATCCTTCACCAACTGCCATGTCGATGAACAACAGGAGAGAGTCGTAGAAACCATCCACATTCAGAAGCCCAACCTGTGAAATGTTCAGCTCATCCTTCATTTGTTTATATAAAGTTTGTTTATGGAAGCTGACTTATCGTGAATCTAGTTCATCGATAGGCAGGCGTTGATCGTCACGACGAGTCGCCGATCGATGAACAGATCACACTTGGGAGTTTTACAATGAACCAGTTCGTCGCGTAAGACCTACCGGCTTCTTGTGAATCCCTAGCTGAGCCCAAGTAATGACCTCAAGGAGCTCTTCGAGCGTTCCGTATCCACCTGTTCGTGAAAAGGGCAAGTAATGAAAGCAACACCAGCTATGGAAACGATGAGGGTTGGATCGAGGAGTCGAACGAACCGGGCAACGCGATGAAAGCATCAGCTTCGCGAGCCATCACGGCCTTCCTCTCATGCATGTCTGAAACTGTTCGAACTTCGCCAACGCAGGCCTCATCAGCAGCAATCGACTGCATAATCCAAGCGCCATTAAAATAGGCCATGATCCTGAGGACTAATACCCAGCTTGTGTGTTTTCCTTTTTAGTTTCTTGGGAGGGGGTTTTGTAAAAGCATTGCAAAGGTTTAAAAAAAACAAGTTTTAATGTGCAGGTTGGAGGAGAAAAAAGAAATGAATCAAATCCCTCGAGACATCACTTGTTATCTTGATACATCAGCGTGATAATAAAGTTGGCATATATGTTGACTTCTAATCTCCATTTCTACTTTTCAAAAAGAAGAAGAAGAAGAAGATGATGAAGACAACAAGGCAGCTTCTGATGCAAAGTGATGAACTCACCCCACTGCCGGGCACCAAGCAACTTGCAGTAACCCTGTGATGGAATACCCAATTAATTAAAAAAGAATGCATCAAGGTTTGATCATATTGATTGGTTATGACAAAAGAAAACAAAGAGGAAACCCTAGAAGAGAGAGAGAGGGAGAACCCAAGGACATGACGGCCTCCTTGATGCACCGCATGAGAAAGAAGTCCCATTAGTCCCATGCTCCTTCCTCCATACACCAAATCAATGCCACCCCTCACCTGCAGATTCATTTATGCACAATCATTTACATTAAGGAATTTTCTTTTTCAATGGAAACTGAACCATGGACGTGCCAAGTAGCTGCCAAACCCTGGAGGTAGGAGGAGGAAGAAAGGACATAAAGTTCAATCTGGCTGAGGCACCGATTAATTGAGGAAACCTCAAGCATTAAACAGGTGAAAAGAGCACGATTTCGCAGTAAACACTGGGTTTTCTACTCGATCAAAAGGTCCTCAGGATGCAAAGTTCGCTAGAATTACCAGTTCCTCTCCAAGCTCGACTGCGGCCTCCTGGTAAGCGGTCTTCTTCCCCGGCTGCGTCCCGCAGAAGACGCATATCCTCCTGAACCTCGACCTCCTGAACTCCGCCACCGTCGCCTCCCCCTCCTCCAAATCCATGACCATGTTGTTCTCCTTCCTTACTCAAAGGTATGGTATGCCGCTGTAGATGGATATACTTATAAGCAAGGAAGAAGAAGGGAACAAGAAACGTAGTGATGGCGATCGATGTCGGGAAGATGATAAATAAAGCAAAAGAGAGAAAGAGGAAAGAAAGGGGGATCCGACGGCGGATCACGTGTGTTGTTGACCGGAGAGGGGAGAGGGAGTGGTGGGTGGTGTTGGTGCGTTCAATGTGCATGGTATTTATACGGTCCATGTCGGCCGGCGACCAAAATAACCTTTAAATTATTAAAATTAAACGAAGATTTGGACGCACAATCCTTGGGAATTGTCTTGGAGTCGATCTCTATCTAATATTATTTCTTTAATGGATTTGATATCTTCTGCTAAAAAGATCAAGAGATTTCCTCCTCCTTTAAGGCCGAGAGAGAGGCAGCACCTTCCACGCTCAATAATACGTCAATCTTCCTCGCTTGAGATTAATTTAGCAGGCGATTAAAAGGGAAAGGGATCGTTGCGAAGAGGGCGGCAGCAGGCTGCGTGGCAGCGTTTTCGAATGTGCTGACGCCCGGACGACGTCAAAAGTGACGCCCTCCATCACCGCCCGGTCCTTCCGCCATAGGCCGTCGCGCGGTGGCGGCCTCCGGCGCTCGGAGGCGATTGAATCGATGACGATGCGTCCGCGAGCCCGAGATTGTAACTTTACAAGGAAGGCCTGCATGCAATCATTACGTGGAATGGAGGAGGAGAAAGGAGGAAGGAGGACATGTCATTTCGTGACAAGAACTCCGGTGGTGGTGCTGCTGCTGTTGCGGAACCAACCGATGTCCTGTTCTCTGTGATCTCCTCGATCTGCTGCTTCCCCTTTCCCTTTCCCTTTCCCTTTCCCTTTCCCTTTCCCTTTCCCTTTCCGAGGAGGAGGAGGAGTTTGACACAGGGAAGCATGCACCGGAATAATGAAATGGCCAGAGATCGAACACAAAGAGAGGGTCGAGGAGGAGGAAAAGACGTGATGATGATGATGATGGAGGAGGGAGCTTGGAATTTTTGAACGCTGTGAAGCAATAAATGTTGAGAAGAAATCCTGCTTTGCTTGGAAAAGACAGGACGAGGGTGTGTTTTTTTTTTCTTCCATTGCTTCTCATTCTCATTTGCCTCAGATAAATAATTTAATAACAAGCACAGCTAGTTTTCTGTGCCAACCTCACATGGTAATAATTACATGTTTGTGAATTTTTTAATAACAAATGAGGTTTTTTATAAAAAGGATATTTTTTGTGACTTTTTTAGCCCAAAAAAATTAGGAAAATAATCGCTAATAATGTTTACATAGTAAGCCCTTGTAGTTTCCTTAATTTTTAAAAAATTTAACACTCTCTGAGATTAAAATTAAGTTGTGTGTATATATATATAACTACATTTTTCATATGTTTTTATATCCTCTTACAATTTTTTAAATAATAACAATATTTTCTTTAAATCTAAAAAATAGCATGTTATCTTTTTATGATATTTATATAAAATAGCATGTTATCTCTTTTTATGATTTTCATAAAAATTATAATTTTTTATCTTTTTAGTTTAAAAATCAATTGTATGCAAAATGGTCCGATAAAGTTAAAAATAATATTAAAAATCAATTTGGAAGGTCTACTCACTACTGTCTATGTATTGAAGCAATATACTATTTATTATTTAAGGAGAAATCAGAATAAAAATTTTAATAAGAAAAATTGCAAATTACTTTTAATTTTATAATCAGCGATAAAAAGAAAGGATAAAAAATTCAACCGTCTAGTTTAATTAATAGTAAATTAATTTGAGTATAATTATTTGGTATATTCCTGAATAATATTCGTTCTTTCATTTACGAAAGAATTTATATATATATATATATATATATATATATATATATATATATATATATATATATATATATAATTTAGCTGAACTTGGAAGTTAGTTTGGTTTGCGATGGATGATTCAACGGGGGACGGCGGAAGAAGAGGCGGAGAACGGCGGTACCAGCGGCGCCACCCCGGGCTCAAGCTCCTCCTCCTCCTCTTCGCCTCCATCTTCCTCAACGTCTTCTTCTTCTGCTACCTCTTCCTCGCCTTCCACCAACCGCCCCCCGGGTGGGCCCGCCGCGCCGTCGCAGAGGCCGAGGCCGCCGCCGCAGCCTCCGCCTGCTCCGGCCACGGCCGCGCCTTTCTCCTCCAGGATCAAACCCCCGTGTGCGATTGCAACGCGTGCTACTCCGGCAACGACTGCTCACGCCCGCAGCCCGATTGCGCCGCCGACGCCGGCAGGTGACGACCCATCGCCCCGACCCCTGTTCCCGATCGCCGATCTATACCCATCTGCGGATCGAGTGATCCTTCGGCTCGCTCTCTCTCTGTCTCTTCTCTCCCAGCGACGATCCGCTGTTCCTGGAGGCGTACTGGAAGCGGCACGCGGAGGACAGCTCGCTGGTGGTGCCGGGATGGCAGTCGATGCGCCGTGGAGGCGGCTTCTCTGGCGAGCTCGAGAGGTACGTCCGCCTCCTTCACAGATCGGCGGGGAACGCGATCTCCGACGGAAAGTTCGTCGTCTTCGGGCCGGAGTTAAGGGAGCTGATGGCCGCGCTGGTTCACGCCGTCGGCTCGGGGAAGAACGCATCCGAATGCGTCGTCGCCGCGCCGCCTCATAACCCTGTGAGTGCGCATTCCCCCGCATCTCAATATTATGCGTCTGTTCTCGAATCCGGACCGGATCGAAACCGATGCATCCTTTTCTGACCGGGTTCGGTTCGACCGGGTGCAACCGATCGGTCCAAGTTTTAAAAGAGTTGGGTTTATACTGTAAGCTAAATTAAATGTAGACAGTGTATATAGTTTAAAGAATAATTCTATACACAAAATCCAATTTATATGCTCAAAGGTTTAGATTTAGAACAAATGTGTGACGAGCATTTCCAGATTGAGATTCTGAACCAACTTTTCAACCTTTCAAATACATGAGCTGAGTTTAAACAGTTAACATTAGGTCAAGGGTTAATTCTCATCTGCTGGTGTAAATCTGTAGCTGTATAAGAAGCCAACAAACTCGTTTGATATCGGAGAGAAAGACTGTAATGGAATGAGATCAAGCTGGGCAAAAGGATCTGTGTCATCTGCAGCAAGCGTCATTGAGTATGTTTCTTCCCCAAATGATCCAGACGGACTCCTAAAACAATCTGTTCTTTGTGGCTCGTCAGTAATCAGTAACCGTGCTTACTATTGGCCTCATTACTCATCAATTCCATCACCAGCAGATGAAGATATGATGCTCTTTACAATTACCGAGGTCTCAGGCCATGCCGGCATCGGGTTCGGGTATGTTCCTTCTCATGCTTTTTAATGCAAAAGGTGCTATTTCTTCTCTACTAAGACCTGGCTGAGAAATGGAAACCCTTCTCTATATAGTAGCATTCTATAGGGTTGAATTATATCAGTACTAATTGAGAGGTTAACTTCTGAGAACAACATGTTTCTTCCTATATTTGTTGAAGGACATGTAATTGGAATCCCTGCAGACAAATTGACAACTAGCTCAAACCCGCATCCTCAAACTCTATATAGCATGAGCTATACATGAATATAAATCAAATAGAGATGTTGATTAAAGCTACATTTAAAATCTAGGTCTAGTGTTAATTCCTAAAACCACATGGCACCTGGGTATTTAGTAAAATATATTGTATGTTCATAACTAGATAATGCAAGATACGGATACTAGAATTAGCAACTTTAAGTTAATTTATCTGTAAAATGAGGCTGAAAGTGAATAAACTAGTTGTTTTTCTGTGTTTTCATTCCTATTCAGGTGGGCAATAATAAAGGATAAGAACATATACGAGAAAGCTCTAGAATACATGTCTTTGAACACTAGGGGCGTTTCTCTTGATATCCAACTTAGAGTTCTGAAGTTAGTCAAAGTAATGATATCAAAGAAGGATGGAGACATTTTTGAATTTGGCTACAAAGCTCTGAATGCAAGGTGGAGTAAATTGCATAAGCTTGTCTCCTCTTCAAAGCGTTTCTCTCTTCAGCCACTCGTCCCTCATTATTGCAACTATTTCAAAAGGATCCGAGACCCTGCCCCAGGTGAACACTTTATAGATTCATGAGAAAGAGAACACATCTTTCCTCACTGAGCATAACTGAAGCAGCTTATTAACACAAACCAACCTGCAGCTTATGCCTGGCTGAAATGTGAGGAGGAGGAAGATAAAGACTGCCATGCAATCCTCAGGAGATCAGGCATTGTTTCGCGTTCTGGCACATTGTTTGAAGAAGATAGTCGCTATGCACGTCTGAGTCTCACCATGACACAGGATGACTTTGATATGCTGATGATGAGGATGGAGGCTCTTGTCTCCAAAGAATGGATTGCATCCTCATGAGAAATTGAACATGCATGCCAGCAATTATCAAACTTGTAGATAAGCATTTCTCTATCTGGATGAACATGCTTGCTGTTGATTCTCTTGTTGATAAAACAATGTACACGAGAGATTGGTCTTGCTCTCTCTGTATAAAATGTCTATGTAGTTTTTCCATGTATTTGCATGTTCTCCATCTTTCTCAGAGTATCTATGACCTGTCTATATTGTTGTATTATGTTAAAGTCATATTCTTGACATTCCTCTGCATGTGTGAGCTTGGACTGTTTAGGATGCTTCAACTTCAAAACATAGAAACTCTATTGTTTCATCCACTTTTCCAAGAAGTAGTTTGTGCACATAACATGCTAGATTTCCACAACCCAACTGAATCCGAGGTCCTTTTTTACACCCTTTTTTCTCAATGAATCAAGAATCTCCTTAGATTTGTTTCCATTTCCTGCTCTGCTGTAAACAGTAGCAAGTCCTAAGCTCCACTTTGAACTATCAGGTTCCAGCCCCTGTAACTCCCGTGCTGCAACTCTACCAATGTCTAACCTCCCATGCATTGAACATGCGTTAAGCAGAGTAGACCATGCAACAGAATTCGGCGCAAAAGGCATGCTTCTCAAGAGATCACAAGCTTCCTCGATCATGCCGGCTCTTCCCAGCAAATCAACTGCACAAATGTAGTGATCCAAGGTTGGTTCTACGCCATATTTCCTCCTCATTGAGTTAAAACAATCCAACCCTTCAGCAACCAGGCCGCCATGGCTGCAACTGGTGAGCACAGCAGTGAGAGTGTTAGCATTGATGCTATTTGATTCCAGTGCCTTCTCTGCCAACTCCAGAGCTCTTTGAGCATGCCCATTCTTCCCAAAACCAAGTATGGCAGAGTTCCACGATACCACATCTTTGCTCGGCAATTCGTCGAACACCCGCTCCAGCTCTTCAATCTGTCCACAGTTGGCGTACATTGTGACCAAGGTGTTGGAAACAAAGATGCTGCCTGGATACAGGCCATTCTTCACCATGTGAGCATGCATCTGCATTCCGAATTCGAGCAATGTATGAGTTGCACACACAGTTAAGACGATCGTGTAGGTTGACAGGTTCGGCTTCGCCTGCAAGCCTGGTCTGGGCAAAGAGAGGAACAGCCTTAGAGCTTCTAAGCCACGGCCGGCTGCCAGCAACCCTGACATCATAATGTTCCAAGAAAGCGTATCCTTTTCCTTCATGGAGTAGAAAACCTTGAAGGCTTTATCAAGTAACAGGTTGTGGACGCAACCATCCATGAAAGTGTTCCATGAAGCCAAATCCTTCCACTTCATCTTGTTGAAGGCGCTTTCTGCATCAGTCAAGCAGCCCAGCTTCGCGTATACGTCGACCAGAGCGTTCTGAACGAAGAGAGAACCCTTCCCTTCTTGATCCAAAAGCTTCACTATCAAAGAATGGATCTGCTTGACGGTCACAACGGACCGCAAGCAACCGCAGGCCTTGAGCACGACGCTGAAGCTGTGCGCATTGGGCAGCACTTTGGACTCGAAGAGACCGCCGTAGAGGTCGCGGAAGAGCAGCACGGCGCGGAGGGGCTCGCCGTTGTGCGCGTGGCAGGACATCATGGCCGTCCAGGAGAACACGTTCCGGAACCCCGAGGGAAGGGAATCGAACAGCCGCCGTGCCTCCGCGGGGCGGCCCGAGGCCGCGAGCCCGGCGAGCATCGACGTGTAGGACCTCGCGTTCCTGCGAGGCATCTCGGAGAAGAACCGGGAGGCGTCGTCCAAGCGTCCGGCGTTAAGGAGGACGGCGAGCATTGCGTTGTAGGAGACCTGGTTTCTGTGGGGCATTCGGTCGAACAGCTCCAAGGCCCTCTCCACGTCCCCGGACCTCCCGCACGCCGTGATCATCTTCGTCTGCGAGACCGTCGAGGACCACTCCGCGCTTGATTTCGGAAGGTGAAGCCGAACCAGACGGCGGGCGCCGTCGGAGAGCGAGCCCATGCTATGTGCAGCAGCTCCGCCGGCGGCGTCGCGTCCGAATCAAGAAATTTAAAGAGGGACGATTCAGTGCAAATAACTTCACTTTGCCCCTTGGATTTTATCTTATTTTAATGTGAAGCCTGCACCTAAAGAAAATAATTGTATTGCATTTCTTAATTTTTTTAAAAAAATAAACAATTTTTATAGCAATAATTAAGCAACTAAGTTTATATCGAATTTATACTACTTATTCTGATTTTTTTTAATAATTATAAAATATTTTTATGATAATATTTAAAATTAAATCAATACATATTTAAGCAACTTAATTTATGTATCTTCTTTAATTTATCTAAAATAAATAAAATATTTCACAATCTCACATTTAATACCCATAAAAATTTTAAAAAATAATTGGTTCATTGTTGGGGCCACATTAAATAAGATAAATATTAGAAAACGATATTTTATAAAATAAAAACTAATTAATAAAAAAATTTGATCACATTAATTAGTGAATGATCGATTTATTATTGACTTGATTAATTAATCTGATGAGATGTTGGATGAATCAATTGACACGAACGAATCAATTTACATGTCTTACATTTGATATTTGAGAGAAGTGAGACTAAATCTCATATCTCATATTTGAGAGAGTGAGTCTGGTATTATTTTGTTAGAATATAGAAGCTCTCAAAATATGATGAAAGAAAAGAATAATAGAAAGAATATTTTTCAAACCTATACCATATATGATAAGATAAATACGGAATATATACTATATAAGACACATTCAGAATAAATATATGAACTAAATCAAAAGATAACTATTCTGATAAGATATAAGATTCAGAAATTTGAATTCAATTTTTTTTTATATACACTAAAGACGATAAAGAACCGATAGTGCAAGTACTTGCCAA
Organism: Thalia dealbata; assembly: GCA_030544415.1. Classification (NCBI taxonomy): domain Eukaryota; kingdom Viridiplantae; phylum Streptophyta; class Magnoliopsida; order Zingiberales; family Marantaceae; genus Thalia; species Thalia dealbata. The sequence goes on from CM060454.1 coordinate 2,694,188, forward strand.
GCAAATCCACTTGAAATGGTTCTGTGACCAGGTGATAAAATTGTATCTCTAATAAGTGCAAAGAGGCACTAGAAATCACGAACTAAAGTAAGAGGAGGAGAGAGACTGCAGCGAAGCATATTTTTGCATCCCTCGGTAAGCAAGGTTGTCCATCATCAAGTCGAATGGGCCAAAGAGCAATAACAATCTGATTACCTAGCATTTAGTCATCAGGCCACATTGATGCAGGTAACACTTTCCATGAATGAATCATTGAATTCCACGGCACAGCCAATAAACTAAAAACTGGTACGAATGTCAAGCTTCTACCATCTTCCTAAGCTTTCTGTCGTGCTTCAGCATGGAGCTAACACTCTCAACGATCAGTACAGTCTGCAAAAGTGCAAGTTACGTGTTACATCAAGCAAAGATAGTACATAGTGCACCACTATCTATAACAAGGTTTGCTATCTTGTGGTGAAATTATGGTTTATATGCATCATAATCTATATCTTTTAGTTCCAGATCAGATAGAAATGCACTATTTGGCAAAATTCAGATGAGCGGTGGTACCGTAACAAAAATTATGAAACATACTAAACAAATACCTGCAAGCACGCATAAGCAAGTCCAGTGGCAAAATAGAAATTTGCATTTCCTGTCCCCTGCGAAGATATCATAATTTCAGTGATACAATAAAGAGAGAACCGGAACCTATAGGATTGATAACTTCTAAATAGGGAAAAGCTAGTGAGAGATTGACCCTCCAAATCCACAGGTTGTGCATAACAGGGCTGAGAAGAGAGACACCAATATACCCACAAAAAAGGAAGAAAGAGAAGTGCATATCTGCATGAAAAAATTTTAGTTGTCATCACGAGTTCTGAGTCAGGGACATTAGATATTGACACTAATTTTACCTGCCAACTCATTAGAAAATAGTGCTAAAAGACCCAAGTACAGAGCCGAGTCACCAACCTCCAATGAATAAGAAGAGAAAACTAAGTTAATATTCCATTAAACTAACATATGAAAACGAACACTGATGTTGAACATGAAGTTCAGACAGCAAGAACATTTTGAATATTATGAACAAAGAGATAAATGCAAAAGAATACTGATTCTGTTAAAATTTACATATTAATTTCATCAAGATAGCCAGATCCCAGTAATGTGGAACTCCAGCATCAGCGAACACCTTCCTGGCAGCAGCATCACTTCTGCATTGATGAACAAGGAACCTATTGAAGCTGGGCTTGGCAACACTACCCTGCCACACCAAAACACAACTGTTAGCAGGGCCATCCGCATCCTCAGCTCCCTCCTCCTCATCGTTGACCGCAGTAGCCCAGTTTATCCTTCTCAGCATCAGTTTCTCGTACCTTTTTGTTGGTTTTTTACCTCCTTCCACAACCACAACACTCATGCCATCTGATATCACAGCACAACCTGTCAGCCTATTCTGTTGGGCGTTCATATCAACTTTGAAGCGTGTTTGTGGGTGAGATAGGTCTTTGATCTTGTATACAGATACAGCAGTCTCCAATGCGTTAGGATCTTCGAAGAGTTTCTTCTCCTTTTTTTCACGGCGTTCAGCAGGAGTGAGCTTGCGAGCAATATTTCTATCCACATGAGCTTGTTCACGTTCAGCGGCAGCACTGCGAATTTCCATTTCAAGCTTTGTCGGGTCCTGAGTTGCTTCAGAACCAAGAACTTTCATCAGGTTGCTCATCTTGACCTTTGGCTTAGGAGGCTCTAACAGGCCTTGTCTGATCATTTCTTGCCTCTCTCTCTCCTTTGCAAGACGCCTCTGGGTCCTAAGCTTGTTTTGCTCCTTCTTTGTTAGCTTAAGAGGCTGTGGTGGCGGCGGGGCTGGCTCCGCTGGGGGTTCAATTGGAAGTGGATGCTCCACATAAATAGTAATCTTCTCCAGATTAAGTTTCTCTTCCATGTCGTCACCGTAGGACCCAATAGGTAGTGTGGGCTTGTCCCACCACTCAATTTCAGGTATAGCATCATTCTGCTTCTCTTTCTTAATCCGCACTCCTACTGCTATCAAGTTCGGGTTACTCTCTGGCTCGGCCTTTGCTTGGGCAAGCTGGGTTTGCTTCATCTTCAACTCTTTAGCTTGTGCTTCACCAAATAGACTCTTAAATTTTATTATCTCTGCCTGCTTGGACCATTTGCCTTCATCAACAAACTGAAATGTCATCCTTTTGGGCCTTAGCAACTTTGTCTTATTTATACCCATACGATCATCAAAATGAGGATCTGAATCTGCAAGTGCATCCAAATCTGGTCTTATTATTTGAAATGCTTCTTTCTTCCGCTTGTTAATATTGACCTTGAGAGTGCTAAGGTTCGTTAGCTTAGGCATATTGACGACATTCCCATGTTCATCGATTTCCCTCCCCTGTGCATCTAAGAGCAATACTGGAGCTTTGGAAGGTTTCTGGGACACAGCAAGTTCTTGTGCACGCTTTACAGCTTCAATGTTATCAATGTTTGTCATACCAGGAATCTTCTTCAGCTTCTCTGACCACTCCTTTTGCATCTGGAGGAGTCTTTTAGCTTTTGCTATAGCATCAAAAGACAAGCTGACACTTTTGGCAGCAATTGAAGTTGATTTGCCATCTGTACTGGATTTTACATCTCTCTTCTCCTCCGTATCATCCACATTCAAATCCTCTGACGCCCGGTCCTCGAACCTCCGCCTCTCCCTTTCGCCGTCTGAAACCCTAGCCCTTTTCCGGCTCTTCTCCAGATCCTCCTCGTGATAACGCCGCTCCTCGGAACGCTCGCGGTCGGACGAGCCCCGCGTCCGGCTGGAGGACCGCTGACGGCGGAGGTCGGACTCCGGCTCCGTGTCGGAGACCGAGAGATCTCGGTCACGGTGGCGGCGGTCGTCATCGCGGTGGCGACTCTCATCGGAGTTCTTGCCGCTGCCGGGGCGGTTGTGGTGGTGGCGTTCCATGTGGTCCTGGTCGCGCTTGCGGTGGCGATCGCTGTGGTGATTTCTCGAGGCTTCGCGATCGCGGTCCCGTCGGCCGTCGTGCCGGCTGGATCGATCTCGCTCGGAGGCCCTCTCCATCGCTTAGGGTTTCGCTTCGGAGGGTTCCTGGAGAAGAGCGAGACGGTTTCGGACGGGGAGAGGCGGGAAAAGGGAGAGGCGGAGAGGGTTAAGGATGAGGTTGAGTGAGGGTAAACGAAAACCAAAATATATATACAAGTCGCTCCTGCTTAGGCAGGTAAAATGGGCCGGGCTGTCCTCGAAGATACGGCCCTCCAGAGTAGGTGTGCCGGGCGCCTAGAGTGATACGGTATGAGGTATATATATTAATTTAAGTTAATACAGTAATAAAAAATATTTTCTCCCGCTGAATATTTTTAAATAAATCTAATTTTGATACAAACAAAAGATCAAAGTTATATAATTATTCATCATGTCTGTTACTTATTACGTGTGTTGGATAACTTTTAAAAAGAGAGCACAAAATTTACATGGAAGGTAGAAGATAATATGTTATCTCTTAGATATTAAAATTATAATCTCTTTGTAAAAGTCATCATGTTATAAAATGACTTAAATTTTGAAAGCCTTGGCTCTTCAGCAGAAAATAGGATTTACTTGATATGAATTTAAGAAAATTTTTGCTAAAGCACTCTGCATCAATAGTCGATAAGTTACTTCAACCACTTCGTGCTGATGTTGGTTCAATTAAGTTTTAATTTTTTAGTAAAAATTCTTATTATAGTAGGAATACTAGTTTATTTTCTGAAATATAATTTAGAAGTTTTTAATTCATTAAAAAAGTTAAAGTAATCATTTAGAATAAAAATGGTTATAAAATTCAAATCAATGAGAATAGATAGAAGGGGTGAATTTAAGATTTTTTATGAGTTGTATAATACTTGCTATCCACTGAGAGTTTTAAGAACATTCTAATCAAATAGTATTGCTAAAAGAAAAAATAGAAAAATCCCCAACGTTACTCGAATTTACTAAAAGTACGTTCAAGTTAAAAATATGCCAAAGGAAATTAATATCCTGTACAAAATGTATGGATTTAATATTCACAAGTTTAATATCCTGGTTTTGATGAGACCACCTCAACACATGCAAACATGACGTGATCCACAGATTAATTCTCAACCTGAGCTGGATTTTGGACGCTTGAACTGTCCACATCAACCCTAGATTTCTCAAATCTACCAAGCAAATTGCTAGGTTCTCCTACATATGACTTGGGTTTTGTTTTGTTCCTTTTTTTTTGCCTTTATTTTGTGTCACAAATTGTGACTTCTCCATAAGCAAGCCAGACATCAAAATAATATATATATATATTAACTATAAGAATATAAATTTTTTGAATAATCCACGGAATATGATTAATTATACTGACAGAATTAAAATCAAATCATTGTTATTTAAATAATTGTTAAAAAAACAAATAAAAATAATTATAAAAAATATTATTCAAATTAAATTAACCTATTTATTTCTGAAATATTTATAAGACACGTGTACTTACTCCACCTGCAAATTGGTGGGGAATTGTATCCCATAAATTAAGGGACCAGATAATGCAGAGAATAAATTGGGAAAAATATTCTATTATAATTTTAGAATATACTACATAGTTAGAACAGTAAATTAATGCACATCGATCCTCTCTAGTTTAGCTAAAAATAATAATATACATTTCACAATCCCACATTCAATACCCATAAAAATAAAAAATAATAATTGGGACATTGTTGGTGGCACATTAAATAAGATAAATTATTAGAAAACGATACATCGATCATTTCATCAGTCGCTTATTTATAGAGTAAAAATTAAGAAAATAAAAAAAATGATTACATTAATTACCGAACGATCAATTTATTCCTGACTCGATTAATTAATCTGATGTGATGCATTTGCTGAATCAATTGATTCGTCCGTAAACTTTGCACGCACACGTGTGTGGTTTATCCTCCGTCGATTTTGCCCGTCGCCCCCGCACATGCGGACGAGGATCCGCACACGTGCAAAGTCCAGCAGCGCAATTATTACTTAATCAAACTTCCACCCTAAACACTGTTCAACTTCCCCTGAATTAATCATGTCTAATTATATGCATTATATATCTTCCTGAATCGTGACTGAAGTCGTTCCCAATATCGGCACAGAGACAAAATTGCACGGAACGAATTATTTCATCAATCGATCGGATTAAAAAAATCCCTAGGCGGCCCCGGTTCTTCCTTTTGGGAAGTTTCGGGACCCCGGAAGCAATCAAATTGCTGGGGAGAGGAGACAAGTTGGTGAGCCATGGCGCTCACGAAAGGGATCGGAATTGGGGGGCACGAGCTGCCCTGCCCCCCACGGGAGGAAGAAGAAAGCGATCGTCGACGATGACAACCTCCGCTCCGGGAGACACCGTCTCTGTCGACACGCTCATCCTCCATTTTCAATAATCTTCTCTGCTTGCGACGCTTCCTCCGTCCCCAATTCCGTGCTGCCCCACAAAGTCGCGGAGGAAAAGGATGACGATCGTTTTCGATCGAATTATGCTTTTGCTTCGGAAAACCGATGCCGCCGCTCTGACGGTGACAAAAGTTCGAGTTTAGTTCGTGGGATGAAAGATGATGATGAATGCGAGCAGATGAGCTCTGCAACTTGAAGTTTTTCTGTAGATTCTGTGTTGATATATTAATATTAATGCTCTAACTGAAGCTACATGGAGATGTGATCTTCTTCTTCCTCTTCCTCTGCCGCCGCCCTAATCCTTCTATTCTTTCAGGCTCATGTCGATGTCAGTGTCGGGGAATCCCTCGTCCACGGAGGCCGAGGCGGAAGACGACACTGGCTTCGTGGAGGATGATGATCCCGCCTGTATCTCCTTGAACATCGTCATCACCTTCAGCATCGTCGGCCGACGCAGCGGCCGGTCGTCGAGGCAGGCGCAGGCGACCTTGAGGTGCTCCAGCAGCTCGAGCTCGAGGGAGGGGTCGTCCCGCAGAAGCTCCGGGTCGAAGACGTCGGCGATCCGGAGCTTGGAGTGCTGCTTCACCCACCCCACCAGGTTGTTGTCTCCGAAGTCGGAGGAGTCGGTGGGCCGCCGCCCGGTGAGGAGCTCGAGCAGGACGACGCCGTAGCTGTAGACGTCGCCCTTCGTGGTGCACCGGAAGCTCTGGTAGTACTCCGGCGGGACGTAGCCGGGGGTGCCGGCGAGGGCGGAGACGCTGAGGTGGGTCTCCACCGCGTTCATCAGCCGCGCCATGCCGAAGTCGGAGACCCGGGCCTCGAGGTTCTCGTCGAGGAGGACGTTGCTCGACTTCATGTCGCGGTGGATTATGTGGGGGATGCAGTTGTGGTGGAGGAACGCCAGGCCGCGGGCAGCGCCGACGGCGATCTTCCGCCGGGCCGCCCAGTTCAGCCTGATCCCGGCCTTGCTCCGGCTGTGCAGCACGTCCTCCAGGCTCCCGTACTTCATGTACTGGTAGACCAGCAGCCTCTCTTCTCCGACCTTGCAGTAGCCGAGCAGGGGCACCAGGTTGCGGTGCTTGATCCGGCCGATCGTCTCCATCTCGGCGGTGAACTCGCGGTCGCCTTGCCCGCTCACATGGATGAGCTTCTTGATGGCGACGACGCTGCCGCCCTTGAGCTGGGCTTTGTAGACGTCCCCGAACCCGCCGAAACCGATGAGGCTGTCGTTGTGGAAGCCATTGGTGGCCTCGACGAGGTCGGCGAAGGAGATCTTCTTCACCGGCATCTCGAACGTGGCGAGGTTGACCATAAGCGCATCCTTGGTGGCGGTGAGCTTCCAGTTCGAATTGGCGGTGCCGGAGTGCGATCGGCTGTCGCCGTAGATGTCCCGCGAGCAACTGCTGCTGTCTTTCTTCTGCTGCCTTTTCCTGCTCTCAACCGCGATTATGATCAGGCCGAAGATGCAGAACAAGGAGAAGAGCAAGCCCATGGCGACGCTCCCGGCGAGTGAGGCTTCCCGGCGGTGAGACTTCGTGTGCTCGACGCTCGAATTTGCGCCGGCGATGTCCTCGCACGAAGGGAGAGGGAAGCCGCAGAGGCCGGAGTTGTTCTCGTACCGGTACCGTGGGAAGGTCGCCAGCTGACCGAGCTCCGGAATCGATCCGTTGAGCTTGTTATTCGAGAGATCGATCTCGGCTAACATTGCTAGGCCGGAGAAGGTGGACGGAATCGGCCCCTCGAGAGCATTGTGCGAGAGATCCAGCACGGCGATGTCGTGCAGGCCTCCCAAGTCCGGCGGAATCAGGCCGGACAGAGCATTGTGCCCGAGGTTGAGGATCAAGAGGTAGTACATGCTGCCGAGCTCCCTGGGGATTCCGCCGGAGAGCTGGTTGAAGGAGAGGTCGAGGAAGAGCATGGAGCCATTGTTGTTGAAGGTGTACATGGTGAGCCCCTTGTAGACCCTGGTGAAGTTGCAGAAGCGGCGGCTGGGGAGGCGGTCGAGGTCCTCCGGCCGAATCCCTGCGAACTCAAGAAGGTTGCCGGTGCCGCGGCAGCCGCTCATCCCGTCGTTCTTGAGGTACACGAACGGCTGGCCGGTCACCAGGCCCACCGCGATTTTGCCGGACTGACTCGCGAGGGTCGGCGGGATCGACCCGTTGAGCTGGTTGTTGTTGAGGTCCAGCCACACCAAGCTCTTGCAGTCGCCTAGCTCCGGCGGGATCGGGCCGGAGAAGGAGTTGTTGGCGAGTTTAAGGATCGCCAGATTGTGAAGCTGGCCGATCCACGAGGGGATTTTTCCGGTGAGGTGGTTGCTTGACAGGGAGAGCCAGTTCAAGCTCGTGCAGTTCACCAGTCCGGCGGGGATCGACCCGGTGAGGCCATTGTTGTCGAGGATGAGGTTCTCCAGGGTTCGGATGTTGGAGAGTTCCGGTGGGATCTCGCCCTCGAGCAGGTTCTGCCACATGATGAGATCCCGGAGCGAAGGGAGCGAGCCGAGGCCGGAGGGAATGACGCCGGTGATGTAGTTGAGGCTGAGATCGAGGGAGACGAGCTTCGTGCAGTTGCTCAGAGACGCCGGGACGCGGCCAGTGAGCTGGTTGTTCTGGAGGTAGAGCGTCCTCAAGGCGAAGGCCGGGTTGGGGCACAGCTCGGGAGGTATCGCCCCCGTCAGCCTGTTCGAGCTGAGATCGAGCACCTCGAGCAGCGGCATCCTCGTGATGGAGTCGCCGAGGCTCCCGTTGAGCTCGTTGAAGGCCAGCTCGAGGGTGGCGAGGTAGGGCAGGGAGGTTAGGGTTTGGGCAGGGAACTCGCCGGAGAAGTTGTTACTGGAGAGGCTGAGGGAGGTCAGGGAGGAGCAGGAGGAAAGGTCGGAGGGGACGGCGCCGGTGAAGTGGTTGGAGGACAAGTTCAGGTAAGTCAAGCTCCGGCAACCACCGAAGACCCCGACGCTGATCTCGCCGGAGAGACCGCACAAGGAGAGATCGAGGTGCTGAAGAGAGGAGCAGTTGGCGATTGGGGGGATCCCGCCGGAGAGGCGGTTTTTGACCAGGGCGAGCCGACGGAGGGAGCCCAGACTGGAGAGGAGCCACCGCAGGTCGTCCTCGCCGGAGATCGTGTTGAAGGAGAGATCGAGCGTGTCGAGCTCGAACCCAGAGGCGGAAGCGGCAGCGGCCACAGGCGACAAGCCAACGGAGTTGCCAGACAAGTTGAGCGATTTCAAGCCGGAGCACGAGGCAGCAAGCGAGGAGACGTCGGCGAGAGAGCCCCCGAGGCTATTGCCGGACAGATCGAGTTCGGCGAGCCGGCTGCCGCAGCGGAACGCTGCGATATCTCCGGTGAGGTTGACGCCGCGGAGGGAGACGCTCTCGAGGCGGGGGAGGGCGAGGACGGACGACGACGCCGCGCTGAAGGAGGCGCCGAGGGGGATGCCCTGCAGCGAGATGGCGATGAGGGCACCGTCGGGGTCGCAGGAGACGCCGGAAAAGGTGCAGGGGCTGCGGAGGGGGTCCCAGGTGGGAAGAAGCCGTGGGTTCGCGACCGCGGCCTTGAAGGACATGAGGAGGTCCAAGTCGCCGGCTCCGACGGCGAGGAGGAGGTGAAAGAAGCAGGCGATGGCGAAGGAAGAGGAGGAGGAGCGACGGCCGAGCTCTTCACCTCTCATGGCGTCCGGTAGCGTTGGCTCAGTGTCAGATGTCTGCCATTGTGTGTGTGTGGGAGAGAGAGAGAGAGAGAGAGAGAGAGAGGAGTCAAAAAGCTTCGGTTGTGACGAAGGTGACGAGGTATTTATACACAAACAGTTTTAGTAACGTCATTAATCATTTAATTTTTGAAGTGACGAATCATCATACGAGTCAAGTCACGAGATGAGCGTTGGCCGGGGGCCGAAGAGATGCCACGTCAGCTTTGGCCTTTGGCGGACCCGGGTTAAATAAAATTATAATAACGGCGTATCGGCAGTTACGTAGGAAAATAACAAGCCGATACAGTTTTACTCGATATTGTTCCGGCGTATCAGCTGTTTCGTAGCGGAAAATTTAATATCGGCGACGGCGGATACGGCCGCGTCAAAAAAGAAAAATAATATCAAGTTGCTACGGTTTGTGTTGTCCTCAGTTTGTATGGTTTATACGGGAAAAAAAAACCAATACAGTATTTTTAATGGATGAGGTTCTCTCTTTATTTTTTTAATACCTAAAATTTTCTTATGAACCTGTGATGTAAGCGATTCTGCATTTCTCTATTATTTTTTTAAAATCAAGGCAATAAGTGGCTCTTAGGATAAATAATGTGATAATTATTTTTTTAATTTAAGATCTTTGCTATTCTAGCAAAATGATATATCTTTCTAGAAAATGATATAATTAAAAAAACTTTTGTTTTCAATTTCTTATTCGGATGTTATTTTTTTAAGAATATAATACCGAAACTGTTCTAATTATCAAAGTACGCATGCGCTTTATTGAATTTAATTTGATAAAAAGGACGTAAAGGAAGAGGAAGGAGAGGGATGATCGGGTGTGTCGGTGGTGGTGGGTGATGAATTTGAAATCTTTGCGTGGATTTAGTTTGGACGTCAGCGTTACACCTGACAAGCGCCCGACACTTCTGTGCAGCGTCGTGACATAAGAAGCCAGCAATTGCCCTGCTCAGCTGACAGCTGGAATTATTGTTATTATTATTATTTAACTTTTAAAAGTTCTAACTTATTCAGCTATCATTTTATCCTCCCATCCCATCGTATACCTCAAAAAGTATTAAAACTTTTCAATAGATCTGAAAGAATGACAGCAAAACTTCTACTTGATTCAATTATTTCGATAATATAATTAGTTAATTGGTGATGAATCTAAATAGAAAGAGGAATGTAATACCAGTAATACTGAAACCTTTTTGGTTGCCTTAAATGCTCCCGTGGTACACTAGTACTTCTCTGCTTCCTCATCCTATTTAGCAAAAGCCATCTACCGAGAAATATATCAAATGTTAATTCTTTTATTTATTAAATGTACATTATCACATTCAAGTAAGAGGAAGGACGTAAGCATACTTTATATAAGAACATTTGGTTTTAGGTAATATATAAAATAAACATGAAGTTTGACTGACAAAATAGTCTGCCGATCCAAGGCTTTCTTTATAGGTCATGATTTTAAGGGAAAGAAATCACTAAGGTGGTATCTTTGCTGAAGTATAGCAAACAGCAAGAAATTGAATTAAAAATGGTCGAGCCCCCACAAACAAACAAGAGACGACAACGAAAAAATGAAGGCAGGTAGGAACATTGTTACTGTTTGTTATCAACTAAAAACCAATGTTACCTCGAGAGCAAAAGGAGGGAAGGAAGCAAGGAAACCAAATCAGGCCATCCACTGATCAACTATAACCTTTTTCAAGTAGACATGGTCTTAGAATGAGTGACATGAATGGCCAATTGATCCAAACTTTGACCATCTGTCCTCAAAATTTAGTCCCCCAAAAGGCATTATCGGGTCGGATCTCACGGGAAGTGAAGCCAGCGGGCACTTATTATTAGGTGGACTGCCATACGGGATGTGTGGGTGTGTGCGAGTGAATAATAAATGTGGGCATGTTCAAGACCTGTCACAATTCACGAGTGTCTTTCAATGGGGCATTGCCATATTTGACAATTAATAATGCCTCGTCCTTCCCACCTCCTCATTCACAACTTATAGATCGCCATCAGTTAAAGGACAACCCCCCTCATTGTCCTTCCGCAGAAAAGGAAGAGATCAGCAGCGAAGGTAAAAAGGATCCCCTCTATCTCTCTCAAAAGAAAGATTAGCCTTTTGGCTCTAACTGGTCGATGAGAATTCTCAGGCATACGATGATTAGACCTATTTCTCGATGGCATTTGCAAAGTGAGGAATTGATGATGAGAAAGACATTACTTCTAACAGGTCCCCTTTCAAGAGTTATGGAAGTTATGCACAAAGTGATCGGTTATTACCTTCATCACTGCCTGTAGCAGCCTGCAGTCACCACAGTGCGTTCCAAAGTCTGGCTCCCTAGCAAATAAGAGACATGTCTCACCAATAAGTAGAGATAATAAAAGCATTGACATATGGATAGACTTTTTACCAGATAAAACATAGGAGAACAAACAAGAGTAATCAGAGCTATGAGTAGATGGCTAAATAGCAACAACAAGCTGTGTACCAGCCCTTTACATAAGGGCACGAGACTGGAAACTGTAAAAGAGGACATCAAAGCAAGAGAATGAAAGCAGTTCAACTGAGCTCAGCAACAGCAGCGCCTTTTTAGTATATCCCCACCATGATAGATATGTACATCACACATCTTTGCCTTTTGTCATGTCATCCTGCCTGTGGGTTGTAGTATGGTGACCTAAGGCAAATTCTAGTAAAGCCCTATATACATCAATAGAATAAATTATCAGATAGCTACAAATAGTGAAATCAATTAGTAAGATTCATGGACTGTCTGGATGCATATCCATGGATGAATCGTTAGAGGCCGGAGGATTAAGCTCCTGGTTTTGGTTAGGATCGTGGCTTCTAACCCCACCATTTTCAGTCGGGCCGGAGCCCTGAGAATGGTTGCAGTGCTGATGGTTCCCACCGACAGGATTGGCAAGTGAATTTGAAGAAACATAATTTTTTACTTGATCAGAGTTACCACTACGAGGAAGAAAGCCAGTTGGCACCAGGTTTGATAAACCAGAAGATGGTTGGATGCTCAAGTTCATGAAATGCATCGCTGACTGGTTTTGTTGCTGGAAAGCCAACATTGGTGGTGTTGATACATCCTCCCCTCCGTAGTCTATCTCATTCTGCATGGAAAGAGTCAATTCTCACGTAAAAGTTCAAGAAAGGTTAACAAACAATATCTTAACGGGTGTAATATCCTTGTAAATTGAGAGAATGTCAAAACTTAAAAGGATGTGGATGACAGCCTAAACATGAGGAAAGGAGTCAGGGATTAGTCCTGGATAACATGCTATCCTAGTTTGCTTAAGACTCTAAGCTCCCTAATCCCTTCCCACCTTCATCACACAGCATTTTGCAAGAAAATGTTTTGTATATATGCACTCCTAGTGAGCGCAATACAAGAACAATTAGAATTATTTGACAGTCAGTACATTCAAGATTGCTCAATGAAATGTAACTTTTCCTAGAATCAATCAGTTTCCAAATCATTATTATTAAATCTAACAAACATAATCAATCACGAGTAATCTTCTTATCGAACATTGCAATACTAATATCATTATCAAGTATTATAACTCAAACATTTAGGTGCATGCAATTTTTTTTAATTACCATAAAATTTTCATATCGAATACAGAAAAGAATTTTCCCTTTCTTAGACAGAAATTCTTTTCTCATATTCCAGCTCTCAAAATAAGGGGAAAGAAGAAAGCTACAAGATTACGGTCTATGGCCCTATAAATGTTTAATCATTTGGACACAAGTAGAATTCACCCTTGAGAACATGACTAGTGTACATTGATGAAACAATTGTATGAATGAATTACATTATCTTGAGAACCTTTGGAGAATCATATTTGAGTACTATGCAAAAAGTTTAAATGTTTTCAATTCCTGAAGGTGAAATTAGATGCTTTAGATCACCATCCATTACTAAATCTCTTAGGAACTTTTATTTTGCTTTATTTCACCAATATCATTTCCCTTCCCTTCCCTTCCCTTTCCCCTTTCCATTCCTTCTCTTGCAAACCATTTCTTATGCAAATGCATCTCAGCTCTTCTTTAAGTAATGGAGTCTCATCTTCCTTTTTCAGAAAAAAAAAATTAGAAACCACAAAATTATTCTTAGCCAAACACATCTTTTGAATATATTCCTTGCATATCTAATTAGAGCTGAAGGTCCTGAATAAGTTCCTCCAAGAGACTACCAATTTATAATTCATAAGTCTTCTATTTGTTTCAGTAAACCAGAAACAAAATGTAGAAGCAGAAGATGCAACAAAGTTAACAAGACAAAATGATAACAAAACCTGTATATATGTAACAATATCAGCCATAGTAACCCTTGATTCAAGTTCATGCTGTCTCAAGATCCAGTGATAGAGCTTCTCCTGTATCGAGGAAACAGTGTTTTGTTAACAAAATACACTAGGATAAAGAACCTGGATCAGCTACAAATAAAAATGACAAAGAAGTAATGTTAAAAGACGTGCAAACACTGCTTATTTGTCAATTGTCTTAAGCATGCTGCACCTAAAACAAAAAAGACAAAGAGAAGATAAGTGTTACACAGAAGCAACATAGTGAAACATGCAAGTAAAGCAATCACAAAAGAGTGGACACCAGAGCTCTCCATGACTATACAGGAAAATTCTATCAGTTTAAGTGGTTCTAAGCTAGAGTTATCCAAAATGGAGAAACTCCACTGCCCTCGATCTTCAGAAACAGCAGGAACATTTTTTTCTCCCAGTGTTTAATCTGTTCCAGTTTTCATGTAAGTTTATAACACGACAACAAGATCCCCAACTTAGATTGGTAACAACAACCAGCAGCCAAAAAAAAAAATCTTCCTACAGCAAAATCCTTTGCATTTTCAAAACGTTGTGGCAACAAGGAGACCTTTTGGAAACATATAAATCGAATGGAACACATTCACGGCCACCTCCCAAAACTACATCAGGAAAGTTGGTAACCACGTTTTGCCCAGCGGAAGGAAGTGATTATGGGAAAAAAGCCTTCCAGCATTGGATTATATAGAGTAACAATTATTTGACGCCCTGATGTCTGCAATCATATAAATTGAATGGAACACATTCACGCCAACCTCCCAAGATATATCAGGAAAGTTGGAATCCACGTTCTGCACAGCGGAAGGAAGTGATTATGGGAAAAATGCCTTCCAACCTTGGATTGTATAGAGTAACAATTATTTTACACCCTGATGTCTGCAATCATATATGAAGGGTCAATAGCTACGTGGATGATCCAGATCTGCACCGGTAAGTGACCGTCGTGGAAATAGAAGAAACAACTGAGTAACAACAAATGCACATGAAGGAAACTTAAACAAAGAATACAAGGAACAGGGAAGATATTATCTCATCGACAATGTAATCCAATCAACCAAGATATTGTTAGAAGAAAAGGCGACGACCCTTTCAAAGTAATAGTGAAAAAATCATGAGCCGACGGGGTAAATCGGATGTAAACTTATTCCAAATCAGATTCCGTCGATCTGGGGAAACCAAGTAAAACATGAACCATCAAAGTGAGCTCAGAACAAGTATCAAATTCCAAGGCCAAGTGGGAAAAGAAAAGAAAGGAGGGAGGAACCATGGCGTGGCGCTCGCCGGCATGGAAGGAGAGCGTCTGCTGGTGCATCGCCTGGGTGTAGAGCTGGGAGAGGGAGTTGGCGGCGCCGCGGAAGGTGGAGTAGAGCGTCCGGTCCGCCTCGTCCAGCGGCGTCGCCTCCTCCGACTTCCGCTTCCTAGCCATCACAAATCCCTCCGATTTGCTCCCACGAACGGGATCGGATACCGCGAATCGACAGATGCAGACGCGATCAAAACCCTACAAGGGACGGAAGGGCGGAACGAAGCCGCGATTTCTTCTTGCTCGATTCCAATGCCTCTCCTCTAAATAGCGCCACATAGCGAGAGGACGATGACGAGATAGAGAGAGGACGGAAGGGGGATTGCTTCTATTTCCTGTTTCCGTTTTATGTTTTTGTTTTCTATCACCGGCAACCCCGCCATTGGAAACATTTTGTGATAATTTTTACTTACCAATGGCAAAATAAGTAGATTAATGTTTGATGCAATGACATCATATTATTATATTATGTTTATGATTAATTTAAAAATGCATTAACTTTTCTAAAATAGCATGTATTAATAGATTATTTTATTTTAGCATACTAATTTATTATATCATTTTAACAATTTTTTTATATCCATGCGTTATCATAGGGTATTCGGTAGATTCTTATTTTTAAAATTTTAATTGATTATGTATTTAAAAATATAATATAATATAAATTCTAACTTATATTATAGTGTGTATAATTTTAAAAAAAATAAAACAGATCTTTTTTTTATTATAAAAACAATATATTATTTTAGCTAGATTAATAATAATATAATATTCTAGATATCTGAGTATCATTACTATATCCTATAAAAAATAAATATATTTTAAAAAATCACTACATGCAAATTTATGAGTTAAATAATAATTATTTTATAAAAAAACAACTACCTTATACTGTCATTATCATTTGAGCTTAGATTAAAAATAAAAAAATGAGGTTTCTATTGACCCAATGACAAGAATGCTCTTTAAATAGTTTTACCAAAACACCCTTTTATATCGTTAATTCATAAAGTTTGTTAGAATTTTTAACTAGAGAAGGGGTTAGGTTGAAATAAATGAAAAGAATGGAGGTGAATTGAAAAGAAAATGATGCTACCCTGCCCCTGCCCCTATTTTTTTATTCGCACGCCGAAAAGTCACCAACTCGTTTTCCTACGTGGCTCGATGCGGACACTGCCGGGTGGGCTCCATTCGAGGAGGAGGGACGTCCACAAAGCTACTGATGCATAGAGCGCCACGTCGAGAGGTGATGTGTGGGGACGAGTTACACGCACGCAGCGTGTACGTCGTTACCTACCGACGAAAATTTGTGCGCAAATAATGAGCTGAGCTGTGTCCATCGGACGGGCGATATGGCGTCATCCGAAAGGGTTCCGCCTTTCAACGGTTGAGATGGTGCTAGCGATCCTGGAACCGGATCGCCGAGGGAAAAAAACGACGGTGAAGCGACTCCACTCTGACGCTCCCCCGCTTTTACCTTTTTCTTCCGCGCCGATTTGTTCGCTTCCTCCGCGAAGAAGAGGAGGAGGAAGAAGAAGAAGAAGAAGAAGAAGAAGAAGAAGCGATCTACGTCGGCATTGCCGTTCTGCAAACTCTCAGCTGCTAATCTCATGGTTGCCGGTGGCAGAGGTCTCATTCCGAGGTTCGACGTATGTTAGATTCGCTGCGATCCTTTTTTTTTCATTTTGGGTAAACGATGGTACTTTTTGGGGTGATCTTGTTGTGTCTTCTTAGATGTGAAACCGGAAAAGAAAAACCCTAGATTTGTATCTATAGCTTTTGAAGAAATGGCAAGAAGGGATCAATATAGCCTTCTTCCGCAATCACCCTTTACCAAATTTTGGTTAGATCTACCAGCTTCGTGTAACTCTTGCTTGACTTTAGATGGTTATTTGCTATCGAGGAGAAATTTTTCTTGCCTTAAGTCTGTTTAGTCCATGTACCTTTTTGTATTTTCAGCTGCTGGAGGCTGTTCCCTTCTAATCTTTGTCGCATTTTGGACCTTCTGGTTCTACGTTTTGCGTAGAATTTTAACGGACACACGAGTGAGCAGGTACGCAAAGAAAATTGTCAGTATGGTGGCTCTGGTGAAAATTTTTGAAAAAAGGATTTTTCGGGGGGGTCTTTCTTTCCCTGTTTGGAGCATTCTAGAGGAAGCTTCCTATATCTGTTTTTGATATAGCTTTGTCTTTGACTGGATAGCCTATACACATTAGCTAAATCTTTCTGTGTATATGACGGCACTTGCAAGACTACTAATATTCGTCTTATTAACTAACCCCCAAACTTCTTCTCTTGGAGGTTGTAGTGTAAAAGGTCTTTTTTAATGTCAGCTATAAGCTGAGGGTGCCTATGTGCTGTGACGTTCACATTTTAGCTATAAAAACCTTTGAGGCAGTATTATTGGATGAAAAGTTCTCTTTTCCCCGCTGATTTTGGACAGTTGATTGATCATCAATCAATCACAATAGAGTTTGAAGTTTCCTATATTTTGACATGGAAAACCTTGCAATTAATGTATACGACCCTTTTATATTTTTGTCCTTCTCTTTGTTACTCACCTACAAATGTTACAATTCATGTCTCTCTCTAGATCTATGCTATTTTTTAAGAATATACATGGCCCACATGAAAGTATGTAGTTGTACTTAGATTCGTAATTGCTATTCCAATGATTAATATGAAGATTTGAGCCACCGCTAAATTCATTACATAACCCAGTACCAGGGAAACATTTTAATCTGGTTTCATCCATATTATGAAATTGTGCTCCAAACATTCAGAAGTATTAAATGCTCAATACTGAATTATTGTTGTGGCTATGTTCTACTATCTTCTCATGCTTTTGTGAATTTCCTCTGTTTATACATGCAGCGAATTGTATACATGGATAAAAAGAAGGAATGCTCCAAATCCAAAGAGAGAAGTATATCTTTATACTGGTGAACTTGATGCAGCTTCGACTAATTTGATTTGGGTGAGCTGTTGAAATGCTTTTGACTGTGGAAGGAGGAGGGTTCTTTTCTTCTTCTGCATCAGGTTATACCAGTGGCCTTGCTCTTTTGCTCTTTGGCCAGAGAAATGATGAGCAGCCCATCAGAGTCTCACCATGGAACAATTATCAGTCGGTGGACCAAGAATTTGAACCAAAATCTCACCAAGCTTCCAGGAAAAATCAAAATTCTAGAACATGTGCCTCCTTCAATTGCTTTGCATGTGCTAATCCACAGCTCGATGAGGAGTCTCCTGGCAAGGTTGGTTTAGTTAACCATTCTGAAACTTCATCAGATTCATCTTCTTCTGAAACAAGCAGGATAACAAGCAGTGGTGCCACTAATCCGAGTGAAAGAAAGCCTTGTCTCAAGTCTAATGTCAAGAAGCTCTCTGGAGATTTTTCCACGATACCTGAAGGAGGCAATCCTGGTGAATTTTTGGAACAAATGGAAAATGAGATCTCTTGTCCTGTAGGAAGAAAAGTTCAGTGGACGGATAAATGTGGAAAAGATCTTGTTGAGATCAAAGAATTCGAGATGAGGTATGTTTTGACTTGCGATTTTTTTTTTTACTTGAAAATATTAGCAAATAACATCTATTTTATTATATAAAAAACGTAACGTTGCTTACTATTGCATCCCAAGAGTGGTCCATGGACAGCAGACATAAGAGCTGGAATGTTTTTGTTTCTCCCATTATGACCATTTATTGTTTGCCCCTAACTTACATGTTTGCTGATAATTGAGTCCAATTATTGGTGGCGATTAGCATACTTGTCTGTAGCAACAAAATCAGTATGTGAAATAATTCAAATTTGATTTGAGTTGTTCTTATGCTATGCCCTAATCCTCATGCTCATTCTTGATAGCTGCATATATAAATTTCCTGACACCTAATTTCCTATAAATTATCTCACCGTACAACTGCAGCAAGGGGAGAAAGTCATACTAGTAATGAGTCTAGCAATCCTAATCCTATCGAATATCTGTTTGAGGCCTGACTACTTTTATAATATCTACATTAAAGTACTGAAAGTGGACTACATATAAAGGTGGCTGCGTGTTGGTCAAATTATCTGCCACAAGTTCAGCTATACATCACTGGACTTGTTTGAAATGGGTGTGGCTTTCAAATATTGGTAATTGTTTATCAAGTTCATATTTTAAATTCTGATTAAATAGTTGGACATTATAATGTTTTGATTGCATTCTCTGAAATGCTTTTGTCCAACCTTGTTCAACATCAAGCAACCACAAAGTTAACGCTTCTTAAAGCCCTAAACCTATTACCACACAACAGAAAGATACTATAAAATAATTTAATTTTGTCTGTGAACATCCACGCATCGTTTCGTGTTGTCTTTTATAATACATTCAATATTAAGGAGATGACCACTAGAAACTAATGGACATTATTTGACATGTGAAAGAAGTCCAGGATTAGGATCGGAGTCCACGTCTTTCTCGGAAAGAATCAGGAGTCCAAATTTTAATTGTTGGGAAAAAATTGTGCAAGGGACAACTCAAATCTTGGGAGGAGAGGAATACATAGGATGACAAGCACAAAATGGATGTTTTGGGAGGTCAGCATACAGAGGATTTGTCTTGATTGCAAAATAGTCATTTCTTGTTGCTGAACTTGACCTTGCTTTTAGGGGTGATAGGGTGATGCATAACTGACCATCTCATCATCTGTATCCATCAAGCTAATATCACTAAAGACTAAATTTAATTTGTGAAGTATGAGGTCACCTTTTACGCCCTCTTTCTTTTTCATACTGGGAGCATATATTTGAGTTTACCCATGTGCTTATGCTAATATATAGCTTTTAGTCATTTCAGTGATTATGGCCCGTCGGATGAGGAATCAGAACGTGAAAATTTCAGAAGATGTGAATGTGTCATTCAGTAAATATATATCTGCAAAGATGAATGTAAAGCAACAAGCAGATACGAAGAGCATTCTGATGTCTTCCTATAGGCTGCAAAAACCTTCCGTGTAGTTGGCTGTTTCCACAGCTCAGCAGTTACATTTTTAAGCGCAACTCATTCAACAAATAGCTTCATGGAGGACCTCGGAGATCACCAGCATTTTTGTCACTTCTATTTCTTCTTTCTCATGTACCCTTGCTTTCTCGACTCTGTCATTGTGGTTTACCTGTCTTCTTTTTCTTTTGTATTTCAATCTCCATTTTCAGGGTTTTCTTGCTTACATATTAGGCTGTTTATATTCATGCACCAGTTCCAAGTGAATATTTTATATCTTTTCTCTGGTCCATGCTGGCTCTACATCTGCATGCTGGTGTTCTTTTTTTAATATTTGTTAGGAAAACAAAGAAAAAGCCAATTTTGTCTAGATCATCGTTGAATTGATTGAAAGCTTTCAGTTTTCAGATAGTTTGCATGGTATAACTTGAGGTTACTGAAAAGAAGGATATTGACGTGGTGATATGCGCATTGAGGATAAAATGAGATGTATGAGGAATGCTAGTCTATTGATGGCATTCTAAGTCACTTTTCATTTGCTATCTCCAATGCTTTCATTTTACTATCATCCAAAAAATATAAGGTCTTGTTTGGTGTTGTTTGCTGCGGGAGAATACCAAGCAGTCTCTAAAAATAAACAATTTACATGTGAATTTGATTAGAATTAGAAAAACTAATATAATTTTCCATTAATCAACTATTCTATTATGATCAGCTGGGCAAATTATCCTACAAGTAATTAAGATTAAATGAAAATTAATAATATGCATTAAAGCACTATAATATATAATTAATAATTTACATTCTAAATCTATAGTAATATAGTTAAGTGTTTTCTGATGAGTTATTTCACATTATCTAATATTTAAATTTACTATTCTAATTAGATGAGCTGAGCTTTCTAGTAATTACATAAATAATATAATTTAGCATATATTTTATAAAATTATTAATATTTAATATTTTTACATTCTTATATTTGAGTATAAATTTTGAAAAACAATTTTATTTAAAAAGGATCAAAATTCTAGAGCTAGCTAGCTCACCTCAGCCTCATTCTCAACTTAAGATCTCTCAACAAAAGACTTGTCCTTGTATTATCCACTTCTTTTTATCTCATTTATATTTTGCTTTCCTTCCTCCCTTCCTCTTCTTCTCCCCCGCGAGAACGTCCAAAAGCCACACAAAACCAAAGCAAGCCAAAGGAGAAGAAAGGAAGCAGAAAAATGTCAATAGCTCCCTCGATCCCTTCCATCAAGATCAAAATTTCCCCCCATCCTTCCTCCCACAGATTGCGCTCGAAGCCATTCACCATCATCCGGAGCTCCAAGGCAGAGGGCCCCCTGCGGAGACCCGCCGCCGGCCCTTCCCTCTCCCCTCCTCCCCCTCTCTCCCCCCCGCCGGCGCAGTCCCCTCCGAAGCCGGTCGAGGTGGCGCAGCCCAAGGAACCGGTCGCTGCGTCTGCATCTGCGTCCGCGTCTGCGGCTGCGGCTGCGGCGGTCACCTTGGAGTTCCAGAGGAAGGTGGCCAAGGAGCTGCAGGAGTACTTCAAGCAGAAGAAGCTCGAGGAGTCGGCGCAGGGGCCCTTCTTTGGCTTCTTGGCCAAAAATGAGATCAGCAACGGGAGGTACGCAGAAATTGACCCCGTCCATTCTCTCCTACTACTCGTTTCATTACGAGATTTGCACTGGATGTGGTATTTGGATTTGGGAATTGGGGTTTCGATTAGGAGAATCGAATGGGGGATGTGCATAGAGCAACTTTCACATGGATAATTGATTTCAAATCATTTGCTAATACTTCAAGTGCTGCTGGGTTGTTTTGGAATTAAGTGTATTTGCTCTTGCAATTAGGTGTTGTGCTTAAATTTTGCGTTGTAAAAATTGAGGTATACTATTACTTCCACATGAATATAGTGGATATATGGTGAGAGAAAGAAGACAAACAAAATTTGAAGGTCAAGTTCTAGTTCATACTATTCCTGAAGCCTGTATGCCATAAAAAATAAGCCTGTGTATTTGGATTACTCAAACCAATAAATTTGAGGTAATTATCCCTTAATGGAGTAAGTATAATTCAGCTAATTGGATTAATTGCATCGAAATTTGTTTTAATTATCTTCATGAAGGGAATTAGTATAACTCAGCTGCTTGCACTTCTATTAGAAAGAAGAAGAAAGCATGATACCTGTTAAGCGTATTAATATATTAGGATAGGGAATTACTCGTATGAAGTTAATTAGGGATAGTAGAATAGTAGTAAAAAGATAATATGATTAGCAAATCATTTGATTGTTTCCTTTTGGATGACTTTCCTTTAATAGGAAAAAAGCTTTAAGTAATTGCTAGAATCAAGCAATTTCAAGATTTCCTCCCTTTTTTTTCTCACCATAACATTATTAATTCTCGGTGATTATTATGTACTTGTTGGCGAGAATTTTCTTTCTAGATACTACTCATGGTAAATGAGAAACTGAATTCTTCATACTCATGGTAAACCCCAAGCAGCAATGATGTTCTTCTTCATGACAGACCGAAGTAACGAATAGTAATGTTCATCTGATCATGAGGCCTTTTCAAAGTGAAATGTTGCAAGGTCTTTTCAAAGGCTTGGAGAATAGGAAGATTATTATTCATAATGAACAAAAGATCGATCCATCACGATATTGTTTGTACTAAAACTTGCTTGCATTGGTAATAGTAGCAAAATTTTGAGATGCACTTACTGCCTGTTGTTTTTGCAAATGGATATTGATTGTACTGAAACTTGCTAGTCTTGGTGGTATTAGCATGCTTTTGTTGACATGCACTTGTTGTTTGGTTTTTTTTTTGCAGATGGGCAATGTTTGGGTTCGCGGTAGGGTTGCTGACAGAGTACGCCACCGGCTCGAGCTTCGTTCAACAGCTAAAGATCCTTCTCTCAAATTTTGGAATCCTCGACTTGGAGTGATCCAACCTGTGGGCCTGACTCTGTGCGAGCTGAATCAATCAGAAAAAAGGTTTCTTTATGAAGTTGAGTGATAAAAACTAAAGCAACTAAAGCATGAACTCTGTATTGCCATTCACTCTTCACATACGCTGCTTATTAATTCCTTCTTTTGTTGTATGATAAGATAAGCATTTGAAAGTTTTCTAGCAAAAACAAATTGTTGCAATGTGTTTTTGATAGAAAAACCTGCTTATGAATCAGTCAGCCCAGGGCTTAAACCCTAAAACAAAACAAAAAAGCCTCTTGCTCTTTGTCTTTTGGGGAATGTTGGTGTTTGTATGCTTGTCTGATATTTACAGGGTGCTGCAATTAGTTCATATGTACCTCAAAGTTGCCTTTTTATAATTGTTTTATATATAAAAGGTTTCTGGTTTGGATAGAATTTAAATTGTTTTTGCTGCTGCTGCTGCTTGTTTCATCCTAAAATAAAGAGCTTTTCACCATCATGACTTATTAAAATATCTTAATGCCATGAATAACAAGGCAAAAATAATTTTGCCGAAACTAACATGTCAACGTGCCAACATGGCAGGTTGACCGATTTGTATTAATAAAAAAATAAAAAACCTGCTTCGTCCGCTCGATCGGTGACCCACTCGCCCGCTACCTCGCTCGCCCGCTCGGCCGGTCACCGCCCATCCTCTTTCTTCTCCAACTGCGACCATGTCCAAAAGAGTCGCCGGCGTAGGATTTCGCCATGCCAATGCTTCACGCACCTTCTCCTCTGCAAATCCATCCCGCAGCCCTCCTCTACAACGCTTCTTTCCCTTCCCCTTTGCTCTCTCCTCTACGCCCGCCCCTCCTCTGCAATGCTACTTCCCCCTTCGCTCTTGCTTGCAAATCCACCCGTGACACCTCCTTGTGACGACGTCCAAAGGAGGTCTGTGAGCGGGAGGTGCCGGCATCGAATTTCGACGACTAGGCGACGCGGGGCAGGCTGGTTGTAAACCCCCATCACATGAAAAAAAAAAGGGGGACCGGTTCAGGTGAACCGGCCGGAGAGCCGGCCGGTCCAGCTGAACCGGCTTGGACCGGGTGAGGAAGCGAGACGGGGCGAGCGAGAAGAGCAAACGCCCTTCCCCCTCGAGCCATCGCCTCGAGCACGCGACGAAGCAACGCCGCTTCGTCTTCTCCCGCACCGAGCAGCGCCGACGCTCCGCCTTCCGCCGTCGACCGCTGCACGTCGCCGTCGACGGTCGTCTGCCCTCGTCCTCCCCCAGCGAGCTACTCCCGGCGGAAAGGGCGACTCGGTGACGCCCTTTTCCCATCCTGTTCGCGCGACCACCGCAGCAGAGGAGCTGCTGCCGTCTGGTCGTCGCCCAGCGCCCGAGATCCCTCGGCGGATGTCTCCTCCGCCGCGGTTAGAGACGCCGGCCGTCTCCGCGTCTCCACGGGCCTTCGTGGAGTTCGAAGACCCCTCGGCGGGCAGCTGAGCTCGCCGCCCCTGTTCGAGCGATCGAACCCTACCAGCGGCGGCTGCAAATCGCGATCCGCTCGCTTCGCCGGCCGCAAACCCCGCCCTTTCCTTCTCCAGACGTCCGCGAGGTGAGCAGCCGCGTTTTCCCCATGAAAAGGGGTGGTTTTTGCCCTCCGGTGGAGACGCCGTGAGTTCGCCGGAGACGACGCCGGAAAGATCGCCGTTTAGGCGCTGATGGTCGTCATTCTCGCAGATCGGCGTAGTCTCCGCGTTGAGCGAGGAGCTACGAAGCTCGCCGGCCGTTTAGCCTTCGTTTTCGCGAGTTCCGGCGAGGTGGCGGCTAGGGTTCCAGCGGCGGCGCTGAGTTTTCCGGCGGCGCACAGTTAATCCGGCGAAGGTGCTTAATTAGGGCTTAATCGCGATTAGCGAACGCTAAGAATGATTAGTTAAACGTTAAGCATGATTAGTGTAAATATAATATGTTATTAGAATAAGATGTATTAACGTATGCTTAGTTTAATTAAAAGCATGATTAGCGTTAATTAACTAAGCTTAGTGTATAAGAAATTATTTATTTAATGAAAACGGTTGGGTCGAATCAAGTGGGGTTAAATCGGTTGGGTTTGAGTTAAGTTTGGGTTCGAGTCAAGTAGGGTTGGGTGAGCCGAATCAAATAAGTTGAACCTGGTTCGAGCTCGAGTCAAATTAGATTAAATTTAATTTAGCTGAACCGGACCCGAACCGAACCAAATCGAACCGAACCGAACCGAACCGGGTGAACAGTAACTCGAACCGTTGACCGAGTCAACAGCTGACCCAGTCAGCATTGACCGGGCCCACTGCCGACCCAGTCAGCATTGACCGGGCCCACCGCCGACCCAGTCAGCGTTGACCGACCGGTCAACAGCTGACCCTGTCAGCGTTGACCGAGCCCACTGCTGACCCAGTCAGCGTTGACCAGTCCGTTGACCAGTCAACGTTGACCGTTGACCAGGTCAGAAAATAAATAAAAAATAAAATAATATTAAAATATTAAAATAATATTAAAATAATATTAAAATATTAAAAAAATCAAAAAAATAAAAAAAATTTCTATGGGTTCTACTTGGGCTCCTAGATGACTTGGGCCAAGTTATGGGTGAGTTTCCGTTAGGCGCCACTCCCGAGGTTGATGCATAGCGGAGCACTGGGAGCACCACTCCCGACGTTATGCATAGCTCATATACTGGAGCTGGTAGGGTAAGGGACTGTACACACTCCATGGTCATGTTAGACTGGAAATATGGAGCAAGTCCTTACCCGAAACCTTCACCCGCGCGAGTGTCGTTGTAGGCGGCCTCGTGATAGTCCTAAGATGGTTAGCTAGGATGAACCCTACCATGGACTTGGCACCGACGAAGTCGAGGGCCAAAACCCATCGTGCGGATGTGCGCCGATCTCGATAAACGTTGACGGCTATTGGACTGGGAAGGTGATTCCACATGTGACGCCTTGGACAGTGGATCCGTAGACCGCACGGCTATCACCCTTGACGTCTGCAGACGATCGGATGAGTAGTCCGGATCCTAGGGTGGTTATTCCGGCTAGCCGTGGCCGATGATATTTAAGAGAGGTGACCCTGTCTACGGGCAGTGTGTAGTATTACATGGGTGTCGTGACCCCTACGGTATCCGGGGAGGATGTAAGGGCACGACGGTTTCGCTAGGGGAGGCATGGTTGGCGACTAGTGAAACAACAGGAGAGGGATTCTGGGTCATCCGTCCTCTCTGCCAACATCAGTGCAGCGGGCATAGGTAGAGACAGAGACAGAAAGGCACTGATGGGCTTACTGATACTCTTAGCTAGGGTAGTCATTAAGCGTAGGCTCGCAGCCCGAGTTTATGAAACCTAAAAAGTCTCACTATGACGTAGGTGACATACTATTGATATGGACACTAGACATGACTAGGGTGACATCTAGTGACATGTACACATTTAATTATTTATTTAATTATTTGTTTATGCTGTCTATTTTTATACGAATTGTTTAAAACGAAATGGCATGAAAGATGATGACTAATTACCAAAGACATCCTAGAATACTCCTCCTAGCCTTTGATTTCCTTATTCGGTAGGACCGTAATTTCGCATTAGGCCGCAAGGCTGAGCACACCGCGTTCAATGTGTGTGCAGGTGTCGATGCACGAGACGAGATCGATGACGGAGGGTTCGTCGCGAGAGGTATACGACTGCTGTAAACCCCCACCTTGAAAAAAAAAAAGTTGGTCCGGTCCGGTCCGACCGAACCGGCCGGTCAACAAGTTCAGGTGGACCGGCCGCCCCTAAAGAGAGGCCCGGCTGCGAACGAGAAGGGCGAAAGCCCTATCTCGCTCGAAGTGTAAACCCCCATCAAAAAAAAAAAAAAAAAAAAAGGACCGGTTCAGGTGAACCGGCCGGAGAGCCGGCCGGTCCAGCTGAACCGGCTTGGACCGGGCGAGGAAGCGAGACGGGGCGAGCGAGAAGAGCAAACGCCCTTCCCACTCGAGCAATCGCCTCGAGCACGCGACGAAGCAACGTCGCTTCGTCTTCTCCCGCACCGAGCAGCGCCGACGCTCCGCCTTCCGCCGTCGACCGCTGCACGTCGCCGTCGACGATCCTCTGCCCTCGTCCACCCCCAGCGATCCACTCCCGACGGAAAGGGCGACTCGGCGACGCCTCCTTTTCCCATCCCGTTCGCGCGACCGCCGCAGCAGAGGAACTGCTGCCGATCGATCGCCGCCCAGCAATCGCAACCCCTCGGCGGACGTCTTCTCCGCCGCGGTTGGAGACGTCGGCCGTCTCCGCGTCTCCACGGGCCTTCGAGGAGTTCGAAGACCCCTCGGCGGGCGGCTGAGCTCGCCGCCTCTGTTCGAGCGATCGAACCCTACCGGCGGCGGCTGCAAATCGCGATCCGGTCGCTTCGCCGGCCGCAAACCCCGCCCCTACCTTCTCCAGACGTCCGCGAGGTGAGCAGCCGCGTTTTCCCCATGAAAAGGGGTGGTTTTCACCCTCCGGTGGAGACGCCGTGAGTTCGCCGGAGACGACGTCGGAAAGATCGCCGTTTAGGCGCTGATGGACGTCCTTCTCGCAGATCGGCGTAGTCTCCGCGTTGAGCGAGGAGCAACGAAGCTCGCCGGCCGTTTCGCCTTCATTTTCGCGAGTTCCGGCGAGGTGGCGGCTAGGGTTCCGGCGGCGGCGCTGAGTTTTCCGGCAGCGCACAGTTAATCCGGCGAAGGTGCTTAATTAGGGCTTAATCGCGATTAGCGCTAATTAAGTGTGCTTAGTGTAAATAAAATATAATTAGTGAAAAATCATGTTATTGTATGCTTAGTTTAATTAAAAGCATGATTAGCGTTAATTAACTAAGCTTAGTGTATAAGAAATTAATTCTTTAATGAAACGGTTGGGTCGAATCAAGTGGGCTAAATCGGTTGGGTTTGAGTTAAGTTTGGGTTCGAGTCAAGTTGGGTTGGGTGAGCCGAATCAAATAAGTTGAACCTGGTTCGACCTCGAGTCAAATTAGATTGAATTTAATTTAGCTGAACCGGACCCGAACCGAACCAAATCGAACCGAACCGAACCGAACCGGGTGATCAGTAACTCGAACCGTTGACCGAGTCAACAGCGGACCCAGTCAGCATTGACCGGGCCCACCGCCGACCCAGTCAGCGTTGACCGAGTCAACCGCCGACCCAGTCAGCGTTGACCGAGTCAACCGCTGACCCAGTCAGCGTTGACCGGGCCCACTGCTGACCCAGTCAGCGTTGACCGGTCAACGTTGACCGTTGACCGGTCAACGTTGACCGTTGACCGGTCAACGTTGACCGTTGACCGGGTCAGAAAAATATAAAATAATAAAATAATATTAAAATAATAAAATAATATTAAAATAATATTAAAATATTAAAAAAAATCAAAAAAAATAATAAAAATTTTATGGGTTCTACTTGGGCTCCTGGATGACTTGGGCCAAGTTATGGGTGAGTTTGATGAGTAGAAATTTAATAAAAATTCATTGAAGTTATTAGATAAAAATGCAAAAATATGATAAATTCATAATTCATTAGGTGAGATTAATCCTAAACACGCATAGGATTAATTTAATGTAATAATTATTTAATTGATAGATTTTAATTTATTTATCTTAAGGGAAATAAATTAAATCTATTTTAAATAAATCTTATTAAATAGGATTATTTTGGGTACGCGATCCGAGAAGCTCGGCGGGTGATATTCTCCGCGCGACTTGGTTCCCAGATGCAGAATCGCTATCCAAGGTGCGTTGGTTCTCCGATGGTAGGATTTATTCAAGCTAGGGAATTCCCGCTGGGGTTTTCTTAGGAACAATTCTTGGATGTCTTAAATATGATAAATCATAATGCTTGATAAGATTTGAATTGTATGCATGTTAGCGTAGTTTATTTTATCTAACATGTTCTACATTTCATGTCCTGCATGTTGTATTGTTTTCTATGCTTGTGTTAAATAATTATCATACGGACATAGATAGTAAATAATGACATGTTAGAACCTTTGGCGACGTCACCGCCACTTAGAGAAAAGGGGGCCTTTTTCAATATGCCCTGGTTGACCGCCGCGTCCCGACGGTGGTCAAACGGTGACGTCCCGTTAGGTGCCACTCCCGAGGTTGATGCATAGCGGAGCACTGGGAGCACCACTCCCGACGTTATGCATAGCTCATATACTGGGAGCTGGTAGGGTAAGGGACTGTACACACTCCATGGTCATGTTAGACTGGAAATATGGAGCAAGTCCTTACCCGAAATCTTCACCCGCGCGAGTGTCGTTGTAGGCGGCCTCGTGATAGTCCTGAGATGGTTAGCTAGGATGAACCCTACCATGGACTTGGCACCGACGAAGTCGAGGGCCACATCCCATCGTGTGGATGTGCGCCAATCTCGATAGACGTTGACGGCTATTGGACTGGAAAGGTGATTCCACATGCGACGCCTTGGACAGTGGATCCGTAGACCGCACGGCTATCACCCTTGACGTCTGCAGACGATCGGATGAGTAGTCCGGATCCTAGGGTGGTTATTCCGGCTAGCCGTGGCCGATGATATTTAAGAGAGGTGACCCTGTCTACGGGCAGTGTGTAGTATTACATGGGTGTCGTGACCCCTACGGTATCCGGGGAGGATGTAAGGGCACGACGGTTTCGCTAGGGGAGGCATGGTTGGCGACTAGTGAAACAACAGGAGAGGGACTCTGGGTCATCCGTCCTCTCTGCCAACATCAGTGCAGCGGGCATAGGAGAGACAGAGACAGAAAGGCACTGATGGGCTTACTGATACTCTTAGCTAGGGTAGTCATTAAGCGTAGGCTGGCAGCTCGAGTTTATGAAACCTAAAAAGTCTCACTATGACGTAGGTGACATACTATTAATATGGACACTAGACATGACTAGGGTGACATCTAGTGACATGTACACATTTAATTGTTTATTTAATTGTTTGTTTATGCTGTCTATTTTTATACGAATTGTTTAAAACGAAATGGCATGAAAGATGATGACTAATTACCAAAGACATCCTAGAATACTCCTCCTAGCCTTTGATTTCCTTATTCGGTAGGACCGTAATTTCGCATTAGGCCGCAAGGCAGAGCACACCGCGTTCAATGTGTGTGCAGGTGTCGTTGCACGAGACGAGATCGATGACGGAGGGTTCGTCGCGGAAGGTATACGACTGCTGTTATGAGTCTCGTATGCCAGTCTTAGATTTGTATTAGGAAATATCGGGACTGTATTTAAGATGTTATTTGAAAATGTGGGTGTATGTAGTTTAGTATTTGTATTTATGCCTTGTATGGGCTTGTCGGGCTCATACGGCGGTTGCCACGTGTCGTCCTGCGGGTCGGGGCGTGACAACTTAAGTGGTATCAGAGCCTAGGTTTAAAGACCTGAGCATTTAGGTGATATCAAAACCTAGGGATTTTGGAGTTTCGACTTCAAATCTAAATTATAAGGATGTCAGTCCCAATGTAAACCCCCACCTTGAAAAAAAAAAAAATTTAAATTTAGACCGGCCGGTTCGGTTAGACCGGCCGGGTCAACCGATCCGCCCGAACCGGCCCCATCGAGCAGAACCGCGCAGAAAAGGGCGAAGGAGCTCGCCCTAATCGCGCGACCTCTGCTCCCGTCTTCATCACCTCCGCAGCAACGGCGACCGACGAGGGCATCGCCGGCGAGCTGCTGCTGCTCCGACCAAGCCCCGTCGCCACCGCCGAGAGGAGGACCGCCGGAGAGAGCTTAGCAGCGGCCCTATTCCCGCTCGCCCCTGCCTCGCTCCAAGGATTTCGTCGCTGCACACGGTGAGGTTGCCGCCGCGATTCCATCGCTCTTAATCGTCGCCACCCATCGACGCCGCCTCGCTTCGTCTCCCCGAAGGCGCAGCGGTCGGCGTTCCACCCGGATCGACGTGAGGACGCAGCGGCGAGTCGTCTGCTCGAGGCGGAAATAGCAGAGGGCGGACGCGTGAGAGGCAGCGACGGCGGAATCATCCAAATCCGCCCCTTTCCGCTACCCGATTCTTCCAACGGTTGCTCGCGAGTTTTAGGTGAGAAGTCCGGCCCCTAATCGACCTCTTCCCACCTCCGATTTGCACGGTCGCCGTGCTCGCCGTCCGCAGAAGGTCCGACGACCTTCGAAACCTCCGAAGTTTTGGGTTTTTGACGACCGAATTCGATGTAGCGCGCCTCCAGCCAGTTCGCGCACGAGGACGCCGGGGTAGTTGGCCGGCGAGTTCGTCGGGCGTGGCCGGCGAAGCACCGGCGAGAAGGAGGAGTTGGCGAGGCGATCGGCAACGGGCGCGGCGAAGGTGTTAATTTCGCCCCTTCCCTAATCGTGATTAAGGATTTCCTTAATCACGATTAGAGCTTAATTAACCTATGATTAGTTGTAAATAAATATAATTAGTGTAAGGTGGGTTAATATATGCTTAGATTTAATTAAGCATAATTAAGATATGCTTAGATTTATTTAATCCTGCTTAGTGTTAAATAAATCAGGTTTAGTTAAGTTAACTATGAGTTAGAGTTAATTTAATTAAACCGGTTGGGTCGAATCAAGTGGGGTTAAATCGGTTGGGTTTGAGTTAAGTTTGGGTTCGAGTCAAATTGGGTTGGGTGAGCCGAATCAAATAAGTTGAACCTGGTTCGAGCTCGAGTCAAATTAGATTGAATTTAATTTAGCTGAACCGGACCCGAACCGAACCAAATCGAACCGAACCGAACCGAACCGGGTGAACAGTAACTTGAACCGTTGACCGAGTCAACAGCTGACCCAGTCAGCATTGACCGGGCCCACCGCCGACCCAGTCAGCGTTGACCGAGTCAACCGCTGACCCAGTCAGCGTTGACCGGGCCCACTGCTGACCCAGTCAGCGTTGACCAGTCAATGTTGACCGTTGACCAGTCAACGTTGACCGTTGACCGGGTCAGAAAAATATAAAATAATAAAATAATATTAAAATAATAAAATAATATTAAAATATTAAAAAAATCAAATTAAATAATAAAAATTTAATTATTTGTTTATGCTGTCTATTTTTATACGAATTGTTTAAAACGAAATGGCATGAAAGATGATGACTAATTACCAAAGACATCCTAGAATACTCCTCCTAGCCTTTGATTTCCTTATTCGGTAGGACCGTAATTTCGCATTAGGCCGCAAGGCTGAGCACACCGCGTTCAATGTGTGTGCAGGTGTCGTTGCACGAGACGAGATCGATGACGGAGGGTTCTTCGCGGAAGGTATACGACTGCTATTATGAGTTCTCGTATGCCGGTCTTAGATTTGTATTAGGAGATATCGGGACTGTATTTAAGATGTTATTTGAAAATGTGGGTGTATGTAGTTAGTATTTGTATTTATGCCTTGTATGGGCTTGTCGGGCTCATACGGCGGTTGCCACGTGTCGTCCTGCGGGTCGGGGCGTGACACCCGATATATTAGATTGGCCAGTTAGATAGTTAGTGGTACGGTCGTTTACCTATATCGTGACTACGTGTACCGAAAGAGTTTTACCTTACGTAGAAATTCTTATTTCGTATGAACTGACAGAAGCTTGTTCATGTAGATGTCAGAAGTACCGCCCAGACGTAAACGGGGGAGGCCCCGAAAGCTCGTGGAGCCCCAGGATCATTCGACGGCCACCTCCCGTCCAGCGGCAGATCCGTTAACGCCGCTAGCACCGGTACCAGCTGCGAGCGTTACCGGAGATTCTGATAGGGCACCAATATCCATGGTCCCAGAGGGGGCATCATTGGGTACACGTCGGAGCTCGAGTTCTCGACGTACCATGAGGCAGAGGACTACATCTACAGTGCCATCAGGGCAGGCACATGTTGCGCAGGGACAGCTGAACATAATAGCAGCAGCAGTGGCCAGCGCGATGGTCAGCATTCTAAATCCCACTGCACAGCATGAGCCCGAGGTACCCCAGACTAGTGCACCTCCTCCTCCGCCTCCTGCTGCACCAGTGGTACCACCAGCACCGCGGGTGGTCCGGACGACTCCTGCCCCAGCAGTTGTACCCGCTCCAGCTGATCGTAGTGCAGAGTCAGATCTAGTGAGGGTTGCAACAGCAGTTGCTACCCCTCCGATAGGAGCACAGGGGACTTATACTCGAGTGGATTATCAAACCCCGCCTGGGGGAGTTGTTTCGTCGGAGCCCAGTACCCGAGCTGCGAGGCCGATAGCCGCTTGGGTGAGAGACGCTCGACATCTGGGGTGTGTTACATTTTCTGGATCATCTGACCCCCAGACAGCCCGGTCTTGGATTAACAACGTCCGCCGTATCACTGCGGATTTGGAGTTAGCTGATAGAGACCGACTTGGAGTGGCACTCTATCTGGTAGACGGGGAGGCTGAGACCTGGCGAGATGAGCTGGAGACCCGTTATTCTACCGGACTGACGTGGGACATATTTTTGGATGAGTTCCACGAGCGTTTCTATACAGAGCTCCAGCATGATCTGAAGGTATAGGAGTTCTTAGACTGTAGACAGGGAGGCAGATCTGTGTCAGAGTATGTGGCGGAGTTTAATCTGCTGGCCTCCCTGGTACCCGACACGATCACATCCGACAGGTATCGTCGGATGCGCTTTATTCAGGGCTTGGATGACCACCTTAGTGTTAGGGTGGGAATATTGGATTACACTGCTTTCCAGCAGTTGGTGGATAAAGCCCTGTGGACTGAGAGGATGCTCCAGACGACGCGTATGCGGAGAGAGGGGCACAAGAAGAAGAGGTCAGCGACACATAGGGGTCGAGGTGACTTCAGGGACAGACAGACTGGCTCGGTAGCTTCAGTGGCCTCGGCTGCAGGAGGGGCTCCATCAGGGAGCCGATTTTTACAGAGGACTGAGCAGCGTGGTCAGCCGAGTCAGGCATGTCCCCAGCCGTCAGTACATAGGGCCCCTCAGATACACCGTACCTCACAGTTGGCCCCATGTACCATTTGCCGCCGGACTCACACTGGGATGTGCCGAGAGATCACTTGTTATCAGTGCGGACAGAAGGGGCACATTCGGACCAACTGTCCGCAGCGGATTCAGATGGGTGGATCCCAGCAGTCAGCCATCCACCCGGCATCTGCGGGTCGTGGTCGTCCTCCTGCACCGTTCCCACCGGCTGCACCTATGACGGGGTTTACCCGAGGATTTCCTACCGGCTCGGGCCCCCACTCTCAGAGGCCGCCCCAGCGCACCCAGACGCGCATATATGCATTGGACGGCATCGACGCCCAAGCCAACCCCGATGTAGTCACGGGTAACTCCTCCCATGCTGACGCACCTTAAATGGAATTTTTATTTTTGGAGATTTAGTCTTTCCATTTGATAAGTTGTTGTTGTGTTGGATTTTGGAACTAAAACTTATCTTTTGTTAAGTGAGACTAAATTTAACTTGTCGCATGTGTTATTTGTGTGATGTGGAATAGGACATATGCGACTATTTGATGCATGGGCTCGTATTCTTATTGACACCGGGTCACATCGGTCTTTCATTAGTTCGGAGTTCGCCAGGCGAGCCGACATACCTCTTACCCCGTTAGAGGCAGAGTTGATTGTCTGTACTCCCTTGGGTGAGAAGATTTTACGGAGTCAGGTGTATCGGTCTTGTCCCATTATGATACAGGAGGTTACCCTTGAGGCGGACTTGATTCCACTGGACATGGCCGACTTCGATGTGATTCTCGGTATGGACTGGTTGACAGCACATAGAGCCCTGGTGAGCTGCTTCACAAAGTCAGTGTCCTTCGTTGGATCGGGACCCCCGGAGCTGGTATTCGAGGGGGATCGTCGAGTCCTGCCGACTGCCATTATATCCGCTCTCACGGCGCAGAGGTACATCAAGAAAGGGTATCAGTGTTTTCTTGCGCACGTAGTGGATAGCAGCCAGTCGGATAGCCAGATGGCAGATATTCCGGTAGTTCGTGAGTTCCCAGATGTTTTTCCAGAGGAATTGCCTGGCCTACCCCCGGATCGGGTGTTAGAGTTTTGCATCGATCTCGCCCCTGGGACGATGCCAATCTCTAGACCCCCGTATCGTATGGCACCGGCAGAGTTGAAGGAACTCAAGCTACAGTTACAGGACTTGGTGGATAAGGGGTTTATTCGACCTAGTGTCTCCCCTTGGGGCGCACCTGTTCTATTTGTAAAGAAAAAGGATGGGACCTTGAGGATGTGCATTGATTACAGGCAGTTGAATAAGGTCACCATCAGGAACAGGTATCCGCTTCCCCGCATCGACAACTTATTTGATCAGTTACAGGGAGCTCGGGTTTTCTCGAAGATTGATTTGAGGTCCGGGTATCATCAGTTAAAGATTAGGGACTCAGATGTTCCGAAGACGGCATTTCGGTCACGGTATGGACACTATGAGTTCCTAGTCATGTCTTTTGGACTTACTAATGCTCCCGCAGCCTTTATGGATTTGATGAACCGGGTTTTTCATAGACATTTAGATAAGTGTGTCATTGTCTTCATTGATGACATACTTGTCTATTCGAAGAGCCCGGAGGAGCATGTGAGGCATCTCCGACTTGTCCTTCAGGTACTGAGAGATAGTCAGCTTTATGCCAAGTTTTCCAAATGTGAGTTTTGGCTGACTCAGGTTGGATTTCTGGGGCATATTATATCCAGTGAGGGCATACAGGTCGATCCGACTAAGATTGAGGCAGTGACTAAGTGGGAGCAGCCTAAGAGTCCCACAGAGGTCCGTAGTTTCCTTGGATTAGCTGGATATTATCGGCGGTTTGTGCATGATTTCTCACGTATTGCAGCGCCGATGACCAAGTTGACTAGGAAGGACATTAAGTTTCGGTGGGCCCCAGAGTGTGAGCTCAGTTTCCAGGAGCTTAAGACTCGTTTAACCACTGCTCCGATACTCACCCTCCCAGTTAGCGGTACGGAGTATGTGGTATTCAGCGATGCTTCGAAGCAAGGGCTGGGGTGTGTACTTATGCAGAGCGGACGGGTAATTGCCTATGCTTCACGACAGTTGAAGAAGCACGAGGTAAATTATCCGACTCATGATTTGGAGTTAGCCGCTATTGTTCTGGCTCTTAAGATTTGGCGACACTATCTTTACGGGGAGAAGTGTCATATTTTCACGGACCATAAGAGCCTACAGTACTTGTTGACCCAGAGGGAGTTGATGTCACGCCCCGACCCGCAGGACGACACGTGGCAACCGCCGTATGAGCCCGACAAGCCCATACAAGGCATAAATACAAATACTAAACTACATACACCCACATTTTCAAATAACATCTTAAATACAGTCCCGATATCTCCTAATACAAATCTAAGACCGGCATACGAAAACTCATAACAGCAGTCGTATACCTCCCGCGACGAACCCTCCGTCATTGATCTCGTCTCGTGCATCGACACCTGCACACACATTGAACGCGGTGTGCTCAGCCTTGCGGCCTAATGCGAAATTACGGCTCTACCGAATAAGGAAATCAAAGGCTAGGAGGAGTATTCTAGGATGTCTTTGGTAATTAAACATCATCTTTCATGCCATTTCGTTTTAAACAATTCGTATAAAAACAGACAGCATAAACAAACAATTAAATAAACAATTAAATGTGTACATGTCACTAGATGTCACCCTAGTCATGTCTAGTGTCCATATTAGTAGTATGTCACCTCATCATAGTGAGACTTTTTAGGTTTCATAAACTCGGGCTGCCAGCCTGTGCTTAATGACTACCCTAGCTAAGAGTATCAGTAAGCCCATCAGTGCCTTTCTGTCTCTGTCTCTACCTATGCCCGCTGCACTGATGTTGGCAGAGAGGACGGATGACCCAGAGTCCCTCTCCTGTTGTTTCACTAGTCGCCAACCATGCCTCCCCTAGCGAAACCGTCGTGCCCTTACATCCTCCCCGGATACCGTAGGGGTCACGACACCCATGTAGTACTACACACTGCCCGTAGACAGGGTCACCTCTCTTAAATATCATCGGCCACGGCTAGCCGGAATAACCACCCTAGGATCCGGACTACTCATCCGATCGTCTGCAGACGTCAAGGGTGATAGCCGTGCGGTCTACGGATCCACTGTCCAAGGCGTCGCATGTGGAATCACCTTTCCAGTCCAATAGCCGTCAACGTCTATCGAGATTGGCGCACATCCACACGATGGGATGTGGCCCTCGACTTCGTCGGTGCCAAGTCCATGGTAGGGTTCATCCTAGCTAACCATCTCAGGACTATCACGAGGCCGCCTACAACGACACTCGCGCGGGTGAAGATTTCGGGTAAGGACTTGCTCCATATTTCCAGTCTAACATGACCATGGAGTGTGTACAGTCCCTTACCCTACCAGCTCCCAGTATATGAGCTATGCATAACGTCAGGAGTGGTGCTCCCAGTGCTCCGCTATGCATCAACCTCGGGAGTGGCGCCTAACGGAAACGTCACCGTTTGACCACCGTCGGGTCGCGGCGGTCAACCGGAGCATATGGAAAAAGGCCCCTTTTTCTCTAAGTGGCGGTGACGTCGCCAAGGATCTAACATGTCGCATATATTATCTATGTCCGCATGGTAGTTATTTAGCATATCGCACCGAAGCAATTTAGCATGCACGACATGATTATAAAGCATGTTAGATACCTAGCAGATCAAACATGTTAGATAAGATAACTATGCTAGCATGCATACAATTTAAATCTTATCAAACATTATGGTTTATCATATTGAAGACATCCAAGAATTTTTCCTAAGAAAACCCCAGCGGGTATTCCCTAGCGTGAATAAATCCTACCAACGGAGAACCAACGCACCTGGGATAGCGATCTGCTTCTGGGAAACAAGTCGCGCGGAGAATATCACCCGCCGAGCTTCTCGGATCGCGTACCCAAAATAATCCTATTTAATAAGATTTATTTAAAATAGATTTAATTTATTTCCCTTAAGATAAATAAATTAAAATCTATCAATTAAATAATTATTTCATTAAATTAATCCTATGCATGTTTAGGATTAATCTCACCTAATGAATTATGAATTTATCATATTTTTGCATTTTTATCTAATAACTTCAATGAATTTTTATTCAATTTCTACTCATCAAACTCACCCATAACTTGGCCCAAGTCATCCAGGAGCCCAAGTAGAACCCATAGAAATTTTTATTTTTTTTTTTGATTTTTTTAATATTTTAATATTATTTTATTATTTTAATATTATTTTAATATTTTAATATTATTTTATTATTTTATATTTTTCTGACCCGGTCAACGGTCAACGCTGACTGGGTCGGCTGTTGACTGGTCAACGCTGACTGGGTCGGCTGTTGACTGGTCAACGCTGACTGGGTCGGCTGTTGACTGGTCAACGCTGACTGGGTCAGCGGTGGGCCCGGTCAATGCTGACTGGGTCAGCTGTTGACTCGGTCAACGGTTCGAGTTACTGTTCACCCGGTTCGGTTCGGTTCGGTTCGATTTGGTTCGGTTCGGGTCCGGTTCAGCTAAATTAAATTCAATCTAATTTGACTCGAGCTCGAACCAGGTTCAACTTATTTGATTCGGCTCACCCAACCCAACTTGACTCGAACCCAAACTTAACTCAAACCCAACCGATTTAGCCCCACTTGATTCGACCCAACCGTTTTCATTAAATAATTAATTCTTATACACTAAGCTTAGTTAATTAACGCTAATCATGCTTTTAATTAAACTAAGCATACAATAACATAATTTCTCACTAATTATATTTTATTTACACTAAGCACACTTAATTAGCGCTAATCGCGATTAAGCCCTAATTAAGCACCTTCGCCGGAAAACTCAGCGCCGCCGGAAAACTCAGCGCCGCCGCCGGAACCCTAGCCGCCACCTCGCCGGAACTCGCGAAAACGAAGGCTAAACGGCCGGCGAGCTTCGTTGCTCCTCGCTCAACGCGGAGACTACGTCGATCTGCGAGAAGGACGACCATCAGCGCCTAAACGGCGATCTTTCCGGCGTCGTCTCCGGCGAACTCACGGCGTCTCCACCGGAGGGTGAAAACCACCCCTTTTCATGGGGAAAACGCGGCTGCTCACCTCGCGGACGTCTGGAGAAGGTAGGGGCGGGGTTTGCGGCCGGCAAAGCGACCGGATCGCGATTTGCAGCCGCCGCCGGTAGGGTTCGATCGCTCGAACAGAGGCGGCGAGCTCAGCCGCCCGCAGAGGGGTCTTCGAACTCCTCGAAGGCCCGTGGAGACGCGGAGACGGCCGACGTCTCCAACCGCGGCGGAGAAGACGTCCGCCGAGGGGTTGCGATTTGCTGGACGGCGATCGATCGGCAGCAGTTCCTCTGCTGCTGCGGTCGCGCGAACGGGATGGGAAAAGGAGGCGTCGCCGAGTCGCCCTTTCCGTCGGGAGTGGATCGCTGGGGGTGGACGAGGGCAGACGATCGTCGACGGCGACGTGCAGCGATCGACGGCGGAAGGCGAGGCGTCGCGCTGCTCGGTGCGGGAGAAGACGAAGCGACGTTGCTTCGTCGCGTGCTCGAGGCGATGGCTCGAGTGGGAAGGGCGTTTGCTCTTCTCGCTCGCCCCGTCTCGCTTCCTCGCCCGGTCCAAGCCGGTTCAGTTGGACCGGCCGGCTCTCCGGCCGGTTCACCTGAACCGGTCCATTTTTTTTTTTTTTTTTTTTTTTTGATGGGGGTTTACAAGTACTCCCCCCCTTAAAAATTTTGGTCCTCCAAAATAACACTTGAATATCCAAAAAGATATCCAACATCAACATATAAATTTCCAAAATTTTTGTACATCACACTCAAACACTCTCTCCCTCAAATAAGTGAGGTTGCTGGGCCCGCATGTGGGCCTCAGTCTCCCATGTAGCTTCCTCGATATGAGCGTTCCTCCAGAGAACTTTTACTAGGGGAATAGACTTACCTCGAAGCACCTTTACGCGCCGATCTATGATCTCAATAGCCCGCACCCCGTAGCTCAAGTCCTCTCTCAGCTGAACTGGTGGTGCTGTGAGGACATGGGACGGATCTGAAATGTACTTCCTCAACATGGATACATGGAAGACATCATGAATCTGCTCTAAGTCTGCAGGTAGCTCCAGTCGGTATGCCACCGGCCCGACTCTCTCAAGTACCTGGAAGGGTCCGATGTATCTAGGGTGTAGCTTCCCTTTCTTCTGAAAACGAAGGATGCCCTTCCAGGGGGATACCTTTAGAAAAACCATATCCCCGACTGCAAACTCTAGAGGCCTACGACGATTATCTGCATAGCTCTTCTGTCGGTCCTGAGCTGTCTTCAGTCTGCCTCGAATGACACTGACCTTGGCTACGGTTTCATCAATCAACTCCGTACCCGTCAGTCGTCTCTCGCCTACCTCACTCCAACATAATGGAGTCCGACACTGTCTGCCATATAGAGCCTCATAGGGAGCCATACCAATGCTGGCCTGATAGCTATTATTATATGCAAATTCCACCAAAGGAAGGTGGGTATCCCAGCTACCAGTAAACTCGAGCACACATGCTCTCAACATGTCCTCCAGCGTCTGTATGGTACGCTCTGACTGTCCATCAGTCTGTGGGTGAAATGCGGTGCTAAACCTCAATGATGTACCCAGCTCCCCCTGAAACTTCGGCCAGAACCTAGAAGTGAACCTAGGATCTCGGTCCGACACAATAGATACTGGTACTCCATGAAGGCGGACAATGTCGCTGATGTACAGCCTGGCTAACCTCTCCAATGTGTAAGAAATCTCAATCGGCAAGAAGTGGGCAGACTTTGTAAGTCGATCAACGATCACCCAGATAGCGTCATGGTGTCTCTGGGTGCGCGGCAACCCGACTACAAAGTCCATAGTGATATGCTCCCACTTCCACTCCGGTATCGGAAGAGGCTGCAAGGTCCCTGCCGGCTTCTGATGTTCCGCCTTAACCTGCTGGCATACTAGGCATCGAGCTACAAACTCAGCTATGTCCCGCTTCATGCCCGACCACCAATACGTCTGTCGAATAGTACGATACATCTTCGTACTACCCGGATGCATAGCATAAGCGGAACTGTGTGCCTCCTCCAGAATCTGCCGTCGTAGATCCTCATCATGGGGTACGCAGATCCTGTCATTCAGCACCAGCATGCCGTCATCTCTGAGTCTGAACTCCTGACCCTGACCATCCTGTACTCTCTGGATCACCGTACTCAACTCTGAGTCTGTCCTCTGTAACTCGGCCAGCCGGTCTGATAAAGTGGGTCGCACAGTAAACTGTGCCAGTAACCCACCCTGAGAGTCACACTGTAGCTCAACCCCCAGCAATCTCATGTCACGCAGCAAGGGTAAGTAGGCAGTGCGTATATACGCCAAAGTGACAGACGACTTTCGGCTCAAAGCATCTGCCACAACATTAGCCTTCCCCGGATGGTAGTCAATAATCAAGTCATAGTCCTTGATCAACTCCAACCAGCGGCGCTGCCTGAGGTTCAACTCCCTCTGGGTCAACAAGTACTGTAGGCTCTTATGGTCAGTGAAAATATGACACTTCTCCCCGTAAAGATAGTGTCGCCAAATCTTAAGAGCCAGAACAATAGCGGCTAACTCCAAATCATGAGTCGGATAATTTACCTCGTGCTTCTTCAACTGACGTGAAGCATAGGCAATTACCCGTCCGCTCTGCATAAGTACACAACCCAGCCCTTGCTTCGAAGCATCGCTGAATACCACATACTCCGTACCGCTAACTGGGAGGGTGAGTATCGGAGCAGTGGTTAAACGAGTCTTAAGCTCCTGGAAACTGAGCTCACACTCTGGGGCCCACCGAAACTTAATGTCCTTCCTAGTCAACTTGGTCATCGGCGCTGCAATACGTGAGAAATCCTGCACAAACCGCCGATAATATCCAGCTAATCCAAGGAAACTACGGACTTCTGTGGGACTCTTAGGCTGCTCCCACTTAGTCACTGCCTCAATCTTAGTCGGATCGACCTGTATGCCCTCACTGGATATAATATGCCCCAGAAATCCAACCTGAGTCAGCCAAAACTCACATTTGGAAAACTTGGCATAAAGCTGACTATCTCTCAGTACCTGAAGGACAAGTCGGAGATGCCTCATATGCTCCTCCGGGCTCTTCGAATAGACAAGTATGTCATCAATGAAGACAATGACACACTTATCTAAATGTCTATGAAAAACCCGGTTCATCAAATCCATAAAGGCTGCGGGAGCATTAGTAAGTCCAAAAGACATGACTAGGAACTCATAATGTCCATACCGTGACCGAAATGCCGTCTTCGGAACATCCGAGTCCCTAATCTTTAACTGATGATACCCGGACCTCAAATCAATCTTCGAGAAAACTCGAGCTCCCTGCAACTGATCAAATAAGTCATCGATGCGGGGAAGCGGATACCTGTTCCTGATGGTGACCTTATTCAACTGCCTGTAATCAATGCACATCCTCAAGGTCCCATCCTTCTTCTTCACAAATAGAACAGGTGCGCCCCAAGGGATACACTAGGTCGAATAAACCCCTTATCTACCAAGTCCTGTAACTGTAGCTTGAGTTCCTTCAACTCTGCCGGTGCCATACGATACGGGGGTCTAGAGATTGGCATCGTCCCAGGGGCGAGATCGATGCAAAACTCTAACACCCGATCCGGTGGTAGGCCAGGCAATTCCTCTGGAAAAACATCTGGGAACTCGCGAACTACAGGAATATCTGCCATCTGGCTATCCGACTGGCTGCTATCCACTACGTGCGCAAGAAAACACTGATACCCTTTCCTTATGTACCTCTGCGCCGTGAGAGCGGATATAATGGCAGTCGGCAGGACTCGACGATCCCCCTCGAATACCAGCTCCGGGGGTCCCGATCCAACGAAGGACACTGACTTTGTGAAGCAGCTCACCAGGGCTCTATGTGCTGTCAACCAGTCCATACCGAGAATCACATCGAAGTCTGCCATGTCCAGTGGAATCAGGTCCGCCTCAAGGATAACCTCCTGTATCATAATGGGACAAGACCGATACACCTGACTCCGTAAAATCTTCTCACCCAAGGGAGTACAGACAATCAACTCTGCCTCTAACGGGGTAAGAGGTATATCGGCTCGCCTGGCGAACTCCGAACTAATGAAAGACCGATGTGACCCGGTGTCAATAAGAATACGAGCCCATTCATCAAATAGTCGCATATGTCCTATTCCACATCACACAAACAACACATGCGACAAGTTAAATTTAGTCTCACTTAACAAAAGATAAGTTTTAGTTCCAAAATCCACACAACAACAACTTATCAAATGAAAAGACTAAATCTCCAAAAATAAAAATTCCATTTAAGGTGCGTCAGCATGGGAGGAGTTACCCGTGACTACATCGGGGTTGGCTTGGGCGTCGATGCCGTCCAATGCATATATGCGCGTCTGGGTGCGCTGGGGCGGCCTCTGAGAGTGTGGGCCCGAGCCGGTAGGAAATCCTCGGGTAGACCCCGTCATAGGTGCAGCCGGTGGGAACGGTGCAGGAGGACGACCACGACCCGCAGATGCCGGGTGGATGGCTGACTGCTGGGATCCACCCATCTGAATCCGCTGCGGACAGCTGGTCCGAATGTGCCCCTTCTGTCCGCACTGATAACAAGTGATCTCTCGGCACATCCCAGTATGAGTCCGGCGGCAAATGGTACATGGGGCCAACTGTGATGCACGGTGTATCTGAGGGCCCCTATGTACTGACGGCTGGGGACGTGCCTGACTCGGCTGACCCCGCTGCTCAGTCCTCTGTATAAATCGGCTCCCAGATGGAGCCCCTCCTGCAGCCGAGGCCACTGAAGCTACCGAGCCAGTCTGTCTGTCCCTGAAGTCACCTCGACCCCTATGTGTCGCTGACCTCTTCTTCTTATGCCCCTCTCTCCGCATACGCGTCGTCTGGAGCATCCTCTCAGTCCACAGGGCCTTATCCACCAACTGCTGGAAAGCAGTGTAATCCAATATTCCCACCCTAACACTAAGGTGGTCATCCAAGCCCTGAATAAAGCGCATCCGACGATACCTGTCGGACGTGATCGTGTCGGGTACCAGGGAGGCCAGCAGATTAAACTCCGCCACATACTCTGATACAGGTCTGCCTCCCTGTCTACAGTCTAAGAACTCCTGTTGTCACGCCCCGACCCGCAGGACGACACGTGGCAACCGCCGTATGAGCCCGACAAGCCCATACAAGGCATAAATACAAATACTAAACTACATACACCCACCTTTTCAAATAACATCTTAAATACAGTCCCGATATCTCCTAATACAAATCTAAGACCGGCATACGAAAACTCATAACAGCAGTCGTATACCTCCCGCGACGAACCCTCCGTTATCGATCTCGTCTCGTGCATCGACACCTGCACACACATTGAACGCGGTGTGCTCAGCCTTGCGGCCTAATGCGAAATTACGGCTCTACCGAATAAGGAAATCAAAGGCTAGGAGGAGTATTCTAGGATGTCTTTGGTAATTAAACATCATCTTTCATGCCATTTCGTTTTAAACAATTCGTATAAAAACAGACAGCATAAGCAAACAATTAAATAAACAATTAAATGTGTACATGTCACTAGATGTCACCCTAGTCATGTCTAGTGTCCATCTTAGTAGTATGTCACCTCATCATAGTGAGACTTTTTAGGTTTCATAAACTCGGGCTGCCAGCCTGTGCTTAATGACTACCCTAGCTAAGAGTATCAGTAAGCCCATCAGTGTCTTTCTGTCTCTGTCTCTACCTATGCCCGCTGCACTGATGTTGGCAGAGAGGACGGATGACCCAGAGTCCCTCTCCTGTTGTTTCACTAGTCGCCAACCATGCCTCCCCTAGCGAAACCGTCGTGCCCTTACATCCTCCCCGGATACCGTAG
Organism: Thalia dealbata; assembly: GCA_030544415.1. Lineage (NCBI taxonomy): Eukaryota > Viridiplantae > Streptophyta > Magnoliopsida > Zingiberales > Marantaceae > Thalia > Thalia dealbata. The sequence goes on from CM060454.1 coordinate 2,738,775, forward strand.
GGGTCACGACACCCATGTAGTACTACACACTGCCCGCAGACAGGGTCACCTCTCTTAAATATCATCGGCCACGGCTAGCCGGAATAACCACCCTAGGATCCGGACTACTCATCCGATCGTCTGCAGACGTCAAGGGTGATAGCCGTGCGGTCTACGGATCCACTGTCCAAGGCGTCGCATGTGGAATCACCTTTCCAGTCCAATAGCCGTCAACGTCTATCGAGATTGGCGCACATCCACACGATGGGATGTGGCCCTCGACTTCGTCGGTGCCAAGTCCATGGTAGGGTTCATCCTAGCTAACCATCTCAGGACTATCACGAGGCCGCCTACAACGACACTCGCGCGGGTGAAGGTTTCGGGTAAGGACTTGCTCCATATTTCCAGTCTAACATGACCATGGAGTGTGTACAGTCCCTTACCCTACCAGCTCCCAGTATATGAGCTACGCATAACGTCAGGAGTGGTGCTCCCAGTGCTCCGCTATGCATCAACCTCGGGAGTGGCGCCTAACGGAAACGTCACCGTTTGACCATCGTCGGGTCGCGGCGGTCAACCGGGGCATATGGAAAAAGGCCCCTTTTTCTCTAAGTGGCGGTGACGTCGCCAAGGATCTAACATGTCGCATATATTATCTATGTCCGCATGGTAGTTATTTAGCATATCGCACCGAAGCAATTTAGCATGCACGACATGATTATAAAGCATGTTAGATACCTAGCAGATCAAACATGTTAGATAAGATAACTATGCTAGCATGCATACAATTTAAATCTTATCAAACATTATGGTTTATCATATTGAAGACATCCAAGAATTGTTCCTAAGAAAACCCCAGCGGGTATTCCCTAGCGTGAATAAATCCTACCAACGGAGAACCAACGCACCTGGGATAGCGATCTGCTTCTGGGAACCAAGTCGCGCGGAGAATATCACCCGCCGAGCTTCTCGGATCGCGTACCCAAAATAATCCTATTTAATAAGATTTATTTAAAATAGATTTAATTTATTTCCCTTAAGATAAATAAATTAAAATCTATCAATTAAATAATTATTTCATTAAATTAATCCTATGCATGTTTAGGATTAATCTCACCTAATGAATTATGAATTTATCATATTTTTGCATTTTTATCTAATAACTTCAATGAATTTTTATTCAATTTCTACTCATCAAACTCACCCATAACTTGGCCCAAGTCATCCAGGAGCCCAAGTAGAACCCATAGAAATTTTTATTATTTTTTTTTGATTTTTTTAATATTTTAATATTATTTTATTATTTTAATATTATTTTATTATTTTAATATTATTTTATTATTTTATTATTTTAATATTATTTTATTATTTTATATTTTTCTGACCCGGTCAACGGTCAACGTTGACTGGTCAACGGTCAACGTTGACTGGTCAACGCTGACTGGGTCAGCAGTGGGCCCGGTCAACGCTGACTGGGTCAGCTGTTGACTGGTCAACGCTGACTGGGTCAGCAGTGGGCCCGGTCAACGCTGACTGGGTCAGCAGTTGACCGGTCAACGCTGACTGGGTCAGCGGTTGACTCGGTCAACGCTGACTGGGTCGGCGGTGGGCCCGGTCAATGCTGACTGGGTCAGCTGTTGACTTGGTCAACGGTTCGAGTTACTGTTCACCCGGTTCGGTTCGGTTCGGTTCGATTTGGTTCGGTTCGGGTCCGGTTCAGCTAAATTAAATTCAATCTAATTTGACTCGAGCTCGAACCAGGTTCAACCTATTTGATTCGGCTCACCCAACCCAACTTGACTCGAACCCAAACTTAACTCAAACCCAACCGATTTAACCCCACTTGATTCGACCCAACCGTTTCATTAAAGAATTAATTTCTTATACACTAAGCTTAGTTAATTAACGCTAATCATGCTTTTAATTAAACTAAGCATACAATAACCAAATTTCTCACTAATTATATTTTATTATTCCTAAGCGAGATTAATTAACACTAATCGTGACTTAATCACGATTAGGAGAAAGGGGCGGAAACAGACCCTTTCGCCGCGCCCCTTCGTCGATCGCCCTCTCGCCTCCTCCTCGCCGGCGTTCCCTCCGCGCCCGCTCGAACGAAGCTCGCCGGCCAAGCCCAGCGCCCTCGTGCGCGAGACGACACGAACCCCTGCACTGAATCCGCCGTCAAACCCGAACGCCGGAGGGTTGAGGGGGTCGGCGAACAACCCGCGAACAGCGGCAGCAAGCCGCGGAAAAGGGGATCGAAAGGCCGATCGAGTTGGGATTTCTCACCGATTTCCTCGCTAGTGGCTAGTGGAGGCCGGATCGAGCGACGACGAGGGCGGAAACGAAGGATTCGCTCGCCGCTGCCGATCGCACGTCTCGCCCCAACGTCTCGCCGGTTGCTCGCTTCGCCAGCCAAATCCGGGTGGAATGCCGGCTGCTAGGCGCTCGTGGTGGTGCGGTGGAGCGAACTCGAGGGATGCAGAGACAGATCGAGGCCGAAGTCGCCGGCGAAGGGAGTGGCGACCCACCTCTGTTCGTCGCGACGGAAGGGCCGGCGGCGGGGGTTTCGTCCCGACTGAAGCCACTGCCGAGCTCCCCTCCGACCCGACTCACCGCCGATGGCGACGAGGACCAACGGGCGGCGCGCCGGCGGGCTCGTCGGCGTTCGCCCGTGCTGCGTGTGGAGGCGCAGCTTGCGCTCGGGGAGAACGCAGCTCGAGCGAGCTAGGGCTTCTGCCCTTCTCGCTCGCGGCCGCATCTCCGTGTAAAGGGGCGGCCGGTTCACCCGAACCGGTTGACCGACCGGTTCACCCGAATCGGTTGACCGACCGGTTCGGTTGGACCGGTCGAATTAAATAATAATTTTTTTTTTTTTTTTTTTTTTTTTTTTTTTTTGATGGGGGTTTACAAGTACTCCCCCCCTTAAAAATTTTTGGTCCTCCAAAATAACACTTGAACATCCAAAAGATATCCAACATCCACATATAAATTTTCAAAATTTTTGTACATCACACTCAAACACCCTCTCCCTCAAATAAGTGAGGTTGCTGGGCCCGCATGTGGGCCTCAGTCTCCCATGTAGCTTCCTCGATATGAGCGTTCCTCCAGAGGACTTTTACTAGGGGGATAGACTTACCTCGAAGCACCTTTATGCGCCGATCTATGATCTCAATAGCCTGCACCCCGTAGCTCAAGTCCTCTCTCAGCTGAACTGGTGGTGCTGTGAGGACATGGGACGGATCTGAAATGTACTTCCTCAACATGGATACATGGAAGACATCATGAATCTGCTCTAAGTCTGCAGGTAGCTCCAGTCGGTATGCCACCGGTCCGACTCTCTCAAGTACCTGGAAGGGTCCGATGTATCTAGGGTGTAGCTTCCCTTTCTTCTGAAAACGAAGGATGCCCTTCCAGGGGGATACCTTTAGAAAAACCATATCCCCGACTGCAAACTCTAGAGGCCTACGACGATTATCTGCATAGCTCTTCTGTCGGTCCTGAGCTGTCTTCAGTCTACCTCGAATGACACTGACCTTGGCTACGGTTTCATCAATCAACTCCGTACCCGTCAGTCGTCTCTCGCCTACCTCACTCCAACATAATGGAGTCCGACACTGTCTGCCATATAGAGCCTCATAGGGAGCCATACCAATGCTGGCCTGATAGCTATTATTATATGCAAATTCCACCAAAGGAAGGTGGGTATCCCAGCTACCAGTAAACTCGAGCACACATGCTCTCAACATGTCCTCCAGCGTCTGTATGGTACGCTCTGACTGTCCATCAGTCTGTGGGTGAAATGCGGTGCTAAACCTCAATGATGTACCCAGCTCCCCCTGAAACTTCGGCCAGAACCTAGAAGTGAACCTAGGATCTCGGTCCGACACAATAGACACTGGTACTCCATGAAGGCGGACAATGTCGCTGATGTACAGCCTGGCTAACCTCTCCAATGTGTAAGAAATCTCAATCGGCAAGAAGTGGGCAGACTTTGTAAGTCGATCAACGATCACCCAAATAGCGTCATGGTGTCTCTGGGTGCGCGGCAACCCGACTACAAAGTCCATAGTGATATGCTCCCACTTCCACTCCGGTATCGGAAGAGGCTGCAAGGTCCCTGCCGGCTTCTGATGTTCCGCCTTAACCTGCTGGCATACTAGGCATCGAGCTACAAACTCAGCTATGTCCCGCTTCATGCCCGACCACCAATACGTCTGTCGAATAGTACGATACATCTTCGTACTACCCGGATGCATGGCATAAGCGGAACTGTGTGCCTCCTCCAGAATCTGCCGTCGTAGATCCTCATCATGGGGTACGCAGATCCTGTCATTCAGCACCAGCATGCCGTCATCTCTGAGTCTGAACTCCTGACCCTGACCATCATGTACTCTCTGGATCACCGTACTCAACTCTGAGTCTGTCCTCTGTAACTCGGCCAGCCGGTCTGATAAAGTGGGTCGCACAGTAAACTGTGCCAGTAACCCACCCTGAGAGTCACACTGTAGCTCAACCCCCAGCAATCTCATGTCACGCAGCAAGGGTAAGTAGGCAGTGCGTATATACGCTAAAGTGACAGACGACTTTCTGCTCAAAGCATCTGCCACTACATTAGCCTTCCCCGGATGGTAGTCAATAATCAAGTCATAGTCCTTGATCAACTCCAACCAGCGGCGCTGCCTGAGGTTCAACTCCCTCTGGGTCAACAAGTACTGTAGGCTCTTATGGTCCGTGAAAATATGACACTTCTCCCCGTAAAGATAGTGTCGCCAAATCTTAAGAGCCAGAACAATAGCGGCTAACTCCAAATCATGAGTCGGATAATTTACCTCGTGCTTCTTCAACTGACGTGAAGCATAGGCAATTACCCGTCCGCTCTGCATAAGTACACACCCCAGCCCTTGCTTCGAAGCATCGCTGAATACCACATACTCCGTACCGCTAACTGGGAGGGTGAGTATCGGAGCAGTGGTTAAACGAGTCTTAAGCTCCTGGAAACTGAGCTCACACTCTGGGGCCCACCGAAACTTAATGTCCTTCCTAGTCAACTTGGTCATCGGCGCTGCAATACGTGAGAAATCCTGCACAAACCGCCGATAATATCCAGCTAATCCAAGGAAACTACGGACCTCTGTGGGACTCTTAGGCTGCTCCCACTTAGTCACTGCCTCAATCTTAGTCGGATCGACCTGTATGCCCTCACTGGATATAATATGCCCCAGAAATCCAACCTGAGTCAGCCAAAACTCACATTTGGAAAACTTGGCATAAAGCTGACTACCTCTCAGTACCTGAAGGACAAGTCGGAGATGCCTCATATGCTCCTCCGGGCTCTTCGAATAGACAAGTATGTCATCAATGAAGACAATGACACACTTATCTAAATGTCTATGAAAAACCCGGTTCATCAAATCCATAAAGGCTGCGGGAGCATTAGTAAGTCCAAAAGACATGACTAGGAACTCATAGTGTCCATACCGTGACCGAAATGCCGTCTTCGGAACATCTGAGTCCCTAATCTTTAACTGATGATACCCGGACCTCAAATCAATCTTCGAGAAAACCCGAGCTCCCTGTAACTGATCAAATAAGTCGTCGATGCGGGGAAGCGGATACCTGTTCCTGATGGTGACCTTATTCAACTGCCTGTAATCAATGCACATCCTCAAGGTCCCATCCTTTTTCTTCACAAATAGAACAGGTGCGCCCCAAGGGGAGACACTAGGTCGAATAAATCCCTTATCTACCAAGTCCTGTAACTGTAGCTTGAGTTCCTTCAACTCTGCCGGTGCCATACGATACGGGGGTCTAGAGATTGGCATCGTCCCAGGGGCGAGATCGATGCAAAACTCTAACACCCGATCCGGTGGTAGGCCAGGCAATTCCTCTGGAAAAACATCTGGGAACTCGCGAACTACAGGAATATCTGCCATCTGGCTATCCGACTGGCTGCTATCCACTACGTGCGCAAGAAAACACTGATACCCTTTCCTGATGTACCTCTGCGCCGTGAGAGCGGATATAATGGCAGTCGGCAGGACTCGACGATCCCCCTCGAATACCAGCTCCGGGGGTCCCGATCCAACGAAGGACACGGACTTTGTGAAGCAGCTCACCAGGGCTCTATGTGCTGTCAACCAGTCCATACCGAGAATCACATCGAAGTCTGCCATGTCCAGTGGAATCAGGTCCGCCTCAAGGGTAACCTCCTGTATCATAATGGGACAAGACCGATACACCTGACTCCGTAAAATCTTCTCACCCAAGGGAGTACAGACAATCAACTCTGCCTCTAACGGGGTAAGAGGTATGTCGGCTCGCCTGGCGAACTCCGAACTAATGAAAGACCGATGTGACCCGGTGTCAATAAGAATACGAGCCCATTCATCAAATAGTCGCATATGTCCTATTCCACATCACACAAACAACACATGCGACAAGTTAAATTTAGTCTCACTTAACAAAAGATAAGTTTTAGTTCCAAAATCCAACACAACAACAACTTATCAAATGGAAAGACTAAATCTCCAAAAATAAAAATTCCATTTAAGGTGCGTCAGCATGGGAGGAGTTACCCGTGACTACATCGGGGTTGGCTTGGGCGTCGATGCCGTCCAATGCATAAATGCGCGTCTGGGTGCGCTGGGGCGGCCTCTGAGAGTGTGGGCCCGAGCCGGTAGGAAATCCTCGGGTAGACCCCGTCATAGGTGCAGCCGGTGGGAACGGTGCGGGAGGACGACCACGACCCGCAGATGCCGGGTGGATGGCTGACTGCTGGGATCCACCCATCTGAATCCGCTGCGGACAGCTGGTCCGAATGTGCCCCTTCTGTCCGCACTGATAACAAGTGATCTCTCGGCACATCCCGGTATGAGTCCGGCGGCAAATGGTACATGGGGCCAACTGTGAGGTACGGTGTATCTGAGGGCCCCTATGTACTGACGGCTGGGGACGTGCCTGACTCGGCTGACCCCGCTGCTCAGTCCTCTGTATAAATCGGCTCCCAGATGGAGCCCCTCCTGCAGCCGAGGCCACTGAAGCTACCGAGCCAGTCTGTCTGTCCCTGAAGTCACCTCGACCCCTATGTGTCGCTGACCTCTTCTTCTTATGCCCCTCTCTCCGCATACGCGTCGTCTGGAGCATCCTCTCAGTCCACAGGGCTTTATCCACCAACTGCTGGAAAGCAGTGTAATCCAATATTCCCACCCTAACACTAAGGTGGTCATCCAAGCCCTGAATAAAGCGCATCCGACGATACCTGTCGGATGTGATCGTGTCGGGTACCAGGGAGGCCAGCAGATTAAACTCCGCCACATACTCTGTCACAGATCTGCCTCCCTGTCTACAGTCCAAGAACTCCTGTACCTTCAGATCATGCTGGAGCTCTGTATAGAAGCGCTCGTGGAACTCATCCAAAAATATGTCCCACGTCAGTCCTGTAGAATAACGGGTCTCCAGCTCATCTCGCCAGGTCTCAGCCTCCCCGTCTACCAGATAGAGTGCCACTCCAAGTCGGTCTCTATCAGCTAGCTCCAAATCCGCAGTGATACGGCGGATGTTGTTAATCCAAGACCGGGCTGTCTGGGGGTCAGATGATCCAGAAAATGTAACACACCCCAGATGTCGAGCGTCTCTCACCCAAGCGGCTATCGGCCTCGCAGCTCGGGTACTGGGCTCCGATGTAACAACTCCCCCAGGCGGGGTTTGATAATCCACTCGAGTATAAGTCCCCTGTGCTCCTATCAGAGGGGTAGCAACTGCTGTTGCAACCCTCACTGGATCTGATTCTGCACTACGATCAGCTGGAGCGGGTACAACTGCTGGGGCAGGAGTCGTCCGGACCACCCGCGGTGCTGGTGGTACCACTGGTGCAGCAGGAGGCGGAGGAGGAGGTGCACTAGTCTGAGGTACCTCGGGCTCATGCTGTGCAGTGGGATTTAGAATGCTGACCATCGCGCTGGCCACCGCTGCTGCTATTATGTTCAGCTGTCCCTGAGCAACAGGTGCCTGCCCTGATGGCACTGTAGATGTAGTCCTCTGCCTCATGGTACGTCGAGAACTCGAGCTCCGACGTGTACCCAATGATGCCCCCTCTGGGACCATGGATACTGGTGCCCTATCAGAATCTCCGGTAACGCTCGCAGCTGGTACCGGTGCTAGCGGCGTTAACGGATCGGCCGCTGGACGGGAGGTGGCCGTCGAATGATCCTGGGGCTCCACGAGCTTTCGGGGCCTCCCCCGTTTACGTCTGGGCGGTACTTCTGACATCTACATGAACAAGCTTCTGTCAGTTCATACGAAATAAGAATTTCCACGTAAGGTAAAACTCTTTCGGTACGCATAGTCACGATAAAGGTAAACGACCGTACCACTAACTATCTAACTGGCCAATCTAATATATCGGGACTGACATCCTTTATAATTTAGATTTGAAGTCGAAACTCCAAAATCCCTAGGTTTTGATATCACCTAAATGCTCAGGTCTTTAAACCTGGCTCTGATACCACTTAAGTTGTCACGCCCCGACCCGCAGGACGACACGTGGCAACCGCCGTATGAGCCCGACAAGCCCATACAAGGCATAAATACAAATACTAAACTACATACACCCACCTTTTCAAATAACATCTTAAATACAGTCCCGATATCTCCTAATACAAATCTAAGACCGGCATACGAAAACTCATAACAGCAGTCGTATACCTCCCGCGACGAACCCTCCGTTATCGATCTCGTCTCGTGCATCGACACCTGCACACACATTGAACGCGGTGTGCTCAGCCTTGCGGCCTAATGCGAAATTACGGCTCTACCGAATAAGGAAATCAAAGGCTAGGAGGAGTATTCTAGGATGTCTTTGGTAATTAAACATCATCTTTCATGCCATTTCGTTTTAAACAATTCGTATAAAAACAGACAGCATAAGCAAACAATTAAATAAACAATTAAATGTGTACATGTCACTAGATGTCACCCTAGTCATGTCTAGTGTCCATCTTAGTAGTATGTCACCTCATCATAGTGAGACTTTTTAGGTTTCATAAACTCGGGCTGCCAGCCTGTGCTTAATGACTACCCTAGCTAAGAGTATCAGTAAGCCCATCAGTGCCTTTCTGTCTCTGTCTCTACCTATGCCCGCTGCACTGATGTTGGCAGAGAGGACGGATGACCCAGAGTCCCTCTCCTGTTGTTTCACTAGTCGCCAACCATGCCTCCCCTAGCGAAACCGTCGTGCCCTTACATCCTCCCCGGATACCGTAGGGGTCACGACACCCATGTAGTACTACACACTGCCCGCAGACAGGGTCACCTCTCTTAAATATCATCGGCCACGGCTAGCCGGAATAACCACCCTAGGATCCGGACTACTCATCCGATCGTCTGCAGACGTCAAGGGTGATAGCCGTGCGGTCTACGGATCCACTGTCCAAGGCGTCGCATGTGGAATCACCTTTCCAGTCCAATAGCCGTCAACGTCTATCGAGATTGGCGCACATCCACACGATGGGATGTGGCCCTCGACTTCGTCGGTGCCAAGTCCATGGTAGGGTTCATCCTAGCTAACCATCTCAGGACTATCACGAGGCCGCCTACAACGACACTCGCGCGGGTGAAGGTTTCGGGTAAGGACTTGCTCCATATTTCCAGTCTAACATGACCATGGAGTGTGTACAGTCCCTTACCCTACCAGCTCCCAGTATATGAGCTACGCATAACGTCAGGAGTGGTGCTCCCAGTGCTCCGCTATGCATCAACCTCGGGAGTGGCGCCTAACGGAAACGTCACCGTTTGACCATCGTCGGGTCGCGGCGGTCAACCGGGGCATATGGAAAAAGGCCCCTTTTTCTCTAAGTGGCGGTGACGTCGCCAAGGATCTAACATGTCGCATATATTATCTATGTCCGCATGGTAGTTATTTAGCATATCGCACCGAAGCAATTTAGCATGCACGACATGATTATAAAGCATGTTAGATACCTAGCAGATCAAACATGTTAGATAAGATAACTATGCTAGCATGCATACAATTTAAATCTTATCAAACATTATGGTTTATCATATTGAAGACATCCAAGAATTGTTCCTAAGAAAACCCCAGCGGGTATTCCCTAGCGTGAATAAATCCTACCAACGGAGAACCAACGCACCTGGGATAGCGATCTGCTTCTGGGAACCAAGTCGCGCGGAGAATATCACCCGCCGAGCTTCTCGGATCGCGTACCCAAAATAATCCTATTTAATAAGATTTATTTAAAATAGATTTAATTTATTTCCCTTAAGATAAATAAATTAAAATCTATCAATTAAATAATTATTTCATTAAATTAATCCTATGCATGTTTAGGATTAATCTCACCTAATGAATTATGAATTTATCATATTTTTGCATTTTTATCTAATAACTTCAATGAATTTTTATTCAATTTCTACTCATCAAACTCACCCATAACTTGGCCCAAGTCATCCAGGAGCCCAAGTAGAACCCATAGAAATTTTTATTATTTTTTTTTGATTTTTTTAATATTTTAATATTATTTTATTATTTTAATATTATTTTATTATTTTAATATTATTTTATTATTTTAATATTATTTTATTATTTTATATTTTTCTGACCCGGTCAACGGTCAACGTTGACTGGTCAACGGTCAACGTTGACTGGTCAACGCTGACTGGGTCAGCAGTGGGCCCGGTCAACGCTGACTGGGTCAGCTGTTGACTGGTCAACGCTGACTGGGTCAGCAGTGGGCCCGGTCAACGCTGACTGGGTCAGCAGTTGACCGGTCAACGCTGACTGGGTCAGCGGTTGACTCGGTCAACGCTGACTGGGTCGGCGGTGGGCCCGGTCAATGCTGACTGGGTCAGCTGTTGACTTGGTCAACGGTTCGAGTTACTGTTCACCCGGTTCGGTTCGGTTCGGTTCGATTTGGTTCGGTTCGGGTCCGGTTCAGCTAAATTAAATTCAATCTAATTTGACTCGAGCTCGAACCAGGTTCAACCTATTTGATTCGGCTCACCCAACCCAACTTGACTCGAACCCAAACTTAACTCAAACCCAACCGATTTAACCCCACTTGATTCGACCCAACCGTTTCATTAAAGAATTAATTTCTTATACACTAAGCTTAGTTAATTAACGCTAATCATGCTTTTAATTAAACTAAGCATACAATAACCAAATTTCTCACTAATTATATTTTATTATTCCTAAGCGAGATTAATTAACACTAATCGTGACTTAATCACGATTAGGAGAAAGGGGCGGAAACAGACCCTTTCGCCGCGCCCCTTCGTCGATCGCCCTCTCGCCTCCTCCTCGCCGGCGTTCCCTCCGCGCCCGCTCGAACGAAGCTCGCCGGCCAAGCCCAGCGCCCTCGTGCGCGAGACGACACGAACCCCTGCACTGAATCCGCCGTCAAACCCGAACGCCGGAGGGTTGAGGGGGTCGGCGAACAACCCGCGAACAGCGGCAGCAAGCCGCGGAAAAGGGGATCGAAAGGCCGATCGAGTTGGGATTTCTCACCGATTTCCTCGCTAGTGGCTAGTGGAGGCCGGATCGAGCGACGACGAGGGCGGAAACGAAGGATTCGCTCGCCGCTGCCGATCGCACGTCTCGCCCCAACGTCTCGCCGGTTGCTCGCTTCGCCAGCCAAATCCGGGTGGAATGCCGGCTGCTAGGCGCTCGTGGTGGTGCGGTGGAGCGAACTCGAGGGATGCAGAGACAGATCGAGGCCGAAGTCGCCGGCGAAGGGAGTGGCGACCCACCTCTGTTCGTCGCGACGGAAGGGCCGGCGGCGGGGGTTTCGTCCCGACTGAAGCCACTGCCGAGCTCCCCTCCGACCCGACTCACCGCCGATGGCGACGAGGACCAACGGGCGGCGCGCCGGCGGGCTCGTCGGCGTTCGCCCGTGCTGCGTGTGGAGGCGCAGCTTGCGCTCGGGGAGAACGCAGCTCGAGCGAGCTAGGGCTTCTGCCCTTCTCGCTCGCGGCCGCATCTCCGTGTAAAGGGGCGGCCGGTTCACCCGAACCGGTTGACCGACCGGTTCACCCGAATCGGTTGACCGACCGGTTCGGTTGGACCGGTCGAATTAAATAATAATTTTTTTTTTTTTTTTTTTTTTTTTTTTTTTTTGATGGGGGTTTACAAGTACTCCCCCCCTTAAAAATTTTTGGTCCTCCAAAATAACACTTGAACATCCAAAAGATATCCAACATCCACATATAAATTTTCAAAATTTTTGTACATCACACTCAAACACCCTCTCCCTCAAATAAGTGAGGTTGCTGGGCCCGCATGTGGGCCTCAGTCTCCCATGTAGCTTCCTCGATATGAGCGTTCCTCCAGAGGACTTTTACTAGGGGGATAGACTTACCTCGAAGCACCTTTATGCGCCGATCTATGATCTCAATAGCCTGCACCCCGTAGCTCAAGTCCTCTCTCAGCTGAACTGGTGGTGCTGTGAGGACATGGGACGGATCTGAAATGTACTTCCTCAACATGGATACATGGAAGACATCATGAATCTGCTCTAAGTCTGCAGGTAGCTCCAGTCGGTATGCCACCGGTCCGACTCTCTCAAGTACCTGGAAGGGTCCGATGTATCTAGGGTGTAGCTTCCCTTTCTTCTGAAAACGAAGGATGCCCTTCCAGGGGGATACCTTTAGAAAAACCATATCCCCGACTGCAAACTCTAGAGGCCTACGACGATTATCTGCATAGCTCTTCTGTCGGTCCTGAGCTGTCTTCAGTCTACCTCGAATGACACTGACCTTGGCTACGGTTTCATCAATCAACTCCGTACCCGTCAGTCGTCTCTCGCCTACCTCACTCCAACATAATGGAGTCCGACACTGTCTGCCATATAGAGCCTCATAGGGAGCCATACCAATGCTGGCCTGATAGCTATTATTATATGCAAATTCCACCAAAGGAAGGTGGGTATCCCAGCTACCAGTAAACTCGAGCACACATGCTCTCAACATGTCCTCCAGCGTCTGTATGGTACGCTCTGACTGTCCATCAGTCTGTGGGTGAAATGCGGTGCTAAACCTCAATGATGTACCCAGCTCCCCCTGAAACTTCGGCCAGAACCTAGAAGTGAACCTAGGATCTCGGTCCGACACAATAGACACTGGTACTCCATGAAGGCGGACAATGTCGCTGATGTACAGCCTGGCTAACCTCTCCAATGTGTAAGAAATCTCAATCGGCAAGAAGTGGGCAGACTTTGTAAGTCGATCAACGATCACCCAAATAGCGTCATGGTGTCTCTGGGTGCGCGGCAACCCGACTACAAAGTCCATAGTGATATGCTCCCACTTCCACTCCGGTATCGGAAGAGGCTGCAAGGTCCCTGCCGGCTTCTGATGTTCCGCCTTAACCTGCTGGCATACTAGGCATCGAGCTACAAACTCAGCTATGTCCCGCTTCATGCCCGACCACCAATACGTCTGTCGAATAGTACGATACATCTTCGTACTACCCGGATGCATGGCATAAGCGGAACTGTGTGCCTCCTCCAGAATCTGCCGTCGTAGATCCTCATCATGGGGTACGCAGATCCTGTCATTCAGCACCAGCATGCCGTCATCTCTGAGTCTGAACTCCTGACCCTGACCATCATGTACTCTCTGGATCACCGTACTCAACTCTGAGTCTGTCCTCTGTAACTCGGCCAGCCGGTCTGATAAAGTGGGTCGCACAGTAAACTGTGCCAGTAACCCACCCTGAGAGTCACACTGTAGCTCAACCCCCAGCAATCTCATGTCACGCAGCAAGGGTAAGTAGGCAGTGCGTATATACGCTAAAGTGACAGACGACTTTCTGCTCAAAGCATCTGCCACTACATTAGCCTTCCCCGGATGGTAGTCAATAATCAAGTCATAGTCCTTGATCAACTCCAACCAGCGGCGCTGCCTGAGGTTCAACTCCCTCTGGGTCAACAAGTACTGTAGGCTCTTATGGTCCGTGAAAATATGACACTTCTCCCCGTAAAGATAGTGTCGCCAAATCTTAAGAGCCAGAACAATAGCGGCTAACTCCAAATCATGAGTCGGATAATTTACCTCGTGCTTCTTCAACTGACGTGAAGCATAGGCAATTACCCGTCCGCTCTGCATAAGTACACACCCCAGCCCTTGCTTCGAAGCATCGCTGAATACCACATACTCCGTACCGCTAACTTCTCCTCTGCAAATCCATCCCGCAGCCCTCCTCTACAACGCTTCTTTCCCTTCCCCTTTGCTCTCTCCTCTACGCCCGCCCCTCCTCTGCAATGCTACTTCCCCCTTCGCTCTTGCTTGCAAATCCACCCGTGACACCTCCTTGTGACGACGTCCAAAGGAGGTCTGTGAGCGGGAGGTGCCGGCATCGAATTTCGACGACTAGGCGACGCGGGGCAGGCTGGTTGTAAACCCCCATCACATGAAAAAAAAAAGGGGGACCGGTTCAGGTGAACCGGCCGGAGAGCCGGCCGGTCCAGCTGAACCGGCTTGGACCGGGTGAGGAAGCGAGACGGGGCGAGCGAGAAGAGCAAACGCCCTTCCCCCTCGAGCCATCGCCTCGAGCACGCGACGAAGCAACGCCGCTTCGTCTTCTCCCGCACCGAGCAGCGCCGACGCTCCGCCTTCCGCCGTCGACCGCTGCACGTCGCCGTCGACGGTCGTCTGCCCTCGTCCTCCCCCAGCGAGCTACTCCCGGCGGAAAGGGCGACTCGGTGACGCCCTTTTCCCATCCTGTTCGCGCGACCACCGCAGCAGAGGAGCTGCTGCCGTCTGGTCGTCGCCCAGCGCCCGAGATCCCTCGGCGGATGTCTCCTCCGCCGCGGTTAGAGACGCCGGCCGTCTCCGCGTCTCCACGGGCCTTCGTGGAGTTCGAAGACCCCTCGGCGGGCAGCTGAGCTCGCCGCCCCTGTTCGAGCGATCGAACCCTACCAGCGGCGGCTGCAAATCGCGATCCGCTCGCTTCGCCGGCCGCAAACCCCGCCCTTTCCTTCTCCAGACGTCCGCGAGGTGAGCAGCCGCGTTTTCCCCATGAAAAGGGGTGGTTTTTGCCCTCCGGTGGAGACGCCGTGAGTTCGCCGGAGACGACGCCGGAAAGATCGCCGTTTAGGCGCTGATGGTCGTCATTCTCGCAGATCGGCGTAGTCTCCGCGTTGAGCGAGGAGCTACGAAGCTCGCCGGCCGTTTAGCCTTCGTTTTCGCGAGTTCCGGCGAGGTGGCGGCTAGGGTTCCAGCGGCGGCGCTGAGTTTTCCGGCGGCGCACAGTTAATCCGGCGAAGGTGCTTAATTAGGGCTTAATCGCGATTAGCGAACGCTAAGAATGATTAGTTAAACGTTAAGCATGATTAGTGTAAATATAATATGTTATTAGAATAAGATGTATTAACGTATGCTTAGTTTAATTAAAAGCATGATTAGCGTTAATTAACTAAGCTTAGTGTATAAGAAATTATTTATTTAATGAAAACGGTTGGGTCGAATCAAGTGGGGTTAAATCGGTTGGGTTTGAGTTAAGTTTGGGTTCGAGTCAAGTAGGGTTGGGTGAGCCGAATCAAATAAGTTGAACCTGGTTCGAGCTCGAGTCAAATTAGATTAAATTTAATTTAGCTGAACCGGACCCGAACCGAACCAAATCGAACCGAACCGAACCGAACCGGGTGAACAGTAACTCGAACCGTTGACCGAGTCAACAGCTGACCCAGTCAGCATTGACCGGGCCCACTGCCGACCCAGTCAGCATTGACCGGGCCCACCGCCGACCCAGTCAGCGTTGACCGACCGGTCAACAGCTGACCCTGTCAGCGTTGACCGAGCCCACTGCTGACCCAGTCAGCGTTGACCAGTCCGTTGACCAGTCAACGTTGACCGTTGACCAGGTCAGAAAATAAATAAAAAATAAAATAATATTAAAATATTAAAATAATATTAAAATAATATTAAAATATTAAAAAAATCAAAAAAATAAAAAAAATTTCTATGGGTTCTACTTGGGCTCCTAGATGACTTGGGCCAAGTTATGGGTGAGTTTCCGTTAGGCGCCACTCCCGAGGTTGATGCATAGCGGAGCACTGGGAGCACCACTCCCGACGTTATGCATAGCTCATATACTGGAGCTGGTAGGGTAAGGGACTGTACACACTCCATGGTCATGTTAGACTGGAAATATGGAGCAAGTCCTTACCCGAAACCTTCACCCGCGCGAGTGTCGTTGTAGGCGGCCTCGTGATAGTCCTAAGATGGTTAGCTAGGATGAACCCTACCATGGACTTGGCACCGACGAAGTCGAGGGCCAAAACCCATCGTGCGGATGTGCGCCGATCTCGATAAACGTTGACGGCTATTGGACTGGGAAGGTGATTCCACATGTGACGCCTTGGACAGTGGATCCGTAGACCGCACGGCTATCACCCTTGACGTCTGCAGACGATCGGATGAGTAGTCCGGATCCTAGGGTGGTTATTCCGGCTAGCCGTGGCCGATGATATTTAAGAGAGGTGACCCTGTCTACGGGCAGTGTGTAGTATTACATGGGTGTCGTGACCCCTACGGTATCCGGGGAGGATGTAAGGGCACGACGGTTTCGCTAGGGGAGGCATGGTTGGCGACTAGTGAAACAACAGGAGAGGGATTCTGGGTCATCCGTCCTCTCTGCCAACATCAGTGCAGCGGGCATAGGTAGAGACAGAGACAGAAAGGCACTGATGGGCTTACTGATACTCTTAGCTAGGGTAGTCATTAAGCGTAGGCTCGCAGCCCGAGTTTATGAAACCTAAAAAGTCTCACTATGACGTAGGTGACATACTATTGATATGGACACTAGACATGACTAGGGTGACATCTAGTGACATGTACACATTTAATTATTTATTTAATTATTTGTTTATGCTGTCTATTTTTATACGAATTGTTTAAAACGAAATGGCATGAAAGATGATGACTAATTACCAAAGACATCCTAGAATACTCCTCCTAGCCTTTGATTTCCTTATTCGGTAGGACCGTAATTTCGCATTAGGCCGCAAGGCTGAGCACACCGCGTTCAATGTGTGTGCAGGTGTCGATGCACGAGACGAGATCGATGACGGAGGGTTCGTCGCGAGAGGTATACGACTGCTGTAAACCCCCACCTTGAAAAAAAAAAAGTTGGTCCGGTCCGGTCCGACCGAACCGGCCGGTCAACAAGTTCAGGTGGACCGGCCGCCCCTAAAGAGAGGCCCGGCTGCGAACGAGAAGGGCGAAAGCCCTATCTCGCTCGAAGTGTAAACCCCCATCAAAAAAAAAAAAAAAAAAAAAGGACCGGTTCAGGTGAACCGGCCGGAGAGCCGGCCGGTCCAGCTGAACCGGCTTGGACCGGGCGAGGAAGCGAGACGGGGCGAGCGAGAAGAGCAAACGCCCTTCCCACTCGAGCAATCGCCTCGAGCACGCGACGAAGCAACGTCGCTTCGTCTTCTCCCGCACCGAGCAGCGCCGACGCTCCGCCTTCCGCCGTCGACCGCTGCACGTCGCCGTCGACGATCCTCTGCCCTCGTCCACCCCCAGCGATCCACTCCCGACGGAAAGGGCGACTCGGCGACGCCTCCTTTTCCCATCCCGTTCGCGCGACCGCCGCAGCAGAGGAACTGCTGCCGATCGATCGCCGCCCAGCAATCGCAACCCCTCGGCGGACGTCTTCTCCGCCGCGGTTGGAGACGTCGGCCGTCTCCGCGTCTCCACGGGCCTTCGAGGAGTTCGAAGACCCCTCGGCGGGCGGCTGAGCTCGCCGCCTCTGTTCGAGCGATCGAACCCTACCGGCGGCGGCTGCAAATCGCGATCCGGTCGCTTCGCCGGCCGCAAACCCCGCCCCTACCTTCTCCAGACGTCCGCGAGGTGAGCAGCCGCGTTTTCCCCATGAAAAGGGGTGGTTTTCACCCTCCGGTGGAGACGCCGTGAGTTCGCCGGAGACGACGTCGGAAAGATCGCCGTTTAGGCGCTGATGGACGTCCTTCTCGCAGATCGGCGTAGTCTCCGCGTTGAGCGAGGAGCAACGAAGCTCGCCGGCCGTTTCGCCTTCATTTTCGCGAGTTCCGGCGAGGTGGCGGCTAGGGTTCCGGCGGCGGCGCTGAGTTTTCCGGCAGCGCACAGTTAATCCGGCGAAGGTGCTTAATTAGGGCTTAATCGCGATTAGCGCTAATTAAGTGTGCTTAGTGTAAATAAAATATAATTAGTGAAAAATCATGTTATTGTATGCTTAGTTTAATTAAAAGCATGATTAGCGTTAATTAACTAAGCTTAGTGTATAAGAAATTAATTCTTTAATGAAACGGTTGGGTCGAATCAAGTGGGCTAAATCGGTTGGGTTTGAGTTAAGTTTGGGTTCGAGTCAAGTTGGGTTGGGTGAGCCGAATCAAATAAGTTGAACCTGGTTCGACCTCGAGTCAAATTAGATTGAATTTAATTTAGCTGAACCGGACCCGAACCGAACCAAATCGAACCGAACCGAACCGAACCGGGTGATCAGTAACTCGAACCGTTGACCGAGTCAACAGCGGACCCAGTCAGCATTGACCGGGCCCACCGCCGACCCAGTCAGCGTTGACCGAGTCAACCGCCGACCCAGTCAGCGTTGACCGAGTCAACCGCTGACCCAGTCAGCGTTGACCGGGCCCACTGCTGACCCAGTCAGCGTTGACCGGTCAACGTTGACCGTTGACCGGTCAACGTTGACCGTTGACCGGTCAACGTTGACCGTTGACCGGGTCAGAAAAATATAAAATAATAAAATAATATTAAAATAATAAAATAATATTAAAATAATATTAAAATATTAAAAAAAATCAAAAAAAATAATAAAAATTTTATGGGTTCTACTTGGGCTCCTGGATGACTTGGGCCAAGTTATGGGTGAGTTTGATGAGTAGAAATTTAATAAAAATTCATTGAAGTTATTAGATAAAAATGCAAAAATATGATAAATTCATAATTCATTAGGTGAGATTAATCCTAAACACGCATAGGATTAATTTAATGTAATAATTATTTAATTGATAGATTTTAATTTATTTATCTTAAGGGAAATAAATTAAATCTATTTTAAATAAATCTTATTAAATAGGATTATTTTGGGTACGCGATCCGAGAAGCTCGGCGGGTGATATTCTCCGCGCGACTTGGTTCCCAGATGCAGAATCGCTATCCAAGGTGCGTTGGTTCTCCGATGGTAGGATTTATTCAAGCTAGGGAATTCCCGCTGGGGTTTTCTTAGGAACAATTCTTGGATGTCTTAAATATGATAAATCATAATGCTTGATAAGATTTGAATTGTATGCATGTTAGCGTAGTTTATTTTATCTAACATGTTCTACATTTCATGTCCTGCATGTTGTATTGTTTTCTATGCTTGTGTTAAATAATTATCATACGGACATAGATAGTAAATAATGACATGTTAGAACCTTTGGCGACGTCACCGCCACTTAGAGAAAAGGGGGCCTTTTTCAATATGCCCTGGTTGACCGCCGCGTCCCGACGGTGGTCAAACGGTGACGTCCCGTTAGGTGCCACTCCCGAGGTTGATGCATAGCGGAGCACTGGGAGCACCACTCCCGACGTTATGCATAGCTCATATACTGGGAGCTGGTAGGGTAAGGGACTGTACACACTCCATGGTCATGTTAGACTGGAAATATGGAGCAAGTCCTTACCCGAAATCTTCACCCGCGCGAGTGTCGTTGTAGGCGGCCTCGTGATAGTCCTGAGATGGTTAGCTAGGATGAACCCTACCATGGACTTGGCACCGACGAAGTCGAGGGCCACATCCCATCGTGTGGATGTGCGCCAATCTCGATAGACGTTGACGGCTATTGGACTGGAAAGGTGATTCCACATGCGACGCCTTGGACAGTGGATCCGTAGACCGCACGGCTATCACCCTTGACGTCTGCAGACGATCGGATGAGTAGTCCGGATCCTAGGGTGGTTATTCCGGCTAGCCGTGGCCGATGATATTTAAGAGAGGTGACCCTGTCTACGGGCAGTGTGTAGTATTACATGGGTGTCGTGACCCCTACGGTATCCGGGGAGGATGTAAGGGCACGACGGTTTCGCTAGGGGAGGCATGGTTGGCGACTAGTGAAACAACAGGAGAGGGACTCTGGGTCATCCGTCCTCTCTGCCAACATCAGTGCAGCGGGCATAGGAGAGACAGAGACAGAAAGGCACTGATGGGCTTACTGATACTCTTAGCTAGGGTAGTCATTAAGCGTAGGCTGGCAGCTCGAGTTTATGAAACCTAAAAAGTCTCACTATGACGTAGGTGACATACTATTAATATGGACACTAGACATGACTAGGGTGACATCTAGTGACATGTACACATTTAATTGTTTATTTAATTGTTTGTTTATGCTGTCTATTTTTATACGAATTGTTTAAAACGAAATGGCATGAAAGATGATGACTAATTACCAAAGACATCCTAGAATACTCCTCCTAGCCTTTGATTTCCTTATTCGGTAGGACCGTAATTTCGCATTAGGCCGCAAGGCAGAGCACACCGCGTTCAATGTGTGTGCAGGTGTCGTTGCACGAGACGAGATCGATGACGGAGGGTTCGTCGCGGAAGGTATACGACTGCTGTTATGAGTCTCGTATGCCAGTCTTAGATTTGTATTAGGAAATATCGGGACTGTATTTAAGATGTTATTTGAAAATGTGGGTGTATGTAGTTTAGTATTTGTATTTATGCCTTGTATGGGCTTGTCGGGCTCATACGGCGGTTGCCACGTGTCGTCCTGCGGGTCGGGGCGTGACAACTTAAGTGGTATCAGAGCCTAGGTTTAAAGACCTGAGCATTTAGGTGATATCAAAACCTAGGGATTTTGGAGTTTCGACTTCAAATCTAAATTATAAGGATGTCAGTCCCAATGTAAACCCCCACCTTGAAAAAAAAAAAAATTTAAATTTAGACCGGCCGGTTCGGTTAGACCGGCCGGGTCAACCGATCCGCCCGAACCGGCCCCATCGAGCAGAACCGCGCAGAAAAGGGCGAAGGAGCTCGCCCTAATCGCGCGACCTCTGCTCCCGTCTTCATCACCTCCGCAGCAACGGCGACCGACGAGGGCATCGCCGGCGAGCTGCTGCTGCTCCGACCAAGCCCCGTCGCCACCGCCGAGAGGAGGACCGCCGGAGAGAGCTTAGCAGCGGCCCTATTCCCGCTCGCCCCTGCCTCGCTCCAAGGATTTCGTCGCTGCACACGGTGAGGTTGCCGCCGCGATTCCATCGCTCTTAATCGTCGCCACCCATCGACGCCGCCTCGCTTCGTCTCCCCGAAGGCGCAGCGGTCGGCGTTCCACCCGGATCGACGTGAGGACGCAGCGGCGAGTCGTCTGCTCGAGGCGGAAATAGCAGAGGGCGGACGCGTGAGAGGCAGCGACGGCGGAATCATCCAAATCCGCCCCTTTCCGCTACCCGATTCTTCCAACGGTTGCTCGCGAGTTTTAGGTGAGAAGTCCGGCCCCTAATCGACCTCTTCCCACCTCCGATTTGCACGGTCGCCGTGCTCGCCGTCCGCAGAAGGTCCGACGACCTTCGAAACCTCCGAAGTTTTGGGTTTTTGACGACCGAATTCGATGTAGCGCGCCTCCAGCCAGTTCGCGCACGAGGACGCCGGGGTAGTTGGCCGGCGAGTTCGTCGGGCGTGGCCGGCGAAGCACCGGCGAGAAGGAGGAGTTGGCGAGGCGATCGGCAACGGGCGCGGCGAAGGTGTTAATTTCGCCCCTTCCCTAATCGTGATTAAGGATTTCCTTAATCACGATTAGAGCTTAATTAACCTATGATTAGTTGTAAATAAATATAATTAGTGTAAGGTGGGTTAATATATGCTTAGATTTAATTAAGCATAATTAAGATATGCTTAGATTTATTTAATCCTGCTTAGTGTTAAATAAATCAGGTTTAGTTAAGTTAACTATGAGTTAGAGTTAATTTAATTAAACCGGTTGGGTCGAATCAAGTGGGGTTAAATCGGTTGGGTTTGAGTTAAGTTTGGGTTCGAGTCAAATTGGGTTGGGTGAGCCGAATCAAATAAGTTGAACCTGGTTCGAGCTCGAGTCAAATTAGATTGAATTTAATTTAGCTGAACCGGACCCGAACCGAACCAAATCGAACCGAACCGAACCGAACCGGGTGAACAGTAACTCGAACCGTTGACCGAGTCAACAGCTGACCCAGTCAGCATTGACCGGGCCCACCGCCGACCCAGTCAGCGTTGACCGAGTCAACCGCTGACCCAGTCAGCGTTGACCGGGCCCACTGCTGACCCAGTCAGCGTTGACCAGTCAATGTTGACCGTTGACCAGTCAACGTTGACCGTTGACCGGGTCAGAAAAATATAAAATAATAAAATAATATTAAAATAATAAAATAATATTAAAATATTAAAAAAATCAAATTAAATAATAAAAATTTAATTATTTGTTTATGCTGTCTATTTTTATACGAATTGTTTAAAACGAAATGGCATGAAAGATGATGACTAATTACCAAAGACATCCTAGAATACTCCTCCTAGCCTTTGATTTCCTTATTCGGTAGGACCGTAATTTCGCATTAGGCCGCAAGGCTGAGCACACCGCGTTCAATGTGTGTGCAGGTGTCGTTGCACGAGACGAGATCGATGACGGAGGGTTCTTCGCGGAAGGTATACGACTGCTATTATGAGTTCTCGTATGCCGGTCTTAGATTTGTATTAGGAGATATCGGGACTGTATTTAAGATGTTATTTGAAAATGTGGGTGTATGTAGTTAGTATTTGTATTTATGCCTTGTATGGGCTTGTCGGGCTCATACGGCGGTTGCCACGTGTCGTCCTGCGGGTCGGGGCGTGACACCCGATATATTAGATTGGCCAGTTAGATAGTTAGTGGTACGGTCGTTTACCTATATCGTGACTACGTGTACCGAAAGAGTTTTACCTTACGTAGAAATTCTTATTTCGTATGAACTGACAGAAGCTTGTTCATGTAGATGTCAGAAGTACCGCCCAGACGTAAACGGGGGAGGCCCCGAAAGCTCGTGGAGCCCCAGGATCATTCGACGGCCACCTCCCGTCCAGCGGCAGATCCGTTAACGCCGCTAGCACCGGTACCAGCTGCGAGCGTTACCGGAGATTCTGATAGGGCACCAATATCCATGGTCCCAGAGGGGGCATCATTGGGTACACGTCGGAGCTCGAGTTCTCGACGTACCATGAGGCAGAGGACTACATCTACAGTGCCATCAGGGCAGGCACATGTTGCGCAGGGACAGCTGAACATAATAGCAGCAGCAGTGGCCAGCGCGATGGTCAGCATTCTAAATCCCACTGCACAGCATGAGCCCGAGGTACCCCAGACTAGTGCACCTCCTCCTCCGCCTCCTGCTGCACCAGTGGTACCACCAGCACCGCGGGTGGTCCGGACGACTCCTGCCCCAGCAGTTGTACCCGCTCCAGCTGATCGTAGTGCAGAGTCAGATCTAGTGAGGGTTGCAACAGCAGTTGCTACCCCTCCGATAGGAGCACAGGGGACTTATACTCGAGTGGATTATCAAACCCCGCCTGGGGGAGTTGTTTCGTCGGAGCCCAGTACCCGAGCTGCGAGGCCGATAGCCGCTTGGGTGAGAGACGCTCGACATCTGGGGTGTGTTACATTTTCTGGATCATCTGACCCCCAGACAGCCCGGTCTTGGATTAACAACGTCCGCCGTATCACTGCGGATTTGGAGTTAGCTGATAGAGACCGACTTGGAGTGGCACTCTATCTGGTAGACGGGGAGGCTGAGACCTGGCGAGATGAGCTGGAGACCCGTTATTCTACCGGACTGACGTGGGACATATTTTTGGATGAGTTCCACGAGCGTTTCTATACAGAGCTCCAGCATGATCTGAAGGTATAGGAGTTCTTAGACTGTAGACAGGGAGGCAGATCTGTGTCAGAGTATGTGGCGGAGTTTAATCTGCTGGCCTCCCTGGTACCCGACACGATCACATCCGACAGGTATCGTCGGATGCGCTTTATTCAGGGCTTGGATGACCACCTTAGTGTTAGGGTGGGAATATTGGATTACACTGCTTTCCAGCAGTTGGTGGATAAAGCCCTGTGGACTGAGAGGATGCTCCAGACGACGCGTATGCGGAGAGAGGGGCACAAGAAGAAGAGGTCAGCGACACATAGGGGTCGAGGTGACTTCAGGGACAGACAGACTGGCTCGGTAGCTTCAGTGGCCTCGGCTGCAGGAGGGGCTCCATCAGGGAGCCGATTTTTACAGAGGACTGAGCAGCGTGGTCAGCCGAGTCAGGCATGTCCCCAGCCGTCAGTACATAGGGCCCCTCAGATACACCGTACCTCACAGTTGGCCCCATGTACCATTTGCCGCCGGACTCACACTGGGATGTGCCGAGAGATCACTTGTTATCAGTGCGGACAGAAGGGGCACATTCGGACCAACTGTCCGCAGCGGATTCAGATGGGTGGATCCCAGCAGTCAGCCATCCACCCGGCATCTGCGGGTCGTGGTCGTCCTCCTGCACCGTTCCCACCGGCTGCACCTATGACGGGGTTTACCCGAGGATTTCCTACCGGCTCGGGCCCCCACTCTCAGAGGCCGCCCCAGCGCACCCAGACGCGCATATATGCATTGGACGGCATCGACGCCCAAGCCAACCCCGATGTAGTCACGGGTAACTCCTCCCATGCTGACGCACCTTAAATGGAATTTTTATTTTTGGAGATTTAGTCTTTCCATTTGATAAGTTGTTGTTGTGTTGGATTTTGGAACTAAAACTTATCTTTTGTTAAGTGAGACTAAATTTAACTTGTCGCATGTGTTATTTGTGTGATGTGGAATAGGACATATGCGACTATTTGATGCATGGGCTCGTATTCTTATTGACACCGGGTCACATCGGTCTTTCATTAGTTCGGAGTTCGCCAGGCGAGCCGACATACCTCTTACCCCGTTAGAGGCAGAGTTGATTGTCTGTACTCCCTTGGGTGAGAAGATTTTACGGAGTCAGGTGTATCGGTCTTGTCCCATTATGATACAGGAGGTTACCCTTGAGGCGGACTTGATTCCACTGGACATGGCCGACTTCGATGTGATTCTCGGTATGGACTGGTTGACAGCACATAGAGCCCTGGTGAGCTGCTTCACAAAGTCAGTGTCCTTCGTTGGATCGGGACCCCCGGAGCTGGTATTCGAGGGGGATCGTCGAGTCCTGCCGACTGCCATTATATCCGCTCTCACGGCGCAGAGGTACATCAAGAAAGGGTATCAGTGTTTTCTTGCGCACGTAGTGGATAGCAGCCAGTCGGATAGCCAGATGGCAGATATTCCGGTAGTTCGTGAGTTCCCAGATGTTTTTCCAGAGGAATTGCCTGGCCTACCCCCGGATCGGGTGTTAGAGTTTTGCATCGATCTCGCCCCTGGGACGATGCCAATCTCTAGACCCCCGTATCGTATGGCACCGGCAGAGTTGAAGGAACTCAAGCTACAGTTACAGGACTTGGTGGATAAGGGGTTTATTCGACCTAGTGTCTCCCCTTGGGGCGCACCTGTTCTATTTGTAAAGAAAAAGGATGGGACCTTGAGGATGTGCATTGATTACAGGCAGTTGAATAAGGTCACCATCAGGAACAGGTATCCGCTTCCCCGCATCGACAACTTATTTGATCAGTTACAGGGAGCTCGGGTTTTCTCGAAGATTGATTTGAGGTCCGGGTATCATCAGTTAAAGATTAGGGACTCAGATGTTCCGAAGACGGCATTTCGGTCACGGTATGGACACTATGAGTTCCTAGTCATGTCTTTTGGACTTACTAATGCTCCCGCAGCCTTTATGGATTTGATGAACCGGGTTTTTCATAGACATTTAGATAAGTGTGTCATTGTCTTCATTGATGACATACTTGTCTATTCGAAGAGCCCGGAGGAGCATGTGAGGCATCTCCGACTTGTCCTTCAGGTACTGAGAGATAGTCAGCTTTATGCCAAGTTTTCCAAATGTGAGTTTTGGCTGACTCAGGTTGGATTTCTGGGGCATATTATATCCAGTGAGGGCATACAGGTCGATCCGACTAAGATTGAGGCAGTGACTAAGTGGGAGCAGCCTAAGAGTCCCACAGAGGTCCGTAGTTTCCTTGGATTAGCTGGATATTATCGGCGGTTTGTGCATGATTTCTCACGTATTGCAGCGCCGATGACCAAGTTGACTAGGAAGGACATTAAGTTTCGGTGGGCCCCAGAGTGTGAGCTCAGTTTCCAGGAGCTTAAGACTCGTTTAACCACTGCTCCGATACTCACCCTCCCAGTTAGCGGTACGGAGTATGTGGTATTCAGCGATGCTTCGAAGCAAGGGCTGGGGTGTGTACTTATGCAGAGCGGACGGGTAATTGCCTATGCTTCACGACAGTTGAAGAAGCACGAGGTAAATTATCCGACTCATGATTTGGAGTTAGCCGCTATTGTTCTGGCTCTTAAGATTTGGCGACACTATCTTTACGGGGAGAAGTGTCATATTTTCACGGACCATAAGAGCCTACAGTACTTGTTGACCCAGAGGGAGTTGATGTCACGCCCCGACCCGCAGGACGACACGTGGCAACCGCCGTATGAGCCCGACAAGCCCATACAAGGCATAAATACAAATACTAAACTACATACACCCACATTTTCAAATAACATCTTAAATACAGTCCCGATATCTCCTAATACAAATCTAAGACCGGCATACGAAAACTCATAACAGCAGTCGTATACCTCCCGCGACGAACCCTCCGTCATTGATCTCGTCTCGTGCATCGACACCTGCACACACATTGAACGCGGTGTGCTCAGCCTTGCGGCCTAATGCGAAATTACGGCTCTACCGAATAAGGAAATCAAAGGCTAGGAGGAGTATTCTAGGATGTCTTTGGTAATTAAACATCATCTTTCATGCCATTTCGTTTTAAACAATTCGTATAAAAACAGACAGCATAAACAAACAATTAAATAAACAATTAAATGTGTACATGTCACTAGATGTCACCCTAGTCATGTCTAGTGTCCATATTAGTAGTATGTCACCTCATCATAGTGAGACTTTTTAGGTTTCATAAACTCGGGCTGCCAGCCTGTGCTTAATGACTACCCTAGCTAAGAGTATCAGTAAGCCCATCAGTGCCTTTCTGTCTCTGTCTCTACCTATGCCCGCTGCACTGATGTTGGCAGAGAGGACGGATGACCCAGAGTCCCTCTCCTGTTGTTTCACTAGTCGCCAACCATGCCTCCCCTAGCGAAACCGTCGTGCCCTTACATCCTCCCCGGATACCGTAGGGGTCACGACACCCATGTAGTACTACACACTGCCCGTAGACAGGGTCACCTCTCTTAAATATCATCGGCCACGGCTAGCCGGAATAACCACCCTAGGATCCGGACTACTCATCCGATCGTCTGCAGACGTCAAGGGTGATAGCCGTGCGGTCTACGGATCCACTGTCCAAGGCGTCGCATGTGGAATCACCTTTCCAGTCCAATAGCCGTCAACGTCTATCGAGATTGGCGCACATCCACACGATGGGATGTGGCCCTCGACTTCGTCGGTGCCAAGTCCATGGTAGGGTTCATCCTAGCTAACCATCTCAGGACTATCACGAGGCCGCCTACAACGACACTCGCGCGGGTGAAGATTTCGGGTAAGGACTTGCTCCATATTTCCAGTCTAACATGACCATGGAGTGTGTACAGTCCCTTACCCTACCAGCTCCCAGTATATGAGCTATGCATAACGTCAGGAGTGGTGCTCCCAGTGCTCCGCTATGCATCAACCTCGGGAGTGGCGCCTAACGGAAACGTCACCGTTTGACCACCGTCGGGTCGCGGCGGTCAACCGGAGCATATGGAAAAAGGCCCCTTTTTCTCTAAGTGGCGGTGACGTCGCCAAGGATCTAACATGTCGCATATATTATCTATGTCCGCATGGTAGTTATTTAGCATATCGCACCGAAGCAATTTAGCATGCACGACATGATTATAAAGCATGTTAGATACCTAGCAGATCAAACATGTTAGATAAGATAACTATGCTAGCATGCATACAATTTAAATCTTATCAAACATTATGGTTTATCATATTGAAGACATCCAAGAATTTTTCCTAAGAAAACCCCAGCGGGTATTCCCTAGCGTGAATAAATCCTACCAACGGAGAACCAACGCACCTGGGATAGCGATCTGCTTCTGGGAAACAAGTCGCGCGGAGAATATCACCCGCCGAGCTTCTCGGATCGCGTACCCAAAATAATCCTATTTAATAAGATTTATTTAAAATAGATTTAATTTATTTCCCTTAAGATAAATAAATTAAAATCTATCAATTAAATAATTATTTCATTAAATTAATCCTATGCATGTTTAGGATTAATCTCACCTAATGAATTATGAATTTATCATATTTTTGCATTTTTATCTAATAACTTCAATGAATTTTTATTCAATTTCTACTCATCAAACTCACCCATAACTTGGCCCAAGTCATCCAGGAGCCCAAGTAGAACCCATAGAAATTTTTATTTTTTTTTTTGATTTTTTTAATATTTTAATATTATTTTATTATTTTAATATTATTTTAATATTTTAATATTATTTTATTATTTTATATTTTTCTGACCCGGTCAACGGTCAACGCTGACTGGGTCGGCTGTTGACTGGTCAACGCTGACTGGGTCGGCTGTTGACTGGTCAACGCTGACTGGGTCGGCTGTTGACTGGTCAACGCTGACTGGGTCAGCGGTGGGCCCGGTCAATGCTGACTGGGTCAGCTGTTGACTCGGTCAACGGTTCGAGTTACTGTTCACCCGGTTCGGTTCGGTTCGGTTCGATTTGGTTCGGTTCGGGTCCGGTTCAGCTAAATTAAATTCAATCTAATTTGACTCGAGCTCGAACCAGGTTCAACTTATTTGATTCGGCTCACCCAACCCAACTTGACTCGAACCCAAACTTAACTCAAACCCAACCGATTTAGCCCCACTTGATTCGACCCAACCGTTTTCATTAAATAATTAATTCTTATACACTAAGCTTAGTTAATTAACGCTAATCATGCTTTTAATTAAACTAAGCATACAATAACATAATTTCTCACTAATTATATTTTATTTACACTAAGCACACTTAATTAGCGCTAATCGCGATTAAGCCCTAATTAAGCACCTTCGCCGGAAAACTCAGCGCCGCCGGAAAACTCAGCGCCGCCGCCGGAACCCTAGCCGCCACCTCGCCGGAACTCGCGAAAACGAAGGCTAAACGGCCGGCGAGCTTCGTTGCTCCTCGCTCAACGCGGAGACTACGTCGATCTGCGAGAAGGACGACCATCAGCGCCTAAACGGCGATCTTTCCGGCGTCGTCTCCGGCGAACTCACGGCGTCTCCACCGGAGGGTGAAAACCACCCCTTTTCATGGGGAAAACGCGGCTGCTCACCTCGCGGACGTCTGGAGAAGGTAGGGGCGGGGTTTGCGGCCGGCAAAGCGACCGGATCGCGATTTGCAGCCGCCGCCGGTAGGGTTCGATCGCTCGAACAGAGGCGGCGAGCTCAGCCGCCCGCAGAGGGGTCTTCGAACTCCTCGAAGGCCCGTGGAGACGCGGAGACGGCCGACGTCTCCAACCGCGGCGGAGAAGACGTCCGCCGAGGGGTTGCGATTTGCTGGACGGCGATCGATCGGCAGCAGTTCCTCTGCTGCTGCGGTCGCGCGAACGGGATGGGAAAAGGAGGCGTCGCCGAGTCGCCCTTTCCGTCGGGAGTGGATCGCTGGGGGTGGACGAGGGCAGACGATCGTCGACGGCGACGTGCAGCGATCGACGGCGGAAGGCGAGGCGTCGCGCTGCTCGGTGCGGGAGAAGACGAAGCGACGTTGCTTCGTCGCGTGCTCGAGGCGATGGCTCGAGTGGGAAGGGCGTTTGCTCTTCTCGCTCGCCCCGTCTCGCTTCCTCGCCCGGTCCAAGCCGGTTCAGTTGGACCGGCCGGCTCTCCGGCCGGTTCACCTGAACCGGTCCATTTTTTTTTTATTTTTTTTTTTTTTTTGATGGGGGTTTACAGTTGAACCTCAGGCAGCGCCGCTGGTTGGAGTTGATCAAGGACTATGACTTGATTATTGACTACCATCCGGGGAAGGCTAATGTAGTGGCAGATGCTTTGAGCAGAAAGTCGTCTGTCACTTTAGCGTATATACGCACTGCCTACTTACCCTTGCTGCGTGACATGAGATTGCTGGGGGTTGAGCTACAGTGTGACTCTCAGGGTGGGTTACTGGCACAGTTTACTGTGCGACCCACTTTATCAGACCGGCTGGCCGAGTTACAGAGGACAGACTCAGAGTTGAGTACGGTGATCCAGAGAGTACATGATGGTCAGGGTCAGGAGTTCAGACTCAGAGATGACGGCATGCTGGTGCTGAATGACAGGATCTGCGTACCCCGTGATGAGGATCTACGACGGCAGATTCTGGAGGAGGCACACAGTTCCGCTTATGCTATGCATCCGGGTAGTACGAAGATGTATCGTACTATTCGACAGACGTATTGGTGGTCGGGCATGAAGCGGGACATAGCTGAGTTTGTAGCTCGATGCCTAGTATGCCAGCAGGTTAAGGCGGAACATCAGAAGCCGGCAGGGACCTTGCAGCCTCTTCCGATACCGGAGTGGAAGTGGGAGCATATCACTATGGACTTTGTAGTCGGGTTGCCGCGCACCCAGAGACACCATGACGCTATTTGGGTGATCGTTGATCGACTTACAAAGTCTGCCCACTTCTTGCCGATTGAGATTTCTTACACATTGGAGAGGTTAGCCAGACTGTACATCAGCGACATTGTCCGCCTTCATGGAGTACCAGTATCTATTGTGTCGGACCGAGATCCTAGGTTCACTTCTAGGTTCTGGCCGAAGTTTCAGGGGGAGCTGGGTACATCATTGAGGTTTAGCACCGCATTTCACCCACAGACTGATGGGCAGTCAGAGCGTACCATACAGACGCTGGAGGATATGTTGAGAGCATGTGTGCTCGAGTTTACTGGTAGCTGGGATACGCACCTTCCTTTGGTGGAATTTGCATATAATAATAGCTATCAGGCCAGCATTGGTATGGCTCCCTATGAGGCTCTATATGGCAGACAGTGTCGGACTCCATTATGCTGGAGTGAGGTAGGCGAGAGACGACTGACGGGTACGGAGTTGATTGATGAAACCGTAGCCAAGGTCAGTGTCATTCGAGGCAGACTGAAGACAGCTCAGGACCGACAGAAGAGCTATGCAGATAATCGTCGTAGGCCTCTAGAGTTTGCAGTCGGGGATATGGTTTTTCTAAAGGTATCCCCCTGGAAGGGCATCCTTCGTTTTCAGAAGAAAGGGAAGCTACACCCTAGATACATCGGACCCTTCCAGGTACTTGAGAGAGTCGGGCCGGTGGCATACCGACTGGAGCTACCTGCAGACTTAGAGCAGATTCATGATGTCTTCCATGTATCCATGTTGAGGAAGTACATTTCAGATCCGTCCCATGTCCTCACAGCACCGCCAGTTCAGCTGAGAGAGGACTTGAGCTACGGGGTGCAGGCTATTGAGATCATTGATCGGCGCGTAAAGGTGCTTCGAGGTAAGTCTATCCCCCTAGTAAAAGTCCTCTGGAGGAACGCTCATATCGAGGAAGCTACATGGGAGACTGAGGCCCACATGCGGGCCCAGCAACCTCACTTATTTGAGGGAGAGAGTGTTTGAGTGTGATGTACAAAAATTTTGAAAATTTATATGTTGATGTTGGATATCTTTTTGGATGTTCAAGTGTTATTTTGGAGGACCAAAAATTTTTAAGGGGGGGAGTACTTGTAAACCCCCATCAAAAAAAAAAAAAAAAAAGGACCGGTTCAGGTGAACCGGCCGGAGAGCCGGCCGGTCCAGCTGAACCGGCTTGGACCGGGCGAGGAAGCGAGACGGGGCGAGCGAGAAGAGCAAACGCCCTTCCCACTCGAGCAATCGCCTCGAGCACGCGACGAAGCAACGTCGCTTCGTCTTCTCCCGCACCGAGCAGCGCCGACGCTCCGCCTTCCGCCGTCGACCGCTGCACGTCGCCGTCGACGATCGTCTGCCCTCGTCCACCCCCAGCGATCCACTCCCGACGGAAAGGGCGACTCGGCGACGCCTCCTTTTCCCATCCCGTTCGCGCGACCGCCGCAGCAGAGGAACTGCTGCCGATCGATCGCCGCCCAGCAATCGCAACCCCTCGGCGGACGTCTTCTCCGCCGCGGTTGGAGACGTCGGCCGTCTCCGCGTCTCCACGGGCCTTCGAGGAGTTCGAAGACCCCTCGGCGGGCGGCTGAGCTCGCCGCCTCTGTTCGAGCGATCGAACCCTACCGGCGGCGGCTGCAAATCGCGATCCGGTCGCTTCGCCGGCCGCAAACCCCGCCCCTACCTTCTCCAGACGTCCGCGAGGTGAGCAGCCGCGTTTTCCCCATGAAAAGGGGTGGTTTTCACCCTCCGGTGGAGACGCCGTGAGTTCGCCGGAGACGACGCCGGAAAGATCGCCGTTTAGGCGCTGATGGACGTCCTTCTCGCAGATCGGCGTAGTCTCCGCGTTGAGCGAGGAGCAACGAAGCTCGCCGGCCGTTTCGCCTTCATTTTCGCGAGTTCCGGCGAGGTGGCGGCTAGGGTTCCGGCGGCGGCGCTGAGTTTTCCGGCAGCGCACAGTTAATCCGGCGAAGGTGCTTAATTAGGGCTTAATCGCGATTAGCGCTAATTAAGTGTGCTTAGTGTAAATAAAATATAATTAGTGAAAAATCATGTTATTGTATGCTTAGTTTAATTAAAAGCATGATTAGCGTTAATTAACTAAGCTTAGTGTATAAGAAATTAATTCTTTAATGAAACGGTTGGGTCGAATCAAGTGGGGCTAAATCGGTTGGGTTTGAGTTAAGTTTGGGTTCGAGTCAAGTTGGGTTGGGTGAGCCGAATCAAATAAGTTGAACCTGGTTCGAGCTCGAGTCAAATTAGATTGAATTTAATTTAGCTGAACCGGACCCGAACCGAACCAAATCGAACCGAACCGAACCGAACCGGGTGAACAGTAACTCGAACCGTTGACCGAGTCAACAGCGGACCCAGTCAGCATTGACCGGGCCCACCGCCGACCCAATCAGCGTTGACCGAGTCAACCGCTGACCCAGTCAGCGTTGACCGGGCCCACTGCTGACCCAGTCAGCGTTGACCAGTCAACGTTGACCGTTGACCAGTCAACGTTGACCGTTGACCGGGTCAGAAAAATATAAAATAATAAAATAATATTAAAATAATAAAATAATATTAAAATAATAAAATAATATTAAAATATTAAAAAAATCAAAAAAAATAATAAAAATTTCTATGGGTTCTACTTGGGCTCCTGGATGACTTGGGCCAAGTTATGGGTGAGTTTGATGAGTAGAAATTTAATAAAAATTCATTGAAGTTATTAGATAAAAATGCAAAAATATGATAAATTCATAATTCATTAGGTGAGATTAATCCTAAACACGCATAGGATTAATTTAATGTAATAATTATTTAATTGATAGATTTTAATTTATTTATCTTAAGGGAAATAAATTAAATCTATTTTAAATAAATCTTATTAAATAGGATTATTTTGGGTACGCGATCCGAGAAGCTCGGCGGGTGATATTCTCCGCGCGACTTGGTTCCCAGAAGCAGAATCGCTATCCAAGGTGCGTTGGTTCTCCGATGGTAGGATTTATTCAAGCTAGGGAATTCCCGCTGGGGTTTTCTTAGGAACAATTCTTGGATGTCTTAAATATGATAAATCATAATGCTTGATAAGATTTGAATTGTATGCATGTTAGCTTAGTTTATTTTATCTAACATGTTCTACATTTCATGTCCTGCATGTTGTATTGTTTTCTATGCTTGTGTTAAATAATTATCATGCGGACATAGATAGTAAATAATGACATGTTAGAACCTTTGGCGACGTCACCGCCATTTAGAGAAAAGGGGGCCTTTTTCAATATGCCCTGGTTGACCGCCGCGTCCCGACGGTGGTCAAACGGTGACGTCCCGTTAGGCGCCACTCCCGAGGTTGATGCATAGCGGAGCACTGGGAGCACCACTCCCGACGTTATGCATAGCTCATATACTGGGAGCTGGTAGGGTAAGGGACTGTACACACTCCATGGTCATGTTAGACTGGAAATATGGAGCAAGTCCTTACCCGAAATCTTCACCCGCGCGAGTGTCGTTGTAGGCGGCCTCGTGATAGTCCTGAGATGGTTAGCTAGGATGAACCCTACCATGGACTTGGCACCGACGAAGTCGAGGGCCACATCCCATCGTGTGGATGTGCGCCAATCTCGATAGACGTTGACGGCTATTGGACTGGAAAGGTGATTCCACATGCGACGCCTTGGACAGTGGATCCGTAGACCGCACGGCTATCACCCTTGACGTCTGCAGACGATCGGATGAGTAGTCCGGATCCTAGGGTGGTTATTCCGGCTAGCCGTGGCCGATGATATTTAAGAGAGGTGACCCTGTCTACGGGCAGTGTGTAGTACTACATGGGTGTCGTGACCCCTACGGTATCCGGGGAGGATGTAAGGGCACGACGGTTTCGCTAGGGGAGGCATGGTTGGCGACTAGTGAAACAACAGGAGAGGGACTCTGGGTCATCCGTCCTCTCTGCCAACATCAGTGCAGCGGGCATAGGAGAGACAGAGACAGAAAGGCACTGATGGGCTTACTGATACTCTTAGCTAGGGTAGTCATTAAGCGTAGGCTGGCAGCCCGAGTTTATGAAACCTAAAAAGTCTCACTATGACGTAGGTGACATACTATTAATATGGACACTAGACATGACTAGGGTGACATCTAGTGACATGTACACATTTAATTGTTTATTTAATTGTTTGTTTATGCTGTCTATTTTTATACGAATTGTTTAAAACGAAATGGCATGAAAGATGATGACTAATTACCAAAGACATCCTAGAATACTCCTCCTAGTCTTTGATTTCCTTATTCGGTAGGACCGTAATTTCGCATTAGGCCGCAAGGCTGAGCACACCGCGTTCAATGTGTGTGCAGGTGTCGTTGCACGAGACGAGATCGATGACGGAGGGTTCGTCGCGGAAGGTATACGACTGCTGTTATGAGTCTCGTATGCCGGTCTTAGATTTGTATTAGGAAATATCGGGACTGTATTTAAGATGTTATTTGAAAATGTGGGTGTATGTAGTTTAGTATTTGTATTTATGCCTTGTATGGGCTTGTCGGGCTCATACGGCGGTTGCCACGTGTCGTCCTGCGGGTCGGGGCGTGACACGAAGACCTTCGAGCGCCCCCTTTCCGGCACCGTTCCCCGTCCCTCCGGCTCCCCTGCACTCGGCGCGGACGATCGGCGACGAGCTCGCCGGCGCGCCGTCCGTTCGCCCTCGTCCCCACTCGTCGCAAGTCGACGCGTCGGAGAGCTCAACAGCAGCTCCGGGTCGAGCGTTCCTCTTCTTCGACTTCTTCTCTTCGCCACCTCCGCAGCAGCGACGACCGGCGGGAGCATCGCCGGCAAGCTACTATCGTCCCGACCTTCCCATCCTCATCGTCGAGGGTTGGGCTACCGGAGGAACCACGACCGCAGACCCCATTGGCGCGCACGTCGCTCCGCTCCCCACTCGCCACCGCGAGGCACTGCTGGTCGTCGTCTCCACCTCGTTTGGCTGCGGCGTCCACGTCCGACGCTTCATTCCCTTCCCACGAAGGCTCAACAGTCGACGCACTACCCCGGATAGGTCCGCGGAAGAGCGACTGGCCGTTCGACGGGGCGGACGGCGTGAGACGAAGACGACGACGAAAACACCTCTTTCGCCCCTTCCTGCCGCTTGATTCAAATCCGTTCGCCATTCGCGAGTTGTAGGTGAGAATCTGGTCCCTATCGATCGCTTCCCACTCCCAATTTCACGGTCGTCGTGCTCGCCGTCCGCAGAAGGACCGACGACCTTCGAAACCTTCGAGGGTTTGGTTTCTCACGGCCGGATTTGATGCAGCAAGTCCCGGCGTCTCACGCACGAGAACGCCGTGATCCTTGGTTGGCGTTGCGTCGGGCGCGGGAGGCGGAAGGGCCGGCGAGGGCGTTCGAGCGTGGCCGGCGGAAGCATCGGCGAAGGGTTCGACGAAGGAGCGGCGAGGAGCGCGGCGAAAGGTGTTATTTCGCCCTTTTCCTAATCGTGATAAAGGATTTCCTTAATCACGATTAGCGCTAATTAACCATGCTTAGTATTAATAAAATATAATTAATATAAGTTGTGTTAATATATGCTTAGATTAACTTAAGCATGATTAAGATTTGATTTACTAAGCTTAGTGGATAAGAAAATATTAATTTAATGAAAACGGTTGGGTCGAATCAAGTGGGGTTAAATCGGTTGGGTTTGAGTTAAGTTTGGGTTCGAGTCAAGTTGGGTTGGGTGAGCCGAATCAAATAAGTTGAACCTGGTTCGAGCTCGAGTCAAATTAGATTAAATTTAATTTAGCTGAACCGGACCCGAACCGAACCAAATCGAACCGAACCGAACCGAACCGAACCGGATGAACAGTAACTCGAATCGTTGACCGAGTCAACAGCTGACCTAGTCAGCATTGACCGGGCCCACCGCCGACCCAGTCAGCGTTGACTGGGCCCACTACTGACCCAGTCAGCGTTGATCAGTCAACGTCGACCGTTGACCAGTCCACGTTGACCCTTGACCAGGTCAGAAAAATAAATAAAAATAAAATAATATTAAAATAATAAAATAATATTAAAATAATAAAATAATATTAAAATATTAAAAAAAATCAAAAAATAATAAAAATTTCTATGGGTTCTACTTGGGCTCCTGGATGACTTGGGCCAAGTTATGGGTGAGTTTGATGAGTAGAAATTGAATAAAAAATCATTGAAGTTATTAGATAAAAATGCAAAAATATGATTAATTCATAATTCATTAGGTGAGATTAATCCTAAACATGCATAGGATTAATTTAATGTAATAATTATTTAATTGATAGATTTTAATTTATTTATCTTAAGGGAAATAAATTAAATCTATTTTAAATAATTTTTATTAAATAGGATTATTATGGGTACGCGATCCGAGAAGCTCGGCGGGTGATATTCTCCGCGCGACTTGGTTCCCAGGAGTAGATCGCTATCCCAGGTGCGTTGGTTCTCCGTTGGTAGGATTTATTCACGCTAGGGAATACCCGCTGGGGTTTCTTAGGAAAAATTCTTGGATGCCTTAAATATGATAAACCATAATGTTTGATAAGATTTAAATTGTATGCATGCTAGCATAGTTATCTTATCTAACATGTTTATTTGCTAGGTATCTAACATGCTTTATAAATCATGTCTTGCGTGTATTATTGCTTCCAGTATTATGTTAAATGATTATCATGTGGACATAGATAATACATGCGACATGTTAGAACCTTGGCGACGTCACCGCCACTTAGAGAAAAAGGGGCTTTTTTCCATATGCCCCGGTTGACCGCCGCGTCCCGACGGTGGTCGAACGGTGACGTTTCCGTTAGGCGCCACTTCCGAGGTTGATGCATAGCGGAGCATTGGGAGTACCACTCCCGACGTTATGCATAGCTCATATACTGGGAGCTGGTAGGGTAAGGGACTGTACACACTCCATGGTCATGTTAGACTGGAAATATGGAGCAAGTCCTTACCCGAAACCTTCACCCGCGCGAGTGTCGTTGTAGGCGGCCTCGTGATAGTCCTAAGATGGTTAGCTAGGATGAACCCTACCATGGACTTGGCACCGACGAAGTCGAGGGCCACTTGCGCCGATCTCGATAGACGTTGACGGCTATTGGACTGGGAAGGTGATTCCACATGCGACGCCTTGGACAGTGGATCCGTAGACCGCACGGCTATCACCCTTGACGTCTGCAGACGATCGGATGAGTAGTCCGGATCCTAGGGTGGTTATTCCGGCTAGCCGTGGCCGATGATATTTAAGAGAGGTGACCCTGTCTACGGGCAGTGTGTAGTACTACATGGGTGTCGTGACCCCTACGGTATCCGGGGAGGATGTAAGGGCACGACGGTTTCGCTAGGGGAGGCATGGTTGGCGACTAGTGAAACAACAGGAGAGGGACTCTGGGTCATCCGTCCTCTCTGCCAACATCAGTGCAGCGGGCATAGGTAGAGACAGAGACAGAAAGGCACTGATGGGCTTATTGATACTCTTAGCTAGGGTAGTCATTAAGCGTAGGCTGGCAGCCCGAGTTTATGAAACCTAAAAAGTCTCACTATGACGTAGGTGACATACTATTGATATGGACACTAGACATGACTAGGGTGACATCTAGTGACATGTACACATTTAATTATTTATTTAATTATTTGTTTATGCTGTCTATTTTTATATGAATTGTTTAAAACGAAATGGCATGAAAGATGATGATTAATTACCAAAGACATCCTAGAATACTCCTCCTAGCCTTTGATTTCCTTATTCGGTAGAGCCGTAATTTCGCATTAGGCCGCAAGGCTGAGCACACCGCGTTCAATGTGTGTGAGGTGTCGATGCACGAGACGAGATCGATGACGGAGGGTTCGTCGCGGGAGGTATACGACTGCTGTTATGAGTTTTCGTATGCCGGT
The DNA here is from genome assembly GCA_030544415.1 of Thalia dealbata. Lineage (NCBI taxonomy): Eukaryota > Viridiplantae > Streptophyta > Magnoliopsida > Zingiberales > Marantaceae > Thalia > Thalia dealbata. Next base: position 2,777,454 of record CM060454.1, read on the forward strand.
CTTAGATTTGTATTAGGAGATATCGGGACTGTATTTAAGATGTTATTTGAAAATGTGGGTGTATGTAGTTTAGTATTTGTATTTATGCCTTGTATGGGCTTGTCGGGCTCATACGGCGGTTGTCACGTGTCGTCCTGCGGGTCGGGGCGTGACAACTGCTGTTATGAGTTTTCGTATGCCGGTCTTAGATTTGTATTAGGAGATATCGAGACTGTATTTAAGATGTTATTTGAAAATGTGGATGTATGTAGTTTAGTATTTGTATTTATGCCTTGTATGGGCTTGTCGGGCTCATACGGCGGTTGCCACGTGTCGTCCTGTGGGTTGGGGCGTGACACTGGTGACAACGTAAAGGATGAAGGCACCGTTTGTGGCCGCCTACCGGGATTCCGCGCGGACCTACGGGCGCCGCGGAGACCGCTGCGTGAGGAAGAGGGAGTTGTGGAGGGAGGAGCTGGATTGACGTCGACGGAGGAGGTTGTGGCCGCCTATCGGGGATTCCACGCGGACGCCTGTGTGCACCGCGGAGGCCGCTACATGAGGAGGAGGGAGTGGTGGAGGGAGGATCTGGATTGGCGTCGGCGGAGGAGGATGAGGTGGGTGCAGAGGAACTACATGGTCTACCACTACTCCGCCGACACCAAGCGCTTCTCCTGTGGTTTTCCGATCAAGTGCTCCTTGTAAAATCCACTCGCCCTCTCCTCTGCATCCTCCCACCCCACCCCACCCACCACCCTAGAGTTGCTGTGAGTGGGAGGCGCCGGCATGGGATTTCGCCGCGCCATCTCCGGATACCAACACTTTCCCCTTTCCTCCTGCAAATCCACGCCCTCTCCGGCGTGGGATTTTGCCGTGCCATCTCCCGACACCAACGCTTCCCCCTTTCCCCTGCTAAGAATGAGGTGATCGATGCAAGGAGGTGTTACGGGTGGATTTGCAAGCAGGAGCGAAGGGGGAAGTAGCATTGCAGAGGGGCGGGCGTAGAGGAGAGAGCAAAGGGGAAGGGGAAGAAGCGTTGTAGAGGAGGGCTGCGGGATGGATTTGCAGAGGAGAAGGTGCGTGAAGCATTGGCATGGCGAAATCCTACGCCGACGACTCTTTTGGACATGGTCGCAGTTGGAGAAGAAAGAGGATGGGCGGTGACCGGCCGAGCGGACGAGCGAGGTAGCGGGCGAGTGGGTCACCGATCGAGCGGACGAAGCAGGTTTTTTATTTTTTTATTAATACAAATCGGTCAACCTGCCATGTTGGCACGTTGACATATGTTTGTTTCGGCAAAATTATTTTTGCCTGGTTATTCATGGCATTAAGATATTTTAATAAGTCATGATGGTGAAAAGCTACTAAAATAAATGTAATTAATTAATTAATTTCCTGGAATTGACCACATTTTAAAAAATGCATATTTTAGTAAAAAAAGTAATACATCGTATAAATAACAACCATAAGGCCTGAAACCAAAAAAAAAACTTTATCCACCCCTCATTCTTACCCTCTCCTCCACTTGATGGGGCTCTACGTTTATGCTGTCCAATCAAACGCTGGGCAAGAGGATGAGTACGTCGTGCCCTCTATCGCAACTCTCGCGTTCCCAAATCTCTCAATTTCCGCGCTGCGGAAAACGAAAATTTTCCATCAGCGCTGCTTCTCTTCACCCGCCCCGATCTCTCTCTCTCCCTGCCTTGTCCGATCGCAAAATTCTTCGCGGATTCGCTGTTCGATCCCGATCCTTCCGTGCTGCGTCGCTGCGGTCGATCGATTCGTGTAACTTTTATTTCTGAAGCGACCGGAATCTGGAAATTGTGTTTGGGGAGGTGGGTGGGTTTTGGCTTCAGGTGCCTCTTGCTCTGATTGAGAGAGATCTCAGCGCAAGAGAGGGAGATAGGGGAGTTTTGGAGCGCCGAGAGCAGTCATGTTCTATGGGACGGTCGTGTGGGATCCGTGGCTCATCGTGGCGCAGATCGTCTGCCTCCAGTCTTTGTACTATCTGAGTCTAGGGTTCTTCATGGCGGTTCTGGTTGGGACACGAGTATCCCGTATGAGCCTCATCTTCTTCTTCGATTTCTCGGCCCTCACGGCGTCGACCGTCACCGGATGGTGCGCGATCTCCGCTTTCATCCTAAGCTCCATTGCCGGGTAAACACATAAACTGTCTAATTTACTCTTTTCATATCTTATTGTTTTTCCCTAGACTGATGCTGATGAGTTAAATTTATGTGCTGTTGATGTTTCATATGAATTTCCCCAAGCGAACAATTGGTCTCAGAATATCTTGATCTGAATTCACAATGTTGCTAAGATTTACTGTTGTTTCTACACCATCGGATTTGATAAATTGCAGTAATTATCATGTATTCGTGTTGACTTCGATTTATTGAATAAGCTGTCAATATTTGCGTGAGGCAATTTGGTGCGGATTGTGATTCCACTCCAAAATTAAGTACAAAATGTACTTAATTTAAGGTTGGAATCACAATCCACACTAGTTGCCTTGTACAAAACATGGCCTTCAGGTCATGAATCAGCAGGAATCCCTTTCCTTGGAATCCTGCATGAGCTTATCATAAAGGTTTCCTATTTGTTTGATGGTGTAGCAAAGGAGGAGGAGTCGTATTGTTGGTTTCACTTTTCTTTACCCCGGTGGTCTTTTTTCACGAAGCATATGACAACACATGTACATATCCAGTCATGAGCACACGTGCTGTTACTTGTTCCCGTCAATGTTACCTCTTCCTGGGGAAACTGCAACTTGTTCTGAAAGATGCATATATTTTTTGGTTTCATACTATAATATTTGTCCTGTATATATATTTCTTAAGATATGAACGTTAGAGTTTTCTTCTATCACGCTGCATCTATTAGTTTCAGATTCAGTTAAAATCATTATATATTTGCATGTCTTTTGAATCTTCTATGCTATTGCAAAAGATGGTTGTCTTTCAAAATTTTACATAATTTTGACCCAGAAAAAAAAGGAAAGATTGAATGCATTGCTATCAAGTCCATTTCCAGGCGAACACTATATTACGAGCTTAGAAATAGTCATTTCTGTTTTAGTGTTAAAACACAATCATTATGGATTATGAACAATGGTAAGTTATAACACAAACATTTCCCTTAATTAAACCAATTTTCTTTTTTAAGCAGGGCAGTTTATTTGCTGTATTTGATAGAAAGAGCCAAAAAGTGCTTGGATTTTTCTGCTACCCTCTACATCATCCACCTCTTTATATGCATCATATATGGAGGTTGGCCAGCTTCGATTACCTGGTGGATAGTTAATGTCACTGGTCTGGCACTGATGTCTTTGCTTGGTGAATGGCTGTGCATTAGACGTGAGTTGCAAGAAATTCCTATCACACGACCTAGGTTAAGTAAGTAATCACTGTCTTCTTGTTATTTTGATTCATCGCTTGCAATCAGGTTCTTGACTAATATTTCTGAATTTTTATGTTTTAAATTTGCTCTTTCTTTGCGTCAGAAAATCTTCTCCTTTCTAAATTCTGTGAGTGCAGCATTGATGTCTCTGACTAAATTAAAACATACGGTTCCTAAAACCTTGCTTCTAAATGCTTAACTGTAGTTCAAAGTAGAGTTTAATCTGCAATTATAGGTCCTCAGCTAATTTTTTCTCAGTTCTTCTCTTTTGAATATCTTTCTATTTAGTACACCTTCAGGTTGTAACTATTAAGTAGATCTAGAGAATCGTAATTCTTAAATAAGCCTTAAATGAAAGGAACTATGAAGAGTTAAAGTGGTAGTGAGAAGCAAACCAATTTTGAAAAATGCTATTCATTCTTTAGCCTTTTTTGTGTGTGAAAAGAGCAAGTAATTATATCCAGAAGCAATCGGTTTAAAGATAAATTTATAGCATACCCAATTATTTATTTCCCTTTGTCTTTCTTTAACCATCCATTTCAAGAATTCTTTGTGTCTTAGATGCATTTTTCATTTCTGGAACTTGGAAATTTTGGGGCTACTTTTCACACACCTACTCGCATGTGGGTATTCAGGCTTGGGCTCCTTCATAGTTTTACCCAACAAAAAGAACCTTAAAAGAAAGGATAGCCTGCGAGCATTTTATGGGCATGTGACTCATCATCCAAAGGTCCCAGCTAATAGGGCCCTCATTGTGAGTCAGGACTTTACAATAGACCACCAATTACTAATGACCACATTTAGTACTCTGACCTGGTCCATAGAGTGCTAAAAATATCATCCGCAATAGAAGCATGGCCCCTCAGAAGGTAACGGTTGCATTTGACCTTCTAAAGGAACTACCACTTGCTATTGAGGTCGGACTCCTATGCCAATCCAAGGGTAGTTTTTCATTACATCAAAGTGGTTCGCTCTGTAGAAAGCCATCTGCTCTTATAGTAATTCAAGATGTTGCGTGTGGGTTTCTACTCATATTTATACAGGTTTCTATTATCTACTTTTTAGTATCGACAGGAGGATGGTTACAAACGCCTCCATGACAACTAGTTTTCAGTTATTAATTTTAGTGCTCTTTATCTGTTGACTTATTCAAGCTTTCTTCTTTGTAGACGTTTGACAAGTTAAAAGAGCATGTGTATGACAAACCCAAACACAGATAGAAGGTGCTCCCTCTGTAACCTTCAGCATGTCAGGAATTGCCAGCATCTCAGAAATATAATGTGGATTGCATTGGGCCGCAGCAAGTGATTCTTTTGCAATAGACAAACTGTGCGTCAAGCGTCTGCTTCTGGAGGAGCTTAGAAATCACAGGAAATCTCAAGAGATGTATAATTATACCTGAGCACCCATCCGGGGTCTTGCGTATTTAACTTGCAGTCCTCATTTTATTGATTGTTTCATTGCAAGGTTACCCAGAATCCTTGCCTTTCACGCATTGAATGTTTGCTGCACGAACAAAATGAATTCAAGTTTGGTTTATCCAGAGTTTGGGGTTCCCTTAAATTATCTCTTATAGTTCAGCAAAGTAATCGAATCTTGTTACTTCTAACTATGCATATTTTGATTTGCCCAAGCCCTTGCTTTACGGTGATCAAAATTGTCGTATCTAAATCACCAATGTCGCATTAATTTGTGGGTCTGCGTGCTGGCTTGATTTTGTTATAAAGTATACAACATAAGTATATTTTAAGATTAATTGAAGACGCATTGGTTGTGTTGAATTTTTTAATCATTATTGGTTGTAGTTAATATTATTGACTATTAGCCACTTATGGTGCATTAATAATCATTTAGTAATAGTAAGCCTCGATGAACTGAACCGAGTTTAATAACGTTGCAGCTGTCGAACGAGCTGTGTGTGTGTTTTCTTTTTTTAAACTCCGAGTTTTCCGAAAAATAATTATCTTTTTTTTTTATATATGAACTCAAACGCGAGAGTTCCGACGTCAGATGGAAGCCTTCTGTTTGGTGTCGGATTACTCCTTCACCGTTGGATGACCTCCCTCCTCCCGCATCGGACGGCAACCCTCCCTCGTCCAGCTTCAATGCATACGGATCAAGGAAAACGGGGGGGAATACGTGTGCAGTTCAAAGTTTCAATGCGCCGACTTAATCGACTACCCGACTATCGATTGGCTATCTGATGGGACCCATGATCAATGCCACTCCTCGAACGGGTACGTCTTCGGGCGGGGCATAAACTAGTAGGGAAAGATACTCCCTGCCTATGTGATGCACATGCTGTTCTCTCTCTCTGTATCTATATATATATATATATATATCTCTCTCTGAAGAACCGCGCCGGCCTCATATTCCGGTTGCTTTTTTATTTTCCTCGGGAATTCTAGGGTTCCTTTTTCTCGCGCGCGGGCGCTGCGCTGCCTTTCTCCGCCATAAACCGAAGCCAAGAAGTGGGATTTTTGTTTGCCGTGCTCTCCTTCTCGCTTTGCGTACCAGTTGCTCGATCGTCGCAGTCGGCGATAGCAAAGGAGCCGTCAGTTGTCGGTAAAAAAGAAGTAAAGAACCTCTGGCGCCGACCTTATCGTCCCTCTCCCGGATCTTCTGCTGTAGCCGCTGCAATCGATGTATCCTATCTTTTTATTGTTTTTTTTTTGTTTCCCCGTCGCGGTATGTGCGTTGAACTTGAAAGAAGTTGCCTGACTGTGAGGAGATCTGGTTGTTTAGCTCGATATTAGGCCATATGGCGATTCTGTTTCTTTCTTCTTTTCTTGTTTGTTTCTCCCTTGGTTCGTCCTGATGTTTACTGGTTTTTCCCAAATTCAGCTTTTGACGTCTTTTTTGTTTTTGGCACGACAGCGACCTTTTGCCGAACTTTAGACGTCTGTATCGAATATTGAAGATGATATCTTTGACTATTATCCTGCTTTGTAGATTCCGAATGTCACGTTTTTTTTTTCCTTTTAAATTTTGCTTCCAGTTCGATATCCGGGTTAAGGAAGTCGCAATTGTCTTGGTTGTTAGGTAAAGTGTACAGCATAATCAACAATGTGGTTGGCTTGTTTTAGATTTTCTGACTTGTATTTTGGATAATAGAACTACTACTTCTATTGAATTTCTATTGTCATTAGATAATTGTCGCATTCTTTTTTCCATGCAAAATCATCATGTGTATTTCCTTTTAGTTTCTTGTTGCTTTGTGGTTCTCCTATATGATTTACCCATGATGTTCACTGATTAATTAAGCTTATTGTTTGCTTATTTCAGTTTATTTCTCCTCTTGCAGTCAGGACACTCAGAATACATCTGGAATCTAACTCGTAAGGCCTGGTGGTTTTAACTTCCTGAGCTAATCAAAATGCCCAAGCAAAGGCGGTCACGTTCTCTGTCCTTTGAAAGACGATATCATACATTACCATACCCATCTAGTTCTTCCTCACGAAATCCACACCCAGCTAGTTCCTCAGGTAATCCAGCTGATTCTGTGGAGTTAACCAAGAATGCTGAAGAATGGGAAGACGTTCGTTGCCCTGTGTGCATGGAGTACCCTCACAATGCTGTTCTCCTTCAATGTTCGTCGTATGACAAGGGTTGCCGTCCATTCATGTGTGACACAAGCTACCGTCATTCCAACTGCCTGGATCAGTATCGGAAGGCCTTCTCTGAATTAAAGTCTCAAAATAATGTTGACGCCACGGAGCAGCTAACCAACATGGTATGCCCTCTCTGCCGTGGACTTGTCACTGGTTGGACAGCGATAGAGTCTGCTCGAAGGTATATGAATGCTAAATCAAGGAGCTGCTCTACAGAGTCGTGCCCGTTCAGTGGCGCTTACGGTGAGTTGAGGAAACATGCTAGGAAAGAGCATCCATCTGCTCGGCCATCAGAGGCAGACCCTGAGCGACAGCAAGATTGGATGAGGATGGAGCAACAACGTGATATGGGTGACCTATTCAGCATGCTTCACTCAGCTATTGCTGAACAGGATGGGGTGCATGTAAATGAGGATGGTCAGGAGACTAGTGGCAGCACGTTTGTATTTCCCTCAATGTCCATGCTTTTGGTCGTGCATGTGCGTCGAGCAGGAGGTAACGACATTGGTTTGCCATTTTGGGCATGGCTTTCCAGCTCAAGAAGATCAGCTAGGGACATGCCAAGGAGACAAAGGGGAAGAAGAGTGATTGGTTTGGGAAATACTCTAAGCACTTCAGTATCTACTCACAGTAGAACGCATCAGGGAAACAATGATGATCAGTCGAATGGTGGTGATGGATCTGATGAGGTGGATACCACTTTTCATGATAATGAATGAAGATGGCGAAGGCAATTTTGATGATGTCAGATGAGGATTCATACCGATGCTAGTTCTTTGTTTTGTGTTTCTGTTCTGGACTGAACTGAATTAATCTGTCCACTCATTATTGGACTATGATCCTTTTGCACTTGCTGCCAGTTTTGGATGGAGTTTTGATCATGCATGATGCACTATCATTGCAGTTCTAAAGAAAGCCGATGTGCTTTATATGGCTCATAGTTTGTGCTTCTCTTACCACTGCAAGTGGCATTCATTGACTGACATAAAGTTGCTCTACTGCTTATCCGATGATATTTTTGACCTTCTAGCAAATGACAATCTGCTGCCTCATCCGACTACAATAGAGAAATAAAAGAACCAATTATGGTGTCATTTGAATAATATTTGGCGCTTCGTTAAACTTTAGCCAGCTCTTTGCTGTGAGAATCAGATACTCTTCGTTTTGCTGCAAGAATTTGTGATGTCAGACAGGCAGTATTGCTGAGCAATGGAGACTGATCCAGGTACCCTGTGAAGTTGGTCTTTCTCAAAATTGTGCATTCCAATATAATATGATTCCTGCCATAGGGATTATTGTTTTTACCTATTCTTTTCCGTGGTAAATAATAAAACTCATGCTCGATGTTTGTTTCATCAGATGCATTAGTATTATTCTGAATCCTTTTTTTTTTCTTTTTGTATCCACTGATATGATATATCCACTGTAAGTCTCGAATCCATAGCCATCTAGTTAAAAAAATTAAGCTTCAACTAGCGGAGCAATACAACTTGCTCTCATGTGCTATTAGTTGTTACTCATAGTCATAAAAATTAGACAGATGAGTCTTATGATGATTCTATGAAAAAAACAACTAGCTGAGCAATGCAACTTGTTCTCATGTGCCATTAGTTACTCATAGTAATAAAAATTAGACAGATAAGTCTTATGATGATTCTCTGAAAAAATCCGGTATTCCTCCAATCTTTTAATAAAATTCACAGATCTATCAACAAGAACTGGTCAACAGGGGAAGAACAATCTTGCAGTCTTCAAAGTACAAAGGTGATACAATTTTTCATTCATATAGAAAGGCAATAATACATGCATACTAACAAGCTGCCAGAACCAAAGCTACAAAGCTTAGTATGACAGTCCTTTTGCAATTCAAGATCACCATAACTTTTGGATAAGTCGCATACTACTGATATACTAATTAGATATACTCTCATGATGATGACAACGATGATTCAATCGAAGACACACCTTACACGGTTATGAGCGAGATCCATCGAGCCACAACCGTGCAGTAAGCCATTTGCAGACTGCATCCATCTCTTCTGGAATTGTGTAGTGTTCGAGTCTGTGATTTCGTATCATGTGCTTAGTTAGGCAAAACAAGCTATCACTCTGCAGTTTGAAGGAAAAAAAAGTTAAAGAACTTACCCATTGTAGGCCTTAAAGCTCATATTCCTAAACCCAGACAGCCTTAAAATCTCTGCTGACCTTTCTCCTTTTCTGTATGGAACAACACCATCCCCTACAGAGAGGGCAATTAGAGATTCAGAATTCCTTGTCCGTGCTGGTCAGGCATCCTACATGGGGTTTAAGGTTTTATATATAAGTTACCTCTTCCATGGCATAGCAGAAGCGGCAAGAAAGCAGCTCTTCTTGCAGCTTCTTGTGAACTTTCCACCTTCATCTTCAAGCTCCTACATGTTATAATGGAGTTGCTTTTTCTTCACCCATCTGTCAAAAGAAATTTAATACTTTTTGGGACGACTTGAGCTTAGAACAGACCTGGAACATGGAAGCCAGCCACTGAGACCGATAATGGCACAGAGGTTTATGGGATAGAGACTTCCATTTCCATATCTTCCATGTGCAAAACAAGTAGCAGAGTATAAAGCAGTTGCAGCACCCATGCTGAATCCGCCGATACCAAGTTTTACTGCAAAAGTTAAGGAAACCTGAGTCAGTCGACAGTCCTAGTGAGTTCCAGAAGAAACTACTTCAATTTAAAGTAGAAAGCAACAAGATACGAAATGTATAGGCTACAAAACAAGACCAGAAATTTATACCATCAGCTGGCTCAGATGACAAGAGATTTGCAATGTGCGCCGCTGAGGCATCCAATCCATCACTGTCGTCAGGACCATCCTCTGTAATGTCTCCAACATCAAACCCTAGGAAGAAAGAAGGCACAGAAGGTTGTGTCATCCACAAAAACATAGGATTATGAAAGCAAGGTTCGGGTAGAGATAGCTACATGCTGTGCAGGGAAATCCACCGAAAATGGCCATGGGTCGTGTAGGAGCAGTAGGACATATCCATTTAATCTGCAATTTACATGTTTGTGTTTGTATTGAAACCACCATGTAATCAGCAAACAAGTTATGATGAACTATGGCTTCTGAAGAAAATGGTCAGGTAAGGGAGGCTAATAAGTGTTCAAAACATTATGAAGAATCTTACATTCGGGAGGGGAAGGGTCTCCAGGAGCTGGGACCAGCTGCACATGACAAATATGTGTGAAAATTAGCTTAAGAAAAAATCATTTCAGTTCAAGAAGGCATCTGAAGTTATTATTCTGCAATACTCATATTACTGACATGATGGATGAAACTCAAGTTTGAAAAACACACCATCTTATGGACCATTGTAGAAATTTTCTAATGTTGATTATGAGAAGTGCAAATCCAAATATCATGTTCAGCAACAAGAATGCGGACTCTTTCGGTATATATTTTGGTTTTTCTTTCGTGTATGGAAACCTTTGTAAATTGATGATTGCCCATGGCAGTCGAGTTTAGATGCATAACCTCGAAGAACACGCTGTTTTATTTAACTGATGCCTGATTCTGGAAGCTTCAAAAAAATCTGTGCGTGTGTGTGCGCGTGTTTGCGTAATATATTCTGACTTGCAAACTCCGGGGAAATCATTAGTTGAGAATGAAAAGGGCCAAAGTGATTAGGTTCATGGTTATGGTGTGTTGTATCCAGCTGCATTTGTTTAGTGTTGGAATTTTGCATGGATTGGACAAGGGTTAAAAAGTTATTCCCCCCCTGAAGTGCTACCACTCATCAGTGCATTGACATTCCTGATTCTCCACTTGTTTTCATTCGTCTTTTTTACTCAAAAAAGAGAATTCTATATATACATGTTTAGAAGAAAGAACAATACGACGTTTTAGGTAAAAGCAATACTAGGAATATGTGCAGTGAGGATAACAGATTGTCCACCGTTTTCAATCATTTTCTATGAAGATGATAATAAATAAAACCCTAAGCAACAATGACACTACTAAACATTCTTTTCTGCACTTGAATATAAAATTAAATAAAGAATTGGACAGTTTCTAATGGCATAAGCTTTGGATGTGATGAATCTTAACTTATGTCTTCCTGATCTAAATTCAATCAGTCTGCATATTGAGCTGCAGCAAATGCATGATACAAGTTCATGTCTAGGACTAATTTTTTTTTCTTGATGAGTTGACCTAGTCGAATACACGTCTTTGATTTTTTTTTTTAACAAACCGAGGGTGAGAGTGAGAGAGAGCTGACCTTGATCCATTGTCACCTATGCCATGAAGCCAAACAATGGTGGCCTGGTGCCTTCCCTTGGGCCTGACCACATAGGTTCTGCCATATTCAACGTGCCTCCTGGTTGCTGTCCTTCCTCCTGCATTCATTTGCCAAACGCCATTAGAGCATGGACAGCTTGGATGCAGCAGCAAACGCATCGGCAGAAGGAACTGAAGGGGGAGGCTAACCAGAAGAATAGGAGCTGCTACCGCGGTACATTTCTGAACTCAAAACACCCAACGATTATTGACTGATTAATTGAAAGGCCCTTTCCCTGCAGTGGAGGAGTGGGGCTGAGCCCCTATTTATAACCATCGATCATGGCAAGCAAAACAGATAGAGGAAGGGGGAGGAGAAGAAACCAGGAATCGGCATCCGACCACAGTGGAGCAAAACCAACAGCCGAGAGAGCAAGTGAGCGAGGAGCTGCTCTTTGTAGATTGGATTAGAGTAGCGTAGACTACTAGAGCAGGGTAGAATAGGAGTGGAAAGATGTGCAGCGCCCAATAAGGTAAGAAAGATTAAAATGTGTTAGAGAACAAAAGCCATTGAATCTTTTTTTTTCTTCTTTTTGGAGGCAGAGAATCTACTGAGAGAGTGAGAGCACACCCATGTTCATCACTCTCAAAGCGGCTGCTGCAAGAAGTGGGGAATCAATGCTTCTCCTGGCAGTGGAGTAGAACCAGCAGGTATACATATAATATCTCCTGTCCCTCTCTCTGATCATCAGGGTTTTTAGAACAGCTGCAATCAGCCGGTTCAGTTTCAATCTGGTTTTTTTTTATCAGTATCTGAATTGGTCAAGAAGTAAAATATTAGAGTTGAGCGAGAACCAAGCATGGGAATAGTCTGACAGAGAATTATTGTCTCATGATCTCATCACCATCCCTTGTCCTCATGGGATAGAGATTGTTAAGAGGAAAGGAATCGAAATGAAGTGGCTGATGCTTTTTTTTTTCTTGGCCCCAGTTTAAGTGCTAACTTGACGATGACACAAAGACAAAGGAGCCATGCACCCTGAACATAGGATCCTTCTGCCATTAGATCCTTGCTGCCCTTCTCGTTAACCTACCGCTGTGTGCATAGGTGAATTAATTATTAAGGGCTTCCATGGCCGACACTCTTTATGTTTAATTAGTTGCAGTTAAACTTGTACCAGATTTAAGACTTTTAAGGACTTCTAGTTCGTAGGTGTCCTGTTCAAGGTAGGTGTACCTTTGCGGTGGAGAAAAGGGAAGTGCCTTTTGCATGTAGCCCTGGGATATAATTATTGAGGTCCAATTAGTGAACTTAAGAAGCCACCTTCTCTACCTGCAAATTCTAGAATAACTCTCCTCTGTTATTAATTAATCTTTTTTATCTTTATACCAAACTGCTCATGTCAACTCCTCCATCCAAATGGAATCCTATGCAGCACTCCCTAGATTATTATTATTTAATTATTAGATTCACATTTCTCTCTATCTACCTATCAACCTATACACCTGCACAGCACACAAGACGACGAAAAAAAAAACTGTGAGCATGCGCAGCTGTTCTTCATTCCTGTATAAGAAGAAGAATACGGTGAGAAATAAAAGAGGATGAGGATTGATACCCTACTTTTTACACCCGTTGACCTAGACTTGTCTAGTACAGAATCCAAGAGCAAAGAACATACTACTTTTTACACAAGTCAAACTGGGTGCGTGCTGATATGTAGAAGATATATGCATATTAATATAAGCTATTGCCGGGCTACTCCCTTCTACTATGTTGCTTGGAATCTGTTCTTTCTTTTTATTTCTCCCTATCTCTTCACTTATTTATGTCGATTGATTTCTGCATGTGGAAGGTGGAATCTTCGTCTGACATCTATCTATCTATCTATCTATCTGTATTGACAGGATTAATTAATTTAATCAGGATGATATTCAATGCTTTCTTTGGTACTTGACATTGCTGCTGAAGATGGATTCCGTGCCATGCAACATTGTATCCACCTTTAAGGAGTTGGATTGGCCGGAGCATGATCAGCCAGTGCAGGAAGGAATAAAGGTAAAAACCTACAATTTGAAGGCTCAACATTGCTGGGGTATAACGAAGTAGCGCAAATGAGCTTCAAGGCATGGGACGCCCCAAGATGGGATGGGATGCACATCAAGACGTGCCCAAAACACAAGGCACTTAAGCAGTAGGTGAAGGACTCGAGCAGGATGCTCCTGAGGTGCTACTAAGTTTAGGACTTCACTTGTGCAGAAACTCCCAGAATGCTCTAGAATGCACGCAGCAGCAGCCCTGGAAGTTGGTTTCTTATCTTAGTTTATCTAAATGCTTTTTAAGAGGAAAAGAATTTTAAGAGCATGATTCTGGGACAAGGAAGACTTGTCAGCTTTTGAATTTATAAAGATTTAAGGGTAGTCAAAAGTGTTTCTGGAAGAAGAAGAAGAAGGTGAGACTTGAGTTGTACTGTGGGAGGATTGCGTTGTTTGAATCTTATAAAAATGATGTAAATGAACAGTTCAATAGAATTTTTTTCATTTGACTTCATCTCTGTCTTCTGATCGTTTCATTGAATTCCTCTTCAGCGCAGAGATGAACTTTATAAGTTATTGAAGAATTGAGAAGGGGAGGATGAAAGAAAGATTGCTTCATGATAGAGAGAGGTTGAGACGCCGCTATCGAGCCGATAGGAAGGAGGCATCGCCCATGGAGTAGGCGACCGATGACGTGCTGCCCAACTCCAGTAGTTCAACCGTGGCCGCGTGCATCTCCCCAGCGCCGGCGCCGGCGCCTTCGTCGGAGGTGAGGAGGTTGTAGATCATCGCCTCCGTCTGCGGAGGGGCCTCGTCGACGGGGATCCTCCCCTCGAGCATGTCCACCACCCTCGCCATGCTCGGCCGCAGCTCCGCCTTGTCCTGGATGCACCAGAGCCCCAAGTGCACCAGCGTCCGCACCTCCCTCTCCAGCGGCGGCGGAGACGCGCCGCCGGTCAGCCTCCCATCGAGCACCTCCATCATCCTCCCCTGCCGCACCTTCTCGCTCACGATCTTGGGGAAGTACGACCACTGCCTCCGCGACGCGTTGCTGCCGCCCTCGAGCTGGATGCTCCGCCGCCCGCCGACCATCTCCAGGAGCACCATCCCGTAGCTGTAGATGTCCGACTTGTCGGAAACGCCGGTCCCGATAAGCCACTCCGGCGCCAGGTAGCCGCGCGTCCCGCGGACGGTGGTCACCACCCGGCTCTCGTCCCGCCCCATCAGCTTCGACAGCCCGAAGTCGGCCAGGAGCGCGCGGAAGCCGTCGTCGAGCAGGATGTTCTCCGGCTTCACGTCGAGGTGGAGGACGCGTCTGCGGCAGTCGTGGTGCAGGTAGCTCAGGGCCTTAGCCACGTCGACGGCGGCGCGGTACCGCAGCGACCACGGCAGGCACCCGCGCCTCCTGTCGCCGCCCATGCTGCTGTGCTCGTCGTCGGAGGGGAAGATCCACTTGTCGAGGGAGCCGTTCGCGACGAACTCGCAGACGAGGAAGCGGGCGCCCCTGGGAACGACGCAGTAGCCAAGGAGGCGGACGAGGTTGACGTGCTGGACGCCGGCGATGGCGGAGACCTCGGAGCGGAACTCGCGGTCGCCGCGCTCTGCCGCGTCGATGCGCTTCACGGCGACGGGCGTGCCGTCTTCGAGAACGCCCCGGAAGACTGCGGCCGAGGAGCCGGTCCCGATCAGGGACTGGAAGTTGTCGGTGGCGGCGACGAGGTCCTCGAGGCGGAACTTGATGGGGAGGCCGGCCACCTTGCGGAGGAAGCTGTACTCGACGCGGTGCTCCTCCTGGTCCAGGGTGGACCGCCGGGCGAGGGACACCTGCCGCCTGTGGAGGGCGGTATACATGGAGAGGAGCCAGGTCAGGACGGCGAGGACGGCGGCGAAGCCCACGCCGAAGGCGATGAAGAAGGCGAGGGTGGGGCCGAGGCAGAGCCAGAGGATGACGAGCAGGACGAGGAGGATGATGACGGCGGAGGCAGCGACTGCCTTCGCACGCTGGGCGTCCATCAGCGATGGAGAAGAGGAGGACGATGAATCCAAGTCCTGCAGTTGATGGTTTGCAGTGAGGCCGCCATGGTTGGGTGATGAAGCTCTTGCGGTCAAAGCAGAGTGACCTCTGCGCTGAGAACAAGTCAAGCTACGAGACACTGCGCGAGCGGACTGCTTCTTCTTTTCCCTTCTTTTTATTAAATAAAACCCTAACATTTGATTTCGTCAATCTAGTTCAGTTTTTTCTCATAATTAAGCAAACAATTAATTATCTTAATTTATCAGAAGTAAATAATAATAATTTGAAGGAAGGAGCTGAAGTTGACTTGATCGTGAGCAAGCTCGCCCGGAAAAATGGGTTGACTTTAATGCCCCAAAAATCAGGAGCATTTTTATTTCTCATTTTTTTAAAAGAAATATATAAAAATATTAAAAATTACATAAGATAATTCTTAAATTATTAAAATATTATGTTTTCAATTAGGGTAAACTTACGCCTTAAGCTAAAGATATAGGACGAGGTTTAGGCTGATAATATTAATTGGAGAAGCACACTTATAGAAAGGTAAAGACAGTGCTTATCACAGGTTATTTTTTGATATCAGAGAGTGATTATAATAACAGATGGTAATACTTTGATATCAAAGAGAATTGAAGAGTGATTGTAACTTTGTAGTTTTGTTTTTCTATTTTCTACTTAGTGATATTTTAAACAACCCTTATAGATATTTTATTTATAATAAAAAAAACAACCAATGGGCCGATTAACCCCTTTCTTTTAAGACCAACAGCCCAACACCCATCTTGTGACTTGCTGTGAATTATTATTTTATTCTTTAAAATTTTAATAAATCTTTTAACACAACCTTCCATATTTAAATTTATCACTCTAACCATATCAACATTATGCATCATTAGCAGTAAATATACAGCAATATAAAATTCCCCCTTTTACTTAGTCTAACCCTCAACCTACCACTACTGCTATAATAATCATTTAATCAAATAAACGAGCAGGGTAAATAATCTCACGCCACAACCAACGCACCACATCTCATCATACGAAGATTATAAAATAATTACGTAACGCCAACACGATCGAGATATATCTGACTTTGTGTTTTTTTTTTCCTTCTTCGGTCATAACAACGCAGGACGTACGCGATCGAAAACCAGCCAAAAATGGAAGAAAAAGAGATCGATCGAACATGCAGTAATTGCATTTCAACAAGTCGACAATATTTATACGCCACGTTGACTTCGAGAAGCACACAGATATTATTAATTAACTAATATTTTATATTTCACATGCACGACGCGTACGCAGGATGACGACAAATTGCACGGCAAACGTCCCCGGTCCCACCTTAATTAATTATTTAACGGATAAACAGTTACTCTATTTTTTATTTACCATTTTAACCTTAAGTCTAACAATTAATTAATATATATTATTCCTCTATTCTTATTTTTTATCGTAAAAATATATATTAAAAAAGGTAGAGGACAGCTGACGGTGTCCTTCGGTAACAGGCAACAGCCGCAGCCGCCGGTTATTACTCGCCGCGCGTCGGCTTTCCGTCAAAGCCATGTTTTGACCCGACACGCTGCGAGTCTCGTCTTTTTATTTTTATTTTTTTATTTTTGCCCTCTTTTATCCGTCGCGAGATTCTCGTCTTTTAATTTTTCTTTCTTCATTCTCTGAATCTCTTCAGCATGTCACGTTGTCTTCGAACTTTTTAAAATTAATATCAACACATTAGAGATAACTCTCTCTCTATATGTATATATATTGCAAAATAGATTGATTCACGAAAAGTCAACCGGTTTATTATTTAAAAAACATATATTATTGTAAAATATACTGCGGGCGGATAAGCATGCAATGATTCGTCACGCAGCAATCTTCCTCCTCCTCCTCTCTATCTCTGCGAAGAAGAAGAAGAAGAAAATATTTTTCAAATCAAATCGGCACCGAGCTGGTGGGGTGAAACGGCCAAGTGTGGTTTAATTTTTAATCCATTTTACGTCGTTAATTCTTCTCAACCGGCGTGCCGACGATGGGATGGCGTGACTTGTACGAGCACGCGACCCCACGCCTACCCGCTCTGCGACCCGATTCAATGCCTTCAATTACCACCCCCAACCCCCTTCGACGGCGTCACGTGAACCGGGATAAATAAACGAATAAAATAAAAGTCGGTGGACCAAGCTGACCGTCTCTCGTGCTGCTCTAATCATACCGAATACATTTTAATCGGTAAATATTCATATTTAATTTTTAAATCATACGATTTACTCTCATAATAAATATATTATAATTTTAAAAACTCAACATATTTAATAATAAATATATTAATGGCAGCATTAATAGGTGCATGGGTGCAGTGTATGCTTTAAAAAAAATAATTTAATTGGACAGCCATGTATCATTTTTTAAAAAAAATTAAATATTTCAGGTAATTAAACTAATTTAACCAAACCAAACTTTAAAAAATTATCATCCTAAATATTTTCTGTTTATAATAAGATAAACCTAAATCATCATCCTTATACAGTTTTTAACTAGATAATCAGTATATCTTATTATAAAGTAATTAAGTATTTCTATTAGATAAAATAGATATGTTAATAACCAAAGAGATAAATATTTTATATATAATATATTACTATTTCAACTAAATATATATTTATCTAAGTTTGAAAAGTTTTAAGTAGATAATTTTAATTATATATTTAATTAAATTTTAATATGTTTGTTTTTATCAAGCATGCCATATTTATTATTGTTATTTAAAAAAAATGAAAGGGGGGTCGTTATGCCTTCATATGCTCTACAGTTTTTTTGAAAAAAAAGGCTTACTGGTAATGGGTGTGACTACTTCCAAGGAGAGTTATGTCAACCCTCCAATTAAATGCTCGTTGGAGCCTCCAAGAGTCAACTCTCTCTCTCTCTCTCTCTCTTTCATATATATAATATCATATATATAACATCATATTATATCAATGGAAAACAAACCGATTGGGACAAATTGATTTTAAAATTCATAGAAGCAATAATTCAAACTAATTTTTTTCTCTTAAACAAAAAAACATATGGAAGAAGAATCATATATTATTTGGTAAAAGTTATCAATAATTATTATTTATAATTTCCGATGAGCTACTATTTCCCTTAGTTAAGTCATGGAAATATAAGATTCAGTCTAATAAACATTACAATAGTAATCCTTAGTTATTTAATATAAAGTAACATTTGATTCAAAAAAAAATTAAAAAAATATTCTAACTAAATATTTCTTCTTTTACCAAATATTTATTTATTTTCATCTAAATATTTTAAGCCTTATATATATAATATCATATTTAGAAGTTGACAAATATATTCATTAAAAGAATTCACAATCATCTGTTATGGTAATTTTTTTGGATACCTCCTCCAATCTCAAATTGGATAATTTATATTATTTTAACTTCTCAAATTGAATAACTTGTATTATTGTTTAACTTCTAGTTCTAGGTTAATTATTTCAGTCCGGCCCTCCAATTTTTATTTATTTTATCTCATTCAGTATGACCTTCTAAATTCATTTCAAAAATAAAAAAAATTAGATTTTAAAAAATAGAAAATAACTCTGGAAATAAATTTTTTTACAAGAAATAAATCGGAAAATAATAATAGTAAAATAGGAGATAGAGAAATTTTTTTTTTGAAGAGCCACCTGTGCTTTGCTGTGAAGGGGGGTCCCTATAAATACGAGATCTGCAGGGGAGCAGTCTTCTCGCCTCATTCATTCCCCAAGCCCTCGATAGAAACCTCTCCTCCTCCCCCCCTCTTCAAGGCAAGAACACGGGCGGAGATGATGAAGAAGAGATCAGCTCTGCGGCCTCCGTTCTTGTCTTGCTGCGAGGAGAAACCGAGCGCGGTGAGGAGGTGATCGAGCGAGCGAGCAGGCGAGAGAGAAACCTTCGGACGGTTCTGTTTGGAGATAGATAAGAGGGGGGGGATCGATGGATGTAGATCGATCGGGGGGCGACGGGGAGTAATGCCGGAGTGGAGGACGACGAAGATGCCCCACGTGCTGATGCCCAGCATGTGCGGTGCCGCCCACGAGGTGGAGAAGGAGATATCGAGGGATGGAAGCCAGTACAGCCTCTCGAGCGGGATCCTTCCCTCCCTCGGGGCCAGGAGCAACCGAAGGATCAAGCTCCGGCGGTACATCATCTCGCCTTACGATAGAAGATACAGGTATGGGGTTGTTGTTCCGTCTATGTCCTCGATGATTGCGGAGATATGCGATTGGAAATTTCGAATCGTCGGACGTACTTCGTGGCAATCATTGTTCCTTTTTTTAATTTCATTCTACTGCCTCCGGCTCCCTCTGTACAGTTTTTTCCCTTCTTGTTCTTTTTGTCTTTACCTGTAATCCCTCTTCCTCTTGGTACGAAGACGTGCGCATACCGAAGTTTTCCCTTAAAAATTAGTTTCCTTTCCTTCTCAGCTTTTTCTATTCACGAGGAAAATGTGAAAGGGCCAAAACGTGTCGATACGACCCTTTCTCCGTGCTTGATCTCTGCTTTATGAGAGGAGGTGATATCTCTTTTTTTCTTTTTTTGCTGGAAAGTGTGCATTTGCCGGCAAAGAAAATGTGAACTTTCTTCGTCATTCATGTTCCTTTTGCAACGCCATCATTGATGGATACAGTTTTGCCTTTTCTTATTTGTTTCACTTCAATCGATTTGGTATTTCAGCTCTTAATTAATAAAAAGATTTTTTTAAAACTGTTTTTTAAAGAATTAATTGCGTTCGCATTGCTGATGTTGAAATTGTTCTTCGCAGAGCATGGGAGACATTCTTGATCGTTCTGGTCATCTATTCTGCTTGGGTATCTCCTTTTGAATTTGGATTCCTTTACCCCAAGCATGGAGCTCTTGCTTTGACCGACAACATTGTCAATGCATTCTTTGCCATCGATATCATTCTAACCTTTTTTCTCGCCTTCCTTGATCGAACTACTTATCTGCTCGTGGACAGCCGTAAGCAAATTGCATGGAGGTATTTGACCAGCTGGTTTATTCTCGACCTTGTCTCCACAATCCCTTCTGAATTGGCTCTGAAAATTCTACCTAAACCTCTTCGGTCATATGGATTCTTCAACATGCTGCGGCTTTGGCGTCTCCGAAGAGTCAGTGCACTATTTGCTAGGTAAGGTTCTCATATCATCGAGAAGTTGCTCAACTATTATTCGCCTCTGTTTGCAGACCTGAATCTCGTTGGAGAGTTAAATAGCTGACTATGCTTGGTGCAAGATAACATTCGGAAATTAGCGGTTAACTTTTGCTCCGGGTGTGATTTATATCGCCCCCTGACTGATACACACTTTATTCTGCTAACTTGTCAGGCTTGAAAAAGATAGGAACTTCAATTACTTTTGGGTTCGATGTGCAAAACTTATTTGTGTAAGTAATTCTACCTAGAAAATATTGCTTTCCTGTTAATTTTTGCAGCGCTGATCTGGTAAATCTGCATGGGATGTCATTTCTTAATTATTTTATAGGTGACGCTATTTGCTGTCCATTGTGCTGGGTGCTTCTATTTTCTTCTCGCTTCAAGGCATCATGATCCCAGCAAAACTTGGATTGGTGCTTCCATACCAGATTTCCATGAGCAAAGCTTGTTGATCTGTTACGCGACATCCATATATTGGTCAATCACCACCCTTACTACTGTCGGCTATGGAGACTTGCATGCTGAAAATATAGGGGAGATGATTTTTGACATTTTCTACATGCTATTTAACCTTGGGTTGACAGCTTATTTGATTGGTAATATGACCAATTTAGTCGTTCATGGTACAAGCAGAACCAGACGATATGTAAGTTCTTCAATGCAAATCATATAGCTCATTCCATTACCAAGCAAAAGATTGAAATTTGCAATTGATATCAGAGCATGTTTACACCATCGAGGAATAAAGTAATCTATTGGATGACTGCAGAGGGATACAATTCAAGCAGCTACAGGTTTTGCTCAACGAAACCAGCTACCAGTACGGCTACAAGAGCAGATGATTTCACATCTCAGTTTAAAGTTCAGGACCGACTCCGAAGGGCTTCAGCAGCAAGAGACGCTGGAATCTCTTCCTAAAGCCATCAGATCCAGCATTACTCACTATCTATTTTATTCGCTTGTTCAAGGAGTATACTTATTCCGTGGAGTTTCTAATGACCTTCTTTTTCAACTGGTAATGATGATGGATTCTCTATCTTCCTAAATTATCTCAATTTACCGCTGTACGATCATGGGTATTTAGCTTCATCTATTTTGCTTATTTGAAGGTCTCTGAGATGAAAGGTGAGTACTATCCTCCGAGGGAAGATGTGATCCTGCAAAACGAAGCGCCTTCAGACTTCTACATTCTAGTGACTGGCACAGCGGTACCTAATTATATAATTTAGACATATTAATTACTGGTTATACTAGTCAAAAAAAATTCCTACCTTATCAAGTCTATTAAATTTAACATTCTTTGTTGCCCCAAAGCTGATGTATTCACTACCTCTGCAGGAAGTAATAGACCACAGAAATGGTACAGACGAGGCAAGTAATTTGCTTAGCTCGCTAGCTGATTTCACGATGCATTAACTGATCTGCTTTTTGAAGAAAGGGACTGGTCTAGTGTCTGTCTTAGTAACGATATGGAAATCTTGTGCTCATTCTGAAGGTTGTTCGGGTTGCAAAGAAAGGTGGTCTTGTTGGGGAGATTGGCGTTCTTTGCTACAGACCACAATTGTTCACGGTGCGAACAAAATCATTGTGCCAACTGCTGCGTTTGAACCGGACTGTGTTCCTTAGTATTGTTCAGTCAAATGTTGGTGATGGAACTATAATCATCAACAATCTACTACAGGTACATTTTTACGCGGCCTTTGATACAAATCTTCATCTCTTATCTTAAACACAACGCTTCCTTCAAACGAAAAATACCATCTTCCCGATCATCGGGCTTTGAAGAAGTTAGAATGTAACATGAACTACTTTGATATGGCGTTTTTAACGATACAGTATCTAAAAGAGCAAATGGATGATCCCTTGATGGAAGGACTACTAAGAGAGACAGAAAACATGCTAACTCGGGGAAGACTGGACTTGCCTCTTACTCTGTGCTTTGCTATCATACGTGGGGATGACTTATTGCTACACCAACTTCTCCGACGTGGTCTGGATCCAAATGAATCCGATAACAGCGGGCATACGGCACTGGTTTGGATTCTGTATCCCTGGTTGACATCCTATGGATTGTATATCTGATCCTATCTAAAATATGACGTTTGAATTCAGTTTCTTTCTTCATGACATGTAGCACATAGCAGCATCTAAGGGAAATGAGCATTGTGTACGTCTCTTGCTAGATTACGAGGCCGATCCCAACAGTACAGGTATATGTTCTGCGAGCTTATTCTTGAATATTTAAGTTATTATGTCGTCTTGTTCATATCCCTACTGCATATATCATTCGCAACAGTCAATCAATCGATTCCCTTTTTGTCAGCTTCAGAATCTTGTTGCAAAATTCGAGGAATTATACTCTGCATTGCTGATACCTTAACTAATCATTGGTAATGGAACACAGATTCTGACGGAAGCGTTCCCTTGTGGGAGGCAATACTCGGCAGGCACGATGATGTGGCCAAACTACTAAGCGAGAATGGCGCGAAACTCTCCGCCGGCGACATGGGCCACTTCGCCTGCACGGCGGCGGAGCAGAACAGCATCGAACTGCTCGAGGACATCATCCGGTACGGAGGGGACGTCACGGCAGCGAAGAAGGACGGCACCACCGCGCTCCACCGTGCCGTCTGCGAAGGTAACGTCCAGGTGGTCGAGTTCCTGCTCGAACACGGCGCGGATATGAACCGCCCCGACCACCAAGGCTGGACTCCTTGGGGCCTCGCTGACCAGCAAGGCCACGACGAGATTAAAGCCCTCTTCGGAGCCAATGAGACCGCCGTCCCCAACTCCGGCACACCGCTCCTGGTGCCGGTCCGGAGGTTCAGCAGCGCGCCCGTCATGCCTCAGGCGGCGGCCGAGGAGATCCGGTCGCTGCACGAAGACGAGCAGCGAGAGAAGACCGAGAGGACCCGGCGGGCAAACTTCCACAACTCGCTGTTCGGGATGATATCAGCCGCTGACTTCGTCGTCGGGAGGCAGAGCAACGGCGGCCTTGCTAGTCTGCCACCGCGCCAGAACCGGCCGCGCGTGGTCATCAGCTGCCCGGAATCCGTCGGCACGTCGGCCAAGCTCGTGATGCTGCCGGGCTCGCTGCAGCAGCTTCTCAGCCTCGGGTCTGAGAAGTTTGGCTTCACGGCTCGCAGAGTGCTGACCAAGGAAGGCGCCGAGATCGACGACGTGAAGCTGATAAGAGACGGCGATGTCCTCGTTTTAGCCGGAGATGACCAGGTGGCGTGAGACGTGAGTTTGAAGCCCACGGAGGCTGCCGGCATCCTTAATCCTCTCCCCCTCTCTCTCTCAATTTGTATGCTTCATCTCTCGTCAGATGCAGTGCAGTGAGAGCGTCCGTGTTAACTCAAGTCAACCCTCTCATTTCATTTGCACCCTGTACAATTAATACTAAAAAAAGGTCATGCCATCATAATCAAATATTAATAATAAATATTTATGTTGCAATATACATAATTCTATATATATATATATAAAACATGTACTTAATAACGATCACGTGCGACCCAAACTATACCGTAGGTGAGGCTTCGCTGTCGATCAAGAACAGGGTACAGGAAACATCCTCCTTGACTTGAATTCGTGGAATGGAACTTGTGAATGATCGATCTCCCGCTTTTGGTTTTTCCTGCACGCTGTCTTGATAGGGACACCCGATCCGGATGGCGTGCTGGATGAAAGAAATGTGATGTGCTGCACGTCGGTGAGGGACGAGCGGCCAAATCGGAACGAGGCGGGGGCGAGGAGATGCTGCCTTCCCGGCTACTTCTCCCTTCCTCCCTCCTCCTCCTTATCACCCACCTTACTCCGGCGATCTCGGGCGATCTCTCCTCTCACGGTACAGCCTCTCCAACCGTTTGCCCGTAGAATGATCCTGAGTCTCTAGGGTTCTTATCGTCGCTGATGGCATCGTAGTTGTTTTCTTCTTTCTGACTGCTGAATTTTTTTTTGTTATGCTGCTTGTCTAATTTTTTTATCTGCTCTACCCTTTAAGGTTGCTTGCGATTGCTCATTTATTTCAACTGGTTCCTATTCTTCACCGTGCTTGTTACAAATTTGTGAGTTTTAATCGGTGGAACTATAATTTTCATTTTCCTTCTAAAATTGCTGCCGGAAGGTTTTTTTTTTTTTCTTTTGGGGGGAAACTTTCTCTTTACGTTTTTGTAAAATAGCTAGATGTCCAAAAGGATGGAACTGGTGAAGAAAACAAAGCCTGTCCTAACACGATGCTTCCTGATGTTCCTTTGCAACTAATGTTACTTCGTGATAAAGACTGGTAAAGGAATAAAAAAGGGAACAAAAGGATGTTGCCAAAATGAGGTATTGTTAGGAGGGTGGTTAAGGGGTCTTCAACTGTATGACCCTATTGGTCTAGTTATGGACTGATAATTTTTCCTCAAATATATATATTTCAAGTTTTCACCCTTTATATTTTGCTCAATATTTACTATGTTATTGAACTATGTTGGTGGACTAATGAGGTATACTTTGTTTTCTGATTCATGTTCGAGTTGCAGGGTGCTTCTGGACTGAATCTTGTCAAAGCAAATGGGTTGGTGGATGTGGTGCAGGGCTTGTGGTAGCTGATCAGTCAGACAACTGCAATGGTCTCTGCGGAGAGTCAAGTTACCCACCATGTCTTCCATTCCATACTCATTTTCATTGTTGTAGACCAGGTATCACTGTCCCCCCTCGCTTCATAAATTGAAGTCCCAAAGATTTTACTGGTGTTGTGGTATATTGCACACCAGTTGAATGTGAATTCCTGTCTTCA
This sequence comes from Thalia dealbata, assembly GCA_030544415.1. Lineage (NCBI taxonomy): Eukaryota > Viridiplantae > Streptophyta > Magnoliopsida > Zingiberales > Marantaceae > Thalia > Thalia dealbata. The sequence goes on from CM060454.1 coordinate 2,802,756, forward strand.
TAAATTGATGTCTATTAAGTTCCAAAGATTTTACTGGTGTGGTTATATATTCCAGTTGACTGTGAACTCCGAAATTGAATGCACCAAGGATTGAAATGAAAATTGGATAATATTTTTTTGGTATGACTGGAATGAAAAGATCCACAGAATCAACCCCAAATTAGATTTCTAATTGCATAACCAACCCCAAATCTCTTTTCAAATTTCCAACCGGTTCCAAATTTGTAATTCCAAATTATAGGTTATGAATCAAATGTAGGTGGTCTAGTCCTTAATATTTGTTTCCTCTACAACATCAGGTGTTACACCTGATCGCAAAATTTAGCTCAATGGTAGAGTCTTAAAGAATAAATGTCTGCAATGCTGCTCTTGGCTAGCACATGCTAGTAGGTATATTGCTTTAATGCAAATGTCTCATGGTGGTTGCCTCCTAGGAAACAACCTTTGTATTTGATGCAGGCAGAGTAATAGACATATCTGCACGTCCTTAGTAAGCCTTGGTGCAGTATGATTAAACTGAGGTTATGTTTGAAGAGTATTTTGAAACAATTTACCTTGTTTTGCTGGCAGAGAGCCCAAGGGTAACAAACCGGTGTGCGAGATGTAAAAACAAGCTAGACTTTGGTGATGAGTATGTGTGCTGCACTGACTGTTCAGATCCTTACCTCATCGACAAAAATAGCAAATTGGGTTTCTGCAGAACTGGTGCAGAGTTGGCTGCACAGTTAAAACCCCAAGGTACCTCTCAGTATGGATTTTGTTCTCTTGGTTTGGTTATTGCGGCATGGTAAGATGGTTAACAAGAAAACCTAATAGTTCCAAAATTTGTCTTGTTTTGCATTAAACCTTGTACAGTATTGCATTTTTTTCTTAAGTCTATATATAGAAGGGTAGACATGTACAGGCTAATTTTAATGGCTGTTAACTGGACATGGTCCTGATTATTCTTGAGATAAAAGCTAATACCTCTATCAATTTTAGAAGTTTTTAAGTGGGTTGCTGGGCCATGGATGAAGTGCTCTTCTCCTTGTGATGGTGGAGTTCGATATAGAGATGTTGGCTGTTATGGAAGTACTGATGACTCATCTATCAAGCACTACCCAGTGGATGATAGTAGGTGTTCAGATCAAGAAATGGTGAGTCCAAACATGTTTTCTGATAACGTGTTGAATGTATGTAAATGCTTGAGTGACAAAATAAATGCAGTGTCCATATCATCCTCAAAGTAGTGTTCATCAAAGGCAAATCATTGATATATTTTCTGGATTAATCACAAACATAAACATATACAAATGCTTGAGTGACAGAGTAGTTAGTTCAGTATCCATTTCATCATCTCAATTGTATTAACCAAAGGCAGATCATTAGGTTACATGCTGGATTAATCTTTGCAAGCATAAATATTAGTTACAACTTATGTGCTGCAATTTACAGGTAAAGCTCAATTAGTTTATTAATTTCTCCTTATTTGGGTATGTCAACAGGTGATATGATCCAACATTTTTAGTTAAAACTAAAGTGATAAGGACTCTCATAAGAAAACCTCATCAGTGAAGGTTTTATCATATATTCTCAAGTGATATTTCCACACATGGTGTCACTTGGACTATAATCTGATGCTTGAAGTTTCACTTGCATATGCTGAACATCTCGAAACTATGAGCACAATAATTTATAAATTGATTTAGAGAAAAGGAACGAAGGGCATTTAAAATTTTCCATCTTTTTATGCTGATTACAATAATAGTTATGGATAAAATGGGTCAAACCCTGATGATCTTGTCCTGCGAGCAAGGTTATGTGTGAAGCAGCATAACTTAGTGTAAACCGTTCATTGACAGTCACATCTGAGGCCTGAAGCATAAATCACATAATTGCTAACTAGTTTCCAATTTAGATAGATGCTGCTGCACATTGTGATATTGTTCCTGTCAATTTGTGCAGCCTGTTAGCCAGGAGTCGTGTAATCTGCAAACCTGTGGAAACTTGAGCTTTAGTGATTCAACCAACGAACCAAGAAGAATGTCTGGATGGTTGGTTGCATTGCTTGTCCTTATCGGCCTTGTAGCCACTGGCGGAGCAGGCTTTGCTGGCTATATCTATTACAAGAGGTACTAATTTGTTATATGCTGCAGTTTTGGATTCTGTTGCAAATGTTATTTTGGAAAAAATGCAACTTGATGAGAAGCTCTAAGACCTAGTTGGTGACTGCTTTTACGCCTGCCCATTAGTACTACATTCTAGGAGATCATTAAGTCACTACCTTCGAATTGCTTAACCAGTGCTAGAAGTTTGTAAATATAGTAGAATTAGCAACGAGAAGCTTTAGACCTTTAAGAAGTATAGATATCTAGTGGCATCACTCTTAGGAATAGTGACCTTGTTTGTAGTGGGGATAAAGTTCAAAGGAAAACTTCCATTTATCTAGAAGTCAATTTGTTTTCTTCCAATCACTTGAGCCATTTCCTATGCTCGTCGTTACCACGGCAGGAGGATTCTTGATTTAGCAGACCTCAAGACCTACTTGTGAGTCCTGGCCAAAAGACGGTGGCACTGTTTGTTGTGTCTGACCAAAATAATTATTCTGTGATTCTGCAAGCCTTAAGCCTTTCTAGTAGCGTGTTCAAATCAGGCAAAGACTTGAGAAGCCTAGAGTTGACTTCATCCAGTTATGGTTGTGTAACGCGCAACAGATTCAATTCAGAATACAAGCTTATATTTCTTTTCATTTTCTCAGCAGACACATTGTTTAGTTTTGACTTGTGTTTTCCTAAATACGTGCACTTGGTTTTTGCTAATGCCAACAGGAGAACATCCGCACCAAGTGGCTTTGTGTATATTATGCTGGAAGGATACTCCTGAGAAATTGATCCCTTCAAAGAGTACGTCGAATGTTTACAATTCTTTTGGTTGGTTGGATAATTGTGTTGAATGTTTGTGCTGTCAAAGTGTCAAACTGGAGCTGGTCGCAGCTGTGTTTTTGAGTCCCATTGTCATGTTCATATACTATTTCGAGTGAAAGTTTATGCAACACCGATTCTTCAAATTGTCTGCAGAATAATAATTTTCCATCACGGGGAAAACAATTGTTCCTTGTATCATTTGAAAGATGTGTAAATGGAAATGTAGGCTGCAAGAGAAATTTTAGCTGTGAGTTTATTCTTCTCTACCTATCTCTGTTATTTTTTTATTTTTATTTTTATTTTTTATTCTCAACTAGCTTGCAAGGTGACATGCCCCATCCTTAAAAGATGTATAGATCACCACACTTAGGCATGACGTTTCCCTTACTTCCTTCCATTTAGTCCTTAATTATTAGATTTATATTAGATTTATACAGGAGAAAATTGTATCCATTTTAAAAACTTCTAAAAACTTAAATTCCATCTATTCTAAGAACTTTAGTATAATTTGTACATTTTAACCTATAATGAATATTATTTTTATCTTACATAAGTGTATTTTTTTAAAAATTTATAAGTATTGAAGTCTCATGTAACTTCCTTTAAGTGTGCTCTTCCCATATTGAACTTGGTTAGCAAATCCTGTGTTAATTGTACCGACCTAAGTGTATGATTCAAGATCTTATAAAATTTTAAAAATTAAACATTTTCACAAATATCTAAAAAATTTGTGATAAATTATTTTCACACAAACTATCAATCTATATCTTGTTAATATATCTTTTATATATGAAACTAGTCATACTAATAATAATATTTTAACTGTTAATATTCAAATGAATCGGCTTAAAGTTAAATTATGTATTGACTAAAACATGCAGCAGGTGGCAAGATTTATCCTGAATCTTTTTAACAGAAGATTACGATCGCACGGACGGCTAACCAATCAGAATGCTGCACGTCAGTGGCAAAGTTAAAAGAACGAGGCCGCCCTCTTATCCACCGGCGTAATTTATAAACCCCCTACTTCTTCGCAAAACCTCCCCCTTTCTCCGACGGCGATGCCACCCGCTGCTCCCTCCACCCATGGCCGTTGCTGCTGCAGCCACCGCTGCTGCTCCCAATTCCTTCATCTTCTCCGACCACCACCGCCTCCTACCCCTCCGCCGCACACCCGCGAGCCCTAAGCACCGCAACCTCCACCCAGGCGGCCCTCCCAACCCCCACCTTTCCGCCCAAAACTCTCTTCGCCTCTCCGCCGCCCTCAGCCCCTCCTCCTCCGACCTCGACGCCGACATCCGCCGCCTCTGCATCCATGGGGACTTGGTCGGCGCCCTCTCCCTCCTTTTCTCCGCCGAGGGCCGCCGCCTGCTGGACGACGACACCTACATCGCGCTCGTCCGCCTCTGCGAGTGGAAGCGCGCGGTCGACGAAGGCTTCCGCGTCTACTCCCACATCTCCTCTTCCTTCATCACCACCCTCACTCTTCGTCTCGGGAACGCGCTGCTGAGCATGTTCGTGAGGTTCGGCGAACTCCTCGCTGCGTGGTCGGTGTTCGGGAAGATGGTCGAGAGGGACGTCTTCTCCTGGAATGTGATCATTGGGGGCTACGCGAAGGCTGGGTTTCTGGATGAGGCATTGGACTTGTACCAGCGGATGATTTGGTCGGGCGCCCGGCCGGATCTGTACACATTTCCCTGCGTGCTGAGGTCTTGCGCTGGTCTCCCGGACTTGATCAGAGGAAGGGAGGTCCACGCGCATGTCGTCAGGTTCGGATTCATCTCGGAAATTGATGTTATGAATGCCCTCATCACCATGTACGCCAAGTGCGGGGACTGCGCTGCTGCCCGGGAGGTGTTTGATGGTATGCTGAGCAGAGACCGCATCTCCTGGAATGCAATGATCTCAGGATACTTTGAAAATGATATGTGCGCTGAAGGGCTGGAGTTGTTCTTGACAATGAGGGATCTGTCTTTGAAGCCAGATATAATGACGATCACCAGTGTGATCTCTGCTTCCGCTTTGATGTGCGACAGGAAGTTTGGGAAGGAGATCCATGGCTATACAGTTACAATGAATTTTCTTGCTGATGTTTCGGTGCATAACTCATTGATACAGATGTACTCCACCTTCGGGGATTTGGAGGAAGCTGAAAAGGTTTTTCTGCGCCTGGATTCCAAGGATGTGGTGTCATGGACTTCCATGATATCAGCTTATGAGAAAAATGGCTCACCTGACAAGGCCTTGGAAGTCTTCCAACAAATGGAAGACAATGATGTAGTCCCAGATGAGATCACAATTTCCAGTGTTCTTGCATCATGTGCTTCTTCGGGATGCTTGGATGTCGGTACCAAAGTCCATCAGCTAGCAAGGAAACTAAGGCTCATGCCCAGCATCACGATAGAAAATGCACTTGTTGATATGTATTCAAAGTGCAGGCACATTGATAAGGCTTTGGAGGTCTTTAGGCATATGCCTGAGAAGGATGTGATCGCTTGGAGTTCAATAATCTCAGGTTTGAGGATCAACCGTAGGAGCTTTGAGGCTTTGATTTTTTTGCGCCAAATGCATGCTTATGCGAAGCCAAACTCCATTACCTTCGTTGCTGCGCTCTCTGCTTGTGCTGCAATTGGAGCGTTGATGTACGGCAAGGAGATCCATGCTCAAGCTCTGAGAAGTGGATTAGGATCTGAGGGGTGTCTGCCGAATTCTCTTCTAGATCTATATGTCAAGTGCGGAAGGACTGAATCTGCTTGGGCGCAGTTTGATACACACAAAGATAAAGATGTTGTCTCTTGGAACATTATGCTGACAGGTTATGCTGGGAAGGGACATATAGATCTTGCTGTTTCACTATTCAACCAGATGATGGAAGCTGGTGTGCCGCCTGACGAGATTACCATGGTGGCTCTCCTGTGTGCTTGTAGTAGGTCAGGCATGGTGTCCAAAGGTTGGGACTACTTTGATAGTATGAAAGAAAAATATTCGATAACTCCTAATCTGAAACACTATGCTTGCATGGTAGACCTTTTGGGTCGTGCCGGCTATCTGGAGCAAGCACACCAGTTTATAAAAGATATGCCTCTTGAACCAGACGCTGCTATTTGGGGAGCCTTGTTGAATGGATGCAGAATTCACCGGCAGGTTGTGCTTGGTGAGCATGCAGCCAAAAAAATATTTGAATTGGATGATGCAAGTTTTGGGTATTATTTGCTCTTGTGCAACCTGTATGCTGATAACGGAAGGTGGGATCAACTGGCAAGGGTAAGGAAGGTGATGAGGGAGAAGGGGCTGGAGGCTGATCCAGGGTGCAGTTGGGTGGAGGTGAAGGGGACTGTTCATGCATTTCTCACTTCAGATGAATCCCACCCACAGATAGAGGAGATTCACGCTGTGCTACATGGATTGTATGATAGGATAAAGGCATCAGGTCTTGTGCTGCCTGATGGTGCATCCAAAGATGAGATTGAAGCATCAAAGTCTGATATCTTTTGCGGGCATAGTGAAAGACTAGCAGTTGCTTTTGGGCTTATCAATACCGCACCTGGAACGCCTATTTGGGTTACCAAAAACTTGCACATGTGTCAGAGTTGCCATGGTATTGTGAAGTCAATCTCCAGAATTGTTCGCCGTGAGATTACAGTCAGGGATATCGAACAATTTCACCATTTTAAGGACGGAAGTTGCTCCTGTGGAGATGAAGGTTACTGGGATGGTAGTAAATGCTCCTTCCAAAGGCCTATAAGCATTAAGACTTAAAACTGTTAGGTACTGAACATGAATACCAGTACATACAGGTCATTTTAATGTATGCGGTGCGCGTCGACATGCTGGCATAATTATTTATTCAATGTATAAATCACGGTAGACTTAGGAAGAGAAAATATTTGTACCCACAATGTTGTTTGTATCAATAAACAAATTATGTTATCTCCTGAACTATGGAAAACAGTCTTGAACAGATTGAGGTGTGACACAATACATGGCAATTACATCTAGGAATATGCTTCTTGAGAGACGATCGACTCATGATATCATGCTGCAGTCATATGCTTCAAAATAATATGAATCTGAAAGATATAATGCAAAAGCATATAAACTCAGCCGAATCAAGCATTCTTCTTGATACATTACTTTGAGGTCAGAAACAGAATTTTTATTTCGGAGGGAAAGGTCAGAAACAAAATTAGCATTAGAAGCAATACCAGGAGCTGCACTTGGAATTCAAATCTCTAATATATGATATGAGATCAGGCATTGTGCTTGAATTGAAAGAAAACTGCAAATTTCATGGCATGTCAACTGAAAGAATTGCTTGCACATGCTTTGCTACTACATTGTTTGCCGAAATAAACATCCACCAGAAAATTTTCAAACAGGCATTTTATTTGACAGCGTACCTGTTTAACATTTACAGGAGATTATTCAGCCTTCCATGTGAAGGAATTACAACATAATCTTCCATATACTGCAGATAATTTGGGTTAACTTTTTTGTCTTCTCCATAAGGAAAATTATGCTTTTGCGCTAGGAATCTGTTTGTGTAGGGAAAGAATGCGCTCAAGTAGATATGAGGTCTTCAAGAAAAGCCACATGGTTCTCCATCCATCTGTTTTCTCTTACAAATAAGTCACAATTCATTTTGACGTACTGGTTGATCCCCAGCAAGGAGGTTCTGAACGACTCAAACCGCTTCAATAGAACTGCATCCAGGAGACTTGGCAATCCCCTTGCCTCCCATGAGAACCCTCACTCGTCCCACCTCATCCCACCTGGAAGCCTCAGCATAGAAGTTGGACATAAGCACATGCACCCCGTCATCTTCTGGCTCAAGTTGGATGATATCTTTTGCAATCTTCTCAGCTAGCTCGATCTTCCCATGAATCCTACAACCCGCAAGAAGTGAACTCCAGATCAGATTGTTCGTCACCGTTGGCATTCTTTTGATTAGATCATGTGCTTCATCTATGAACCCAGCTCTGCTTAGCAAGTCAACCAAACACCCATAGTGTTCAACTCCAGGAACAACACCATATGATCCACACACCAACTCAAAATAAGTGAGCCCCTCTTTTACCATTCCAGAATGGGTGCATGCACCGATAACAGAGATGAGAGTTACACTGTCAGGTTTTGCATCTCCCAGTTCACACATTTGATCGAAAAGGTTTATAGCCTGTCTTCCATGACCATTTGCTGCAAGACCTCCGATCATCGCATTCCATGTGTGGGTATCTTTGCAGGGCATTCCATGAAAGATCTTCGTTGCAACATCAATGCAGCCGCACTTGGCATACATATCGACGAGTGCATTCTGTAGACAAATATCCTTTGTTACTTCATTCTCCTCAATATAAGCATGGATATGTCTGCCCTGGTCCAGAGCCCCGAGCTGTGAACAAGCAGATAGCAGACCGACCAAGGTGACTTCATTTGCTTTGACATTAGAAAGCTTCATCTCTTCAAAGAGGGTCAATGCTTCCTTGCAGAAGCCTCCTTGCACATAACCAGATATCATGGCTGTCCATGAGAATACATCTCTGACGGGCATTCTGTGGAAGATGGCTTCAGCTTCACACAGATCCCCACATTTGGCATACATGTTGATCAGGGCATTGGCAAGGAATACATCGCTGACAACCACGTCGTTCTCAATCAAGGAATGGAGGAGTTTCCCCTGGTGCAGATTCCCCAACTGAGCACATGCTGATAGAGCAGCAGCAACTGTCATTTCATCCGGCCTTGCACCACTGCCCATCATCTCTTGATACATTTCTAAGGCCTCCTTGTAGCGTCCACTATGGACAAGGCCAGCAATCAAAGCATTCCATGTTGCAGTATTTGTTGCGGGCATATGCTTCACTGCATCGATCGCTTTTGCTGTGCTTCCACACTTTGCATACATGCTCACCACCGAATTACCTATGTCCAAGTCACTTCCCCATCCACGCTCCATAATCTGAGTGTGAAGCTGACAACCTCTGCCCAGAGCTTGCGACTGTCCGCACGCCAATAGCAGGTTCACGAGGGCGACCTTGTTCGGCTCGACTCCTTCCTTCCTCATCTCATCAAACAGCCTAAAGCCTTCCTCAAGCTGATTCTGCTGCAAATAACCGGAGATCATCGAGGTCCAGGACACGACATCCTTGTGCGGCATTTCATCGAACACTTGCCTCGCACCGTCGTGATGTCCGCAGCAGCTGTAGGTGCTGATAAATCCCGACATCACAAACATGTCCGAATCAAAGCCGCATTTTGCGGCCATCCCGTGAACCGAGCCTCCGGTTCGCAGACTGGCGAGCTGCGCGCAGGCTCTCGTCGCGACGGAGAACGTGTAGCTATCGGGGGGGATGGCAGCGCGACGAAGCAGCAGCTTGAAGGCGGAGATCGCGTCCCGGGGAGCGTGGTGATGCGTGTAGCCCCTGATGATGGTGTTCCACATGAATATGTTCGGGCGCGGCACCTGGTCGAACACGCGGCGGGCCAACGCCATGTCGAAGAGCGCGGAGGGAGCAGCGAGGAGCGCGATGAGTCGGCCGACGGCGAAGGCGTCCTCGTGGAGCCGAGTGCGGATCATCTGGGCGTGGATTTGAGCGAGGTGAAGCTTCGTGGAGCATCTCTGGAGGAGGAGGAGGAGGAGGATGCGGTGATGGGCCTGAGAGCTCCATGGCTTGTTCGTTGCGGTGAATCGCCTCGGCTCGAAGTAGAGATACCGCATGTAGCAGCGCAAAGAAGCTTCACTCAGAATGCCTTCTTTTAGAGGCGCGCGCGGAGGCGGCGATGACTCGGTACGTCTTTCAATAATAAATAATATTAAGTGAAGGTTTAACTCACAATTAACTGCACTTTTTTTTTCACCAAATTGGATTGGGTTACCTTTTTTTTTTTTACTCAAATCATTTATACGTTCTTTTTATATCTGTTTAAATTAAAATTAATTTAGAGTTTAAGTATAGATAGAAATTTTCCTTTTTTGAACTCTGAGTATAAAGTCTAATTATTTAAATTGAAACGTACACTTTTTATAAACTTATAGAATATAAAATGTTGATGGATGGATTTATGAGATGAATGGAGTATTAGTTTTTGATTGATGGTGGGAGACAGGTCGCCTTCCTCTGTTGAGCAACCTCCACCAACACACTTAGTTTTCATAAATGTTTTAGGGCATATAGGAAACCACACAAAATGCATCTATCCATGTGATGTCATCCATGACGACTACAAGAGGATTTTTTCCTGTAATTATTCTCTTTTTGAACATTAAAAGCTCATTACTTTTGCTGTTTCCTGAACATTATTCAAAAGTCAATTCTTTTCTTTATCCAATCATTCATTTTTTATTTTGTAGATAAATTAATTTTTTTTTAGACTCAATTTAGAATTTAGAAGCTCAATATATCAATATGATAAGTATTTTTTCTTAGTTTATAAATTCCGTACGTTTAATCATACACGAAAGGATAGCAAATGTAGTGCTTTGATTAAAATAATTAAATTTTACTTACATATAAATGATTTAATTTATATCAAGGGCTTGTCTTTTAGGATAAATTTGTCCTTTTCCAATTCAATTTATAATACCGAGGAACATTATATTATTATATTGACAGTATTAGGAAATATTATATCATTTGTTGACCGCATTCTCACAGTAATTTTTACAGCATATCATCATGAAACACTTGATATTTACCGACATCGCCCGCCGGCGCCGGCGGGGCGTCGTCTCTGTTGTCCCCCTAGCGAAAAAGGGTCGTCGGAGGGCGCCACTCCACATCCCGCAACCTCAACAGCAGGAAGAGGACGATGCCGGAGCAGAAGCCCAACGCGGCGCTCGACCCCGTCAGCGACACCGCCGCGCACATCAGCATCACGAACGACTCTTCCTTGCTCCCCATGTCCCTCGACGCCATGGCCAGCTCCACCCCCGAGAACAGCAGCAGCACGCCCAGGATGCCGATGGGGAACGCCCCCAGTATCCGCACGAACGAGTTGCCGAAGAGCAGGCCCAGGAGCACCTTCGCCGTTCCCAGGAACAGCACCGACGCCCCGCTCCGCCCGCCGAATCGGTACTGCCCCGCCAGCCCGCCGGCGCCGTGGCAGACGGGCATGGCGCCGAACCAGCAGCCCACCATGTTCATCACCCCCACGCTCACCGACACGGCCGTGGCGGACACCTCCTCCCCCCGCGCTGGAAACAGGTCGGAGGTCAGCTTGCACACGGCGATCACCGAGTTGAGCACTGAGAGGGGGATCTGCGGGATCGCCGCCCGCAGGAACCCCACCTTCCAGTCGTCCCAGGTGATGCGGACGACGTGGATGCCGGAAGGGCCGAGCTTGAGGTCGCCGAAGATGGACGGGTCGATAACGAAGCAGAGGACCACCCCCAGCACGAACACCAGAAGCGCCGCCGGGACCCGAGAGGAGCCACGCCGGCGGCGGCGAGGAGCTGGAGGGTCCTGGAGGGAAGGTTCGTCGCCGGACCCGGTTGTTAGGACGATGAAGAGGAGGGCGGAGAGCGCGACGACTAGGCCGTCGAGGCCGATCCATGGGCGAGGGCCGAGGGACTTGGAGGCGGCGAAGTCCTGGTTGTAGCGGATGTACTTGATGGCGGAGAAGGCGAAGGCCAGGCCCTGCGACAGCTGCACGCCGCGGACGACCGGGATGGGGATGTAGCGGTACAGGACGGACATGAGGCCGGTGACGCCGAGGACGAAGAGGACCGCGGCGGTGGAAAGACCGGCGGCCATGATTTGTGGAACGGAGAGGTGAGTGGACTCGGCGATGGCGACGGCGGCGATGGACTTCATCGGCTGGACGGGCATGGGGAGGCCGAACAGGAGGCCGGTGATGGCGTTGTAGACACCGGTGAAGATGAGGGTGGTGCCGAGGTCGAGGTTGCTGACGAGGGAGAGGGCCAGCACGATGGGGATGTAGGTGCCGAGATCGCCAACTGATCCGCCGAGCTCCGCCCACACGGAGGTCTTGAGGCGGAAGCTGGCGGCCGGGGAGGGTATCTTGACGGCGAGGCGGCCAGGGCAGCAGCACCACCTCCGGCGATCAGGGCGATCGATGAGGGGGTCGTCCGCCATGGCCGTGAGGGGAAGCGACAGACGTGTGCGGTGATGGAGCCGAAGGGGGAGGCCGGAATAAATCCCCAAATCCCTCGAAAAGTTCGAGCTTGACTCGAGTCGAATCCATAATTTGGGCCTCATCAGGCCAATTGGGCTCACGTTGAAACCTAATGGGCCACTTGGGGCCAGCACAATCAATGGCAACGATTGACCCGCATCGACCAAACTTACCAGAACCAACGGCGGAGATCTCTGGACACGTCACAGAACGAGCAAACTAGTCTCATACGCTTCGCCGGTCATTTCCTCAAACCAACGCTGTCTTCTTCTTCTACTTCCGTCCGCTGTTTAACCAACAAGAAGTTCCCACTTCTCTGCTCTCCTCCTCCGACCGTCCGATCATGATCCGACGGCGACCACGCGATGGCGAGTCGCCGATGGAGAACATAAAACGAGGAACAGTTCAATTAAGTCGAGTAATATCTCGCTGACCGGGGCCCGCCCATCCGACGTGTGGCACGAGTTCGCACGCGATTGGGTGACTTTTTACACGGCAAGCAACGGGGCCCCATCGGCCACGTGCCATCGGCGAAGATCCACCGTTCCTTTCCGCATCGACCGCACTCCCGAACCTTTATTTATTAGTTTATTGGGTTAACGCTCTCTCACATCAGTCGAAAAGTTACACGGCGAGCGCTCTTCTTTCGACTTGGAGACGAAACAATGGCGATCCCGATCTACTCCTGCCTCAAGCATCCTTCTCCGCCCGCCCTCCCTCCTCCTCCTCGCCCGCCTCCTCTGTCTCCAAATCTCACATCTAGACTCGGCGGCGGCGTTGTCTCTCCACGGTATGATCGAAGCCGATCGAGATGAATAATTGAATTTTCTTTTGTGGTTTGATTTGATCGCTGTTTGATTGATCTCAAGGGGATCTTTCGCGCGCAGGTCGTCGGAAAGGGCGACGGCGGACTGGCGAAGCCGGTGCGTCACGACGGCGGCGTGCGTGATAATAGGATCGAACATCGGGTGGGGGGTGGTAGCAAGCGGCGGCGGCGAGGGGGAGGCGGCGGCGGCGGCGGAGATGAGTGCCGTGGCGGGGCCGCAGGTGAGGAGGGTGATGCGGTGGAGCGACGTGAGGAATTGCCCGCCGTGGCGGGCGAATTCTTTGGAGAACATCGTGCCGGAGAACCTTCCGCGGCCGCTGGATGGGCGGAGATCCAATAGGCAGGCCGCGTATGGGCACCACGCGACCGCTCCTCCGGTGGGCTCCTCCGCCGTCCGATTCAGAAGCAGTTGCTTCTTCATGTAGTTGGTATAATTCATATTTATTTTTTAAAAGGCAAAAAAAAATCTCAATGATCGATAAATATTATAGCAAAATTATTATGGTCGAAGGGATTAATAAATAAATAAGAAAAAAATTTATTATTAATATAAAATATCAGGGAAGTCTCTGTGGGGTCGATAGAAATGAAAAGGCTTTCAAAAAAAATGTGAGAAAGAAGTAGTACAGCAGGGTCTCTTGTTGTACTGCAAGCAGTACATCCATCTCGAGCTATAGATTAACGGCTACGATATGCTGCTAGAAGTCAGTATCTGAAAGGAGTCCTAAAAGAAAAAAAGAAAAAAAAAGATTTGTTTTGCGGGTTTTCTTGATCGATGATGATTAAAAACAAACTGAGAATTATGTATATGTTCGTGATATTTTAAAAAAAAAGTACTTGGGAAGAAGAAGTAGCAATGCGTGCAAAGGAATACTTCCATAAATATTTAGCATATGGATAGCTGGTAAATTGTCCTACTGCGCCTGGGGGATAAAGTAAAAGTAGGTGATGGACAAATTCAACGCGTCAGAGGCATGGGTCACCTGGGGAAATATGTTCAATTAAAGAAACACACATCATTCTATTAGTGTTGCCTTGATTAATTGATTTTTTTTCAGAAAACTGAAATATAATTGCATATTAACACTTAAATAAATATAAAATATTGATATTAATAACTTACTGATATCAATTTTTAATTTTTTAAATAATATATAATATATTTTTTTACTTTAATAAGCTATGCGAACATGATATTTCATTAATATTGTTTTTTAAAATTTATATTTTTTTAGCTTTAAAATAAAAATGTGTTGAATAGATTAATCTAAATCTAATATCTGTATTAATAAAAAAATATTATTAATTTCATGTGGTATCTTCTAAATTACTCTTATAAATTTCACTAATATCACTTCAGGCTTGTCACGTTTAAATATAAGAATAAAAACTAACTTTTACATTGAACTTAAGATTTTTATAGTTATTCGGTAATATAAATGTGACGTTTATAATTTTAAAATTTTATAAGGCAGTATATAGAGGAATAGTAACTTTTAATACGATGCATATGAGACCGTAAACACCTAAATGCTTCAGAAACATGAAAGGCAAACGAGTGATTACTATAATTTTTAAAAGTCACAAGACAAATTAAACTTGGTCCTTCGGAGTCAGAAATAATATATCCAGGTTTTTTAAGGTAGGATGAAATTGTCAAACCTGAAAGTTTTTTCATCCCGCCGCCATCCTATCAAATTGATTAAAAAAAGCCCTAAGACTTTTCACTTTGAATTTCTCTTAAATCTCTATCAATTCCTCTAAGAGATCAAAGTTTAAGAATGCTTTTTATGAAAATTTTTTTTGGTCGAATCAACAATTCTCAATCATGGGCATTCATATATATATGTGCACGATGAGTGCGAATTATTTTGCGGCGTAAGATATTAAAATTCGATGCGATCACATCGGCTGCGCACAACCAGGTGTTCGTTCCGAGTCTTCTACGGCGGCCGGTGGGCTTCGCAAGCCGCGGGGGCGGCGGCCTTCCACTTGCTATGTAGAGCAGCGGGCGGAAGCAGCCAGGAAATGGAGGCGAAAACGGCCAAAAATAGTGAGAGCCTGATGAGCCTCTCTCAATAAGCGGGCTCGTGGGGACACGCATTTGTGGCTCCCTCCTCATCCACGCCCTCCCTCCCGATACCCATCCAAATCATCCTCCCCGTCTCCCCTCCCAAAACCCACACTCTCGCTCTCCCTCGCTCCCTCCCGGCTGCATTGATGGCCACCGCGGCGGCTTCTTCTTCCACCTCTGCGGCGTCCATCTCTCGGATCCTCCGCGGAGACTGCAGATCTCGGCCGCGCCGCGCCTTCTCCCTTTCGCCGCCCCACGCCGCCTGCAGAACCCAACCGCGTCATGGTGCGCTTTCTTTCCGTTTTGTTAATTTTATCTGCGCGGCTCGAGCTGCGGTCGAACCTGGTTATGATTGTTTCCTCTGTTTCCAAATCGTCTGCCCGTAAGAACAGTCTTGAGGAGTAGCTTGTCGACGTCGAGCGGAGATGGAGGAAGGGAGGACGCATTTGTTTCCTGGATGGCCTCGCCGATCACCCCCGTTTTCAGGTATGTCCCTTTCCGGTTGTATTTTGTCCCCTGACGACTGGTATCTGGCATTAGTAGACCCAGCTCTCTCTCTGCCAACGAATGAATGGCGAAAATAAAGGGGAAAATTGGTGTTTCTTTGCCAGCACAGATAGAAAATAGTGCCGATCTTTTCTTATTGCCAGGTGTCTGGAGGAATGCCAAACTGGAAATGTTTTCTCTTTTGCTATTCCTCCGTGCAATGAATAGTCCATCAGAAATTAGTGTGCATCCTATTCGGTTGAATTTTGATGATAAGAATCCTTTATACGTTTGGTTTAGAAATATTCATTTAGAATGTCACTGAGACTGTTTCTCTCTACTGAATAGATTGAACTAACTCTTATTGGAAATCATGTGAATTAATTGTCAATGTTTTTTAAAAAGAAAAATAGTCACTCTTTGGTAAGTATTACGTGAAAGCTATCACTCCCATTTGTTTCCAAGTCCAGGTTCGTCTTATCTAGGATTTTTATTGTATTTTCTTGCTTCGACCTTCCCGCTCCATCCAGACAATATTTATCTAGAAATTTAAGAGTTTCATGCTTAGTTTCCTTTTTCAATTAGAAATTTCTAACTTTCAGGAGTAGACGAGCCCTGTGCAAAGTTGAAGCAAATGTTTCTGGAGAGCTTCCAAATAGTCCTGCAGCTGAAATAAGCCAATATGAGCGGATAGTTGAACTGCTTACTACTCTTTTCCCTGTTTGGGTATGATATATATATATATATTCTTCAAATCTCTGTCAACCACCTTTTCTCTTGCCAAGTTCTTTTTGAGCTGTTATAAACCAAAAATAACTCTAATTAACTAATTTTGGTTTTGACAGGTCATACTAGGCACAATTATTGGCATCTATAAGCCGTCTATGGTAATATATTTTTTGATTTTTGGTGTTTTAATTTTCTCTGTTAAAGACTCCACTGTTGTGCTTCTGGTTGAATGAACTTAACGTCCATCTATAGGTTACCTGGTTGGAGACAGAGCTTTTCACTGTGGGCTTGGGATTCCTCATGCTTTCCATGGGTTTGACCTTGACATTCGAGGATTTCAGGAGATGCATGAGAAACCCATGGACAGTAAGATGCTCCACATCTTTGATTCATCCTATTAAGTTATTGTTCACAATGAAACCTCTTATTTCTGTTTTCATTTGCAGGTGGGTGTAGGATTTCTTGCACAATATCTAATCAAACCTTTTCTAGGCTTTGTGATTGCTATGGTACGAACATAGTAACTCAGTAGTGTTGATTTTAAATTGTACTATTCTTTTCTGCTTTTTCTTTCATGGTAAAGATTTTGGATATCGATGACTGATTATAAGATTTCTTTGATACCATGTAAAAATGTTGGATGGAAAAGGTGTTGGTTGATATTTGATAGATATCAAAGACTTTTTAAAACCAGATTAATTGGGGATAGCCACTAATAGTTTTAGCTTGTGTGCTTCCTTGGTTCTGCAAACTCATTAACCTATTATGATTTTGACTGCAAAAATAGTCACGGATAGGGATGTCACATCGTAGGAGCATCACCTGAAAATCATGTATCTGGTCATGAAAATAGATCGTCTCTCTGGTGCTGATAAAAAGTTTTTGCGCTGTTAGTGCAATCAAGTTGTTAGCCTAATATTTGTATTCTATGCTCCAGGTATTCTGAATACCATCTTTCTTTTACTGCAGACATTAAAATTATCTGCTCCTCTTGCAACTGGTCTTATTCTGGTATCTTGTTGTCCTGGAGGCCAAGCATCTAATGTTGCAACTTATATATCCAAAGGAAATGTTGCACTTTCAGTTCTTATGACAACGTAAGTTTCTGTACCTGGTGTTTGTTTGGTTATCTCTAGTATCTTACTCAAATCAAAATATTCAAGATACTGATGTTGATATGTAGAAATATCCAGGTCCTTTTTCTTTGTTTCTTCCTACATGGAATATCATTCTCTCATGATATTATAAGTTAATGCGGATGCTACTATGAATAGCATCATTAAATAAGTAAGCAGGAAAGGGAAAAAAAAGCGAAAGATGATTGATTCAGACAAGAAATTGCAGATTTATCCGCTGACTATGCCAGGATAATTTTTCCTTTGTCTTTTTTTATTTGTGACGGATGTATGTATATATATATGCCAGATCCTGAATACTAGATGAAGGAATTGGTTATACTCATGATGATCTGTTAAAATAAAATAAGTCACATGTTTTAGGGAATCTTTATTTAGTGAGTGGCTATTTTTTTTAGGACATCAACCGTGGGTCTCAAACCCACAACCATATGTTTAAAAGCTTTTTACGCTAACCAATGAGCTACATATATCCAATGAGTAGCTTGTTTCTATTTTGTGGAAAGTATTTGTCTGGACCCGTTGTCTGCATTTGAGGAACATAGGCATCACAGAGAAATATAAAGATGCACTATCAGATAATGGGGATTCCCATGGAAATATAGCATGCATTGTTTTCCGTTATCTTAAGTAAAGTACTGATAATTGTGAAATCTTTACTTTTAACACTGAACATGTTCTTGCAAACCACGGAGTTCTAAAAATCTGGTCATCCCTCTAAACAATCATTCTTCATGAAAATTTTCAGTTGTTCAACTATTGGGGCTATAGTCATGACGCCTCTTCTTACGAAGCTCCTGGCTGGTCAGCTTGTTCCTGTGGATGCAGCTGTAAGGATATCTGGTGACTTATGTTCTTATTAGATACCAATATATATATAGAGAGAGCTTCTTCAGATTGGATACAATTTACATATTAGTCAAATTTATAATGATAATAGCAAAAAATTCCGTATCCAGGGACTGGCCATCAGTACTTTTCAGGTAGTTTTGGTGCCCACCATCGTCGGAGGTTAGTCCTTTTCTTTTGGAATGCACTAGATTGCTTTATATTGATTTACAGTTATAAAGTCATCATTCTGTTGGATATAAAATTAGAGTTCAGTCCTGTCATTTCAGCAGTAGTGGTTACATTCCTCATATGACTAGCAACTAATTCCATGCAAGGGATAAAAATTAGAGTTCAGGCCTGTCATTTCAGCAGTAGTGGTTATATTCCTCATATGACTAGCAATTAATGCCATGCTTATTGCAATCATGTAATTGGCTACTTATTCACTGTATTTGACGTCCAATGTCCTCTTTTTCTATCAGTTTGCTTACTGTTTCACTATGCAACAGATAAGTTTCTCCGTAGTCTCTCACTTACACTCTTCTTGGATTAGGTAGTGTATACTTAAGATAATATCCTTTCCCATGATGGATAGATGAAATTTTCCTGACATGGAAGTTAGTGTGTTGGAGGGAAGGAGAGAGAGAAGGCAGTGTTGCCTGTTCCTTTCCTTTTTGTTGTACCAGACTGTTCCACATGAAACAAAGATGTAATCTGGACTCTAGAATGAACGAACTATGATGGTCGCTGAGGGTGAAAGTGCTGGGATTTTGCTGCCATTGGATGGCTGTTAGTTCCCCGACCCTCGTTAGGTGGTCCTTTTACTATTACCCATTATGCCCACACCATTGCTTGGAGTTCACCTTACTCATTCGTGCTGATACAGCATCTATCCGATTTAATTATAATAATTTAACATTTATATTTGTTTTTGGCAGTGTTATCACATGAGTACTTCCCCAAGTTTACTGAGAAAATAATCACCATCACACCATTAATTGGAGTTCTCCTTACTACGTTGCTCTGTGCAAGCCCTGTAAGTATCGGGACAATGAACTTAGAGAACTATTATGTACTATGTGCTGTGAATTTAACTAAAAGCAAAATTTACTAGCTTTCCTATGTTTTAATATACAATTTGGAGAAATTGCTTTTCAATGCAGCAAATCCTAAATTGAAGTGCTTATTTGAAGGTCGAAGTGTGTTCTAGGCGTCATTTGTTTTATTATGCTAGCACCATTCTTCCTTTAAGAAAAATAACTTTGTATTGCTTATTTTACTAGATTGGGCAAGTTGCAGAAGTCTTGAAAACTCAAGGAGCACAACTGATTGTACCTGTAGCTCTCCTTCATGTTGCAGCATTTGCTCTTGGCTATTGGCTGTCAAAATTTTCATCATTCGGGGAGTCCACTTCTCGCACTATTTCCATTGAATGTGGGATGCAGGTATAAGTTCTGTACTCAAGCTAAAGAGAAAAATAAAAAAACATGAAAATCATGCAGTGCAGTCGGATAGATGTCTAAAGATTCTAGAGCAACACTAAAGCATTTTAATAATGTCACGGGAGTTTTCTTGTTTTTGCTTTCCAGTTCCAATTGCTGTCTGATTAGTTGTCTTTTGCAAACAGTATATATCATTATAATCTTCATCTCTTTTTGGTGGTCTTATAGAGATGCTTTTCTTTAGAAGTGCGTGTTATGTGTTTGGAATAAATAATCGGTATCATGTAATTTAGATATGCTATTTTCTAATATAAAGTAGCATATGATATTCCTGTGATTATGGTGTTCTATATTCAGAAAAGAGCTCGGGCCTGTAGATGTTAAATTGCATTCTATGAGGGTTTTTTTACCTTTTAATTACTCAAAATTGTAAATTCGAAGGTTGAATAACTCTTTCTCTGAATAAGAGCAAATACTGATGATGATCAATATGTGGAAATCAATCCTGATATTTCTTGGTTTGAAATCTTCAATGAATAGTTGATTATTCTTATCTGGAAACAATAGAAATATTTATATCAGAACTTTCTGAGAATGTTTAAGGTGGAGAGATGTGGACCATTTAAGTCCAAATGTCACTTTGTGTCCTGCCGGTAGCTCAGAATGTTCAAGATATGTTTTTTGTGTAGTGAGAAAAACCAAGAGCTGCGGCTTTTTTCCTTTTTATTTTTTGTAATAGTTATGTCATTCCTTCAACGCTTGCTCTGTCCTGTCTGATTTTATGGCTTGTTGGAGAATGCTATGAGAACGTTGCTGATATAATCTTGATGTCCTTGTGCAGAGTTCTGCTCTTGGATTTTTGCTTGCCCAGAAACATTTCACAAATCCTCTCGTTGCTGTTCCTTCAGCTGTCAGTGTCGTCTGCATGGCGGTACGACTTTTATCTAACGCCTTGTTGGTGCTCATTATCTGCCATGTTACTTATTTGGTGTACTCGAAGTATGTATTAATTAATAATGCCCAGGTTTGGTTCCGAAAGATTAAATACATGCCTCAGGTTAAACCATTCGAGTCAGGGCAAACTTTATCAATCATGAGTACCAAATATATCCATTTATCTCAGATTGGATCGGGTTCTGGTGCTCGGATATTTGTTAGGTTTGAGGTTTGCGCTCCGGTAGCGATACAAAGTTGTTGTAGGTTAGCTTAATTAATTATAATCCCTAATCTACGAATTGCCAGTTCAATCGAGAATTTAGCTATATGACCAGACTGAGCTGTTTAAAAGGTGATTAAACCTGGTCGATGCTGTTAAGTTTACCTGAATTTTAAATCTATACAGGCATATACCGCTGGTGGTTCAGCCAGGTCCAATCGTAGTTGAAAGTTAGAAACACTGATGTTGTTGGTTAGGGGATTTCATCTATCTATGGTTGGTTGATATATTTGTCTATTCTTGGAGCTCTTAATGCTCCTGACCCATACATAAACTGTAATTGTAGAGTCCGCTCTCTTTACAGAAGACCAATGAAGCCTCTGAGGATTTCCCTTCATTTAGATGACACAAAATATAGTGTGGTGCTTGAGATCTCCTTCACAAAAACCCTCTACTACTACTGCTATGACTGATCATGCTTATATATATATATTTATATATTTATTTAATTTGGCCAGCTTGGTGGAAGTGCTCTTGCTGTTTTCTGGAGGAACCAGTCCATTCCTGCTAATGACAAGGATGACTTCAAAGAGTGACGCACAAGATCAGCTCTCATCCTGTATTCTACAAGTAAAGGCTTGCTTGAATCCATCTGTTTGGGTGCCATAGGTAAAGTGCAGACGTACCATGTGCTGAAATGATTCCTAGACCACCTTGGACTGCTGTTTTATTATTATTATTTCTTTATTTTTGGTTAAAGAACTTGTATTTATTTATCTCCGATTTGTTTTAGAAAACCTAGCATTCCTGAATAAAACGGACCGTTTCCATGGCTCTTAACCATTCTCTTTCTCTCGGCTTTTCTCAGCGAGCTTAATTCTCGACGTATAAATTTAATTAAACGTCCCTCCTCTCTCTCTCTCTCTCTCTCTCTCGCTCTGCGAGCAAAGCAGCGCCGAGCAAGTGATGGGCTCTCCAATGGCGGTGCCCAAGCCGCCGTCGTCTGCCCACCGCCGCGGCGCCGGCTACGAGGGCGTGAAGGTGCGTCATGGCCAGCCAACCTCATGCTTGGCGACGCCACCACCACCGGCGGCGGCGGCGGCGGCGGAAGAGGAACCCCGATTGAGCCCAAGAATCTAGCCAGCAACTACAGCTATCATCATCAACGCTTCTTATTCTTCTTCTTCTTTCTTCTCCCTCCATTAACCCTCGTCTTCTTCCTTGACTCTTCTTCCGATTGCAGGATCACGGCGGAGGGAACGCTGCGAAAAAGCAAAACAGGAGTCAACGGTCAACAATCTGGAGAGAGCCGTTCCGTTCCAATCATGCACTCTCGGCCATAAATAAATTACAATATTCTGCATGCACGCCGCATGCGCACCCAACAAGTTGGTAAATTTCCATCATATATAATGCTAATTAGTTAATATATCATACGATTAATACAGATATAAGAATCTAAATATAGCCGTATCTATTTGTTGAAATTTTAATGTTATAATTATAACCTATAGCTGTGACAGACCAGTCTCATGATCGATTGATTGATATGGCCCAGCCCCAGGCAGCAAGTGGACTAATTTACAATTTGTCAGTTTCTTAAGAGCTGTTCATAAAATCCATAAGGAGATGTACCGAATGGCCAAACTTAGAATTAGAGTTTAGTTAGCATTTGAACAGTTGAATAAATGTAATCATTAGTTGCTGGTTGGCATCGAGAACGATGGGTTTGGATTTTTTTTTTCCAGTGGATCCCAATCCATCGCTTAAATCGGTCCACCCGATCCGACTTGTGTTTGACTCAGAAATAATTCTTTAACGGAGTTCAACCTTTTTTTTTAAATAATAATAATAATAAGATGGTGGTGGCAGCCTCAACTTGTAGTCCCTGCAAAAAAGAAAAGAAAGAGAGGCAAACGAACAAGCTGCAGAGATCCGACATTGAAATCCTTCATCCGATAAAGATCAGCAAGTCCTCTCTCAGGCCTCCACCTCCTCCCCTTCCACATAAATGGAGAGAGAGAGACAGGGTGACTTTTTTGGAGAGACCATAAATGGTGCATTGTGCACAATCTCCACTGTTGCCTGTCAAAATATTTCCATATCATGAATAATCTTCTCCTTTCCCTCTCCACAATTTAAAAAAAAACAATTCCATCCTTCCACCTCAATCTCTTCAAATCCTTTTGTTTTTTATTTTTTATTTACTCACTCAACTATTATTATTACTTTTTTTAGTTTTGTTTTATTTCTCTATTGACGGAAATAGATGGAAAAGGTTATTATTCTATGCACACATGTATATATATTAATCCATTTCTTTTTTATTTTTTTATGTCTCTTTGCTTCTCGAGTGTTTCCGTTATCTCTAGGGTTTGGTTGGACGCAGGGAAGAGGGGGGGAGGTAGAGAGAGAGAGAGGAGGGGAGGATGAAGGAGTGCCTGCGAATTTGATGGGATCCCGGTCGAGGCGCAAGCCGAGGCGGTAGGGGATCGTCGGTGCGGGAGAAGGGGGGGGGGAGGGGTGATCGAAGAGCAGCGAGGTTTGTGGCGCCGCCCCCGGAGGGAGAGGGAGCGTGCTTGGGGGGCTGCAATCATGTCGCAGACTAATTGGGAAGCGGACAAGATGTGAGCTCCCCGCGGTCGCTTCGCTTTTGTTCCGTGATTTTGTCCTGACGAATTTTAGGTCTTTCGAGGCGGTGGTCTTGCGTTCTTGCGCTTGGTTTTCTTGTTTTTGCTAGGGTTTGCTGATTTCGTGCTCCTCGTCGAGCTTTGCTTGTCTTGCGATCTTTTTCTTGTGAAATTTTTTTCTTACGGAAACGAACTAGATGACTTCGATTGTGGACTGCTGGTTTTAGCTCGGGCAACTGGTTTTCTTATCTTTTTTTTTTTTTGGGTTATGCGAACCTGACGTCTCCTTTTCCTTAGCACTTGCCGAAAAATGGGCGATTTTACTGATATTGGAATCATTTGCTGTGATGTTGGGACCAGGTTGGATGTGTACATTTATGATTATTTGATGAAGAGAAACCTGCAGGCGACTGCCAAGTCTTTTCAAGCCGAAGCAAAGGTGTCGTCTGATCCAGTGGGTAAGTTGCAAAGGCTCCTTAGTCCTTACGAGTTCCCCTTTCCTTTTATTGGCGCTGAGTTCTGTGATTACCTTCTTCTCAGCTATCGATGCCCCTGGTGGGTTTCTGTTCGAATGGTGGTCTGTCTTCTGGGATATATTTATTGCAAGGACAAATGAAAAACATTCGGATGCTGCTGCCTCATACATAGAGGTTAGACCTGCCGTCTTGTGGCGCACTATTTTATTCTTGAAGTTCAAAAAAACGTGTCCGATATGGATGGAGTTACTGTATTGGTTTGTTTTTTTAGTGTCAAATTCGGACCATGTGTGAATTATACGATATGGTCTAAATTTTTGATTCTTTTTTCAATTCAAATGATTGTGACAAGTTATGTAGTAAAAAATCAAACTTTTGCGAATTGAGTTTGCACACTATAGTTTTTTATGATAATTGCCTTTTCTATCAGAAAATTTTAGCCAATTGATTTTCTAAAAAGGAAAGTAAATGGGGATGCTAGAAAGGAGACCATGATGGTCCCTGGGCATTTAATTTTGTACCTGTATACGGTATCCATGCTCTTAGTCTGATTTCATACTTTGGTAGAAGTTCATGCTCTTCAACTGTAGAATCAGGTTAGGTATGTTGTTAGATTTAGCCTCCTAAAGTACTACATTGGGAGCAGTAGCAACTGTCTCAACTGATGGTGATAACGAGGTCTAAAGTTACATATTTTCAGTGAATAGTTTATTTTAAAAGAACATTCATGACTTACTTTTCAAATACAAGGTGACATGAGAAAAAATTTACAGCTTGTGACTTCTATCACCTCTGCTGATGTATGCTTAAAATTTTGATCTGTTGAGCATATCGTCTATATGCTTTTTTTGACCTGAACATCCTCTGTGGCTTTTGATGCTAGACTCAACTTCTAAAAGCAAGGGAGCAGCAACAGCAGCAACCATCTCAACAGCAGCAGCAGCAGCAACAACAACTTCAAATTCAACAACTTTTGCTCCAGAGGCAAGCACAACAACACCAGCAGCATCAACAACAACAGCAGCAGCAGCAGCAGCCACAACGTAGAGAGGGAGCTCAGCTATTAAATGGCAATGCCAGTGGGCTTGTTGGAACAGATCCTTTGATGCGCCAAAATCCAGGCACTGCCAATGCTTTGGCAACAAAAATGTATGAGGAACGGCTGAAATTGCCACTTCAACGGGATTCTTTGGATGAAGCATCAATCAAGGTACTGTTTCCAGCTGGATATTGCCTTCCTGATATATCCATCATAGCTGACGTGTGGGATTTGATACTATGGGTCATATATCATTTCTTTTTGTAGAGATTTGGTGAAAATGTGGGCCAGGTCATGGACCCAAATCATGCTTCCATGCTGAAGTCGGCTGCAACTCCTGGGCAACCATCAGGGTATACTTGCTTGATGATGCTTAAGAGATTTAGATTGCATGCGTATATGGATACAATCATAGAGATCAAAACCTGCATATATAGTTACACTTCTGGATTTATGTAAATTGTTCTGGCTAGCAGACCTGTTTTAACTGTCTACCTTGTAATATGCATGCTACCTCAGATGTTATGTTTTGGAATAGATTATGAGATTTCTGTTGTGTGCTTTTATTTCAGACATGTTTTGCATGGTTCAGCTGGTGGCATGTCAGGACAACTGCAGCAGGTTCAAGCGAGGAACCAACAAGTTCCTGGATCATCACAGGTTTTTGAAGCATTAAAAGGAATTTTTTTTTCAATAACCTATTGGTTCTAATATATCTATAAAATGGGCAGGACATAAAGAGCGAGATTAATCCAATTCTGAATCCCAGAGCTGGTGGTCCTGATGGTTCATTAATTGGACCAGGTAGTCTTGGTTGAACTTGGATTTTTAAGAGTTAATTGTTTTTCTTATCACTATCATAAAATTTTGTTGATACTTCAAGGCCTCCTTGATAGTAGCCTGTAAAGTATTTACTTGAATTATCTTCTGAGTCATTATTTTGTTCAATTTTAAGGGTATTTGTTCTTTTGCTTTCTATATAAAGGGGCCATCACTTTTAGTGCCTTGAAGTTGATATATATTTCCTTATTTTTGCAATGTTATAATTGAGCTTCATATTGGCCAAGTATTAGTAAGCATGCTTTCACAGCCTGATTCAGTGCTTCTTCTACAAAGCATACATGCTTACTGTATATGATTTCTTGCAGGACCCAATCAAGCTGGTAACAACCTGACCCTGAAAGGTTGGCCCTTGAAAGTAAGTTTGCATTTGAGATCACTGAATATAAAATCCTACACTTTGATTATTTATTCTTTTGTTTATTTATTGTCTGTATACCATACTTTTCTACTTAAAATTTCTATTTATAACCTAATATTGTGTGCATGCGTGGTGGTATGGCCATGTATCTATTATTTCTCCAATTTTTGGTCGGTTAAAGCATCTAGATTAGCTTTGCGTTCATTTTGTTGGGTACTGACAGTTGTGTCTTGGTTATATCAACAGAATACAGATAAGTCTTATACCATATCGTGCACTTTTGTCTTTAGGGTCTAGATCAACTTCGCTCCTTGCAACAGCAAAAGCCATTTATGCAATCACCTCAATCACTTCAGCAACTTCAGTTTCTAAGTCCACATCAACAGCAGCTACTGCTTCAGGCACAACAAAATCTTTCCCCGTCAGCTGCAGATATTGACAATAGAAGGCTAAGAATGATTTTAAACAATAGGAACATGGTCCTAGGAAAGGATGGTCAGCCAAATGCTCTCAACGATGTCATTCCAAGTGTTGGTTCCCCTATGCAAACCCCAAGTCCTTTAATACCTAGAAGTGATTCAGATTTGCTGATGAAGGTATGCTGCTTTTACTTTCATTTTTCAGATATGTTATTTCATAAAATATAACACTATTAACCTGACTGCATGGACAAAGCAAAAACGTCAACTGATCCAAAGCTTATTTCTTTTACGATTTGTAATAGAAAATAGCTCAGTTACAACCCCAACAACAGCAAAGCAATAGTCAACAACAACAGCAACAGCTTGCACAGCATGCTTTGTCAAGTCAACAATCACAAAGTTCAAGCCACCTTCTTCATCAAGAAAAACTTGGAGCAGCCAGTATGACTGTTGATGGAAGCATGTCAAATTCCTTCAGAGGGACTGATCAGGTATATTTTTCTACCCTGTCTTGGTGTTTATACAAGAATTTGTTTTGTGTATTGTCAACATTTGCATTTTGTTTGCTAATAAGTTTGGAGATTTTCCCTTTATCTTCCTTTTGCTTGTGGAGGAGGAATCACAGATGGACAACAGAATGAGAAATTAAAAAACTGACTGGTTAAGGACACAACATTTGGATGCAATGTCTGAGCACTGATGTACTACAGTGCTCTTTTATTTGCACAATGCTATATTCATGCAGCTTCTTCAGCAGAGTAGAGTTGGATATGCTATACGCTGATTTAATATGATTTTCCAAGCATGGCATTTCAAATCAGGTTGTCCTACAATATGGTATTGGATGAAATGAGTTTCATGTGCTGTACAGCATTTACCCAACCCAGTGTAGGGATTCTCATTCTGGTCTTCTGAGAGATATGCTGTGAGAAGCATTTGAGAAACTAAAGGTGCAAAAACATGATGATGATGAGGCATGGGGGATTTGAATGGTGGGGTGGGCCATGTTTCTCACTCTAGCCTAATGAGAGAGATATTGGAGAGACTAAAGGATCCAGAAACATGATGTTGATAAGGCCTAGATCCTATTGACGTAAACATATTATGTAACTTAGTAATGGTATATGATCATTTTTACATGATAGGAAGAGTAGGGATAGGACAGATTGGGCTTTTTTGATAAGACGGTTAAATTATGCTATTTGGATTCTCACTCTAACTTGTTTGTTTGGGTAATTGATCAATTAGGTGGATCATAGTACTTTGATTCTTGTACTTATGGTTTAAATGATCATAACCCCTTACATTGAGTGTGTAAGAAGTTGCTGGTCTCTTTTAGATGAGTTGCACATTTTCAGATGCATTTGAATCTTAAATTGTTAATTTTCCTCTAACTTTTAGCAACTAGTTCTTTTATGATCTATAGACTTCAAACAATCAAAGTAGCCGGAAGCGGAAGCAGCCTGTGTCATCCTCAGGTCCTGCCAACAGCTCTGGCACTGCAAATACAGCCGGTCCTTCTCCAAGCTCTGCACCTTCAACCCCTTCAACTCATACACCGGGAGATGTGATATCAATGACACAATTGCAACATAATGGTGGGACATCTAAGCCCTTAATGATGTTTAGTGATGGGGCTGGTGCTTTGACTTCTCCAACCAATCAGTTGGTAATAGAATATTGTTGTATTTTCTTTTCCCTTGTGCAGATATCATAATTAGGATCTATACCAATAATAAAATGACAAAGCTACTGACTTGCAGGCTGATATGGATCGCTTTGTGGAGGATGCATCTTTGGATGATAACGTAGAATCATTTTTATCTCATGATGATACAGACCCAAGAGATGTTGGTGGTCGCTCTATGGATGCTGCAAAAGGTGCTTTTTTTTTTTCTGTTAAGTTATTTTTTATATCTTTTAATTTATAAGAAAACTAAAGCATTCCTGGCTGGTTCCGGTATCTGATATCAGTATTTTCTTTACCAGGATTCTCATTTACCGAACTTGCAGCAGTTAGAGCAAGTACAAATAAAGTTGTTTGCTGCCATTTCTCATCAGATGGAAAACTGCTTGCAACTGGAGGCCATGATAAGAAGGTTAAAAGCAATTTGATTCTCCCAATCCTTTGTCACTCAATGGAATCTAACTTTTGCCCCTTTTGTTAACAATGGTATTAGAAGCTACCTAACAGGCAATTGATTCATCCTACAGGCTGTTTTGTGGCATGCTGATACTTTAAAACACAAATCTACTCTGGAGGAGCACTTGTTGCTGGTTACTGATGTTCGGTTTAGTCCTAGCATGCCACGTTTAGCTACATCCTCATTTGATAAGACTGTCAGAGTATGGGATGCTGATAATGTTAGTATAAGATCTCCATGCTTTTGACAATATATTACAACTTTTTTCGTCATGATACATGGAATAACTATGGTTATTATAATGACTTGTATGGTGCATCTTATATGCTCACTTTCATGCACATCTTCTATTTTTGTTGTTGCTTTACCTAATTACCAGTAGGAGAATATTTCATGCAGTTAATTTTCTGGGTATCCTGATAAATACTATGGTTGCCTATGATAGTGCATATCAGCAAAGACTTTAAAAAGATTATCTCAGGTCACATTTCTTGGACACCATTAGTATATTGTCACATCCACTAATACTTGGAATACTAACAGTAGTTACCACCTTTTATATGATATATTGAAATTCAAATGAGGGTTAATCATTATCAAGTGAAGTGAACATAGGCTCCTATATGAAGTTATACCATCTACTGCCATCAGCCTGGACATCGGAAACTGTCATCCCATATCCCTGATTGTGAACGATGTAGCTTTTGTCTCACCCAAGGGAGGTGTTGTCTCTCAATCTGCCTATCTATAGAAATTAACTTTTGCTTGGCAGAGGTACTAGAACCTCAGCTGACTCAAATATCAAACTGAATGCACAAAAATATTTGCAATTTGTTAATAATCATGCATAATGTGGTGATTTACTTTTATCTTGTGCTAACTGGCAATTTTTATTCTATTATTTAACAAGTTGTTTGGTTATATCATTCCCAATGTTCAGCCAGGCTATTCACTTCGCACGTTTACTGGTCATTCTGCATCTGTTATGT
The DNA here is from genome assembly GCA_030544415.1 of Thalia dealbata. Taxonomy (NCBI): domain Eukaryota; kingdom Viridiplantae; phylum Streptophyta; class Magnoliopsida; order Zingiberales; family Marantaceae; genus Thalia; species Thalia dealbata. The sequence goes on from CM060454.1 coordinate 2,832,375, forward strand.
CTCTGGACTTTCACCCAACTAAAGAGGATCTCATCTGTTCCTGTGATGGTGATGGGGAAATGCGTTTCTGGAGTATAAATAACGGTAACTGTGCCAGAGTTTTTAAGGTATGAAACGGTGATGTCCTCTCATCTCTTTTTTAAAATATTGCTTTACCTCTCGTTCTAAAATCAATGAAACACCTGAGTCCTGAATGGGCTTTCCCATGGTTATCTCAATGCAAAGGTTTCCCTGTTGGTTACTTCTGTGCAGGGCGGAACAACACAGATGCGATTTCAACCCCGTCAGGGTAGGTACCTCGCTGCAGCTGCGGAGAATGTCGTATATATATTAGATGTTGAGACACAAGTTCGTAGACATTCGCTACAGGTTGGTTATCTTTCTGGAACCGCAAGCATGTGGTAAAGACCATAGATTTTACTTTTTTTCTAAATTGTAAGATGAATTGCTAGATGATCAGAGATTTTTTCCCCCTTTGTTACAATCCCAAACATCCTTCTCACCTGGTATTTTTTGTAAAATGTTAATATGATTGCCTCCGACCTAACCTAATTCCAAGATAGATTGATTACCTTTTCTATGTGATTTGGCAACATTCTAGTATATTGACATCACTATTCCAACTACAGGGACATACAAAAACTGTCGATTCAATCTGCTGGAACTCTTCTGGTGACCTTCTGGCTTCTGTTAGCGAGGATTCAGTAAAAATTTGGTCGCTTGGTATGGGAAGTGAACCAGAACCCGTACATGAATTGAGTTGCAACGGTAGCAAGTTTCACTCGTGCGTATTCCACCCTAACTATTCATCATTGCTCGTGATTGGTTGTTATCAGGCAAGCTCTCTGCTTAACTACTCTCAGAATTCACTTTGGGCCATTCTGCAATCATGTAAAATATTTAGTCATATTCCTGTAGCACTCTGATACTCTTATGGCTCCTTAGATTGTGCTTTCTTATTTGAATACTTCTTAAACGAAACCTAAAGAAGTTTTGGTCTTGCTATTGAAGATCAGATAGAGGTCCAGTTTTATTTTCTGTGCTGGAATCTCAATTGAATGACTACTAATGGCTATCGTTTGGCTTGGTGCAGTCGCTAGAGCTCTGGGACTTGAAGGATAAGAACACAATGACTCTTCCGGCACATGACGGCTTGATTGTAGCGTTGGCAGCATCAAGTGTGACCGGAGTGATAGCATCTGCAAGCCATGATAAGTGCGTGAAGCTTTGGAAGTAGCTCGTTCCACGAAGCGGCGGCGGTGGAGCTACTTGCGGTTCGACGAAGAAGCCAACATCGTCACACTGTTGTAGGAATACGGTGTAGGATGGGGAAGGATAGTGTAGTTTAGTTGGCAAATGACATATGAAACATGTTGTATCATCATCTGACCTATCTATTGCTAAGCTAAAATAGATTACCACTGCACAGACCACGTGTTGTTGTATCATCATCACTCACTGGGTATCATCTGCTCTTCTTTTACTCAGGTGTTGAATTTGATTCCCACTCGTCTATAACACGCATTACAAAAGATTGTGAGTGAGAAAAAGGTGGCTTTTTGCCAAATCTTAGTTTTGCAGCGCATTACAATTTGTAAGCTGAGAAAGCTCTACTTTCAAGAAGAAACCAATATTTTTTTCTTTTTAATATGTGCGTGTGTGTGTGTGTGTGCGTGTTGGGAGTTAGCAAGCTGAAACTGTTGACTCCTGACTCTGACTTGAGTTGTTAAGTCTAACGCTTAATATATTGCACATTTTAAATTGAACATTAATTTTTTGGGTAAGTTAAATTGTGTTATCTTCTTCGAGATTAACTGAGTGTTATCACCTACACCTCCACTCCATCTTTTATTTGTCTCTTTAATTTATTTTCATTCTCCATGTTTCTTCTTTTACAATATCCGTAGAATTTATGGATTTAAAATGATATAAATAGATTAATTATAGTAAATATGAAAGTGCTAATTATAGAAGAAAGGGTGTTTGATTTTTTTTTCTTTTTTTTTCTAAAAATTAAATTTTTGTTCTGCTGCATCTTCTTGCCACAGACCGATCGGACTTTGCAATGAGGGCGCGGTCCCTCATCGGGAAACCCTAGGGTCTCCACTTCCTCAATCTCTCCGTGCAAGAAGGCGGCCGTGGCCGATCATGGAGGATGAGCGGGTGTGGATCCGGTCGGCGGTGGCCGTGGTGCTTTCGCTGGCTATCGCAGCGAGGGCGTTCCGCCACAAGTCTCTCGATCGATCTGGAGCGATCGCGGGGTTCCTCGTGATGTCCGTCCACATTGCAGCCGCTTACAGGTTTCGAAGCCTTCCCCTCGTTCTCCGGATTGCGTCTTGAATTTGAGCGCTTGCTGTCGACGCCGTTTAATCTTTCCAGATTCGGCGCGCTCCTGCTTGTGTTCTTCTTCACCTCCTCGAAACTCACCAAGATGGGCGAGGAGAAGAAACGGAGCATCGATGCGGATTTCAAGGAGGGAGGACAGCGCAACTGGTGAGATTTCTCCCTCCACAATAATTTTATTCTCATGGTTGAATTAGGTCACTCTCTCGTTAAGTTTTTAGTATTAGTAGGTCTCTTCTCTGAACCGGCTTGCAAATATAAAACCTAAGACATACTTAGTAGCTGACGCCCGAGAGTATAATGCTCCTGTATGAAATTTAAGTGGATAGTCCTCTTTAATTTTATCAGCTTCATGGCCCTGAATATGGTGGTTCTCTCGAATTACTCCTGAACTTAAGAGATGAGGCACACTAACACTAATGCTCCTGTATGAAAATTGTAGCTATGTTTTAACCATAGCAAATAACTATCTGAGACTGTGTTTAATTATTATATTCTCTCGAATTTAAGATGTTGCCAACCATTGTTTTTTACATTGACAATTAAGGAGCGCAGGAGATGGTTACGGGACTTGAATCTGGTATTGATAATTGGTTTAATCGGGATGGCTGTATCTGCAAAAGCTGATGTTTGGTTGAGAATTTCCCTTATCGAGCACCAAATTAGCCAGTATCTTTGATTCTGATGTTGAAGTCCCGTATAGAAACTATCATGAAAATTATTGTTATATTATGTTTTGCAGACTAATATTGGTTAATTATTCTCGAGGAGCAGTTACATCCCTTATCAATCTAGTATGAATAGTAAATGCTGATCTACATAGGATTCAGTACTCAGAACAACCAATTTTGGTTAAGCCCACTTAGGTTGCGACACTTGTGCATGCCACCTGATATGCACTTGAGCTAGCTGTTGGTATACAATTTGCAAAATGTCAAAATGACACTAGTGACTATATTTTAGTGCGTTGATGCATTCAGCAGCATGGTAAAATGCTAGATTTTACCAGTTTCGAATTGACCGGTATATGTAACAGTATCAATACTTTAAATATTGTATCACAAGTAATGATCCTTTCATCTTTTTGTCCAAAATTCTTCACACTAGAATCTTTGGTTCATTGTGTTTTTTTATATGTGCACGTCAGCTTGCCATTACTTAGAAGTTAGAACCATCTAGGTCCACTATCTTTAGGTATGCAAGATTTCATTTCTAATTTTATAAAAAGGTCCACATGTGATTGACTCCTTGAAGTAATATTACTATAAGTTGTCATCACCCACTTAGTCTAATGAAATAGCCTGGTGTCTATGAGGAATTATTTAGAATAAACAAAAAGGAATTCTTCAATTTGTTATATTTGTCATTGTTCATTACCGATCATCGTCTTGGAAGATTGTATCTCTATATATCTCATTCAACATCTTTATAAAGCATGGCAGAGTGCTTGATAAACTGAGCTCTTTGCTGAATGATACTTGTTGCATTGGGTCCCATGTGTCATGAATTCATAGCAGGCAATTTTGTTAATCTTTGGTTCAATATTTGCATTACTTCACAGCAAAATGTGACAATGCTTGTAATATTATCAGGATACAAGTATTGGCTAATAGTGGGCTTGCAACCATTTTAGTGGTAGTATTTGTTACCATGAATGGAGGACAAGATATGTGCCTGGACACAAAAAGGTCAAACCTTCTGACTGGTCTTATTGGTGGCATCATCGGACATTATGCCTGCTGTAATGGAGACACTTGGTCATCTGAGATTGGAATGCTTAGCAATGCTCAACCCAGACTAATCACTACATTCAAGGTACCATGAATTTGACAAACTAGTTTGACCAGATTGTTTCTTTGGTAATTAATTATCTTTACATTTCTGGGGTTCATTCTGCTCATACCTGATTCTATTGTGAACGATGGATGAAGATGTAGAGAACGGTTTCTTTCCCAATAAGTACTTTCATAGCATCATTCACAAAAGATGTACAATTGCCCAACAACAAATTACTTAATATATTCTATGAAGTCCGTCCAAAATTTTACAAGGCTGTTTGAAGCAATAAGTGACTTGTTCTAGTACATGTAGATGCAAAATAATTTGATCAGTGAACTTTTTTAACAAGGAAATTGGAGTCATTCTTTTCCTGTGACAAAATTGACTCAAACTGAGGTGACTATTTGAGTTTCTTGTTTCTCCAACCTTTTCCTCTTATGGATTATATTCTTCTATACCTGACACTCAAGTACGGTGTGTTGCCATGTTGGGAAGGACCAATCTGCATATCTTGTGAAGTGATGCCATTGGTTTTCTCTCGATCTTTCATCAGTCATTTTAGTTCCACATTGAAAAAGGTCCTGCTTTTAGACCTGCCAGATGGAACATTATTGAGGTCTTGGTCGCTGATAGTAGACTGACCTAAGATAATATATGCAAGGTGTATGTGAAACCCAAATAGTTATTCTTGTTTCATGCTAGAACAGCAAATTCAGCCTTCGCATGCATCTATGCACATTAGTTGCCATTTCCTAGTTTTACAATCAATGACAATTATCTAGCTATGTTACAGATTATGCTCACTGAAGCATTAGCCCTAAAAGAAGTTATTCTGTCTCTCTGTTTGTATCTGGTCAGCAAGTTCGAAAAGGCACAAATGGCGCTGTTAGTGTGGAGGGACTTCTGGCAGCTGCCGCAGCTGGGCTTGTCATTGGGCTTACTTCTTTCATCAGTGGATTGCTTACAATTGACTGCAGTACTGATGAGACCTGGAAGCAACTATTAGTAATACCAGTTGCTGCAGCGGCTGGGCTAAGTGGCAGTCTGATTGATTCACTATTGGGTGCAACTCTTCAGTTCAGTGGGTACTGCACCGTACGTAAAAAGGTAAACCAACATGTATTTTCCTTGCATGCTTTTCTTTACCTTCATATCTTAAATTTCTCCTGCGGTTGTTAGCTACTTATTCTGAATTTACAAATAGCCTGGTAGACTTATAAATACAACCAGATTCCATTAGAATTTTACAAAACCAAAACTTATGGATCATGGATCCTCTTCTGATCGTCGGTACAGTTCAATCCTAGAGGATCGGATCTGAACCATTTGATAAAGAAAGATTATCCTATTGTATTTTCATTAACCAGCGGGTAGGAAGACAGTTTATGGGAAAATGGTGGCTCAATTTGATAAGCCTGCCGCCCCAAGTATCATCTGTTACAGTGCTAAATTCTCTGAGAGAGGATCAGTAACTACTGAATTCGTATAATTTATCTAACATGCGGAAATATGTATTGATTTGTCATGCAAGGTGGTGAGCAAGCGTGCACCAACAGTGATCAAGATTTCAGGAATGGACATACTGGACAATAATGCTGTTAATGCCGTCTCCGTGCTGTTGACATCATTGCTCACTGCTGCCGCATGCTTGTACATCTTCTAGCTCAAAGAGATTACACCTCCAGCAGACGCTGCCGCATGCCGTATTGCATTTCCAGCATCGGAAATTGTTCAATATTCATAACTTAGAAAACATGTAACCGAGCGATCTCTAATCATGCTTTGCTAAAATTATCCAGGGTGTAAAAAACCTGGGAATTAAACTCGCAAACCAGAGCAGTAAAACAGCTCTCTTTCATGGGTCACTTGTTCTTTCCATGTTTTCACAGGCTAAAAAAACATATTTATTCCATTTTGGAGCCTACAAATATGTTTTCATCTGGTTGAAATATCGAGCAATGTGTCCTGCTATTTTCTTTTTTTACCAAGACGGGGGATTTTGAATTCTGACTTTTCTGAGTCATTCTGGAAAATGGATTCTTCTAATCCTTAGTAAACTAGTTGTTGTTTTCACCTGTCTTCCATCTTACCGTACGTAGCATGCAAATTACTGTCTACTTTTGTTTGATAACGCAAGGCATAGAGGATGATAGCATAAAAAAAATCCTTTTACATGCAGAAGTAAGCAATGCTTATTACGGAGAACAACAATTAACTTAGTTGCATATGGCTACTAAATAAGTAGTGAAGTGCCGTGTTTGGGCTTCAAGTTCTTCTTCACGAGGAAGTAACAAAATTACTCGCTTCATGTATTGAATTAAATTAACTTGCTCTTCTCTGCCTGATCTAAATTGAAGAACTTGTTCATCTCTGCTGTGAAAGCAGGCAGATGCTCCTCCTCCACGCAGCGGGTCGTCAGCCTCGTCCCTCGTTTCGGCTTCGTCGGCTGCAGGAAGATGCAGGAGGCGATGAAGTTGTCGTCGTCGTCGAGCGGCATCACATGGAGCGGCTCCCCCCACCCGCAGTCCACCTCCGCGAAGCCCACCCTGGTCCATTCCGACACCACCAACGTCCCGTAATCCACCTGCATCTGGAGAGGGCACTCCCACGAATCCTTCTCGATCCAGTCCAAGAACTTGGCCGGCGTCCTCCGCTTCGCGTCCCACTCTCTGCTCGACTACCTCCACCAGCGGCGCGCCGGCGACCCACTCGCTGCTCGCCTCGATCGCCATCGGGAACACGCAGTTCCCGTAGAAGCCTTCCGCCGGCAGAAGCGGGTGGAGCAGGTGCCGCGTGTTGGCGGCGAAGCTGAGGCGGACGTCGGCCCCGGGCGGGAGGGCGGCGGCGACAACCTCGAAGGTGGAGCACCTTTCACCGGTCTCGCGGGCGAAGCGGCCCTTCGCGAGGTTGATCTGGTCGGCGGAGACGTCGAGCACGGCGGTCCGGAAGCAGAAGGTGGCGAGGGAGGGCAGCTGGTGGCCGCCGGAGGAGGATGAGGAGGGCTTGGGCGGGTTGGGGATGGCGTCTCGGCACCAAACGGGCTCCACGGAGAGCCGGGGGAGGCCGCGAGCCATCTCCCCCTCGACCTTGATGAACTGGGAGACGCCGACCCCGTCGACACGGTGTGACTGCCTCGGATGGCCACCGCGAAGCCGCCGCAGGTGAAGCTGGTGACCTGAAAGATGAATCGATCAACGATGTGGTTGATGTATACACCTCAAGGCGAAGCTGCTCATTAAAGATATTATATACCTGCAACATAAAGATGAGCTCCTGCTCGTTCACCTCGCCGGGAGCAAACGGGATGAGCTCCTCCTTGGCCAGCGCGAGCGGCCGCTCGAGGTTGTTCACCACCTCGAGGCTGCAGTCCGCCGCCGCCGCCTCCACGAACCACACGCCGTCGCCGGTGCACTCGACCACGACCTCATCCTCGCCCTCTCCACCGGTCAGGCTTGACCGCACGATCCGCCGGGGACCGGATAGTACGGCACGAGCGCCCTGGCAAGGGCCGACCTGACGGCGGCTGGCGCCGGCGCCGGCGCCAGGCCCTCCTTGAACACCAGCAGCGTGTCCAACAGGACCCCCAGCGTCGAGAGGCGGCCGCCTGGCGTCGGCCCGGCGGGCGCCACCAGCTCCGGGGCCAGCTTCTTGACGGATCGAACTGGCGTCAAGCTCATGCTGTGCTCGCTTAAATGCCTCTGAGAACCTTTTGCTACCTCGTATCGCAAATGAGGCTGCTTTATATTTATAGTGAGTGGCATCGTTAATATTATTATATTTTCCTGAGGGTAGCTGGATCTCAAAATACTTCTTCCTTATATATATATATATATATAACGAAGAAGTATGTAAACCATAACCTTACTATTTTAATGAGAGTAGTGTGCGCATGAATTAATTATTGATTGATGCTGTAGAGGTTTATTCAATTAATATGATAAGTTCGCATGCACGGAATAATTAACAGCTAGATTTCCTTTTATTTGGACAAAATTATTTTTATTTTTATTTATTTATTTAAAATAGTATTATTATTTTTCTGATATCACACTAAATAAAAAAATAGCATCTTAATGAAAAAGAAAATACTGAAAATTAATATAAATAGACATATAAATTATATTGTTAGCACCCCCGCTTAAATTGTAATTTTTTTTTCCCAACAAATTTTTAATTGTGCACGGTTTCTGCCCGGGGATTAATTTATTTTACTGAGATGCAATCGAGCCTTCGGCTTCTCCTTAATTGATCCACTGAATCAATTAATCACATGTCAAATATATATATATTCAAATGTGTATACATACATACACATATAAACTTAAATTTAAAAAAAAATGGTCCTAGTTTGTTTACTTGATTTAGGAATTCATTTTCTAAAAATATTTATATTTCTTCTACTAATATATGATTGTTTAAATAATTTTTTCCCTTTATATTTTTAAAAATTCTTAAAAATTTCAGTACAACCCTAAAAGATTTTTAAATTTTTATAAGAAAACTATATAATAATAATAGACTTATAAATATTTGAGATTTTTTAAAATTATTTTTATTAAATCAAATATTTTAAAACATTTTTTTTATTCAACGAAAACCTACCTACCTAATTAAATAAGGACGATTTATTAAGGAGGGCGGGGGGGGGGGGGGCGAAAAGCCAGATAGGACCATGCTATCTTCCTTCCTATTTTTCATCAAGTTTTTATTTGCGCATGGTATTTGCATGGAACATAATTTATTGCCAACCAAGTTAATTAATTAATTATATGAGGATTGAGAGATATATATATTGAACCATCAATAGGTTAATTAAAGCGTACTTGTGTGAACGTTGTTTGTTAAAATAAGGTAAATAAAAAATACAATATGAAGAATTAATAATATAAAATAAATTACCTTAGTCTACTATTTTTTTTAGAATTCGATGATTATACTATATTCAGTCTCTATTTTAAAAAAAATAGAACAAAAAACATTTTTCACTATATATTAATCTCACTTCATCCATACTAAGAAAATAAGATAATATAATATTAATGTAGATCAATACAAATATACATTAATATAATATTCTACCGTATGCGTTGTTATAATTACCAATCCAACGGTTTCAGAGAGCATGGCATTGGCAATGCTGTTGCTTGCATTACATTGACACTGAACACAACGTGCTTAGTGGCGGAAATATTTTCATTATCTTAGGGGTAATTATTTTTTAAAAAAATTATTCTAAACGCATAATTCAGAAGACAGGTCGAGCAATTTATTTAATTTTAGACATGATAATATTCTTATTTGCATTTATCTCTAATTATATATTAGATTTTAAAATTTTGGACACTCGTACTTATATTTATCTCGCTCATTGAGCTTAGAGTTTAAAACTGATATAATTAACTAATATTATTATGTTAGTTAATTATACCAACTAGATATTATTATGTTAAAGCATTCCCAGTGCCTGTGCATTTTGTGTCATTTACAAGTTTGGCAAAATTTAGAAAAAAAAAAGCATAAAACTGAACAGCTCTCAATTATTCTTCACTATTTTTTTTCCCATAAAATGAAATGCACGTGGAAATAGACCTAAAAATTTGCAGCCCAACCGGAGACACTTTTTTTAAATAAAAGAAAACGACCGGAGACACACCTGATGATGGCAAAGTCGAATTATACTGCGACCAGAATACCATAATTTGCCAACACCTTTTTCATCTCACAGAAGAGAAGGCCTCCCATCTTTTATCGTAGGTATATGGTTTCCATCATCAAAACACGTCCAAGCAGAAACATCTGCCCAGGAAAACAAAAACATGATCAGCGAAAATTATTACTAATCCTTGGGACAAAAACAAATTTACTGCAGATGGTGGTCTCACCACATCCCTTCGAGCACAAATGAGATCACGGGCGTTGCTGCTGCCGGCGCACCATTTAGCACGCCAAGCACAGATGCTATGTATCTGCAATGATGACAGCGACTACAATGCAGTGAGATTATTAACAATACAAACTACCCCCAAGATTTCGTTAAAGGTAGTTTTCCAATTTGGTCACAAGATCTCGCTGTAGGAGCAGTCGTTTAATATAAGCCATAAGCATCTCAAACAGGATATGATAGCACAACAGGATACAAAATCGCCTAGAGCACAGGCACTTGCCATAAGATGCGAAATTGCTATTTCCATTTTCTTCCTTTCTTCCAGGGAAAAATATTTTTAAATGTTTTTTCTATAACTTCTCTGCACCATTAATAAAAAATAACAAATACCTAGCAAATCTTGTGATGATCATTAGCCCACAGTGCTCCAGATCACAAGCTGAAGATCACGGAGGATGCCACCGAATACGGGCCTGGAGAGTGAACAAGACGAGTACGTAAACCAATGATTAACCATGTACCTTTAAAATCAAATAAACACACATCAAACTGACCTTAATCTTCTTATTCAATTAGGCATACGACGAACTTGTAGTTCACTGACCAAAGTTCATCTCGGAATACCTGCAAAAAGTGGATTAAACTAGGAGAAAAGAAATGAAACATCGTACTGCACGGACGACCTGCAATGTTAATTAAACTTGGATGAAACTAGAATGACTTGCCTACGAGGCTTAGTTTGACGCCGTCCAACTTCATCAACTACAGTGTCTGCAAGGTAAACTGAATTCCTTCAGACGCAGTATAGAAGAGGGTGAGATTTTAATGAAGAAATTAAAAAACCAAAATGCAGAACCATGTGCTGATAGCATACCAGACTGAGATGTATGAGATGCAGGCTTGTTCGTAGAGGTTTCCCTGCATCAAATATACCTCACCAATGAGATTCCTAAAATACCACAACATTATACAGAGTGAAGCAAAAAGTAGACAAGACCACTAAAAAAGCGTATTACCAATATATACTGAACATAAAATAGCAACCCTCAGGGATGCTAAAGGTAGATGGAGATGAAGCACTGACTATACTCCATACTGGAAGGGACACTAGTCTGAGTAAAAACCAATATCGATATCAATCAATACCTTGGTAAAATTCAGTACTGACCGATATTTACCATTCCACAGTTTGCCGATTGAGTTCTGGTACCAGTATAAATATTTAATTTATGGTCACCCAAAATATAACTGGGATATGATGGAATAAAATTACAACAATAGATTTCATTACATCAACATAAAAAAATGGATAGGATATAATGATCATGAGTATTCCCATCATTTCACAACATTGTAGATTTTGGATGCATGGTCACATGTCCAACAAAATTGATGCTGGTTATTTGTTTAATAAAAAATATAACCATCAATATCAATAACTCAAAAAATGGATACACTGACATGAAGTACCCAAAAAGTTATTGTATCATAACATTGTTGATTTTAAATCCATCGTCAGAAGTCAGCCAAACTGTGAATTTGTTTGTTCAAATGAAAGAAGCTAATAGAGTAATAGGTACTAATAAACATGTCCAGCACAACTTACTTGGAGGAAGCTGACAAAGTCTGTCCTGAAGGACAAGCATAGTAGTTTCTATCGAGAGCAATATAGGGTGGACAACACGCAGCTCCTAAGGCTCCGGGCACACCAGCCAACACTGGAACCCTTGCAGTCATAGAAAAGGTTGTTCAGAAAACAGTACAGCAACAACATAGATCATAAGACAAAATATAATCATCTTATAGTAGTCAACGCCAGTTGGCAGTGACAATCAATTGGATAAATATTGTTCAATTAGTTGACCCATTCAACCTACATGTATAAATACTATTCACCTGCAAGGCATCTTTAAACAATTAAATGAAACTTTTTTCCTTCTCTTAAAAGTATAATATACCAAAAATAAGGTCCAATAGAACCAAAGTAGGAATATATGATTAGTTCCAAACTCTCTGGTATCTGATACAAGCCAAAAATGGTGATCCAGCTGAATTAGTCAATTGTTTGGGTTTATTGAAACCACAGTAAGCTTAGGCATTCATAAAGTAGATGTTTTTTCTATAACAAGATTGCGAAGGGATCGCATTGTTTTCTTGTAAGCAAGTCATCATGTTCAAATTTAACATCATAATCTCAAACATCAAGGGTTCCGTATGCTATGTTGAGCTTTATACAAATATACGTGCATATGTTTTGGTTTATCCAGTACTTCAACACAATCATGCTTATAAAGGCACAAAATTGTTCAGCTCAAACTAATAGATAGCAGCCTGATTCCATTTATTTAAGGAACCTTTTCATTTGGCATTTCCTAGAGGCAGACAACAACATTTTGCTTTGAAAAATATAAAAATAAATGCAGAAGAATGTGAGATAGAATAAGGACACTGCAGCCTAGATACTTGGTAAGTCATACATATACTTATCCACACAAGTAAATTTCTGGTACATATCTACAAAAAGAGAAACAAATAATTTGCATCGAACTGCTCAAAAGGAAGGTCCTCTTTTGGTGTTATTAAACCTACTTAGGACACATCCAAGAGACTGGCTAATGAAGCCAAAGAGTAGGCATTACGTGTTACCTATTACTAAAGAAGTAAAATAATAAATAATTCAAGTTGGTAGATGAAGATCTGGACCATTAGAATAAAATGGGAAAGGAGGTCAGAGCAAAAAGAGATCCCAAGATAATAAGAAAGAAAGGTAAGACATTTTTAAAAGTTTCTGCAGACTATCAAGATCGCAAGTGTTAGAAGTAACATGACATCAAACAATTAACCAGAAACATGTATGACGAAACCAGGCAGAATAATTCAAAAACTAAATGGTATTATGTAGCATAAAAGCCCAAAACAAAAAAATAAGCCTGCAAGATGAATGGGAAAAAAGAATGTGGCTACAAAGTAAAAGAAAATAACCAAATAGACAATCTGTGTGTGCAATATAAACATACCAAGTCATTTCAGAATTCCCAAATCCAAGCTGTTGCTGTGCAACATATCCAGGAACCGCCATACCCACAGCTGGAACTCCTACTCCACCAGGAAGTTGGCCTCCAAATTGCACAACTATGAAATGATTAGGGAAAAAAAATTACAGTCAAAACAAATGTCATATTGCCATATATGCCAACAAGGTTTACAGATTGTTCTAACCAATTCAAATGTCAAACTGGAATTAAAGGTATTTGAGGGTTTGAGGGACGTTTAAGAAGTTGATAGATTTGATAGAGTAATGTAAGCAAACCTGGTAATAATGCTGGAGTCCTGGGCAAATTTTGATCCCCTTGTGAAAGACCCATTTTACCAGTTGATCCAAGAACATGGGGTCCAGTATATGTAAAAGTTCCTTCACTATTACTTCTGCCTTTCCCAGCCAATGAAGTATCTGATTTATTTGAAACTGGAGGTGAATCAGTTTCTCCAACTTCAGATGAGTTTGCTGATGGAAGGGAAGGTGCAGGCAGAGATGGAGATGACATTTTATTTCCAATGCTAGAACGCTGGAGAAATTGCTGAGCAGAAACCCGTAAAACAGGTTGAAAAGGTGTTTCAGCAACAACTGGAGACTGAATACGTGCAGAAACTCTCCCAACTTGGTTGGTAGAGGAAACATATTGATTATTTGAGGTGGCCTCAAAGCTAGACGAGTTGACAGCAATATCTGGAGCCAAAGAAAATCCTGAAGGCTGCAAATGAGTATTCCCCATTGGCTTTCCAACACCAGGGTGACGGGATTCATTCACATGAAACCTTTCATGGCCAACAGGATCTATAACTGTCTTTCCTCTTGGCAAGGAGCTCGACTGAGATATCTGAGAATTCTCTCCCATATCCCTAGAATAGCTTAAGCCCTTGTTAGAATTTCCAGCTTCTGTATCTCTCTTTTGAGTCATTTCTTGGTTCAAATTGGTTGAGCCAGAAGGGTAAAAGGGGGGCGAGTCAAAATTTAGTGTTGAAGCAAAGGCATGCTTCTGGGAAACAACATGATTCATTTTCATATCTGCAGCTTGAGACGTTTTTTTCTTTGAAGCGGTAATTATTGCTGGATTCCAAATTTTTGCAGGTGGTCTGAGCAAAAGCACAAGATAAAGTAAATCCTCACGCATCCAATAAATCGATAAGAAAGTACAGTTTATTGAAGAATAAAGAAGCTTTGTCATCACTAACAGTTTCTGCCGGCTAGCATGAACATCACTGCTACTTTTTGGAAGAGCTTCGTATCGTCTCGGCCCTCTACCTTTTACAGGCCTTGATGGCTGTTTTTGGTTGTTGAAATCATCATTGGATGCATAATGACCAATGCCTCCACCATAACCACGATGCACACCCCGATTTTTTCCAACATTACGGCCTCTAAACCGGCCCCTGGATCTCCGGTTATTCTAAAATACATAAATATTTCAGATACACACACAAATGAAGTATTAATCTGTGAAAATAATCAAAACTTTAGCATTTCATGGGAAAAGATTGAATGTAAAGAGAACGACAACTATAACAATGAAAAAACATAGAAGCAGACCTCATTGTAGCGTGCATCTTGGAGATTCATTTCTTCAAATCTATCATGTACCCAGGCACTTTCATCTTTAGGATCCCACAATTTCCGTCCACCAAATATGCGTCTGCAAATTGATGAGTATGATTAAAATAATAGGTGTGAGAAAAATATTTTATAGTAAAATAATATTTGCATCTATTCAACGACTTTTTTTCTAGAAGTTTGCAACAAAATATAATAAAAAGACGGCTCCAAATTAGAAAAATTAAACACTCCTGGTTCCATTATGGAAAAATAAAACTGCAACTAGGACATCCATATCTAAGTTCAATACTCAGCAGGGTTGGAAAAGACACCAACCAGAAGAACTGCGTAATATTACAAAACAATGTACCTCCCTTTTCAAGTTCATTATTATTCTATATTTTGACGTTTTTCTATCTGGATTAAGATTGCCTTACTGAACTTCTGAGATGTCCTACACTGTATCAGAACTGACTTTTATAAAATCGATGAGTCCAAATCAACGACTTGCTGCAAGCAATACGAATCCACTCAAGGTTACCGGCAATCGTCACTACCAGTTGGAAAAAAATCTTTAAAAAGAAATAAAATTATATAAATAACCTGCGACGCCCCCTTGCATTGTCCTGGAACCGGTCGTCATGCATGTAGAATGCCCCCGAAGTTGGCACGGTAAATGGTTCGTTCTCCTTCTTCCCCTCCCCATCCACTCTATTCCCTTCTCCATGTTCAATTCCATCTCCGCCGCCCTCGGATTCAAGAGACCGCAGCACTTCCTTAGGGCTCACCTCCACCACACCACCGTCTCTATCTTGCTCGAATTCCTCCTCGTCGTAGAAGTCCTCCAACTCATCTTCCTCTTCCACCTCATCATCGTCGTCGTCGTCGTCGTCGTCGCCATACACCTGCACTCCACCCTGCCCGTCCGAATCCGCATCAGATTGGACGGCAGCCCTGCAATGCGTCCTCGCCGGCTCCCCGTCCTCCTCGTCGCTGGCCTCCCTCCGGCGCATCGACGGGAGCGGGGCGTCCTCGGGATCGGTCTCGTACTCTTCGTCCCCCCATGCCACTGGCGGTGCTGCCATTGCGCACACCCACCTGTAGGGAGCGCCGAAACCCTAATCGAAGACGGCGACGAGTGTTCCAGAGATGGAAATCCGTGGAGGAATTCAGATTTGCGCACAATGCGGTGGGAATTCGGAACAACTAAATAGGGTTTATCTGAAGGATTCAGGTGAGGGAGGAGAGATCTGCGGAGCAAAATCCGGCGAAGGGGAGTTGTCGTCGTCGTCGTCGTCGTCTTGCGTCGTTATCATCGGTTCGAATTAAAAAAGGGGAAGAAGTGTGCGTTTTCGATCCGAAACCGCTCCGGATAACTTCCGCTTTATGCCTTTAATTGCAGTGTATCTTACGTGGATTAATTCATATCCCATTATTCTAAAATAAATAAATAGGTATTCAATTTATATTAATTTTAAATTCTGCATTTCTTTTTTCGAAAACATACAATATGCCAAAGCATTTTTCTTTAATAAAAAAAGATAGGTTAAAATAAATGCGTATATCTTACATTATAAATATTCAGATTTTTAAATGTATAATGAGAATGTTTGATTATATCAATCATACATCATATATTAATATCTATCAAAATGGAAATTGTAATTTCTTAATATATATTATTTTAAATTTTAATATTACCTGAATAAATTATAAAGAGCATGTATGTGATGGAATAGGTATAGTAATAAAAGTCAAATTGGTTCCAAGACAATATTTATGGTTGGCTAGGGAGATGTCTGCAATGAAAAAATATAATTTTTTTACTAATAGGGCATCACATGCCCACTAATAACTAATAAATTAACAGTTTTCATAAATACTCTTCTATATGAAGTAGAGACATTTTTATAAAAACACTTTTAAAAGAACCAGTTGACATTTTTTATATTAAAGACACAACAAAAGATTCAGCCAGTAATCCCTCGTAGCTTAGAATCAAATGACCAAGACAAAATTTCAACCAATCTCAGGTCAAGGCAACCGGTCTTGAAACACATGAGGCACCTCCTAATGTTTTGTTTTCATCATTCACTCATGAGATCACTGTGATCAGAATCATTAGCATCAGTGACATCACCGGGTCCTTCAGCATCAGAGGTATCAGTCGCCATTGCATCATCAGACTCTTCGTCTTCGGACTCATCACTGTTCTCATATATTATAGGCTGGTGCACGTCTCCATCTTCAGTTTCATCATCTTCGATCTGTGATTGACAAGTAATAATACGATCAGGATTAACTACGTCACGCAAGCTGAAAATTTAATCGACCCACCTCATATGACAGGTTATCTAAACAGGATGACAGTTGCATGGCTAATCGAAATGTTGACACCCTTGAATCAATTAACTGCAACAGTGATTCATGTATTAGAAAAAAAATTTAATGCGAGTATAAAGGAATGAGGCCCATGGATGGATCATCTCCTATGCCTCTTTGCATAACTATCAGCTATAACTGGCAATTACATGGTATAAAGAGTTGAGAACAGCGAAGGATGACTCTTGTGAAATTATACTGCTTGCTTGTTGACAAAGCAATGTTCTTAGCCATGGAAGTGCGCAAACCATCAAGGTACCCCTGCGACAGGGACAAAGATTATTCATGTTTGAAAAGTTGGGAATTTAGCTGTTCAATTATAATTGTTTGAACTAATCTACCATCACAAAACAGAATAGTTTTGCAGGTTCTGGCAAAAAAAGACTAATTAAAGCATATAACTACCTTGACTCAGCCAACTGTAAAAGGCACTTCAGAAGTTTAGCAATACCAGCTGGATTTAGAAGTGCTATTGACTTTGCAATAACCTGCAAATAAGAACCATATTGAAAAAAATAATATAAGATGAATAAAAGAGGTCAACATGGAAACATACTCCTAAGAAAAGTGGTCAGAATATCAGAGTCATGATTTCCTTGATGATCGCAGTTCTAGAGATTTTCAACCCAAAGATAAGCAACATATAATAAGCTAAATAAAAGACTCAGGGTACATTTCAGAATACTACATTCAAAGATGACCTTTTAATTAAATATGTCGTTTAAAGGAATTGAATATGTGAATTGGAATTCAGGTTTTTTGCAGTTCTACATTGCAAGATAGTTAAAAAAAATGAAGTCCTGGGTCTATAAGTATGATGAATGATGTAGAAAACAAAAGATAATCAGCAGAAGAGTGGAACAACAAAGGCAGAACAAATATACCTTTTCATCCCTTGTATATAAACAGTTCATGAGCAATGAGTGATCTTCCGCATGTAGTGCTTGTTTCAACAAAACATGCAATGAATCTGCCCTTGGAGGCGCAACAGTTACAGCTGGATCCGGAACGGATGTATTCTCCAATTTCTTTTCGTGAAGCAAGTCTAGGCTTTCAAGCTTTTCAGCCATAGTTGGCTCATCCAGACTTAACTCTCTATTCTTCTGGTTTTCAAGCTCTTCAACCTCAGTTGGCTCATTCAGACTAAACTCTCTGTTCTTCTTTTCTGAGCGAACCTCTCTATTCTTCTTGCCCATTGTATCTGACAATAGCTACAGATTAAAAAATTGAAACCACCGACTTAGATGTCTGCCGTGAATAAAATTCTACCCAGCCAGGCTGAGAGAGAAACTAGTGTGGTTTCCACAACAATAAGATTCAAAAACCACAGGATGAAACTACCCAAATCAATTAAAATGAGTTACGATAAGTCCATCACAAGTGTACTTAACAATTCACTCACAACACATCAGCACAAAAGCAAACTCCTTTTGTTTTTTCTGCCCATGGTAAACATTCAGTAACTGTTTACATATGAAATCCTCGCACTTGATTTTATCAAGGAAAGTTCATCAGTACCACGCTAAACCAAATTCAAGCATCCAGTCGGATATAAGGTTGAAAAGAACCAGGCACGATCGAACTCGACGCACTTGAGGAGAGAGGATACGGAAGGATAGCTTACCGGTGGGTGGGCGGTAGAGATGGGTTCGCACAGAGTTCGGCCTCTGCGGATGAACGACGCCGGAAGAACGGTGAGAAGTTGAGGAGCGGAACGAAGAAAACAGGGGGGAGGAGAAGGGGAAGCGACGACCGGGGAGGAGGCGGCGGCCAAGTAGTAATTAGGTTTAGGGTTTTGTTTTTTATTTTATTTTTTAAAAATATAATTAATGGTATACTATTACAAACATTTTTTGTATTTATAGTATTATATTTTTATATAATTAGGCATAACAAAAATATTCAAAATATTCGTTTAGAAAAAAGATAAAATAATATTTTTTAGTAGTAAGCTGAGTATTGAATCCAATATCTCACAAACTCTCTTATACAGAGCTCAATTGCTCTAGTCAAAAGAGCATACACTTTGTGTGCAAAGATAAAATAATATTAATGAAGCAAAATTATAATTATAAAATTTTATTTAGATTTAACTGCATAACTATTAAATATTTATATAAATAAAAATACAAATGTGGAGAGATCAAGAAGGTGCAGCGGTTATGTGATTGGTTAGTCAAGCATGAGCTTATTCATAGATCTTTAGGATTAGATTGCCAATAAATAGAAACTTTACAAATAAAAATTATGGAGGAATAAAAACTTTACAAATAAAAATGAAGGATTGAGATTTCATTGCTATCATTTTATATGTATATGATTATAATTATGTATGCTTTCAGTGTGTCTATATGTATCATTTTAAAAAAATATAATATGAACAGCTATAATATTTATAAAAAATATTTTATTTTAAAATATTAAAATATTTATATGAGCAAGAGAGACAAAAAATTTACTATCTATTTTAAAATAAAATTTCGGTAGAATGATTAATATATTTTATTTGACGGACAGAAGTACCCACTTGCATGCAAAAGTAGAACAACTTAACATCAAGACTCAAAAAAAATTAAAAGCAAAGTATATACTTTTTACTTTACTTTTTTTTCTATATTAATCTTACATTTCAAATCTATGATCATTTTATTAATATTTTTTCACTATATTTAAATTTTCAAACGTATGATATTCTCAGATTTATAAACACTGTCACGAGCCTAACAAATCACAAATTTTATGATAAAAAAAGGTGCAAAATGAAGCCAGGCGGTATGGCAAAATGAAGGCAATACAGAGAAATAGGGCTTCAGTTCCTCCCTGGACACCAATACTTAATGAATTAATTTGGTATAATGATTACTGAACATGCTTCTTCTTCTTCTTCTTCTTCTTCTTCAGAAATTTTTTTAATCTATGGCTTGCCCGTTTTGGTTGATAGAACCCAGAGCTTGCAGTGTGGCCCTCACCAGAGCATCCATGGGATCAACGCACCTCTTCGTTAGTGGATCATCCTCCGGCAGCAGCTCCTGCATGTAGTCGGAGGCGAGAACGATGCTGCTGACAGCCCTCACAAGAAGAACATCGATTGATATCCTCAGGAGATTCCTGGCACCCTCCATGTCCTTCCTCTCAAATGCCTCCATGGCAGGCTTCACCATGTGCTCCATGGTGGCTTTGTCCGGCAGGACGACCTCAAAGCCCTACACAATTTTGAGAACAACAAAAATAAGCTTCATCTGAGAGCTCAAAGCAGGAGAAAGTTCCCAGAAAAAGAGAGATTTCTGATCACAAAGTAGCTGGGAAAAAGAACTTGATTAGATCATATGCTGACTGCTAAGACTCGGTAACATGCACCAATCAGTCTGCAAAATGTCTCCTTTTCTAGTCCTTGTTCAGAATTCGAGCAAACTCTTCCACAGCAAATTTCCAGTTCAAGATTGTAAACACAGGCAACTTCCAGATTGACACTAGGGTTGTTTTTTGTAATGAGGAACTGATCTTAATCTTTGCAATCAACAATGCTTACTTGGTCTTCGAGTTTTTCCCGGTAGAATCGAGCGATTACGGCGGCGTCCATGGCAAGAACTCCGACGCGAACGCTGCTTCCCATTTCAACTGGCTTCAGGTTGGCCGCTTTCAGCTCCTTGGCGACGCAGTCGCCGGCGTCGAGGAAAGGCACGGAGCACCCCTCGGCAACCTCGCCGTGCCAGGCGTGCGCGATGTGGCACGGCATGGCGATGCACCGAGCTCCGGCTCGCTCCAGAAAGGCCCTCTGCCGGCGAAGGCTCTCCACGGCATTCGAACGAACAGGCCGCGTGCGTCTGTCCGAAGCGCCACTCCGATACAGAATCGAACACCTGCGGAGCTCCCCGTTCAGCGCGGGATCGCTGCAGACGACAAAAGGAAGATCCTCTCCGCCGCCGCTACCGCTCGATCGCACGAGCTTCTCGAGAAATCTAAGCGTGGAGGCCGCCGAAACGCCGCCGAGAACACCGACGGAGTTGGGTGAGTCCAGAACGGGAGATGAAACGGGCTCGGGCCGCCTGGATCTGGAGACGCCATCGCCGTCCTCGAGGCGGAGGAGCAGAAGGGAGGAGGCCGGCGAGGGGCGAGGCCTGGCATGGACCCTGTGCCGGCTCACCTCCTCCGTCAGGTGCAGAGGGAAATTTAGCGCGTTAAATGACAGAGCCGCCGCGACGCTTCCATCGAACATCCTGCGCGCAGCTCGCAGCCTGAAGACGAAGAAGAAGAAGAAGAAGCAGCAACCGATCTAAGCACAACCCGTTCGATTTCTTCTGAGATCTAACAAGAAGGTGACGGTGAATCCATCAGTTACAGTAGATCTCTCAGTTGAAACTTGAAAGCATTCCGGTACCTACCGCTGTCAATTGTCATGGAAACAATTCATGTTTTCCTACCAAGAACATGATCTAATTTGTCCCTTCCGTATCTAAAAAGACAGGAGAGACCTGGATTCGAGTTCATCTTGCAAATGGAAGGGGGAGTCAGCTGGATTTTGTTTCAAAGAGGCGATGGATAACCTCAATCATTGTCATTGCAGCCGCCCACGTCTCTTCTCATATACCCGATCCAATCTAATGCCAAGAATCCAAGAAAGTTTTTTTTTAAAAAAGAAAAGAAGTAGCTTTGTAGGGGGAGGGGTTGCTTTGCACGCCCTTCGCTGCTGTAACTCTCGGTTTCGTTTTGTTTTTTTTTAACTTTTTTACACGTGCGTTAATTCACATTGGAATTTGATAGATTTCGACTGTACACAATGTATGAGTTGGGCAGCCGACAACGATCTCTGTCTCTTGTTTACTTTGACCTCCGTGTTTTAGGTTTGACAAATCGCGGCATTTTCCTCAGCTGGGTGTTTCGTGCGAAGACCGATTGATCGCGGTCAACTACAGGAAGTTGCCGAAGACAGCTGACTTAATCCAACACAATACAGGTTGGTCGTCGACCCACGCAACGTGGCGCCTACTGTTTCTTATCCTATCCACTCGTCGGATGATACGTGGCACTCATGCACGGGAGGAAATGTGTGTTCTTTGTTGCGTCTCGGGAACGTGATACGGCATCGTCAGATACGCGCCTTTACAGCTCGCAGCCGCCGGCCGGGGTCGTACATTTCGGCGTCGCCGCTGCAATATATAAATGAGAGCGAGAGGTCGATGAACTCCCTACATCGCCGCCCTCCGCCCTCTTCCTCCTCCTTCAGCCGCAGCGAATGGCAGCAACCAGGTCAGGCAAGAGCAAGATGGCATTGGCATCGGAGGAGAAGAACGATGGCAGCAGCGGCAGTAGCAGCGGCGGCGCTGCGGTAGTGATTAATGGTAAGAGGAGGAATGCTAGTGCTGAGCCTGGTTCAGCGCCTGGAAGTAGAGACGCCGGCGAACGTCGGCCGCGGGCAGTGGCGGCGAGGAGAGCGGAGCACCTTGAGGTGGAGGAGCAAGAGGACATCAACGAGGCGGCGGACGCGTTCATCAGGCGATTCAGGGAGGAGCTCCACCTGCAGCGCCTCCAGTCCATCGAAAACTACAACCAGATGCTCGCCAGAGGCCTTTAATTTTTTAATTTGATTAAATTGCTCTTTGCAGAAGGAGATCATCATCATCGTCTTCTTCTTCTTCTTCTTCTTCTTTATTTGTTTGTTTGCCAGTGTAACATCTGAAATAAGGCAATATATTCTTTATTTTATTGATGCACCTTATCAAGAACATCGATCGACCCAGAAAAGGGTGCAAAACTATCGGCACCGACAGGAACAAAACAGAGAACAACATGCTCTCCATTAAATTTTTAAAAAAAACTGATCTGCGTGTTTCACAAGCAAACAATTCACGTTTAAATATTCGAGAAGACACGCGATTAGAGGAACTCGTACGACCAGATTATTCCCTTTACATCATCCTGCTATGAATCAGCAAAAGAATAATTAGCGTCCATCAGAGGGATGGCTGAAGCTGGGAGACGGAAGCAGAACTCGGTGGCTGTCTACTGTATTGCTGGAACAGAGGATGAAGAGCTTCCACGCCTTCCCTGTAGAGAGGGGTTTGCATTTCGATCAACCGAGATACCTGCAGGAAGATGCGCGATGTCGTGATGAAACTTTACGTCCAAAGGTGAAACATCAGATGCAAGAACAAAACTCAGATGAAATCCTTAATGCGTACAGGCACTGAGCATGATTTAACATCCACCTATATTACTTTTCAATTTGGGAATAGTTGGTTCTACTTTTGGCTTCCTGCAGAGTGGGGTTAGCTTATGCTTTCACAAGATTAACATGCGTCAAAAAACGAAGGTTAGATTTGCAACATATTGGCCTAAGCACTACTTTTCTTTGTAGGAAACTTACTTATGCGTCAAAAGAACAATGATGAATTAAAGGCACTTACTGCTCTGCGGAAGGCAAACAACTCCTCTTCTCCAGACAACAAAGATGCAATTCCAGAAGGAGCTGGTCCTGAACCGATGCTGCCTTCTGCAAACACATCTCGACGGAGTTTTCCACCTTCTATCTCAGTTTCGAACTGAAAACTGCAAAGTCATAGTTTTGAGGAATTGCGTGAGCGATTCCATCTGCAGAGTAGTTCATATTATAGGACTCTGGCGAGTCGTCAAGTACCTCTCAAGATCAAAAAGAGTTCCCTCATCTGTCCCCTGAAAGAGATCGTCAATCGAACAATCCGCTAAACAGATGATGCAGCAGTGGTGGTTGTACAACTCATCGATTAAAGTAATGAATCTTCTTGCCTGCAAGTTCCAAATAGACAATTATTATTAGCATTAGCAACAGACAGAGATCAGCCACCTCTAGAAACAGGAAAAGGAAAAAGGATAGCAAAAGGGATGATATGTATGCTCTGAAATTTCTAGTTGTGATATCACACTATTATAAAAGTAGAAATTTCCCCACAAAGATTGGCATAAACTGCATAGGTCATGAACCTGCCTCCAGAGTGCGTGGAACTAAAGAAAACGCAAGATAGGCTATTTTGTGACTGTTACAGAGAAATATTTGAAATAATGATAAGAAGGGTATCACACTAGAAGAATACCTTGTCACGTATCCTCATACTCATAACTGGAATATGTGATAAGAAAATTGTGTGATAATTTCTGGCTACTGCAATATAATCTGCTGCTCCAACCTGATTTTAATTGAAACGGAGTTAGTGGAAAATTAATTTGAAAAGCTGCATGATTATACAGCACTTGCACCGTTTCAGTTGGTGTTAAAGAAGAATTTTTCTTTAGTTCCATCTCAGATACATTGGCAGCCTTCTAAATCAAGAAAGAAGATAACTAAAGTAGGAACTAATCAGATAATCTATGTCGGTCAAAGGAGAGAGCCCAATGTCCTAGAAAAAAGACGGAGTACGTTCCAGCAAAAGTAGCACTTTATGCTAGATCACATGGACGATATGATCCACTCAGAGATAAGAATTCACATCATATGCAGTTTCATCACTATCCATAAAAGAATGATTAAGATGGACAAGGTGGCCATAGTGTTAGAATGCATTTCAAGCAAACTACATCTTCATCGAGATGCAAGTTTATTCTCACAAAACGAATAGAGGTATTACCGGGCGGCCACAGAGATATTCGAAGTTGAATCTTGCTATTCCATTACAGCTTTCAGGAACTTCCATGTATCTGTTGGTGAAATTCTTTTGAGTTAAAAAAACACAATCATATGCTTAATTTTTAGAACTGTGAATGAGGACACGTACCTCCCGAACATCACAGGAATGATAGTAGAGGTAATTTTCCCTCCAGCTTTCATGGTGACCTCATGCCACATTCCTTCGTACTCGTTATAAACATCAGAGTTTGCAGGCCAGAAAAAGTAAACCTGAAGGTTTGTGTCAAAATGTATAAATTTTAGTGTGTCGGCGTGGAACTAAATCATTGAGGAGGAAGAACTTTTTCATTTAAATGAAATGCTTCATATGTTGGATTTTAGAAATGATTTTATAAAGTACAAACCAACACATTGTAACAGACTATGGTTGGATGATACTAGAAGTTGTCGCACGTATGAATATATAAATAGATCGTAGATGATTTATATTAGACCTCAAAGTCTCAAAGAATAAAAAGGTGGCATTAATTGACCTGTAATACGGTAATTTTATGTTCAAAAGATTGAGAATCATTATCGCACAGCTTCGGTAATTAATGGATTTGCTGGCTATTGTGAATTTAAAACCAAATCATAGATCAGTCTATAGCGAAGAACTATTACCCAGAGTAGGCCAAATACTGAGAGCAGGTCTCATTAAATAATCACATGCATAAACTATAGATGATTTACCCTAGCACACCTTCTACCATACAGCAATGTGCTCTATGTCACTTTATGAAAACCAGAATACTTGTTTTTGGCAAGTCGAGATTGAAGTACAATTGGCTGCTAAGAATCAGGCTTGAGATTATCGTAACAAAAGACATTAGATAAAATATATAATTTTTTTGACAGCATAGGTTATAGTCACTAAAGACGGATTTAGTGGTAAACAAGTTCAACTTACTTGATCTGTCCTTTTTTTAGGTAGTAAGCGGCGATAATCAATATCACTTCCAATCAGGATTTTCTGGCAACTCTCCTCCAACTTGGATAAAAAGGAAAGGAATATATCTTTCTGCATACCATCCTAGACCCCAAAATTCAAGGTATCATTTCAAAGAATAATCACAACAAACTTGATCACAGGAATTACCAACAATTTTTTCAGAGTTAAAAAAGGCAGAGTGACCACTGACTAGAAGTAAAAATAAGCTTTCCTAGGACAGACATCCAAAAGGTGGTTTATGAACTATTTTATTATTATGAAGCTCAATGATTGCAGCAAATAAAGCACAGTGAGATCAGTACAAAAACTTATGGTAGATAATGCTGAGTGTAAGATTAAATAAAAGCATTTACCTTAGGTACATACAATTACTTTTGCAAATCATTTTAGCTTAAAGCAATAGGAAATAAAAAGTTAAAAACAACCTGGCTGCAAGGAATAACAAAATTGCACGCCCCATGGCTTGCCTTGAGACAATGGCCTCCATGGAGAGTAGAAACCATGAAGAGCAAGGATTGATGTAGTTACTTCAGGATGTGGGAAATACTAAGACTGTTGCTGATTGACCAATCTGACTTGTATTTCAAAATGCAGAAAAATAAGGAAATTAAAGGTAGGCAGTGAAAGTACCTGATTTAGATCCTCAGGTGCCCTATTACTGGTAGCCACAAGAACAGTTCCAGTACTGAGTAACTTGCTTATAATTCCAGATAAGGCCACAATAGCAAAGACATCAACAGTCTGTACATAGAAAAAAGTTGTAGTTACAACATGATACTGGCTATTAATCTGATGATTGTAACATTACTGTTTCTGCGGTAAATTAACTATACTATATTTAAAGGGAACAATAACCAAAGACAAGGGGTCATCTTTTTCGAAAAGAGAACTATCAGAAGACAGTGACAATTTTAGATGTAGTATAACGAATATAGAAGGATGTATAGTTGGTCATCATACTCGTTCAACATACCTGTATCTCATCAAAGCAAAGAATGCTTGCTCCCGTCTTATCTGTTTTCCGGTCAATCAGAAATCTATCTGCAACAGAAGAAAGAATATGCTTCCTATGTACTTCGTGCTTATATTTCTCTTCCCCAATCAACCATTCCTTGACTTTTTCGTTGAATGGGAGACTATCTATCCAACTAAATGCAGTAGATTGTTGAGATTGTTCAATGGCCTGGTTTTTCCATATCTCGTGCATATGTTCATGTATTTCAAGCATTGCCTGAAGAGACCATAAAACAGTTTGCAGGTCAGTTTAGAAAATCGACAGCAAATATCAACAGAAACAACTTGGAGTTTCTCTGGGCTTAACCATATTACTCTCAGGAAAATAAATAATTGAAAATGAATATGACTAACAGTATTAGATCTGAAGTGACTATATCAATATCTCACTAAGTGTTAAATTATCATGTAAACAGTAAGTCAATAACTTTTATCATTGATATGCATATTAAACAAAGTTTGAGCAAATTTAGCCTTCAAGTACAAGATCGTAACATCTTACAAGTTGAATTTGCACGAAAACAGAATTGATTTCTAAAAATGGATTTTATTATGGTTATGGTGCTATCTCATGGATAACTACTGAAACTTGAAATGCCTAGGCAAGTAAAACACTCCTTTAGGTGGACAGTCATAGCTCAAAACACCTCTATACCAAATCAACAACTGTAAAAAAGGAGATTTTTTTACTGAATTAGTGCAAAACCCTGTTTATGTCATTCAAAGTTTCGTGCCTAAATTAGCAAATGAAACAAGCATCAGACCCATGGAAAATAAGAAAGAGTTTTCTCTTTTTTCTCACAGCTAATGTGCCAAAATAACTTAATTTTCGGACTCTTTGAGACCCTTGACCAACCTATTCAACAAAAAGACATGAGATATGTGGAGAATTCTTTGAGCAAAAACTAAATTATAGCTCTTCTAGTCAAATTAAATTAGGACCTTACACTATTGGATGTGTTGCTTAATCCATCTAACATTGGATGCATTGCTCAATCTAACAATCTGATACTAAAACGAGAGAGGGGATTCTTCTATGATTATAAATAAAAACTCTTAGGTTATGACAAAAAAACAGTCAAATCAACACAAATATCACTACGCTGATCAGATGCAAAACCCTGGAATAGTACAACCATGGTTGTCTTAACGTCATCCTCATGCCAGCTTTCCTCAATCACCTCCTCATTTTAAAGTCTTTGAAGAATATAGACTTAGCATGCACATATATTGAAATCTAATAAGTAAACATAATCCAAACACACATATATCATCTGTCCAGAAACATAATCAAATAGGACAGAGAATAATGATTGTATGACCATTAGAGGTGGAAAATACCTCATGAAAGTGAAACCGTCTTCGATGTTTAACAATACCTTCAGTGGCAGAGTAAAACAGGTCCATTAGCATGGTCTTCCCTGCAGCAAATAAGACACTTCTTTTGTAAAGAACACAAAAGGTGGCATAGAATATAGTGTCAATGCTGAATCATGTTCCTATAGCAATATATTCCCAATGCATGAGATTCTCAAAGTGGTTCATCAAGTCAGGGAAAAAGAATGGTAAAGATCACATAGTGTTCACTATAAACAAAAACAATGGGTGAGATTAAAGGTGTAAAGTAACTAATTTTACCATAGTTTTTTTTTAAGTGTAAAAGGTGAATGTTAAAAAACACACCACTTCCAACATTTCCATACAAGTATATTCCTAGTGGAGCTGCGGGTGGAATGGGCCGAAGACCAACTACTGAATCTAGCTTCTTCTCACGGTTAAGATATGAGACCATCTTTCCAACACCCGGTTCAATGTTTTGGTGTCTTCTCCTAATTCAACATCGGATACAAGCCAACCATTTGAAGTTAAATTAGATGCAAAAATACATAGCAGAAACTAAGAAAATGTTGAAATTTTCAACATGCTAGAATTAGAGATCTTGTGAAAATATATACTAACTTGTTTGGATATGTTCCAACTAAATTTCCATTTTCAAAGTACTGGACATTATCAGTAAAGAACAGGAAGAGGAATAGCTTATGACTTACACACATGTGTGTCCTAGTTTTATTGAAAGAAAATGCTGAATGGCCTAACAAGCAGTATAATGCTTAAGTTCTGCCATAACAACCATAAGGAATCACCTTGTCTACTCAGTATTATAAACTTGCTACAACAGATTAACATCAAGTGTGCTATCACCCACTAGAACCCACATAGATAAGATTTCCTGACAGTCTAGCCTCAATAGTAGTTTGCATATTCACCTATCATTTTAAGTCATGGTGAGAGCAAGATTTTGAACTATGGTTTGCATTTCAACATTGCCAGGTCAAAATTTCTAAAAATAAAAAAAAAACATAAGAAAAATGCCTACCTTAAAATCCACTTTTCAAGAAAACTAATTCGATGTTTCCTTGTATCTAACCATACGCCATCCTGTTGTTTAAACCCAGCCTCTTCCAATAGAATTTTTCGCCTTTCATCCTCTCTGTTCTTCTCCCAATTTGCCAACTTAACCTGAGTGTAAATTTATAAGATGGTGATTATCAGTTGATCAATTGGCATACAGTACAAATTGACAAGCATTTTTGAAAGATAAGTGCGTATTTAGATATCGTACATGATAATCCTCCATTTCCTTCTCATAATTCTGTAGCCTTCTGAGCAAATCTTCCAGTTCAAAAGCAACCTTTTCTTGATAAGTATCATGTTTAAGTTTTCCTTGACTAATCAAGCTCCTATATTGGGCCAATGGACCTTCAGAATAGTGCCAAAAGGGAATAAAGACAAACAAAAAGAGAGAGGGAAAGAGGGTTAGCATGCTTAATATTGAACTACTTATAAAGGTAAAATCCCATCAAATAACATGATTCGTTACACAATAACCAGACTGGAGAAACGATAAAGGAAATATAGTTGCACATTTACGAATCAGCGCCTGAATATTTGAACATACTGATACATGCCTATATCATTATAACAAAGCATAAATCTTCGCACACGAAGAAAAAGCTAGATGTACTACATGAGCTACCTAATAAAGCTCTGAGTACTTCACTTTCCCACATTCGAGGAACATGAGAAAATGGTCTGAAATCATTAAGGAACATTTTAAATCTATAATATTTTTGATATTCTATAACCACCAGATTGCTTGTAAGTAGAGATCAATTTTCCAGGTCAAATTCAATCCTTAATAACGCATTTGTGTCTCCCCAATTTTGCCATCATACTACTACATTGTACGTTCATAGCACATTGGGACCCAACTCCACTACACGTAGTTCCTTGGAAGAACAATAAGAAATCAGGTACTACACTAAGTTACCGTAGGTACTTTTCGATGTCCTTTTTCACCTCTTTATTCTTCTAAAAAATCAATCTAAAACGAAATTTAGAAATCAAGAGGTGTTCCGGCGATACTACGATAAAGAGGTAGAGAAGAAAGGGAATGGGTCCGTGGAAGGCGGACGCTTGATGACACTGCTGGATCACCTGGGCGCCACGCCGACGAACTCTGCGAGGCATCTCCGGAGAAGCAGCGAGCGTGGATCCAGGGAGTTGGGCAATCAGGGAGTCCATCCGCTAGGGATCTTCCATTGCGGGAGAGCAAGCGGGACAAGAGGGAAGAGGAGAAGCCGGCTCTCCTCATCATCTCGATCGAGGTCAAGAGGAGGCAGGTAATGAAATCGAATAAAAGGAAGAACGAGTGTGTTCGCTGCTGTTGGAATGGAGGAAAGGCGAGGACAAGCCCAGCAGAGCAGAGAAGCGTGGAGAATCCTTTCACCGGAAACGTGTCTTAAGGCAATTAGGCAAACGCACCCAACGCCCAACTCCCACTCGAATTGATAATTCGCTGACCGTGTTAGGGAGTCGTCAATATTATTTATAGATGTTCAACTCCGTCCCACTTTTAAGGTGGATGGATGGCATCACCACGCACTTTACATTCGACGGCCCCGATTAATTCGATAGATTGATAATATTGTTTGATTGATTACAGGACTGATTAATTAATTAATTAATTAGCAAGGGTTGAATTAATTCTGCATTTTATCTAATTTTAGAACAAGTAGTTATACTTATAATGTTATAGACGAAATTAAACATGAACAGAGAAAGCTTAAACTTAATGAATTATAGCGTTAGCATTTAGGGTACACGAAACAATTAAACTTCATTGCTTCTTTTCTAGAAACTGAGAGAGATCGAACAAAAACAGATTCAAAAGAACATGAGAATGATATAATTGTAGTTAAATCAACTGACAAAACTTGTAAAATTTTTGTTTAACAAAAATTGTAGCTCTTAAAACACCAGAACAATAACAAATTTCTTCTCCAACACAGAATGCGGAATAACCTAAGCGACAAGAGTGCTGGCCGTGGTGGATTCACTGCAAAAAAAACAGTAAACAGGACATTAGACTCCAGCAGGTTTAAAAATTAGGAAGAAAATGTTAAAAGATTTCCCAGCTGAATAAAACATGTAGAGAACTACTTCCTACTTAGGAGCAGAAACAATGGCGTGCTTATTTACTACTTGGACCAGAAACAAGACATGTATGAATCACAAGTTCCCCACAAATATACAAGGCATAAAGGAATTACTTGTAGCATTCAAATCAATTTGATATGCACCACCCTAGTACTGATGCATGATCATTCATGAAACTTAGTTGGGTCGATATATATACAGCACAAGAGCTACATATAGAAAAAACATTGGAATTCCAGGAAACTACTAGGCATAGAAAAGCATTGTCTTGGCAACATGATCTGCTACGTAGAGCATAAGCATTTCCCACATCTTTTCCCTTGGCCTAGATAGCTATGGCCAGAAGTGAAAGGATAATAAAAATGGATAGTCTATTGTCTATTCTAATCATAAAGTTAAAGGGCCTGAGATGTGGTAATAAAAGGAGCATTATAACCACAATAGCCTTGCCTCCAGGAAGAGTATGTGGGTATATATCCCTATGAATATTTGTATCATGCCTGAACTAGAAAAATTGATCAATTATCCAGTTAACAAAAAGTCTTAATGACTGAACAGGATGAATAGAACATATCAATGCCTATCTCAATTTGCCACGAGAACTGCAAGCCTTGAGGTTATACTATTGTAATTCATAAGATTTTTATCAAAACTCATGAAATTTCTTAAAAGTTTTTAGAAAATCCCGCTGTTGGAAGACATTCATGAATTGATTGTTCTATGTGTTTATTCAGGAATTGAGTTCTACGTGTTTAGTGAGTACACTCATGGATGCATAATCATGCAAACTGATGCATTAAGATGTTAATGATGAAACATTAATCAACAAGAAATCTATTGATAAAAAGTAACTTACTACTTCCAAACTGGAGGAAGCTTCTTGGTCCTCTTGTAGTAACGGGCCAGGCGATGGATCCTGCTCTCGACCAGGATCAACCTGAACTTGGAGTCCTTGTCCTTCCGGCTTCTCTCCAAGTGCTTCCTGATCGCCACGGCCTTCTTAATCAAGTGGTAGAGATCCTCCGGAATTTCCGGACCAAGTCCTTCATCAAACGGCATTCACAGTTAAGCCTCGCATTAAATTATAAACGATCAGTATAAAAAACAAGAAGAAAAAAAAAAAGCAATACCATGAGCCTTGAGGATTCTGAGAATCTTGCTCCCAGTGACGCTCTTGACCTGGGCGATGCCATGAGAGTCACGAAGAATTACACCAATCTGCGACGGCGTCAAACCCTTTTTCGCGAACTTGCAGATGCTCTCTTCGACCTGTGGGAGAGCAAACATATCATCATAATTCCAGAGGAATCCACAGGAAAGGTACGACGATGAGGAAAGAAACCCACATCTCCAGAAGATATCTTGAGCCAACTCGGCGGAGTCCTCTTGTAAGGCAACGCCGACGATGAGATACCTTTTCTGCACCAGGAACGCAGAGATCAGAAGGTCCGAGCGCAATGGGGAGACGGAATAAAATGAAGACAAACCAAGTAAGAGGAATGAGATTACCCGCGACTGTGCATACGACCCATGGCGGCGGCAGCGGGGACAGCGGCGGCAGCGACGGCGACGAGATGGAGTGAAGAACAAAACCCTAGCCGGCGGAGAGACGGATGAGAAGGGTTTGCCTTGTTATATCTAGAATTATATAAACCTAGGAATTCGGAAATGCCTTTCAAGGCGCTCGATGGCGTTTGATCGAGATCAAACGGATGTAATGTACTCCGATTTCGTGTTAGATGAACGGTTTTGATTGAAGGTGGCGTTTTGATATCATAGTCGATGATGAATGGACGTGATGATGCGGAGAGATGACCCCTTTCTACCACTGCAATTATGTCTATATCCTTTCTAATGATGAACCTTTTTATAATATTTACTCTCATAATAAATTATATAAAAATAACAATATATCTTAAACATGGAAACATCATCATTCTAATTAGATATATTACTAATCATCTTATTATATAAAATTATATAATAATTTTTTTTTATATTTTTCTTTTTTTTAAACTTAATGAGTCTTCAACCAAAATTCTCATTATCCTTCCTTATAAAATCTAATCAACATTGTATGGAGTGATCATGGAATATATAACATTCAGTGGGAAGTCTTATCACTAAAATTATTAACACTCATCAAATAAAAAATATTATTATTATTATTATTTTAATGTTAAAAAAATTAATGTACTCTTCCCCCTTCCAAACACTTCGGACCATTCATTTACGACACTGCGTGCATCTTGCAACAACTCAAACGTAGAAAAATCCAACATCAAAATATTGGCTTTGATTCGAGGCCGTCGGCCAATGATGTATATAGAACTCTGCGATAATGGCCTTTTTGTTTTATTTTTTCCTACACAATAACAATTGAAAAGGTCGTGTGATTGAGAACGATGGATCGCGAATGATGGGGGGGTGTACATCCCGATCGATTGACCTGCGTCCATTTTAATCTACGTGGGATGACCCACCACCCTGTGGAGCGTTTAAAATATGGGAATTCTAAAGGAAGATTCCTCCCATATCTTCCCCTTTTTGTTATCCCATGAGTCATGTCCGATATCTTAAAATGATAATAATTAAATACTTAATACCTATTTACTACGCACCTGTATAGTTATATTCCTTAGATCATTTTATCATTAAATTGTACTAATATTTTTACTCGTCATAAAAATAAATCCACATAGTAACTACTAACATCGATAAAAAAATATATCTAAAATAACTAGATGGAATCTCACATCAATAGAGTCCAAAGTATCAGAGTGGAATCCAAATCCACCCTTTAATTACCCCTATATCGGAAGCAATATTTCTTCTTGTTCTTCGTCGCATCAGCCGCCGATCCAGCACCGGAGGCGCCGCCGCCATGAGTCCAGAGATCCAACACGAGCGGTACACGAACGCCGGAGGAGGCGTCGCGGTTGGCGGCGGCGGCGGCGGCGGCGGCGATTCTCGGAGGAAGGAATCGCCGGAAACGATGGACTCGTCGATCCATATCGGCGGACACAGATCTGCAGAAAAGGGCTCCAGAAAATTGACCCTCGTCCCGCTCATATTCCTCATCTACTTCGAGGTCGCGGGGGGGCCGTACGGGGCGGAGCCGGCGGTGCAGGCGGCGGGGAACCTCTACGCGCTGCTCGGCTTCCTCATCTTCCCCTTCATCTGGAGCATGCCGGAGTCGCTGGTGACGGCGGAGCTCACCACCGCGATGCCCGGCAACGGCGGCTTCATCCTATGGGCGGATCGCGCCTTCGGCCCGCTCTGCGGGTCGCTGATGGGGACGTGGAAGTTCCTCAGCGGCGTCATCAACAGCGCGGCCTTCCCGGCGCTCTGTGTCGACTACCTCTCCCGGGTGTGGCCGGCGGTCGGCGGAGGGGGCCCGCGGTACGCGACGCTGGCGGGGATGAACCTGGCGCTGTCCTTCGTGAACTATACCGGACTGACGATCGTGGGGTACACGGCGGTGGCGCTGGGGCTGGTGTCGCTGGCGCCGTTCGTGGTGATGACGGCGATCGCGGTACCGAAGCTGCGGGTGGAGCGGTGGCTGCGAAGGGGGACGAGCTACGACTGGCGGCTCTTCTTCAACACGCTCTTCTGGAACCTCAACTTCTGGGACAGCGTGAGCACCATGGCCGGCGAGGTGGACCGCCCGGAGCGGACCTTCCCGACCGCCCTGCTCGCGTCGGGGCTGATGACGGCGCTGGGCTACCTCCTCCCGCTCCTGGCCGCCACGGGCGCCCTCGACGCTCCCCAGGAGGCGTGGGGCGGCGGCTACTTCGCCGACGCCGCAGGTAAAAATCTGATCTCCAACTCCTCCGTCGTCGCGGCCTCGGCGGCCTCACCGGCGAAGTGGGGACGGGCGTGGCCCCCACGTCCGTCGACATTTAAGACCACATTAATTTACCTCATTTTGTTTGTGCATGAGCCGTGAATTAAAAATAAAAAGGGGTCATCTTTCATTCTATTTTATTGATTAATTTGAAAACGTGAGCCATATGATAAGGTTGGAAAAATTGCTTCTTTAACTTCTTCCTTCCCCCATGTCCTCGACTTCCGGACGAGTCGGGAATTAAATAATCCCGAGTGACGTGGTCGAAAATGAACCGTAGATGAATTACTTTTTTCTCCCCACACCGTACGATTTGGCTGATCGATCATGGCTTTGGGTTTGCAGCGATTATAGCAGGGAGGTGGTTGAGGTACTGGATCGAGGTCGGGGCGGTGCTCTCGGCGATCGGGCTCTACGAGGCGCAGCTGAGCTCGTCGGCCTTCCAGCTGCTGGGCATGGCGGACCTCGGCCTCCTTCCGCGGGTCTTCCGGTCCCGGGCGAGGTGGTTCGGGACGCCCTGGGCCGGCATCCTGAGCTGCAGCAGCATCACCCTCGCCGTCTCCTTCATGACCTTCGACGACATCATCAACTCCGCCAACTTCCTCTACAGCATGGGGATGCTCATGGAGTTCGCCGCCTTCCTCTGGCTGCGGAGGAAGGAGCCCGACCTCAAGCGCCCCTACCGCGTCCCGCTGCGCCTCCCGGCCCTCCTCGCCCTCTGCCTGGTCCCCTCGGCGTTCCTCGTCTTCGTCATGGCCATCGCAGGCTGGAAGGTGGTCACCCTCTCCGCCGGGATGACGGCCTTCGGCCTCCTGGTTTACTACCTGATGAAGCTGTGCAAGGCGAGGCGATGGCTGGACTTCCGCACAGAAGAAGATGGTGGTAATGCAGAGCGCAGCGATGCTCCTCCTGCACCTGCCGCTGCTCACCGTGTATGAGAATTTTGTAAAGGATAATAGTTCTTGAAGTAAAAAAAAAAAAAAAAAAGACCTTAATCTGATGGCTTGACAGTACACGGAAAGGAATGCCACTTAAAACATACCGCTATTGCTCGTTCTATGCGCTTGTTTCAAGGAGTTCTGAGCTGCTCCCTGGAACTTTCCCTTCAGAAATAAAGAAACGAATCTAATTACAAAGACAGATGGCAGCTCACTAACTAATATACAGCAAAGATGTGTTGCTTTTGGATTTAGAATTAGATTAGCACTTGACTTTGTTATAATTAAGCACAACAGCCGGGACAGCCTCCTCTATATTTTTACACACGTATATATCTTTTCTTTCTTAATCCCTTAAATTCCAAGCTTCCAATCCAACCACACTGCACACTCCCTATCTCCCTGCCATATATTTGATGGTTGCTTTGCTGTAATGTCATCTGTTTGTATATGACTTGGAAGCTACGTGCGAGCTTCCTAACATGTTGCTACTGGAATAACATTTGAGATATGCGACAGTGGTGCCTCTGATTCTGATAGGTTAATGACCTTAATTAGCCACATCCTAAGCTGTATTATGAGATTCTTAGCAAAAAGAAGGCATCCTTGTTTTAACACCAATAAGGATAATAATGACAAAGAGTCAGAGGGAGAGAAGAGGAGGAAACCTTGGAGGAAGTCGTCGGCCTCCTCGAAGGAAGCAGGAAGATGGTCAAAGTGGTTGGATTCTGGAGGTATACCTGGTTGCAACTTTTGGCCTGTCCACCGCTTCCCTCCTATTTAAGGGCGTCCACCCTAAACTTGGCCATTTGCTCCAACCCTCCAGAGCTTTCTTCCCTCTCCTTGTTCGTTTTTCTGAACACCCTCGTTCTGCCTTGGATTGTTTTGAACTGTCCCATTTCTGAAATATATACATATACGCTTGAATCCACAACAAGCTCTAAGGTTTTCTACCTCAAGACAAGAGAAAAGGTATTTTTTTCATTGTTCTAGTTTTGATCTTGCCTCACATTTGCGAGCTCCTTCAGTCATAAGAATGATATTTTTGGAATGACAATCCCCAAGCTGATTCAACGATTGGATCTTCTTCTTCTTCTTCTTCTTCTTCAGAGAGATTAAAAAGCTGGAGCCTGGATCGTTTTGGTTTTGCAGGAAATATTCCTCAAAACTAGCGGTGTCTTCTACTGCTTTGAGGAGAAATTGATTGATAGAAACTGATTCGATCCCACATGCCGACATCAGTTGCATGTCAGAAAAATGAGTACGACTCCTCCCTGTTCAAAGGATTGAAGACCCTCATAAATAGATCCATCAGCTTCAACTTCACCGACAATGCTCGATCCATCCTGCCATCTGTCAGATTTGCCGGCCGAGACGGCGACGATTCCTCCGCCAAATCTCCTCAGCATTTTCACAGAGTACCGATCCGAGGATTCCTGAGCTTTAACAGTAGAAGGCAGATACGGCCCTGCGCACTGGAAACGATGGCCTCGGCGGCGACTCCTGAGCCTGAGAAGCAACAGAGCAAGAGCTCAGTTGAGGAAGGTAAGGTCGCCAGCTTTCCTCGATCGACTGAAGCTGACAGCCCCATGCACGAAGCCGCTCTCAGGTTGCAGAAGGTCTACAAAAGCTTCCGGACAAGAAGGCAGCTTGCAGATTGCGCTATCATTATAGAGCAGCAATGGTGTGTGGCACTTTGCAACTTCTACTTTGCTTGATCTTCACACATTTTGAGCTCACCGGTTTAGTTTTCAACTCAGGTGGAATTTGGTCGATATTGCTCTTCTGAAGAGGAATTCAATATCGTTCTTCAATATCGAGAAGCAAGAAACCGCGGTTTCTCGATGGTCGAGAGCAAGACGAAAAGCTGCACAGGTAGCTGCGTTCCTTTGTTTCTTATAGGAAGGGATTTTGATAAGGCATTAGACTGAACTCCATCAACAATTTGACTGCAGGTTGGGAAAGGCTTGTCCAAGGATGCAAAAGCTCAGAAACTGGCATTGCAGCATTGGCTTGAAGCGGTAAGTAGACTGCAAAGATCAAACATTTAAGAACGAATTCTCCAATAATTTCAATATCATCGTGTCATTTATCTTACGACTTATTTGACATCAACAGATCGATCCACGACATCGATATGGGCACAATCTCAATTTCTACTATGATCACTGGCTCCAATGCAAAAGCAGGCAACCCTTCTTCTACTGGTACAGAGAACTAGTACTCAATTCCTAAAGCATTTAATCTCGGATCATAGACATGCTCTTTTCTAATTAGATGAACTTTTTATGGATCTAACAACGTCAGGCTTGATGTTGGAGAAGGAAAAGAGGTCAATCTTCAAGAACAATGCAACAGATCAAAGCTTCAGCAGGAGTGCATAATGTACCTTGGACTTGTAAGCACTCTGAACAGATCCTATCTTTTCCACACAAAACTAAGATCGGAAACAACTCAAACTGATGTTCCGAAACATATTTCAGAGAGAAAGGGAGGCCTACCAGGTCATTGTTGCGGATGGCATATTCAGGTACAAAAATAGTGGCGAAGTCCTACACACTCATGACAGTCAGAAGGACAGAAAGTGGATCTTTGTTTTAAGCACATCCAAGAATCTATATATTGGGCAGGTAAAAGTTTCCTAACCTCCAGATCGATTCAAGCAGACGACTTGTTCGAGTTTTGTGCTCTAATCTCATCTATGCGGTATCACAGAAGGCAAGGGGCAGATTTCAGCACTCTAGCTTTCTTGCTGGGGGAGCCACATCTGCTGCTGGAAGGCTGGTGATAGAGAATGGAGTTCTCAAGGTAAAAATCAACTTTGATAGAACAAGGTTGCAACTCCACTGGAGAAGAATGCTAATTCATGGTGTTTTGCAGGCTGTTTGGCCTCACAGCGGGCATTATCGCCCGACGAACACGAACTTTCAGGAGTTCATGAACTTTCTCCATGAAAAAGGCGTTGATGTAAGAAATGTTAGGGTGAGGATTCTCTGCTTGAAAGTACTCGATCTCTCATCCTTGGAGTGAATAAGCTAAAGACATGTTTTTGCATTTTGTGCAGACTACTCCAAGTCAAGGGGATGAGGATCTTAGTGGACTCACATGCTGCTCTTCCGCTGACTTCAAAAATTATTTTCCTCAGACAGAAGCACGATTGCCTCACCATGTTTCTGCTGAAGATACAACAACAGCAGCAGCAGCAAATGCTGCTTGCGATACGGAATTAGGAAATGACGCAAAGAGCATCGACGAAGACAAAGCCTCGGAAGAAAGAGCAGAGCAAGAACGAGATGGAGAACAAGCATTAGTACCTTCCGAGTCGCTCCTTCAGCGGATCAAATCGAAGAAGAAGATAAATTCGTACCAGCTAGGGAACAGTCTGACCTTCAAGTGGTCAGCTGGGACGGGGCCGCGCATCGCCTGCGTGAGGGACTACCCATCGGAGCTCCAGTTCCGGGCATTTGAGCAAGTGAGCTTGTCGCCGCGAGGTCCTTGTTCTCTCCCTCCGGCAATCCTGACTCCAAGACGTTCTTGACTCTCCGGTGCCAATGAAGCATGCAGCAGCAGTTGAATTTTGTAGTTATACTGTACATAGTAGTGATCATTCAAAATAAGCTCTGATTCATCTGTAGTTCCTGTAGATAAACATAGAAAAAGCAATCCAATTGAGTACAAAAAGCTAGCTGGATCATGAATTCACTTACCAGGATCTGCTAATTGAGATTAAATCCATAGAAACTAAACTGTGAGAAGGATTTTTCTCCATTTGCAGAGTTATCAGCGGCAGGCTGTCCGTCACCTTCACATTGAAGCATTCTAGGATCTTTTGTACAACAGAAGACAGGAATCATAAATTTTTACATACATCAGCCAACCAAGTAAGGATTCGAACCTGATTAGCTATGCGCTGGCTAATGAGGGAGAAGTAAAGGCTGAACCGTGCCTTGTCTCGCACAGGGGAGGTACGTCGGTCCTGTTTACCAGTCGCTGGCGCTTCACCATCAGCATCGC
Source organism: Thalia dealbata (assembly GCA_030544415.1). Taxonomy (NCBI): domain Eukaryota; kingdom Viridiplantae; phylum Streptophyta; class Magnoliopsida; order Zingiberales; family Marantaceae; genus Thalia; species Thalia dealbata. The sequence continues at coordinate 2,872,255 of CM060454.1, forward strand.
TCTTTTGAGATCTCGTCTCTACCAAACTCCTCCCTCTTCGATTTCTTCTTCTTCTTTCCTCTTCTTCTTCTTCTTCTTCTTCGGTTGCCGTCTCCCTTCGTCGAGGCAGCCATGAAGGATCCGTGGGACTACGACGACGACGTCGATGGTGTAGCGGGGAGAGAGCTGCCGGTGAGCCAGAAGGTGGTCAAGGTGCTCGGAAATGTGTGCTTCTCCGCCTTCGTCTTGTTCGTGCTCATCATCACCGTCATTGCCGTGACCTACCAGCCACCGGATCCCTGGCTTGACTCGCCCAAGGCCATCATCTCCAAATCCCTCGCCGCCACCCTCCCCAACGCCACCTTCCACACCGACGACTCCGTCCTAACCACCGGCGAAGACCTCGGCCCCGTCGCTAACGCTACCGCACCGGCCGATGCTGCGGACAGCGCGAGCACGACTGTGGATGCCGCCGACACCGACAGCACCTCTTCTGATTCCGCCGATAGCGACGCCACCACCGCCGAGGCCCCCGACAACGCCCCCTCCTCTTCCGATGCCGCCGTCCTCCTCCCCGAGCTCTCGCCTCCTGCTGCGGACTGCGACTCCGACGCCCCGATCAACTGCTCTGACCCCCGAGCCCTCGCCGCCATCCGCCGGTTCAACACCCGGATCTTCCGCCACTCCATCGTCTTCCTCGGCTACGATACTCCGGTCCCTGGATCCGGCCCCGGGGTGTGCGACGCCGCCTGGCGCTACCGCAACCGCCGTGAGAAGTCGTGGCGCCGGTACAGGGACTACCGCCGCTTCCGGCTGGCCCCCGGCGACAACTGCACCTACGAGGTCGTCTCCGCCGGCAAGTTCCGATCCGGCACAAATGCCGCGCCCAAGCCCACGTCGCCTCGCCGGTCGTCGTCCCCGACCACGCTTCCCCAGAGCCGCGATACCGAGATCAACGACACCATCCCCACGGTCGGATCGGAGTCGGATTTCCGCAAGGGGAAGTACCTCTACTACACGCGCGGCGGCGACTACTGCAAGTCGATGAATCAATACATGTGGAGCTTCCTCTGCGCCCTCGGCGAAGCCCAGTTCTTGAATCGAACATTTGTGATGGATCTCAGCATCTGCCTTGCCGCCAACTACAATCCCAGCGGGCGGAACGAGGAAGGCAAGGACTTCCGGTACTACTTCGACTTCGAGCACCTCAAGGAGTCGGCTTCGCTGGTGGAGGAGAGCGAGTTTTTGAGGGACTGGCGGCGGTGGGAGCGGGCGTCCGGTCGGAAGTCCGGCGGCAAGATCACCGTCCGGAAGGTGCCCTCCTACAAGGTCACCCCAATGCAGCTCAAGAAGGAGAAGAGCACCATCATCTGGCGGCAGTTCGACGGCGCCGAGCCGGAGAACTACTGGTACCGCGTGTGCGAGGGCCGTGCCGCCCAGGTCATCCAGCGGCCATGGCAGGCGATTTGGAAGTCCAAGCGGCTGATGAACATCGTGTCGCAGATCGCAGGGCGGATGGACTGGGATTACGACGTCGCCCATGTGGTGAGGGGCGAGAAAGCCTGGAACAAGCAGCTGTGGCCCAACCTGGACGCCGACACCTCGCCGGAGGCGCTAGTGCAGAAGCTCACGAAGGTGATACGGCCGTGGCGGAACCTGTACATTGCGACGAACGAGCCATTCTACAACTACTTCGACAAGCTGAGATCGCATTACAAGGTGCATCTGCTGGATGATTACAGAGATCTCTGGAGGAACGGGAGCGAGTGGTACAATGAGACGGCGGCGCTCAACCATGGACGTCCGGTGGTGTTCGACGGCTACATGCGAGTGGCGGTGGACACGGAGGTGTTGTACAGGGCGAAGAATCGAGTGGAGACCTTCAATGACTTGACCAAGGACTGCAAGGATGGGATCCACACATGCTAAGTGCAAATGATACAACATTATTTCTTTCTTATTACTTCATGATCTGGGTCATCGACTTGTTTCTTCAAGTATTTTATTAGAGGAGTTTTTGCTCTCTCTCTCTCTTTTTGAAAGTTTAAACATTTAGATTGTTCAATTTGTGCTGCATGTATTAGTTTTATTTTTCTCTTCTACCTTTCTGTTGTAAGATATCCCTTTGCAGGTAACACTTCTGTTCATGTTTCCCTGGATTATATTCTGTTTGAATATGTGAATAGGAATAAAATTTACCTATCATTTATCCACTGTATAATGTATTCAGGAAGCAGATACAATGGTTGGGATTCAATACTGGTTTCCCTTCATGTAACATGTGCAGTAACTACATAAGAGATTCAAGAAGTAGCATCAATAATACATTACTTTCCTCTGTGTCATTTATCTGTTGTAATAGGTATACTATGCACACAAAGCTGAATAATCTCCCCATGGTTAAAATTTTATTCACTTGACCTGAATCATTCAGGAATTCCCTACTGAACAAGTAGATGTATTCAGGCATAAGAGCAAGACCTTTAGCCACCAGCATCAGTGACCGAGTTCTCAGTGTCCGCATGGTGAAACAAAGGAGCATCTGGACCCTGCGCCAAGTATATGACATTAGATTTCATGCTTCAGAAATGAATATTTGGTGATTCAACAGGTTAAGAAGTTTTTATGATTATAAAGAATGAAACTTAAAACATGGTCAGGAAACAATGAACATCACATAATCAACATTTGATTTGTTGAGACTATCAACCACAGGGATGTCTGATTCTGCTGCTTGAGGAGAAGCATGTCGCTGCATAACATATGACAGATAAGTTAGCGCACAGTACTCAACAAGTGTCTCGCAACAAGTGCTAAAAAAAATTCACTTGCCCTCTGTGAGGAAGAATTCGTGTTTCTGTCTGTTTTATTCGTCTCAGAAATATCTTTTCCTAGAATTGGCGATTTCTGATCCTGAGATATGAAGTCAACCGTCAGCTGAGAAATTTAAATTTGAAAAAGGAAATAATGTGTTGACTTTTAAGATGAAATAAAGCCCTCAAGGAAAACTCATCAGTAAAGTAGCAACGAGGTGATCTCGTTTAACATTGATGAATGCCCAACCTCGGAAATCAGACTGGGTACAGTTTCCTTAATCTTCCTCAGGAAAACTTCCATGTTCGCCAGCTGGAGATGAAGCATCTGCTATTGAAAATCTAGATCAACACACATGAACATCCTATGAAACTACAGCCCAAAGATTGAGTCAACCTGTTTTTCCATGGTTAATCTTTGTATAAATTCATCTTTCACCATCAGAGTTCTCTGGAGGTAATAGCATCAAAGACAAACAGCTGCCAAGCAATCGATAAAGGTAAAGATCTTAACATATATGAATAAACACTCTAAGCAGTGGATATCTCTTCAATTTGTGGCTGAAAATTTCTGCTAAGTTCCTCTGCTTCAAGTTTTTCCTTTAATTCAATGATACTAGCATCCTTCTTTTGAAGTTCATGTTCGTAATTGCTCTGCTTCTTTTCTAGGTGCAAAATCTTCTCTAGATGAAAATTCAGAAGAAATTGAATCGTTAGATTACAAAGTTATGAAAGAATGAACAAGTTTTGCAGAGAAAATATAATAAACCAACTGAGTTATTAATCATACTAATCACAAGCTAATTCTCTATTCTGCACCATACATTTTCTCTACGAACACTCAAATATCTGTAATTTACTTGGAATAAGACAACTGGGGTGCCTAGACAAACATCAAATATCAAGCAATGGTGAAACAGGTCCCCTCAACCGAGGAAGTTTTTTTTTTGAAAGATAGCATTGCATTCATTTCACCAATCTGAAATGGTACAATATATCATCCAAAGGGATGTATCAAAAAAAGTATAAAAGTATATGTATATAGTATATGGTATATAGTATATAGTTACTATAAACAGTGTCATCAAAATGTTCCAAAAAAAACTAAAGTCCCCAAAAAGTCAAAAAACTCCTCAAAAACCATTATAAGCCTCTGTTTATAGTAACTATATTAAACAGGCTTAATTATAGTATATGGTATATAGCTAGTGCTGAATGGTAATCTGTTTTGTCCTCAGAATATTAAATGCATATAATAATTAAAATCATCACAACTAGGAAAGAGTTGCATAGTAGCTATAACATTACATCCACTTTATGTTGCAAATAATTTTTCATTTCACCATGTCTTAATGAACTCCCTAAAGTCAAGGTGAAAAGAAAGATACTTCTCTTTGAATTACAGAACATGAATAACAATAAAGAATAAATGATTAAGCTTACCCATAAAATCTTTTTCAAGAGTTGAGATTTGGTCAACTTTCCTTTTTAATCTGGTGACTGCAAATAATATGTACAAGGGCATCGTTAGACAGCCTTAACTGATTGGAGTAAATAGGAATACTTCTTCAATGCAGTGCAAATATGGACAACATGGTTTTGTAAGTGACTAGCCTTCTTGTTCTCTTCCATTTAAAACATCTTCAACAGTATCTACAACCTGCTTAATTGCAGAAGCTTCCTTCTCTATCAAATCAAACAATTGAGTTTGTGTATCCATCTTTTCTGTGAGGATGGCAAGCTTTCTATCCCTGTTTTGAATATTTAGCTTCAACTGATATGTAGAATCCTGCATTTCAAGGTCAAAAAATCATCAAAAGGTACCAGCAAGCTTCCAACACAGATTTGCAGATGATGATCCTCCAAAGGGGTATCATGTATGCCAACGTCAAGGATTTTTTTCTAATCCACATGAATGAGACTGCCCAGTGAAATAATAACACAAAGAAGAATGCAAAGCTTCATCACATTTCTAATAAAAACAAGTAAATAGCATGGACAATGCACTACACAGATTACAGAGTACTCAATCAAACACTAAAAAGAATTCCTTTCTGAATGGGTATTATATTCACCATGTTTTTGCATTAATCACCAGAAATACAAAGAAGGGGAATATATTAAAAAAGGATGTCCACAGAGAGGGGGCATGTTATGCCTTAACATATGGAATTGCATATCTAAGTACAAGAATGCTAGTAATGAGACAGAAATGTGAAGAAATCAATTCTAACCAGAACTCTTTTTAAACTTGAAATAATAATTTGAAAAAATGCAGCACATATTGTCATTAAGGCTTATATGCAACTTGTAAGAAACCACTGGCACTCATATGCAGATGTAAGATTATTCACATTTACCCCCCAACACAAATAAAAACTTCTGTGCGATTGAACATTTTTAGGAAATAAACTGACCTCATAATGGCTTAGGAAATTTTCCCTTGACTGAAGCAAGCTATTAATAGTTTCTTTTAATTCTTTCTCCTTTTTTTCCAGTAAATCTTTCTCAGTCTCAAGATACTTTATCTGTAAAATGAAACAAAATGAATATGAAAGGAATAATAACATAAGAGTAGTATGCAAAAATTATCTTAGGTGACTCGCCAGCAAAACCAAAGTAGGAAATATGCACTGTGTATACACGGGGAGGCTTGATAAGAAGTCAAAAGCTATAACACAACATATAATTCTTGTAAAATAAACATACCAACATTTTCCAGCTGTACTGAATCATTTATTCAAGTTACTGAAAAGATCAGTATGATTGCAACAATAATGATCCAACAACTTTCTCACTGCTCAGAAAGACATGAGAGAAAAGACCAGACTCTGAAATCAAAACATGAAAATCCCTCCATGAAAGAAAATTTTTTTTAGTAACCTTGGCTACAAAAGAAAACTATAATTTTTCAAGTCAAGCTGCAGGTATCAATTTTATCCAAACATGAAAACTCTATTTGGACAAGGCATGTGCGGCTGCTTCTTGGACCCTTAAACAGGGTTTATAGGTATATGTTCTAATTATCTATCTATTCTGCATGTGATGTTAGTCTACACTGTTTACTTATTGTCGTGCATACTGCAGAAGGATCAGTCCACCTTCTAACTCCAAGATATACTATTCTCTCAAACTTGGGAAGGCTACATGCTGATATTTTGATAACTCACAAGTGCCATAGCTACCGAATGTAGTTTGAATTACAACCCCATGAAAAATGGGCCAACTTTCTTCTTCCCAAAAATGGACTTGCTCTGCACTCATCATTCCTACTGGTTCTTTTGTTGGATTCTTGCACATGGCACTTTTCATCAGTCACTTTTATGTTTCCAAACCTTTCTGCTGACCTCTGAAGATCAAATTATATATTTACAACTCCAGTTGGCAAAGCTTGCATTATATATATAATAACAAAATCTTGGGAGAGTAGTGCAACTGATTCTAAGTTCTAAATTAACAAAAGGCACACTCAAGATAGAGTTTTTCAAGGCCATTAGCTATGAAGAAACAACAGCAAATTAACCTTAGTTGTATAAATTTCTGTTTTTGGCTAGCGAACTACTCATCTGTGGCACCAATCAGTTTGATATCCAAGCTGACATCAAAAGTAGATTTTTCATCATTTTGAAATAAATTGCATAAAGAAGATAGGTGATTTTATAATCAGAAGGGCCTTATTTTTAAGCTTTTGATCGCATTTAATTAGCTGGGTTAAAAACTTATAGTACTATATAAAAAAATCATCCTAAAAACATCAGTATAACTATAAGTTCCTAAATTTTGGAAAAGGAATAGTGGTAAATTCATATACTTTCTCCTCCAAGCCAACTGAATGCAGGAATTTTCTGCACACCTCCTGTTGTAATCTGATCCCTTAGAATTTCCACAACTCCCCATTTCTCTTCAGCAGCATATATGTTGGAAAGCATTACTCTGTATGAAGTCTTGTTTGGATACAGCTCAAAAAGTTTTTTCGAAGCAACTTTGCCCAAATCTAGATTACCATGAAGATTGCAGCCCCAGAGCAATGCACCCCAAACACCAGAATCTGCTGGTTTTGGCATCATCTGTATGAGAGCATAAGCCTCCTTCAATTTCCCCACCATCCCAAGCAACTTTACCATGTATACATAGTGTTCCATTTGTGGTTCAATGCCAAACTGATCTTTCATTCTATTAAATAAATTCAATCCTTCATCCAAGAGGCTGGAATTGCAACAAGCACACATAAGAGCTGAAAATGTAGCTGCATCAGGTTGATACCCTACATTAACCATTTGTTCAAAGATGAAAAATGCTTGATCGGCAAATCCATGTGAACCTAGACCTGATATAAGTGCATTGTAAGCAATAGCATTCTTCTCTGTCATAAATTCAAAGACACGAAATCCCAAGTCAGGGAAACCACATTTTGCATACATGTCTATGAGACCACATGATACAGCACAATCCAAATGAATGCTGGTCCTCAATGAATGACAGTGTATCTCTTTGCCAGGTCTGATCACCGCAATTGACGCACAAGCGGAGAGAGCACAAGCAATTAAGATGGCATCTGAACTTTTACCTGCACTAGTCATTTCTCTAAGCAGTGTTAATGCCTCCATGTATTGTCCTGCTAGTGAGAAACCAGATAGAAGAGCTGACCAAGTAACCAGATCAGGGTGCTGGATACATCTGAATACTTGACAAGCCATATCCATTAACCTGCACCTGGCATACATGCTGACAAGTGCACTGCTCACATGTGAGCTGCTATCATATCCACTCTTCAGGCAAAGACCATGAACTCCTTTGGCCAACCACAGCGTGCTTGAGTCCCAGAAGCAAGAGATTAATGCAACCATGGAATACCCATCGGGTTCCTCATCAACTTCCCGCATTTTTTTAAACAACTCCAACCCTTCTCGCCAGAATCCACCATACCCGTGGCCTGCAATGACTGAATTCCAGAGAACCACATCCGGTGCATGCAGCTGATCAAACACTAGTCTAGCACTGTTGAGAAGGCCTAATTTAGAGTACGTACTAACCAATGAACTGCTTGCTATAATATCATACCCTAGACCAGAAGACACGACAGCTGCATGGACCATCTTAACACCATCGGTGTCACAGTTGTCTGCACAGGCACGAAGAATGCAGGCAAAGGTGTAATGGTCAGGCTTGGGACTACGGCCACGGCGCATTTGGCTGAAGAAGGCGTAGGCGAGGGGAAAGTGGTAGAGGCAGGCATGGGCTCGAATGATTGAATTCCATAGGAGGGTGGTCCGGTGGGAACATTGGTCGAACAGGAGGCGGGCAGAGGATAGGTCATCGTGGGACGCATACGAGCGAACGAGGTTGGCCGTCATGAAAGGGTCATCTGGGAAGATGCGGGAGGTAGTGATGAGGAGCGCGTGCAGCTGCTTGGTACTGGAAACCGTCGTTGTCAAAGACGACCATGAAGATAGAAGGACATCCAACGATCTCAGAAGATGCAATTTAGACCGCATGTTACTTCTACCTCATGTTGCGGCTACTGAAATGGATCCGTCGCTTCTCTGTGCAAATAGCTTTTCTTTCCACGCAGCAATTGAACTAATAATAATCATTCAGCACTATGGAAATCTAAAACTATTGTGTGTCAAAATGTACTCCGACATTGGAGCAAGCACCTTGCTTTCAAGCCTGCGCTGTGAGTCTTCGTGCGACGCGATCTCGGCTTGCAGAATTTCCAACTTTTTGGCATACTCCGCTTCGATTTGCTCTCGCCTCTAAGGATCAACCCGCGGCGATGTGAATCTTAGTGTGACTCGCTGCATTCGACAAAAAGGAACATCGGAATACAGCAGAGTGGAACCTGGATGGAGAGACGGAGCTCCTCCCGTGCACCTCGTTCTCTTTCCTGCGAAAAGTGAAATCAAACCAAGGAGGATTCGCGAACTACGCAGCGAGAGGAAACCAGAGCAAGATAACAGAAGAGATCTAGCGCACTTGGGCGTCCCCGACTTGGGCGATTAGGGCGAGAAGCTGGTGCTTGAACTTGGAGAGAGCGAGCAACTCCGCCATCAATCGACTTCACCTCCCCAGGCTTCTAATTCTTTCCACCCCTAATTCCGTCTCCACCTTTTAAACCTTCAATATTTGAATATATCCAATTGCGTCTTAAAGCTTTAAGATATATATTAATTTACACATATTTAAATTTACATTATAAAAATATTATTTTTAACTTTAAAAAATAAATGTGAAATTATATATATATATATAGTAAATATTAATATAATCTTCAGTAAAATAATAATTTTTTGATCCTGATACCGTTCATACGCCTCACTGGTTTTGCATGAACAACTTAAGTGACATTAATTCTATTTAATCAATGCCTCCATCGTCTTCCCGTGGCTGCCGACCGGCCGCAGCGCCGGCCAACTTAATTTGGTGATCCACGGCATGCATGCATGCATTCACAGTCAGAAGTCCCGCTTTATTTTTCAGAAAGAAATCAACAAAAAAAACCTACAGGAAAAAATATAGAGAGGGAGAGAGATAATTGATTCAAGATCAACACGATAGCGTACGTACAATTAAACCTGCACCGCCGACGAGAACCCTATAAATTAAGAGCAAGGATCTCCGTCGAACCTTGAGAGTGAGGAGATGGCCATGAGGTGGTGGTGCATCCTCTTAATGGCGGCAACTCTTGGTTCTTCTCTTGGCGTGCGCTCGAGGAAGCCGCTGCCTGAGAAGACGGCGACTGCGAGGACCGAGAAGCCGGTCGCCGGCCCAGCGACCGAGCAGAAGAACTTACCGGGGTTTGGAGGACTCGGCAACTTTGGTGGGCTCGGAGGCCTCGGTTGGCTCGGCGGCGGCGGCGGCGGGGGTGGCCTCGGTGGCGGCGGGACCGGGTTTGGTGGTGGGCTGGGTGGCCTCGGAGGTGGTGGTGGTGGGGGCCTCGGCGGGCTCGGAGGCGGATTCGGTGGCCTGGGAGGTGGCGCGGGCGGACTCGGTGGCCTGGGAGGTGGCGGTGGAGGCGTCGGCGGGCTCGGAGGTGGATTCGGTGGCCTGGGAGGTGGCGCGGGCGGACTCGGAGGTGGAGGGGGCGTCGGCGGTCTCGGAGGTGGATCCGGTGGCCTGGGAGGTGGCGCGGGTGGACTCGGAGGTGGAGGGGGCGTCGGCGGGCTGGGCGGTGGCGCGGGTGGTGACGGCGGCGGGGGACTTGGTGACACGGGAGGGAGCGTGGGCGGAGACATCGGAGGTGGAGCGGGCGGCGGCGGATTCGGTGGACTGGGAGGCGGGCACGGAAGTAGTTCGGATTGCGGCAGCGACGGGGTCGCAGGTGGGAGCGGAAAAGGCGGCCTGGGAGGCGGCAGAGGTGGTGGAGGTACTGGAAGCGGTGGAGGTGGCGGCGGCGGCCTTGGTCATCATGGCGGCATAGGAGGTGGTCACCACGGCAGCGGCGAGGGTTGCGTCGGAGGTGGCGGCGGATTTGGTCATGGCGGGGGCCTCGGCCATGGAGGTGGTGCCGCCGGAAGTGTAGGCAGCGGAGGCGGTGGCTTTGGTCATGGAGGTGGGAGTGGCGCAGTCGGCGGTAGTAGTGGAGCCGGTGGCGGTGGCTTTGGTCATGGAGGTGGGAGTGGCGCAGGCGGCGGTAGTAGCGGTGCCGGCGCCGGCACCGGCGATGGAGACTGCCGTGGTCCTTAAGTGGATCGCGACCCATATATCGTCTTAATTAGCCGAGTCAGTGTAATCAAGTTATCCACGTGGAGAAAAAAGTTTATTTTCCAATTCGGATTTTTTTAATACTATGGTATAATATAGCAATAATAAATGGATTATATTTTGACTAACAGAGGGAAATATCGAAGCAAATTAGAATAATCAATCGACGATCAAACGCGCACCGTTCGATCCACACTCCATGTTAAAATGCTGGCCTCGTCAAAAGTATAATCCATCTGATATCAATAACGAGTTCACATAATCTTAATCGCATGAACGCAGAACTTATTAGCCCCAAAGAAATGCTGGTCTTCTGTTCTGTCCAAGTTTTCTTCCCTCATTCCACGTCCTTATAAACCTAAACCACGTATGACGATCTATATATATCACGCTCTCTCCTCCCATGCATCTCACCAAAACATTCCCAAGCACATATAGAATTAATATATACACAGAGATGAGGAAGAGCCCGGGAGCGGTGCACTTCTCATCGTTCGTCCTCGTCCTCCTCGTCACGCCGATCAGCTTCACGGCGGGGCTGCGCCCGCTCCAAGACGACGACGGCGGCGGCGGCCACGCCAGCTGCACGGACGGCGGGCCGACGCCGCTGGAGCTCAAGGCAGGTCGCCCGGTGCCACCGTCGGGTCCATCAGGCTGCTCCGCCGGCGGTGCCCGTGTCACCGGCGACTGCCCACCCCCCCTGCTTCCCGCAGTCGACGACTCTTTTCAATTAATCGATTACCAGTAATTAAAACAACGCATGCATGCAGTATTTAATTAGTTAATCGTTCACGTGCGGTCCACATGCCTCTGTAGTATGAAAATAAATCGGATGGGATAATAATAATAATTTATTTTTGGAAATTAAATTAACGATGATAATAATTTTAATTTCATTTAATAATTTAAGAGCAATTTTTGGGATAAAATTTATACAATTATCCCTACAAGTAACAAACCCGAAGTGCGATATAAAAAGGTTGAACCGGGCCGGATGAACGGCCGAATCGCGGGCCGTTGTCTTCGGACCTGCGAAATGTAAATATCAGAAACCTGCGCGCTCGCCTCCAAATTCGAAAACCCGCCGTTCCGAGGGCGGAGGCGGCGCCATTTCCAGAGATGTCGCGCCGCGGCGGAGGCGGCAGCCGGATGATCCGGGTGCTGAACGTCGCGGAGAAGCCGTCGGTGGCGAAGGCAGTGGCGGAGATTCTGTCCCGCAGCGGCGGCGGCGGAGGCGGAGGCGGAGGGATGCGATCGCGGATGGGGCGCTCGCGGTACAACCGGATTTTCGAGTTCGAGTACGCCATCGGAGGGCAGGCCTGCCACATGCTCGTCACCTCCGTCACCGGCCACCTCATGGAGCTCGAGTTCGAAGACCGCTTCCGCAAGTGGCACTCGTGCGACCCCCTCGACCTCTACCACGCTCCCGTCCGCAAGTTCGTCCCTCAGGTAAGCTAGTCGGTATCATCAATCATTTTCCTCTGCATTCTCCATACGTATTCCTCCGGGTTGGGTTCTAGGAACTCCTCAATTCCAGGGTGAATGACCTCTAGCTGAACAATGGGTCAGTTCGGACCTTATTTGGATTATCAAAGATCATGTACCAGAGTCTTAGTCGCCTTAGCTTCGGGTTCTCGAAACTCCTTAATTCTAGGGCGAACGCCTTCCAGCTCCGTAATGTGCCTATTACTGACCTTTTTTTGGGTTGGTCGACTAATTCTAGGGGCCTTGGGCACGATTTATTGACTACGAATGCTCACAAGTACGAGGATAATGGGAAGTACAGAAATCCAGAATCCTGTTTTACCATAAGGGCTGATTCCTAAATAGGAGGTTTCTAGAAAACATCGTATCTGCACAGAATCTCTGGGTAGAGATACACATCCATACAGGAGTTCTGTTGGTCAACATCCAACCACACAGTTGGAGATAAAGATAAGAATTCCAAAATACTAGTCTTTTCAACATGTCATCTAAGTAAAAACAAACATGATCACTTGTTATAGCAAATTGGTGAACTAACATGACAATAAAATTCTTAGTATCAAGAGAAGACAATCTAAGTCGACAAGGCATCATTGGTGATGTGGGATAGGCAGAGTCATCCTAATGGTGCGTGACTATTGCATGCAAATCTTGAGTTGGATGAAAGAAAAAGAGATGAATCTTTGCCAAGTTATGTCTAAGTCGGTTTATCTTACTCTACCATTCTAATTAACTCAGAGAATAACACAATCTCAAATTTTTCCTGTACCTTTTAAGATCTTCGTTGTGTTCAGTTTCTAGATTTTACACATAAAATTATGCGGTTTATTGTTTCCATGAGGTGTAGGATAAGTTGGACATCAAAATGACTTTGGAGGAGGAAGCAAGGAAATGTCAGTGGCTTGTTCTGTGGCTTGACTGTGACAGAGAGGGTGAAAATATTGCTTTTGAAGTGATGGAAGTCTGCACAGCTGTAAATGATCATCTCAACATTTGGAGAGCTCGTTTCTCTGCATTGATTGATAGGTAGGATGAGCTAACTTTCAGGTCTTTATGTTACTTTCTGTTCGCCATAGTTAGTCTTGTGATTGTAACTTCTACAAAACTTGCAGAGAGATACATCACTCTATCCAAAATCTTGTACGGCCCAACAAATTATTCTCAGATGCAGTGGATGCTAGGCAGGTGAGGCCACTAGTTAAATGCTGTAGCAATGATTTCCTTGATTGGCTACCAAATTATCAGGAGAATACTTAAATAGTCATGACTAAATGCTTGAACTTTGGATTTAACCAAATACTAATTAGGAGTGTTACCTTGCAGGAAATTGATCTTCGGATAGGAGCCTCTTTTACTAGGTTTCAGACTATTCTACTAAGAGATTCCTTTGTTGTTGATGTTGCTGGTGATGATAGAAATCTTGTTCTTAGCTATGGTCCATGCCAGGTTTCGTATAATATATATATTTCATATAACTTAGCAACTAAGTTTTTTCTCTTTCTTTTTGGTTGCACCAAAGTTTTCATATTGTTTATCATGAATTCTGTAGATTGATTTATTATGGATTACCAATGTGCTGTCCAGTTCCCCACTCTTGGTTTTATCGTGGAGAGGTTTTGGGAAATACAATCACATGAGGCTGAAGAGTTTTGGACAATTAGCTGTTCTCATACTTCAGATGAGGGAACTGCTAATTTCAGTTGGATGTAATATCTTCTCTTATTGTGCAATATGTAATATTATAGATGTATCTTGAAAACAATATACTCTTTTTGTGCAGGCGTGGACGCTTGTTTGACTACACCTGTGCTGTTATAATTTATGAAATGTGTGTTGAAGAACCAACTGCAACTGTGAGATTTCAATTTTTACCTAGCACTTGATACCCGACAATGCAGTATGTTCCAATCATGTGTTTACATCTTCTCTCAGGTTAGCAATGTCAGACACCAGGAGAAACTGAAGTATCCTCCATATCCTTTGTCTACACTTGAGCTTCAGAAACGTGCTTCTAGATATTTCAGGATGAGTTCTGAGCACACTATGAAGGTGATGAAAAATGCAACTGTTTTATGTTTTTGCCTATAATCTTGAATCGAGAGTTTCCTTAGACTGCTGCACCAGTCATATTACTTGCTTGCTGTTGTATCAAAATATTGTCTTTACAATTGTGAAACATTTCTTGTTTAGTTGCCATTTAAAACTTGAAGCATTGTATTGAACCTACCTATTCGCATGTTGCGTGGCTATATATATTAAATCAATCCAGTAGACCAGTAACATATGAAAGGATGAAACACATACAAGTGGGTTCGGTTGACTCTATTACATGATATCCTACTACCCTCCATGATAGCACCTTAAACTAGAAAACAACCGAAAACCTACTCTTAGCAGGAGCTGCATATTTTTTTTAGCCTAATCTATGGTATCTATGAGAAAGTTGTCTATGGTATTTACAAAAAGGTTGAAAGGATATCATTTGGTTTCTTAGATACAAGTTACTTAGTTACTCTATTTTCTGAGTTTGTTCATGACACCACTCCATATTAACTATTTACTGATATATGATACTTGGATATTTTTCTTATAAAGTTAATCATTTTGATCAAGGCAAGGCCTATTTATTTTTCCTCGTTAATGTCTCAATTCTTATTCTAATTGTGGCACTTACCTGGCTTTTATACCTAGATTGCGGAAGAGCTCTATCAGGCTGGATTCATCAGCTATCCTCGTACTGAGACAGATGGCTTCTCGGTGAATACAGACTTACATGTCGGTATCTATTTCTTTGTTGATGTTCCTGTATAGCACAGTAGATAATGGATCATTGATCAGTTTTATATTTATTTCCAAATTTAGTTGGTTTTCTTAAGTCTTTGATCCATGTTATTTCGTCTAAAAGCTTAAGCCTCTAGATGAGACATGATCTTTTATTTATATTCTTAACACTCATTATCTCCCATGTGAGGGTGGATGAACGTGGTCATTCCAGGCCCAGCATGTGGTACTTGCACTGATTTTTTTTTTGTTGAAAAATAGCATTGCATTCATTTCACCAATCTGAAATGGTATAATATATCATCCAAAGGGATGCATCCAAAAAAATAAAAGTATATGTATATAGTATATGGTATATAGTATATAGTTAGTATACACAGTGTTATCAAAATGTTCCAAAAAACTAAAGCACCAAAAAAGCCAAAAAAAAACTCCTCAAACCCATTATAAGCCTCTTCAAGGTGGCTTATGATTAGTGAAGAAAGTGAGAGCTACAATTGCTTGGGTAGTCAAAACCCTTGTTGGTATTGCACTACCAATAAAACATCTTTTGTTTCGCTCTCTCCAAACACTCCAATGCCATATAGCTAATTGTTTGATTTGGAGCAAGGTTAGTGCCCTATCACCCTTTACCTCCCATGATGTGTGAGTGATGGCATATGGTTTCATTTGCAATAGATCCAAGTAAGTAGACCAACCATTTAATGTATAAGGATACTGATAAAAAAGATGGTCCCTTGTCTCCACTTCTCCTTTACATAGGCTACAAGATTTATCAACCATAATGCCCTTACATATCAATCGCATTTTTGTATGCAATTTGTCTTTCCTCATTAACCAGTTGAAGAAATTTATTTTCAATAGAAGTCTCGGCTTCCATAAGATGCAGCCTTCAACATCTTTAATTCCAGAGTCCTTCATAATATTATACATTGAATGCACAGTAAACATCTTAGACTTTGTCCACCGCCACCAAATATGCTTATTACCTTCACCAATTTGTATATCTTTCATATCCTCAAGAAAACTTTCCACAGCTGTTTGGGACACATTAGCATTCACAACAACTGCCCAACCACTAAATGAACCATCCTCCCATCTAGCAAGTTGGGATAATGAGGCATTTGAATGTTGCACATTGCTGAAAATTTCTTTATGCCTATTTGCCATTGTCATATAGCTGTGCCATGGCTCCAACCAAAATTTTATGTCAGCCCCATCTCCAACTTCATAGTCCAGGCTACACATAAAGAACCCTCTTAGCTTTGCTATAGCATGCCATGTGTTAGACCATCCTGCGGTGCCCTTGTCCATATACCAGTCCTTCCTTTTGAAGTACTTCCAACGCACAACTCTGGCCCATGTTGAAGAGCTTCCAATGATTAGCTTCCATAACCAAGAGCCCAATCTAGCATCATTATGAACACGAATGTCTAGAACACCTAGGCCCCCATTTTCACGTTTCATTGTGGCCACTTTCCAGTTCACGGGGTTTAGAGTGCCTTTCTGCTCCTCATTTTTACCTCATAAGAAGCATCTTCTGCTCTTATCTATTTCTCTGATCACCCATTTGAGAATTTTAAAAACTGTTGAGAAATACGAAGGGATTGAGGAGAGTACTGAGTTTACTAAAATGAGTCTGCCTCCCTTAGATAGCAACCGACCTTTCCACCCTGCCAGATGATTGTCCGACCTTTCCACCCTGCCAGATGATTGTCAATTTTGGTTATGATGGATCTCCAATCATCTTTCTTTAAATTACCCTCTCTCAAAGGCATACCCAAATACTTAATGGGAAAAGCACCTGCTGGGCATCACAAAATTTCAGCGGATCTTTTAGAAATTGCCTCTCTTCCTTGTATATCAATTACTGTGGATTTATCAAGATTGATTTTTAAACCTGATGCTGCATGAAAACAATCAATGAGTAGCCTCAAGTTTTGTATGTACTCCTCTTTACCTTGTAAAAAGAGGATAATATCATCCGCAAAACCCACATATGTGACTCCGCCCCCCCGAACCTGATTTAACACTCCCTTAATAAGTCCCATCTGATCAGCCCTCTTAATCATTCTAGAGAAGCATTCCATAACTAGGACAAAAAGATACGGAGATAATGGATTTCCTTACCTTAACCCTCTTCGATGAGTGAATGAGTTGCTTGCACCGATTGATATTATATTATTTTAAATTTTGGTCTGGATTATAAAAAAAATGTATGCTCTTGCTTTTTCTTGAATACCTTGTATGCTTTTGGTCAATGCCATTCCGTCTATGAGCTTTAGCCTTTAGAAGAAGCATTATACGTTTATTTATATTCCTAATAGTGCTTGTTCTGATCATAGCTCTCATTTAGGGTAAAAAGTACTATTCCTTTGCAAAGACAACTATTTGATTGAATGAGGAGAACAGGCGACTTCATTTTGAAACAAACATAGTTACAATTAGCTAGTTAGTTCTGAGGTGTTTTGGGCACATGAAATTATCTGGTCTAGCTGGAGCATTTGGTGTTTTATTTGTAAGAATGTTCTTTGCATACTTGAGTGACTTTTGAGAATATAGTTGCTACTTAGATGCTATCCATGTAGAACTAGGTATGCACTCAAACTTGTCAGCAAGGTTGTGCTTTAGTTTGTCTTCTTGCTTCTGCTGTCTCTCTGAGTTATCCCCACCGTAATACATAGTTCATTTTGTCTTATGCATTTAGTGTATTTTATGACCTAGGCCATTGCACATGAGCAAGTGGGACATCCAACTTGGGGTCCATATGCTCAACGGCTTCTAGATCAAGAGGCAAGGCTTTGGAGAAATCCTAGTAGTGGTGGTCATGATGACAACGCCCACCCTCCCATTCATCCTACAAAATTCTCTGCTGGCGAAACAGTGTGGAGTCAAGATCATCATGTATGTACATAAAATGCGACAAATTTACTATACATTTCATGGATTGAATTTTAACTTGATTCCACTCTTGGATTAAAATGCAACAGTTGTTTTTCAAATGTTTCCATGAATTATATAGTTTTTTTTTGAATTTTCCATGAATCATATAGTTGATCTTATTTGTTCTATCCAGAGATTATATGAGCTTGTTGTGCGGCATTTTCTTGCATGCGTTTCACAACCAGCAGTTGGAGCTGAGACTACAATTGAAGTTGATATTGCTGGTGAACAGTTTTCTGCCTCAGGACGCGTTATACTAGCTGTAATTGGTCTCCAGTCATTAACAATATTTGTTCACGATATATGCAGTTTTAATATTCCAGCTTGTGTGCTATCTGTAATTTTTCATGGATCATTTTGTTTTTACTTGACTCGTTCTATTCTATTCTGTTTTGTTTGACCTAGAATTTGTTATCTTGATTGCAAATTACTATTATCAAGCTATCTTCTTTCTCTTCCGCAATATTAACTATTAAATTATGATATTACTTGAGCCAGGATATTTTTCTAGGAAAATAGGAAATGAATAAATATTTTGACTAGTTGGGAGGATTTGTAAGTTGATCTAGGGACTGACAGCATGAACTAGGGATTTCCCATCATGCTTCCAAGAAGGCTTGCAGATTGTAGATGGCGAAATGATTACCTTCGATAAATATAGAAATATCCAATATTTTTGAAGGCAATTTTATGATATTGTTTGATGAATTTATTTTCAGTTTCTATGTGTGAGTAGGGTATAGCATCTATCTTGGATTTCAAGGGTCCCATCATGTTGATTCAATGATGTTTTGCATGGTGTTATTTGGAAATTTATTTTTTCCCCTGAACTTTTGTACTTATAATGAGTTGAAGCAGAAAATTATTTTACCCATTTTTAGGAATCTTTCACATGGAATGATATAAACAAAAAGGAACATGTGTGCAATTGAACCATGCTTTGAAGCAGATATGGCACAGCTAGTATACACGAGTGATAGATGATCTCCTCTCCCTATTGTTTGTATTACATGTGTATTCAGTTAAAAGTCAATGCTATTGTTTTTCTCACATCATATTCTTGATTCTTTTTATAAGTTATTGGCATGAATTTTAATAATTTTAAATTTTGATGTTCGATTGTTGTCTTTTATTCTGAATTTATTTCTTTTCTTTTTCTTTTTGTAGAAAAATTACTTGGATGTATATCGATTTGAATCTTGGGGAGGTAATATAATTCCTACATACACAGTTGGGCAACAGGTAGACTATCTAACATCTCTAACATTATATTAAGGTTATATCATTTAAAATTATTTCTCCATTTATGCATAACCTGTTTTCTTAACCCATATTTGATCTTGAACCTATTGCTCAATCTTTCTGTTACTAATTCACATCAGGTACTTTTCAGATGAATGACATGAATCCAAATGATAATCATATTATTTGAAATTTTACCCTGTATGTGACAATTAGGGCATCTGCAAGATCTAAGATGAGAATACTTGTGATGAATCATGTTCCTTCTCATAAATATGTGGCTGTGATCTGGTCTGACACCATCAACTTATGATCAGTTTGATCATCACTCATCACATGGCTTGCACCTTGGTTTAATTCAATTTGAAGTAGGATGCTATGTGCTTTTTGTTAGGATAATTGTTATATAAATAAGCTGGGGGCATGTTGCAAACTCATAACCTGGCTCTTAGATTGGGAGTGACTAGTTTTCTGAAAGCTCATGATGTTATCATGTGCCAAATTTACTCTTAACATGTTAGTTAATAAGATTTAATGTGTCTACTAATGTTAAATTGAGCTTAAGCACTATTGACCATGTGGTTATCACCTATCAAATTAATTTGGTTGAGACCATCCTAGTCCAACACATCCTTTTGAGATTGCCTAGTATAGGTTATTTTATGGAATGTAACTACGATGTCATGATGCAATCATACCCCTTAATTGCTGTGGCTGAATTATGTTTAATTTTATTGAATAGAATTGTTCATCCTAGCATATGGTACTAATATGCTACCATTATTTTCTTTTATCAAGTTTGATTTTTGCTGGCATTGAGGTTTTGTAGGTAGTTTGTTATGACACCAGCAGGCAATATAGATGAATCTTCCATTTTGAACATAAATATTTCTCTGGAGGTTATGCACCAATGGGAAGCTTGCTATCCCAAAGTTTTGATATGCTTTCCGGGAGGGGATTTCTGCAGTTTTTATGCCTTTGATTGGATTCAGATATATATTTTGACTGTATATATTGTATGCTGACGTTCTAGTATTTACTCTTCTTTTGTGCATGTTTCTCTTTGTACTATACTTTTGTGAAAATAGTTGGATAGGATAATGAGTGAGTGCTCCTCTTTCTTTTTGCAGTTTATTCCAAACAATTTGACCCTTGATTCAGGGGTGACCAGACCACCTCCTCTTCTAAGTGAAGCTGACCTACTTAGTTGTATGGACAAAGTATGATTCCACAAATTTTTTCCCCATCACGTAGTCCTTTTGGCTTTGTTTTTTTCTTTTGGTGAAAGCATCCACATAGTGTAACATTACTGTTTTTTCTAGTGTGCATTGGATTAATTTGATGATATATGACTTAGCTGAATCTACTTTCAGGCAGGAATTGGCACAGATGCAACAATGCATGACCACATTAAGAAATTGCTTGATCGGTGTTATGCAACAAAAGACTCAAATACTCGTTTCTCACCAACGAATCTAGTAATTTTTTTCTTTTTTTCTTCATGCATTTCCAGGACCTTTTTTCAATTTGCATAACTTCTTTATCTCAAAGTTATAACTTATGTTGCAGAGTTGTAACTTACAAGTTACACCATCCATGCAAACTGAGATTTACATAGAAAAGGAATAACATTCTAGTAATGTTGCTTGCTATTATATTTCTTTTCCCTTTTTTTGAGGAAACTTGCTATTTTATGATTCATCAATGGTTATTAGATTCTAGAACTATTGCATAACAAATTTGTAATTCACTTCACAGACATAGATTTGATAGAGTACATTAGTTCAACTATTCAAAGATCTATTATTGAGGAAATTGTCGTGGAAGATAATCAATCTCTTCCATGGTCTTTACTGGCTGACTATGAACGTTTGTTTTGTTGCAAATGTAAGGTTAAGCCCATAATGGTGCCACGTACAAGATATCCTCACATCACATTAAGTCTTCCATGTATTTGGTTCATTACTATTCATTCTCTTGATGTTGATATCATGTCAAGAAGAGTAACTACACCCCTCTTTCTGTTCTGGTGATCAATGTCCTCCATGCTTGTAAGTGGTATGTATAATAAGATTGATGTGGAGGATTTCATGAAGATAATTTTGGAGCTATTTGGGATGGAGAGCTGCATTGTTGCTCTTCCTAACTTCTAAGTTTTAAGATAGGCCTATCGTGCTTGATATTATTGAGAACATAGAAGTCAACACATGTTCAGATAAAGGATAATATTGAGTGCATACATGGGTTTATGCATGCAATCATGCTATATGATGTAAATACTTGAACTGAAATGTTGAAATTGATCTGAGCTTAATTTTCTAAACGTTATTGTGAAAATTTTGGCTGGTGCATTTTACTATCACCTATTTATCTGTTGGCTATTGTTCAAGTTGGCTAACATTTGTACTAGTTTCATTATTGTACCAAATAGCAAGGTGTTTTGAGTTATGTAATCATATGTTGCCAGATTATTTTCTACATATACAACGGCCCTTTCTTTGTCATGCTATTATTCTTGAAGCTTTGGGAGGGGGTGTCATTTTGTTTAAAAATATTGAACTTAACAGTTCTTTTATCCTTTTGTAAACTCTTCCTATTGTTCCAATGTAAGGTTCTATAGGTTTCAGATATCATGTAATTCCGGATATTGACTAAATTGTCTGCTAAATTGCCTTAAATTATTATCCATGGCAGGGTGAAGCACTAGTCATGGGCTATGATGAGATGGGGTATGTTGTCCTCTCTCATGTAATATGACGTGTTAGCATGAACTTCTAGAGATAAAGCACATTTTATTTCTACAAAATCTCCATGTTTACTGTCTGTAAAATTAGCACATTTTATGATGTTGAAAGTTTCTTCTTACTTTTGTCTAGTTTGAGTACTTGTTCCATAGGATCATCACCATTAGATGGCTGTTGAACAAGGCCTTTCCTGTTAATTGTAAAATATGGTGTTACTGTGATGCTTAGTAAGGTTAACAGGACCAGGGACTCTATTTCCACTCTGCATAGTGTCTCTTAGCTTATTCTACATTTAGGATCTCATCTGTAAAATTGGTATTACTACATACAACTGCATGACCTGATTAGAAGATAATGGCATACAATTGACCTTCATAGACTTTTGGTGTTCCCATCCATTTGCAATACAAGAGTTAGATAAATACAAGTTAAAACTAGGCCTTAGAATATGCTTAATGTCTATGCTTTGTTGCATTGTACTGTTTGCTTTTTCATAAAACTAGTGATCTTCATGGTACTATTATCTACTATTTTGTCAATTGTTGGTCTGGATATTTATGTTATTGGGATCACCATTGTGGAGACTTGTCCCCTTGTAGCTAAAGAGAGAAAATGAGCCATTTCCTTTACATAAAAGAAAAATGCTACCTGAAATCTTTAAATCAAATTGTTCATCAACCTTTGAATAAATTGCATGTATAAACAATTTTCAGTTTTTCTTTTGAAAATAAACATTTCTTTTGATGAGTTTTGAAAAGAAACTTTGATCAGTGTTTCTTATACTTAATTCAGGTATGAACTGTGGAAACCCTATCTCAGAGCAATGATGGAGGGTGATATGAAAGCAGTAAGCGTAGGTACAAAGAGGAAATCTGAGGTTTTAGAGAGCTGCTTACAACATATGAAAGCTTGTTTCGTAGACGTAAGCCTAGTTATTTCAGTCATGTTACCAGAACTTATTGTTATGTTATATATCATAACATTTCTGAAGAACACCATGATACTTGCACGTTTTTAACTATAAAGTTATAAAATCATTTTGGTTTGCCAATCAATATTCTCTTACACCTATTTAGCGGTCTTACTCCCATATGCTCAATTTAAGCAGCTCAGATTGCACCTTTCCATTTTAATTACCATAAGAATGTGTTCTCTTTAATGGATCTTCTCTGATTGTTATGTTATAGATAAAGTTTCTACCCTAGGCTGACCGTAGTATTAAAGGGCTATTTAAGCTTATAGGTCAAATTATACTGGCTTTATTTGATTGTTACGTAATGTTTTTGGCTAATTTGAGTGAAATTTTGAATTAGGTAAGACAATAACAAGTAACTGATCTCAAAGATATGATTTGAACGGATTGTCTTCTATCTTTATATCATCCACTAGAAATTATAAACATGAAAGACAGCCCGCTAGTTGATGAAACCTTCACTGTATGATGATCTAGCCAGATCTACGTTTTGATCTGTAAGTAAATGATAACTGCTTGATGCAGTAGAATATCTACCCAGATCATGATTTGATCTGTAAGTAAATAATTACGAATGCTCATTATCTATAGATCTCTCTCTCCAAGAATGCATGTGTTACTTATACCAAGGAGCATTTCAAGTTATGATTTGAGTGAAATAGAGTTGTACTAGGAAGAAGAAGTCCATTTCAATTGCTGCAGGAAGCAAGTCTGTATTGTGCAATTCCTTCTAGAAAAATGCACTGGATCACCATCCACTTCATTTCATTATTTTTTTTTGGAAGTTGCCCATTGACCAGATTGAAATAAACTGGAAATCTGAAAGAAAGCGAGTTTAAGAGAGTGATGAAGTTTGTTAAGATATATCTCTGAAGACCTCAAATCTTATGCACTACGTGGATCTTCAAACCTGCATCATTAGAAAATAACATGTATACAAGTTCTTTTTTCTTGTTGAAATAAAACATTACATTTATTTCGCCAATTTGAAATGATACAATATGACGTCCAAAAAGGATGGACCATGAAAATGAAAAAGAAGTAGAAACATACATCAGAAACAAAAAAAGAGAAAGAACATGTATACAAGTTCGATATACTTCAGACATATGTTTGAAAACATCTTCACAAAAAATCATTCTCATGTGTCCCCAGCGGACCTTCCATGCGTTGTCTTGTGTAAAAAGGAATGGAAGTATCCTAGCATTATCTAGTATGAGAAATAAAATGAGATGCTTGTTTTCATGTTACTTGGACATCTGTTGTCTGTGAAAAAAAGAAGAAGCAATATCCTAATGGTTGTTTTAATTCCCAAAATTTTATTTTGTTCATAGTACATATGCTACAATCTAATTCTAAATATCTTCTAATTTTGTTGCTTTTACTAATATGGAGCTTTCTCAAGATCCTGGTTTCCATATTGATTTGTCTTTTTTTTTTGGTTCTTAAAAACTTATACCTTCGATCTGTTGCTCATACTTCTCTGGTGCTTTCTTAAGATCCTGCAGTTCCATATTGATTTCCTTGACCTTTTCTGGTTCTTAAAAACTTATTCTTTAAGTATGTTCTGTAGGCAAGGCATAACAAGGCCAAACTCCTGGAAGCAATGAGTTTATTCTTTGAAAGGTATTCACATTTTTCTTATTCATTTTTTTTGGGGGATTTATGATTCAACTGTGTCTGTTCCAATTGAATAGAACTGCTGGGGATGCACATAATGTTGGAGAGGCTGTACGGCCATGTAGTTTATGTAATGAATCCAATATGTTGCTGAGGAGAAGGCCGGTAGTCTTTTTGCTTCATTCCATCTTTCTAGAACAATTTTCTTCTACCTTCTTTTTTTAAATCTTCTTTTCCTATATTAATGTGTCTTTTTCTGCTTTTTCTAGAATGGTGATTTTATGGTGGGATGTTTGCGCTATCCTCAAGTGAGTTCCTATCATTATGATTGTGCATTTCAACTTGCAATTTCATATCAATGCTCCCTTGTTATAAATTGCCGTACTCACATTTTCTTGAAGTACAATTTCAAAAAAGAAAAATTCTCGAAGGATAGATAGAAAGAAGTGGAATCAATGGGTTTCTTGTGATAGGTGATGCTTGATTTTTTAATCTAATTATAAGACTAGTAGATACTTCCGATAGGATCTGTAGCACCATTTAGGATGCGGCTTACCAAGTGCCAATCGGAGATGGTATAGTAGCATGAGTGCTAATATCTCAAATTGGATTAACATCACAAGAAGATCATGATAATGGGAATTCAGTTGGGTATGCTAAGGATGTCAAATTGATAAGTAGAAATTAAAGACAAAAGGAATACCATCATGCTGTTCCCAGATTCTTTTTGGTGAGTCCATGGAAACCAGTAGCCTGTAGTACCCCACTATGTCTGGGTAGTTTTCAGGGTTTCAGCAGTTAAGGATAGGGTCACTCCTATCTAAAACGTCATATGGAAGAATAATGCTATCTTCTAAGTTTGACAGATGCACACCTGTATATTCCTTAATCTACATGGAGATGTTGTTATAATATTGCAAGTTAAGGGCATCATCAAGTATAATTAATAGGTCATAGATGATAATTCTTTCTAACGCTTCTCTTGATAGAATTCAATAGATGCAATAGGCTCTGAACAGCCAGAGAACATTTCCAACCTCTTAAATTACTATTTTAGAGCAGTTGACAAATTAGCTGTCGGGCTTGTAGGGAGGTATAGGTAGCGTCCCTCCGCTCCAACTGCCCGTTCTTGGTTGGAACACTAGACAGCACTTGCACTCACACTGCCCAGTACGGGCTGGTATTATGAACTATAATTCGGAGTGCAGATGGAGCCTCATGTAGAAGGTTGCAATGGTTCTCGCCCATTACTAAATTTTGGTTCATTATCATTGCTCTGCATCTTAGCAACGATTTTCTGAAATGGTTCTGCAATAGGCTCTGTTGCCACTCTAATTACTTGGATATATTGCAGTGTAGAAATGCTGTATGGCTTCCAGGATCAATATCTGAAGCATCTGTGACTAACCATGTTTGCCCCAGTTGTGCTCCAGGTGTGCCTGCCATTGTCATTATTATTTATTTCTGTTGGTCTATCGCATGTACTGATAAAAATTATTCTACATATAGGTCCTGTTTATATGATCCAGTTTAAATTTCGTAGAATGGAGATTCCTCCAAATTATGATGTTGATCATCTGGGTAAGTTTTGTTGCAACTATAATTTACAGATGGAAGATGATTTTGTACTTCTTCGTGATATCAAAAACTGCATTCATTTTTAGACTTGCCAATTATTAGTCTTCTCAGCACTCAGTATTTTCTAATTTAGTGCATACAGAAAGCTTCCAGATCTCCTGATATACTGGTGCAGATCCTATTCGAATGCATATACCCTATGACATCCTAGAACATTTAAGCGATCCTATATAACTATTTGTAGTTTGCCTACTCAATATATTTCCAGCGTGATATATCAGTTAGATCAAGACAAATATTTTCAGTGGATTTAGAACACGATGAACCTATAGGAAAAAATCTGAGAGAAATATACTAATATCAAAAAAATTAGCTGATAACATAATCTAGGGGTATGTGGTCAACTATTTCCAAACGAGTCAATTTGTCTGGACAGGATCATCTTTTACACCTTATATTATCTTAGATGTATGTTGTCACCAAGAGATAAGAAATTAAGCAGGGATATAAACAGGATGGGGTAGCTATAGTGAGCATGCGGATTACGTTTTTTATATCATTCTGCCGCATTGTCTTCGAATGGTTTACATAAATTCTGGATTACTCGGGGCTGTGGTGGTTAAAATTCCATGTCCCAGGATAGCTGAACTTGGATACAACTAGAGCTTGAGTGATGATGCATTTATTTGTTAAATTGATTGGTGTTTTGCCTAAAAAAAATAATTGATTGATGAAATTAGCAAACCATATATTCACTCTAAACACCTTCGTACTTTCTAACTCGTTATTCTAAATTATGAAAAAGACAACTGACGGATGTTGAATTTTAGGGCAATGAGCTTTTGTACTATTAATCTTTTGTACATTACATATGTGCTATTGGTCTTATGTACTAATATGGCTTCGTCTTTTTCTAGGTTGTATTGGTGGCTGCGATATGATACTTAGAGAATTAATCGAGATTTGTGGAACAGGCTCCCGTAATCATACAGGTTTGTCCCCAAGTATGAAAATGTCCTAAAAGTTTCAAATACGATTTCATAGGAAAACAGTTTTTTAATGACAACAAAAGCTCTAGGAATTACTGTAAAATCCTCTTTAACTTTTTTCGTTCTTCTTGCAACTTCGGAATTGGTTATGGGGTTTATCATTTTTGTTTTGGTCCTTGTTGTCAAGCATTGCAGCTTCCTTAAAGAATTTGAAATTATGTGCTTATTAACCATTAATCTTACATTCCCTCATATCTGTTGGAATTCAATGTTCTATGCATGTAGATTTTAAATCTTGAACCATACGGGCTGGTGTATGGGCTTTACTAATCTGATCTCTAGTACCTATCCAGGAACAAGTTCTAGTATCTCATTGGTTATAAACTGATTATATGTATTGACAATTTCAAAATGTGTGCTTCTTAATTGCCAATCTGATGTCGTATTACCAAAAACTTGTGTTCCAATACAGGGTTATTTGAAAAATATAAGTCCTCCAAAGCTTTATACTTATCAAGATTTTCTCTGTTTTATCATTCCTTTACTCTCATTCTCACTCTTACTCTGTCTCACTCGTTATCAAACTCATCTTAATCTCAAAACAAGGTAATATTATGCTTTGAATATAAATAATGTTAAAGGTTAGACTTCAGAAAGAAGAATTCCCTAACCACGTGCATAGTGGTTTTTGTTAAAAAAATTTGTATGCTTGATTCAGAAAACTTATACCAACACTTGGTGTGGTACAAGTCCAGACGAGGACCAGCATGGTAACCGGCCCTCAAAAAACCTTGGTTATAACCAGCAATTTCCTCGACTTTATTCTGAATGCCATCCTTATAGGTTTGCCTTTCTAGTAGTTCACCATGTATGAAATTATATTGTTATCCTGATGTCGTGACTTGTCTTAGCTTCAAAAACATCACATTTTCAGTTATGTCAAATCTTGTTTAGCATATTTGTTCTTCTGTTTAATAATGAGATGTTTTAATTGGTGAGTAAAACATAATGGTAAACCTGATTTTGGTTTTCTTCTTTTGATCAGCGAGAGGTCAGCAAAGCACAGAGCCTTCAAACAGTGCAAATCGAGGTAATTCAAGGCAGGTATCCTGTGGACAGTGTGGACAAACTGGGCATTCTTCAAACTATTGCCCCTCCCAGAATTCAAGGCATCATACTTCGCAGCCTATCGGGAACCAGAATGCAAGTGTTTCTTCAGGTAATCAAGTTGACGTGCTATTTTAGGCAAACAAAAGCAGAAGTTCGAAGCTTCTGCTTGTACGCTCATAGCTCTATTCCTATCATAGCTCCCTCATAGCTCATAACATTTTTTTAAGGATAAAACATTCTAAGAACCAGTGCAGTCAATTAATCGTTGTCACCAAAAGTATACGCTGATCATGACATATACATAATGCAGATCAAGTGCTGTGCAACTCATGTGGAGCTGCCTGTGCATTGCGAACTGCTAATACGGAAAACAATAGAGGAAGGAAGTTCTACACCTGCCAATCACAAGAGTGCAACTTTTTTGTGTATGTATACCTGCACTGTTATTGTTTTTGTGGGTTAAACTTACACTGCTCATCTTGTTCACTCTTCATATTTTATCAGATGCGTTCCATCCATTGACTCGCTCTCCTTTCTTTCCCCCAACTCGTTCTCTTTTAGTAAACATCATTTGCTGTAGTTTTTTCTTCAATATATGTTATTTTAATAGGTAATTGAACAGTCAGATAAATAGTATGCGTGAGACTAAGGCTCAGGTGTTTAAGCGTGTTAGTTTCCCACCTAGGTATGGTGGGGGTTATATATTGTGCATCTCAAATGCCGTTTGATTCATTCTCGTTAGACTATATTCCTTAGACTCGACACATCTGCATTTCTTTTTCTCAGCTACTGGAATAATGACTCTATTCAGAATGCCGGCAGTATACAGCTGACAGTGCTATTCATAATGTAGATGGGCAGATAGTCTGGAAAACGGTGGAACACAGGGACGTGGCGGAGCTCGTGGCGGCGGCACCAGCAGATCATCTTCCACCTCAAGGAGAGGTGGCCGTGCCCAGGGGCAGAGAGGTGCACGTACCAACGGTCTCACATTTGTATCAGCAACTGGAGAACCAGTATCCGGTAGCTGCTTCGTGTGCGGTGACCCCTCGCATTTTGCGAATGCCTGCCCCAATCGCGGCAGGTGATATATGTCCTGGCAGAACTCAGCCTTTGTTCATGTGTAGAAAAAATCCTTGTATCCCACTACTGTAACGAATTACCTTTTTATTGGGTTTATTTCTCTCTTTGAGTTATACAGAATCGTTTGGTTTCCACAGCTTGTCTGTTTACCACACATAACATGAGCTAACATTATTCTTGATCCTTCATGTCGAAATCTCTCACTGCAGGAGAAAAAAAGGATGTCTGCTGGTGTGTTTTTGGTGTAGCAGGAAGCTTTGCTGGACTGGATGCACCAGGCCATGATACAATATATGATGCTTCTTGTCTGGCCCTCTCCCTGCCGGATCGAGGTAATTTCTTCCAAACACCGTCGCTTGGACCATAATGCCTCTCTAGTGACTTAGATTTGAGCATCATATCCAACAAGTGTTGAGTTGTTGAGCCTTAATATTTTGGTCTCATGACACGGCCCATAATTTTATATCGTCAAAGTGCTGGATCATAGTGGTGAGTGTGTGCCTGGGCTGAACCCGGTTTGTTACTGCAGCCTCTAAGTGTTGAGGCTTCATCTTTTGCTGGTCCAGAAAAAAAAAAGTGGTGGTGGTATATACAATGAGAAGCATGCGAGAACTAGAACAGTGAATATACATACAAGCCTTGCCTTCATACACACAACAGGAATTTTTCACGCACTGAACAAAATGTTCTTTTTTAAATTTTTTTTTTCTTCTTCTCAGATAGAGGGGAGAGGCTATTTATAGGTCAACGATTTAGAAAAAAATTCTAATAGAATACACAAGCAACATTCCGATGCTTGCTCCGGGGGTGTTTTCCACGGAGTTCATGCTCCAAAACTACATGCCATAATCACAGTCCGTGAAGGTGAGCGGAACATGAGAGAAATGTTTCAAGCTATTGCGATGATGCACACTGAGTCTCTACTTTGCCTGCCGCCATTGGAACTCTTCGGAGCTCGTCAAGGTAGCTTGCTATCTCCTGAACCAATAGGACTCCGTCACTCCCGTACCTCAGCACGTTAATGGCGTGCCCTAGAAACTCCCTGTCCGCATCAAGCGCGCAGAGCCTCTCATTCAGCTTGAATATTTCGGCCTGCAGGTAGCTCGCCGTGCCGCTGCCGTTCTCCGGCGAAGCCTCGACCTGGTACGTCTCATCACCTCCCTCTTGCTCGACTCTGTTCTCAGCATTAACGACCTTCTCCTCCAGCCTCCTCAAGCACTCCGCGATCTGAGTCTGCTCCTCCTCGAAGCCCAGCAGCACATCCCTGACGGCGTAATCCTTGCCCTGGCCCGGGATCATCGCCATGTCCATCTTATCGGACTTGGCCCGGTCCAGGGATCTCGCCATGAGAAGGGTGCCGGCCTTGGCGGGACTCATCCCCGCCGCTGCTGTCCCCGAAGCCCCCTCCTCGATGATCTCCCCGTACCGGCGCTTGTACAGCTCGAGCTCCGCCTCCATGTCCAGGAGATCCTTCTCCCGGTCGGTGAGCAGGTCGTTTAGCTTCTGGATCGCCTCCTGGTCGTACTCGGCTTGCTCCTCCATCATCCGCAGGTACTGAAGCGCCTCCATCTGGATCCCCGCCTTCTCCTCCTGCAGCCTGTTGATCATCGCCATCGCCTCGTTCACCGCGACCGCCGAGGCGTTCCTCTCCTCGTCCAGCTCCTTGTACAGGGCGCTCATGGACTTCTTGTTCTGCTCCAGCTGCTGCTTGAGCTTCTCCACGGTCGCCTCGGCGTCCACGTCCCCGTTCGTGTCGAAGCTCTCCACGACCGAGTTGTTCTGCTCCATGGCGATCAGTTTCTTGGCTATGGTCTGCAGTCCGACGGCGGTGTTATCCTCCTCGTCCTGCTGCTGCATTTTGGGGGTGGAGGCTATTTCGTTCCAGGGCAGATCGAGCATTCGGAAGGACTTGTGCGATAGCAGAGACTTCAGATCCTCCGGCGCCATGCCCGCAACCAGTTCGGCGAACCGCGGAGACTGCATGACCCCCGTCTTGGTGAGCGCGCTCATGATGCTTTCGTTGCGCTCCAATGCGCCGCCGTGCATGGATTGCTGAGGAGGTTCGCTCATGGACTGGTCGCTGCTCCTGCCGGCGGAGGGAGACGACCCCCCATCGCCCTCCAGATTTGCGCTATTGGAAACGCTCTCCGTAGCTGAACCTACGCAGGCCGACATCATACGATGAGGAGCGACCATGGCGGCAGTTCATCATTTACAGCTTTCTTGCAGGTTTAGAAGTCGTACCTTGAGGAGGAACCTGTTCGATCGTTCTCTCGGATGAATCCTCGGATCTGTTCTTCTGCACGTCGGTGCTGCTCCAGTTGACCTCCTCGGTTTTGGAGTCGGAGGCTGCTTGCTCATCGGGCTTGCTGTTCGTCTCAGGATTGGGATGAATCAGTCTCTCCGGAACCATGTCCTCCATGGGCAAGGCCTTCTGGTTTCCCGATCTTGTCACCGATTCTTCCTTGATGTCTTTGACGCGACGAGGCGCCGCCGACGAGTATCCCCCATCTGCATCGCCCTCTTCGCCTGAGATCGTCCCGTCGGATTCAGACGTCGAGGATATCTTCAGTTCGCTGTATCCGGCGTGCGACAGCTGATCGTAAGCGTGGGCTGCAGGCAAATCCGCGGCCTTCTCCGGCCTCTTCCTCAACTGCGCCCCTCGGCGATTGCTGACGCCGCCGTCGGCCTTGCTCCTGTGCACCAGCCTCCTCGCCTTGTGCAGGCGGCGGGGGCTCACCGGCTCGGAGCAGCAGGAGCAGCGGGTCGATCCCAGAGAGGCCACGTCGAGCTTGTTCTCGGCGAGAGGATTCCGGTCGAGGTCCTCCTCCTCTCTGCAATCGTCGGGCACGTCTTCGTCGTCCGCGAGATAGAGCCCGAACACGGGCCTCGCCTTATTACCGGCGGTGGCGGCAGAGGAGCGGAGGCAGGCGTCGCACATGTTCCGGAAATCGGCGAGCTTCCAGTGGCCTTGGCAGTAGACCATCGTGGAGATGTCCAGCTTGTGGTCATGGCAGAAGAGATTCCGGTACAAGTTCAACCTCCTGTCGCTGCCGATGATGTAATCCAGCCGCGAGCAGAGGACGCATGGTGGCGGCAGTCTGCAGAACCGAGCAAATCTGCCGGCGACGTAACCCAACACGGAGTTTATCAGCAAGACGAGGATCAAGGACCATTCGCAGAAGGCCGACATCAGCAGGATGAAGAACCGGACGCATTTCTCCTCCGCGTTGCTTCCGCCAGCCATCGCGACCATTTAAGAGCCCCTCAGCATAAAATATGTAAAAGACAAAATTTTGCCCCAAGAAGAAGAAGACGAAGAAGATGATGATGAAGAAGAAGAAGGCTGGTTGGCCGGCTTCAATGGCTAATTAATGTACGTAATTTGATCTGCACCACCACCACCACCACCGGAATCAATGGAGTCATGCATTAAACAACAAGCAAGAACTTCTCTGGTACGTACGTGATCATATATACATATATAAGTCATCGATTACTTCATTACCTTGTAGGAAAAGAAAGAAAAAAAAGAAGAGAGAGATCACAATCGAAGCCGCCGGAATTTATAAATTATAAGCTGCAGCGAGGAAGAACAATATTTGATTGAGGGAAAGCAAGAAGAGGAGGAAAAGAGAGAACAGAGAGAGCAGCCTTCGTCTTCGGGTGGCGAAGCACAAGACCGTCTCCGCTGGCTCTTCGTCCTCCCCCCCGCCCTGTTTTGTCTTCAGCTTGTTTGTTTCATTCTGGGGCTCTTGGCGGAGAAAAAAGTAGGCATCCGCGCACGTCTAATTGGCGCCACAGCTGGAGCCGGAGCCCGACTTCTGCGCGCCCGAAAATTGCACTCCACGGGAGCTCCAACGACGTCCCTTCCCCCGCGCTCCGCCATGAACGGAGGAGGGAGCAGGATGAGGTGCCTGCCTGCTGCAATTAGCCATGTCCGGAAGCATAAAAATGGAAAACGGTCGGTATGTAGCTATTCTTTTAAAATTTTATCAACACTCGCTCGGTAGAGAGGAATTAAAGGGTAGTTTTTTTTAGTTAATTATAGGGTTGATTAAAAAGAATTATAATAATAAGATTTATTATATAAATTTCTTTAAAAATTTCTCTTATTTTTATTTTGATGATATTATTATTTTAATAAAACTATTGTGGGAGACAGAAAATTTAACGGAGTTGACAAAAAATGGGGAAAGCAGTTTGCATAAATTATTGTATCATTCCAAGAGTAAAATGTTCATAGTTGTATACTTCTGTGTTGACGCAGGGGGAGTGAATGGTTTACTTGGTGGTGGTGGAACGCTGGAGTCATCCCGGGCGGACCTCCATTTTCGTGCGAGATCTCTGAAGCCATCTTGAATCAAGATCAACCCAACCGACCAAAAACACGGGGAGGTATGACGATTCCGCACGTCGTTTGACTTACTGGCCCTGCAGCACCCCGGGCTGACCTTTCTCAGCTCGATCCAATGGTAGCGAGTCGTAGATATCTCCATCAAACTAAGAGCTTATACACACACCACCTCCCCGACTTTGACTTTTTTTTCTCCGTTTCCGGTGAGTAGGCTCATTCTCGCCCTCTCTTTAATTTTCTCCCTAACTAGAGAGAGAGATCGATGGAGGACGAAGAGCAGCAGCTGGGATCAGGAGAAGAGGAAAAAGGAGGAGGAAGAGGGACGTGGAAGGCGGCGGCGTTCCATGTGGCGACGACCATCGCCACGCCGGCGGCCTACGCCCCGTTGCCCTTGGCCCTCGCCTCCCTCGGGTGGCCTCTCGGTATTACTTAATTCTCTCTCTTAATGTTCGCTGCCTGTGTTGCATGTTCTTTTGGAGAGCAAACTGCTGTGCTGCCTGTGTATGCATATTGAATCAGACTCAAATTAAGGCTCTCGATCGAGTATTTAAGTTATTAAATATGTGTGTGTTTTTTTCAGGAGTTTGCAGCTTGGTTCTCGCGACATTGACGACCTGGTATTCCAGCTTATTAATCTCCTCTCTGTGGGAATGGGACGGAAAAAAACACGCCAGCTATGGTTCTCTTGCAAGAAGTATTTATGGTCAGTCGTATGCACGTTAACCTCTTATGTTTTTTTCGTGAAGAGGCCTTTCTAGTTGCTCACACTTAATGTGAACCATATATGTGCTTGGAGGAATAATTTTAAGCCTTTATCTATGCATGATTCAACTCTTAAGGAAACTGGGGTTACTGGTCCGTCACTGTGTTCCAGCAAATTGCTGCTCTGGGGAACAACGTCGCCATCCACATCGCCGCCGGAAGCAGCCTCAAGGCGAGAACTCGAAATCCCACCACTCAATTTATATTTGGCATGCTAATATATGTAGTGTTAGATATTGCACTGGTGATCATGATGAAAGAAAGCGATGGAGATTAATTGGATTTGTACTGGTGGTGGATCATCGGAATCTGATCACGTCTCAGGCGGTCTACAAGTTCTACAGCGATGGCGGAGGTCTGACGCTGCAGGACTTCATCGTCTTCTTCGGGGCGTTCGAGTTGCTTCTTTCGCAGCTTCCCGACATCCACTCGCTGCGCTGGGTGAACGCCGTCTCCACTTTTAGCACCGTGGGATTCGCTGGAACAACAATCGGCCTCATCATATACGATGGTGTACATATATTAAGACTAATTTGCTCATCCTGTACACGAATTTCTAATTCACCCCGGTTGATTAACCTTTTTTGTATTCATTTTTAGGGAAAATTATCGATAGGGAATCGATCAGCTACTCGTTGCAAGGAAGCACTTCCTCCAGGGTTTTCAAGGCTTTCAATGCTTTAGGAGCGATCGCTTTCTCATTTGGGGATGCCATGCTTCCAGAGATCCAGGTGCAATAATATATATATATATATTTTTTAAAAAGAGTAAATTCTACTCTATCTCATTTTTTTCTTGAGTTTTTGAAAATTGATATTAGCACAAAAGGTATACTCCTAAAGTAATTGAGTTTTATAGGTAAGTAATTAATTAAGTTGTATAGCAGAGTTTATAGATCCCAAAGGTAAGTAATTAATTAAGTTTTACAGGGGAGTTTATAGGTCCCAAATAGACGTGCTACTGATGTGCCTGGCATCGTGGCATGCTTTTTATTATATAAAGTTCATGTTAAATTATCTTTAAAATAGTTGGTTCTACTGATGTGCCTGACATTGTGGCATGCTGTTTATTATATAAAGTTTATGTTAAATTATCTTTAAAATAGTTGGTCAGCGCTACTATTTTCTTATTAGAGGTCCAATAAATTTATACCTCTAGATTTACTATAATATATTCAGGTTAAATTTAATTAAAAAATAAAATTAATTAATTAATTTTATTAGGTTGATGTGTTTTAACCTAAAATATTTTGTGACTTTAAACAGAAACTTATCTTAATAAGATGACCTGAATTACGACCTTTAATCTTAAAAATTATAATATATAGTATTAAATATTATCATTTCCAATAGAGTGAAAGTTTATGAATTCAAACATTTAACAATAAGCCATTTATATATCAAAACCCAGAACACTGTCAAAGAGCCTGCAAAGAAGAACATGTACAAAGGTGTATCAGCTGCATACAGCATCATCATTCTGTCATACTGGCAGCTTGCTTTCAGTGGCTACTGGGCATTTGGGTCCCAAGTGCAGCCCTACATCTTGTCCTCCCTCACCATTCCGCAGTGGGCAATAGTCATGGCGAATCTATTCGCTGTGGTTCAAATCTCAGGTTGCTTTCAGGTATCAGATATGTCCTACATTTGCACAACACTGGTAATGTGTTCAGTGCGCTTATAAAGTTTATGTTATCAGATATATTGCAGGCCGACATATGCCTACTTTGAGGGACGGCTGCTGTCGTCTGAAGGTTCAACGCCCAGCGGTGGAAGAGGAGGAAGAAGAAGCATCAGGAACTCCTTGAGGAGACTAGGTTTTACTTCAGTTTACATGGCTTTTGTCACTCTTGTTGCTGCTGCAATGCCCTTCTTCGGGGACTTCGTCTCCATCTGTGGAGCAATTGGATTTACACCGTTGGACTTCGTCTTCCCGGCGTTGGCATTCATGAAAGCCGGCAGGATGCCGAAGAATCCGAGGCTCCGCCTGCCGGTGCTGGTGGCAAATCTGGCCATCGCTGCTTGGTTCTCTGTAGTTGCAGTCCTGGGTTGCGTGGGTGCAGTCAGGTTCATAGTCATTGATGTGAAGACCTACAAGTTCTTCCGCGACATGTGAATCTTGGTACATCTGAGCCTTGAAAGAAAATATTCTTATGTAGTTTGAACAAGAAGGAACATCCTTTTCAAAAAAATCTGTTTATTGCAAAATAATTTAAGAGGAAAAGGGAACAATAGCTAATGCCAATAATGGCCGTGTCGGAAAGTAGATAATGTTAGGGGTGGTAGTAGATATACAACAAAGAGAAGGTTGAGGAGGAATAGAAAAATTATAAATGGAAGAAAGGCACCGATCTATGTGGTCAGAAAATAAAAGAATATTTAACCCTCAATCTAAAGGGAAGACTTCTGTTGAGCTATTCATGGATGTTGCATCGCTGGAAGTATGGATTACTGTAGTCAAGAAACCTGGTCCAGTATCTTCTGTGTTTTGTGATTGCAATATCGAGCCACGGCTTCATGCTTCCATCATAATGGATAACTGCTGCGTTCTCAACCTCAGCGCTCCCCACACTCGAATCAAAACCGAGCCCCACAGCATGCCACCTCCTGTCCAGGATAATAGTGTTGTTGTAGAAGAGCAGCTGACCCAATGGAAGACTTCCAGCCTTCCATGGTTGCCTTTCCTGTATAATAGATCAAAATCTAGCAGATTAACGTAGCTGCAGGTGCGTAACAATTTGCAAGAACTATTGTCCATGCTAATATTGACGATACCGATGAAGCAATAATAACAATAATAATAATAATAATAAAGGAGGAAAAAGATCATGACAAGTAGCAGTGCTTACAATTTGCCTCCACTTGTGGTAAGTTTCTGTTAAACCTTGTCTTCTCCATTCCTGCAAGTCAAATATGTTCATGCCAAATGCCCATATACATGCTTTGGCATCAAACTTATTAGCTATAGCTGGATCTGCAATGTTCACAAGCATTTCTAATTTGTGCGATGATGATTTGTTGCCCTTGCACATGTCCACTGCTCCATTTACCTTCCCGTTCATATCTACACTCCATAACTGACTGAGGTCTCTCTGGACAACAACATCATGGTCCAAAAACAAGATTTTATTTAGGGAAGGGAAGACCTCTGGCAAGTAAAAACGAAGGTGGTTGAGTGGTGAAGAATATCTTGGATCAGCTTTGGATGAATGCGTGAACATTGAACTGAAGCCAGCAGGTAAGAATTTAAAATCATCCAACCTCTGTATCTGAATAGTTGATTCTTCAAGAGGATTCAACAAAAACCACATTACCATTGCTGGAAAATTAAAGGAATCTGTTACCACATGAAAGACAATTTTCTCTGGTTCCTGCAAAATAGTTAACAGTAAAAATTTCATGGAGATGCATCAGGAAAAGAATTAGTAACTATTCTGTATAAATTACTGACAAGTCATCATTGATTTGATGAATCAGTAAAACCTTAGAGTAATGTTTGTGCTACATGCCCATATTATACACTATGGCATCCTACCAGATATAACTTTTCACCACTTTGCTGAATGAACCAAGGGATATTGCATTTTAATTTAAATAGGGCACTGATTATGATGCATCCCAGTACACGTTGACCAATTAGGTAACAGTTTAATAATGTCTCAAACAATCAGTATAAAGACACTGGCCACGGAGGGATGTGCCTCTCTAATACCAGGTAAAACTTGGATCATCTACAACGTTGCAGTTCAAAGCTGCTGGTGACGAACCAAGAGATTTGGACACCACGAGAATCTATAAGCAATAGACACTGCTATCAAAACTAGAACACTCTTAATACGTAGTGAGTCATGTGGAATTACCAGATGCTATAATAGAAACTGGTTCATCTTTTAGTTGGAACTTTGACGGTATAGAAAGCTCTTACCATGGATGTAGATATTGTAGAGTTTATAACAACTGCACATGCCAGTACATTATCGGAGAAAATGGCATAATGATAAAGATCTGATTTGTTTAAGTTTTGACTGTTAGGCAACTCTCGCATTTCTGGTGACAATGCAAAATACTCAGTAGTGAGCCGCATGGATAGACAGTGAAGACCCTTCGGGAAGGTCCTGGCATTAAGATGGACAAGATATGAAGTTTGGCTCTGCTGAGCCCTGAGCTGTTCTTCAGCATTGTATAACTGAGCACGTAATTTTGAAGCCATTGCAGAACAATCTGGATAGGCCTTTCTGGCTTTTGATAAAGTAAGTTCCATGGCTTTCATTTTCTGCAAGTCACTGAAAAAGTTTTCTTCTCAGTCAAAGATAACGAGTAATCTCTACCCCCTAAAACATTCATTACTCATATTATGGTTGTTTGGTAGTGATTAATATGGGGAAGCAACTTTTGTTGAGATAAATAGGTACCTAGTGTATAGATATGAATCTTTGTTGGAACGTCCAAGCAACCTTTCTATCTCTTTTATCCTAAGCTTTAGTTCTCGCACTAAGTGAGAGTTACTACTTGGAGAAGAAAACTGCAAGTATGCCCTCGCCATGAGAACCTGATCTTCCAACTCCCATATCTTTTCTGTTGTTAATAACCAAGTTGAGGAATCAAGTCCACTTTCACTGGTAGTTGTTCCTTGGGGTAATTCTTGCATCTTAACCTTGTTGGAACATAATATCATATGCATTAAGTTTGTATTTCCAATTCAGAAATTTGAGGCAACGAAAAGATTACCATAGACATACCTGAGATGTTTCACCAATAGTCGCTTTGTGGGGTAATTTTTGTCTCTTATCCTGCTTAAACATAAAAAGAGTGAAGCTTATAAAATCAGAAATTTAAGCCAGAAAGTCCCGGTTAAGTTTCAGGTGCCATGGGCATTTAGTATTAATTAGGATTTCGTTAGCATTTAGCAAGCAGAGATCAGGAACAGCAGAACTGTACACTTGTAACTCAAGATCTTTCTAGGCCTCATAGCATATTCTGTGAGATCACTGGCAGGTGCACATCCACCTCCACCAACCAACATTCTAACTGAAAGAGCTGACTATCAAACAGACTAAATGAACATAAATGATGACTTTACCTCGCCACCAGCAGAGTTTGGTACATGATTCTGCTGGTACTCACCACTTCCACCATTTATTGAACTTGAATCTTCAGTGCATGAGAAACAAAGGAGAGAAAATTAAGGATCCACTAAGCAAATAGGCCAACAGACTAAATTCAAGTGAAAAAGAACTAGCGTTAGCTACATCAAATGCTCTGATGTTTCCACTGTGAGTAGCCTGGACACCTGCTGTACTACCTTTATCTACACCAAGAGCAGTGAAATCCACAGTAGCCAGAACACCTGTTGTACTGCCTTTATTCATATCAGGAACAGAATTCTCGCTGTGAGTAGTCCGAAAACCTTTTGAATTCCCATCCTCGTATATAACTCCTCTAGGCTCCAACATTCCATCACGAACTTCCTGAAAACCCCCCAAAATATCAGATTTGCAACATCAATCAACCAATCAACCAGACAGCAAGAGGATAAAAAAAGGATGCCGAAATACAGAGAAGCAGTACCTGCTCCATCGCATTGAGCTGCATTGCATTAGAAGTATGTCCCTGCACGTTCAGAGAGTAAGCTTGATGAACAACGATTCAAAGAGTAAACCGAGAAGAGCATTACAAAGAACCGTACAGGGGAGAGGATCTTCACGATGTTGGTGCCCTCCCTGTCAAACACCCACCTCGCTGTGCCGAACAAATCCCACCAAAAGAAACAAAAGAATCAGCCAAAATCTAAAAAGGAAACTCAAAAGTCCAGTGGGAATCAGGCAAATCAGGGGCAGGAACGGATATCACCCACCGTTTGAGAGGGAGATATCAGGGGGAGGGGCGCGGAGGAAGAGGAGGAGCGGGAAGATGAAGGAGACGGTGAGGGCGAATACGACGACCGTGGTCCACGGCCGGCGGAGCGCCACCATCTCGGACGGCAAACACCACGACCACCGACGCCGCAGCCGCGATTATCGACGGGCATTGCGCGAGATCTGCATCAAAGTTAGGGTTTGGGAATCGCCTCGGAACTCGGCAACCCGACGAAAGAGGGACGTCTGGCAACGAGAAGAAGGAAATTGGCGTCTCTCAACGCTGCTCTTTCCTTCTTTTATTATTATCAACATCATATTTTACCTATAAAGAAGAATATTGTTTTTAATATTTTTAAATTAATTTCTAGTTCATTTTTAGTTAATTATTTTTTACTTTTGGTTGACTGTTTTAACTTTTTTTTATGTCTATAGAGTATATATATATTAATAAATAAAATAAGCTACTTGTACTTGGTGGGACTAATTTTTCATAACATGGAGATTAGTGAATATTATCAATTTAAAAAAGTCTTATTCTTTTTAATACCAGGCCGCGCCCCCGAGCCCGGCAATGGCGACGCCCCCATCTCGCTGCCCTTCTTCACTCTCTGCGCCTGCCGTCTCGGTGATCTCGTAGGAGTTGCTTCCAGTCTCGTCGGCCTTACCCTTGCGATTGATCTGCAGCCAATGGGGTGCCGAGGCGCATGAAAAATGGGATCTTGCGGCGACTGCCGGAGGAGGAGTCGTGAGTCGTTCGTTGTTCGACGGCTGGAGATACCGCCCTAGGTAATCTTGCAGGAATTTTTTACAGTAGAATCCATCTAGATTTGACATTTTTGGCTCGTAGTTAGGAAACAAATTTGTTCCCTTGTTGCAGAACCGATCAAAATTTATTTGCGTCTAGCTAGTGATAATCTTCCTACGTGGCAATCCATGAGTACTTGATTTTTTTTATATTTTGACAGGAGATTGTGTTGTCTGGATCGCGTGAAGAAATCTTGTATCCTGTCAGGTCAATTCAAGGTTTTGCTTTACAGTTGTTTTTATCGTTCATCTATATCACTATATGTGTTGGTAGATTGCAAAAAAATTGCTGGCATATGGCTCGATGTTCTCCGGCACAAAGATAGGAATAGTTATTCAGAAATGAAACGGCCATTTTACACTCGGAAATGTTTGTTTGGAATATTAATATTTTTAGAATCTGAAACCATGGCTGCTGAAGGGTGCTTTTAGTTTTGCTAGTTTATCTTTTACAGAAAGAAACTGTCTCACTTTGAAAAAAAAAATCTGACACTTGAGATCAAATTGCCGATAGGAATAGTTATTCAGAAATGAAACTGCTTCATGCTTTCCCCCCTCCTTTTTTTTTAAATTAAGAGCTTATAGAATCTTAAACCGGTAGCTCTATGAATGACACATTCAGTACCCATCAATCTAATTCTATATTATTTGTTTGCAGAATGAATCCAACTCCATGGTTGGGATGAATGAACTTGATTACACGAGTCCAAGTTACATGTTTAAATGGTCTTCATCAACTTTCAGCTACTTATTGACAGCAATTGCTACTCTTGAACTAAATAGAACTAGAAGGTTGCTTCCGTGGACAAGATTCGTGGATGGTCCAACCACTTCCATCTTAGCCCCTGCAGTAACTTCCTGGAATGATCTCAAAGACTGATTAAGTAAGCTGAGCTAATTCATGGTTTGATATTCACTGAGATTGAGTGGCTGTGCCTCATATAGACAGGTATATGGCTTTCAGAGGCAACCAATATGAAGAGAGGTACTCTGACCGATCATTTTTAGTTTCCATCCCTTTGCTTGTTCTCTTCATTAAACAAGACATCCACTTATTAAATGCTGTGGTGGTTTCTTGGTGCTTTCAGATTTATTTGATGAGTACATTCAAGCGTGAAGGCATGGACCACCTCCGCATTAACTCCAATGCGATTATTCATTTAGGTTGCTGGGTAGGATGGATGCTACGATCAGACAACTCTGACCTCTTTTTTCTCCAATCACATTACTATTTATGCATGTGGCAATTTACTGGTGCGTTCAAAAGCAATCAAGATGAGGCTGCATTCTTCTTCCTGTACTTCGGCCCACACCATCTCCCTAAATCCTCAGCCTTTTGTCCGATTCTATCTTCAACGGTGACACCAATATCTGACTCTGAGGGTGCACGGTAGATGAGTCCTCATCTTTGGAAAAGGAACCATAACTTTAAGAATGTTACTGTAGGCGTGAGAGAGTTACAAACTACAGTAACTCGATGCAGACAATGCATCCTGCTGCTACTCTGACTCTGAATCCCTTCAATGAATCAGAATCTTTTCTTAAGCATTACTTGCGTGTTTTTTTTAATGGTGATGGCAGATTGAAAACCTCTATGGATCAATTGCAAGAG
The DNA here is from genome assembly GCA_030544415.1 of Thalia dealbata. NCBI lineage: Eukaryota > Viridiplantae > Streptophyta > Magnoliopsida > Zingiberales > Marantaceae > Thalia > Thalia dealbata. The sequence goes on from CM060454.1 coordinate 2,914,691, forward strand.
TTGCCTGTACAGGGCTAATTAACCGAAGCACAAATGCATTTACAAATTTTTTTAGTTGCAAATTTTTGCTCTTTTTCTTAAAACAAAATGGTTTGAGGTTTTGCCCTCTTCCATTTGGACAGATCTGTCAACATACTGCCGGTTTTGCTGTTTCTATAGTTATGCAGAGTAATAAAATTGCAAGTTATTAACATGGTGTCTGCAATGCCTTTTAAAGGCTTAAGAAAAGCATTTACGGAGATGGTGCCACAGTGATTGTTAAAAATACTGGTATTGAAAGGATTGTTACTGGAGTCATATATTTCTTATTTGATCGATTGGTGAGCTTAAAATTGTGAGTGTGATTGCTGGCATCAAGTTTTTTAACATTTAGAACAGAAATTGAATCATTTCATACAAACTTAGAGCTTGTTCCTTGTTTAGTGGCAAGCATTTAAGGAATCTGCAAATTTGCCATCAGTCTTATTGATTATTAGCAAAACTGTTTCCAATCAATCTCCATGTGCAACTGGTGCAGCTAAACATATCAATGTCTTCAGAAGCAAAATTTCTTTGACATTTTTAATGAGATTAGGTACACAATTGAACTAAAAACAGTGATGCCACCAGCAGTAATTTGAGGGAACAGCGCACATCAACATTTATGAACAAATATAACCAGGTAACTATTCAGTGCATTATGAGGGAGTTTATATTTTTTTATCAGTATTAGGAAGTCAAATCTCTGCCTACTATTGCTCTTTCTAAGCAGACATACTGAGTTTGAATTTAGTACCATCATGTTCATGCAAAACTCGTACAGATACAGAAGTGATAAAAGCACACACCAAAACAGTTGTAGCGTATTCTGAGGACTCTCATGCGCAGTGGATGTACTCCTTAATGGACTCTTCTTCATATTCCCAAGCTCTCTGTCATCAGTTTGACTGACTCAACAGGGACACATCTGTTCATTAGTTATTTTGATTAATCATCGGTCTCATTAGGTCACCTTTAACCTCATTAACTAATTGCTCCTTGAGCATTGTATATTTCTAGCTCTTCTTGATGACAATGCCGACTCCAAAAAGCCTCATCACCTCGGCGGCAATGGCACCGGAAAAGCTCTTCCTTTGCAGCTGACGAAGAGATGCTCATGCTCGGCGTCGTCGGTCGATCGCCGGGCTTCAGCCCCTTTCTCCTGCACAAACCGCCTCCGGCCCTTGGTCAGCTACGTCCTCAAGGTTCACCGGGACGGCGCCCTTCCCCGGCGGTCGGCCGTAGCGTGAGGTGTTGCTCGGCGCGTGATGCTTCGAGATCACCGTCCGGTTCAGTTTCCCGACGCCGCTGGGGGATCACGGTCTCGGCGAGGAGAAGCTCCCGCCGCCGCGCGGGGGCTCGGTCGCCGACGGATCACCACGTCCTCCTAGTTGAGCTCGCGGAGCATCTCGACGATCTCGCCCTTGGCACGCGAGTGCGGGAAGGAGATCGAGCTCCGGGGCGTCGAAGTTGCTGCCTGCCTCCCGATCGACCGCGGAAGCGCTGCGCGGCCACGTCGTAGGCCGAGGTGCCGTCCGGCCTCGCCGGTGAAGGCGGCGAACCAGACCCACCGGCCGTTGGGCTGCGACCCCACGTACGACTTTGTCGTTGGCCATCCACAATAAAACATTTTTATAAGTATAAAATACGCACATCGTACCATAAATAAAATATAAATAACGTGCACATCATTCACACCCCATTAAATTAATATTGTCTTGGATCAGAGAGGCCCATGTATTATAATAATAGAATTCAGAGTTCTTCAGGCCCGGGGAATTCAATTCAACCCCATGCATAATTAATACGTCAAATTATGCATGCATAAACCATATTACACCCCCGCTGCTATCACTTAATTCTATTTAATACAATAGAAACTAAAAACCTAATTATAACATTTTTAAAAATATTTAATATCATATAATAATAATAAATAAATAATTATGTACCTTTGTTGATTTTTTTAAACTTTGGGATTCTATTCATATTTTTTTCCCTTATTTTCTTTATATATTTATATACATATATACGTATGTAATCCGGCCCAGACCGGGCGTAGTCGAGTAAAACTCCAGTTCGCGAAGGTTCTCACAGCGCCATACGTGTAATATAGCTGTGCATGCACGACGTACGTACGACAAACATGCATGCACTCTCACTCTCACTCCCACTCCCTCGCTCGCTCAGCTCGCGCGTTGGCTGCTGCATGAGCCGTGGCAGCGACGGCTCACTGCCGATAAAATGAATACACATGCATGCATGGTGGTAGCCGATAGATTAGAGTCAGTACATCTTGATCAATGTCGGAGGTCCCACGAGAACGGGCACGCAGTGTCTCCGTCACAATCTATTACGCTAGGTGAAATAATAATAAAGCAATCCTGTGCGCAGCAGAAGCAGCAGCAGCAGGCGGCAGCAGAAGCCACTGTTACTTCTATAAATATATATAGAGGAGGAGGCTCCAATTAGCATGCATGCGTATGCCATGCATGCGGGGCGCAGGGGATGAGGAGGAGGAGGAGGAGGAGGAGGAGCGTACCGTCTAGTTATATACTGAGTACGTATAGCTCTCGATCCAACGACGACGACGCGCTTGGCCGGCTTTAGATTAAAAATTTTTTTGGAGCGTAGGGTTTTGGCGTCTTCTGGCGTGGCCGGCGACCGGGCGGGCCCCGCGCGCATGGGGAACACCTCCCGCCCAGACGTCGACGCCTCTTCCGCCGACCGCCACGCTCGCCGGACCCACACCCTCCTCCCTCTCTTGTATTTTTAATCTGCTGCAAATTCTAACCGTATTCTGTGAGCGGTACGCGGTAGTGATACTGAGATGGGTCAAAAGACATGATTATTCTTGCCGGATGGAGAAAAAGCATCGGCTTCTCTCCCTGGTAATTGAGTCTAAAGCACTCTTTTCCACCGAGAATGACTTCTCGTCTCAGGAAAGCGTACCGCTGTCGATCCGCCGAACGCGCAGGCATGCAGGTTTAGTTATCTGATTACGGTTCCTGATAACTCGAGATGCATGCATGCGTATATCATTACATGTGCCCTAAGTAGCCTTCAGAGAAAATTAAGGCAGGCGACTGCTTGTTGCTCGCCGCGGATCGTCGCATCTACCGAGGCACTTGTTCTGCTGCTTATGCTGCTGCTGCTGGCTCTGTCTTGGTTCTTCACTTAGAAGGAAACCATCTACAGTGCTTTAATTGCCACCCCCTTCCTCCTCTTCCTCCTCCTCCTCTTTCGCGGTAGCATCGCTCGTTCGCATTATGCCACCCCGCTCCCCGGCCGGCCTGGCTCTACTCCCTACGTACACCCATCACTGACGGCACCTCTGCGTAAAGCTACCCGGCTAGCACACTGTGGAAACTGCCACCACCGTCAGTGTCCAGAAGACTACTACTACCGGCAGCAGCAGCAGAGGAAGGAGGAGGAGAAACTAGATGACGAAGAGATTGCAGCACATAAGAGAGATATATATAGCCAGGAGCAGATGATAAGATGTCTATCTATTTCTGAGTTATGGCCACATTTATTAATACTGTGCTGCAGGCTAGCAAAGATAAAAGAAGGAAACACCGCAATTCCCATGGCTTTCACTGATTCGCCAAGCACGTAGAGTCTGCAGCTAAAGCTGGCATTTAAGGCGACAACCGATGGAAATGGGAAGCTAATGCGTGATCTGTGTATGCTGCATACTGTTAGTTTGCCTGATTCAGGAGAGCACCAGCCATTGAGATGTTTTAAGTTTTAAAGAGCTAGCAGAAGATGATCAACTGCACGGCTTCTCTTCTTTTCTCATGCTTAGTTTGGAATGCAGGAGTGAGAGACAGATATATAGATTTATGCGTTAAGCCTCATCGATAAAGACCAAGTACACGATGGAAGGGGGTGACAGTAAACCTAATTAATGAAAGAGTAAATAAATAATATTGATACGTTGATTAGAGCGTGGTGGCGACGGCATTAAGGTCTGCGATATTTCCATCGTCGTCGCCGTCTTCCGCTTCTTCTTCTTCCTCCTCCTCCTCCTCGTCGACGCTCATGGTCTCGACGATGTGGGGCTCGTGGCCGCTGCCGAAGGATCGGACGTGGTCCTTGAGGGAGCGCTTGTGCTTGAAGTCGGAGCCGCAGATGCAGAACCAGAGCTTGCCGCAGTTCTTCTCGTGGGTGCGCCAGTCGCCGCGCACCGCGAACGCCTTGGCGCACCGCCGGCACGCGAACGATCGGATCCCGTGCTTCCGCTTGTAGTGCGTCTGCAGCGTCCGGAAGTCCTTCAGCGGCCGCGACCGCGGATGCTCGATGTTGTTCTTGCACCCCTCCGCGCAGCAGTAGCACGGCAGCTTCAGCAGCGACGGCGGCGGCAGCTGCCGCGTTATCCCCCGCAGCGACTCCGATCCCCTCCGATACTGAGATCCATGCCCCCACATGTGCATCTGCCACATACTAATAGATCCAAGTTAGCGATCAGAACATACTACGTAGTACTAATTAACGCCTGATGTGGAGCGATCGATCGACCTGCATGTTGTTGAAGCGATTGAAGGTTTTGTTGCAGACGGTGCAGGAGAACTGGGTGGTGCCGACGAGGATCTCTGCGGCGGAGGGGATCCAGTACTGCGTGGGCGCGGCGGGGTTCAGTGCGGCGGCCGCGGGGGCGGTGCTGGTGCAGCTAGCGTTGGGCGGGGCGATGGAGAGCGCGACGGTGACGGCGGAGTCCTCGTCCGCCTGGCGGACGGAGTTGTACAGGCCGCCGGAGAAGTACTGCAGCTGCTCCAGCTTGGTGCTCGCGTGCAGCCAATTAGAGGCGACGGAGGCCGCGGACGTCGAGGAAGACGAGGAAGCCGGGGAGGAGCAAGAGGAAGGGGCGGTGGTGCTGTTTTGACTCCCGGGAGGCCATAGAGAGAGCAGAAGAATGGAGTGGTGGTCGTCCTCTACAACGCGGTCGCAGTCGCGGTCGCTTGCCTTGGAAGAGAAAGCGTTGCCGGCATCGGAGAACATGTTTCTCCGTGCGTAGCAGAAAATAGAGAAGGAAACGGGAATCTACCTATCTATATAGCTCAGATTAATCAATGAGGAGCTGGAGAACGCAGCACATCGCGCAGAGAGAATGGCAAGCGATGAGGTGCGTATATAATGCATGCGCGAACGGCAGAGTTCGAGAGTGAATGATTGAGGGTGAGAGGGGGAGGGGGGAGGGGGGAGGCACGTGCAAATGGAGGAGGGTTTTTGGCTCGTTTATGGCGGAGGGGAGACAAAGAGGGCAGCCAAAGGCAAAGGGGCAAAGTGCAAAGGCAAAGGTGATGAATTGAAGAAGGGGGAAGTAGGGAAGAGGAAGAAGAAGAAGAAGAAGAAGAAGAAGGAGAGGAATGGGGCATTGGGACGACCAATGCGCCAGGTGCAGGGGACCATCGGTATATCTCGCCATTTTTGCATCCTCTGCATACGCACACGGAAGCCGAGATGATGAAATGGCAGCGTGCTGCATTCCCTCGCACCGACCATGCACCTTCTTCTCCTTCTTCATCTTCTTCCTAATTCGTCGTCTTCGGCTTTAGCTCGGTGGAGCTGCGCTCACATCCCTTTCAGGGATCGCTTTGGTGTTTGGGTTTTGTTCCTCGATCGCGGCTGCAGTCCTTCTCCTCCTCCTCTTTCCGGGGAGGCAAATCTGGCGTCGGGGGGTTCCTCTCGTCGGCCCCACCCTGCCGTGACATGCCATGCACGCTCTTCGATACCTAATGACACGTCTCAATTTCTCCCCACAGTGGCACTCGGTCACGCTCCTCTCTCCCTCCCTCCCTCCTCCTCCCTCTTCATCCTCCTCCGCCGTCCTCGTCTTCTTCTTCTTGTGCGCGCATGGGACGAGTTGGAGGCGAGCAGAGATGCGGAGTTCCGATTGACGCAGCCTGCAGCAGTTTGAACAGTGAATCAAGTACGCGCAGGTTGGGGAGTGCACTGGTGGCAGATGATTCATCGATGCGTGCCGGCGGAGATTGAGGGATGAGCGATGGCCTCTCTGATGGAAACCGGACGGAGGAACTTGTTCTAGGTCATCCCTACGTGTGGATTGGGCCTTACGGACCATCAGTAACCTTAATCTCGTGTGTTTGGGCTCATGGGCTTTCTCCGGAGATCCAAAGGCCACTGCTCTAAAATGAACTGTAGAAAAGAACCCTGAGCAAATAAAGATGGATTATATACTCTTAAAACATTAAAATTCTATAAACAACAAATAGGTTCAATACTCAATTAAAAATATATATCACATCACTAAGTTTAGGTCCAGATATATAATGATATAAAACCATTCTTAACAGTAAGTTAGATAATACTATTAATAGCACATAAGTGATAGTTTGAAGTTAGAGAATTAAAAAAAAGTTGAGAGTCCATTGTAATAAATGGATTATTTTATTATTATTTACTTAGTAATTTTTATAATTAAATATCTTCAAGTTTATTAAGAAATTAATTTTTTTTTAAAAAAATAATTTAACAGTTTAGAATTATTGTTGGATTTATATGATTTTTTAATTTTAAAATTTATATCTTTTTACGAATGGATTAAAAAAAGCTGATCTTTCTGACAACTTGCATCAAGTACAATTTTGTATCCGATTTTGTTTTAATGGGAATAATTTACACGGCACATGCATTCAATCTCAGTCTTAAAATTATACTAACATCCATTTCTCATGCTTAAATTCACATAAAATTATCTACACTATTTATTTATTTATCTAGCAGTGACGACGATGAAACAGAGGCCAGTGAATTGGATTCTTATCCACATCCCCACTCTTCTTTTTTTGTGAACTTTGCTCTCTCTCGCAACCTTTTTTTACTTATAAAATACACGGATTATTTATTAGTTTCAAATAATTATAGAAATTATTTTTTATAATTTTAAAAATAAATAGAAATAAATAAGGAAGTATAATGTTTGTAATAATTCAAAACTAACATTAATATATATTTATAAATATCTCAGCTGAACTAATTTGATGCACCGTCTGATCTCCCATCCTTTTCTAATTCATGGCCGATCTCCTCGTGTCGGTCCCATCTTGTGAAAAAATTATAAATTGATTCCGGTGCGGTCTGCTTCGCTCGCCTTCGGATTTGGAGTTGCTTGCCATCGTCCCCGTTTCCAGTGAGAGCAGAGCAGGCGAGAGGCGAGAGGGGAAGGGCGAGCGGGAGAGAATGGGGTCTCAGCTGCGGCTCCCCGTCTCCTGGTCGCGATCGTCCCTCTACCCTCTTCCTCGATCGCTGCCTTCCTGCGCCCTCCATCCCGGCAGGTCAATCTTCTCGCTTTTCTTTGGTCTTTCGAGCGCTTGGATTTGCGCCTGTATTTTTTTTAGTGTCTGCTCGATGTAGATCCTATAGTTTAACCCTTTTTGCGACACGGCACGGCAGCGTGCGCGTCGGCGTCTCTCCCAATCTCAAGTTCGGTCGCTTGATCCAGCGGTTTCGAACCTTTTCAGAACGGATTGCCTGAAGGCTGCCGCTACGCTAATCCGCCGTTTTCTCCTTTGGTTCTTAGAAGTCTGGCATTGTTTTCATCGAGAGAAAAAGTTTGGCACGCTGATCTCGTTTAGCTTAGTTAGTTTTGTTCCGGACGCATTCTGTATTGTATGAAACGAACCTAATTAATTCGTAGCTAATAGCATTGCTGGCTTGTCTCTGATCAACTTGCATCTCTTTTCCTGAGCAAAATACTGTTCTGTTATCTGTGCACAGTGACTTCACTGGTGGAAACACTGATCAAGTCAACAGGACCTTTTTTTTTTCTTTTACTAGTTAGGTATTTTTGTCAGATTGTTTGTCGACTCAGTACGGGTCTCACTCTCACTTTATGTACAGGATTCCTGCCCATCTTCAGTATCTTCGGGCACAATCCTCAATGGCATATGCCTGCTATTTACAAAAGTATGTTCCAGGTGTGCTTGATATCCTTTTTTTATCTGAAAGTTTTCGTGACCTTGGCATTCAGTGATAAAAACTATAGATGTCCATGTAATTTGTGGTTAATCCTTGAAGAGGAATGGTGTTTCTCTTTCACATGTTTGTTAGTTATACTTGGTCATTGCCCTTTGCTGATTTAAAAAGTATGACGTTAGTGTCATATTTACTTCAGAATTTAAAGATCAACGTCGCAGTCTTGCTGCTGACGTTCAGCATAAGATGATTACTATAGATAAATAGATGAACACTGAACATCTTTGTTCAAATTCATGACAGACCAAAGCTTGAGCATATTTGAGCAGATGTCTGCAGTATGGATTAGACAAAAAAATAGGTCTGTAATAGTTCTTGGTTGAAAAACAAAGGCCTTCTCATGATTTATTGATTTGCAATATACAGGCACGGTTGCAAATTTCAGTTCCAAACTTATATCGACCATCAGCTACTTTTGTGCTTTGTACCGATTACTATTTATATGATTGAACATCTTCCCTATACTTATGTTTCACTTCACATTTCTTTTAAAATTTCTGGAGTCATCCACAGTATCTCCAACATAATTCTGTGATTTAGATTATACGACATAGCTATTTTTCATTTCTTTGAGCTATGCAGTTGAGCTTTACTATTATATGTTTTAACGGTTTAGAGCTATTAATGAGTTAAAGGTAATAAATACCCTCAAAGCATCTTTTTTAGATATGCAGATTTGTTTCTTTGTCGTGTATATCTGCAGAACTTGTATTTCCATAAGTTGTGTTTGAAAAATATGCTGATCCAAGTGCTACACTAAGTTTTTTATGTAGTAGCATATGACCATTTACACCCCTAGCATGTCGATAGATTAGATGAAAACATGGGTGAAAAGATATTGTCAAGCATGCTAAAGATACGTAACCTAATTGGCCTTATCTTGGAATTTACCCTTAGCTATTACTGGCAGAGAGTATAGTGACAATAATTCTTTAAACAGTTCAATAAAGGCATTAAGGAGTTTAATCCATTATATTTCTATTTTTATCCCTGAGCCTCTGCTTCTTGGAGGATTTTTATATGTTGGAAGCTGATCCAACACTTATAATCAAATGTCATCCATATAGTACTACAATGGTCGAATATATGTTGGATTTTGCTACTATTTTTGGTTATGATTGGATTTAATTCTTGGTATTTATGCCTTGACAGAGGTATATCATGAATGAAAAAAGAATATTAAACTGAAAAAATATGCATGGTTTTTCCTATAAATTAACCAAGACCACCAACATTGTAGTAGTAGTGAAAATTGAAGAAGCTAATTTGTGTTCAGCTATTCTGATACGGTAACTTTTTTCCTTTTCCTCCAGGGAAATCAATGACAGGACAAGCAACAAGATTGAATAATATATGGAACACCAGTTTAAGCAATAACCGTATTGTAATATCTTTTACCTGCATCTATTTTTTAACATGCAGTGTACACCTACTTGCGATTCCTGATATAACTGTATGTCCTATTTTGAGAAATCTATTGAAAGTTGGTGCTGGTTACAGTTTCATGCTTAACCCCATTTTGTAAACTATGCAAGTACCTTTCTGATGCCCCTTTGTCATTGATTGCCACTACTAGAAGCAATATATAGTCCAATATATGTTAGCAATATCTAAATGGCTAGTTCGAGAGGATTTACATCTTAATATGCAACTATTCTCCCACATGGAAGCTAAATAATTTCAAAAAAGTAAGCTTCCATAAGAATATTCTTTTGCTCATATTTTTTTCTCTATATCAAGTTATCAACTATTTTCGCTAATTTCAAAATATTTTGTCGAACATGTCTTATAATCATATTGGTTGGTTTTTTTCACATACCCATCTCCAAGCATGTAGGCCCAGCATAATACTTTCACATGGTTTTGCTATTTGTCTAATATTGCCGAATGTGATGAATTCATATGTGACCTATGGACCCAAAAAAAAGTGTGCCTATTACCTGTACACGGTTCTCATTTCCATAACTGTAAAGGAAAACTGTTACTTCTTAAAGTTTCAATGTGCGAAGCTGGTAGATTCCCAAAATTTCCGTTTCTGGTTCAGTCCATATAAATGTATATTTATAAAATCTCAAGTTTGTCTCTTGCTAAAATCCTTGTCCGCAATACATTTTGATTTTGATTAGTGCTTATGTTAACATCATTATCCTCATCATGCATGGGAACCATGTCAAAAGTTTTGGCTTACTTATGTGTTCATCCTTCTCTTTTATATTTTATTGTTGGATATCTTTTTCCACGCTTGTGACAATGATAAGCATCTCTATAAAAACCCAATCTTACAAGCACAAGATGACTATCATTTGATACTAATAATCCAAGAGACTTGCATTTTTAAAGTTGGTAACATAGTTAGTTCCTATTTTTTCAAAACGAAAAACATAGTTAAGTCCTAATAATATGCTTAGGCATAGTGTGTTTTGTGCTAATTGTTCATGATTACCATTTGGTAGACATTGTTTGGTTGGTTTATTACATAGTCTTTGCATTTTTGTTCTCTCATTTTAGTTGAACATCTTTTGTCCTAATATAGCTATATTTACTTGCAATTAATAATTCTTAGACATGATTGCATACAAAGTTTAAGCATTTTTTCTTGGAGAAGTGAGAAAAACCTCATTACAAGATCTAGGAGAAAGCATCTTATTTATAGTTAGTAAAGTCATCATGATATTAAAAACTTCTTTTCCTGATGTTTAGAGACGAAAATTTCACATCATTTATATTTACATTGAAAAAAAAAAGTGAAAAAATGTTTCAGAAGTATGTCACTGTTCATTATTTTATTCCATCCTTCTGTTTCTTAAGATCTTTTTTTCTGATCATTTTGCAGGCTTTTCAAGTCAAAATACTACTACTACAATATCTATCAGTCTACTTTTTATCCAAATTCGTGCAGTCAAACTCTATTAATCCAGCATCAATGGCAGTTTTTACACTGCCACAGTGTGGGAGTAGCTTCTATTTTGCTTGTTTGTCAAACTCGATGCCTATAAACAAACCCACACCTCTTAAATTGGATGTATCTTTTCCATCCTTTGAAGATCTTAAATGGAGTCTCTCTCGTCTGTATTATGTTCTCAACACCCAGCTTGAACGAAATATTGGCTTGTAAGTCTTTATTATTTACAGTGGGCTATCTTGTACTAACTATTGTCATTAACTTGTAAAATTACCTTTTCATTTATTTTTCTATCAGTTATTTTGTTCAACACTGTCTAATAACAATCGCTTTAATGATCTGAATTATTCTTATCAAATGATACAATTTATGTTTCTTGCTTGCTTTCATTTAGATTTTATCACGTTGATTGTTGAACCCCTTCCAAAAGATTATATAAAATAAACATTTTCCTAGTTTTTAATGTCTAAAGTTGTTTTTGGGGGGCACATTGGAGCAAGTCGTAGGTTTCTTTTATGTTAATATTTAACCATTCAATCAAATTTTAATTCATAACATGTCAATTAATTGTTTGAACTTGAAATCCATCACTTTTCTTTTGATGGACTATCTTTAACAATATTATGTATTTTAATAATAAGACATCAAAGGTGCTTAAGTCTCAAATTTTCTTGAGGAGATTAAATGATTGATATTTTTTTTTTGAAAGATAATATTGCATTCATTTCACCCTCATTTCACCCTCATTGATCGTACTGTTTCAGTCTTGAGGAGCCCTTGTTGTCTATACTATGTGATGGATAGCTTCTTACCTTATCCATTCCAAAAAGGTCTAGATGAGTAATGTTCGATATGAACAATATTGTGCGACTAAGTCTGCATTTATTGTCCTTTGGATAACTTTTAGAATTTTCTCGCCTTCATTCAATTTTATTTTATTTCCTTCCCTTTATCGATATACTTATATTGAAGGCTTGCTATCTATATCATGTGATGAATAGCTTCTCACTAGGAGGTCTAGATAAGTCATGCTTAATGTAAACAACAGTAGTCAGTACATGTAATAGTTTTTCTTCGTCCTCCTTCACTATCTCTTTTGATATTTAATATTAGAAAGTTTCACGGGTGTATTTAGTACCATGTAAGAACAGCTTGTATCACTAATTAACCTTGATCTTATACATGTTTGTTCCTTGCAAAAATAGATCATCTAGTTCTTGAAAAGGAAGAACTAGACGATCTATTTTCACAAAAAATGGCATGTATAAGATCAAGTTCTGGTGTTGCTACGGATGCTCCCAACTAATATGCTGCTAAACAATGATAACTGGTATGATGGTTGGAATATCCTTGCAAATGGCACAAAAGCTTTGCTATCAATAGTAGTACATGAATCCTATTCATTGTCTTTTATTGACGGATATTTAATTAGTAGTACCAGCAAGATCAAAACTCAGGCTTTCCTGTTGTGATAGACTACTACTGCCAAATGCTCAAGCATGCCTATTAGGAAAAGGCCCAATATGCTTTGACAATTAATAAGTTTATTGTTTAAGGTGTTGCTTTAATAAACTTTTCTTAAAGACATTTATATAGCCAATGTTCCTCTCTGCTAATGCTGTTGCCATTGATTGTAGATTTTTGATTTCATTGTTATTCGCATGCTTCTCATTCGTTGCAATAGGAGGTGTCCTATTCTACAAATTCAGGTAAATTATATATGTAGTAATGTTGGATGCCTTCCCATTCTCAATATTATTTAGGGACAATTGCATTGACCTCCCTTCTATTTATCCCTAGTTGTGGAGACTTTCCTTCTAAGTTTTGATATTGTAGAACTCCCTCTCAGGTTTTGATATTGCAGAGACCTATTCTCTAAGTTTTAATATTACAGTGACCTACTTTCTCAGATTTTGGTATTGTAGTGACCTCCCCTCTAAGGTTTGAATATTACAGTGACTCCCCACTAATAAACAATCATCATCCAGCATGAGAGGGAAAGATACTACAAGATCAAAACATTGAGGGGAAGGTTAGTGCAATATTAAACTTGAGAGGAAAGGTCACTGCAATATTAAAATTTAGATGGGAAGTCTCTGCAATATCAAAACCTAAAGGGGAAGTCACTGCAATATTAAAACTTTGGGGGGAGATCTCTGTAATTATGGATAAATAGAGGGGAAAAAATGCAACTATCCTTATTATTTAAATCTCATACAAAAAGTGTTGAACTCCAATCCTATAAACATGTCTTACATCTTTCAGTCCCTCTCACTAAATGTAAATCTTTAAATATTTATTTATCATAAATTTCCAACATCTACTTCTTAGTTTTAAGTTGCATCTCTTGTTCTTTATGAGTAAATTTGACTTTATGGCAGTTTGATTATTTTTGTCTAGAAACTAGAAATCAGTTATTTTGTATGTTCACTGAAATTGACCTTAACAGTGGATTTATCAATACATGCATCACCTGCTATCCTATTCACTTCTATATAACTCTGTACAATCTGGTTGTTCAGAAAGAAGAATCATTCTCTGGAGGATTGTTTTTGGGAAGCTTGGGCATGCCTGTGTTCTTCTTCTACTCATTTAAGAGTATGATCAAGTGGCATAAACTAATATATCTTTCTTAACTGTTTCAATTAACTGGGCCACGTGTTAACAATGGTCGTATAGGTATTTTTGGTTCATATGTTGTTAATGACCAGAAAGGTGGTTATTTTGTTTGACAGCAAAAAACTCGTGTTGAGCGAATTCTTGGTCTCATACTTGCCATATGGGGAATATTATTCTATTCACGGTTGTTAAGCACAATGACTGAACAGTTCCGAGTAAGTTTTTTGTTATGTAATATTATATGAAAAGTGTTTTCTTTTAAAAATAAAAAATGATGCTGTATCAATTTCACTCTTAAGAATATATTTCTGAACCAGTTTATGCTGGCAGAGCAATATGCAAAGAATAAGAGAAGGAGCACTATTGCAAGTAATGGAACAAGATCATATTATAATATGTGGAGTAAACAGTCATCTGACTTTTATACTAAAGCAGCTTAACAAATTTCACGAGTCTGCCATCCGCTTAGGTACAGCTACTGCAAGGTAATTTGTAATTTTTTTACCAATGATGTGCTGCACCTTAGTTACACGAAACTTGTATTTAACAGTTTACAATTCTGTAGGAAGCAGAGAATTCTTCTTTTGTCTGACCTTCCAAGAAAGCAGATAGAGAAACTTGGCGATAGCATCTCAAAAGATTTGAATCATATTGATCTTCTCACTAAAAGGTGCAATAATTTGCTGAATTACTACCATAACTGTAGCAAATCTTCAGAATTTTAGCTTCTTCAAAAGACCAAAGATGTTATCTCCCCTTATTTGATGGTACTGTGCATGGTGTGTATATATGGTACCCACTACATACCAAGATATTTATGTGGGTGGCGTGGTATTTGCTCAAGCATGCCAGTATTGACACATCTTGAGTATCAGGCGGACAGATTGATATAGGTTAATCTATATACAAATCCATGCATGGACTGATAAATACCGAGCATACTGGATAGTACGCTCGTTGTCTTAATCCCTGCCTAAAAGTGTCAAATACTATTTGCTCCTTTGAGGACAATAATTAATAACTCTTTCCGTCCCATCTTCACTAGTCACTGTTTCATAAATGTTCTTACTTTCATAACAATACTTATTCAGTGTTGGTGCTAAAGTATTGGTCGATATCATATCCTATGCTACATACTCTATCCTTAAAAAGATTAAATGCTTAAAAGCACAAAGTTTTGTTAGGATCCACAGACGTATTATTTATCTTAAGTGATAGAGCAAACTGTACTGTGCAACCAATTCTTGTCATACTACCTGCTGGAGGAAAAAAGCAATGAAGTCAAACCAGCGTGTACCATACTAATCATGCGTACATACTGCTCATGATTGAATCAATGTGTAGGATCACTTTATGTGAATTACTTCCAGAAGAGATTTTCTATTATAAGTTTATTGCAAGCATTGGATTCTTAGATATTTGTGTCTGCCCTCTCTCATATTACCATTGTTTCAAATCATGCTCTATTAGGACCTAGGAGGACTATTGTTGTTTGACTATAGATGGGCGAAATGGATAATGATTACTTGTTTATTCTATAAAAATTCTCAATTGTACATTAACATTTTTTTTTTCTTCTGAACAAGAAACCATGCAGAATAGGAAATGAGAATAAAAGACCTAACCACCCATTAAGCCTACACTTAAAAGAACATGATGACCACTAATTTTTGTACATTAACAATACTGATGAATATCCTTTACAATACTGATGGATCATGAATATTCCACTTGAGTTAATTAAGTTCGTCTGAATTAGGTAAAACAGCTCTGTAATTTCAGCTGTGCATTGAAACAATTTTCTTTTAGCTAACATCTCAGAATTTTCATCAACAGTTGCAGTCTAAGTTTGACAAAATCGTTTGAAAGAGCAGCAGCAGACAAGGCTCGTTCAATAATAATTTTGCCCACAAAGAATGATCGGTGAGTAAAAATGACCAATCATAATTGTTGAAAGATATTCTAGGTACCTGGTTTGCTAGCTACTTTGTCTAGATGATTTTTCACCTTATTAGAAAATACCCTGGAATTCTATTGGAGGTAGGGGCTATCAAACTTCCAGTATTTCAAGCAATTCTCTTCAAAATATTATGGAATTCTCTTTTTTTCTTCTGCTTTACATTGTCAGAGTAATTTCTTTCAAAAAGTGGAATATTATATTATGGGGTTCTCTTTCGCTCCGTCTCTCTTTATTATTATTATTTTTAATTTTTCCCCTTTTTGCTTTACATACTGATAATTTGCTTATTCTGATGCAGGTATGAAGTTGACACAGATGCTTTTCTCTCTTTGCTAGCTCTTCAACCTCTTCAGAAAGTGGAATCTATCCCCACCGTAATTGAGGTCTACCTGTGCATCTGAAATATTATTTTTAAATAACATGAAATTAATGTATTGCTTTGTCTTATTTATACATAGAGGGATCTACCGCAATGAAATTGTTACATTGCCAATGGAGAAAATATTTTTTTTCCCTTGCGTCACTTGGAACGTTCTCTTTCTGTAATATTTAGAAGTTGATCCCACCAAGATATGCTTATAAGTCCACTACGAGATAGGAAATGTTATAGAATTTTTTGCTTGACTTCAGTATTTGATAAATTTTCCGTTATTCAAATCATGATTTTTGACATTTTCTTTTACAATTTGAATATAGGCTTCCAGTTCTACAACATCTGAGCTTCTCACGTCAATTACAGGATTGAATGTGCATCCTGTTGAGATGGTCTCTTCCAAATTATTTGTTCAGTGCTCTCGGCAAAAGGGTCTCCTGAAGATCTACAGACACCTGCTTAACTATAGAAGTACTTTTCCCTTTCTAGAAGAATAGGACATGAAGTTTAGTCGGTTGTCTTTGCAATAACAATTATTTTGCTTGTACAGTACCATAATTATCATTAAAATATTTTATTACATGCATCCATTAGGAAGCTTCTTACATGGTCCTATATGCCATTTAATAGATTCTCTTTATATTGGAGCTTGGCTATAAGTGAAAGGAATAAAACTTAATGTCAAGTCTTAAGACGTTGGCTTTCTAGTATTGTGAAAGTGCTGGATCAGTATAAACTGTACTAGGTAAACAAAATATACCCTTCTCTGGTTAGAACAATTGGGTTCTATATGGGAGTTTAGGTTCAATACTCACTAAGTTAAAAAAAGAGAGTATACACTGCACTAGATGGGACATGAACTGTATTTCCCTGGTGTTAACCAACATATATGTACAACTGATTGATACACGGTGCCTGTCCTTTGTAGAACAATACATACCTCTTATACCTTTCTAGTTTATGTTTTCCTTTCAGATTTGAATAGATAAACTTTTGAAATTTTTTCCTTTGTGATATAATCGGTCGGAATGCCACTTTTGATTCTAGACTCTGTTCATGATAATATGAAAGGAAAATTCCAAGCTTATACTTTATAAACCTTTCGACGTGCATGTTCTTGTTCACACATCAATTTTCCAATGTCATATGTTTTTTCATCCTGATCTGTTATATATTAATGTTTATACAGAACTTCCATGTTCACTAACCATATACCTGAATTTGGTCTTTTCTGTATAGCAAGACTCCTCAGAAGCATATTATTATTTCTTATAATACAGTTATTTCAAGCACCGTCACTTGACATTACTGGTTTTGTAAGCCTTTTTGTCATAGGGATCAACAAGCATTCTTCCACTAGTGTTCCTATGGTGTGCACCTGATCATCCATGCGTTTCCGCAAATCCTTCGAGCATCTGTATCTTGTTACGAATTTAGAAGTTTTATCTTCAGCTGACTAGATTCCTTGCACACTCATACAAAAATACACCTCTTTGGGCAGATCAAGAATATTTTATTTGATTCAGCCTCCTTGATGCTCCCCATACTCGTGCACAGACCCTTCAGTGGAAGGTTTTTTTCTAAAGCTCATGTTCTGCCTTGACACTTCCCCTTCCTCTGCTCCACATGTCATGACTTGCTGAATGGTCCTGCACCTTAACCGGGCTCGGGCTGCACAGCTGCTGCCTGGTGCTCGCCCGTTGCCTTTGCCGCATGTCCTCTGCCTATTGATCCTGCTGCATGCTGCTGCGTGTGCCGTAATGGAGGGCACTGCACTCGCCAAATCGTGCCTGTATAGCGCTCTGCAGGCTGCTGCCACATTGCACTGTGCCTCACCTGGACACATACCCCTGCTTTTTTCTGTGAACCTTCAATTGGCCTGGGCGGATTACTATCGTGCCCAATAAAAACCCTTAATGTGTGCAAATTCCAACACCCGAACTTTTGCAGCTTGACCATATAAATTTTTTTTGGACGTTTATAAGTTGACTGCCTTTCGTACCAAGTCATTTCCTTTTTCTCAGAAACTGCCAAATCATTTCCACGGCACATGTGAGCTTTAGTGGGGTTTTAAATATATAATATTGTTCCATTCTGCAATATTCCTAGACATATCCCTATAAAATATATGTTTCATTTTTTCGTTTTGTTAACTTCTTGACAATATGCAGAGTACCTTACCTCCATGGATTCTCATGTTTTTTTTTTCATTCTTGCAGAAAATGTATTCAATCTTTTTAGATTCTCAAGTTTAGTAGGCTTCAAGTACAAGTATGCCAGGCAAGCAGTCCAGGAGGTAGAAAAAAATTATTTTGGAAAAATGATTTCTCTGTAGATTCTGTACTATAGTACTTACCTGATAGTTTCTTTTTGTTTCATTTTCGCAGGGAGTGGTGTGTGGTCTATTTAGATCTGGTAAAATACATTTCCATCCGAGTGATGATGAAGAGATTAGACAAACGGATAAAGTATGGATATCTTCTGATATTACTGCAGATATCTATTGTGGAGTAATTCTTTTGAAGTTTCAAATATTTAATTTACGCCCTCCTGGCCAAATTCTAGTTGATTTTGTCAAACCAATTAACCATGATACAACCAAGCAATATTATCATTTATAGGAGATTTTTAATTGAAAAATGTGGTACAGTTTTTCAGTTACAATCATGCTCAAACCTATACCATAACATGATTTAGAAATAAGTTTCCCTTGATTATCATGCATTCTTCCATTTCTTACTTTTCTTCCATTTATAGCTGCTTGTGGTAGCTCCTGTTTTTGGGAAAAGAACGCCACAAATATTGCTCCCAGATGCATCAAATGAGCAGCAGGCTTCAAGTTTCCATAACCTAAATGACGCAAGAAGTGAACTTCTCATGGACATTGAGATTAGAAAATCAAGGCTTAACAATATTGTGCAGCGACCTCAAAAATCAAGCTCCAAGGTATTGTTCTATTCAATGGCTTTACAGCAATCTTTCGTAAGATACTGAAGGTTTTTAATGGTTCCAAAAATCGATGCAGACAAGTGATTTGAATCTTGGACCACGGGAGTGCATATTCATGATTGGATGGAGGCCAAAAGTCTCTGATATGATTCGAGAGTATGATAATTACCTTGGACCTGGTAGCAAAATGGTTGGTTCGAAATGCTCAGAATTTGGTCAGACTGCATTACTTTCACATGATTATTTAAATTAAGACAATAGATTGGCAAAGATCTTTTCCTACATGACTTAAACAATAGCTTGCATTTGAATACACCTTTTGTATTCATGAAAATTCATATTATAAAGTATGTGCAACAATGTCAGTGTCCAAAAAGTTCTGAAAAAAAGCAAGTTCTAAAAAGAATTTTGCAGGTATGTTCCGGGTGTATATATATTTTTTTGAAAAATAGTGTTACATTCATTTTACTAATCTGAAATGGTACAATATATCATCCAGGGATGTGAAAGAAAACAAAATAAACTTAAAAGAAAAGAAGAAAATAAAATATAAGCTAAAACAGCACAACTGTCAACCATACTTCCCGAGCAAATTCAAATGTTCAGGGGTATATTGTTACTAGACTTTCGATAGATGTTCCAAAACTTTGTTTGAGGAAGCTAAGCTACTGTTGGTTCTCAATCCAACTGGTTCAACCAGTCTGGGTAAAGGACAAATGAAAAAAAATCTGGCTCAAGCAGTCATCTGGGTTTGAGTTTTTTACTGGATGACGTGCTTCCAGTTGAACTGCTGAGGACTTGCTTCAGAGCACTGCCAATAGTTTCTCTACAACGTTTCTGTTTGGAACTGCAACCTTTTATTTCTCGTAGGAGATTATATTTGTTGTATTCATATGATTAGGTAGGCCAAGCAAATGTTTTAGAAAGTAAGTTCCTGTTGCTGAACTACGATAAATTACTTAATCTATTAGGAGATATTGTCAGAAGCATCCATTGAAGAAAGGAACAGCATTGTGAACCCTGCTCTCCAAAGCCAACTAAAGAATATTGAAGTTGGTCACAGGGTATCTCTCTCTATGTTTACACGTTTACTTATAACGTGTTGTATTTGCATCTATCTATACTTAACTTTCTTGCTTTACCAACGTGTTTGTTCAACATAATATGACATAGGTGGGGAATCCCATGAACTATGAAACGTTGAAGGATGCTATATTAAATATAAGGAAGTCTTTGATGAAGGGCGAAGATATTCCTTTGTCAATTGTTGTAATATCAGATAGAGAATGGCTTGCTAGAGGTAATTCTACATCACGGGCCACTTTCAGTTTATACTATAAGCTTGACATATCTTGCTTCACAGATCCATCTCAAGCAGACAAACAAACTACTTATTCTCTTCTTCTTGCTGAACTTATTTGCAAAAAGCATGGGATAAAGGTTGGTTGTTTTACTGTTGGAGACATTTTGTTTAAGGTTCCAGTTATCTGCCAGCGCATGTGGTATAATCGGTCAATCTGAAAATTACCAACTTCACAAGATTTGCTTGCCAGATCCTCTCATGCATTTACATTCTTCTCTGGTTCCATCGTCATGACCATTATTTGAAATGACAGTAAGACTATATTTCTTGTAATCATATTTGATTCTAAAAGAAACTGAAACAGCATGGACCTCCACTTGCTCCTTTTTTTGCTATTTCTTGTTTCATGTTTGATTGAATTTTGTGGTTCCGTATTTATTCTCTTGAAGTTCTATATTACGCTTATATGTTGCTTGTTTAGATGACCATTGAAATATTGAATTTGTCAAAAAATAGATGCTGATAGCTGACTAATAAGCAACTCCAAGATACAAATATCAAAGAAATTTCAAGTCATAACACAACCCATCTGCAAATAGTTTGACGGAATTTTGTATCAAATTAATTGCCTTCTCAGCCAGTTTGATTATGACCGCAGAATGGAAAAGTATGTGCTTCCACCTCAACACTGGTCATACAGATGTTGGTTAAAGCATTTACAAGCTTTTTTTACCTGTACATTCTGCCTCTTTCTCAAGAAAGTACGAGTTGTTCTGCTAATGGGGTTCTTTTTATCAATTATTGTATCATTTCAGATTGGTGAAATGAATGCAATTTTCTTTTCAAAAAAAAAAAAAGTTTTAAGATTCAGTTTGTCTCAACTCAAAACTACTTCTCATGCTTTTTTTTTTCCTTATCCAGGCAGAAAACCTAGTTGCTGAAATTGTTGACACGAGACTTGGAAAACAGGTAACTGTCTCCATTTTTCCTTTTTGTCTCTTTTGCAAAGAACGATTCTCTTCCTTTGTTAATCTCACCCGAAAGATTAGGAACGAGATCTATGAACAACATCATTTTCTCTGCAGATTTCAAGCATTAGACCGTCCCTTTCATTTATCGGTGCTGAGGAAGTCATGAGCCTAGTAACAGCTCAAGGTAAATGTGAAAACAACAATGGGTCTTGAACCATGTATTTATATTTTTTGCCGTTTCACTCACTTTTTTCTTTTTGGTCAATAAAAGAATTACACATCTGTTCACCTTAAAAAAACCCTGCTGAATGATTTGCTGCCAGTGGCTGAATGCGTTGAACTGAATGCTGTATGGAAAGACATTCTTAATGCTGAAGGTGATGAGATCTATCTCAAGGTAACTAAAATCTTCTCTCCAGTACTTCGATTTTGTCTCTCTATTCATCCATTAATCTAGAAAACTTTGGACAACTTGGAGCAGTACCTGCAATCTACATCCTTTCTGAAAAGATTAGTTCTCCAAGTAACGTTGCTGTCTGTCATATATATCTACATTTAGGAAATAAACTTGTACATGATGGAGGGTGAGACACCATCATTCATGGAGTTATCTGAGAGGGCAATTCTGCGCCGGGAAGTCGCAATAGGTTATGTTAAAGGAAAGAAACAAGTAATGCCCTCCCTCTAATTATTCTTCTTTCTTATCTATTTTGATGCAATTATATTGTAAGCCACATTTGACAACATTGATGGCGGTGGTAGGTGATAAATCCAAGGAACAAATTGGAGCCTCTCTCCTTGGAGAAGACGGATTTGCTTATTGTAATAGCCGAGCTTGAGGGCGACCTGCCCTTGGTTCTATGACTGCACATTTTTGCACTTCAGTGATATAAGAACACGTTTCCTCTTTAAGATGCTGTGCTTTTTTTTTTTGGGGGGGGGGGAGCGAATGAATAATGATCTGGGTTTTTTTTTAGGCGAGGGGCTGCCTCTTAGTAATTGTTTAAGAAGGAAATTAATAGCCTTTTGAATGAATAGCTTCAAGAGTCGAATATAGATTAAAGATTATGTGTACAGTAGCTAATATTATTTGGATTTTGTAAGCATTTTCACATTCCATTTGTAATGAGTATGATCGTGAATATTTTATCACATTTATTACTAGTATTTTTTTTATTTAAAATTAGACCTCTCATGCATTTTGTGCAGATATTTATTGCTAATATTGCACGCTGAAAAATTTATATCTATCACCATTCGTTATTAATGTTGCATTGAGAAAAAAAATTTAATATATATATATAGCTGCTTTTAGTAAAATTTTGTTTATAAATAAATAACAGAACATGCCATTTACAATCATATTAATTAAATTTGAAATATTTGTATTGTTTTCGCATCGCTATATATAAACAGCCGGATTCAAGCAATGCTTTTTGCGTGTTGCTTCTCTGCCATGCCGTGATAGCGCTCAGGAGAAGCCTCCTTCCTCCTTCCTAACTTCCTGTCATGGCTTCTTCGCCGCCATCAGCAGCAGCAGCATTAATGTCCGGCTCTCGATTGCGGGTGCTCAGTTGCTTTGATGACTCCTCACGTCAGACATCTTGCCCCCAATGAACATCTTAGGTGAGCAAAAGCCCTAAACCTAATCCGAAGGCGAGGAGAAGGGGGCGAGAGAGCAGGCTCGGCAGAGGGAATGGGGGGAGACGAAGGGATAAGGTCACTTCAGACATCTTCCACCCAACGAACCTCTTCATTGACGAGGTTGGTTGTTCAATTTGCAAAAAATGTAGTACTATTTCTTTTATGTATGAATTTGTTGAATATTTTTAAGCACCTGCAACAGAGCGTAGATAGCATGCTGCTGCTCTGAAGGGGAGCTATGTTTTTTTTATTATTTATCTTCTAATTGGTTTTCTCCATTCTATAACATATTCTCCAATGGATTTGTGAATTTGATCTGGGCCCAATGATGATTTTTGTCCCTGCAAATATGGGAATTATTTTATTTTTTTCCTTTTTATTCTGCCCCTAGCAAATCTCTAGCTTGATCTTTTAATACTGAGCTGAAATATTCCAAATCGGTGCTCTCTTTCTATTACCGTGCCAAGTTCTTCCCACCTCAGCAGTTAAAACACCAACTTGTGGTTTCAAATGCATTCAATCTCATGTATATTTAATGCCTTCTGACATATAGTGTGCATGCTAAAGATTCTTTTTCATTGATAGATATCACGTCTGTCTCACTTGTTAATTTTCATGTTTAGAGAGTTGTTGATTGGTTTGCTGCTGATTTTAAGAGAGATGAAGGAATTGATCTTTTGGAAGATAAACAGGCCATTCGGAGACTGAAACAGTAGAAAGGCAAAGATGGAATTATCTTCCTTAAAACAAAAGGGATGAAGTTTGAAAAAGAAAAATTGTACTTGAGCTAGAACAAGTATTTTTGATAGAGAAGAGAAAATGTCCAAACTATTGTACTCATGTAATTTTGAAAGACATCCAAGAAATTGGATTCTTTTCTCTTGATAACAGACTGAGAAAGAATAAGGAAAAAAAAGAGTACAGATTAGAAACCAAAATGAAGCATGCAAGTCTGTTATCAAGAGAAAAGAATCCTTGGATGTTTTTCAAAATTAAATGAGTACAATCCTTGGATGTCATACGGATTTACAAATACCTGTAAAGAAGGTCCTCAAACTTGGCCCTCGTAAGTTTTGTCTCTGTGTGCTTGGGACCATCAGCAGTGGCAGTGCGATGAATGGCAAACTGATTAAATAACAACCATTCGGTATGAGTTTGCACTGTTCAATCTAGAGACGTCAATAACGAAGGAGGCAAGGGCTCGATAGAAGCTAACCAAATGTTTGTTTGAGTCAGGTAGGATAGTTCCATCTTTGCCATTTCTGCTGCTTCGTTCAGAAGGGTCTATTTTGCATTATTCAATCTAGAGACGTCAATAACGAAGGAAGCAAGGGCTCAACAGAAGCTAACCTTAATGTTTGCTTGAGTCAAGGAGGATTGATTCCATCTTTGCCTTTTCTGCTGAGTGCTCCACCTTTTATATTCAGAACAACGTATACAGGTATGTGACGTTTATACCTTTGCTTTTTTACTACAATTCCACAACTGAAAATACTTTTGATGAAAATTTCTCTGTACTCTGTTAACTGTCTCGAATATCTACACAATTTGTGGAGAAATTGAGTAGCCGTTTCGGAGTGTCTCCACCTTGTACTACTGTTTTGTCAGTGTTGGATCAGTATACACTGTACTAGGTGGAACATGAGTTGTATTTTCCTGGTGCCAACCAACATATATGTCACAACTGACTGGTACACGGTGCCTGTACTTTGTAGAACGATACGTACCTCTCATACCTTTCTATGTAGCTGACTTCTTAGTTCAACAGGATGAAGAGTGGATGAATAATGATTCCAAATATGAAGATTGTCATCCTAGTTGATTTGTTTCTTTACTATAAGTTCTATGATGTTGTCCTAGTTTAAGGTCATCTTGCTATACTATATTTTTCTTTTACTATTGTATCAAAGATTATTATCAAAGAGGTGTTGTCCTAGTGAGATAAATGTAAATATTTTTCAAAAACAATACTAAGATTATTATCAAAGAGGCCGTTCTATGGGCATGATTAAATTCTTGACATATTTGTTCATAAATAAATAACAGAATATGTCAGTAAATTTTAAATATTTGTATTGTTTTCGCATCGCTGTATATAAATAGCCGGATTCAAGCAATGCTTTTTGCATGCTGCTTGCTTTCTCCGCCATGCCATGATAGCGCTCAGGAGAAGCCTCCTTCCTCCTTCCTTCCTTCCTTCTCGGGCCGGTCATGGCTTCTTCTCCGCCATGAGCAGCAGCAGCAGCAGTTTATGGGATCCATCAGTCTCACTGAGGCTTGATCACCCAACCCTCGTTCTCCTCGAGAAATGCGGCACACCGGATCACTTCAAGCAGATTCTTGCCCAGATGATGAGGCTGCACCTCACTGCCCAAACATTCCCCATGAGCAGGCTCCTTCACTTCTCCGCAGCTTCTCACCCGGAGCTCCTCCCCTGCGCTCTTCTCCTTTTCAGGCACTTCACTCCCTCCCCCAATCTTTACATCTACAACGTCATGCTTTCGGCTTCGTCCTCCTCGCCCGCCCAAGCGTTTGATCTCTACAGGTGTCTGCTCTCGTCGCGCACTTTTCCTAATGAGCAGACCTTCCTGTCCCTCCTCAAGGCCTCCTCCAAGAACGTCTCAGTTGGCAAGCAGATCCATGTCCATGTCATTGTCGATGGTTTCACCTCGCACGCGTATTTGCAGAATTCTCTCGAGAAGATGTATCTGGATGGTGGCGACATGGCTTCTGCTCGGCAGGTGTTCGATCATATGCCTGAACACGATGTCGTTTCATGTAATATCATGCTATCCGGGCTCGCCAGAGAGGGATGCAGCACTGCAGCTCTCGAGTTGTTTGCTGACATGGAAGCTTCAGGTATTGAGCCGGATGCGTACACCATTGTCGGCCTTCTGATGTGCTGCGGTCAGCTGAAGAATGCACGTCTTGGGAAGGCTGTTCACGGATGGATGATACGGAAGATGGCTAGCTTAAGCGGCAGCTTGATTTTGAGCAATGCTCTGATGGACGCGTATGCCAAGTGTGGGGAAATGGAGATTGTTGCCAAGGTTTTCGACGAAATTGCCGAGAGAGACGACATCTCATGGAACATAATTGTTGGAGGATTTGCAGGTACTGGAGAAATGGATCTTGCTTGGAGGTATTTCAATGAAGCACCTAGGAGGGATCTGGTCTCTTGGAATTCCCTTCTTGAGGGGTATGCTCGGGGAGGGGATTTTGGGATGGTGGTAAAACTATTAGAAGGAATGCTCACTGGCAATGTCAGACCTGACAGAGTGACTGCCATTACCTTGATCTGTGCTGCTGCAGAGATTGGAGAATTAAATCAAGGAAGGTGCATACACGGTTGGGTGCTTAGAACATTCGGAGTCCTTGATGTCTTTCTGGGGTCAGCATTGATAGATATGTACTGCAGATGTGGCAACATCGAGAGGTCTTTGATAGTTTTCAACAATGTTTCCAAGAAGGATGTCATATTATGGACAGCAATGATAACTGGCCTTGCGTTTCATGGTTTTGGGATCAAAGCCCTGGAGCTATTTTGCAGAATGCAAGAACAAGCTCTCATGCCAAACAAGGTCACCTTAGTTGCAGTGCTCACAGCATGCAGTCATGCTGGTCTAGTGGATCAGGGGATCGAAATCTTTGAATCCATGAAGAAAAGGTACGACATCGAGCCTGGAGTGGAGCACTACGGGTGTTTTGTGGATCTTTTAGCGCGGTCAGGAAGGCTAAAGGAGGCTCTGAGTGTGATTGCAGAGATGCCGATGAAACCAAGTAGGTCGATTTGGGGAGCCATTTTAAGTGCAAGCAAGGCTTACTCCCACTTGGAGCTTGCAGAGAGTGCTTCAAGGGAGCTTGTCAAGCTGGAGCCTGAGGAAGAAGGTGGCTATGTGATGCTCTCCAATGCATATGCTGCCAGTGGCAAGTGGAGCTGTTCTGACAAAATTAGAGAGATTATGGAGAGGCAAGGTGTGAAGAAAGTAGGGGGTTGCAGTTCTTTGGCTGTCAATGGTGTTGTCCATGAGTTCATCTCTGCAGATAAGCAGAATCACAGATCGGCTGAGATATATTGCATAATCCATGACCTGCACAACATCATGAAGATAGATGACGAAGGGATCTTATTAAAAGCTAAGTGTAAATAGAAGAAAAGGAACCATTCTGAGGAAGAACGGAATATGATGGCTGGGGGGACTCAAGCTTGATGATAAGAACGGTAATATTTCATGTTATGCAGTATCTATCTTATCTTCAATCAACACACCAAACTTAAACTTCTGAGGAGTCTTTGTTGGCAGTCTTATCCATCCAAATTATTTACTTTTCGGAAAGGCAATCGCTTTTCAAATCTTTCTTCGCCGTGCAGTTCATGATCAGTTTAATATCCTACGCATGGACTCCGAGATGAAGGTCAAGCTTACGTGGAGGTAGGGTAGTCGTCAATCTCCCCAAGAAGCATCATCATCAACAGCTGTGCAAGTGCTCTATTCTCCCCCCTCCCGTTATTCACGTCAGAAGCTTCTTGTTTCAGTATTGTCTAACCATTGTGAAATGGTCAGATCGTGATCAATTCTTTCTTCACCTCAGCCACGTTTCATCCACAGCTTTGGTCATCCTGATCAATTGTCTTTGGTGCAGGCAGGCTGCTTGGAAAAACATGGCCTCCACCGTGCTAAAACTTTGACTAAATTTTTTGTCAAACTGCATCGGATATCAGGCTATTTCTGGAGTTTCCCCAAACAGGTAGAGAAAAAATCGCCACATATCTATCTATCTACCTATATGTTCGTCAATATCTAATCGAAATTTCCAGGCCTTCTTTATATGCTTGCATCAGCTGCCGTGCGGGTTCATCTAGAAAGCAGAAGCGGGCACGCAACGTGCTCAATTTTCCACTCTGATGTAAGAAATCGTTCGCCAAGTGAAACGGGACATGGTGCGTGCGTGCTTATAAATTGAACCCTCAAAATCTGCACCTTCTTCATCCAGACCAAGAGCTGCCAAGAAAGAAGATCATGAGCAAGCACTTGAGCTTCGTCGCTGCCGTCCTGCTCTGCGCAGCCGTGGCGGCGGTGAGCGCCCAACAAGCCTCCAATGTCCGGGCAACCTACCATTACTACAACCCAGCTCAGAACAACTGGGATCTGCTCAAGGTCAGCGCCTACTGCGCGACATGGGACGCCGACAAGCCGCTGGCTTGGCGGATGAAGTACGGCTGGACCGCCTTTTGCGGCCCCGTCGGCCCCCGGGGCCGGGACGCCTGCGGCAAGTGCCTGAGGGTAAGGATTTGACGATGCGAATCGTTCGTTTTCATGGCCGGAGCTTGAAGCGATACGTGAAACGTTTGCATGATTGCTGCAGGTGACGAACACTGCGACGGGGACGTCGGCGACGGTCAGGATCGTGGACCAGTGCTCGAATGGTGGTCTGGATTTAGATTATGGCGTCTTCACTCAGCTGGATACCAATGGCCAGGGAATTGCTCAAGGTCATCTCACTGTCAACTACCAGTTCGTCAACTGCGGCGATTGATTCGATCGATGCTTTCTTTTTAGATGTTGGCTGCCTCTCTCTGCCGGGCAAGCAACCAGTAGCTAATGATTTAGCACCAAAAAATAAGCTTGCCCTTTACTTCTGCTAAAATAAAGGTGCGTTGGGTGCCTGTTTAATGCTATGAAAATGCCACCTCTCCATCCAATAAAATGACTCCTTTTCAAATCTAAAGCAGACCGATGGTGATCACTCATATTAGGCCATATATATCTTTGTTATGGATAAGACCATATAATATTGAATTGGATAACATCAACTTGGTTAGATATTTCAAATCTAACTAGATGGCTACAAAAGTTACTTATCTAGTACTGTAATATATAGTAGCATATAGCTGAGGAATTCAAGTGTGATGGTTCATAAACTGACCTTAGCATGGGTGGGGGGTGGCATTGCTTAGGCCTGGGAACACCTTCCTTGTGTTGAGTGCACTTGTTTAGCACAACATCAAGGAAAACTATCAAATTTTAAGACTCAATTATAATTTTTAAATGATAAACTCTCCCATTGACCGTATGCCCTGTGCTCCACCACTTTGAAACTAGAATACACTTCATTTAGAAACAAGAGTTTTTGAATAGACTTGTGGATTGTCTAATCCAAATATGTCGAACGTTGTGTTACATGGATAAGAAGAGAAACAGTGAAAATTCTTGCGGCAGACATGTTTGTCGCAGAAAGGAAAAGAGAAATCTCAGGAGAACACCCATATACGCATGATGAGGATTGCAGAAAAAAAATTACATGTGGTTTATGAAGAAACGAGGATCCATATATTGCAATCCAAAATGCAAACTCGGGAATTAGTGTTGTCAGCTGGCTTCCATCTCGTCCGGGTTTGGGCTGCAATCTCTCGTGTGGATCTCGTTTTAATCTTCAGATGCAATATAGACACCCTCCAACTCAGGTGGCTTTGATTCAGGAGAGACTTTTGCGCTTCTATTTCCTGCCAGCGCACTTAAGTATGCATGGGGAAACCAACCTGGAAGAGCAACGATGGTGAGAGATTTTGACATGAATTAGGAAGATTAGAATAGAACACAGTCAATGCACGGCAACAAAAGTTGCTGCTTCACTGCATCACAAATGAAGTAACTGAAAATGAAAGCTTTGTTTCCTGCAATGATAAATAGATCATCATCCAAAGAATTCTCTTTATGATGGAGACTGATAACTACCACTCGATGGAGCTCAAATAAATACAAATCAGGTAGAATTTTTGAAACTTAAGAAAGAAAATACAGGCACAAAAAAGACAAAAGTTTGCCTCGCATGAGGGGAGGTCTACTTTTGCTATTTTTTAAAATGAAAACGTGTTTCATGAGCTTTGACCATCAAGAGAAAATTATAAAATTTGAGAATAAAAGAGAACATGTTCAGAGATTCCTACAGAGAAAATTGTAAAAGTTTATGTTTTACTTGGAAAGTAGACCTAATTTGAATTGTGAACAACCCATGGCAATCTTAACTGTGAGAGAATTCCCAAAAAAAAGGCTCGTGGGTTCTCATCTCTACAATTTTCAAGAATGATAACTGAAGCATCGAAGCAATTAAACTGAAAAGAAAGCATCGGTACTTTCCATGGGCATGAAGTAAACTACAAGTTGCCTTCAATGAGAAATCAAACAAGGATGACTGAAGATTAACAGCAGAGGCATACAACTGCATGAATTATGAAGGGCGCATACCATCTACATGAGAAGGGTATGGGAAAAATTGTAGATAGCAAAATGAAGCAACCGTCAGTCCTGCAAATAACAGAATCAAGTATAAGACCCAAAAAAGATCATTAACTACTAAAAGAACTTGTTCATAAATGAAAGGTTGACTTAATTTACAACAGACCTAGGAAACCCCCTGCAAAAACGTCTTGCCAATGATGCCAATAGTCATCAACTCGAGAAATTGCAATAAGAGATGCAACAAGCAAAGGAAGCACCACAATGCACAATTTTGCAACATGGCCACTGCGATCAAAAGCCTTTATCTTCCCTGCAAGATACCACGAAAGAAAACCTAGACCTGCAAAAGACCCTGCACATGGATAATAGCATTAGTGGAATGTGATCAGTGGTTAATGCAGTTTCTCTGCATGCACTGATCAGGTTGAAGTTAGAATGAATCATGTCCTTGTATATAGCACAGAAAAGATAATTTACTTTCCTTGAACTAAGAATCCTTTTTCAAAACTTCAAATATCGTAGGAATTAATGAAGATGGAATGCCTGCAAATTAGATTCTTACATGATGAATGACCACTAGGAAAACTCTTGTGCCCTTCTTTGATGACACTTTTCTCCCCATGGCATATAACACCCGTGGTTATTGCATCATAAACCTGCATATCAAGCTGTCATATTAGTAAAACATGAAAGGAGTTCTTTAGATCATGATAGGACATCAGCAAAATGTATCATGACCCACATCAATTCCATCAGGAAAACAGCGCCAAAAGAAATCCGGTCGTGGCCGACCAACAGCATCCTTTAATGCATCAGTTAAAACTCCAGTTATAAGCACTGAGAAAAGCAAGCCTGATCACAGATTCACCAGTCAACTCAAAGAATAGATATCTCACAAAAACGATAATTCCTATAAAAAATGTGACAGAGAAGTTTACCTAGTATGGCATTATGCAAATCGTACACATTCTGCTTTTTGATGTAAATTGCAATGATCAATGTAAAAGGTAAGGCAACTCCGACTATCTGCCAGGAAGACGTTGTTGTTTTATAATGCATAAATGTGATATCAAGTATGAGGCAATTATCTCCAAAACTTTACAAAGGTATCTGAATGTACCGGAACTGCCCAAAATGGAATTGTGTTGCCGTTTGATGGATACCGCAGGTCTGTCATCATATCTCTCCCAACAAATCTATGGAAGGGCTCTATGATATTTAAACATCCATCTATAACAGCAAGGAGAAAGAGTATGACCCAATCATGCATGTGAAATCTTGCGACTTGGGTTCCATGTGATCTGAGTGTGTGAGATTCAGACTGCATATCCGGCATTTTCTCCTGGGAGCGCATTAAATGAGAACCAGTAAGTAAGTCTGTAAATTCTCAAATTGGCACAGTTGTTTGCATCAGTGTTGAAGCGTATCTAGACACCAGAGGTAAATGCAACAAAAAATCAACTACAAAAGGAGTTGTAGAAACATGATAATAAACATGAAAAGAACTTCAACAAAAAACATAATAAACCTTTGTGGCATTTGCCAGCGAGAAGTTCTTCGACTAATAGCATTGCTAAAATTTAAAAATTCTGCCTAGAGGCCCTAATGTTCGAATAGTGTCGCAGAGAGAACAAGTTGTGGTTCGAACATACAATTAGAACAATGGAATGAACAAAGCCTAATTGTTATCCCGTTTTCTTTTCCGATTTTTCAGAAATTCCACATGATCCTTCTTCCCTCTTAAGGTGACTGAATCTCTAGAGCTATACTTTTTGATCAAATTCCTTGGTAGGATGACCAAATGAATGATGGTAGGCACTCACTTTTTTTTTGAAACTCCATACATTCTTGGCCCCCTCTTGATGTAACTGTGCTTCACAACCATCGGTTCTTAGTCTAACAATGGGCTTTTCATTTTCACAAGAATTCCTTGGTCGGATGAAGACGTGAAACAGATTAAAAAAACAAATGTCTAGATCACGAAAGAAATTGGAGAATTTTCAACATCTACATCACAATCCTCCACGAGTAGACAAGAAAAGGCGCATTTTCATCAAATGCACCGTGAACCCCCAATTACTTGGGAATAAATTTGGGCCAAAAAACAATTTGTGACAGACAAAATCCAAAACCAGCGCAAGCTATCAGAAATCATAGAACATTCCGACAGCAAAAGTCCAAAATTTCGAATAATAAGAGAGTGCCCGGAGGGATAAAACGTGAACACGATTTGAAAGCTCAAAGCATTTTCCCTTGTTTATTAGGGCAAAAGCTTTCCTCTTGTTTATCAGGACAAACGCACCCAACGTCAATTCTACGAGTCCAAAAGGGAAATCAAAGAAACGTCCAAAAGAAGCATAAAACGGGAAAAGTTAGGCGGTTCCTCCTACCGATGATTTCCCTTGTCGCAAAAGCGAAATGCTCTCCGAGTCCGGAAGCAGCGGATGCTGTTCCTCTGCCTCCCCCTCGTCTTGTTCTTCCTCCTCCGCAGCTGCAGTTAACATCGCACCAATTAAAGAGGTAGAGCAAGAGGTCAGGAAAAATGGCGCAAAGTCCAAGCGCTCGTTTCCTTTCTCTTCCAAACAACCACCACCAGCAGCTGCAGCAGCCAAACGTGGAGGACGACGAGTTATTTTTAGAAGGGGAGAAGAAGAAGAAGGGAAATCTAATTATTGGCAGACGGACAGGGAAAAGTGGAGGTAGAAGAGCAAAAAAATGTTCAGGTAAACCCCATTCATTCATCGCAGTCCGAGGAGGAGTTCAGTGTTGAATGCATTCACGATTGGATTAGATCCGAAACAGTATATAACGTTTCATTGAGATGGAATAAGATAAAATTTCAACACGATATATTTTGATAACATATATCATTTTATTTCAAGAATACTCTGTATATTTTTATATATATAGCGGATAATATATATATATATATATTAGCGGACCTGACTTGACCTTAATATCGAGTTGGGCCGAACCATTTAATTAAACCGGCACCCCAATCGAAAGATATTTCAATTTTATTTCCACAGTATAAATATCGGAGCCCTCCCCCGTTCCCCGCCCCGGCGGAGTGAAACCCTACTGTGAGAGCACTGAGCGATGGCCCTGAGGTTACTCATCCCGAGGGCTTCCAGAGCTCTCGGCCGCCGCCTCCTGCGATCGCCGCCCCAATCCGCCGCCGTCTTCGGATCCCTTCGACCCCTCGACGCCCTCGGCGCTGATCGTCCTGGGGCTGGCTTCCGACCGCCCATTTCGACGAGGTCCGTGGTCTCCGCCTCCGAGGCCGTCTCCTCTTCGCTCGACGTCGATAACAGGGTTCCCGCCACCGTCATCACTGGATTCCTCGGCTCCGGGAAGGTCAGCTTCTTACTTAACATAGTAGCCGAGACTGTTAGTACACCGCTGCTTCGATCTTTGCGGATACTGGTTTAGTAAACCTTGGACCCTGATTCGAGGCAATTCATGTTTCTATGAATGCACACATCGAGAGGGGATTCAGCTACTGCTGCTACCACACATTCTTTGTACTGATCTGTTTGTACTATCGTCGGCCTACTTCATCAGTGAAAACTAAAGCATGTGAGTCATTCTAACTTTCTGGTTTGCATACGCGCAGACAACGTTGCTGAACCATATTTTGACGGCACAACATGGAAAAAGGATCGCTGTCATTGAGAATGAGGTATTGAAAATTTCTTCCTCTTTTCCTTCTGTTTCTCTTGTTTATTCTTTTTTTGTTCAATCACTTGAATTATGTTACAGTTACGTCAAACATCTAGTACTGATGTGGTAAAAGTGCAAAGATGTTTCTCAAATATAAGTTTCTTTTTTATGTTAGAAAAATAAATAATTCATAGATAGCAATTTCTTTTACAAATAAAAAAATGTTAGTAATTCAACGTAACCGTATCTTTAATGTGTACATCTCTGTCCTAACAATACTAGTTTCAGATTGTTTAATTTGTGTTCTCTACTTTAGTGATCAGACGTCGGAAGTTTTGTGATTATTTCAGACAACCGCTCAGCATCACCACTGTGTGCCTGCAATAGTGCACGTATTTGTTCTTTTTTTTTTAGAGTCCCTACTTCCTATGAATTTAAACACTTCTTTGTCTGTCCTGTTGAGATCTGTTAGCTGTTATCAATGGCTATTTGTTCTGAAGTCCAGATTTTCTAATCTAGTGACATATTAGAAACCGGTGGACTAGAGTATAAGCTATTGATAAATTTCTGAAAATGTTAGTTGAATTCCTTTGGTTCTTGGCCATGGTGTTTCTCATGATTATAGTGCAAAATTATCGTGACCTTATCCATTTTTTCCATTTGAACATGCCAATTTTTAATCGAATCATTACTGAGGTTGTTTCAGGGTATTATGATGCTGTTCTTCCTTTATTGAATTTATGGAAATGAAATATGTTGGATGATTCTTAAATTATAGGCATGCAAAAAAGTTTAATCACTATTCTAATTAAGTGCTTCATTGATGATTATTCATATATAAATGGTCTCTCTGTGGCAGTTTGGGGAGGTGGACATCGATACTTCATTGGTTGCTAGTCATTCTTCTGTTTCTGAGGACATTGTTATGGTTAACAATGGTTGCCTCTGCTGCACTGTGAGAGGAGATTTGGTTAAAATGCTATTAGAGTTGGTTAAGAAAAGACGTGGCAAATTTGACCACATAGTTATAGAGACGACAGGTAAACATTTTTCTGACCTCTTTGCATAGCGCATTTTTACTGTGCAGGAATTGTCTTGGGACTTTGTCCGAACGTTTTCTCAATTCATCTTTGAATAAAAAGATTAAATGTGCTGTGCGTGTTTGATTTGATTGCATGACTATACAATTCTTTCTAAACCACATCTCTTGGTCCTTACAGCAGATGTTTCTCTCAACACGATCCATCTGTATCCAATCTACAATTTCTGCATGTTCATTTGATGTAGAAGTTACTAACTTACTTGATAGACATATTACTAACACTACATTTGACGATATGATTGAAACCTTTGTGCATCAGCATGAATAAAGGAGTTCCAACGAGAACTGATAAGTGAAAATCCTAGTGGTCATTGAAAAGATCCATCCTTATGCTGTCTATATGCTGCATAATTAATTGCTTACATAGGTGAAGTCTCCTTTGAACTGCAAAATATACTTATTAAGATGCTGAATTGGTAGATTCCATGTGACATGGATCCATAACAGATATTAGCATGCACTACACTAACATGTACATGAACATGGATTCGTGCGAACATCCAGTTCAGCATCACAGTGTCTGCATGCTTAGTTTAGCGCATAGTTATTTGGTCAATTGGTTTCATGTATCTTTAGAGTTTGTTTCAAGTTTGCATAAACTACAAGCCTTTTTAATATACAAAAAATCTAAAATCACCAAGACTCTCTTCTCCACATCAGGCAGGAACAGGAAAGCTGTGACTAAAAGCTTGATTAGTTTTGGTTGTCTCTGAATGCCTTTTGTTTGATATATGGCTTTGTTTTGTTTTGCAGGTCTTGCAAAACCTTCTCCTGTTATAGAAACTTTCTGTGCAGACGAATTGGTAGCACAGCATGTGAAGCTTGATGGTGTTGTCACTTTGGTGGACTGTAAGCATGCCATTCAACATTTGAATGAAGTGAAACCAAGGTGGGTTGTAAATGAGGCAGTAGAACAAGTTGCATATGCGGACCGTATTATATTTAATAAGGTGAATCATATTTTAGAAAAAACTGCTGTTGTAAAAAAAAACATTAAAGATGGATTGTCCTCATCAAAATTTTCTCAAGTTTTTTTATTCTGCAGACAGATCTGGTGAATGAGGCTGAATTAGATGCACTGACTAAGAAAATCAAGGTGCAAAGTCATTTATGAACAAAATTTAGTAGATGTTGTCTAATTATGATATATGTTTTACTAAAAAAATAATGACATATGCGATGCAGCTTATAAATGGAATGGCACAAATTAAACAAGCCCAATTTGGAGTTGTTGATATGGATTTTGTTTTGGGAATTGGTGGATATGATTTAGACAGGTTTCCTAAATCAATTTCAATTTAATTGATGATATCAATTTGCAATTTATTTGATGATTTCTAAAGATTTTTCATCTCTGCTGTCGCTTTGTTCATTACATGTGCTCATGTTGTTGTCTTTCTTGTCTATGCTTTCCAGAATTGAAACTGAAGTTCAAGTGGACAACCACGAGACCAGTCATCATTGTGGGCATGGACATGGTACCGTTTATTATTCTTTTCCAATGAAAATAATTTGGTGAACAATAGTTGCTTAAAGCTCAAGAAATTTACGCCATGTCTCATAAGATTGACACGTGATAGCAGAAATTACTTTTAGGTGATACTGGAAGAAAGGTTGATTTGATTTCTGATGAGATTGACATTATGTAATATGAATGACTTGTTCCTTTTGCTAAAATCAATTCCTAGAAGCTTGTGGTCCATGGTCTGTTTGTGATGGTTTACAGTGGTTTTTTCTTGTTCCAGATCACCATAGGGAGCACCATCATGATCATGTGCATGATTCAGCTGTGACTAGTGTCAGTATAGTTTCGGAGGGGACTCTGGATATTGATGAGGTACGCACTTTATTTATGCAAAACATTTACGATTTTTTGTTTTTGGTGAATTTGATGTGGTTGCAATTGCTGTCTAGGTCTCCCCTATAGTTTCATCTTGTTTGGCATACATCTATTATTGGATGCATCTTCACTTTCTAACTAGCATTTCTTTTAAATTTCAGTTTAATGATTGGCTTGAGAGACTAGTTGATGAAAAAGGGGAAGACTTATACAGGATGAAAGGCATAGTATCGGTAAACGACTCAACTGGTCGTTTTGTTTTTCAGGTACTTTTTATTTCTATTCCTCTCTCTTTCTCTCCCCTCGTCCTGATGCCTGTACGCATGCTGATGCATAATCATCGCAAATTTATTTTCTTGGTTGACATCCGAACATTCAATAACAAAAAAGGACATGTTTGTTCCACTGCATGTTGTCTTATTTATTTCTTTTATCGTAGGGGGTGCACTCTATGTTGGATGGATGCCCTGCGAAACCATGGGGACCAGATGAAAAGCGGATCAACAAACTCGTATTCATTGGTAGAAACTTGGATGAAACCGCTTTGCGGAAGGCTTTCAAGGGGTGCTTGATATGAGTGCGTGTTTCAAAGATGAAATAGTTGTTTGTTATTAAGTACATTTTTTATTTTTGCACTCAAATTTTGATCGGATGGAGTGAGGAAAGCCCCAATGAAGGGCAAGTATATGTATTGAGAACATACATCATAGTTAAAAGTTAGAAGGACCACAAAGATTTAAGTGCTGCAAAACAGACTAGTGCACTTCACATATTACCTGATGTTTAATTGTCAGACAATTGTTTTCCTTCAGCTTAGCATCAAGGCTATGTTGGATCTTCTATTGTTGGGGGGGGGGGGGGGGGTGGATTTCCCTGCTCCCCTCATTACTTAGGTAAGCTTACCTTAATGCATGATTTCGATGTCCTAATCATTCCATCTATGGGATTATATTTTCTGTATGTTGTTAACGCGGACCGTGCTAAATGTTGTAAAGGTCGACCATGCCCATCCAAGAGGCAATCCTGCCATGAGGTAGTGCAGATTGAGGCGAAAGTTTCAAAGCTGTGGGGCCACTGCAAAAGACAAGAGGTGGATTGTGCAAGATTCCAAGATTCTGTATGTCTCCTCTCTTTCTTTCTTTCCAATGCCTTTGACTTTATTCCATTGCCATCTCTCTTCTTTCTTGCTTCTTTTTCTTCCCCCCATTAATTGCGAGAAAACAACTCTAGTTGGGAATCTTGACTACTGTGCATCCTTCAGATGCTTGTTTGCCCTGTCTTTAAACCCATCTCCTGGCTTTTGCCATCCAGCAAATTTCCATGTTAAAATGAATGAAAGCGCCAACTTGTCATTTCGTCGGCTTTGGAATTTCCTATTTGTCAGAGGACAAAGGCTCTCTGATTCCATTTCTTGTTCTTGGCTTCCTCCATACTTCATTCATTCTTTAGGGGAATGCAAGCTATATTTACGGCCAATCTAATACGAAGAAATATTAAAACACCACTAATCTTAAGCCATTTGCTGTTGTGTGGTTTGACTTACCTTATTAAGGGTAATATGATGAAATCATTCTTATTATTTATTTTTTTAATAATTCTGATTATTAAGAACTCGTATTCTAGTCAATCTAACCTAGATTTAATATATTTTAGCAATTGATGTAAGAGACCAGCCTCTGACTTCTGTATCTATCCACTTTTACTGTTTTCTTCAACTGGTATGAAAACTTGTTATGACGATATGAAGGTCGACTCGTGTAATTTTTTAATTTCTCAACATTTAACAGTACAGGAGCAAGGAGTTGATCCACATGCTGGTCGGAATCTGATGGTGGAAGTGGCACATCCAACAACTGTTCGGTGACGTATTTTGTGGACAACGGAACCAAGAACAAAGACTGGTCGAAGCAGGTTGGAGAGCAAGGCGACGACGGCCACGACGGCGACGACGATGCGAGGGGGGCCGGAGGAAGGGGGGAGGGGGGGCGACGAATATTCGCAGCCCCGCGAAGGGCGTCGCGCTACCCGTGCCGGTCCCACCGCCGCACGCCGACGTGGCACGCGCGGTGGGCGGTCGGAATCTCCCGTCACCGCGCTTGGCGGCGAATATTCCGCCCCCCCTGCGCTGGCATCCGCACGCGGCGCTCTCCTCACGTGCTGCCGCTTCCGCTCCGCCGGCGGATTTATGCACCTGGTCACAATTTTCTCTTCCCTTTCTTTCTCTTTTATTTTTTCCCCGGTGCGCTCAAAGATTTCTACCTCCTTTTTGCAGGCTCCGCGGCGCAGTGAAACGTCGTCGCTCTGCCGTGAACGAAGTGGAGGTTTCACATTCGTGAAAGGGAATGATCCATTTCATTTCTTCCTTTCCTCTTGCACTAATTGTTGCCTTCCTTTTATTTGCTACTTGTTGTCAGATTCGTCGCCGAGAATCCTCCGATTGTTCGTCGTCCTAGTCCCTCTCTCTCTCGTACCCACATTCGCTTGGAAATCAAATCATATTCGTTTCTCCTCTCTGGTTTTGGATCTTCACTTTTTCTATTTCGGAGTCCTCCTGTAATTTATGCATATCCAATTCTTCATTGATGCATACAGACAGATACAAACTCCTCAAGCTTAGGGGTACCCTTTGACATATATACCTATTGCATAAGATTTATACATCTTCTCATATCATGATGTTCGAGGATGGTATCAAAAGGCACCACCCACAGGCAGCAACTGCAGCATCGGCCTATCAAGCGGTGGAGCCGAGGGATCCCAAACCTCGACTGAGATGGACTCCCGACCTCCACGATCGGTTCGTCGACGCTGTTTCCAAGCTCGGTGGACCTGAAAGTAAGTGATCTCCTTTATTGGCCTATGAACAATTTAGTCAAATGGATGTAGAGGAGTACTTCTCCTCCAATTTA
This sequence comes from Thalia dealbata, assembly GCA_030544415.1. Lineage (NCBI taxonomy): Eukaryota > Viridiplantae > Streptophyta > Magnoliopsida > Zingiberales > Marantaceae > Thalia > Thalia dealbata. The sequence goes on from CM060454.1 coordinate 2,954,183, forward strand.
AATGCTGCATGCCGTCAGCCCATTCTATGATCAATAAGAATAACATGTTTGTTCGAGCTGATTCATCCTGACCACTTCTGGTGTAGTGTCTAATAGCATAAATTTTTGCAGAAGCAACACCAAAGTCGGTGCTTAGATTGATGAGCGTGAAGGGATTGACGCTGTACCATCTGAAAAGCCACTTGCAGGTTTTCGGACTCCCTCCCTTGTTACTGGTGGTTCGTATCCTCTATTGATTACTATCTTAATATCGATCCTGGTCGCCTTTGTAACAGAAATATAGACTTGGAAGGCTATCTCACCGAGAAACAGCCATGGAATCCAACAAAGGTGGAAGCTTTTTCTTCTCTTCTTATTTCGAATTGGGTATATGATCATGTCTAGTTCGTGTAGTGTTTTTCTTATTTTATTTTGTACTACAGGGAGCAACTCGACTATGGCCGATAGCTACTCTTCTGCTAATTGCAACAGTGTTTCCAGGGGAGAATCCGTGGGGTATGTCTCTGATCAACATCAAGTATATTTATATCTTCTTTTAATAATGGTTTGAATTATCACGCAGAGAGAGTTCTCTGAGGGTTGGGGAGGCGTTACAGTATCAGATGGAAATACAAAGGAGACTGCAAGATCAACTTGAGGTGAGGTGGATGGCGGATGTAGGTGTTTTAGCTCTGAATTCATTTTGCAGAAAACAAGAAAGAGGCGACGGAGTAATAATGTATTCACCGTGTCCAGGTACAAAGGAAGCTGCAAACAAGAATTGAGGCTCAAGGAAGATACTTGCAGGCCATATTGGAGACAGCCCTTAAAACTCTGTCCCTCGACATGAACATCACTTCCGCTGGTCTGGAGGCACTCGGTTCCCCCCAGCTGACGGACTGGAATCTGGCACTCTCGGCACCGAGGGACTTCCAAGGAAAACAGCCCAAGTTAAGTAAAGCAAGCCCACTAGAAGGCCTTGAGAGGAGCCGCGGCAATTTGGGCTTTCAGCTGTACAAGGAGGATGCACGGGAGCAGGAGGACACCAAGCCGATGAACGTTGGAGGTTCCTTACTGCTGGATCTGAATGTTAAAGGAAACTACGAGCTGTTTGGAGCGAAGGGTGGCGAATTAGATTTGCAAATACAGCCACGAGGAACGTAATATCTTGACTCAGCTAACAACACATCTAGACCTATCCATTCTGATGTATAATTACAAAATCCGGTGTTCAGAGCTAGCTCCTCCATCTGTTAAGTTTTGGGAATAAAAGTGGCTTCAGTAATTTGTTGACGCTAAGCATGGGTCACGACTGAGGCTTGATGGTCACTTTGGGTCTCAGTTCTCTGCGCATGCCTTATCCGCATTCCAGTTATTTCAATGGTTGTTGCTCGTCCTTCCAATCTGCCTGCGTAATTGCTCTTCCTCATGGAGCATGTCCGCCTCAAAAATCAAAGGTCAATTAAGATGTCCGGACCTACCTCCATCGGATGGACTTGACATTTGAGGCTCAAGTTTCATATTTCAGATCTGGTCCTCATAAAAGGTAAGAAAAAATCAACGCAAATACATTTCTCTACGGTTTCTATATCTCCTGCCAAATTCTAAGTTTTAGTAAAGAATAAACCAACCGAGTCCCAATTGCAACTGAGACCGGTTCTTCCAGCGAGAACAAACACATCAAGTACAAGTTTAGCGCATAAAATCCAACAATAACGCACATATTTAGTAGCTGCTGAGTCTTCGAGAATGCTAAGCGAGAACAATATCTGAGCGGCACTTGGTCGTGAAACAGTCTGCAGCAGCCAAACATTTACAGTAAAGAGGGTGAAGAACAAGCAGTTTTAAGTAGATTCTTTATCTATGCCTTGAAACAAGAATAACAACCGAATCCTACGTTTTTTTTTCTCGAAAGAAAATCCACTTTTTTAAGTATACATCAGATTTATTGCTCGAGAAGAGTAAGGCAATACATCCGTGCTTAACAAAGTGAATGCAAGCAAATCAGTGATAGCCAAGAGGTGCAGGCGAGTCCTTGAGTTCCATGCCTTGGTAATGAACGTCCTGCAAACGCAACCGCCGGTCATCATCATCTCATAATTAGGAATGCTAACAAAAATAACACTTTGAACAGGAGAAGCGGAATGGATTATACCGAAGCGAAGTGATTGACGTCGCGGTGGTGCGCCTCATCGGCACGGATGACCGTGACGACGTCTTTGAGCGTGGCATCCGGCGGGAGGCACCAGTAGTCGATGGCGATGGACGGGGCAGGGACGTTTTCGATCTTGCCGGCCTCCAGATCCTTGAGGAACTCGGTGTAGGAGTGGATGGCCTCCTCCTCCAGGTAGCCGACCATGCGATGGGCGAACTTGGGAGAGATGAGGTAGCCGAGGAAGTAGGCGTTGAAGAAGACGCCCTGCACCGCCAGGACGAGGGCCCGCTCGTACCACCGCGGTTGCGCCACCTCCATGAAGGTCATCAGGTGCATCCGCTCGTTCTCCGCCTCCTCCAGAAGCGCGCGAATCCAGCCCCCGCTCTGCTCGAAGCGGCGGAGGGAGCGGAGGTGCAGCAGCATGCCACCCACCATCCCCGGCACGGCTGCCACCGTCTCCAACATCATCGCGCGGCATCCGTACCTCCTCTGTTTAACGAAAAAGGAGTCAAAAACTACGGATCAGCAATTGAAGCTTGCAGGCCTCGACTATTCCTTTGCAAAATACAACTTTACTTGAATTCCACGGTAAATACTAAAGAGAGGGAGAAATAAATGGGACGGTGAAAGCTCTCCCGTTTTCTTGGGGAAGACGAAAGCTACAACGGAGAAGCGGCGGCGCTACGCACCTGGAAGAAGATATCGGTGGGAACCCGGAGGGTTTTCACCGTCCAGTAGGCGATCTTGTCGAGCATCGTGGTGGGGACGTGGTGCTTGTTCAGGTCGATCGAGGTATCCGCCTTGTACGTCTCCCACGGCTGCGGAGTTCGTCGCTCGCGATCAGATCATGGAAAGCAAATACAAACAGCTACACGAAGAAAGCCAAAAATCAAATACAGAAATCAAGCGCAAAGCTCTCACCATGAAGCAAGACCACCTCCAAGGGGTACCGTCCGGCTTAGTGATCCTGGCGGACTCGATGCCCCAATAGCTCGACACAGCCTTCCGCTCGCTGGGCGGTACGTCGCTGGTCTCCCTCGCCGCGGTAGAAGGCTTCTCCTTACCCTCCTCCTGCTCGCCGCCGAGCGTGGGAGCGGCCGCGGTGCTGGCCAACCGGACGGGGAAGAGGCGCAGCAGGACGGGTGCATCCGACCGCGAAGCAGCCGAGGGTGCGGGGCGAGAGAGAAGCCACGCGTACGCCGGCTGCTCACCGGCGGCGCGCGCCGCGGATGCGTGTGAGAAGAGGCGAGGCCCGAGGTGGCGGAGCAGCGTCGTTCCGGCCGTCCGAGAAGCCATCGTCATGCGGAGCCCGGAGCAGCACAACAAAGCAAAAACCAACCGAATTGGAAAAAGGAAGAGGAAGAGGAATTAATTTTGCTTTTTTGAGTTGCTTTGACTCGGTGGGGCGTCGGTGAATTTATAGCGGACAGCGGCGGTGGTGGAGAAGACGGGACGACGGCGAAACAAGTCGGTTCGTTCCGAGATATCGCTTAGCGTTGCGTGGGGTGACTCGCGGTGCGGTTACCCTCCACCGAACCTGAGGCTGCTGGCGTGACGATACGCCATACACGTGCGACGTAGGGAAAGGCGTGCTCTGCGTTTCCACGGTGTTAATTATGTCACCCTGCGATTAATAAACCGAGAAGCTTCTATTATTAATATCTTGCTCTTTTCACTTTGGCTCCCTGTATATTCACTTTTTCTATTTAAATCCTCATAATCTCTAATTTAATTTTTTTTATACGGTAAAAATTATATCAGAATTGAAAAGGTTTTCTCCATTATATTATACTTTGTATTTAAATATTTAATTTTTTTTATAATTGATACGTGTATCAATTAATACTAGCAAAATATTATTTATTATGCGCTGGATTTTCTTTGGAGGAAATAGTGCATCTTGACTTAGTAAGATGCATTCTGGAATTAGTAAGTATTATAAATAGTAGAACATTTAGGGTCTAGAAATGAAATGGGACAGTAGTCGTTGCTTGGGGAACAAGTCAAGGCAAAATTATAAGGAAGCCCTCCGTAAGAATCACGGGTCGTTTTAAGTTATAAATTAAACCTCTTTCTTAGAAAAAGGATTACCCACACATGCTATAAATCGATTTGAAATAGTTGATAAAAAGCTCTTATTCTTTTTGGCAGTAATAAAGCCTTAGAAAACTAATTTCCCTAAAATTTTAACATATGAAATAAAAATATATTTTTTTAAATACTTTATATCACCGTGAGAGGAGTCGGGCTCTTTATAATAATATTACAGTTCAATTGAGATTAATGGATACAGTAGGATGCAAATTATTTCAACGAAATCTAGGGTGAATTAATAAAATAATTCATATCCAAATACTCTCGCGGAGATTGATTTGATTTATAAGAGAGGACGAAGAACAGATTAATGGTAGCCGAGCGGTGCAGGCGTGTCCTTCAGATTCATCCCCTCGTAATGAATGTCCTGCAAATACGATTCATTAATTTGATCCCAAAAAGAAAGAAAGAAAGAAAGAGAGCAGAATTAATGGTTTCTACCGAAGCGAAGTGATTGATGTCGCGGTGGTGCGCCTCATCGGCACGGACGACGGTGACGACGTCTTTGAGTGTGGCGTCGGGCGGCAAGCGCCAGTAGTCGACGGCGATGGCCGGGGCGGGGACGTTGGCCGTCCCGCCGGCCTCCAGGTCGTCGAGGTACGCGGTGTAGGACCGGACGGCCTCCTCCTCCAGGTAGCCGACGACGCGATGGGCGAACTTGGGGGAGACGAGGTAGCCGAGGAAGTAGGCGTTGAAGAAGACGCCCTGCACCGCCACCACCAGGGCCCGCTCGTGCCACCGCGGCTGCGCCACCTCCATGAAGGTCATCAGGTGCATCCGCTCGTTCTCCGCCTCCTCCAGCAGCAATCGGATCCAGCCGCCGCTGTGCTCGAAGCGGCGGAGGGACCGGAGGTGCAGCAGCATGCCGCCCACCATCCCCGGCACGGCCGCCACCGTCTCCAGCAGCATGGCGTGGTACGCATGCCTCTTCTGCTATCAGCAGGGCCGTAAGTACTACGACAGAGGAAGAAGAAGAAGAAGAAGAAGAAGAAGAGCTGCTGCATGATCCGCACTGCACTTAATTACCTGGAAGAACATGTCGACGGGAACGCGGAGGGATTGCACCGTCCAGTACGCGATCTTGTCGAGCAGCGTGGCCGGAGCGTGGTGCTTCTTCAGGTCGATCGAGGTGTCCGCCCTGTACGTCTCCCATGGCTGCGGAGTTTGCCGCTCGCGATCAGACCGATTCATGTATATAATTAATCGACGCATCAAAATGCTTACCATGAAGGAAGACCACCTCCAAGGAGTGCCATCCTCCTTGGTGATGGCCGAGGGCTTGATGCCCCAGTAGCTCGAGACGGCCTTGCGCTCCCTCCCGACGGCGGAAGAAGGCCTCGGCGCCTCATCCTCCTCCTGCTGCCCTCCGCCGGCCGCGGTGCTGGCCATCCGGAAGGGAAAGAAGAGGCGCAGCAGCGCCGGGGAGGCGGGGGCCGCGGAGTCGAGCGACGTGCGTGCCGCCGCCGGGGAGGAGAGGCGAGGGCCGAGGTGGCGAAGCAGCAGCGTTGACGACCTGGCCATCCGAGAACTCATCGTCGTCGTCGTCATCCTCCGGAAGAAGCAGCTTTGCTGTAGGGTTGCTGTTAATTGACGGATGGAGAAGCGAAGGGTGGCGGTGGATTTATAGCAGCGGGAGAAATCACCACCTCCGGACCTCGTCAAAGCTGCGTCCGGTGATGACCGTTCAACGGAAGGAGAAGGGAGGTGGATATAATTACGACACCTCCGAGTCTCGTCAAAGCTGCTTGCGGTGCTACCGCTGACCGTTCGACGGAAGGAGAGGGGAGGTGAATATAAGTACGTTACGACGCTGCAGCAACCTTGAAGTTTCTGTGGCATCGAGGGGTAGGTCAGATATAACAATAAATAAATATTATTGTTATTATGAGTAGTAGTAGAATAGTCTTTAAAATTAGTGTTGAAGGCACTACAAAAATACTAATGCTAATGTTGACAATGAAATATTCTTATATTTGGGTCAAAGGAACAGTTGATCTGCTGGCCTTAGCACGCTTTCGTCCGATATGTTTCTGGAATGATAATAATAATAAAGCTGGTTCATCTCCTTCTGATGCGGACGCAGTCTAAGATTAACTTTTGATCCTTTTTTTTCGAGACGTTGATATTTTTTCAAGAGAACTAGTCGAATTGGTCAATATATTTAGTGCTGACCACTTAGTTTTTTTAAAAATCTAGACTTACTGCACAAGAGAGGATAATTCTGTGTACAATGATCGTACATTTTGTTATATTTAAATCTCCATAATTACCTGCTTAGCCTCATGTAATGTAAACTTTTTAATTCGAGTACTTATAACATAATGCTCAGAGTATATTGGATGTTTTTTTAAAATCTAACCTATAAAATTTATACACGGATCGGCCATGAATGATTATAAATGACCGAAGATATTTTTTATATTTAATATAATTAATAAAAAACTATATTAAAATGATAGATTTATCATAAAAATTTAAACTCTACCCTTATATTACGTCAAATTAATATTTTATTTAATCACAATAATATATTGGGTTTCTAGTACTTATATAAGATATATATTTAATTAAATTAAATAACATATATAGGTATATTCTTATTTTTTTTATATTTTTAAACAAATAATTTATCCCTACATAGTTTTATTTTTTATAATAAAAATGTTTAAAAATATAGAAAAATCAAAATAAATAGAAATAGAGAAGAAAAAGCCCGACAGGGGACTTCAATCACACACTACTTACTTAAATTTAATTTTGGTATTAGAATTGGATTTGAGTTTACATGTTAAATTTTAAACTAGTACAGGGACTTGAAGTAGGATAGAGTTCTATCCTATGATAAGATTTTATATTGCATATTATAAAATTAAGATTAATTAAATTAAAATTTAGATTAATTTCAAAAAAATAAAAAATTTAATCAGTAATTATTATAAGGGTGGAGTGGGGTTTTTTAGGGGTTAAATTCAATGGAAAAAATTAAAGAATTTAAATTGACTAATTGTAGGACTATGTTCGCAGTGCTTCTTAGACGCCGATAAGGGAAAAATAACTGGGAAGGGAAGGGAAGGGTTCAACTCGCCGCTTTATCTGCTCGGGCGCAGCCCACCGAACCCTTGTGCTCTCTCCCTCCAATCCATGGCCTCCATCTCCGTTTCGGCTCCCTCCAGGGCCTCCTTCCTCCCCCTCCCCTCCTCTCCCTCCCTCCTCACCTCCAGATCAATCCCTCTCCGCTTCAGATCCCGCCCTTGCCCTGCCCGACCTCTCGCCTCCTCCTCCTCCTCCTCCTCTTCCGTTGCCCTACACGAAGCCAAGCCCTATGCCTTTTCTCCGCTCTCCTCTCCATCCTCCTCTTCCGTCGATCTCTTTTCGCCGGATTCCTCGGCCCCGCAGTCGCCCGCCGCGGCCATGAGAGGGGCGGAGTCCGACGTGATGGGCCTGCTGCTGCGGGAGCGGATCGTGTTCCTGGGCAGTAGCATCGACGACTTCGTGGCCGACGCAATCATCAGTCAGCTCCTCCTCCTTGATGCCCAGGACCACACCAAGGACATCCGCCTCTTTATCAATTCCTCTGGTGGTTCTCTCAGGTGCGCCTGATCAGATTCGATCGCTAGTTTTTTTCTTTTTCTTTTTTGTTATTAATCTTCTTCATCTTTGCATTTGTGTCTTGGCGATTCACATTTGAAGTCACCCTGTTTGCCTTAATGCCTTGGAAGCCATCGATTTTTTTTTTCCACTTACAAACTGCTGTCTTCTCATTTTCATTATATTTTGTCTGCATGAAATTTATTAATTCAAATAATGCTTTCTGATGGAATAACAACTCTGTTACAATGGTATGAGACAACCTTTTCTGGTATTCATGGAAAAGGAAATGATGGAAGCTCACGTATGTTATGTGGTAAAAGTTGTGGTTTTCCAATTTATTTGCTGAATATGATCTAGTTAAGCTTACTAATTTAAATTTCATTTTCCAATCATTACTATAATAACATAGCATTTTCAAATAAGAGGGGAATGTGCTTGGATGCACTGTTGTATGGGCAATATATATTGGCAGAAAAAGGCATTTAGTCTACTGCTAGATTTATCTTGTGTTCAGCAGATCAACCTAGTAATCCAGATAATATTTGATAGCACTTGGTAACAGGTCAACCCGGTATCCATAGAATATTTGATAGCACTTGGTAACAATCTTCTATGGAATGTTGCTAACCTGACAGAAGTAATGCCTTTAGATGATAATTTAAAATCGTGATGATTGAGTGTTTGCTACATGATTCGGGCTTTCTTGTTCACTGTGCTTATGATAAAGCCTTATTTCACTATTGGACATAATTGAAATTTTTTTTCTGATGTTTATATCAACATGGCTGTCTGTTTTCTATATCCTTACAAAAACTCATTGTCTCTATGTGGATCTGCATATATGTCGACACAATATTTAAAGTGTTATCTATCTTGTGAGTTTGTAACCATTCTGTGAGTATTGAGAGAAAGTATTTTCTTTGTAGCAGATCAATGTTTCACCCTAAATTATGTTTAGAGATTGAAAATCCCTCTGCATATCTGACGCACTATCCTCAGTTAGGTAATATTGAACAGCTAAGATCAGAATGTTTCGTGATCACCAGATTACTTGCAATAATTTACTGAAAGGTTGACTGTAGAATGCTTTATATCTTGAATTCCTGAAACTTGATAAGCTTTGTTTCCAAATCTTTAGATCTTAAATTTATGATACTTGACAATCTCCATTTCCAATGCTTTATATCTGTCTTAAGTTTTGAACTGCTGAATAGAAAATCTTTTCCAGTTCAGTAATGGATTTTTTTCCCTTTTGAAAATTCATGAATTTACATATCGAACATGGTGCTGACATTTTTTGCACCTGCACAAGTCTCTATATTTATTAATCTTTTGCTGGAATAATGTTCTAGTTCACTATGTTATATATCATAATTCCGCAATCTGTTCTGCTGTATCGTCATTCTTTTCATTATTTTAATTTGCAGCTGGCATAAGTTTCATGACTCTGATCTCTGTCTTTTCCTACTGCAATTCCTTTCTCAGTGCTACTATGGCCATATATGATGTCGTTAAGCTTGTGAGAGCGGATGTTTCCACAATTGCACTTGGCATCGCAGCATCCACAGCATCCGTCATCCTTGGTGGTGGTACCAAGGGAAAACGATTTGCAATGCCCAACGCACGGGTAATGATTCACCAACCTCTCGGAGGAGCTAGTGGACAAGCCATAGATGTTGAGATTCAGGCCAAAGAGATCATGCACAACAAGGAAAACATCACTAGGATCGTTGCAGGTTTTACTGGCCGCACAGTCGAACAAGTTCAAAAAGACATCGATAGAGATCGGTACATGTCACCAATTGAGGCTGTTGAGTATGGTATTATCGATGGCGTTATTGATGGGGACTCCATCATTCCACTCGTACCAGTTCCAGAAAAAGTGAAGTCTAAACTGAACTACGAGGAGATTTATAGTGATCCTAAGCGATTCTTAACACCGGACATTCCTGATGATGAGATATACTAGCCAAGTTTTTTTTTTGTCTTGTTACTGTTCCTTTTGGCTTTTCTTTTTGTCCTTTTGCCAGTTTATTTTGGACATCAGAAATGCCACATACTTGTTACATCTTTTTCAGCACCAATGTGGTTGTAGTATTATGCTATCTCAATGGGCACTCCGTAGTTAAATGTGATTTTTCTGCATTAAGTTTTCCTCCCATTTTATGTAATGCAAATGGCAAGTGGCTCTTTCAGGATAATGTTTTTTACTCTCTTTTTGTTGCTTTTGTGTCTCAAGCACAGGAAGGTTAAAAGTCGATGCTCTCTAATTAAACTATAATTTTTGTGCATTAAATTTTGTCTGTCATTTTGTACAATTTTGACAATTTCTTTTGATAACTCTTGTGGGTGTAGTATATATATATATATAGGAGGTGAGTTATCATATCTTCCAAGACTTGAACTTTATCGTCTGTGTGTGTTATTGCCTGGTGTAATATAATTCGTTCCATTTCCTTCCTATCAGTTCAAGAAAAGTTCCGCCCATGAATTATTCGATTTCCCTCCCTCTATTTACTCGCTATTTACGATCAGTTCCAACCCTAATTAGAATATAATTAAAGTTTGAACGGCGCGGTTCGGCCTGGAGATTCCCATGTTGCATTCTCGATCGCCGCCGACCTGCTTTCTTCTTGGTAAGCCTGCATCCCATCGTTGGCCTCTTCTGGATCTCCTCCTCCCTCCCTCTTTCTAATCCTCAAGTCGCCTGGATCGATACAGACCGCGGTTCTTCGGCGGTCCGCATTATCTCCGCCGATCGTCGAGACGTCAAGCCTCGTGTAGAACGCGATTCAGGTGGATCGGATGGCTGCTGCCATGGACTTCCACTTGCTGCTGTTTCACATGAATCCTCTGGAGTCCTAAACTGTAGGAGTAGAGCCGGAGGAGAAAAGAGGAGTGGAGGAGCAGGAAGAGTATCTCGTTTTGCTGTCATTCTAGTGCCATCTTCTACCTCGTCGCTTCCTCGTTTCCTCCTTCCTGCGTTCAGCCATCTACCAACTCTACATTTGTGCTCCGATCTAGGTATCCTCATTGTTTCCAGCTGTGTGTTTTAATTTTCATCTGTTATTCCTCATATAACAACGCTGGATTAAGCTTTATTGTACTAGGTCAAATATACGTCTTAATGAGGTTAGGTTATTACTCATCACCGAAAGAGCTCCCTGAACCGGTTCATCCATGGTTGTTGTATTTTCTACTTTGGGTGCTTGCTGTTAAGAACAAACTTGAATTACCACGAAACGCTTGCACGACTCAGTACTTCATTGAGCTTTACATGATGTATGAGGCAAATCTTTCACTCGGTTCTATATACATGTTAAGTTTGTTCGATGATATGAGTTGAGGAAAAAACTGCGTCAGCGTTACGGGTTTGTGTGCAGAAAAAATGTTGCAACTTTTATAATGTATACTTTTAATTCAAATGTTTCTGATGGAGCTTTTAGTTCAAGTGTTGTTACCTTAATTCTTGTTTTACTCATATGGTCCGTCTTTGTTGAATTCTCGAGGTTGCTACCTTTGTTGCTGTAGATTTATTTTACTTCTCTTCTTCTAGGACTCAAATCTTGAATTCCAGTTTTGACGAGTATTTTGAAGATTCTTTTTAGCCTTGCGCGCTATAACAATCAAAATGAAAACAGCTTGTTGTTTTTACTATTTGTTGCATCGAGAATGTCATTGTTTTATCTATAGAAGATTCCATCTTGTTCCTGCCAACTTTTTCTTGGATATTCTCTGTACCTGTACGTTTAAAAAGCATATGCTTTTAGCAGACTTATGTTCCTTTCCGTGGTATTGAAAATAGGGGAGGAGTATGGATTGACCAACTTGAATATTGAGAACTGCTATTAGGTGAATAGGAACAAACGCGACAAAAATACGTGCCAAAAGCAGACAGATTTGCTGTATATTCTGCACCTAGTGTGATGATAGTTTTTTTTTTTTTTTTGAAAAAGATGATAGTTGTGTTGTTGCTCTATCATTTCAATCTAAAATGCTGTGGCGATCATACTCTCACATTACTTCTTACATATTGCTGGTTTTGTAAAATGTTGATGGTCTCGCTAACCTTTCTTGTTGCTTTATTATTTCAATCTAAAATGCTGTGTCGTTCATAATCTCACATTACTTCTTACATATTGCTAGTTTTGTAAAATGTTGATGCTCTCCGTATCCTTATCAACGAAATCATTTTGATGTCCTTAACAGGTTAAGATTCAGAAGATTATACTCTAAAGATAGTTCGGGTCGCCATATATTGTATTCAGCAAATGGAATACATCTCCGGTACGTTAATAGTCCATGACTGTTTTCAAACCTCACTAGAATCCTCTAGATTTTACCTCGTGTCTCTGCTAGAAAGTGCATGTTCATTACGCTGTAATTGAGGTAAGTGACTTGCATATGTGCCATTTGGCTGGCTCACTATGATTTTTAGCAAGATGACGGTGCTGAATTAGTTAATAGTCAAAGGGACTCCATAAGTCATGCATATCTTTGTCAAGATAAAGCACTATACAACTTATGTTCGAGAAGCCACATTTAGTAAGAATGGGTTTGCAAGGAATGACCAGTTAATTTGGCTGAAACAATTTCCTTTTCGAAGTCAGTATCAATTTTTTTTTTCATTTCTTTGGTTGGCTCGCTCTTACTTATCTGAGGACAACTTACATAGGTGCTCTCTAAATTTTCCAAAGTTCTATTGGAATTCTCCCATCTCTATAATTATGTTGACTGTTTATGGTTTTAAACTGCCGATTTTGCATATATGCGCGAGTGGCCACATTCACGAAATATGACAAATTCAAGACGAATACTTGCCGCTTGTACTTTCCTTGAGTAATTTTAAAATGAGGGGTTTTCATAATCTCTAGAACATTTCTGAAATCAAAGGTTTTCATAGGCAATTTGTGAAGTAACATGGGAACTTCTCAATATTAATTGCTCATTATCTTCTTGCTTATGCTGAGAGAGGCCAATGAGGTCCGCATGCCATTTGTTTTTCATTTTCTTTCTAGTCTTCTAGAAAATTTCCGATTAAACTGCGTTTAAAGTTGCGACAGATTTTTTTAGAATCAAATCGAAGATAAATAGGGCTATCCATGTTCACCTTTTGTCATTCTGCTTCTGCTGATTCATTACAATGTGTGTCTTGCTATATCACGAATCAATTTTGAATTTGCAACAGGTTAGGCCAAGAATGTTTTGTGTTTTCTTCATCATTTTGGGTAAATAAAGAAATTAAGCATTCCCTTTGCCTCGTGTGATATCATTATTTTGCTCGCATCCTTCTGTTAATAGTTCTAATGTTTCACTTATTAGAAGCTCCTTAACTTCACAATGAGAAGGGAATGCTTTCTGTAACTTTCTTGTGTGTCAAAACGTTCATGCTTTGATCTAAACATGTAGAGCCCCTCTTTGTCATTCATTATGATTTGCTGCGGAATGTTAAATAAGTATCTTTGTTCGCTCTAACAGCCCTGAATTATTGGCATTGTTCCACAAGCAACGCTCAGTTTATACGGAAACTTCGCTTTTGATATAAAAAATGGGACAAGCAATGGACGCATTTCGGAACAAGGTACGGTTTTCTGACTATATAGTTTTCTTCTGAATAGTTGCATTACATCATCATGGTTTCTTCTTGCGTTTTTAATTCGTGCAAGATTAACTACTAATTTTCTTGTGAATACTACCGGTTTTGCTCATCTCTATGCCCCACCCTTAAACGTCAAAAAGCCAAGCCACAATAATAGCATTGGCATTTGGCGTGCCCTTTTTAGAATCAACTGAACGAATAAAAGCCACAAGCACACCAATGGGCATGACATTGAGAGAGAGCACAGAACCCACTTAAACAAGATGCTACTTCCTAGAATCGTTATCTTTTTCCTATCGGGACATTTCTTTTCTTTTAGCCATTGTTGTTTAGGTTATATTCTAAGACCCGGTCCATTTTTAGAGGTACTGGGCTTGGATTCTCTCCCTGTTCTCCTCCCACCATAGCTTGGCGTGCACCTCCCCAAACTTTTCTCGGCTGCACCACCACCATATCACGACTCTTATCAGCATGAAGTAGAAAGCAAGGAACATAAAGAGATCAAATCCATGACAATAACACAGCCTAAAAAATGACAACAAAAAACCACATGAGACCTTCACTTGCAAAGTGCATATAGTATACACGTACCTGAATCGGACCCGACGGAGCTCCCGGGTGCCATCGGCGAGCTCGCGGATGGTGAGGTAGACGCCGGGCACATCCTGCTCTATCCACTCCGATATCTCAAGGTCACTGGCGTTGCTGATGGAGACGGAGGCCTCGTCCCTGGAGGAGGTGGTGGTTCGGGACGCATCCACCGAGGAGGCTTCTCCCTTGATGAATGACGCCGCCCCTACCGTCGAGGTAGCGCACGAGGGCAGACGGTGAGGGAGGAGGTGGTCGGAGGAGTACGGAACGGGCGGCGGAGACTGCACTCCTCTTCCCGTTCCAGAGGAAGAGGTGGAAGCCGGAGGAGGAGGCGGCGGCGGCGCCGGCTTGTGCGTGTCTTTGCCGGCAAGCCGGTCTTTGGAGATGGGGAGCGCCACGGGACTCTCTCGTGCCGACCCCGCCCTCGACCAGAATGACTCTCTCTGGTTTAATTAGTCCACAGATCATTAGAATTCCATGATGCACTTCACTGTTCACTCCTTAGAGAAAAAGCTCAGTAGTAATTAAGTTAGGAGGGTGAATGGATATATCTACCTGATCCCCGTCCTCAGATCTGGCTGGAGTCTGGAGAGCCTGGCGGTTGTAGCGTTGCACATTGTAAAGCTCCATGATCCTGTCGTAGTTCTCCCCCCACCATCTCTGTGCTTGCCACTTATTAAACATCTCCCGGCTATATATCCAAACAGCATCACCAGGTCAAGGCCATCAGGTAAAAATTGTATAGTTGCATGAACTGCTCAACCCCTACCTGAAGCGGATGCGCTTGAGGTCGTTTCCTGCTCCGCTAGGGAGCGAGACGAAGGTGATGTGGACTCCGGGCTCCACCTGCGCCACCCACTCCTTTGGCTCGCTGTCCTCCTCCAACACCACCTCCACTGCCGTTGTCGTTGCCACCATGCCACCACCAACACCACCAACCCCCGGAATCCTCTTGGACGTGGACCTCGAGTCCTCGTTGACGCCCCTCATGTCCCACGATGGCATCGAGCTTGAACTTGCTGCGCGCATCTGACTGTAGGTGGCTGCATCTTCGTACGTGTAGGAGCCGTGATGTTGATGACGGAAGCTCTTGCTCCTGAATGAGGAGGAGCTTCCTCCTTTGCCTTGACGATGAGATCCAGAAAACTTCAAAACCATGTCCTTTATCTATAAAACATAGCATTTGCTTTGAATTAGGAAATCACATTGTTTTAGCTTGCCTGCCTATCTATCTTCGGCAATGAAGAAATTTATGCTAACAGTTGTGAGGATCGAATGCCCTGAAAACCCAAGTGTTCTTTTGCAGGAGGGCAAAAGGTATAATCAATTGACAATAGGTAAATATTCTTAATGGAGAATGCTAAGTTAGCGAAAGGATGATCATGATAAGGCTTAAGGTCATCTTACCCTAGAACCAATACCCGAGCATTCAAGTGTCAACATAAAATGAATGCTCCCAGCAGTTTTTGAAGCTTGATTAGGTAAAATATCACTTCAAACTGGACTTGATCATTTAATGAGCTGACCTCTAGCTTGTGCTTTACGCTTGCATAATTTCCAAATGGACCATGCTTAAGCAATGCAAGACTCTACTCATTTAAGATTGTAAACAGGTAGATCTCCTAACAGTTTCTATACGTTATCAAACAGGCTCTAAGGAACCTGGTTTCATTGTGATTTCATTAACAAGCTTGTTTTCTGCACCAATATTACTCAAAGCACTTGGGTTTGCAAGTCTAGGCTTACTATTTAGGACTTGCAAGTTTAGCTTCACATTTCAGTGCTTTCTTCTATACAAGCTCTTGACTTTTACTAATACTCCAGCACAAACACATGGCTGTCTGCATTTCCCACAACCTCATGCTCGACAGAAGCTTGGTGAATTTGGCTTTAAGTAGCCTAAGTTTTGGTTTTATGCAGCCCTAAGTTAGACAGCATTCCCCATCATTTTCCATCCTATCAATGAGAAAAACTTCTCGCACTAGTAGAGTGCAGAGACTAATAAAACCCTGAGATCCCCAGGGGCACAAACGTTCAGCGTGCCCTCATCTACATTTGTTCTTTTTTTCCTTTATATGGAGCGGCCGTTCGCTGTATGTGTGTGTGCTGTGCCTCACTATCTTGCTAATACGCTCGTGAATCCCTCCCGTCCTTTGCTTTTATGGGAGACGAATGAATTGGTTGCCAGGCTGCGCCTTTGCTACCTCTCAGTAGAGTCACTATTAAGAGTCAAGTTACACAAATACCTTGCCTCATTCGCAAAGGAATCTTTGTTTACATATTCGAAGCGTGCTTGCTTATATAATAGGAGTAGCTTAATTTATCCTAGACTTTACCTAGTATAATGATTAATACTCTACTGCCTATTCAATCATATGTATGCTCTACTACTCACCTTTTTTTTTTCCTTTTTCTTGAATTCATCCAGAAGCATGTAGGACCAAGGATAGAGAATTCCCAATGACAAGCTAGGACATTAAGAAATGATGCATGTACCCTAGGCTTACCCCCCCCATCAATTCCTTTCTGCAATGATGCTAATATATCTTTACTATTCCAACCTCTTGAGAAAAGTCCTATATGCCTATAATGCTCCGGCGCTGGAACCCTCCAAATCAATTGAGCTGGAGGAGGGGGAAATGCCAAATAAATGCCAAAGGTGTTCGTTCTGCATCATGGGATGGAACCTCAAACAGAGAAGTGGCCTTACGAGTCCCCCCATACGTAGCTAGGAATCTTTGAGGCCCCCCTCCCCTCCCTACGTATGAATATGAATGTAGGAACCAGACAAGGCCCTGCAGACCATGGAGGACGGATGGAGAGGACCACCCACAGGCACCGCCGTGGAACCTCCTCCGCTTTATTCCCTTGGTGGCGCACAGACCTACCCGTCCTCGTCACATCCAGTGGGGGTGCCCCTCCCTTCCAAGAAAGACAATCGGCACTGTGCTAGCTCTCTCCCCCTCCAAAAGTAAAAGAGAGCTGCAACAGTGCTGCCTTGTATCGCCATTCGCCAGCGAGCGAGAGGAGAAAGAAAGAAAAAAAAAAGAAAGAAAGCTAAGTTGTGCTGCTGCACCGGGTTGGTTCTCTTGGACAAATACGAAAGGAGAAAATGCCATCTATGTCTTTTGTCTCTCTGGATCCGCGCTCGCACAAACTTCATCGGCGCCACCACCGGAAGCAGCAGCAGCAGCGGCGTCAGATGCGCACACATAGGTTCCTCCACCCTCGTCCTCTTCCTTGACCAACTTTTACCAATTTGGACCTACCAACTTTTTACCACTTTGAACCGAGGGACCTCTCCATCTCTCCCCCTCTTATCTCTCTGTGGCAATGCCAGCTTTATGCAGTAGAACTGATCAGGTTTGTCCCTCACGTCTTAAAACCCTAGTCGGAGTGTCAGCAGCAAGCCAGAACTAATGGCGGACGTAAAAACACTAGTATGCTCAGAAATGATGATTAGAAGAGAAGAAGAGGGGGGGGGGGTTGGTGTGACCTGCGAGGTGATGCTTTTGACGGCCTCTTTGCCGGCCGGGGCAGTGCCTGCCCGCGCGCCATCCGCTCCGTCGTCTTCTTGCTCGTGCTTCGAGCAAGCGATGCAGGCGAGCATATCGTCCGCGCCCTTGTCCTCCCTGCCCCTGCAGTGCCAGAAAAGAAAAGAGCTCCTCAGCTATAGCGATGGCACAGATGAGTCGTAGAGAAGCAGCGGGGGAGGCCGCGTCGCTGTCGAGCCTCGACCGCGCGCGTCCCATTTGATCATGTTGTCGCCCGGCGCACCGTGCACGCAGCAAAAGCATCGGTTGGCCATACATGAAAGGGTCCTTCCGTCTTTTACTCACCAAATGGCTGTGGAAACCAACCATTTAGTGCTCTTTCTTTTTGGTTTTTTTTTTTCATCTTCCTACGTACTATTTACATCTTCTACGAGGACTGTTGATCATCATCGTATACGGCTCGCTGGCAGGCGGCTGTTAGCTCTCCTAGGACGGTATCTAGCTCTTTATTGTCCCACTGCCAGTCTGATGAAGCGGATGATGACAACTCCAGGGAAGCTGCGGAAGCTTCTGATAGGAGAAGCAGAAGAATGGGCGAGGGAGGTGAAGCGCCATGACCGGCGAGGAGAGAGCACTACATTTTCTTTCTGGAGCGGAGACCCAAAAAAAATTAAGGATTATACTGAAGAAAAAAAGAAAAGGGGAAGGTTTTGGCTGGCAAGACACGAACTGCTCATAGGAGAGGGAGAGGGAGGGGGAGGGTGAAGAGACATTTGGCTCAAACTCGGTGAATCTGTCAGCGAAGAGGAAAGTGCAAAGAGTATGTAAACTAAGCGTCGAGTTGTGAATTCTAGGGAATTTACCTCTTCTAGTCTACTTCGATCCGTGTGGCCGTGCAGCTCAAATCTCCTCCACGTAGGGCAACCACCCCGGTCACTTTCTCATGCCCATTCTTCCCATCTGCCCCCGCCCACCGAACAAACTCCAGATGCAGGCAAAAGAGACGCGGAAGCCCAAGGCCGAGGACGATGCGCATACGTTGTCCGTCGCGTGCCGCTTTTGTTCTCTCATCCCATCCCCACCCAGACGGGCACAGCAAGAGGAAGGAAGGGAGGGGGCGCTCGTTGCTGCCAATATATATAGCGACGCCCTTCCCTCCCCCCGGTTCGCCTTTGCCTTTTACCGTCATCTTATTCTTTTTCTTTTTTTACGCTTTAAAAAAATCAGACGGCGGACAACGACAGCCTCCCTCCCCCCCCCCTCCCTCGGCACCGAGACACGCATGCCGACGCCCACCACCCGCACGGAGTTAAGCCCAGCGAGGCGTCCCTTTCGAACCATCCGAGCCGTCCAGCCCCGTGGGGACACGATCTGCACCGAGTTGTCTTGTCATCCCTGATCCCCCCTGTGGGGACACCCCCCCCCGTTATCGAGTGTCTTTTTCTTTCACCGCTCGCTCGCTCGCTCGCTGCTGCGTTCGCAGAGTTGGATCTCTTCCTCTTCTTCCCCTCTTCCTCTTCTGCTGAGGAGCAGCGCTGTTGGTTGCCGGGGTGGGGCGCACGTGCCAGTGCTGCTGCCCACTTCTCGTCCGTCTCGGGGCACCGTCGGATGGAGTCCGCGTGAGCCAATCAGCGCTCCTTCTGGAGCGCCTCTCGCGTACTTTTACTGTCTGCCTTTGTCGGCGATGGCCTGCCCCAACGCCCCTCCCCCCATCTCCGCGTGTCGCTGTGTTCTCTCGCCGGGCTCCTCTCGGAACAGCAGCCGCTTGCTCCTGTTCCCCCTTCGTACGCCCCACATCCATCGTGCGGCAGCCAAAATCCAAAAATTTCTTAATCTGTGTGTTTTTTTTCATATCGTCCTCGTTACCGCAAGTTCTGCTTGCGAACTTGTTAGCTTCGCTGCGGTGGTGGTGGTGGTGGCGGTGCCTGCCGGCCGCTGCTGTATGAATTTTTTTGAATTCGGAATTCGCCGGTCAAAGATGAAACGGGCGGCATGTAGTTCGGGAAAGAATAAAAGTGCGGGCACGTAGTGTCATTTCCACATTTGACCATTTCATTCCGAATGCCTGTGTTTTTATTTATTTTGTTTATACTTGTTTCGAGGAGGAGGAGGAGGGTGAAAAAAAAGCGATCGCTTGTCATAAAAGTTTTTAGCTTGACTGAGACCTGCTGCTTTTGGACCATAGTTTATGTATTATATAATGATGATTTAATACTTCAAAAGTTTTATATTTGATCTACGATGATAATTAAAAAAAGAAAAAAAAAGTGGGGCATTGATCAGATCTCGCATTCCCGTGCGCACGAGGAGGGGCAGCCTTTCGCAGCATGCTTTGCCATTGGATTACTGCCTCTTGGCTTCTTTGCTTTAGCTTACGGCTTCTTCTACTAATCAGCAGCGGCGGCATCACAGCAGCAGAGCTCCTCCTCCCTTCTCTCTTTTTTTGAACTCTCCATGTGCTTTTTCTTTTCGGATGGGCTTTCATCCTTTCTTTTTTGTTTTCTGTAGATAAATAAATAAAAAGAAACGGATGGAGAAGGAAGCTTTGAGGGGCAAGGAAGAATGTTTTTTTTTTTCCTTTCCTCTCTTTGGGAGGGAATAAATTAAAAAAAACAAAAGAGAGGGAGGAAAAAAAAACAGGGCAAAAGCGAGGTCAATGGAATTAAGAAAAGGGCAGGCTTTGGCTTTCGTATGATTTGAGATTTGTGGAGCGAGTGATTGATTAAAGAAAGGGCTTCTTCTCCAGGTCCTTCCTTCCCTCCCCTCCAAGAAAGGCATTGCGAGCGAGCCCGCAGTCCCACGAAACCCCCCTCCCTTGCCTTTCCTTTTTGTTTTTTCTTCCCCCTTTCTTTCTTTCTTTTGTTTTTTTTTCTTATTCATTCTTCATTCTTCTTCCCCTGCAGTGCGCGAGACATGACATGACCTGACGTGATGTTTTGAACGTAAAAGCATGCAGGGATTAATTAATCAGCGGAAGCCGGGGCGTCGAGTTCTTTTCCGCACTCCAAAATGGATCCGCGATAAAGAAGATTGAAGGCACATGGTCGTTCCTCTCCTCCTCCTCCTCCTCCTCCCCTCTCCTTTTTGGTTCTTTTACTTTGGAAAGGCACTCGCGTTCCCAGTTTAAAATCTCAATATGCATTAGTAATGCATATTTATTGGATCTTGTGATCTCCAATATATTTATGTATATATAAATAAGGAACCATTTGGACTCACTGGCCCATTCTGTAATCTAAGTCCGACCCAACCCACGCTCCTTTTGAACTCGGGCTCGGTATCAGGTTTGGGCTTGGGTTTGGGTTTGGGCTTGGGATTGGCTATATATATATATAAACCCAACGCTGCGAAGAATAATATTAACGAAGCGAGAGCCGCCCCGCTCTCTTCTTTTTGTTTCGTTCTTGCAGCGCATGGCTTCTTCCTCCTCTTCTTCATCGTCGTCGCTCCCGAAGCCGCGCGAGAACTCCGCCGGCGCGGGCGCTGCTGATGCTTCGGAGGCCGAGGTGGATCTGCTCAGAAAGGTACGCCTTCTACACCCTCTGCGTATTGATTTCTCCACTCCGCTTCGTCCGCCGCCTTGAATTAGGGTTCGTTATTGTTATTATTTTCTCGCTCTCTCTCTGTGTTTTGTAGATTCGGAGCCATGAGGTCGCCATCGTCGAGCTGAACAATCTCCAGCCCTCCCGGGTATGTTCCTCCTCTGTTTATGCTTCGAACATCGTATAGGAGGGTTTCACAAGGATGAGTCTAGAGAATGAGGGTCAAATGGACGTCCAGAATCCCAACATGACTCCCTAGGGACGACCTAGTTACCCTAAAAGAGGCGTTTGATCATCCAAAAATGCGACATAGCACCAAACCCTAAAAAGAAATAAACAGAATGCTATAGGATCTCTTCCTACTTAGCGATTTAATCGACACATACATAAGTTCAAGCAAGCAATCCATACTTGGAAAGATGCAATACAATCGATTAGGTAATAGATTGACTGAACAAATGGAGCAAACCAACAGATATCGAGTAGAAGAAAGGAAAACCTTAGGTTTTGAAATGCATCGTTGGTATCTGATGTCCTTTTCAGGTTTTAGTTACTAGGTTCTTGGCTTAGATCAAATGACTTGCTACAGCCCTCTGTACCACCACATCAGTGAGTTTGCAGCGGGATGCAATTCATCAGAAGATTTGTCAAGTCTTATCCTGGAAATTTATTTTCATTTACTGCCCCAGTATATTGTTACTTCCCGTGAACGTTTCTTATTTTAAGTTAGTTGATCTATTGATATGAATTTCTAACTGATAGTTATATGGTCAATATCGTATTGTGGAGAAGATAATGAAATGAATGTGCTTGTGTAGTCCCTATTCTACCTAGGGGTTAAGAAGTCTGATTGCTTAGTACTGGATTTATCTTCGTTACCCGTCTGGTTTAGATCATGACCTCCACCTTGTACAGGGACCATCATAAATCTATCAATTGTCATCCTTAGACTTTTTGTGACTCCATATATTCTAAATTTATCATACCTCACGATCATTTATCCTTTCTAAATTGGTTCACTCCCCAAGTTGAGTAGACTGTGATTCCTCCATGGTTTTCATTGATTTCTTTCTCATTATAATAATCTAGCGCACCTATTCCTTTTTGTATAGTAAGATTATTGTGGCTCAGTTTCATCTCCTTTGTGTTTTAAGAAATGTTTGCCATGGCACAATACCATTCTCCTGATGAACCTTTACGCCCAAATTTTTCTGGTGATTCCCTTTGAAAGGAAATCCCAAGGATATTAAATGACGTCTTAATTTGTTTCCTGCATAGTGACTGTCATTACATGGTCACTTCTATCTAAAGTTTCCCAAGCAACCATCATCAGCGTCTACCATCCATGGAAACTCCTAGCTGTTAGTTGCATTTCGAAACATTTTCACCTTTCTTCTATTATAACTTATCCTATTTTGTTATTTAAACTGAGTTTTTGTGATGCTATGGTATTTGTGATTTTCTACATGGCATTGATTAAAATTCTCCTACGCCAGTTTTATTATATGGCATTTTCCTTATCTTCTTAGATCTTGGACTTATTTATCATAATGTTCTGCCACCAAAAGTGAAGTGTTCTACTTTAGGTTTCTTCATTGTTTTCTACAGTTATAGACGGGAGTGAAATCCATAAACAGTTTAATACACGCAGATATGTTTTGAGACTGCTGTCATCATCGCCTTTACAATGGAAATAGAAACTGTGACATCCCCTGTCAAGATCATGTTAATAGCAATGTATGATTTGGTTGTCTAGGTTAAGGTCACGATTCTTGTACCTTTTCTCTAAATTTTCACAGGCACTGTAGGAACTAAAGAAACAAGAACAATAACTACTGATTCATCAGTTAATATATTTTGAAGGAGTTGAAAACTAAGAGACAGTTTTTATCGTTTTGTAATCATCCTCTACTGCTTTACATGTCTAAGTAGGGAGGTCGTCCTTTCTTAAAATAAAAAAAATGTTATTCACTTTATTTAAAATTAAATCTTCTTTTGTGTCTGAGCAGGCAGTATACCAGAAAAACGGTAATATCTTTTTCCGGAAAAGTATCAAGACGGGAATTGCATCTGAGAAGAGTAACTCTCCTTGCGTTCTGATGCTAACTGCTCCTTTACTGAACTATTACGCTTTTGCTAATTAGATAAAATGTGTTTGTCAGTGCAACTTGATCTGGCCAAAGCTCAGTTACAAGAACTGGATGCCACGTGACTCTGCCAACTAACGGTAGGGGCATGCTTTTAGTTTTTGATAGTATGTATTTTCAATCTTGAATTAAAAACGTGTGTTTTTTTTTTCCTTTATCAGTGAGCGCGTTAATGTTCCTCCCAACAGTTAAAAGCTTAGAAGTGGAACCTCTATTATCACTGTGAAACCTCGTTGATCGAGTTTTACTATCTCCTACTATTCTAACGGAATCTTTACGTTATACCTTTACTGGGCTGAATGTTGATGTATCATATTAGGCCATTTAAACTTATCCATTAATGTTCCAAATTTTAGAAGTAAACCATTAATGTGCTGACTCTACAAACCAATGATGGGCCGAATCTTTAGTTGGGTCATGGTCCGGTCGAAATTTAAAGTTGCCCGTTAATGGGCCGATTCTTGAACGGCGAAACTTAAACAAAATCATCGACGGGCCGAATGTTAAATTAAACCATTAATGGGTCGATACTGAGCCCTTAATTGACCGAATCTTTTACCGGGGCAATCGTCAGTCTATGCCTTTACATGGGTCTAGCCCATTAACGGGCCGTATGTATAATGGGCCTTTATTGATGAATCATAAATGTGACGAATCTTCAAGTTGTGCTTCTAATGTTCCGAATCCTGCAGCAAACCATTAATGGGCTGAATCTTATACTGCCTTTAATACGCCGTTAAGGGGTCGAATCTTAAAATTGGGCCATCTATGGGCCGAATCTTTCTGTTTTGTGCCTGAAGCCGAATGGATGCTTTGTAATTGTCAAAGCGGCACGACTGATGCCAAAAAATTGATTAAAAATCAGACAAAAAGTTGCAGGTTGCATGGTTTTTTCACTCCCAAATTTTTAGTGCAAGCCGGTGTTTAAGCTAAATGTCAGTTATACATCGTACGTAAAATAAACATCGCAAGTAATTTCCTATCTAATTCCCTATCAAATTCCAGGCAGTAAAAAATATTTTTCACATATATATACATTTTGATGTGCGAATCAAAATTTCAATCAATAGGATGCTTATCTGCTTTCCGTGAAGTGTACTGCGCAGAAAGTAAAAGCAAAGAAAGAAAAGCACTGGCAACGAATATTGCGTCAAACCAACGGTGATAAAAATCAAACTGGATGTCACCTCCCAAAACGTCCGTAATTATTAACCTGCCACAGAACATCAACAGCAAAAAATCAATCCCTTAGAACAGCAAAAGCATCACCGTTGATGGCAGATGAGTTGAACAAAAGCTGCATGCATACCTGTATTCAGTCGCTAGACTTTTTCTTATAAGAAGAATTGATGACACGAAATACATGCCCATAATCTCTGACAGGAAAAGTACAACATTCGTAGACGAGCCACCACTTCCAACTCTAGAAATTGCAAAGAAGAACTGCATGTAGAGGATAACATGAGACTCCATTCACATAACGAACTCTATAGTTACTGAAAAAAATCTGATTTAAGACTTGTTTCTTTGTGCCAAGTGTTCAGCAAATACGGTTACCTTCATAAGGTTTGATAGGAAGCCCCGGACAGAAATGACAATCAACATCCCGATGAATAACAGGGATATGTACTGTTGGACAGGGGAAAAAAAACACTTTAGACATACATTAACAAGTAAAAATTTTAGGGACACGAATGTCAAAATATTGAACTAAAACCTGCGATAGAAGAGCAGCATTGATTCCTATATCGAAGTATTGCAAGAATATACTGATTGTCATTGTCACTGGATCCACAGAACCAGCCTGACAGGAAGCAGTTAAGGTCAATATTATATCAAACTAAAATTCAACAAATAAGATCGGTAGTAGAAATTTCGAAACAAAGTCATGATAGAAAGTGAATGTGAAATATTTACCTCCTTGAAAACCACACTTTGCAAAGACTGCAAAATGAAACGAAACATAGTCAGTAACTTATGAAAAAAAGACACAATTCACCTTTGTAAAGAAAAATTAAAAACAAAGAAAAATGCATATTAATCCCTCTGATCATATCCAAAACTAATATAAATAAATCTGCTGAAATACCTTTATCATTTTGTAAACACAGTAGACAGACAAAGCATAGCCTAATAAATTCTGCAGGTGGCCTCTCCAAGTCCGGGAATAAGCAGCTGCAACCTAGAATAGTTTTTATTATACGTCAAAAAAATAGCAAAAGAGGTATGATACATCTGGTTTGCCGCAAAGTAAAACCAAAAAAAAAAAAAGTTAAGCCACAAATAAATAGACAAAAAAAGCACCAGCAAAGAAAACTTAGCTTCTGGTTTCCTATTTTATAATTGAAACACGTTGTTTAACATAGGCATTTTCCTTGTTAGAGTTTTGTTGGCACAGGTTTCGAGTTCCTCCCATGACTTTGTTGAAAATAGAGAAACTACTCAACTTTGTTCTAATGATTGACAAGTTAGGCCTAATCATATGTTTGTTTTCTAATCACAGAAATTTATCCATCACTCATGCTTGGTTTTCTGATTTTCCAACCACAAATTGTTACATTCGTGCACACAATCTTTAAGTCTTAACATATGTTTATCGGGAAAAAAAAATTAGAAATGCTTTGTAGAACTACCCACTACAACTAATAAAAAGCGGAATAAGTTAGCAAGTCATATGAAAAAACTTATGCATCATAAGTAGAAGAGAAACATCACAAAACATAATCTGACAAACCTTAGCTTGACGAAGCTCATATACGTCAAGGAACAGCTGCTTTGAAAGTTCTTCCAAAGCTTGTACCTCGGCTTCCCATGTCTTGATATCTTTAACAAAGAAAAAGAATTAGGATAGGATATTTTTCTTCAGAAAACAGAAGTAAATGCATTATAACATTTGTCTACGAGAAAAAACAAGAACACACGTCAACTCTTGCAAACTGTGGCACTTAATGGATGCACTTTTTTCTTCCTTATCACTACAGTAAACTGCAAGCTGCCAGAGAGCCTCAACTATTTGGGGCCAGGTTTAGTACCTTAAGATAAAACAAATGAGGGAGCATGGAGATGCTTCAGACAAGAAATAGATTCCTCATACTGATAAGAGAACTGACAATGAGTAGTTAAAAGGTGCGAACTAAAGTTATCTGAAGCAGATTTCCAATTTTGTTCTGGATCTCCTTTGTTAGAGCCATTCAACACTAAGTGTATGATATTTCAGATTCCTGATTGTCCACAGGACAACAAATAGGCAACAGGAAGCCCATTTGCTAATTTATTCTCATACTCTACATGTAGTATACACATCCTTATCTATTTTCACCAAGCAAGATCATGTTTCTCCACTAAATTTCTGGAAGTTCATAACTTCAAAATGCAACATGAAGATTTCAAACTTTATAAAATTGTTGAATCAGTATGCGGTAACGGAAAAACATGTCATAAGTATTTTTAAATGAATATTATATCAACCTGTTTTCAAAATAATAAAAAAATCATTCCTCATCATTTTTTCTTTTAAAGAATATTACCAACGAAATAACTTTATTACTATTATTTTAAGAAAAATAACTCTTGTGAATAATATTTAAAACATTCCCCTACCAAGCAACACCTAAGATTTTCATCATAGTTACCATTTTTGTGGATCTCTCTTTAGTCCCAGCAACCTTATCAAACTCCAACCACTTGAATTCATCTGTGTCATTCAAATTGCTTCTATGGGTATGTTTTTTCAACCTTAAAAAAGGATAAGATATAACCAACCCTAGTTTTAATATTAGTACACTGCATCCCATCCGGAGTCTAGAATGTGGGAAAATAAAAGGATTCTTAAAGAGCAGAACATATCAGGAAAGAGGTTTTTGAAATGCTTATGCTTAAGACAGGATAAGCAAACTATACCTTGCTCCCTTTGATCTTCTTGCACAGATCGAATTACTGTTCCAACTATACGCCTCAGAAATGAACTTGATTTTAGCTTCTGCAAGGACAATTCTTGCAGAGTCAAAAGGAGAATAAAACGTGATTAAAACAATAGGGACAAGCATTTTGCAGGATCATAAAACATGGATAAGTAGAAAGAAACACAGATGCAAGACTAGGTGAAATATGCTTCCATAATTTATCACCACCCAAGCAGGAAACACACAATAACAGCAAATCTTACAAATAGACTGTTTTCTAAGAGGAAGCAAATTCTCACAAATTTTCTAAGAAATTCAATAGCAACAAATGTTTGAGTGAGAGTTTCTCCCAACACAATGTAACAGTTGAAGTACTTGGAGAATTTAATAATGGAGTGCGTGGGGTAGGCATTTGTAAATCTAAGGATTCATCGTTCACATGAGCTGATGAAATACTAGTGTAAATCCTTCTGCATTTTGCATGAAAACAAAATGTATACTTCCATAGATGTGAATACCTCTTCAGATCCCTGAATCCTCTCCATCTCCATCTGGGATAAAATAATTTTCTTTTTCTTTGCGATGCAGGTTTCTATTGATTGCATCAATTGTCTCTCTAAAGCTTTGATATCTGATTCTTCAATCTCTCTGAAAAAAAATTTGAATTTGTAAAAATAATGAAAATAATGCATGGGCAGCTGCATTCAAAAATTACAAAATCAAAATTGTCGTTTCAAAAACGTTATAGAACAGTGAGCTTATAATATGTCTGATTCCATCAAGCTTTTCCACCTTTTCTTTGATATACAATACACCAGGAAGTTTTCATCTAGCATTTATAATTTGTTCGAAGCTTAATTACTGATGATATGCTATATCATAGTATCCTTTTCCATAGTCTGAATAGGAAATGTAGATAAATGGTTTATCAACCGGCAAGGGCAATACCATCCTTTCTAGACTCAACATTAGGAAAGCCCATGCATTAGGGCAGTGCTGAGGAGTAGCACGAGGCTGTGTGATTGACTGTGGTGCTGGGAGCAGTAATCCACACTGTAAAGCACTGCTTGGTAGCCTCAAGGCCTGGCTAGTCATGGAACCATGTGGCCTACCAAGACACTTGGAGCTGGTGCTCAGGAGCAAACCCTGCCCAGGCTGGGAACGAGGTTAGTCAGTGAACCAAAACCGTGGTTCGGCACAGGGACCACCAAAGAAGTTATATCTGCCATGGTTGGGCTTAGACCATCAGCACTAACAAGCTACGGATGCTGGGATGTTCCATGGAGAAGCCTTGGTCAGGTAGAAAGGACCCCCCACTCAGATTCATAGTACAGGCTGTCAACCAAGTAATTGGCGTTTGCAGTAGCCGTTGTTGGTTCAAGCAACAAGTGAGCTATTGGAGCTGATGCATAAATAACCACTTTGATGGTAGTGAGTCTAAAGCATCTCAGAGGACCACACCTATTATTGCTCACCCTTGCTCAACATTGGAGACAGATAAGATTCACAAAATAGGTCAGCTAGAAAGTCTCCTTTCAGATGCAACAAATGCTTTTAGGGCATTCACAGACCAGTTAGAATATAATGTCCTATTGAATTCAGCTTATTCAAGGGTTGAAACAACCAGACTATGCAGCAAATTTTAACAACACCTAAAGATGCACAACAGTTCAAAACTACAGAAACAAATGGGAGAATTGCGAAGTGGAACCCAAAATGCTACAGATAAAATAAGTCGCAAGTGTTTGAACCACCAAAACAAAAAATCCATGTTTCAGGATGTTACTATTGTATTTAAAAGGTACTTAAGTATAACAACCTGATGAATAGGGATAAATAACTATATGGCAGATTAACAGCTCCAAAGCCAGATAGCACAGCCATCACAGTCACACCTATCACACCAATTCTGCTAACTAACTGCGGCATTGTGAAGAAACCTGCAAACAACAGACTGGATTTCTAGTTTTCAAAATGGTAGTAACGAAGTAAAAAAGTAAATATGACAAAGATAATATTTCGACAGATACTAAAAATTTGCTTTCTGCATTTTGGTAAAATTAGTAAATAACATTTCGGCCTATATTTGATTATGCATGTGAGCAATGCACAATTAGAACAGAAAGAAAAAAAACACTAGCATACAACATTTACATTTCCCCTACATAGATTCATAAGCAATTTCTGGCAATCTGTGTGCATATCCTCCAATTGCTATAGAAGACACTATATTTTCATGCAAAGCAACCTGGTACTAATATTTAAGCATGCTTAGTAAAAAGATAAAAACTCCATAGCCTTGGTGTAACAAACTTTGATAAGGCAGCATCAAGGTTCAACTCTCAAGTGCTAACTTATTGGGTTCAATATTTTTAATCATAAATCAGTAATGTTATTTTGTCCTGGCAGTTGATCATACTTGTTAGTAAATCAAAATTCATTGAGGTTATTTTCTGGTAGCAGTTGTTTATACTGCAACGCCTATATGCACTTTTTGAGGACCAGCAAAAACTACTGCATAACCTGTCATATAAGTTAATGTTGTAGGCAGATTGGATCAGGCAAAGCTGACAAATAGAGGTCAACATGGCATGATGCAAGCACAGTTGATGGTCCATGAACTAATGTGCTAAGCCACTTGCAACTAGTAAGAACAAGACAGATCCAAATTGAGAAAACAATATGAAATTACAAACCTTTTTCTGGGGAAGGCATGGGAAAGTGGATCCCCAAGCGCCAAAAACCATAAAGAAATGCTAGTAAGAATAAGAGAGCTCCACATGCCGCACGTTCCCTCCTCACCGCTGTAATTAAAATATGCATTTGTAACAATTAATTCACAAATTAACCATGATTATCATCAATTCTAATTACTACACTATAGAATTAAACATAAAAGGCATGCATGATATTTCATCACTAAAGGGCACGAGAGAAGGTATTACTATTGAATAGTGTTTAATTATTACTCCAACTATCCAGACCTCTTATGACATCATCTCTACAAACCATGCTAATCTTAAGAAAAAAAACCAAGAAGGTATACATGGATGTTGGAAAGTGAAATGTACAAGTTGCCCGTTTATTTTCGGTATAATAATAATACTAAACTGAAACTGACTTACCATCTTAACCTATGGTCAGTGTTACAAGCAAAGTCATCAAACTTATATTGACATTATGAGGTCCAGAGGCATCAGATGCAGATTAAATATTTCTTCAAAAATGAAGAGAAGGGTGTGTGTGACTATAAACATGAGTACGTATAGGATCTGAAGGAACATAGTGACAACCAAGTGAAAGCTACAGCTATCATAAAAATTGAAAGAATCTGGAAAGAAACGCAGAGGATCAGGATCTGTTGGACATACCTGTGTTACGAAGAATCAAATAGCAATGGTAAAACGGCAATACAAAGACCAGCAACATGATCAAACAAAATAGATCAACCTTCCAATTCACCCACCTAGCACTGCAACCAGAGACCACAGCTATTACAAGCTTAAGATACAAAGAACTACAAACTTCAGGAGATAATTCCAACATAACTAAGAGAAAACCTAAACGCAACTCTGCCGAATCATCTGAATTGCCATAAACAAGGAACGGCCACCGCAAAAATGAAACGGATCATGAAATTAATTTAAACCAGAGGGAAGAAAAAAACATTCCGGCGCCTGAATCAAAAAAGAAGAAGCGGGATCATGAAATTAGCCGAAGAATCCCAAAAACCTTGGAAGGAAAAAAATCGATCGACTGAGAATTAGAGAGAGGGGGAAGGGGGAGTAAAGAGGGGCGAACTTCTTAGAGAGGAACGGGAGGATCTCGAAGAGGACGAGCTCGAAGAGGTTGCAGGAGAAGGCGAAGACGAGGCTGAAGAGGATCTGGACGAGAGCGCGCTTCTCTTCGTACTCCTTGTACAGCCGCCGGTTCAAGAACCAGAGCCCTCCCCACCCCAGCAAGCAAAGCGAGCCCACCACCACCGTGCCCTCGTACATCATCTCCCATCCCGACTCCATCGCGACCGCCAGCCAGCCAGCCAGCCGCCGTCGCCGCCGCCGCCCTTCTCCGATGCCCCTTGCTCTCCCCCCGGCGGATCTGATGAGGTTGAGATGCCTCCTCCTCCCCTTCCTCCTTCCGTCCCGTGCTTCGTTTTCAAGAGGTTTGCTGTTTAATTGCTTTGCGTGGGTTTTCTACTTGAAGCAGCTGTTGATGTATATATAATATATATGTAATGGTGTTGACATTGAAGCATCATGAATTGGATGTGAATTATATATACCGCCATTATCGTGGGAAAAATACACACCGCCAATGACTAATACAGTCTGTAATTAAGAAATATTAGAAGGGAGATTTTTATTATTGTTTACAATTTTAAGATAAATTTCATAATATTTATCGATCTAACGCGGTACGTGTCGCGATCCGCTGCCTCTAACTTTGGACGTGCGGTTGAGATCCGCCGGGGAGGGAATGGACGCTCTCCTCTCTGAAACTGAAGCGAAGGGTCGCATCGGTGGGAATTTTTCAATCATCTGCATCCATCTCTCCGCCCTGTTGCTCTCAGGTTTCTTTGATCAATTGCGCCAACGACGAGGAGGAGGAGGAGGAGGAGGAGGAGGAGGAGCGTCTTCAAGCTCTCGCCGTTCCAGTCCGCCTCCTTGCAGAATGGAAGCCGTCGCCGCTTCTGCATCAAATGGAGAGAGAGACCGTAAGGAGGAACTGATTCTTCTAATTTTCTTTCGGAATCTGATTAATCTTGTGGAATTCATGCAGAGGAGTCGGATGAACTGTGGCATGATTTGCTTGCTTTAAGGAAGTTATACAGTCTTCTGCAGCGCACCGAGGCAGAGGACGTCGTTCCTCATGGCGAGAACAAGGACAGAGTACGTATACTAAAATTTCTTGGTGGCTGATTCATCTCTTCTTCTCCATTTCCCTTAAGTGGTACATCGTTTTCCTTATCTCTTGTACGTTGATGGATTTTTCAGTTGGATGAGAAGTCGAGAAATTTACTGATGAAGATGATGAATGGCTCTACTGCAGAGTCTCTGCAACGCCAGCAGGTCTCAACGTGGATCCTGAGGACCATAAGCCCTAATTTTGTCTTACGCAGTATCGGGTTGAAGGTTTCTGAAACTGATCGTAAGAGATTCCTGTTTTGTTGCAGAGTAGTGTAGCCTGTGAGGAGAAACAGCATCACCCAACAGCGACTCAGCAGGAATCCAAGTTGCTGTTGATGATGTGCCAAGAAGATGGCCCGAGTAAGGAGCAGAAGCTGCAGGGGAAATGCCATCAACTGCAGACCTCGTGTGGAGTTTACGGACCAGCAACACCAAAACAGTGGCTTGCTATTTCCCCCACGTTCCTATCAGGAACAGCAGCGGGAGAACCGCGAAAAGAGCTTAAGAGGTGTCCGGATTGCGACCTCAAGCGGCTCAGCCTCGGTGGATCCACGAGAAGCCTCATCTCACCAGATCAACATAAGGCCAAGTTGTGTGATCCGCCACCGTCGACGGGCGGCCAGGCACATCGCCGTCGTCATCCTATCCATCGCGATCGTAGAGTGAACAGCAAGGTGCGGAGCCGTCTTCGTGTACACAGAGACCAACCAGTGAAGCAGTCGCGTCAGAGCCATGATCAGTTGGCAGCGGCGACGCCACCTTCCGACGCGGTGACGAAGAGCGCTCAGCAGCGGATCAAGGCGGCGCTGGCCGCAGATCGATCGGACCCGAGACTAGAGGCATCCGGCATGGTCAGCTGTAGGTCGGATCGCGATACAGTTCACTTCAGGAATGATGATCCAGTCGGAGTTACAGCACCACGGTATGAAGCAGTAGACCTGACACCGTCTGGATCTGATCGAACAGGGAAGATGTTTCAGGTTAGCGCAAGAACAGACGCATCGAAGCAGGTTCGACGCAACCAATCATCATCTACCCTGCGTCGCATTCAACGGAGTCATTCAGGGATGACGGAGAGCAACCATCATGATCGTCGTCATCGTCACCAGCAATCCATGCAAGTGGAAAAAGGCAAGAGGATGAAAAAAAATGGTGAGGATGAGTTTGTGGGCTCAAATCGACGACGGATGCAGCTCCCGGGAGCATTAAGCCGTAAGACTTGGAGCCGCTCGAGCTCGGAAAGCAGAGCGAGTCAGTCATCGTCCCACTCCATGAACAGGAGTCCTCAATCGAACAGCAGGAGCTATTCGCTCGTCAGGGTAAAAAGCCACCGAGCGGCACGAGAACGGAGTAAAACTAGAAAGAGACCGAGTCACGATAAAAAGGCTGCCGTGGGTTGGGGGGAGCACAGCAGTAAGAAGCCGTCGAGCAACTCGCAGATCAGCCGGCGTCACCGGAGATCGGATGTCCCACCACCCGGCAAACTCCCCAAGGAACAGAAGGGAGAGCAGGAAGGGAAGCTCGGGAGGTTGAAGAACAAGCTATCCATCATTCTCCACCACCACCACGACCACCACCACCACCTCCACCACCGCAGCAGCGGCGAGGATGACAAAGGCGTCGCCGTGAGCGCGAAGCGTCGCCACCGGTCGCTCTGGGATCGCCTCTCGTCCATCACTCATCGCAGGAGCCGAACGGAGAAAGAGAAGGAGCCTCGACGCCGCGAGCACGGCCACCTGCACGCCCTCCTCGAAGGGTTGATCCAACACATGTTCCTGTTGGTGAAGAGGAAACGCAGGCCGACGCTGCAGCCCAGTGGCCGAGTCAAGCTGGGCCGGCAGGTGGGGACGAGGACGGTGCACTGGTGGCAGCGCTTGCGACGGCGACCGAGATTTGGCCTTGTTGGCAGGAACAGGAAGTCTCGTCTCCGGCTGCGAGCTGGGACGCACACCAAATAATTGCAGTTGTCTCTTTTCTTAACAAATGTTTATGTATCTTTATCGATGAGAAGGAAGCATAATTCATTTACATGTACAGTTATACTTCTATCAGAAGGAACAGCGTATCAGCAGGGTTAATTTACAGGAACACCTCCTGCAGCCACATGACCTTGTCTGATGCCTGTCTAAATGAATCCTCCTGCCATATTTCACATTGCGTGGCTCAATAGCCAGCCAAAGATGCTGCATAAGCCGGAGGGCATGCTTTGCACGTTTGCCTTTTGGCCCCAGACTAGTTATAAAGTTTTGAACGCTAACCGTGTTGCACCAATGTACCTGAGGACGTATTTGAACATGATTGGCTGGCACTAGGATACGACGAAGTTGACCGTACAAAGCTAAGGCATGAACTAGACACAAAATTTATACCAAGATAACGCCGAGTAGAGGTATTTAAGATATTATATATGGGTGGGTGGATGCGATTGTCTTAGACTCGTAGCTAACCGTGAGATGTGACAACGATATAAGGATCACCAGTGCCAAAGTGGTATATATCACGGGTGCCTTCGAAGCCTACCGAGCAATAAAGCTTCAGCCTTCAGGGTAGATTTGTTCCAAACACCTCATCGAAGTGTGTGCGGCTCACA
Source organism: Thalia dealbata (assembly GCA_030544415.1). Classification (NCBI taxonomy): domain Eukaryota; kingdom Viridiplantae; phylum Streptophyta; class Magnoliopsida; order Zingiberales; family Marantaceae; genus Thalia; species Thalia dealbata. The sequence goes on from CM060454.1 coordinate 2,988,774, forward strand.
CTGGACTAACGCGCACAACTCGTACGTGCTCCTGAGTCAGAAAAAATATATATATCTCTCTCTGATCTCTGACGCAGGATGAGACTGAACACCGGCTAGATTTCCCCTCTCCTTTGTCGGATCAACGAACGGCATGGGCGCGCTGCTACGCCTCCGTGACTGCGTGCCCCCGTCCCAGCCTCTCACCCTACCTCCTACTAAGTGCTCCTCCTCCAGCTTGCACTCTCGCGAGAGGAACCGGCTGCGGCGCCCCTGCAGCCACCTGCGGCCGTCCCTGCGTTGGCGGTGCCGCCGTCGGCCCGCTGGACTCGTCATGGCCGCCGCGGCCGCCGCAGATGAGGGCCTGAAGAGGGGGATCGCCGAGTTCTACGACCAGTCGTCCCGGCTGTGGGAGGACATCTGGGGCGACCACATGCACCACGGCTTCTATAGCCCTGGCGCAGCCGCCTCCATCGACGACCACCGGGCCGCTCAGATCCGCATGATTGAGGAGGCCCTCCGGTTCGCCGGCGTCTCAGGTGCTCCTGCTCCCTTTTCTTCCTCACCTGTACGCTCTTTAGTCGCTCTTTCCGCCTCTTCTCTCCCCTCTCTCCGTATCGCTACAGTTTGCTTTTTTCCTTCACAGTCATTGGGAATGGAATCTGCGCTACTTGGATAACCCTAACCAGTAGCTATTTATTTATTTTTTATTTTCTTAAGTATAATCTTCAAGAATGCCTTTGAAATTAATCATTAGCTTGATCTTCTTCTTTTTTTTTAAAAAAAAGGCACACGACAATAACTAGTATGTTCAAAGGTGGATTGAACTCAGGATTTTATTGCTAATAAATCAAGCACACTACGACTGTGCTGTGTAAGGAGGCAAAACTTGAAGGAAGTCAGCTAAAAAGGGAGACTTAAAAAATGAGAACAAGCATGAAGGATAATATTAGTCTTGTAAATGGAAATAATCTAAATGGAGAATATTAGTATGGCTGCAGCACTTGCCCAAAATCCCAAGATACTCATCTTCCCTACCGTTACTATTCTTTTCTTAGAGAGAATCCTCTGACTATGCATGGGCGGCAGTCTCTGCTTCTTTTGCAAGGGATTTGACTGAGGCTGAGCAAGAACAATTACACCCTTATTTTTCTTAAGAGTGAAATTTTAAATAGAGATCGGATTGCAGGAGAGATCTGATGCCTGTGAAGGTTGGTAAGTAACCGAGGATTTGTGTGCCGTCCAGGCGGTACGAGATGCCCAAAATGGAACCAAATATTACTTTGCGTATGTATTGCATGTCAGAAAGTGAAATGAAGGTTTTGTTGTTTGCAATTTGTGTTGGCCCAAGAAAACCAGATAATTTAGGCACTTCATCGCCCCTTCTTATAAAGCTCATGCTAATCCTGGACTTCTTTCTCTGAACTGATTTTTTTTTATTTTTACTGCTACAAGAGTGACAGGAGGTCATTCATTATGCTAAAAAACTGCTATCAGCTCATGATTTCTGACCCTTACCATTTTGAATGAAAACTATTGATTGATTTGGGGCGTTTAATCCCTAAGATAATACACATATCGTGACTATAAGTGGGTATCAGTAAAGGATAAGTACATAGAAGTATAGAAAAACCTGTGACAGTGGCTTTATGATTGCTCCTGGATAGGATTAGCATTTAGAGGCTGTTTGTTTGGAGTAATATAGGATTTGACTCACTCACATTCCATCCCAAAAGTTTCGGAGTGGAATGACAGTCCACTCCATATTACCCCAAATCAAACGCCTCCTTAAAGTATCAATTCTCTTAGATTTGTTGTAACGGTGCTCCATGAAATAAGATTCTCTTTGTCGTAGCTTGGTGGCAAATTAGTACTATTTCCTTCTTTCTTTTTAGAGGGGAAAAAAAATCCTTCCTTGTTCGTGTACTTTGACATTGTGATGTCCTCCCCTTTCCGTTCTTGACATGGATAATGGCCCTGTGATTCCCTTATTATTTCGATTCTTTGTACTTTATATAGATCCATGTGGTGTCTTATGCAAAGACTCTGATCTTCTCATGCATTTTCCTTCATGTTCATACGTATTTTTTGTGCATATAGAAATTGTTATTTCTTCCGGGAGTTAATTCCTTATGAGTATGCCTGGCTGCCTGCCAGCAGATGATCCCTTGAAGAAGCCCAAGAAGGTAGTGGACGTTGGGTGTGGAATTGGAGGTAGTTCCAGATATCTCGCAAGGAAGTATGGGGCTCAATGCCAGGGCATCACTCTGAGCCCAGTCCAAGCCCAGAGGGCACAAGCTCTTGCAGTCGCGGAAGGGCTACCCGACAGGGTATGCAGCTAACCTGCCCTGCGAAGAAAAAAAGATCACCCAAATTTTGTGAATTATATCATAATGGATGTGCATGCAGGTGAATTTCCAAGTTGCAGATGCTCTGGAGCAGCCATTTCCTGATGGCAAGTTCGACCTGGTTTGGTCCATGGAGAGCGGAGAGCACATGCCGGATAAAGAAAAGGTAATTGTTCTAAAGTCTGAATGCATGCCTCTCTTTGCTTATAAGAGAACTGAGATGGTTGGTACCCTCCCCATTCGATGGAGTTTCAATCTTTACGTTCTCTGGGCACTGAAACTTCTTGTTCTAACTTCTAGTATGCTAGTAGTGCACCGAGTCCCCCCATCTTTTAATTTCAACATGCAACCAGAGACTATTCAGCTGGCAGTTTACTGCATTAGTGAATTGTAGACTGCAAAGGTTGTGTGAGCCCAGTACTTTTCAAGCTAAACTAGATGAACAAAACCTGCATGAGCAGAACCTGTGTTTATCCAGCATATATTCTTCTTCTGTACTCAGTTTGTGAAAGAACTGGTACGAGTCGCCGCGCCCGGTGCCACGATCATTATAGTGACATGGTGCCATAGAGATCTCTTGCCGTCCGAGGAATCTCTTCTGCCTGACGAACTGAATCTGTTGAACAAGATCTGTGATGCATATTACTTGCCGGCCTGGTGCTCAGCCTCGGACTACGTTAAGATAGCTCAGTCCTTATCACTTGAGGTAATGTACATCTTCCTTTCCTCCAACCTCAACCCGCATCCTCCTCGCTTAATTGTCGTATGTTTCAGGACATTAAGAGGGCAGATTGGTCGGAGAATGTTGCTCCATTTTGGCCTGCAGTAATCCGGACGGCCTTGACATGGAAAGGCTTTACATCTCTGCTGCGAAGTGGTGAGTGAATGATCTCCAGCATTTGGTTTGCAGCCGGCTGATTCGTCATTGGTTTTGTCAGACGGTTTAAGGGCTTCTTCTTCTTTTTCTTTATAGGATGGAAGACGATAAGAGGTGCACTGGCGATGCCTCTGATGATTGAAGGCTACAACAGGAAGCTGATCAAGTTTGCAGTCATCACTTGTCGTAAACCTGAATAGATCAGAAGGGGCAGGGCAGGCCATGGGTGCTTAATCTGGATCTGCTTCGTGACTGCGGATTTTGATCACTCTGGTGTGGCATGGAATGACGACCTTCTTTTGCTTTCTTGAGTGGTGAGTCCTTGTTAGTTCAGATAGTCACATAAAGGCTGAATGATGAAGTATTCAGCAATGAATTCTACGCTAAGAGAAGCATCGCTTTGGCAAATCTTGGACTATGATTGTTTAAATTAATAATTTAAAATTATTTTAGCTAATCAACAAGTGAAAATATTTTTTAAAAACTTAATGAGTATTACCTTTCTATATAGAGCTGTAGCCTGTAATTAGAGCGTTGTGCTAAGTCCTTTCAAATTTTAAAATTTTACTTTTTTTACTTAAAAATCATTATTATTTTACAGGTCTAATGCCTCTGTTTAACCAGCAGTTGATTTATTTAACTAAAAAGCTAAAAGGCAGTTGTTTCAGATCCATAAAATTTTAAAGAAAAGATAATCATGATATTCAATTATTCTCCAGCCAGATCGCTCTACAATATTAATTATAATGGTGACTTGAGCAACCATTTAGAACATCATTTGCAACGTGAACCTTCCTTGTAACTACAGCAAATATTTACATTGTCAAACATGAGCAGTAAGATATATAATAAAAGTCTCAATAATTGGTTATCTGCATCATCAAGCAGCATCCCCCCTGACCAATTTTCATAATCTTAACCACAATGGTAGGCAGTGGTTTCAGCAAAATTAACAGTAAATGCTGCTGAATAGTGACAAATGTCATTCACAGGGCGCCAGAGATGATGGAGCACGAAAAATGTACTATTATTTTTTTGCAACGTTTTAATTGATTACAAAATCTCAACAACCTTGCATCATCCTGTTTTACCTCCTTTTGGAATTGGTCAGCGCTGGAATGAAATTGAATATGTTCCCAACCCAGCTATAGCCTGATCTATCCATACTTGACATTAACCATTTATGATCTTCTAATGCTTTCTCCGACAATGGCTCCAAAAACTCGCATTTGGTTAATACTTCAGGAGCAGGCACCCCGTCTATAAGGTTTGTATCGAGTTTAGGTTTCCCTTCTAAGGATTCTCGTGGTCGTTCTGGGAGATGATCGATGGTGAAGGGAGAAACTCCAGGGATAACTTCTTGCTGAAAAGGCAATGCTCTGGCAATCTGCAAGCAGAAATCTATCCACTGACAGACAAGTGGAGATGGGCTTCTGAATCTGCCACCAATTTGATCAGTTTTAAACCTAGTAGCATAAGGTACTGCCTGCAAGATTGAAACACTAAACTTAGTAAGGGTTATTAACTACCTTGAAAGTGCTTCCAGTTTAAAAATCTGGGAAAGAAGAAGTTTGGGAAAATGGAGCTATAAGTTTCCAAGAGTATTAGTCTGTAAGAGAAGGATGCAAATAGAAATTACATAGAGCGAGATACTTAAGTTACAATAAAAAGTAAAAAGTTTATATGTGAATCCAAATCGTACCCACAGATCCGCCCATATACTAGCTCCTGACTTGGGAACAACCACTGCAACATTGGAAATGCGTTTGGCAATAGGAATGATATCACTACTCCATCCTACTGCAACCCAGACATCTCCTACACTAAATGCCTTCAGGTAGTGAACACTGTCAAACAGCCGGACCTACAGGAGAAGAAAGTACAGATTACATACAGCAAGGCCTAGAATCATTTCAGAGATAAAAATTAGTTTCGGATCATATGGCCAAGTATGAGAAACTGCAACTATAATTCAGTATTACCAATATAATAACCAGAATTTATCAGAAATGCTGCAACATATACCTTTTAAATTTATCCACACTGATACAAAGCAAGGCAAAACTAAGTTCAGCTCGCATTTTGAAAATGTAGAATCACAGAAGTGATTGCTATGAGATGTAAAGTAACGATTACAGGTTTCTCATCTTTTGAGCAAAGGCTGTAGACAGTATTCCTAGGCATGAGAAAGGAATACTCTTGTAGCATTCTCACCATGGCACAAGGAGTACTTAAGATGATTCAGACTGCTATGGCAACTTACTATTTTGCTTAATGTGCCCTGCTCATCGTTTCTATTTTTCACCCAAACAGTCAAACGAAGAAATCAAGAAAGAATGAGGAACTAAGTATGGGTGATAATAATGGAAGCTATAAGGGTACTTGATAAGGTAATAACCGTTCGCTAGTATTATTCTGTTTTCAAATGATGGTAATAATCTTATTCCAGAGAATTCTTTAAATGTGGACTATGACTAGCAATACAAGCTAGCCCACACCTACAATGGAAATGGAAAAATGCATGAAATGGTATACTATTTCCAGTATTTTCTTAAAACTTATTGCTTAAATCCAGAGCATGTTAATGACTCTGATACAATTTAGAAGAATTAACCACATTTATAATCATTGTAGAAGCCTATTCTTATCTTGCAACCGCGCATTGATGTCTTCCTTAATTTCTAGGGACAATATCATGAACTTATGGTATGTTCATAACTTAAAGTCATAGCTACTGGAAAGAGATTAAACATGGGTGCAGAGGTTTTTGCAACAAGAAACTCATGCAAAGTAATTCAACCAGTTATCCAAAACAAAAGGTATCATGGCTTTCAAGCATTATCTTGGTTAAACATCAAACAACATAAAATTCACAACATTTAGAGCATACCTGCCTTTGAAGCATTCTTAAATTGTTTAACACTTCTTTCTTCCCACCAGCAACTTGGGTTTCAATGTCTTTTGTGTTATATGATGCCCCCATAAATTTCAACACTGCACCAATCACCTCCCTAGAAGAATCAACCATTGAAATCTTCCCCGCAAGCTCAGCCCTCCATAAATCACTCCAGTCCTATTAATTCAATATCCTAGAGCATCATACCGAGGCATCTACCAATAATCCTATATATATTCAAATATAAAGCATTCTTTCTATCAGAAAGATGTTGATATCAGAGGACAAGCAAATGAAGTTAAAACCATATGGCACATAAATAAGATAAAATATTTCCTTTTGTGATGAAAATTGAGACGAAGAATGAAGTTCATATTCCTCAAATTGAATTGCAATACCTCAATTGGCCTTAAATTGTGCTTTCTGAATTTATTTTTCTTGTATGCTATAACCATGGTGCCCCACCGGTACGGTGTCCCCCATATATAACCCTTCGGATCCAGCTCCCCTTTGTCATTCCTGCATAAAAAAACCTGGGAGACTTTCATAAAACTAAAATGAAAACTTCCCAAAAAAGAAACTAAGGAACCATATATACATCAAACAGTGACCAATTTTACAAATCCTTACGAATTGTGTTCTGTCACAGATCTCTGACATGATCACTAGTTAATAGTTCTACAACCAAGTAACAAATACATTCCAGAAAGCATAACAGAGAACAGAAGCTCTAAATACCAGGGGTCAACAAATCTAATTCGTGAAAGAGGCTCTCACCTTCCATTTGTTGCCTAAACTTTTAAACCAGTCCTGTTCTTCAACATGTTTTATGGGCTCAATTAGACCCCTGCTAATAGCAAAAGAAAGCCAAGAGTCCCCAAGAGAAATGAGATCAGCTGCCATAGCGGACTTTGGCTGAACATGACCTTTATCAGAAGCCGATGACAAATCAGAGACGATGGATTCAAAACTCCCCCGGTACTCAACTTTCAAGTTCAACCTCCTTCCTTGTGATTGCATGAAATCCTGTTTGCCAGAGGAAATCAATGGCATGACAAATTGTCACAAGTTTGCCTCACAAATTTTCAACTAATTAAGATTACTTGAACGGAAAGAAAACCTTGTCATGAGCATCCATTGCATTACCGGCTTAGCTTCTTTATTTAATTTGCAACAACATGCACATCAATCACTCAATAGTAGGCTTAATAGCATCATTTGATACAAGTTATATTATATGCTTCAAGGAAGAGGGAGCCCAATAGTAAACAAAGAAACAAAAGGGGAAATAATAAATGTATATGTACACATGCTTGTATAATTCCAGTCTTTTCCTCCCAAGACGTGTAATGAGGCACCTAACCTTAATCCATGAAGGCGGTATGGATCCACGGAGAGCAACAACTCGTAGAGGTACAGTCAAAGCGTATGTCTTGGACTTCCAAGCCTCCAATGCCGCCATGAACTCCTCATCTTCCACTTCTTTTTCTACGACGACGGTAGAGCTCTCCAATTCATTCACTTAGAAACAAAAATTATTAAGGCGCTTGGTCAGGCATGCGAACTAACGACGTTTCAAAGAAACCAGACTCGATTACCAAAACCAAAACTGTGAACTTGTATAGTCACTATGGACAGGCAAAAGACACAAAACGCAAGCGCTACTAACTCTTGCCAAAAGAGTAAGGAAATCTCGGATACCTGACGAAGTGGCGGCAGTAGAGGGAGCAATTACGGTAGAAGCATGGGCACGGGAGCGGCCGCCGGAGCAGATGAGCAACGCAGCCGAGGCAACGAGGTGAGCCAGCAGAATCGAGTGCTTACTGAGGGTTTCGGAGAAGGAAATCAAGTCCGGAGTCGCTCGCGATCCATTCGATGCGGCAGGGGAGGAGGAGGAGGAGGATGAGGCGGCGGATGGCCGGAAGCCACGCCTAGTTGCCGCAACTCTAATCCTCGGTCGACGGATTGAGAGAAACGAATCTTTAGGGTTTTGAACGTGGAGGTGCAGATCTGGAGCGAGCAAGGACTGGAACTGGAACTGGAACTGGAACACAGCCATTCAACAGGAGAGAAGGGAATCCTCGCAACAGGAAGATCGAGCGAGGATGAGAAGAGAGCCAGCCGTTCACAGCGTGGACGTGGGTTGGGCCGAATTGGATGCACCACCGCGGCCCGTGGGTCTTCGCACCCATTTCGCTTCCGAGTTGTCTCCTTCCGCCATTGGCGAACTCGCGAAACCTGGCGATTGATGGACGGACGCTTATTTTGGCTCCTCCTCCCTCTTCTGGTTGCTAAATTCCAATCACCCACTCCACCCGCCCTGCCCCACTCAGCCGACGCCCCACTAATTAATTAGTTCAAGACCAAAACATTAAGCTAAAACCAACGGAGTCCACTTTCTTTTACATAGGAAAAGAAAATATACTACTTGGAAATTTGTTGATGTTAATCTATCGATCGATCCATCAATGAAATCTAAAATTTCACTATTTCATTCAAATACTTTTAAAAGTGGAAATAATGTGAATGAGTTCTACCATCACAGAAAAATACGATTCCCAGTCACTTCCTCAAACACCCTCTTTGAGATATCATCATCTCTTGCGCGTCGTCAAATGCCAGCGTGAAGACCACGCACGCAGCGACCATCTCATACGCCGTCCCCCCCTTCCTCGTTGGCGTTGCTGGTGCGGCTGTTGCCCTCAATTTTTAATCAATTTTGGAAGCAGCAAAGTCCGGATCAACAACCACTACGCCTCATCCGCTCTGCTCTCTTTTTCTTCCGCCTCCCACAGAATGCGCGATGACCGTCTTGCGAGGTGAAGAAAGCATGTTCGCAGCAGCCAAACTTCCCGTCCTTGCTGCTGCCGCCGCCACGGCCCGCTGCGGTGGCCTTGCCGCGATTGCTCGGGATTCCTAGTGCTCCTCGAGTCGGCTGAACCGATAAAGCGGGACTCCTGCCCGCGCGGGTCTCGAATTCTCCTATTGGCCTCCGCGGGGTTGGGATTCCGATCGGAGGCTGAAGCAAAATGGATGCCATCAGGAAGCACGCCAGTAAGCTGCGGGAGCAAGTGGCCAAGCAACAGCAGGTGCGCGTTTCCATTTTTTTTTTCCCTTAGTGTGATACCTGCATTCTAAAATCTGGCCCTTTCGGCAATTGGTGATTGAAAATTGATATTTGAAGCTAGAGTTAATAAAAAACCTGAGAATTACTTGACATCTTCGACATAGGATTTCTGTCGTTTGGAACACAGAATGTTCAGGGCCTTCAGGCCTCAGTTTATATAATTGTTTTATGATATCTATTGTTGGGTTAACAATCGAATTTTTTATGCAGTGGTAGCGTGCATGAACAGTAGTATGATAAGGGTTCCGTAACCTGGCTATAAATTTTGGGTCTTTTAGTCTCCGCATGGCATCCTCAAACCTAATACCTGTGGTTCTCTATATTGGTGTCTGCTATGAGACTAGAAGTTTTTATCAAAATTATAGCTATACTATGAAGTGATTGGCAGTTGAATGCTAGCTTGCACATACTTTGCTTTTTGAGGTTTATCTGTAATCAATGCTGCCCCGTTGCGAGCAAGGTTGAGTTCATCATCTGAGAATCCGGCTATTATAAACATGCAGCATGAAGAAATAACTTGATTTGCTTCTCTGAGTGATTTCCCTCCACCTTATTTGCAATATGTAATCTTGTTACTGTTGATTTCTTAGCGAATTGATTGAATATAAATTCTAAGATAAGTGTACACATTGCGTAAAACAAGAAAGCAACTTGTACGAAATATTATGTCTCTAAATCTTATTTACTACTGCAAAAAAATTATGAATTGTCTCTTCTAAATGCTATTTCTATCATACCTATTTTTCCTAGATTAAGATTTGTTTTTTTAAGAGAGAATACTAAAGAAATCTTGTTGTACGATATAGGCAGTCTTTAGACAAATTAGTGGACGACTTGGTCCCGATTATTCTCTTGCTGATGAGGCTGAACTCCAGTGTCATAAAAAACTTCAGTTACTGCATGCTTCCACAAAAGCAGCCAAGGTAAAGATAAATGCAACCAGGGTCTCGGTGTGTATTTTTTGTTTGTAATTGTAAGTGGTGAAGGCATGACTTGATCCCAAGACCTGGCTATGACCAAGCCACTTGCAGCTGATTATTCTTTTGTCCTTTTTCCTGATCAGAGATGTAGGGGATGGGATGGCTAACATTTTTGTTTTCATTTAGCATCTTCAACGGGATATTGTCCGTGGTGTGGAGGCATTTATTGCTATTAGTTCTAAGCAGACGGAAATAGGTACTGCATTGTTAAATACCCAGCTTAAGGAATTGTTTTTTGAGTGAAACAGCTTAAGGAATTTTTGACTATCAATATTATGTTTAAACATGATATTTGTCTTTTCAGTAAAGAAGCTATCTGAAGATTGCTGCAAATATGGAACTGAGTATCAAGATTTTGGTTTCCTTCTAGCCAGCGCCACTTTACAGTTTGGTACTTCCCACCTTCTGATGGAGAAAGAGAGGGATAATCTTTTGAGGATGCTCGGGGATCAGGTTATCCATGTCACTAGACTTGCTATTATATGAATTTATTGTTTTCACAACCACCTTATTCTTTTTCCTCCAGCTACTTATGTTTTCACATTTGATCTTTTCTGGTCATAATACTGTTTACATGAAATCCCAAGAAACATGCTGAGAGATATTGTGAACATGTATTTCATACAACTCATGTGTCTTGTTTTTTAAATATTCACTTTCTTCCTCCATAGGTTTATGAGCCGATTCGAACAATGATAACGGGTGCTCCTCTAGAGGATGCTCGCTTCTTGACTTACCGTTATGAACGTATAAGACAAGATGTGGAAGCACAGGTAATAATATCTTGAGATATATTTTGTTCATGGAGGTAAAGAACATGGAGTTAAGCAGGTTAGTTAGTAAACATGTGATAATTAGACAGCAGAAGTAGTAAGACGACAACTGAAGTCGAGAGAAGCTGGTGCTACTGCAGATGTTTCAGCCAAACTTCAAAATGCAGAATCAAAGTTATCGGAACTGAGAACAACTTTATCAGCATTGGGCAGAGAAGCTACTGCTGCTATGATGACTGTGGAATCTCAACAGCAGCAGATTACTTTTGAGCGACTGCTTGAAATGGTATAGCCTTTTCTTAGTTGAAATTCCTCGACTGGCAGTCCGGTCCTATCTTCAAAAGTTCGTATATTTTATATTTTCATAAAAAATTGTTTGCTAGCAATCAATTGGTTCTCAGATTTTGAAATGGGAGGGACAAGATTCATTAGATTGGTTATCAAAAGAAACCTTAAAGTCATCCGAAGAAATTGATAGAAATCAGCTATTAATTTCTCTTTAGTTGGAAGATTCATTGCAGCTCTGTTTCTCTAACCAGGCTTGGCCAACTTTGAGTGGTCCAGCCATAAAATCCAAAGTTAGTTATTCCAGTGGGCCTTACCTATCCCTTTACTTCTTCTCTCTTATCTTTTCGTATGCTGTTCTGAGGTGTCTTTGTAGCACATGATGCCAATATCATATTGCCAGCATTGATAATATTCACAAACTTTTTGATTTTATCTAGTCAGAGTACCCTTAATAATGCTCTGAGGTTGCTGATCATAGGCGTGTATTTATTGTACGCACATGAAAACTGGCACAGCCAGTACATGCATTTATGATTTATAGTGTATCATCAATCTTGTAAGGCCAGCTACTGTAAGAAAATATTTTGCAAGGCCAACGATATGGTCTCTTTTCCCTCAAAAAAATATTAAAAAAAACGACATGGTCTCTTCCTTAAAGCTATTCTTTTATATGCTTTATCATAATCATTTTGTATGCTTATACTTATGTATACATATTACAGTCAGATGTAATTATTCTATGCAAGTCATTTTATCAAAAAAGAAAGTTTCTTTGCATGTGATTGCAGTACTCATATGAACTAAAGATTTGTGCATATTAAATGAATATCATAAGAAATATAGAGATAAGAAACATGGTTTAATTCCATTGCCAATTTAGATGCTTGTGTCTTATTAAGATCTAGGTTTTTGACTTTTCCTACCTAGAAAATGATATTCTTTTTTCTGCTAAATTTCAGGTTGTTGCTGAGAGAGCTTACCATCAGAATGTTGCCAGTATTCTAGATTTACTTCATGATGAGGTACTCGATTTAGTTTCTATGCTAGAGCAGAATTTTATGAAAGCAATCTTACTAACTTCAGTGACCTGTTTATGCATTCTTAGAACACAATTAAGGTGCTGAGGGTATCAACTTATCATTATGCACATCTCTTGTTTATACAATCATCATTATGAGTCTCTTCCTTCTGTGACAGATGATCCTGACCAAAGAAAATCATGAGTCTGCGAAAATGGTTGCAACAACTGTGGCTGAATCTCAAACAGGAAATCAAGATCTAAAGACAAGTGGGTCTCATCATGAGTCTGTCAGACAGGCTGCAAAGACTGAGACCTTGCAAGCTCAAACAGGAAAAGAAGATCTCAAAAAAAGTCAACCTCATCAAGAGTCTATGAAACAGGCTTCAACAATGGAGACTGTGCAATCTCAAAGAAATCGGTCTCTTCATGAGTCTGTGATGCAGGCTGCCGCAATTGAGGATGTGCAATCTAAAATAGGAAATGGAAATTCCAAGGCAACTCAATCTCAACTTGAATCTGTGGTGTCCACTCCTACTGGGACCGTGAAATCTCAAACAGGAAATGATTCAATGCCAGTTCAATTCTATAATGAGTCTGAGGCGATGGCTGCAACAACTGAGACGACGAGATCTCCAACAGTAGACAAAGGTTCCACGACAAGTCAAACTGTTGATTTCCCATCAAATGGTCAGCATCCTACATATTTTGTAGCACAAGTAAGGCTAGCTTCCACAAAAATTCTCTTTTTCCACCTCATTACTTGTTTCTATCTTCCAAGACCTATCCTGTTGTTGTGATCGATGCAGATACTTTCTTCTCTTTAACTTGTCAGTGCACATATATTTTTCTCTATATAAGTACATTTCACGGAATTTCCACGGCCTGCAACTTTTCCGAGCCTCGCAATTTTAAATGTAATCTTAGTGTAGTTTTCGCACATAGTGCACCTGCCTGTGCTGCCCCTGGTTTGTGCACGGTTACAGGAGTTCTGGTAAAATATTACACGACATCCACCCTCTTTTTTCCTTCCTTTTTTCTTCTGGAAGAGGATAGGGGCAAGACCAAAAGTTCATCCCAAAAGAGTTGAAAGCACATAAAAGGAGGAAAGGAAAGAAAGTTTTTTTCCTAGGGCGCAACAAGGTCCAACTTTAATTAGGGGCTGAAGTGAAAAAAAATCAAGATAGAGAAGCATTTGAAATCAAGTAGTTCTTTTCTAAAGCAATACAACTTTTGAACATAATCTGGAGATCAAGTGCTTAGCATGTTCATTTGATGAAAATAGTTAAGAGTGATGTTATAGGCATATAGAAATCGTGGTCTACCAGTAAAAGCTTTAGCTTAAGCTTAAGCATTTCGATTCATAAAATTATTAGGCCAGTAAAATTATTAGACCAATATAGTTTCTACATTGTGAATATGCATTTTTTGCCTCTCAAGCTTTCTTCATTTTTTTCTTTTCAAAGTTAAGATAATTAGCGAAGGGTTTGCTGCTTGCACTTTACAAAATGTCAATTTCTCGACTTGAGATGATTCTACTTGTGGTTTTCTATTATGCTACTTTTAAAAACAATATTTGTTAGTAAACAAAGTTCAGTTGTTGGTACAGTTTTTATGATGCTCATTGTACTTCATGTAGGCTATTCACCCATTTGATGCACAAGCTGACGGAGAGCTAAGTTTATCCGTTGGTGATTACATTGTTGTTCGTCAGGTACGTTTCCAAGAAATGGTCTATGCCATCTATATATCATGCATTTGAACTTTTTACTTTCCAATCCAATACTTTATGTTATTTCCGTTTAAAATATCTGAGTTTTTCTAATTGCTAAATTGCATAAATGATCTTGAACTTTTTTCCAAATAGGGAACAAAAAAGACAGTTCCAGTATTATTTTTGTTTCTTTAATTGTAGAATTTTCTTGTCATGCCCCAACATAAGCACCATTTGCCTGGAGTCAAGACCTCAGCAGTTCATCTGACCTGAAACTACAAAAGCGAAAACATTTTACCTGATACCCATTTTTTCCAAAATTTTTTGACAAAAACTTCCTCATTCTTTCACAATCACAAAGCCCCCACAGTTCATTCATTATTTTTACTCTGCAGTAGAGAACACCTATATTTTTCAAAACCGTGTAAACTTTGAGGAAGATATAAAATTTTACAAGTACCTTTATTCTCACACGCCATGGATATTTGAGGATAACAACCAAGGGGATCAACATAAAACGCTAAGTAGGGGAAAAATATAAGTAGCATATACTACATATGTATATGTTGACCTGTAAATTATCATGTATCACCCATCTGATCATCAGAGCCAATCTCATACCTACACTTCCATGGGTACAATCATATAAATGATCCCTATCACATAAAAACCATCATATTGATACAATTAGATGCACTCTACAATAGAATTCTGCTCATGCAAAACCTGTTACTGTGAATGCTATTAACCTTTTGTGGAAAAGCCATTAATAGAATTCACACCATTTTGAACTGTTAGAGTTCTTTAAGATAATCAGCTTGACTCCCTTTAACTTTTGCCTTCAACCTCAACTATGAAACTTCTTTGCCAGAAATGCTGCCTGACTTGGATTTGGGTCATATTTTTACCAAATCATGTGTGAGAAGAAAAAAATTCTCATACCCGTTTTGATTTGGGTTGAAACTTCACTGGAGTACCTCCCCAACCTATAGGATAAGACCACCTTTCCAATTTATTTATTTTTTTGAAAAGTAAATTGCATTCATTTCACCATTCTGAAATGATACAATGACATCCAAATGGATGTATAAGAAAAGGAAAGAAACAGAAAAGAGAGAAAGAAAACAGAAAAAAAACATTACAGTTGGTACCAAGATAAGGAAAAGCAGACAAACCCAAAGAAAACCGAAGCAAAATATCATCGACATGGTAGAAGAAACACAGCACTTCCCTAATCTTGTGCACCGAGTGTGACTCCTAGCTAAGGCAGAATCTGGTTTGAGGAGCTAAGGAGGCATCTTGTGACTAGTGAACAAACTATAAGCATCAGCTGCTTGCATGGCTAGGGCCCCGGCTGATACTGAAACCCCCATGAAACATCTTCTATTCCTCTCACCCCAAACACTCCAATGCCACACTGCTAGCTGTTCAAGCTTTGTCAATTTTGCAACCTTTTCACCCTTCATGTCCCATGGTGAGAGTGCAATATTATATAAGCCCGCTTGCAAATTCTTCAAGTAGCAATGCCATTCATTTCTTGCATAAGGACACATATAAAATAGGTGATCCCGGGTTTCAATAGCCCCTGTGCAGAGGCTGCATATTTCTTCAACAATGATACCTTTGCATATCAATCGCAATTTGGTATGTAACTTATCTTTCCTCATCAATCAATTGAAAAAATTAATTTTCAGTGAAGACCACCTTTCCAATTGATATATGAAATAGGAAATCGAGAGTAGTGGATGGGGAAAAGTTAGAAATTTCCATTCATTCTGTCAACGAAAAAATAAAATTCGTATTTATGCCCACTCATTGTCTTCTTTTTGTATTGTGTTACGCTCGCTAATTTGTCGGTGGAGATCTTCTATTCCTTGCGCTAGAGAATTCTTATCCCATTGCGTAAGTACTCATGGCTATCTTCATAGGGGACAGTGCCATTATATCCCTCCACCCCTCCATGAATCACCTCACGAAACATGCATATATGGACCTTGATTCCGAAGATAGAAAAGAGTTGGCGGTGGTAACATGAAGTTACTCTCAAGTAGGGCTCGTCATATTTTCCTTGGGATCCTCTTGCAGTGCCTTCTGGACCTTTTTTTGGGTAACTTCGTTGGTGCACCCACATAAGCTGCAAAAGTTACATGCATAATAAGTACAGCTGAACTGAATGACTGCGGACTTCTTCTTTTTGACCTAAAGTGATTCGGGATGTTGACTGCGGACTTCTTCTTTTTGACCTAAAGTGATTCGGGATGTTTTCCTTGTGATGCTTGGTTCCTTATCTTTTCCGCGAATTAACAACCTTTTGTTTGAATCTTGTGATGCTAATTTTAAGAATTTAGCTACCTTTTGTTTCTCTAATGTCTTTGTCAGTAAACTGTCTGGAGATTTATGTAAACACTTTTAATCTTGGAATACTAATGCTCCACAGGTGACACCTAATGGATGGTCTGAAGGTGAAAGCAAGGGAAGAGCTGGTTGGTTTCCATCTGCATATGTGGAGCATCGAGACAAGGCTCCAGCAAGCAAGGTGATAGAATCCCATCTGCTGACATGATCTTTTCTGCAAATCCAAATCCTTGTACATGGTTGCATCTGTGAGTGCCACTCTGCTACTTTTTCCCCTTTTTTCTTCCTATTTTCTTCGCCGTGCATTCATGCTTGTCCAGTTTGAAATCACCTTTACCAAGTTTGAAGGATAAGGTGATGCTAGGAAATTATTGTATAAAAATAAATAGGACTGTGGAATTGGTCATGTTTGCTGAATGCCTGAATCTAGTAGGTAATTGGCATTCATGTTTTTGTACTCCGTAATCGGTGCACTCGTAGAATTATTCTTCTTTTACGGTCTGGAAGTTGGAACATGATGAAAGCATGTGGTGATCTTGTTCAATGTACTATTCATTGTGGCTTAAGTTGTGCAAACGACTCTCTTAATTAACTAAATTTGTCGTTACACTTTATAAGATACCAGTAAGTGCAGCTTAATTTACAAGCTCTGAACTGCTTCCTCCGCCCCAGGACTCCGCGGCCGTCGGCCCGGCGGCGGGACGTAGATGAGCCTCGTCCGCTTGTACAGAGCCAGACTCGAAGCAAATCCGACCAAACCGATCCAAGCCCACCAAAGAAACGTCTTCGCGTAGCACTTCCTCCCCATGCAAACCACCATGCCGTCCCGAAGGTCGGCGGCGACGATCGACGCCGACGGCACCGTGTAGCTGCCATTGGCGTCGTATATCGTCGCGGCGAGCAGGCCGTAGAGCAGAGAGCCCAGTGGAATGTTGGTGATCAGGATGTTGTGGTTGACGCCCAGGCCGTCGGTCCCGAAGAGCTCCGAAGTGACGCACACGGCCGCGGCGAAGAAGAAGCCCGAGCTGAGCCCGACGAGAGCCGTGCCGGCCACCAGAGCGCGCCTGTCGCCCGCCGCCTCTGCCAGCAGAAAGAACGCGAGCGGCGTCGGCGCGACGCCGACGGCGAGCCACCCGGTCCTCGCGAAGTCCACCTTCCTGCGCTCGAGTAAGTAAAACTCAATCGATCTATGGGTCAGAATCGAACGACGACGGCGGCTTACCCTCGGAGGAAATCCGGGGCGGCGGAGAGCAGCCGTCCGAAGAATGAGCAGGTGGAGTAGACGGTGAGGAGCACGGCGGTGTCGGATTGCCTTCCCAGCGACTGCGCGATTTGGCCCAGGTTGTTGCTGTAGACGAGCCCGATCGTCGCGCCGCACAAGTAGGCGGCGTAGTACAACCAGAAGTCGACGCGGGATACGAGCTTTCCGGCGGTGTGCTCCTCGCCGAGAGACGTCAGCCGGCCCTTCATAATCGCATCGCAGTGCCACAACCACGTCGAGGACGAAGGAGGCGGTCGTGGTCGTCGTGCCCCTTCTTCTCTCAATCTGCCGTCGTCGTCCTCGCCGCTTTGGGCGAGTTGCTTCGGGATCTCCTCGTAGTCGTCTCCGGCGCCGCCGGCGAAGTCGAAAATTGTTCGGCGAACCCAGTCGCGCGCACGGAGCACGCCGGCCGGGAGGCAGAGGGGGAGCAGGAGGAGGAGGACGGCGCCGGCGAGGAGGACACGGGCGCTGGAGCCGACGGAAGAGACGGAGTTGAGGAAGAGGAGGTAGAGCCCGGTGAGGAAGGCAAGAACGTTGAGGAGAAGGAAGATGCACGAATCATGGCGGCCGGCGTGCGCAGGTAGATCGGCGACGGGGGGTTGGCGAATGATGGGGAGCAGAGCGGCGGTGGAGGCGGCAAGGGGAAGCACTGCGTTCAGCAGAAGGTAAGAGGAGGAGGAGGAGCCGCCGACGGCGTCGGCGGCGAGGGTGTACAAGGAAGCGCTGAGGCCGTTGAAGCTGATGGTGAGGGAGAGGGCGAGAGGGCGATGGAGAGGGAAGTTGCGGGTGCAGAGGACGAAGCAGACGGTGTTGAACCAGCAGATGCTGCAGCCTGCGAGCAGGCACAAGAGGAACACCTGAAACCCACACAAGCATCAAGGGGGGCGGGCTGTGCGGATGTCACCATGAATCCAAGCTTTTACTTGAAGGTGAGGAAAAAAAAAATTCTAAGAGAGATTTTTATAATTGTAAAAAACATAAAAAGAAATGTAATGACTCTTTTAAAATCTTATTTTATAATTTTAAAATATAAAGAGAAAATTGTCATTCATTTCTAGAAAAAAATAAGAGCTGGTTTTTATTTTAAAATTTTAGATAATTTTTTTAATATATTTTCAATATTAGACAATGTAATTGAAATCCTACTATTTATATTTAATTAGTGTGTAGATTCCTCTCAGTAACTTTTTTTTTCTTTAACTCCTAATTAACTCATCTTTCAAAATATGTTGAGAGTAACTTAAACACGTCCTTAAAATCTAAAAATGAGATACTGTAGTTATCTAAGTAAGATGGAGTCGCGTCAACTTAAGAGGAAGCAGGTTGAAAGTACCGTACAAGTGGGATGGATGAACAAAGACCATGTCTTAAAGCAAGCAATAGCCACTAACCAGTCCATGTTTCTTATCCACTGATTGACTCGAGGGAGGAGGAGGAGCGTTTACTTAGAAAGAAAGAGGGAGCTCATAAATCGAAACCGACGGCCGATGGAGCAACAACTTGGCATTTGCCCGACCAAGTAAAATACACGTACCTAATTTTATTCCTCTGTTCTCTTCTGTTGATTTTTTAATAATTGATTTTGAAGTATTAACGCGGGAGGAAATCAGAACAAATGATTTAATCATCATCAATGATCGCTCACCGGGAAGTAGGAGAGGGAGATGCGGCCGGTGATGAGGAGCCACTGCGCCCCGTACGCGGCGAGGCCCATGGCGGCGGCGAGGAAGAGGACGACGGGGAGAGGGAGGTGGAGGAGGGCGAGGCCGGACGACCAGCCGAAGAGCTTGCCGAGGTCGGAGGCCGTGGCCAGGTAGTTGAGCTGGACCTGCGATATCTCCATCGCCGCCTTCAGCTCCGACGAGTAGGCTGAGAAGTCGAAGTTCGTCCCCGTGAAAGTCTGGATCCACACCGTCGCCGCCGCCACCATCCACTTCCCCGATTGAACCTCCGCCATCACCTTCCCCCCCCACCACCACCTCCTCCGCCCGCTCTCCCTAATCAATCACCCAGCCTGGCCGCCTGTTTCTCGCGTCGTATATATTGTAGGAGGGGGCCGAACTAACAGTCTCCGGATGTTAATTATCAGCAGGAGGACGGACTTCCATTCCTCCTCCTTCCTCTCCCAACTTATAATTATTACTAATTTTAACGGTGGAGCTTCTCTCAGCAGGGTTATTGTAGAGCATCAACCACCAACTCAAACAAAAAGTATTACTGGCACTATCAATACACAGAATTGTACGTTCCTTAATTAATTAGGCTTTTTGATTAGATTAATTAGGCTTTATACGGATTATAAGTTCAGTACTCACCGAGTTTTAAAAAAAACTATCAACCAAATAGTTCCTAGCTACACAGCGTTAATTAATCTGATTAGAACAGTTACAAGAGAGATTATTAATTTAATAGTCACTTACTTTAAAAAAAATTCTTATAAAATTTTTAAAAAATATTAGTGGTTTTATTTTGCATATCATATTATATTATTATGGATTCAAAACCTACTAAACTAAAAATTTATTTTAAAAATAATTTATTATTTAAAATTATAAAATCATCAGCTCATCTAACTAAACTCATTTTTTTTATTTAAAGAATAATTTATTATTTAAAATTAGAAGAAAAATCGAATATATATCATTTTAAAATTAGGAGAATTGAACATACTGTATCAATATATATTAAAGTATTTACAAATTTAAATTATTTATTGTAGATTAAAGTGTATTATTAAGTTCTCTTATTCTCACACATTTTTTTAATTTATGAAAGTAAAAAAAAATTATTGGGCAGAATATTAACTTTTTATAATTAACCTATGTATATATATATATATATTTTTTTATTTAAGTTGTAATGTAAAATTTATTTATATCATGTATACATTAAATCCTTAACCTTTATAAAATTTATGGTCTCATATTTATAATTTAATTACTCTAATCAGATTTGAACTTACGCTGCTCTGTCTCTCTCTGAGCCAATGGTTAATTGTTGTTGAGACGAGCGCACGCAAGCATCGTTCGTGGCACCGAGCAAGACGGCCCTAATCGCGGATGACGACTCGCACCGCACCGTGTGTTCTTCTTCTCTGCTGCTTTTTTTTTCATCTCCGGATTTCTAATCAAATTTACTGCTCACAGACATCGCATATATATTAAGAGTTACATCCTTCCGATCATGGCGATCGATCAAGGTTGACAATATATATATATATATATATACTAACAGATGATTCATTCAGAGGTCCCTGTCTCTGGCGCACTCCGGCGGCGTGACGGGGTACCTCTTACGGTCGTAACAGTAGTTGTAGATGGTGTACTTCTGGCGGACCCACCGGAGGCGGCGGTACTGGAGGCCGTCGAGGTCCCGGAACTCCCTCTGATCCCACCACCGCATCCCCTGGGTGGCGCAGAACTTGGCCTCGGCGGACGCCTCGCAGCCGTCGATGTGGAAGCCCCGGTAGGAGGCGACGAAGGGCGCCTTGGACCAGTCCGTCTTCTCCAGGCCGCCCCTCGTCGCCCAGTCGTCGCCGTTCCAGAGGCTCGAGTAGATCTTCATCGGCTGGTTGAACGGGTACCGCACTCCCAGATCCTTGCTGTTCTTGAACACCCGTATCGGGGTGTCGTCCACGTAGAACCTGCACGGAGTTTGCAGATTAATCAGGCATCGTTCTCGAATCAATCAGTTTTTTTTTTCATTTAGTGGAGAAATTAGAACGGGTACGAAAGTATCGATATCGAACGCACATTGGATAAGAAAGCATGAGCCAGATGAAAGAGTATCGATGCATCAAAGATATGGGCAGGACAACCCCACCAAAACATGGGTTTAGCTGCCACTACTGCTGCTGCTAAGCATGTGAGCATGTGGGGTGTTTGCAAAGAGTGCATCCTCTTCTTGATTCCAGTTTCTCCATGAAACTTTTATCAGATTCCTAAATGGTTAGGCACCATCATGTTGGGTATTTGTTAAAGAAATCCTCCTTGTTTCCTTGATCTCTAGTGCAAGCGCTGCATATCTTATCTACCTACTTCTTTCCTGAATTGTTCAAGATCATGAGGAGAGCATAAAAGAAGAAAAACCTACACGATCTGGTACATGTTCCACAGAATGGAGTAGGAGTGGTAGTCCTTGGTTGGGTCAAACCAGAGGTAGATCCTCTGCTCTCTGTCTCCCTTGCCACCAGTGAACACATTGGTCTGCAGGATGTATGGCTGGTTGCTCCTGTTCCCCAAGAACTCAAAGTCTATCTCATCGTGCTCGGAGTTCTGAGATGAAAGCTGAAAACCCAAGGAAAAGATAGGAGATGATCATTACATGACCGAGAACAAGTACAGTTAGATTTGGTCAGTGTGCTTTTACATAGAAGGCAGTGACTGTTCCAGCGGAATCACGTGGAACCATCTTTATTTGCATACTGAAGTGCCCAAACAAGTAAGAACCTCTTGACTGGAAGCCGGTTCCTGAGAAAAGAAAACACTTCCAGTAGGTAATTAACCGTGAGAGAAAAGAAAAATTAATGTTTTGGATTAATCAGTAATCAAGAGAACCTGTGTTTTTGTCCAGGTAGAGCTGGACCTCATTGCCTCCGTTGTAGTACTTGATGTGATCCTGCGCCCAGGTCGGCACATAGTTCTTCTGGAATGGGACATAAATAGGCTTCCGTGGGGTGGCAGCCATGGTGGTGGTAGTGCTCAGAAACACCATTTCTAAGAAAACAATGCAGCAGCATCTCAGCACAGCAGCAAAAGAAGCCATTTTTTTTCCTTCTTCTCCAAAAGAGAGAGAGGGGGAGAGCATGAGGATAACAGGAGGAGGAGAGGAAGGGGCGCTTTTGTAGGGCAAAAGCTAAGGGGGACTAGAGTGTCAATTTCTTTAATTCAATCCTTGGGGGGCAGCTTTCTGGGTTGCCATTGTGCTGTTGTTCTTGATTGAATATGGATGATAACACATATCATGGTACAGCCATACATGAGCTTGGCCCATACTGTAGATAGATAGATAGATAGATAGATAGAGAGAGAGAGAGAGAGAGAACATATTGGCTGGATAGAAGAAGGAAGCTGCAAGAGGTCACATCAGAAATCTCTCTTGATCAGTTAGATGCAAAATGGTCACTGCAGTCCTGACGGTAAACAACTAAAATTCACTTCTTTTCAAACCAAAGCTGATTGATCCTAGGTCAAGTTTTCAAGCCTAATAATACATTGGCTTTATCTCAGCTCTTCAGCTCCTGATGTTTACAGAGGCCAAACATGTATGAATAAGAAGAAGAATCTCATTCATGCATCCACATGGCCTGCTTCTTCGACAGGCAATATGCATGAGAACAACTCAACACATGGCCTCGGCCGGCGTTTATTTTTATTTTTTCTTATCATTTTTTTTTCCAAATCCATGATTTGTTTAATCAGTTGAACATATTTAGCTAGCCAAAGAGGATCAAAAGGTTTATATACATATTGAAGCATCTGCCTAAAAGAAGACGATGCATATTTGTTTTCCTCCAGTGTGGTGTACACCAATTCCATTGTTCTTCTTCTGGTTCTTCGCTGGATGCAATGCAATGAATATAATTAAAAATCTCGTGCTGCGGTTGCATTTAACATCAGCTCCAACTTTATGAAGAAGCTCCACACATATATAATTAATTAAAAAGGACACTTCCACATGGGGCAGCAAGCAGGTTCTTAATCATTTCATTATCTTGTCCGTCTCCCACCCATCCATGCATGCATGTGTACTGAAACCATCATAATTATTAGGTTATACATATTGATCCATGGCAATCAAAGTGAACACCGCCATTGTCAAAAGTAAATTAAGAAACTTTAGAACAAAGGAACAAGGAAAGAACGCTGCCCTGAGACTGAGGGCACCAGGAAAACAGCAATCAACTGTAATCAGTCAGAATAAAAATGGAGCCGGCTCCCTGTTGCAGAGCAGAGCTGGCAAAGAGGAAGAAGTAGAGACAACTACCAAATGAGGAACTCCTGTTCAGCAACTCCAGCTTAAAGAACTGATCATGTTCTGGCACAGCTCCTTGTTATGACTTTGCCTCTTGGTGCCGACTACGTTGTTATGTTTGATGTTCAGTTTTGCAGCTTAGAGAAGTGATCATTTTGCCTTTCTTAAAGATTTTGGCGGCCATCGGTTATAGTTCAAATTATAAAGTCTCGTGTACCCATTATTCCTAGTAAGAGTGCCCCGGCCTTTTTTACTACACTCTTGTTTTCTATTATTCTCATAATAAAAACTAAGAAGAAAGAACCACATGCTCAAGCATTCAATTGCCTCTAAAGCATGCAGTACTCTTTGGCACATCTTGGTTATGAGATTCTTGCTTCTGCGGACCTCATCTGCCTCCGGAACCTCCTTATGAACACATCGGCAGCATGATCGATCTCGTCCTCAAGGTTGAGTTCCACAGCGGAGCATGCGTTTCCAACTGCGCCCTCCTCCTCCTCCTCCTTCTCCTCCTCATCTTCTTCTTCTTCCAGGTTGAAGAGACAGTGCGTTAGGTCAGGATACTCGTCCTCTTCATCGACAAAGCACTCAGCAGCAAACCGTGGAGCCTGCTTGTTGCGGCCGGCGCTGGCCATGACCGCGTGCATCCTGTCGGAGATTGCGGTCGTCAGGAGCTTCTTGTTTGGGAGCAGCTCGGGGAGGAGCAGGAGCCTCGTCTTCATCAGCAGGCCGGTCCTGCTGTTCCTGACGACGGCCAAGGACTTGGCCTTGAACACCATTCCAAGAACAGTGCTGCCAACCCGCTTGAGGAAACAAACAGCAGCCTTCTTCTTGATCATCTTCTGTAAGGGGATTGAATAAACTTCCGAGCAATGCAAATGGAATTCAACTAATGGCTGAAACTGGACGCCAGCTGAGGTGTGATGGGCCTTGGACGGTATTTGTAGATCCCTCTGCTCGGTTCATTAATCAAAGGGAAGAAGAAGAAGAAAAAGTAGGATGGAGGATGAGAAAGAAAGAACTCAAGCAACCGGTGGAGCAGGCACTCGAACCAAAGATGAAAAGTGATCAGGGAGTGAGAAAAAAAAAATTTGAAAAGGAAAGCAAAAGTTAGGTATGGAGGAGGAACAGACAGGTAATTAACTGCTGAACCTTCTTTTGCCCCATGTAGGATTAAACTATTTACCTCCATTTCAAATAAAATTTCAGGTAAGTCATATTACTGGTGATCTATTTATCGCCAGCTCTAACATCCACTTAATATCATTCTTTATATAGTATTTTCATAATATTATAGTGCATGTATGTATAAATATATATATATACATCAAGTTTTGCATGACTTTGGGCCGAGATCTCGGAAAGCAAAAGCATCAAATTAATTATAATGCAAGTGGAGGTAGTTTCTTTACCTAAATCAAGGGCAGGGGCAGAGAAGGAAAAGGAGGAGGACATCACAATGGAGTTAAGAGTGGGTTTGAATTAAGCTTGTCAATCTTTGATTCGACCCCCTCCTTAACATGTGATTTATTAATTATCAAGGAGTGGAATTAATTAATTAAAGCTGCTTCCTCTAACTTTAGAGATAGAGATAGATAGATATATTTGACTCACCCTTAAAATTATATACTTTCTTATTTTTACTATTATCATCGATATCATATTTAACTGATTAGAGTAATTGAATTCTATAAGTTATTAGAATATTAATCTCTACTTAAGAGATTATGAGTAGTTTGCTCATTTGATTAGAATAATTAGGTTTTATATAAAAAGTTACAAGTTTAATACCTATAAAAAAATAACACATCAAGCATCTCAATAGTTATATATATATATAGATATTCAAATATTATTGTTATGTAACTAATTATTTAGTAAGCAAATAATAAATGTAAATACTAATAATATAGTAAAAAATACTAAAAATAAATAGCATTGTAAATAGACTTTAAAAGGTATTAAGTCAATTAATTTTCTTCTTCTTTTCTGCCTTTCACATTTGACCTACTTTATATATCGGCAATTACTTCCTTTTTTTTTAAAAAAAAAAACAATAAGCCGAAATTGAATTCAATTTTGGCGTGGAAATTAATTCATATTGGCAGCGACAGCTACAGCAGAAATGGCCGTCGATTGATCTGTAGAATTCCGTCGGTGCCTTCGCCTTCGTTGGATATAAACTTCACTTTAAGCTCATGATATTTAATGCTTTTGGGCTATACATGTAACTTGGGAGTGAATGAATCAAAGCAGTATTCCTGCAGCTGAACTGGCCTTGTCAGGAAAGGCAGGCAAGGAAGGGGGATGGAGAGCTCTTACGCACCTTCTTCCTCCTCCTCCTCTTCTTCTTCTTCCCTGGTCCACCTGCTCCTCCCTTTAATTTTCTCTGTCTCCATCTCCTTTTTCCCTTCTCTTCTGCACTAAGTTATAAGAGCTTTAATTCTTTGATGCATGTTTTGCTCTCCACGATATCCACGTTGATTACTTGTAGGCGCATGATCGAACGATCCATCGATCGATCGCCCATCGCATCTATAAATAATAACCTCTCCTCCCGCCCTCCGATCGATCCCATCAATTGGGCTCCTCTCCTCTCCCCTCCTGCGAGGTTGCCCGACCTCGCAGGAGATCGCCCGCCGCCCATGGAGCTTCACTACCCCCACGCCGCCGCCAAGAAGCTCTGGAACTACCTCCGCCTCGCCTTCTTCGTGGCGAGGTCGAAGGGCTTCGCCTCCAAGCGAAGGCTGCTCGTCGACATGAGCCTGCTGATGAAGCGGGGGAACAAGCTCCTCGGCAAGTCCCTCGCCGCCGTCCTCACCTTCCACCACCACCACCACCACTCCTCCCGGGAGACCCCCTCCTTCTTCGGCCGCCGCGAGTACGAGTTCTCCTGCAGCAACAGCCCAGCTAACCCTGTTTTTTACCACGGCGGCAAGGCGCAGCAGCGCCGACACCACCACTACTTCCCCTGCCTCCATGCCGACGTCGCCGTCGAGGACGACGACGCCGCCGCTGCCGCCGTGGTGCTGCCTTCGAGAATCCAGTACTCCTCCTCCTCCTCCTCGCTCCTCCACTACTCCCAAGAACTCGCGTCGTCGTCGCTGATCTCGTCGCCGTTGGTCGTCAACTACCCGTCGAGGGACGACGAGATCGACGAGGAAGACGACAAGGTGAGCGGTCGGGAGGTGGACGACGAGGCTGAAGAGTTCATCAGGAGGTTCTACGAGCAACTTCGGGCGCAGAGTCGTATCGCTTTGCTTCAGTATCAGGAATTGGAGTATATTTAATAACAGTCTGATATATAATATATATCATCTATCTATATATATATATAAATAACACGAGATTGCCTGTCTACTGCATTACATGTACGTGTATAATAATATCCATCGATATAACCTGCTTGCTTCATTAATTCTATGAATTATATATAAAGCTTCCTTCAAGCATTATCTTTGTTAATTAGGCGCATTATATATATGTATATATAACACGGAGGTTTGAAGTAGAAATAATCTTTTGACATCTAAAAGGCGCAATCATTCTTTTTTAATATATATATATATATTAAAAATTATATAATAAAAAAGTTTTCTAATTATTTTAAAATATAATATTTTTTTACTATTTTTTAATTACACTAAATATTTTTACTAATTTTAAAATGTTGGAGAAAATATTTTATTATTTCAGAGTATAATAGGTAAAATCTATAATTAGACTAAACTATTGGGCGTTAATTGCCATTGATATATATATACACACGCAGCACCAACCTCACTCATTTAGGATAATTAAATATTAAAATTATATAAGAAGACTTTTTTATTTTAAAATACTAAATTTATGATAAATAATTTTAAAATTTTGGAGAAAATATTTTTATTATTTCAGAGGATAATAGGTAAAATATATATAATTAGACTAAACCATAGGGAGTTGATTGCAATTGATAAAAACCCCAAATCCCCCAAAAAGCGAGTCGCCCGGTGAGGATTGAGGAAAGCCATTTGCGCAGCAGCGGAGGGAGGCTGCTCTCTCGCCCGTTCGCATCGCATGGGCAAGCAAGGGAAGCAGCGAGCCAAGGAGCGGCGGGATCAGCGACTCCATGAAATCTCCGAGCTCCGCAAGATACCCTACTCCCCCCTCCACAGGTGCGCGCTCTCACGCCCGCCGGCCACCTGTTTGTCGAATTGCCTCACCACCTCTCTTCCTTTTTTTAATTTTTTTCCCCCAGATGGTGGTCGTCGGAGACGGTGGCGGTGGTCACGGGGGCGAACCGAGGGATCGGGTATGAGATCGCGCGGCAGCTCGCCGCCCATGGGCTGCGCGTCATCCTCACCGCAAGGGACTCCGATCGAGGCCGCGAGGCCGCGGACGGTCTGCGGGGAGAAGGCCTGGATGTCGAGTTCCGACAGCTTGACGTTTTGTGCGCCGACTCCGTGGAATCGTTCGCCGAGTGGGTCGGTGACAAGTATGGCGGAATTGACGTCCTGGTGAGGTTCCTCCCATGTTTTTAATGCCCCCATGACTCCTTCTGTAGCGTTTGTTGTTCCTCCATAGCATTTAAAATCTCCACAGAGTTACTAGAAAAAGAAGCAGAGGAAGCACTCGTAACCTTGTTACGTTTTATCATCGAATTCTTATCTAACTCGTCATTGATCCTGAACAAAGAACCCAACCTGTAGAAGAATAATTAGATAGAGATATATATTGGGCTTTTCTAGTTGTAATTAACCATCCACATTGCTGTAGCCAATGTCAATATGTTGAATTTATCAAGGGTTGCATTTTTTTTTTGGCCATTACCTTTTCTTTGTGACTAAGATCAGTGGTTATGCAAAAGGTCAAAGAAGCTCACTTTGTGTACATGATGTAATTGTATTCAGAACTTATAAAAGATTTAATCTCAACAAAAAATGTGATTTTGAGCTTTTTTTGATGTCCTTAATTATGTTACAGTATTGTATCATTTCACACCAGAGCTATAAGAATTTGCATTATCATTTCATTCTGCATCACTTGCATCTGCTTACCATCAATCTACTCTGTTTGCCATCAATCTTGTTGCAGGTAAACAATGCAGGAGTCAACTTCAACACTGGTTCTACTAATTCTGTTGAATTTTCTGAAAAAGTGATCGCAACAAATTATTTTGGAACTAAAAGGATGATAGAAACCTTGATCCCGAAGATGCGTCCCTCTTCTTCTGGCGCCCGAATACTCAATGTCAGCTCAAGACTTGGCAGAGTAAATGGCAGACGAAATGTAAGACAAATAAAACTTATAGAAATGCTTTTCTTGTGTTGAAAGTGTGGAAATGGACACACTGTTATACTTTTAAATGCTCACTGTATTGCTACTCAAATACTCAACTTATGACTGCATATTTCTAAGGGATTGCTTTTTGACAGAAAGTTGGTGACACAATTTTAAGAGAGCAATTACTTAAAGATGACTGCCTCTCGGAGGAGTTGATTGATGGTATGGTTGCTAATTTTCTACACCAAGCGAAGGAGGGAACTTGGACATCAAATGGCTGGCCGCAAGTGTTCACCGACTATTCAGTATCAAAACTGGCAGTTAATGCTTACACCCGACTATTGGCAAGCAAGCTTGCTAGCAGACCTGATGGTCACAAGATCTACATAAATTGCTACTGTCCGGGTTGGGTGAAGACTGCTATGACAGGTTGGGAAGGAAATTCTTCGACGGAGATTGGTGCAGACACTGGAGTTTGGGTTGTTCTCCTCCCCTGCCAACAAGCTACCACAGGCAAGTTTTTTGCTGAGAGACGTGAGATCAACTTTTGAGTTCGATTGCGTTTATATAGCCACCAACTTGGGCTGTTCTCAGTATTCCTGTGGAAACCGTTTATGCTATCTGAATGATGTATCCTTGGCATTGGATAAGCCAAGTAGATGGTGCTAACTGCTACATCCTGTAAACTTCAAGATCCATTCATGTTGTATGATGCTGATCAAAGCTTAAGTTTGGAGCGCCAGTTCTCGAGGTCACTTTGAGACATGTGATGATCATCACAACAACGACAACCGTCCAGTGGAAGAGCATGACTGCAAGCAGCTGAAAATAAAGTTTGATCAAGACAGATACTGACGTGATAATTTGCACTTCTGTTCAAATTATGATGAACTCGCTGATATTCTTGAAGTTCAAACTTGAGTTTGTCTTTTTTTTATCTTGATCTTATTTGGGGTCGTAGAACATGTAATCAAATAAGCTTTGACTGAAATAGAAGAGATAACTCAAGTTTTGGGGGTAGTTTCACCATTTGACCTTACTGCGTCCTAACATTATTCAATAGTTCATACACAAGCGTGTAACAAAAAATTTTTTTAGGAAGATGAGGAATAAGTGCTGAATTATGAAGGATTTTTTTTTCATCATGTTTACACAGTAGGTGATTACAATTGAAGATGATCAGGTTTGGAGGGTGGAGGTCTGAATTTTTAATGGGGTTGTCTTAGGAAAAAGGAAAAAAAAATTCTCTCTTATATAATTAAATTCTCTCACTAACAGGATCAAAACACAGGACCTCCTGAGCTGGGATGACATGTTAAAGTTAGATCAAGTGACAACTATTTCAAAAGAAAATAATTCATTCATTCATATCCTTAACACAATACAAAGTTTGCATAACCAATAGATGACACATAAAATCAAGAGCTGAAGTGAACTAAAGCAAATCATTAATAAAATTGATGGTACTCTCGATCAACACTGAATCATTATCAAAAGTCTGCTACCAAGTCACAAGAATGATGAATTTTATCACGTAGGTCTCCAAATCATTGTTTCGCCAGCTTATCTGAATCCAAGGGAGAGAACAAATGGAATTGACTTAAAGAGTGCATTGACGTTTATGGTAAAAGAAAAAGAAAAATGAAATGGAAATATCGAATTAGGATGGAGAAAGAAGAAAATTACTAGAAGAGACATTAATTGGGCAAGGCAGGGCTATTTGTGGCTTTCATCACCAGCTCTTCGGTGGTGGTGCCAATCATCTCATTGGCACGCTTCAAGGGAAGGCAGTATATTCTTCCAACGGAATCCTGATGAACAATGAGCATGTCAGTAATATACCAATCAGATCAGTATCATAACGCTCTCTCTTATTTATCAAGTCAATGTCTGCACAGAAACAGTACTCTCAACCCCGAGAACATCTAGCTGCAATTACATTGCAGGAACGGTCGAACCTTCAACTATCAGGTTCGACCATTGATCTGTTTGGTGTTGAGCATCTGAGACATTTGAAGGTTAATGACCATGGCAATGCCTATTTGTAATCACACTGATAATGAATTTCTGTCGAGAGTATATACTTCTGTCTATGACCTATGTTGGGAAAAGATATTAAAACTGCATGAAGTTGACTAAGAGTTGGATCTGCAACTTGAATGGCATGAGAAAAAAGGTTAGGACCGGGGAACATGTATGCACTAGGCTTTATGTGTCAAGAAATGCTACCATGGGTCATTGAGTTGCAACACATTTTCATCCAAATCTGACCAAATCACAGATTGATTCTTTTGGAATTATTGAACAATGAGACATCAAATTGTTGCAAAGAATTAAAATGGGTTGCCTCTAATGAGCAAGTATTTTGGAAGCTTACTCTTGCGACAATTCCGAGCCTCTCTAACTTCTGGACTGCATCCAGAACCTCAAAATTGCATTGGATTCCAAACTCTTCCTGAATTAGTTCTTCACACCAAATGTCAAGATCCTACATAACGATCAAAGAGATTAAGAAATCTCACAAGATCGAACCATGAAATTAATCTTGGATGACAGATTGAGGATAAGATGGTCATTAAATAAACAATACCTGAATTGTGGCCTTTCCCTGCTCCATCAAAATAAAGTAAGAAACTATAACCTCTTTGACCTGAACTTGCAAGGAATTCGTTTTTTAGAAAATAGGGAGAACATCGTTGAAATGTTAATCGAAGTTCTTGATTAATGAACTTTGTATGCAACTTACTTCCTGTTGGATGACATCATCACACAAGTGCAATAGTGTGCCTCTACCACTATCCAATTGTTTATCATACATTGACTGGGTGATTAGGTTCCTGTAAGTTTCCATGTTTTGCTGAAACCTGTACGATTGGAAATTTAAAACAATTGAAGAATAGTTGGAGTAACACAATAGCATTAGAGAACGATTTAAATACTCATCACGTGGACATTGCCTCACCCCTGGCTGACCCTAAACATAGGTTCTGTAAGCTGGTTGGCCACCCTCAAGTGAGGCATTCACTTCAACCATTAGCCAACTAAAATTACTTTGAACTAAAACACCAAGAACAATGTAAATCCTAGTTTTTAGAGGAAAATGCAATCCCTAGTTTGTTCAGTCTAGCTGTTTCTTCCTCTTTAGTGAGTCACTATAGAGATGTGTGAATTTCTATGAGATGAATTAGATGTGAACTGGGACAAGAGAAAAGCTGAAACAAGACCAGCGCTGTAGATTTTTTTCCCCCATTAAAGTTAGTTAAATTTCAATAGGGTTGTCCAACCTTCATTACTTACCCTTGACAAAGAAAGAGAGTTCTAACTGAGACAAAAAGGTTGATGCCACAAGACAAAACTCTCCTATGATATGAGTGGTCCTCGATGTACTCTATATTGGACACATGGATTAGTCGACTAATTTTCCTTGTTTCAGTCAATGTCACACAAATGCAGATCTAGAAAATGATGTTTTGGGGATTAATTCTTCGGTTATTTTTTACTATAAGCAATATAATTGATGCCTTTTAAACAAACATGAAAGTATTAAAAACACATAAAAAGATAACACCTAAAGAACAACCGTATGAAAGAATCCAGAAGATCTTTTTTGAATTCTACTCAAGTACATTTTACTATAATTATCATGCCCTAGCACCAAAAATTGCATGAGTAGAAATTTCCAAGAAGTGCTTACGAAAAGTAGAGTTTAGCACAATAGCCAACAACACCAGAAAGGATAGCTATAACAACCCAAATATCTGCTTTAGGCATTTCAATTGAACTAACAAGGGTAACCTGCAATAAAAAAAAGAGAGAACAGATAAGCAGAAATAGGACGTTCACTATATAATTTAAAGTTTTAAACTAATATACACTTACAAGCCCAATTATGACAGATATGAGAAACTTGACCCAGTCCATTGGGGTTAAAGTTGGGTTTTTCTTTTCAGGCTGCAACACATATATAAATATCAAATATCAGGTCGAGTAGGAAATTTACTCGAAATGGTGCGATAAAATCTTTTCTATTATGTCAAAACTTCCATATGTGCTAACCAATACTAACTCCATATCAGCCATAGGGATATTTTTATAGTGCTTCACAAAAATTCCTCGATCTGTCTTGTTGTTGGAACCAGCTCGCCTGTATATATACCAGTTAAGACAGAATAAATAATAGCTCAAATATTAATCGTGCATAAAGTTCCTTCAACTTGTTGAGTTTTTCTTTTTCAGTTTCATATATATTCGGTTGAATATTTCTAATAGGAGTTTCTTTTTATCTTTCTAAAGAGAAAGTACAAATACCTATAGACAACAATCATCCTATCAAAAGTAGGCTCCTGTATCATAAGTTTTCCAAGCAAATTTCGCATGCTGCATGAGCATCCATGAGAGAAAAAGAAAAGATCAGGTCTCAAATCATGAAATCTAATACAGAGAAACAAAAAAATCAATGGGAATATAGATGCAACATAAAACCTCAGTTCCATGTTTTCAATTCTAATACGTTCAACAAACATATCTGCTTCTTCTGTTTCACGAGTATGTTCATCTGTTTTTTTGGGACAACTCCTTTGTTCTCTGTTTGGTCTTCTTGAAAATAGCATTTGTAGCCTGCACCAGTTTCAAATAGTAAGAAACCCAATCATTAGATAACAGAAGTATGAATAAATAATAACTATAAGTACCTTGTTTTCTTAAGGAACCACAGCCAAATACGAGAAATGATCATGTCCAGTTTCTCCATCATAAAGTAGTCAGTTGTTTGATCTATTCCAATGCCACGACGAAAAATTACATACTTGCAACAAATGAAAACTGCATTAGTGCATGATCAGAAAAATCAAAGCATGAATATTAGATATTACCACACTGGTTTACTTGAATACTTAAACACCTTTTTTTACTGAGGAAAAATACAGGTGCTCTTGAAGAAGTTTTAGCAAAAGTGCAGGATACTGAATGGTAAGCCATAGGTTTCTAATATTTGATTGCGTCCAACTCACTAAGAAATTAAAGGCAACATAGACATATGTGCACAGCTGTTCTAGATTATGCATATCTTAAAAAAACATATCAAAAGAACAATTTAAATGCCTAAGAGCAAACGAGTATGCCCTAATATTGCTAGGTCATTATTTGAAAAGGTAAAAAGTATACCCCAAATAAGTTGCCTTGTCCATACCTTTAAGTATAAGATTCCAATTCATGATGTGTATAGTAGCATCACGATGTAGATCCCAAAAAACATTAAAAAATTGAGTTTACAATGCAAGATACAACAAAGCCACACCTTCATTTGAAGAAAGTGGAAGATAACATGTAAGAGCATCAATTTTTTTATGGAAAATAATGTTCAAGTTGGAACGTGTAAGAGAGTTGCAACTATCTGGACTTGTCCCACTACATGTAACAACAAAACCTATTTGTTACCTTGTCGGAGAATTCTGGAAGGTTCTCATGAGGATGCTCTTTAAAATACCTTGATAAGAGCTTTTTGTCAAGCTGCATCCAGAAATTGTTATTGGGAGCAAAAGTATTAATATGGAAGAAAAGATATATAGAGTCCAGAATCCTTTTCTGTTCTGTTAATAACGTATGCACAGACCTTGGATTCATCAACTTTGATAGGAAGATTCAGTAAATACTGCCCAGATTGGGCAACGTCAATTTCCTCATCAGTCACTATATTAAAGTTGCTCTTTTGCATAACCTGCATAGTGACAAGGGGTGATAGATTGTCTTGAGATGGAAATCATGAAGAATTTAAACATTATATTTCTAATGTGAGATAATTTTCCACTCATAAAAATAACTCTTTCAATTCATCGCTCAAGTCTTCATCATTCGGTGCGTAAAGGAAAATTGAAGCTGACAGAAAATGAATAATGAATTTCCTTAAAGCAGCAATGGCATGCTCCCGATTCAGCATCAGCTAAACTATCTAGTTCTAATAATGAATAACTCCTTTATTGGTACATGTATCTGCGGGCTTACAACTGTGCAAGTTTCAAAACTGAAAAGCCTGAACATGTCATCAATTGTGTAGTTCAGCAAAATGGATGTCTTAATTATTCATGTAGCTCAACAAGACAAATATAATCATGAAACTGAAGCATTCCATACCTGAATTGATAGTTACAAGGTGAGGAATAACAATAGAGGTAGTAGGATGGTTGCATTAGAAAGTCACCTGGAAGAAGTATGTCAAAAAGTTTTGCTCAAGTACATCAATCTCTTTAGAAGTTAAGTTCTGCTGCTCCAGTCTCTTGGCACCATGAACAGGATCAAATAGGGAATACAATTGCTGAAATAACAAACTTTCAATCATGCAAACATGCATAGTCTAACTTTCCTTAAGAAACAAAACATTAAACACACACAATTACAGGCCGAGCATCAATCAAAATTTCTAACTACGAACTACAGAAACTGCAAGCCTATACCATTAGGTCTTCAAATTGTAGTAGGTACCAAGCTCTGATAGTATACTCAATTCTTTTACAAAGTTTTAAAAATTCTGCCTGATCCGAACTATGCTCTGCAATAGAATAAAAAAATATGAAAAAGGCAGCTCAGTCTAGAGTATGGATGAAGCAAGATACAAGGAAAGAAAACACCAACGATGTAATAGTACAATTTTATCATGATATGCTGATGAATGCAGAAAGACACAAAACATGACTTCGGTAACTTATCAAATTTAAGGTGAAAGAACAGAAGAAGAGTGAGATAAATGTAACAAAATTCAATTGGAGAAAAAAAACAAGAGTTCGTCACACCATAATCAATGAGAAAAGCCTCAGAGAATTCAGATATATCAATATTTTAACCTAAGCCATTTGATTCTTTAACATTACATTTAATTACTTCAGGAGCCCAATTTATCTGAACATGTTCTCTATCCATATGTAACACACTATTTGGATTCACATGAAAGGCAAGTGTGTCGTGATAATTTTGGAAGATTGCATAGGTACTAAAAAGTTCTTAGAGCTTATTCTCTCTTCGCATGTTTTTTTGTCAATTTATCACTGCGTTCATAGTTCATACTAGTATCTGCTGCAACCACTATGTTTCTAGCATCACAAAATGTGAGTAGTTTTTAAGGATCTGAGGATCTGAGAGGCTTCTAGAAGATTGAAACAACCTAATCACGTGACAAAGTATAGGCCAATATGACCATGGAAATTCCCATCCTTAAGCTAGCAGCCTCTGGATCTGTATAGAGAGATATGACTCTAGGTTCGAATCAAGTTCGTTGGCTTCAAATAAATCAGAATGGAGAAATTTTCAACAGGCAGGTGGTGAGCACTATATGTGATGGCTATAAGAACTAGAAATTTCAAGAGCAGCTCCAAAACGGTAAAGTAAAATTTCCGTCAATCGACAAAACTCTAAAGCCACCATCATTTCATTTCATGGTTCAAATAGTTCACATGATCTCTGGTACTGAGCCTTAACGCCCTAGCCAGGTGAGAAGTACTCACTTCTCAAGTAGTTCCTAATCAGTCGTGTAAAAGTTTACAATAAATCTGTATTTGTCTGAACACTATGGCACACAGCAGAGGAACATTAGATTTTTTTTTTCTAGCAAATGGGAAAATAAGGGGCTTTAATCATCTCATGTCATCCCATATACGAGGCAACAAAAGTTGGATAACATCGCCGTAGCTGTGCCTCAAACTTTTCCAATCAACCATACAATCTTGAGTTCCCTCCTACGACGTCGTTCCCACTCTATTGTCTCATTTTTAGTGGCAAAATCATAATGAAGAAAAGAAAGAAAAAAAGAGAGAGGCTTTTTGAGTAATTACGCTCTCATTTTTCTTTTCCGAACCACACAAGCACATCACTTCCAGGGCAAAGAAAAACATAACCATTCTACGAATGCTCAAAGATCGCCCGTTCAAAATTGCGTGAGATGGGAGGAAGGAAGAAAGGACATTTTTACCAATGAGGTCGGCGAGCTTCATGATGAGCTTCGGCTTGAGGATGGGAATGACGGATTCCCGCTCCAGCCGGATCACATCTTTGCTGCTTCTGCTGTTCTCAACCGTACCATTTCCTCCTCCTCCTCCTTGCATTTGGTCGATAAGATCCGAGACTCTGAATCGCCGACTAGGGCTTCTGGAATCGACGACTAGTAGGCGGTAGAAGAGGAAGACCGTAACGGAAAATGGAATGCGACCAGATCACACACCTCGGATTCGCACCCGACGACGACGAATACGATTAAAATCCGCCATCAACCTGCAAATTTACTCCTCCTTCAAAAGTTTCGGGAAGTAATTTAATTTTTTTTAGGTTTAACTACGCACGCTCCCAGTAAAAAAAACCCAATTCTTCCTGCATCATCACTTCCTAAACTAACACTTTGCTTTTTTTAATCTCACCCAAAAAAAAAAAAGTAAAAGAAAAGTGTTCAAAGCACACCGACCTGACATCGATCTCCCGAAGTCCTTCGGCTGGTCAACGACATTTCCCATTTTAAGAGCTTCGCCTTGAAAAAGGAAATAAAAAATTTACCTTTCTCTTTTTTTTTCCTTTAATAATAATAACGATAATTTTATTCATTTTGTTATTACCTGTGCCACGTGTAGTGCAGGGTACTGACGTCATGATGGCGTCGGCCACATATATATACACACACGATTAACGGGTTAATGGGTTAATGGGTTAATGGGTTAGTGGATGGATGAGCCCGTTTCGGGGGTCCTGCGTTCAACGTGACGTGAGTGGGGGAGGATATAAATAAAGGTAATTAATAATTAATGAGTAAGCCCACAACAAATGATGCGCCGCATGCATGCATGCATGCTGAATGTAATCAAATCCCACGTGGAGTACAGCGAAGAAAGGAAGACGAGGACGAAGTCGACGGAGGAATTAACAGATTAAATTATTTGCAGACCGTCGGAGAAACTGAAGACATTTGCTATTCATTTATCTGTTCATAGCGTAAAATATTAGAAAAAAATCCATATAGTATTAATATGGAATATAAACTCTATAACATTAGGTTCCGTATTATATTATTATTATTATATTTTTAAAAGCATCTTTGCTATTTAAGGAACATCGATCGAACAAGCATTCTATTCACGTACCTCTGATTAAATTATAATTATATTATTATTATATTATATCATATAATGAAGTCTTACTCTTACCACATTCCTACGGAAGGATCACGTCTTTGGATTCAACTCATAGAATTTTTAAAAAAAAATCTTTTACTACAGTAGTATAAAATGTGTATGATCAATAACTATCAATGATAGGTGATGGATTTAATATTCACTGTTATGATATCTTTTCGGTATTATTGAGTAATTAAATGCTATGTATGCAGTAAAGAGAACGGTTATACATAACAGTCGAAGCATTATTATAATAATTAAATATTGTAGTGTACGTTGGATAAACCGATTGGTTGCGATTTTTTTTATAAAAAAGAAAGTGGTTAGAATTAAATGTATTTGAAATAAAAATAAAATTTTACTCACGATTTTTTTCAATTTATTATTAGGCGCCTTTTTTTTTTCCTTTTTTTTTGGTGGAACGAAAGAGAAAGGGGGAGGGGGAATTGAATTCCATGGGCATTCCATTCACAATGAGGCGCAGCAGCAGAAGCCACGGCAGAAGCAGGGAGGGAGCGGCCTCTGATGCGCTCACCTAATCGCCTTTAATGGCGGTGGCGGAGGACGATGGTGGATGGCATTTAATGCTGCTGATACCGCCT
Source organism: Thalia dealbata (assembly GCA_030544415.1). Taxonomy (NCBI): domain Eukaryota; kingdom Viridiplantae; phylum Streptophyta; class Magnoliopsida; order Zingiberales; family Marantaceae; genus Thalia; species Thalia dealbata. The sequence continues at coordinate 3,027,376 of CM060454.1, forward strand.
CTGCTTATACTGCTGCTGGTTGACCTTCCTCGCGCCTCCACCACAAGTTTCCCCCCCGCCTCTTGCCATCTTCGCCTCCGCTTCCGTCCGTGCATCCGTCGGGTTTGCTCACTGCTCGCGTTTGTCGTCTCCTGAAAGGTCCACCCCCGCTCGCCCCCCTCCCTCTTAATTCCCCTCGTTGGTGCATAAATTGAAGGAGGGGGGTACTTGCTTCTTTACTCGGTAGGGATAGTCCGGGAGAGACGATGGAGAACGAAGGAGATGGTGGCTTCGGGGACGGCCGCAGCGCGGAGGAGATCAAGAGGGTGGCTACGATGAGATCCTTCGTCGAGGGACAAGATCCGGCTGCAAAGGTGCCTTCTTTTGACTATTAAGTGCGTAAAAAATTGTCTGCATTGTCTCTGGATATTTCATTCGACATTGGAATTTCTTTCTCTTCCGGGTTGGAAATTTCAAAAGATTCAAGAAAAATAGAAGAAACGAAAAGTGGGAGGATCGAGTACGATTGGATGATGAATAAATCATTGGAAATGGAAAGAGCACTGAGTAAAAAATTATTAATAGGAATCTAGATTAACACACTCTCTGTAAATTTTTCCTTTTAAAAGGAGAGAAAATTTGTCTGCTGCCTTCCCCACCTATCTTATGAGAAATTGTGTGCCTGCAGGATGTGCTACTATATTCTTCGTACCAAAGGGCTAATTAAGCTGGTTTTTTTTAATTAAAACAGCATGGTGTTGGTAGAAATATGCTGAACTATTTATGGGGATATATGTTGAACATTGAGCGGTATTATCACCACTTTTTGCATTTAAGTTGCATGGTCCACCCTTGTGCTATGCATTGAGTTTATATTTACTGAAATGTCCCCCTACCCTTTTTCAAGTTGCAAGTATCAATGCACAACGTGCATATGTCTGCCAATTTTGGTTTATTTCTAGTTTATACAGCGTTTCTGACTTACCTATGGTCTCGAGCTTCAGACCTTCGATTCTAGGTTTAGAAATTTTTGTTGCATTGAGCAAATTTTGCAACAAGCTGCTAAGAAAGTGAACTCAATTTGCCGAAGAACCAAGCTTTGCTTGCCCAAAAGGAAGCAACAGCTCACATTCTAGTGAAAGAGTAAAAGAGCTTAAGCAGTTTTACTCTACAATTCTTGTGGTCCCTTTAATTAGTGGCCGTATTGTTTCACAGTACCTACAGAGTGAATAATCAAATAGGGTTTTAAATACTAAGCATAGCAGACTGGTACACTCGGTATTTACTAGGCTTATTGTGAATTGGTACACAATCCACCTGATTTCAATGGTTCTCACAATAGTGGCATGGTGCGATGCACATGGCACACCTTGATACATGGTGTGTGAGGGCGGAGTATGTATTAGATGGCACGCACCTAAGACTTGCAAAAGAAAAAACTTTATGATTTTTTATTGGGGCAAATATGCTCAAAAATAATTTGGCATATTGTTGTTTTTTAACCCATGAGATAACATATCTATTTATTTACTTATTTTGATTTTTTTTACTTGGTACTCTTGGCATAAATGTTCCCACACCAAGCATGCTGATACTCGTTATGCTCTCAGTAGTACTAGTTTGCTTTGGAACTGGTATCAATACTTTACACCTTGTAATCAAGGATCATAATGTGGAATGTCACCATGCAACTAGCTGATTGCATCTTCTAAGTTGATTCTCTTGAGCTGTTGGGTAAATTTCTCCTTCTCTACTGTATGTAGTTCTTTCTCAAGTCATCTCTTATTCTGTTACCTTGTTGAGTGCATCTCTTCCTTCTCATCATACATTCCTATTCGTTTTTTTTCATACTCAATCTCTGATTTATATTTAATAATCTTCATTTCAAATCTCTAGTACGTGTAAGAGGAGTAGGAGGAGAAAAAAGTGGAGGTGTCAAGAGAAAAGGATGAGAAGTGGAGGACAAGGTTGCTTATGGATGATAAGGATGATAACGGAGTTAAAAAGATAATATTGAACTAAAAACCTACCACATACTCAGCAGGGTTTGGACAGAAATTGCAGGGGCATAATAAAGAAGGTGCAAGTCCAATTAATTTATAGGGTGAATTTGGAATCTACCCTCTAATTTTACCCCACACCCAACGGCCTCTATAGTACATCTTAGATCTTATGCATATATGCTCTCAATTTGTTGCTTGTTTCTTGAATTCCTTTTGCTCTCTTTTCCCTATTGCTTATTTGCACTGATATATTGCTTGTTATTTATGAACCATGGGTGCTAAATACAGGAGGTTGATGATCTCATGCTTCGGAGGTTTTTGCGTGCTCGTGATTTGGACATTGAGAAGGCTTCTCTTCTATTTCTAAAATATCTCAAGTGGAAGAGATCAGCTGTGCCTAATGGATTTATCTCAGAGGAAGAAGTTAGGAATGAACTTTCTCAGGAGAAGATATACATGCAAGGAATTGATAAGGCAGGACAGCCAATAGTGGTTGCTTTCGGTGCTAAACACTACTCTTCCAAGAGAGACATGGATGAGTTTAAAAGTAAATCGTCAGTCGTACAAGGATAATGCATGGTCCACAAGAGAGATTTATTTTCTTACTACAAACAAATCCTTTCACATAGAAATAGAGCATGCATGTGTGGAGCATAAGAAAACATAGTCTCTAACATTTTTGATGCATTGGAATTTACAGGTTTTGTTGTATACACTCTTGACAGAATATGCGCCAGGTAATCAATCATAGATTATACTGATAGATATTTAATTAAATTTTACTTGCGATTATAATTTGCAGTTATGTGAATGTAATTGGATGCTGTAGCAGTTTACCTGTAATGGAGGATTGAAGCAGCTTACTCATACAGTTCCCTGATGCCACCTAAAACTTGATATTCTTGCAGAATGCCTGCAGGCCGGGAGAAGTTTATTTGCATTGGAGATCTCAAGGGTTGGGGTTATTCAAATTGTGACATCAGAGCATACCTTGCAGCTCTGGACATAATGCAGGTTTGCCAATGGACATAATTTGAACAAGGAACATTTCAGGATGTATTCAGTAGAATATTTATACAGACATGACATAATTTCTGGTCATAATTATTTGCCTCTGTATTTTGTGCATCCGAATGGTTGGTTGAATCCCGCCCTTTGCTAAATCTTTTTTAAAAAACATCATGCCGAACACTATGTATTGTTGGAGCTATTGACTTGAGGATATTTTCCTTTCTACTCAATGTTGAGATCTTTTTTCTTTGCTGCAACAAATATATCACACGTTCAAATCTTGACATTGCAGAACTGTTACCCAGAGAGACTAGGCAAAGTTTTCCTTGTCCATGTGCCTTATATTTTCATGAAGGCTTGGAAGATTATATACCCTTTTATAGATAAGAACACCAGGAAGAAGGTATTCCCTCCTGCTTTTGCAACATTTTGTTCCATTCTAAATATTGCTAATTAAGATACATTGGGGGCTAAGAAATCAAGCAGAATTATCGTTCTAAATTATTATTATTATTATTTTGACTTGGAAGTTTTTTGGCTGTTGCAATGTCCTTTCAATTTCATTCACAGTTCGTCTTTGTTGAGGATAAGAACTTGAAGGCAACATTGTTGGAGGACATTGACGAGAGCCAGCTCCCAGAAATCTACGGTGGAAAGTCGCCCTTGGTCCCGATCAATGAACCTGCCATCTGATCCATCAGATCTTGATGCACCTTGTTCTTCTTACTCATCGGCGGGATGATAACCAAGTAACGTAGAGAAGACAATAAAGCCGGAGTGCTATCAGTACGTTGGAGCAGAGTTAATTGGTGACTCATAAGATGGACTTTTCTTTGGCTTTGTATCAGACAAACATATAATTGCATTGTACATGAACCTACTACTGAATGATTTGTGATTACCTTCGCCCTCTCAGATTGATTTCTATTTGAAGTATGCGTTGAGTTCAAGCTACATGAAATATTGCATGTGCATATAACTGGTTTGACACTGGAACGGCAATCTATGCTTCTAAAAAAATTTAGAAAATGCTCCAATAAATCACATAGCAACAATTCTTGATCTAACAATTAAATATTAGTGTGAGGGCAACAGATGTGTTGATACTACAGAACTTGGACTGTCTCCAACGCGTGTATTATTAGCACGTCTCAATTGTAAAATGAAGCTCCAAACCTTCGGCAGGAATAAAATTCGGCACGCTGCATCTTCTTCTATTCATGTGTTTGGTTGCAGAATCTGTTGAAGTTGAAATTTCAGAAGGGTGATAAAAATTCCATCGTGGGAAGTATTCATTCCTCATTGGCTTGCGAGGCAACATGGGCAGGATACCTCCACATGATATCAGCCCATGTGCTTTGCCCATCTGCCACCTCTTTCACCACCGAAGCCACCTCATCGATGCTCACACGGATCTGCTCCTTGTTGTCCCTTTCTCGGATAGTCACGCTATCAGTTGAATCGACGGTAATAGCGAATGGTACGCCAATCTCATCAGTCCTTGCATACCGTTTCCCGATTGATGTACCTGCCAAAATCCCAGTAAATTCATATCATTCTGAACTGTGAATCCACACGACTAAAAGTAGTAGACTTTGAACGAAGTGAAATGTGTAACAAGCTTTTAAAATGTCACACGTACTGCAAGTGCAATTAAAATTTCCAAAAGAAAATTACAAAGCAGATGCAGATAACTGTAGCTTCTTAGCTATCATTCATGGCAAGATTCATTTAATGGGTAGAGGTAGGAACTTCCATTGCACAGTAGAATATGATTTCATCAAAATGGGACACATTTGTGAGTAAGACATCATACCTGATAATGAACTAATCAATTGCAAAATCAGAAAGGTGAAGGCTGTGTCTTTGGTGATAAAGGTACGTGATAAAGACCTAATTCCTAATTTATTGCAGCATATCATTTAGAGAATCGTACCTGTGATATCTATAATATGAGAAATCCCAGCTGCTGTCAATGATTTTGCTATGATTTTAGCAACATCATCAAACTTTTGGGCCTTGATTAGTGGGAAAACAGTGCATTTGATGGGAGCAACGACAGGAGGAAAGCGAAACACGTTCAGTTGTTCATCCTCTGATTTGCTTGATCGGGTGTAGAAACAATGCTCGAAGAGGCAATAGATTATTCGTCCAATACCAAAAGATGGCTCAATAACAGAGGGTGTGAAAACCCTTTGATGTTCCTTCTTCTTTTCAATACTAATTGAGACCATCTTGTTTGTTATGGTAACATTCTTTCCTAGTGTGCAGACTTGGAATTCCACCTCCCCCTTAGACTCCAAAGTAGCTTTCATGTCCAGTGCATCCTTTTCGGACATGGCCTGCCCATAGTAACCAATAAGAACAACAGCTGCCATGAAAATAACTTTTAGCAGCACTTGAATTTTCAAGTTTACCTCCAATGCTTCAACCACCATCCTCTGGTTTCCCTTAAATGCAAGACCAAGATCTTTCTTTGATGGCACGATTACTAGTTTCTAAATAATGAGAAACACAGCCACATTATTATAAAGCAAGAAAGGAAACAAAAAGTAATTAATAAATACCAAGAGATTTCTAAAAACACACTTTTTTGTAGGAAAAATATTATGTAGGTTGCGCTCAAGTTAAATTAATGACAAAGGATAAACAAAAAAGAATATATCAGGAATAAATATTTACCTCCACCTCCCTAGGTTCTGAGAATTTTTCATGGGCAACCAGGGCAACGCCACTTTTCTCCTGTCAACCACATGGAATTTATACAAAAATGCCATTCAATATGAAACAAATAACATGGAAAAAATATGCATATATGACATAATGCATAGAATATAGAAGAATGAAAATATATGCAATCTGGAGTATAACAGTGCGAGCTAGGCATTCATGAATTTTACAGATGCAGCAGATAAACCACAATAAGATACTTGAGACCTTTTGTGCCCATGAAAAGAACTTCAGAGATGAGCTATCCATGGATCAATCAAGGCGTAGGAACCTTGCAGCAGACAGCATAACTTTGTTTTCAAATTTTTGACTAGATAAACATTGTCTCATCTCTTTGGTTATACTTTTGTGTGTTTATGAATCCTTAGGTGCACCAAATTGCTAAGTTGGTAAAGATCTTGATAGAAACTATCTTCAGATTAAAACCCACATATTTCACTTACCTTTTACCCAAAAAAATTGATATGCAACTCTCTTTAGTTTAAAACTCACATATATCACTTACTTTAAAAACTGCATGGTATAAATGATGCAGTGTTGGAATATGAAGAATTTATAGTGATGAGACTTCTACAACTGACCGAATGAGCCCGTAGATCATATGCAGATCTATCAGCAATTCCAACACATTCAATCCAACCATAAGAGCATTCTATCTCTGCATCCCAACAGTCAGCAGCATAGTGAGCCATCTCATTTGGCAAATGCTGCCTGAAGCGCAGTCGCTCTTTATCAATTCCAAGGCCGGTTAGGAAAAGGTAAACTCTCCCTATAAAGTACCCAAGTGTTTCATTGTTGACAATTCCCTGACAATAAGTCCACAGAAGAATTACAAAGACAGGCCTCAATATGTACCTATAAAATAGAAAGCAGGAAGAAATACAAAGAACAGAGCCACAGAAACCAACCTTCGAAACTGCAACACCAATGTTCATTAGTTTTGCAGATTCCCCAGCCATTTGCTCATTTCTAGGAAACATCAAGAACTCCAAGTTGGCAACATCAACAAACTTTGGGTGAGATTTCTCTTCTGGATCCACAAAGTGTTCAATCTCTGCTAGTGTAAATTCACGAACTCTCAGAAGTCCTTGCCGAGGTGAAATCTGCATGTTATAGGTAACTACTAAGTATTATTAATCAGAGAGTTTAATGAATAAAGCAAATAATAATAAAATACCTAATGCCACCAAAACATCGGTCGTGACAATTTTGCTGTATAATTGTTAGACTCACGTATACCAGTGATAGAGGGTCTATGGACTTTAACCAATAAGAAGATTTCAAGTCACTCCTAATCAGGAAGGCTCTTTTTCCAACCTATTCAATCCATTATCTCTTTTATCTTCCTTTTTACCTTGCTTTTATTTCTAACAGAATTGGTAGAGATTAGTGCGAGTTTAGTTTGATTGTTCGACAGACCCAACCCAACTAAACCCAAGAATCTGAAACATGAAACCTGACTTGAGTAGAGTTGGGATTTTTCCCCAAACAGGATGCAATTTCAGGATTGAACTTTTCTCCAAATAAAAAAAAATGGAATTCTGTGCCAATTTGACCAGACCCATTTATGAGAGTAGCCAAGGCTCTGTCTAATTTGAAAATAATATATAGTATACTGATATTTTATACAAAAAATCACTATATACATGTTAGAAACAAAAGAAATAATAACAAACCTCATTTCTAAATGCTTGACCAATCTGGGCTGCTGCAAAAGGAAGCTTGTTGCCATTGTAATAATACAGGTCCTTGAAATTCACAAAGATCCCTTGTGCTGTCTCCGGTCTCATGTACCTAATAACAATATAGTATGCATTTTATGCCCAGTAAAGCTGGCATGTCAAATTTTAATAATTGATTAGCTCTAGCAGTGTGAATTATCTCACCCAGGGATTAGGCCAGATGGGCCAATGGAAGTCTGAAACATGAGGTTAAAGGGGTACGGATCAGAAAGTGGGTTTTTCGTGTCTGGAGCTGTGATCCCATACTCTTTAAGCTTGGCACCCAATTGCTCTGGAGAGAGATCGTCCAACATTGCCAGGACATGCTTAAGCTCCGCAGCCTTCTCAGCGGACAGTGTGAGATCCTTCTCAAGCTTCTCCTTGCAGTAGTCCTTGAGTAAGTGGTCCGCTCGGTAGCAGGTACCTGTTTTCTCATCCTTCACCATCAGATCAGTGAATTTATCCACATGTCCAGATGCCTTCAGGACAACTTCAGGAGTGACGCAGGGGCAATCCACCTCCAGCATGTTCTCCTCAAGAACAAAATGCTACAATCAAAGAGGAAGGGAGGTCATCTCGAGGCGCTACATAACCTGAATCGTAAATTTTCTCATACAGATAAATTCTGTGCACAAACACACGTCCTGAAGAGAGAATTACAGACGACAAAGGAGTAGTGCTCATCACTCACCAAGCAGGAATCCACGGGGCTTTTGAAAGACAAATTAAGACATCGATAGGGAACAACAGTTTTTTTTTCTTCGTTATACCTGGCGCCAGAAAGCGAGCACATTAGACTTGACGGCACAGCCCGGAGGACCGTAGTCATAAAGCCCGGCGACCCCTCGGTAGATCTTAAAGGAAGGGATGTAAAAGAGCCGCCTTTCGAGCGTGTTGACGACGGCCTGCCGGAACGCCTCCCTGCTGCTCCCGTCTCCGCTGCTGCCGATGGCGGACTGGAGGCGCCTGGCAGCGGCGCCGGCCTCCACCTTGAGGGCCTTGAGGGCTTCGACGGCGGCGTCTATCTCGGCCTTGCTGGCGCCGGCGAGGGCCTTGAGGGCCCGGACGGCCTCGGCCTGGGCATCGACCGCGGCCTGCTTCTCGGACAGGGCCCGTCGGAGCGACTCCTCGGAGGAGGCGGCCATGGAGGCGGTGGAAACGAGGCGGCGGCGGAGGGAGAGGAGGAGGGTTTTGGGTTGGATGAGGGATTTAGCAACGACGGCTGAGAGGAGGAATGGGAGTCGCATCAACTGGAAGCCGGGAAGATACGGAGAGAAAAATATCGGACGGTGGGAGGTGTCCCAATCCAACCCCCCTTTAAAGCCCAAACCCAACAGATGAAATAAAAATGCAGTTCTGGTTAAGAAATTTAGCTTATTTTATTCTATTCCATTTTTAATTTTTCCTAATTGAGAACTTATAATGTGGTGACTGTTTCCAAACTAATTCATGTGTCTCAAAAATATTATTAAGCTCGTACATAATATACACTACGTTAAAAAAATGATTTCTAAACTCATAGTTTTTTAAAAAAAAATATTCTAAAGTAGGATTAAATTTTGGATTTTTTTTTAAAAAAATTCTATTTTGAAAAAAAGAGAGAGAAAGAAATCAATAAACTATGAAGACTAGAAAAGAGGGCTTGAGATCAAAAACATGTTGCTTTGCTTTTGCTGTTCTTGGACTCACGGTGGGCAAGGTGAGTCAGTCTTCTTGTTTTCGACTCCCCTTCTAAGAATGGCAGATAACAATGTGCTTTAGTTTCTTAAATTTCTCCATCTTCTCTTTAGTTACCATGTTTAAGGGTGTGGGAGATGCCCTCCAAGAACAAGAACCAGCCACTGCAAGTGCTTCTACTCCTCCATTGTATTCGCTGCAGAGCTATTAGACTATGCAATGTAGGACGACCTTAAACTTTGCTAAAAGGGAACATTACAAGATAATGTTGTTCTTCCTAATAAATAATCTAAAGATGACTAATGGAAGACTGCTGCCTCAAGTTTGAAGAACTAATTGACAGTGCATAATCTCACAGCAACCGAATCAGCTGAGATCGGTACAAGGGAACACTAGATCTGTATGTTGGAGTGGAAACTCAAAAAAAAAAAAAAAGAGGAGATAATTTGGTACAGAAGATGCGTAGAAAAGTTAAGAACTTGTGATCCCTGAAACGATAATTCAGCTTAATAAGCTTGAATGGGCTCTTTAGTTTTATCTTGCAGCTTTAATCAGTTGTGGCACAGCAAACAGATTTGTCCAGTACAAGTGAAACAGCAAGCAACAGGGAAAATATATATATATACCTACACAAACAACATAAAAACCACAAGCATATCTGGGGAACAAGTAAAGTAGCACTGATTGAGAAAGACAAAAGCTGGTGACAGCTTTTTAATTTTGCAGCACAACCGAGAAGGCAAAATCCTAACAAAACACACTTGTTGGGGTATTATTAATTACTACTAACATTATCATCAGAGGAGGAGAGCTCAGAGGAGAGGAGATGCAACGGATGCAGCAGCATACAGTTTTCACACTCCCTTGGCTGCTGCCTCCTTCTCCTTCGGTTTGGACTTCTTGGTCTTCAAGAAGCAGAAGCAGGAGCAGCACGGGCACTGGAACAAGAACTTCATGGCAGGCGCCGCCGCTCTCTCTCCCGAGTGAGTGAACAATGATCAATGAACGCGTCTGCCTCGCCCCTCTTTTTCTTTATTATTCTTCCTCCTTATCTTCCCTGAATGGATTCTTCTTCCTCTGTTGTCGCTTCCGGGGAGAGGTGTGTGATTGATGGATGCCCGTTGTCCAAGGTGTAGCCATATGCTGAGCAAAAGTCGCCTGCTCCTTCTTCTATTCCTTCCGTTGGTGGGTCATGAACCAGCAAAAGGTATCCTCCAGTATGAGCTCATGAAAAAAACTATATATGTGCCTTTCTCATTGGAAGGTTGAAATAATTGAAAGAGGGTCGAATCGAATGACTCTGTCGGTGTTTGTTTAATCTGTAACCTTTTTCTTTTCCATTTCATAGGCTGGGGGTAAAGCAGCGAGGATTTAGCCCTTGGAAGAATCAGAGGCAGCTTCTTCTCTGAGGGAAACATGCTCTGCTGTCAGATTTGACGCTTCGAAGCAAATGCCAATTTTTGTGTCGACAGCGCCAACTGCAGCACTAACAATCCAGTATTGTATTCTGCTGCAGTGCCCGCGCAACACCACCGTCTTCATCCCAAAACCAGAGATAAGTTAATACTGATTACTGAACATGGAACGTAGATGTGATCCTCGTCGCTTCCATTAGTTAAACAGCGTGTGCATTGTTGGTAATTAATCATGAGTTGAGAAATGGAGGGAGAGAGCATGGTGGGTCAGAAGGGCATGTGGACGTGCTGGGTTTTTGGTTCCATGGTGGGAGGCCACAAGGAGCTGCTCGGAGGAGGAAAAAGACGAGGGAAGAGGGGAGCATGAATGGTTTATCAAACCGGTACAGCTTGATTCATGGTGGTGGAGTTGATTGGTTAATTTCCCTGGAGAGTCAAAAATCGTCCACTGTGAGAAACTTTTGGCACTAAACATCATTGTAGCTCCAGTACGTGACTGAAGCTGTTTCTGATCATGGTGATTCTGTATCAATAATAGAAGATCTTTCAGTATTCAAACTTGGATGGAGTTTGAATAGTAAAAGTAGGATCAATTAAGAGCTTAGGCAAAATCTTTGTCATGGTTATATATATATATAGGAGTAGCTGTAGATTCAAGTGCCCATTAAAAACCAAATCATATTCAATTATGCTAACAAGAAAACTTCCCTGTTGTGAGTGAGGCCCCAAATCCAAATCCTTGACACTGGGAAAACTTGCTCCCACAATTATATATTATGGACAGAGGATTTAGGCCCCAACTCAACAAGAAATGTATGAGACCAACCAACCCACCTCCTTAGCTCATTCCAACATAACTCAAGCCTGAGTCTAAGCATGAGTTTGGTGGCTCATGCAAGGAACTTCCAGGGGGAGTCAATGGACGAGTAAGGTAAGATGCTTTATCGTGTCATGCCTAGGGACAAGTCATATCTTTGTAAGGGGTAGAAAGGAGCAACTTTCCAAATGATCAGAAGTACAATACCATTAATCCAAAAATTCACATCAGCACAGCAATTGTGAAGATCAAAGACTAGGGCACACTTGGATCCTAATTTAAGTCCTTTTCCAGAAACCATCAACCTACAAACTCAGGCAGAGTACCTTTTCAACGCTATAGCGACATCTAAAAACAACAAAAATAATGCACAGTAGCTTGATTGTTTCACTCTCAAGCCTTCTCCTACTTCTTCCCTGAACATGTGCAACTTGCCTGTTCTTGTTTAAGCTTCTGAGGAAACAGAGCAGTGTCAGAAGAAGGTATATATATTGATTGTTCAACTATGATGGTACAAGTATATGTTATATAATAGAGGGAAATTTTCACATGAGACGAGGTTATGCCCGTAGATGTTTATTATGCCATATTTGGAAAGATTGAGGGTCTGCAATTTAGTTTTCTTTCTTTGTACTAAGGGGTATAGTTACACTTGCACGCTTCTGCCATAATGAATGAATTAGACAAATCTAGAAAGAAGTGCACCTTTATGTTAGATATATGAAGCATCTAACCATTGTACAACATAAATCTCAAACAACTTTTAAACCTATCACCTCTAGTATTAAGTCTTACCGCCTTAACTAGTTGAGAAGCACTTTCTTCTCGTGTTTTTTAGAGAAAAAGGAAGAGTGGACAATTTGTTCCGCTGCCAACACTTGCTTCTCACTCAATCTTTATCTGTTTTTTTACCTTTTTTATTCTTTTAGTTTAAATTGTGTCCAACTAGAGTATTTTTTTTTCCTTGATGCAACTAGACCATGTTTTTCAATGCAAAAACAAAAGAGAAATATACTCCATTAGTTAGTTTCTATAAGATCACTGATACCGCAGTTTGTATTTGTATGTTGGGGAAATCTCACTTGAAAAATGCTACCTAATCTGATGCTACTTCCTTTTAGATTCCTTTAGTAAACTGGAAATTAACCAAAACCCTCCAAGAGGAGCCACTGGAGATCAGGAAGCTGAACCTGTTGATAATCAAGTTCTTTACCTGGCCCCCCCAATTTGTTCAGATTTAAGACTATATACCACATTCTATCACAGAAAGTTCTTCCACAAGTTGATGCAAATATGCAACAGGAAAATGAACATTTTCATTACACACCTGAACTTGGTTCTGGAGCTCTTTGATGTGTTGTATTGCAAACTCCAACATGTCAGATGTGCTTGTTTGCTTCAATAAATTGAAAATTTAGGATCATCACTTTAGTAAAAGAAAGTCGAAAAGATAACTGATTAATTTGGCACGTAAAGAGATAATCCATAATATATACTGGCAAGTAATCAAATAATCCATAATGTTTCATCTATTATCAGACAAGAAAGACTTTCAATTATTTTTGTATTTACCTTGTCCATGTTGGGCACAAGATCTTGCAATTTCTGCAGCCGTTTGCTAATTCGTGTTCTCCTCTCCTGATAAGGGCAACAAGAACAAGAATATGCTCAGGAAAGATCCATCTTGAGTTGAACGAATAGCATCAAGCTCAACAAGTTCAAACAGCATTTACAAGATAAAGCATTAATTGGTCCTACCTGCCTTACATGTAGATATGATTGCCTACCTACAAGGTAAAAATTAAGAAGCCTAAATGAGAAACATCCGTGGACCCTCTTTATATTCAGAATTGGGATTGACATTAGCTCTCTGATAGGCCATGCAGTGGGACAACCCTTCTACGCTTACCTCCTTATTTCAAATCGAGTTAGAAGATTTTTAAAATGAAATTTTGATATCGGTTTTGTAAGTGGTTCATATTGTGCTACATGTATAATTTTCTTCTCTGACGCTTTAGTTCTTTTCCATAATCCTGTCTTGCTTCTAGGGTGATCAAAAGTTATCAAGAATCTTGCATCTAGCATGTTGATGGATGACATATGTATTTACTCTACCAGCATTCATGCACAAGAAATGCAACCGTACTGGAGATGCTTAAAGAAAGAAAATAAGCATAGGCAGTTTATAAGCAAACCCTCTCAGCAATGCTTCGGGGATGTGTTGCGCAGCCACGCTTAGCTCGTACTCTACAAGGAACTGAATCTTTTCGGATCTGGAGGTACTTGTCTAATTCAGACATTTCAGACGAAGACCTTGGCAAGCTAAACTGAAATCAATTTTGAGATTTGAATAAGAATCTGGCAATGAGGTTAGATGACGAAGATAATAGCAAAAGTCTTGCTTACTTTAGAATCGACGTTGCCTTTGGTCCTTTTGTGTGGTGGAGCAGAAAATTCGATCGAGTTATTTTCATCCCATGAGCTCAAAGGAAAATTGCCAGAAATGTAGGACTGGACAGGATGCCCAGCTCCTTCATCTGAGTTGTCATGGCATGTGGCACTCTCTTCTATTTCTTCTTCGATGCTCATTTCAGATATTTGAGACAGTGAGTCCTGCCTTGAGAAGCTCCACTGGGTCCTCAACCTTCTATTTCCTAATACATGGATTCCTTCTGTGCCTGCTTGAGATTGAGGGTAATTTCCAACAGTCCTTGTGGCAGAAACGCCTGCTTTTAGGGACATAAGATAATGATCAGCAAGAAAACATTGCGAAGATTCTACAGCCAGAAGCAGTCCAGGTATCCAGCATTCAAGAATTAACATCATCAGTTCCAATTCCAACAACAACAGTAGTTCAAGTGTCAGAAATGATCTTGCACCAAAGTAGTTTGATTAAAAGTGCAGAAGTAATACAGAAAACTTTTGTGATAAAACTACCAAGAGAGTTTGTGAGTTATGGTTTGTGCAAAAACAGATATGGGGACATGATTCATCAAGAGGTGGAATCTAACAGAAAATAGAAAAGAATCTTTCTAGATGCAAATGATTGAATTCATAGAACTTCTTAGCTGATGCCAGTTATCCCACAAACTAAGCTAATGATTTCTCTTGGATGCCAAGCTATTTTGGTCCCATATTTTAGCCATGTGGGATCATCTTTGTTTCAAGTGTGTACTAACTCCAGCACTGTTGCTGTGGCTTTTAGTGCAATCCAATCCATATCCAAAAATGGAACCACGGAAGCGTTCGTTGAAACTAGACGTGAACTCATCACCTGATCCACTTGCAACACAAGACAGAACGACCGACCACCCGTCGGCCGAAACGTAGACGCTGTCGAACAGGGGAGACACAAGACAGAGAGAGCGAGAGAAGCTGACCGTGGTCCGACAGGAGGTGGGAGAAGAATCCGGAGGGCAGGCTACTGTGGCGGACCAAAGGGAATCCGGCGCCGCCGCCGCCGCCCGACAGGTGGAGCTCCGCGGCGGAGCCGTAGGGGACCCGGTGGGGGACCCGACCGCCGGCCCGGCAGCTGGACTCGGAGGTGAGGCAGGGCGAGTCGCCGGAGAAGAACCGGGTGAGCATCGCGTCGGAGGCGACGGGCGCGGGTGGAGCAGGCAGGTCACCGTGGTCGTCGCGGCCCCGGCCGATGACCGAGTCGGCCATGCCCGCGAGGATCGAGCCGGGAGCGGAGCCGTAGCGCGAGAGGCCCAGCGGGGGCGGGCACGTCATGGTCGCCGGCCTGCCTCCGCCGTTTGCCGTTTGATTCATGGCCAAAGGCGGGAGAAGGGCGCGCGTGTTGAGTGGGCGAGGAAGAGGAAGAGGAAGAGGAAGAGGAGGATGAATGCTCTGCTCCTTTATGCAGTGTATTAGTATGCAAGTAAACGATGCTTGGAGTTGGAGACGAGATCTATCGATCAACCATCAGGTGAAGGTTGGACGTTGCTTGGGTGAGAAGGGGAGTTGACCCTTGACTCTCCTTGGATCCAATCCACTCCTCCTCCTCGGTCAACTTGAAGACTGCCAGTATATGGTGAAATGTTCTCTTTTTTAATATATATATACACACACTTATTAATCAACCTAGTTATTGTATCCCTATGGTCGAAATAATAAAAAAACACATAGTATAAGTGATTAGAGTAATTGAACTTTATAGGAAAGTTCAATTAGAAGTGTAGTTTTATATTATTCTAACTTATATCTTTTTTAGTGTACTTATCAAGATTTCTAAAAATTATGAAAATAATTTATCCAGATAAATAGAGGAGACTCCAGGACCCAAAAATTTTATATTTAAATAAGTTGCAATTCAATAAAAAGGGTTGGTTATGCATTTTAGTTTCCAACTCTATGTATAAATAGCATGATAAATAAAGTTATTAATTTGACCTAGATGTACTAAGTAGGGGAGCATGGTCAGAGATGGGTGGTGTAACGGAATAATAGTCCGATCTATAAAGTTCTGTGTTTTTTTTTTAAACTAGATGTGATGATGTATTAAATAAAAATGTGCAGAGCACGTGGAGTTGTTGGCATACGGAAATGGAAGATATATATTATAACATATTATTCCCGTGCCATGTGAGTCGAGTGATGATGTCTGGGTGTGGTCATGTGAGGGCGGGCAGCTTAAGAATCTCTCATTGGAGTTATTAGATCAGAGATGCATTTTGCTTGCCACAAGGAAGGAAGGAAGGAAGGAGAGGGAGGCTTTTTTGTTATATGCATCAAATAGATCAGATTGCTTTCTAAAAATTGCTACCATAATAACTACATGCAGCACAGATGCAGCATTGGAATATTTCCAATTTCCTATTCTTCTTCCATGTCTTCTCTCTTGAGTAAGCATCGAACATGGATATGGGAGGTCAGAAAACAGCAGGAGGTTTTGTTTTGTTTTTATAAAAAAAAGGTGGTTACCCACCTATCATATACATACAAGGCCCTTCAGATTTAGTGTTGTCTTTCTAGAATAGTAAAAAAATACAACAGTGGGATAAATATGAGCCCCTGCTGCAAGAAAAAGAGGTCAATCCTGAGACATCCAACACCACAAGATTAACTACTCGTCCAGAGCATGTCACTATGAACAAGGTGTGCGCATCCTAAATGATTGACAGAGACTGACATCTACTATATACTGCTTGCTGCACAAATCAAATCACCCAAAAAGAGTTGATGTTTACATATATATATATATATATATAATTGTTTTTTCATGGCCTTGCCCTCTTGTTGCTGCAGCTCGGGCACTTGTACTGCTTGATGTGCTCAGCTCTGGCAGGCGTGATCTTGACGCACTTTCCGTGGAACCATTTTTCGCATACATCGCAGCATATCCAGAACTCGTCGCTTCCGTAGTTATCACCACAGGCGCCGCATAAAGTGCTGCTTTCATGATCCTCCTCATCTTCCTCGTCCTCCTCCTTGCCGCTGTCCACGTCCTCTATTGGAGAAAACGCACTTGAGACCTTGGTGTCCGGCTCCGCAAGTCCGGACTGCCGCTTAGGGTTCAAGGTAAACGTTAGAAATATAGCTGGATTAAATGGGGAGCGGAAACTAAACGTAGCATTGCGAGAAGAATTTACCATATTTGAGTTTGACTTGTTCTTGCTGTTTGAGCTTTTTTCTTTGGGCTGTTTTTTGGCCGTTCCAGTCACAACTTCATATACAGTAGGGAGATTGTTAATCATATTGAAAAGCCGCCTCCTGTACAATCACAATAGCATGATGTAAATTTCATATTGGTAAATTCTGGTTCTGGTTTCTTGGAAAGACGGTCTTCCGAAAGTCATCTAAGAAGAATTTGGCTACATCCAGCAATTTATGACCATAAGAAAGAATAGGAGCAAAACCCAACAAAAAAGACTAGCAGCTGTGTAAATATTGCATGCGCCTCATAACATCACATGCAAAATGCAGAATTAGATAGCAGAAGTTGGCAACCAAACAACTGACAAACAATGTAAGTGGCCCATCACGATGCCTGACATTAGCATTTTATGTAACCAGTTAAAGATCAGTAAGGAATACAACTATCATGTAAGTGGCCCATCACAGGGGCTTTCGTACCTTTTTTGAGATGATCAGAAGTTTTCAGCATTTTAGTAGTATATACATTTTCATGTTAATGGTATACAATGTAAAATGTATATACTATTTATTTTAAATAAAACGTGCAAGGGACTGGAAGAATGTGATTGCTATTACTGGGTCTAGCTTTATTTGCACATAACAAGTTTAAAACTTCAATTCCAATCTAGTAATATAGTGCAGGACCCAACAAAAATTCAGCGGCTCAACCAAGGTTAGAAAGTTCAGATCGAACACACAAATGGTCTAGGAAACAAGGAATTAATTCGAGAGCAACTTAGATTAGACTAATCAGATCACAGGAATTATCCACATGCAATTACGATCATAGATAAGCAGGAGCCTGTTATAAACTGTTCCAAGTACCAAGAAAACAGAATAAGCATGACCAGTAAGATCAGACAATATCATCTTCGATTGGCTTATTCATACGCATCGTTGCTGATCCTTCTCCCTCTTCTCAAGATACCATAGATACCGGTTTTAACTAATCCAAACTGATTTCAACAACCAACTTATCTGATTCCCAAAAATAATTTAATATCCCCGCAATTAAAGTTTCTTCAACAACACATATGTATTAGATTAGAGATCACATATACAATGTAGGTGACAACTACATGAGTACTACCACCTTGTCAGTTGCCACAAAAGATTAAGATACAGAAAGAGAACTAGTAGGAAATTTATCATGGAATAGCTCACATATGAAATTGAATGCAAACATAAAAAAACCAGAAACCAAGAGAAAGGCACAATAGTATCCAGTTGAATCATAGAATTACTTGCATGAAAACTGTCAAGCTTACAGGTGACAAAATAACTCAAATAGCTATTTTCGTATAGTTGTAAGCCTATAGCATAATAGAATTAAGAAAACCTACCACCTTCACGCGTAAACATTTGAGAAGGAGAAACAACATTACTAAGTTTATAAACAAATGAATAGATATAATAATGTTGGACCTTAATTGTTAAACCTGGATGAGCTGGCTGGTGCGACAACTGAGAATCAGATCCTAGTCCCATCCAGCTCTTCCATTTTATCAAATATGTATTACAAGTATAAATTATTGCAAGGTCAATTATTATATTTTATAGGATGACTTCACTTTAACACTTCACAGTTTTAAATAATTTAATATATTATATTTCAAAAAATAAAGTACTATAATTAATGAAGTGTGACATTATATTAATAAGACTTTAGTCATATATCCATTCACAGAAGAAATTATATTGTACGTTATGCAAAGAAAAAAATTTCAACATATATTTTTAAATGTTTTTTTAATGAACATGAGTTTTGACCAATCAATACTCTGGCCCAACGATTGAACCAATGACCTGATGGCCGAGCAGATCGATTCCATGTCGATTATGTTAACAATGTTAGAAAATTGAAAACAGAAACATTACATGTGAAAACAAAGGTAATTGCAGATCTTATATATCAGTTTGTCACATAATCAGTACCTGGACTCTTTATCAAAGCCAAAGCGTGCCCCAAAATAGAAGGCAACAGCAAGTAACCATGCATCACTGTGGACTGCAACCAGGGCAAGCCAATCCTTTTGTTCCATGCCATCTCTAGCAAAATTAATTCCCAAAGCTGGCTCAGGAAGTTCTGGGGGTGCTTCCTCCGCAGGCAAGGTTACTTCCCAAGTTTCACTAGGAAGCCCATAAAGACATAAATTCTCCTTCTCTGCAAATACAATCATACTATAACCACTTCATATGTAACAATTCAGTTATAGAAAACAAATGTTTCAAAGTATACGATTATCAACAAAAGTTTCTAGAAAACACCTTGCAATAATTTATCGCATAGCTCTTCCACATATCTGGCCAGAAAATTTATTAATGATAATAAACCATAGAGCATGCTTCATACTTGTACAAAGCATAACCCAAAACTAGAAGAATAAATTACTTTAATGGAAACGATAGTTACATTTATGTCTTATTCTTGTATGAAATAGGGAATAAAAAGAATGTTGAAATATTTATTATGAATGATCTACAGGCTTCCAAATAATCTGGCATGATAAGAAAAATGAACTTCTCGTAGAAGTAATTTTACTAAAAATTTTCAGTCAACAACCTATCTCTATCTATGATAATCCCACCAAATCCCTTCTGAATAAAATAGGGTATGAACTGGATTAGAATTATTGTCTACAAGTGCATAAGACGGCTGTCCATTGGTTCATCTGGTTGGAGTGAGAGCACAAGGTGAAACCTTAAACCGTAACATCACTTTGTATCGCTAATTGAAGATGGTACCTTATATCATCCATATCTAACAATTTTTATCATCTAATTAGTGCAAATATAGAATAAGAAATTGGACGGTTCTAAACATGCAACCGCAACTTCCAAACAAAACCACTGCCAATAATATTTCTCACATATGCCATTGTCTATCATGAGATCAGAAATTTGAAGAGACAAAATCTAAATGGCACAGAGTTAATTGATTGAAAGAAAACCAAAAATTGCCTCTATCATTAACTTGCTGGAGTAAGTCAAAAAGACTCTTTATACCAATAGTTCAATCTCAGAAAATAGTTCACCTAAGTGTACGCTCCTCTGATTAGAGCAATTGGATTCTACACATGAGGTTGTGGGTTCAATACTCATCAAGTTCCAAAAAAAACATGTAATGAGGAAGATATTTTATGCTTTTATGTGTTTTTGGAGCATTTCTTCTGAGATTTTTATTAGCCATCAGAAAGCTAGTGTTTATATAAAGAGTGAACCTAGGAGGGTAGGACTGTCCTTAGTGAATGACTTACTATTTTATGCAATCCTGAAGTAGGCAATATCATCCCTTCCTAATCAATCCAGATTTTTGCAAGCATCCAATGGAGCTCCAGGTCAAAATCTCTTCCCTCACCAAATTCAGTGAATCTTACTGCGAGTTACAGGATTCTTAAATACAACGCATCCTTATATGAGACCAAAAAGTGGTACAATAATGCATTTAATTGTAGCTCCACCAGCCATAACATTTTGCGAGAGTATAGTGATCTAGAGTAATGTTGAATCATCACGTGACATGCTTAAGAGGATATATATATATACGCAAAAAAATAGAATAAACCAACATCAGACTCCAGCAACCATATGTATGTATTTGCAATTCCACGGGCCATAACATTTGGCGAGAGTATAGTTATCCAGAGTAAAGGTAGTTTTGAACATATATCTGAACATGCTTAAGAGGCAAAAAAATATATAACACTGAAACAAAGAAGAAACCGATATCAGACTCCAGCAACCATCCAACCAACCAATCATGCATGGGCGAGAACCAAACCAGTTGACCAAGAACACAACATTCAGAGGCGTAACCCTATCCATCCCTAGTAGAAGAATGAACGAGGTAAACATTTCACCTGGATCACACTGCAGAAAGAACTTCTCAACGTCTGCATCAACAACAGAAGCGACAGAACTCATAATTAATTTCGCGGTAACGACAAAAATTCGAGCAAAAAAAAAAAAGGCAAAACGGGGGTGAAAATGAAACATGAGTGATGGAGCACCAGTCGTGAGCGCCTTGATCATGCCAGCTCTCCGGCCTCGGAAGTCACGGAATACCTCTTCGGCAGTACGAGAAGTGTGAGCCCCTCCGGCCCCGTCCATCGCTACGAGGCTGGAAGAGAGGAATCGGGGCCGACGGCGGCAGACTCGAGCGGGATTCCACCGCCAGTGGCAGCGAGGAGGTCAGGGATTTGGAGTCATCGTTCGGATGGAGGAGGATTAGGGTTGGAGACTTGCAGCAGAGAGGGCGGGATTCAAATGCCCGCTCAATCACGAGGGGTTTTATTTTCTAGTCGGTTGGATTAAACAAGTCCACGTGCGGTAAACGGAGTTAACTAGTAATTTTGACTTCTTACCCCGTTTTAAATACCCAGATGTTTATTGGTCGGCTCTCCGGGCCCTTCACAGCACACTCAGGGTAACTTATTTGCGGGAAGAAGAAGAACGTGCGACTAATATTTTCCGGATCTGCTGTGGCTCTTCACCAGGCACGCACATTGCAGTATTCTCCTCTGATGGCTTCGAATTCCACGTGTCGAACGACTGATGGTGTCCATAGAGTGTTCGGTGGACTACGATTGGTCTAAATAACAGATGAACAAGTTATTTACGCTCCATATGAATGTATATAAATTATATAAACATTGATTTCTTTAAAAAAATATAAATATCACTGTCTGTATCAATAACGATAAATTTTAAATTTATGCCTTAAAAAGTATAAACAATTCCCATAAATCTAATACAATCAGTTCCAATATCAAGAGTTCAAGCTTTCTTCATGTAAATAACTAGGTAGGGATCCGAACTGGAAACAGGTGATGGGAAATTTTAGATTATTTTGAACCAAAACCAAACCATTTTGCCAAAAAGAACTTGTTCTTTCCGCGAGCATGTTTTTCTGGCGCCGCCTTAACCGGAGGAGGTGCAGAAGTTGGTGCGAGAACTGGTTGTGGCTTTTCCTTTGCTGCAACTATAAAATTTTCATGTTCAGAAAAGCTGGAACTCAATTGGCATTAATAGCATCTTTCTGATATAAACTCGAATCCAGCCGAATAAACAAAGAGTATCAGTTGTTTATTTCTTTCAACTTCTCTTTTAATCTTCTCGAATCACAATACTCCGGGTTTAACTAACCATGTCAAAGACCAACGTGATCATGAGATTTAGCAACATCCAACTATTAGATAACATGTTTCATGCTATCAAACAAGGTGATATATTTATAAGTAGATTATAACAAAAGATTTTTAGAAACTTCAATTTTTTTGGTATATGTTTTACTATGAAAGTTTTACATTTCTTTTGTCCACAGATCATTTTTCCTAGTTAGATGATGTGTTTTTTAAAAATTTTAATTATTTTCTCATCTACCAAAAATCTGCAATTCAATGGAGCTAATTTAACTGGTATTGCTGAACCCCCCCCCCCCCCCCCTACCACGATTGATAAGATATTTTTTTGAATTTAACACGATTGATACGATGCTCTTGAAACTATGATGGTCAATCAATTTTTCTTTCTAACCACAGAATAAGTTAAAAGTAAAAGGTTTCTTACTCCTAAAATGGATTCAAGTTGAAAGCCATAAGACATAAGGAAACTCATAACCTAAATATATTTGCTCTGCATGTCTGCAGTAAACTAATAAATTGTGTAGAGTTTTGAGAAAATGAATGGCTCTTGCCAAAGTAAGCATATCTCCAAGATGAAAACCATAAGGCATAAGGAGAACATAACCTAAACGTCCTCACTCTACCCTTCTTTGTAAACTAATAGATTTACTTGTAAACTAACTACATGTATAGAGAGTTGCGAAACTAAATGGTGCATGCCAAACTAAGCATATTTCTATCAAAATCTAACTAACTGAACTAAACTAAAGAAATCTTTCAAGGGCTAGTTCCTCTAGAGTACCATATCATGAGAGTAGAATATGCTTCTTCTTAAAGATTGCTTACAAGCGGTGGCACTGTCTTCCGTTTCAAGCAATTACACACATAAGGGAGAATAACATTCTTGCACAACTTACCCTCATGAGTACGCTTCCCATAATTGTTCTCCAGCGCTTCAAGAAATAAACTGTCCGTATGATCTTCCATCACTAGTTGGAAATAAGAGATGAAATGATGGAAAACCAAACAAAGGGAGAATAACAATCTGAAGTAACTGCATTGAAGAATTCATGTACTAGTGAACAGTCAGCACAGAATATTACATTGATCAAAGAATTCATGTCTGTAGTTGGGAGCAGAACCAACTGATAGCAGCTGCACTGCCTCTGCATCCCTCTTTGTAACAAATTGTGTGGTGTCATTAAGATTGCAAGTATCTAAGAGAATACCTGCAAGCTGGAAACAAAATACTGCTCTGTAGGAATATAGAGAGGAATCAAAAGCACAAGTGAATAAGAACACCGATAACCAGCTCCATACCAAAAGCATTTTTAAATTAGGATTCTGAAGTAGATCATAGGCTTCTTCGCAATAGTTATCTGTTAGAATTGTGCAGAGCGAACCAACCTTACAGAAAGGCATCGAACATGTATAAGGACTGAAAGAAATTTATATACGCTCATAAAATTTAAACAATAATTATTCACCTCATTGTTAGTTTTGAGCACATCTTGCCCTATAACAAGTATGCTTAGTTGTTTGGCCATCAGAAGATTCTCTAAATCTGCCTAATTCAAGACACAGAAGAAGTTTCAGGAAAAATGAGGATAAACGTTCCATCTAAGCCTAGGGTAGCTGGAAACTGTAGCAATTTGTAATTACATAAGTACAGTATCAATTTGGAGAAACCAGTTCATACCTCATCAGCGAAGAGTAACGCAGAAGCATCAATTCCAACATGGTGAAAGAGCCAAGCAGCCTGCTTGTGTTTGTGCATCCGCTCTCTTTTGATGTTCTCCACCGGCACCACCACCTCCTCTTCCTCCCTATTCCACAACAACCACGCATAACATATGGCTGCTACCATCGAACTCGTTGAGCCTATCAAATGAACAAACCGAAGTTAGAACATTTTGGAAGAACTTCTGCCGGAAGGGAGAGGAGCAACGGTTTAATCATGGACCAAAACTGGTCGACGATCTGGATAAGATAATCTTCGCCTTGGCCGATACTTCGCCGCGAGAGATCCTCCCTATCATACTCCTCTGTCTCTTAAGGAACGCGTTGATATGCTTCACGTCCGCAGGCGGCGACGCCTCCGCCGGGCAGTCGCTGGTGTCCGACGAGGGCGAGAAGGCTCTCAGGAAGGTGGCAGACGCATTTTCCTTCTCCGGTCGAGAAAACGCCTCCAGCGAGCAAGTCGTCGAGGACACGGACCTCCGATGCACCGACTCAACCAGATTCCGCGGCGGCGACAGCAGAGGCTGCCGAGGAGCTCCATCCTCAGCGGGGGGCAGAATAGGGGAGCGACTGCGGAACGTTCGCCGAGAAGCGGGGGCTTGGGAGGCGGCGGCTGAAGCGGGAGTGGAATGAAGCTCCGGTGAGGATTCCCGTCGGAAGCGCGATGTCCGACGGATTGGCAGCTTCGGGGGGAGCGAGGACGTGGGGCTGCCACTGCGGTTGTCGGAATTATCAACGGGGGGATGTTGAGGGTTTCCGGCGGCGGATCGGGCGTCGCCTGGGGGGAGGAAGTAGTCGGAGGAACACGTTCGATTTAGGTGGTGGCGGAGGGAGGAGCGGCGGAGGATTTCATCGCTGATGCCTTCAAGTGACTTGTGCCTAATAAAAATACAACGTTACTTGCGACGAATATATATATACACATACACACACGGTATGCCTACATATCTGCTATATTAATTCTAGTTTTTGTTTTTTAGAACGTATTTGCTTGGGAAACATCTCTCGCTCCAAAAAAAAAACGGGTACCTCCTCGCCGACCTTGACAGTGGATCCCTCCGGTCGAACAACGCCGGCGGCTCCCTCGTCTCGGCGGCAGCGACAAACCTGGGAGATCCGAAGGCCTTCGGCAGGGAACTACCTTCCCTTTGCGGCGAGCCAGCGGCCACTTTCTTCTTCGCTTCTTCGAGCCACTCCTGGGTGAGCCTGCTCGTCTGGTTATTCTTGACGCCGCCGGCGGTGCCCATTTCTTCGTTTTCTTCTTCTTCTTCCGCTATCTCCACACTTCGTCCGCTCGAGTTGTTATGCGCTGCCCTGTTGACGTTGTTCAGTACGCTGCCGAAGAACCAGTCGTCCATGAAGTCAGTCAGGTCCGGAAGCGGCTCGCCGCCGCTGCCTTGCAGGTTCACTGCCGTAGGCCCTGATTTCTTCTGCGAGCTCATCGCCGAGAAGCTTTCCTGCACCATGAGAGGAGAAGGAAAGAAGCACCAAAGTAATTAATCAAGTTGCGAGGAGGTGAGTAGGAGTTGTCTTCCTCAACATATATGCATACACCGTTGAGAAGGCTACTCGCGTTGGTGAAGAGGATCTTGCCGGCATGAGCACTCGAGTATTAATTGATAGTATATTTGGTAGGCTACCATTTTATGCAGAACGGCCAGCTGAGAATACAATGCGAGACGCATATGAATCCATAGGAGATGATGTGCATTGGAAAACTACGACAGGCAAGAAGGCCGGCTTCGTTTGTTTAGTACTGTTTTTTTAGTTTATTATTATGGGTAATTTGGTTTGTTCTTACTACTATATTTAATTTATCGATCATAGGGAGAGAAAAAAGCCTTTTCTCCATTTCTTGTTCTTCTTTTACATTCCATGGCATTTCACTGTGAGAGACCGATTGCACTTGTTCCCACATCATTATTACATTCTGTCTGTCTATCGCCGACGACAACTTTCCACAAATATAGAAAAATACCAATATCAGCTTTTGCAGAGAGCAAAGTTTCAAATAATAAAGACTTGGATTAAGACCAGATGGAAATAAAGAATTCCAAGAACCAGGGAAGAAAAACTTCGATGTACTCGAGTCTCGAGTCAATTGTGTTGGAAAGGAAGTACTAACTCTCCTAATCTCCTGCACACTCAAGCGGATCGTTGAGGACTTCACCTTTGTGCTTTCAATCCACATCTCACACCAGCCGAGAACTTGCTGTTGCAGGCGACGGACCAGCAAAACCTACCGGATGATCAAACTTGCAAGAAGGCCCAAATTTGCATAACCCGAAACGACTGTAGAAGGAACAAATTGGTTGATCCTAAAAAGGAAGGCACAGAATGAGAAACTATCTAATTAGCAAAAGGCAGTGAAAAAATAAAAGCAATCCACCATTGCTTTATGCCGCCCCTGTATCAAAGGAGGAGATAATTGCATTTTAAGAACTTCATTTAATCCTGCTCTGCCTCTACTTCCAGTCAGCATCCTCAGAATTTATTTTTTGAAAACTAAATTGGTAGTCTTTTGTTATTAATAACTTGGGCACTTTTTCCACTCATTCCAGCATTCCTTTTTACATGCCTAAAATAAGCTCCTCGGTTTCTTTTCTCTTCCTCCTCTCCCCCTCTTTGGTACTTCCCTTGATCTTCTTTTTCGACTTCGTCATTCTCTTCCAACTTTTTTTTTTCACTTTATCCTCCTTTTTCTCTATTCTCCATATAGGAACTGATTGAGGAAAAGGAGATGCTGGCAAAATACTTGGAAAAAGGTAGCAAAAGTAAAAATGCTAAAAAGAGGAGAAAAAATAGGAGTGAATAGGGAGAAAAAGGTGTTTTGTAGGTACATAGGTAATTCCCTATTCACTCCTATTGTATAAGTGTATCGAAACTAGGCAAAAGCTTGTACCTTTAGAGACCCATGAGCAAATTACTTTTTGGATCTAACTGAACCTTCATAAATTTGTGTAAGCTTATTTTAAGTATAAAACAAGAGGGACTAGATAGGATCAATCATAGCTAACATGTAAATTATTTTCTGCTGGAAAAAAAAAATCAAAGATAAGGTAAAGTTATTCAAGCAGTAGTTATGACTCACAGGTCTCGAGGGAAGGCCAAGAGGGCCGACACTAGAAGTAGAGGTTCCCATGAGACGACTCCTCGGATGGTGAAACTTACAAGAGAACCCGAATTTACAGTCTCCAGTTTTCATATAGTATGAACACTCGGGCTGCCCGGGCCTCTCAGGATACACCTTATCCGCCACGTGGTGTACAACATTTGTGTTTCCAACCAAGGTTGCAAATGAAGACTGCCGAATATTATCTCCTGAGGGGGGAAATGTGTTTTGAGGGACCTAAAAATATAAAGGATTATAAATTAAAAAGAAAGTCAAGGGGAAACCATCCAAAATGGATGGAGAAGATAATAATTAAGACCACGAGATAAGGATAAAGATTCAGAAAAAAAGCTCTCCACCCGTGAGTATTTTCTATAACCTTTTTCCTCTACGAAGAGCCAGAAAGCAAATGTTTCACTTGATTAAGAATGTCAAGGGACGATCCCGGTGTATTAGCTAAATTCATAGGTATTGTGAAAAAATGGTACTCTATCTACATAGATCTTGTAGATAGTTCACAGTAAAACAATGTAGGAGAGCCTACGCCTATAATGGAAGGATCTAATGCCCTAGCACCAATATGATAAAAAATAAAAAAGACTACGCCTAAGATGTAACCTTCCGCTGAAGAAAACTCAAAAACATCCCACTTTCAAGGGGCCAAAAAAAATTATACTAGGCAACACGATAGAGGAAATCTGGAGTCTTCAAAAAACTTGCTACAAGAAGTAAATGGTCTTCAGTTAAACATGCTACGAGAATTTATATGGTCCCCGGACTCTCACCCTTAGGTTACGAAATCTCAGCAGATCAGATCTTTCTGGAAGATGGAGCAGCAGAATCTTAATCAAATGAAAAAGAGAGCAAAGCAGCTTGCTTTTGACGATCACGACAGAACTTTGGTTAAATCAAAAAAAAAAGTTTAGAGAATTGCAACACAGAAAAAAGTAAAACTATGAAAAACAAAGGATTATACTTTAGAGAACTTCCATGTAATTAGCCCTCAAATCAAATTTACTAAGCACCAAAAAAATACCTATTCTTTTAAGATTTTTGGAAAGACTTAGCTATGGGAGATAAATTCACTGGAATTATAAGTTACCTGGGACATAAAGTTACGTTTGTAGTTGAGCCCTTTAGGAGGAAAAAGAATGTTTGGCATATTCATTTCTGCAGAAGCATACGGCTCTGAAGATTCACCATTTTCCCATCTTCGTACAAAATCTTGTGAACGTTCCATGGAAGGGTCTGGATGGTTAAACCGACAGTTGCTTGAAAATTTGCATTCACCAGTGCGCATGTAGTAGGGGCATTCCTTTTGTCCCTAAAATTGAAGCAAATAAAACTGAAAGTTAAGAAACACCACAATGACAAAGGCCCTTGACACGGTGAATAATTAATTGGGGTAGGAGCTGATGGCAATACCAAAAGGTCCTTGCCCTAATTGACTTCGTTAGAGATTTTTCAAAAACAAATAAATAAACAAACTCCGCAATGCAGAAGGGGTGCAATATAAAGGTGTCAAACTTACCGGTCGAATTGGAAGCCCTACAAAGTTTAGCTTAATTCCTGCAATTTCAGTTGTTTGGCTGATCTCTTTGGAGTGACTAAACTTGCAGGCATTTCCAAACTTGCAACCTTCTGGCGTTGAGAAGTACTGCAAAAGCAATGTAATTTAATAATTGCCAAAAATCACTTATACTAAGGAAGGTCGCATTCATATGTAGTTTAATCAAGTGGCCATTATTCCAAAAGCTAACATTAATATTCCTAACAATTTACAAGATGAATATGAAACTACTTCGAAGCTATAAATTCATAGTAATGAAGAGAATGATAGACATAAGTTTCAAAACAAAGCATGCATTAGAATAATGAATAAAAGGTCACCGATCCACCTACTGGTCCAAAAGAGTCCACACTGGCAATTTTGGACAATCAGCCAATAGAAGTAAACCCACTCATTATCAAGTGCTTTTTGGATTGTCCCACGTCTTTTGATTGGTATTTATCCCCACGACATTTCAATTTTCTTACATACCTTACATACAAAGTATTTACCTGTTACTAATAAAGTATAACCTCTGTTCTTCCTTAGATCTCTTATTTAACTCCGATAGTTTTATAAATCAGGATCGATGAAGAGGAAATGAATGCATTTCTACACTATAAATAAGGAAGTGGAATAGACAGAATACTGAATCATGCCACATCACTTATTTTATTCTACGGGATCTTACGGAGTCTGTTCATGCATAACATGATTCGGTATGATCATAGAAAAGATTCTCCTCAAGCGAACCGGCCTATCCTCCGCTACATGGGGGACTTATGTGGTGGTTGGATGCAGAGACACATTTGGTTATGAATTCCAACGTGGCAGATAATATATCTGCATGGCCTAATCAATAGTTCAAGTTACAAAAAGATTTCAAGGAAAATACTCAATACAGACCTCCTCACCTTGCATTCTATTAGCCCAACTTTTCCAGGGAGTTCTTTTTCGTCCTCATGATCAAGCCTCTGAATAAAAAATAAGTTGCAGGGATACCTTATAAGACCACAGAAGCAAGAGCCAAATATACTTTTTAAAAATTAATAGAAAGATAATTAATGTTCATTTATAATGAAAATCAATCAATAACTTGACAAGTGTTGCAATTTTCAGTACCAAATAATACATTGGTGTGATTGTACACAAAGTGTACGATCCTCTGATGAGAGCAATTAAATTCTATACGGAAGGTTGTAGGTTCAATACTCATCAAGTTTATAAAAAATTCATTGGTGCAGTTAAGAATAGAATTCAATCATATCAACAAAATTAATTCAATCCAACAACTTGATTGCATCAGTCAAGTAGTGATCACAGAGCAAGCTTCAGACGTGTGTGTGTGTATGTGTGCACTTGTACCGAGACGTAGCTCTGATGTAGCTCTGACAAATTTCAGATTTAGACCCAGAAGAGACAAATAAACATAAACTTACTCAATTATCACGAGTAGACTGCAGACCCATAAGATACTGCAGATAAATTCAAACCATGTCATGTAGATAGAAGCATGAACGGGTGTGGCCAGATCAAGGTGGTCTTCCTTACCAATAACTTCTACTGTAATAAAGAACATAGAGAATCTATACCAACCCATACCAAATAAATTGTTTCAGTGACCATCTTTCTGGACCAGTAAAATCATCTATCAGTATGCTAATCAAATGTGGAAATAATCTTAGACTAACTATGGTGTCATTAAATTTGAATTGCCATCAAGTAAAAAAAAATGTAATGAGTAATATGCCAGTTGCGGATCTCTAACTGACCAAGAGTATCGTGTGTAGCGTAAGAAGAGAAATAAAATGGTCATGAATGACAACTTTTCAATAACTAAATTATCATCAGGGATAAGAAACCATTTTAACAAGGGTGTCAACCATGGCATGCATAGGAGACCCATAAAAACAGTTTTCTTGCCATCTACCGTCTCCCTCGTATTGCTGCTCACATAGCATTTACTGCAAATCAAACAAAACACTATGCAAGGGAAACTGACACGGATTGTCATTTATACATTTGAGTACATACCTAAATTTTTCAGTATCAACTCATATAGTGGAGCAATCAAAGGTATAAACCAGTTAAACCCTTCTTCACAAATTAAGCGAAGAAAAATATGGATAAAGCTGTGTAGACCCTGACACTTGGTACTTCTAAATTAGCATTCAACTGTCAGAAATGTCTGAATCAAATGAACATTAACAACAACTTCAAGCAAAACATGGAAGAGTTGATTATCTCTTCTAAATAAATACAATGATAGTGTTTCAAAAAAATTTCAAGTTCAAGACAACCATCAACATGAATTTTGAAGATAAACAAAAGAGTAAAAGACCGCAGTAACATGCCCGAACTGATTCTGATGGTAGTATAAATTCCAAATCGTGTCTAGAAAAATATTTCTTTAAAAAAATAGCAAAGAACAAGGACCTGGATAGATTTTGTCCTCGGAGGATGATTAAACTTGCAGTTCGCTCCGAATCCACAGATCCCCGTCCTCATATAGTAAGCGCAATTCAGCAACCCGGGCCTCTGCGGGTAAGGAAACTCCGTCCTGTTGTTCTCCGCCTTCTCACCGTCCTCGTCGTCGCCCTTCGAAGGCAGCGCCGAGATCTTCTCCGCATCCACGCCCCCCTCGGTTCCCTGCTCACCACCTACCACCTCCCACATCTCCACCCGTCTACCGTCGGTATCATCATTCCTCTTACACCCACCACCCTCATCCTTAGAAGCCGAGGCCGCCGGAATCTTCTCGGCGTCGACGCTCCCAACCGTCCCTTCCTCATCCCTTTCGACTCTCTCCACCTCCCCAAGTCCCTCATTTCTCTTCCCCAGTGCGACCTCCTTCTCGTCCAGACCTAGCTTTCCGAGGCCAACAGCGACGGCCTCGTCGTTCCGATGGGAAAACAAGAGGTGAGGAGGTCTAAAAACAAGTCCGAGCTCTTTCGATTCGCCGGCACCGGCCGTGCGCGGCGCGTCGGCGGGCGCCATCTCCATCGTCGTCTATTCTCCAGAAGTAGCAGTCGAAGAAGAGAACAAAATTCCGAAGTAATTAAACAAAACCCTAAAAGAGCCCGAACGACTTCGCGAATCGTAAAAAGGGTTTACAGGTCAAGACAAGAGAGGAGGAGACACGGAGGGGAAAATGAAACGCGCAATCTTATGGTTACCCTTGTGGGCTACCCGGAATGAATTTTATCGGCACAGATTGCGAGTTGCGAGCATCCTGAGTCGGGTATCCAACAGGGTAGGGAAACGGTAATAGTTTCCCAGCTAGGGCGCGGGGTATAATAATTTTCTGCGTGTTTTAATTATCATTCAAATTATTTCGATAGAAGTCCAGAATATAATTAATAATATTAAGTATATACAGACTCATTGACCTTATTATTTTCTATTCATTGTTTTTAATATGATTTAATATTTTTTAAATTTTTTCTATTGTATCATAATAGCCCAACCAGGGCCCATTCGGCCGGCTAAGGTGGACTATTTAATATTTAATAATATAATAGTATATTAATATTTTTAATACTGTTTTATGTTAATAATATATATTATTTTGTATTAATAAAATAAATCATTTAACTTATCCCTAGATAAGTTTAACTTAATATAACTTATTCAAAACGAAGGGTATTTAAATATAACTACCTTATTATATATATAACTATGTGAACCATAAATCATGACAATAATACTCTAAACTAAAGAAATAATTTCTATTCATTTTAATCGTTTTATAATTTATTATCAAATAACTAAAATAAATAGTTATTTTATTTTAGGAAAACGCAATAATGCATTAATTTTAGAAAATAAAATAATAGTAGGGATAAATTTTGAGTAGATCACCTGCCTTATTAAATAAAAAAATTAAAAATTAAAAAAATAAGAAGAAAAATTATTTGATAAAAAAACATTCATAGAGTACAAGTAGTATCTAGCTCGTATTATTATATTTTTAATTAAACTATTGTCATTTTTTCCAAAGATTTCCAATTGCGGAACATGTGGGGACACCTTTTTTCCTTTTTCCTCACTAATTTAACCCCAGCACAAGTTAGGCAAAGGCGCATAGAGCTGCGAGTGATTAATTAGAATTTGAAGATGAAGTTGGAACAGGTGGAGTGGCCTGCTACACTAAATATAATTCACTTTTCTTCTTTGAATAATACTAAGCGTATCTAATTATATGAATATATTTTTCATCCTACCTTTGGTTTTTTAAAAAAATATATTTTTTCGATATAAAAAATAATAATAATTTTGTATGATATATGTTTAATAGATATTAGAATTGTATATGTAGTAATATAATACCACGCGGATATTTTGTTGAATAGTACAAATCTCAGTCTTCTTCTTCTGCTGCTGCCTGCTTGTCCAATAATTCTGAGATCAATCATGTTGACTCGGACGATCTGATCCTTGTAAAGGTTTTTTTTTTTTTTTCTCTCCCCTCTGTAGAGAAAAAAGCAGCATCAGCTGAAAGCCTACCATGCAGCAGCGGCCACCCCAAGTTCCAAATTCCAATCTCCATTTTTGGTTTTCTTAGTGAATAAGTAAGTATTGGAGCAGCACTGTCGCTCTCTTCCATGTCCTTCCCTGGGTTAAACTCCTTTTTAGTACTCCACTTGCTCTCTTTAATTTCATTATTTCTCCTTACTTTTCTTAGGAATTTAAAATAATATTATTTTTATCTATATTTTATTTAGCTCAACAAAAAAAAATGTTTCAACTGGATAGATTCAATATATATAATTATGGCTGCCCCAAATTTGAAGTCCAAAGTTAGGTTTGGCCATTAGGTTGGATAGGAAGAAAACACATACTTCACCAATTCAATTATAATTTTTCATGCTCGTGTATCATTTTTTTTTCAAGAATAATAAACAGTATGGAATACATGACGTATCAAAAGTATTTTGAATACAAGTAGTAGATGCATATAGCAGAAGCATTTACTTCAGCGTAAGAGGCAGGCAAAAAAAAAAGAAAGAGATGGAACTACCAATCAAACCCGATGGGGAAGGCAAAGCAGCATCCACTAAACCTCACCTCACCGTCAACTTTTGGAAAGAGCTTTTCTTCCAGGGCCAATTAAAAAATAAAGGGGAGCAACCATGTGTTGTCTCTGTTGCATTATAATCCCCCCCATCTCCCTTTCCTGCCTCTATTTAATCCCCGACCTGTTTGGATTCACCTCTCCATGGCCTGTCCAATGGCAACTCTTCCAGCACTTCCTTCTCGATCTCTGATCTCTCTGTCCCCTCACCGTGTCTCTCCATTACTCGTTCCTCTGACATAAACCACTCTCCGGTTCTCCTGACCTGCTCCTCCTCCTCATGGATCCTGTCGGGATAGAGAAGTTTCAGGCCATGAAGAGGTACAGGAAGAGGAGGGAGCGGCGCCTCCCCCTCCTCCTACTCCGGAGCCTCGTCCGGTGCCTGGCGACGGCCCTGTTTCTGGGCCTCTTCCTCTCGTGCCCCCTGTGGCTCCCTCACGCCAGCTCATGCCTGGAGCCGTTCTTTTTATTCGGTTCGCTTCCCGACGTGATCCGAGTCATCGCTCGGCCCGGGTGCCTCTTCGTTCTGTGCAACGTCATCGTCATCTACCTCGTCGGCGAGTGCAAGTTCGGGAGAAACTCGCCGGCATTGGACATACAGGAGGAGTACCAGAGGAGGAGGTGGAGGAGCAGCGACGAGTGGAGGGAGAACAAGAAGGAGAGTGTAGCAGTAGAGGACGAGGCTTTGGTGGAAGAGGATGGGGAAGAGCAGGCAGTAGAAGAAGAAGAAGAGGAGAAAGAGCCGAGTGATGAAATAGACAAGAAAGCGGCGGACTTCATTGCGAGGATCAATTGGCAGAGGAGGCTCGAGGAAAGGAGGCTGCTTTCTTAAGACTAATTAATTAATCGAGATCAGAAAGAAGGGCACGAGATTGTGCTTAGAAAAGAGGGGAAAATAGAAGAAAAAATAAAGAACTGCCTTTTGTTTTTGTTTTTTTTTTTCAAGCCTGTCTTATCACTTTTATCACTAAAAATAAACAAGCTAAAGATAAAATATGCTCAACTCTCTCCCTAGTTGGATCCTTACAGCATGAAATTACCGAGATTACGCTCGAAGTAAATCTGTACTCTAAAATTTTAATTTTTTTTATTTTAAAAGAGAGATTATCATTTCAAGTGTAAAAAAAAAGTAATAATATTTTTTTATTTTGAATTTATAAAGATGATTAAATCACTTCAGTTAACTTTTTATCTATCTAACGAGAATAAAATGTTACTTTTAAAACATATTAAAAAGGGGG
Organism: Thalia dealbata; assembly: GCA_030544415.1. Classification (NCBI taxonomy): domain Eukaryota; kingdom Viridiplantae; phylum Streptophyta; class Magnoliopsida; order Zingiberales; family Marantaceae; genus Thalia; species Thalia dealbata. Next base: position 3,062,205 of record CM060454.1, read on the forward strand.
GTTATATAGCTAGCTAGCCTCTCTTCATTTTCTAATACGCCTGCAGCATGAGCCACACTGACGCTGGTGCCCCAGGATTCATGAATTAGCTTAGGGATTAAAAAAAAAGTATGCATCATCCATTTAATGATTCATTTGTGTTTGTCAGAGCAAAGTGTACTTGCAGAAATCAAAGTTTCAGTAGAACTCATCTAACTATTAGTGTAGCAGTACAACAACTCGTAATAAATAATTAAGTTAATAAGGCAAAAGATTACTTGTAAGTTTGATCGATAACCCTATCCCTATCCAAAATTACTTGAAAGCCTTTCGGGTGAGCACGATTGCCCCCTTGGTGCTTCCAATTTGCTCAGCTCATCAGATATCATAAACATGGACGTAGATGTATATAAATATATATATATACACTCTCATGCGCTGGCCTCAACTTTTTGAGCTTTGCTAGGCTGCCTCTCCGAAGACGAATCGCCATGACGAGGGCGCTTGTTACCATGTCCTCTTCCACCACCTCTGTTGTAATGGTTGTTTCTACCACCACCCCTGAAAGCAAAAGGAAAGGTATTAATGGAGGTCATGCTTCAACCAAAAATAATTCAATTGTCGTTGAATGAAAGATACAAGCGCTCAATTACCTTCCCCCTCTGTTTCCTTTAGTTTCTTTGAGTCGTTCCTGAGTTCGTTCCTGAATTGAGTTCCAGTAGACCTTTTCTGCCTCACCTGAAATTTTCAGAAAATAATTAGGATCTCATGCCCCTAGAAAAGCTTACTTCGGTCTGGATGCTTGCTACAAAAAATAATAATAACACCACGCATGAATGAGTTTCCACATTGTATGAGGTGACCAGAATTTGAACAGGGGCATATAAACGATGCAGCGGTACCATAAATACATTTGGGATAAGATAAAAGTAGAACAAACTGCTGCACGAAACTAGAGATGATAAACCATAGCCAGATTTAAAACACTTGTTCAAAATGACATGACGACAACAAATAAATACAAGACGTGCTTAGCGATGATGATCGGACATCTAACCATATAACAAGCATGATTAACAACAGCTAAATGAGATCACAAAATATCTGGTCGAACCCAAGGCCCTATCTGGCATTGGGGAACATGAATTTAATTATCACAAGTCGTAATTTTAAAAGGCATGAGAATTTTCATACCGGTCAAGGCTTCCAAGGTGGCTATGTAATCCTTCACAATCAAGCCACCTGCGTCGACAAGGACAGCTGCCGCACGAGCTTTAGTAGCTGCATCTGGGTCCTCAAAGCGGATGTATCCAGATTCCGCTCCAAATCTATAATCAATGAACTTCAACCCAAAAAAAATAAGACATACTAACAAATCCATCAGCTTCTCATATTAATTACCATATAATCTCACCATAACTAACAGAACCAAGTTTCTCTACTTCAGTTGCACCTTGGTGAGAAGGAAATATGAAGTACAGGGGAAACAATCTGATATAAAGAAAATACCTTAACAACACCAAACTTCTGGAAAGTCTGTCTAAGATCCTCTCTAGTAACAACACTCATGTTGACCTTGTTACTATCACCTAATGGACATTTGTCATTCCTTTCTTCATTGTTACGTGGAACGTCCTCAGTAACCTCTTTTTTAATCACCTTCGGATCTTCCTCACCGGTCTTTGCTTCATTTTCCATGTTAACATCAACTGGTGACTTGCCTAAATCTTCTACCTTCTGTTCACCATCATTATTTGCTGTATTTGGAAGCCCTTCTACCTTGCAGCATCCTTGATTACTATTAACCAAAACTGTACCATTTTGTTCCACAGATTCACTCTCTTGCTTTTTCTTCAGTTTAAATGAAACAATTAAACCTTTTGGATAGCTATCATAAACCACGAAGAAAATGGTTGTCAGAAAATATTGTATAGATAGAAATCAGAAAGTTAAGCAAAATATAGGTCAATGGACACAACCTTCTTTCAAAATGAGATTTGGGAGCACTATTCATCTTCTCTCTTTGGGAATCAAAATCCTTTCTGCATAAAGAATAAAAAATAAAAATGAAAATCACCCGCCAAAATCCTTCAATCAATTTTCTAATCTTACTATTTCTCTTAACTATTGGGATTGCATCAAGACCAATAGCTATTTATTTTCCAAATCAAACCTACCTTTTAAGATCAATTTTTTCTAATTAACAAGCCTTTTCCTTAGGATCCCCACAAGTTAAGATGACAACAGCTGCCAATGGTCAAATCTAACTTCTGCATCAATCATTTCATGCAAGACTCGAGTTATTCTCAGTTATCCTACAATGACTAATCAGATCCTATCCAGAATGTTTCAACTACTGTGTCAAAATAATGCTTGCTAAAGAATTATTACACAGCTGTACAATAATTGTTATGGCAGATGTTTCCCTTGGAACTTCTAATTATTCACTCTGTAAATACAAGCTAACCATTTAGCTGTTTTATCACTCTTCCCTACATTCATTACATCGGTTTTCAATTTTTCACCACCTGTAAAATTTATCCTATTATTATTTAATATTTTGCTAAAACCTACAATATATGATTAAACCTTATAGAGCCAACCAATGAAAATACAGACTGATTCATTGCACTTACCCCCAGTAAAATACGGTAAGGGAAACATAATCACCAGAGTTTAGTTCAGATGTCTATAAGGAAGAACAAAAAAAAAATCACAGGGAGGCTAAAGTAAAAGAAAGTTCAGAAATTTCAGGGTGAAGATGAATAATATAAGAGGTGTGCATTGGCATTGCACATACCTAGTCAAACAAATACATCATATGATAGTTTAACCACTAAAAGAGCTTTGAGAGAGCTTACTTTGGTTGTATTTCCAACTCTGCTCCAGCAAATACTAAATTTTCCTCAAAAATTTTCTTAGCATCTGACTCTTCCGAAAATTCAACCAAAGCAGTACCACAGAATTGTCTTTTATCATGAACATGTCGGGGAAGTCTGACACTGTTTACCTGTGTGAACTCATGAAAATAAATTAGAAAAAGAAAATTGATATATTTCAAAATTTGTATATGATTGATTAATAAACAAATTTTTAACATACGCATACAAGTTGAGACTTTCATCATATCCATCCTAATATTGTTAAGAATATGGATCGCATAAATTAACTAAGTTGAACATTCAAGTGATGCAAAAGGCAAAATTCTACAAAAATTTCTTTAAAATCAACTGAATTATTGAAAATATAAAATATACATTGGATATTTCCTAGTTGTTTAAACTTTCAATACAAGGGGACATCCAATCATGTGTTAAGACCTATAAATTATTAAATGCATATATAACAAAGCTAATCAGTCCAAGTAGTGTTGGGAGTGAGAAAGTCTAGCAGACCTGCCCACACTCGAGGAGTATTAAGAATACGCAAGTACTAAATAGAATTTTCTTCAAACGCCTGTGATTTTAAATAGAGATCTTCTAAACTTTAAGTTTTAATTGCCATGCTTGAGAAGTTAGATGTTGCCTGAACAAAACTTTGGTAGTTCCCAGTCCCAATGTATAAATATTTTGAGGAAATGAATCTTCAAGGTAAAGAGTGAGATGGTTCTTTTTTTTTGAAGTTCGAGATGGTTCTCTTACCCCCCCCCCCCGAATTTAAGGTTATGAAAATGTAAGCTTTGGTTTCTAAATTAAAACTTGGAAATAACCCTAGGTATAAAACATAATATAGAGAGGATATCCAGCAAAACTAAGAGTTCTTTTATGTCCTAATGGCCAGTGGCTCCTATCATCCATCCCTTTTTTTCTATTCCACGATCTTTCCTTTGCCTCTATCTCTAATTATCCTCTGTTCTCCTTCAAACAGACCTTCCATTCCATTGAATCCCTCGACCATTTATTATAAAACATGCTTAACAAACATGAAGAAACTCTCAGCCTCTAACTACTTTAATAATTGTAAAAAATAAAAAACACGCGTAGCTAGACAAGCACTGAATGACAAAGACATTAGATCAAAATATAAATTATTAACTATATTAAAACATAATTCATGAAATTAATATTCTTTTTTGAACTAATTCAAGACCACTTTAAAAGCGTGTATCCCCTGATATTAAGTTAGGGCTGCAACCAAACCAATCATTACGATACAATGACTTCATAAGGGTAGCAAAATACCTTTCCGTGTTGCGCAAAGAAAGATTCAATATCTTCTATCTTAACATCATAGGGTAAAGGTGATGCAGCAATAGTTCTTGAGTCTAATTGCTCAATAGTCACTTCAAGTCTCGCTAGATTAGTACTCCTACCAATTTTCTTGCCTGGAAAAATATAAACCATAAACTGTAAGAATATCATGTTTCAGAAAGGAGATTAGGATCAAATCAACCCACCACATATTCGAACTAAGGTACTCTAAGTTATAAAATAATAGGCAGTGTAACAGGATAATTTACGAAGTCAAGTAAGAAAAATATGATGGAAAATATACTTGATATATGTGTTTTATGAAAAGTAAAGCAAAAAAACTCAAGGACACCAATGATAATAATATTGTTTATGCTACTCATACACTGCATCTGAATTAGGCAAAACATAATCTCATTGAACGAAAAGGTTTTAAAAGGTAATTTATTAAAGGAAAGGGCTTGATCAGAATAAATTACTCAGACATCAGATAGGGTGCAAATTCACCTAACAAAATAATTTATATAAATATAAATTTTACCATCTTCTGAGACTCGAAGAGACGAAGAGCTCCTTAAAACATCTGCCACAGCCAGCACAGTCTCCTCCGGGATTTCGTCGCGCTTTATTGCTGCGTCCAAGCCCAGATGTTTTTTCATCCGGGCAAATGAACATATCAACGCCAAGCTCACCACTGTTTCTTATGTCAAGATCAACAATTCCGAGACCATAGCAAATAAACAGGAACTCGAGTCATGCAAATAACCAGTATAAATTAAATCCATAAATATCGGGCAAGGATACGTCCATCCTCGCTCTCCTGTATGGTTCTCGTCAGGAACTTATCAAGGGGAAGATTGCTGTCGCTGAAATAGAATTCGACCTGCAACGAGGACGACGACCGAACAAAATCACAAAAATTGAAGCAAGGAGACAAATAATAAACAGAAAAATTTGACAATCCACGAAGACAGATCACCTGACGGAGGACGGTCTTCGCCTTCTCCTCGTCCAAGGTGGTCGCCGCCATTGTGGTTCGCACGGAAGGGAGAAGCGATCGCGTATTGGAACGGAAGAAGGAACAGAATCGAAGAGGAAGTGGAGGCGGAGGTTACTGGCTAGGGCTTCAAAAAGGCTTCTGCTCCTCCCGTAGGGTTTTTGGAGATGTGGGCGTCGGAGTGCGAAGGAGAGTGGGGAGAGGAGACCGAGTGCTTCCTTTAAATAAGGAAACAGACAACAACGTGGTGAACACCGCATCTTATTTTTAAAATTAATTTTATAATTTTATTTCTATGAATTAATAGCATATTTTTTTGTTTTTAAAACACTGAAATAATATTCAATTTGAATCTTAAATTCATATCAATCTGATTCGAACATACGGCTGGATATTAAAAAAATGATTGAGATTGGTTTATTTTGGAGTATAAAAAGTAATGTTTAAGGAAATATTTCATTCATGGTTCAAGATAAAAGATTGAAAACTTATTAGATCTGGATTAATTTTTTTCTTGTATTTTAAATAATTTATGTATTTAATTTTTATCTTAAATTAAAATAATTGTTTCCGAATTAATTTAAATAGGGGGTAGAAAAGATAATTATCAAAAGCAAGCTTTTTTTATCATCTTCGTTGCCAAGATTTCCATTAAAAAAAATTATTCCAGAAACAGATAGATGTGCATGTATTAATAAACATTTATCGATACGATTAGATCTCAAAATCAAATCTATTAGATTACAAAGATTTGATAAGATATTAATTATGAGATTATGACGTCGGCCCAGATTTCACGCTCTCGCTAGAAAAAATATCTAGAAAGCAAGGGAGGAGGAAAAAATGAAGCTTTTAAAAAAAAAGTATAAAAAGAAAGGGTCACATTTACCTCAAATTTATTTGGCCCATCCACGTGCTAAAAGTTATCTATGAACAGTTTTTTTAAAAAAGATTGAAGAATAATTATAATTACACCTCGAACAGTTAGATGACTTGTTTAAGAAATAAGTAGGTGCATTTCACCTTAATTATTAAATAACCTTCAAAATGTATCATATTTTTCATCCAATTTCACTATAAAATAAGACATTTAAAAACGAAATGCAAATATAAGTTTTAAAGTGTTATATAAAAATGTTTTTAATTATTTATAAGGTGAGTTCTAGAATTATCCGATGAAGTATTATTATAATTGACCATGAAAAATAATTGATATCTAGATGGAAGCCAAATGTATCAAATATAAGTAAGGGTTCAACCAACCATCTAGATTTTTATATTGAAGTAGATAGAAAGAAGAAAAAAAAAGGTAGTTCATCATATTTATATTTGAGCAGTAAGTTATGGATGAAAAATAAATTTGATTGGGCTAAATAATAATAAATTATTTTTTTATATATTTTATGTATAGTTTAGAGTTTTATCATCTTATACACTAGTTTTTTTATATATATTAATTTTTTAATATGTTTACTCTCTCTGTAACTTTATACCGTATGATATAGTAATATTGCTTAGATATTCAAATATTTAAATAAGAACCGACTTAGTTAGCCACACGTCGTGCTGAGTTGGTCGTCCTCGACCTGATTGTATGGTGTCGTGTGCTAGGCCCACAGCAAGCGTCTTTAGAGGTGCAAATGGTTCCAAACTACTCGTGGGTGGCTCGAGCCCGACCCGATCTAGATCGTACCACACACAACACAATACATAAACAGACCGTGTCAGACATTGCCCGCAACCAGTGTCATGTTAGGCTTGGTTGTAAAGTTGAGGCGTAAGCCGACACAACACAATACGAATAATATATATCATTATAAAAAATTTATAGTAAATTTTAATGATATAATAATTAATAAATTTTATTTCTAATGCTACCGCATTGCATTCCTAAATGCTCACCACAACTAATATATCTCTTATGAGTATATTAATTATGAGGTTTTACCAAGTATTAGAAGAGATATTTACAAAGAATCAAATATCATTAAGATTAAATATTTAATCGTGGAATCAATAAATTTCCATAAATACAATTTCACCGTATATGAAATATATAATTTCCGAGGTTATAATAAATCATATATTCTAATATTGAGATCTCAAAGTTACACATAAATTAATTATATCGTAATATATGCATGTATATATTAAAATAACTCGATGGTACTCCGTAATATGTGTTATACAGTTTGCCGGAAGCCAAGTTGGATGAATCACGGTGCAGCGCGGAGTGAGATCAGACAGACCACCACCGCAGGATCCACGAGCTACGATGGCGACGCAAGAGGAGGATAAAAGGGAATCCGAAATCCCAAACGATGTCGATACATCATGCAAGGCAGTGAACCGAGAGATATTTCTCTTACACCGTGCAAATGCACATTATGTATATATTATTTACGTGTTCAGTAATTACGCAGAGGGATATATGAGGCCGAGAGGACGACGACAACGACGACATGCCCCCCCTCTGCTGACGCGCCCAGCCACGCTTATCATGCATTGGGAGGCGCCGGCGGGGCCGACCGATTGCTCACCCATCGGCCGGCAACTTATACCTCATCGATCCGTGAACCTCCTCCCGTGGGCCTCCCTCTCAGGACGTTTATGTGCAATCATATTCGCTGTTATCCGATTCCTCCCCATCTCCATGCCCTGTCGATCGAAGAGATAGATATTTAAAACCTCCGCCACCGCTGCGTGGGCGGAGGCGGCGGAGGAGGAGAAGGAGGGGCGCTTCGCCGGTAGACTCTGACGCCGGCCGCGACTTGAGCGGTAGAGAGAATGAGAGAGGGAAATTGAGCCCTGGAAGATACTCTTGATTAAATTGAAGCACGAAGTTGATCGATATTTTGACGGCGACGACGATACAGCGATCGGATCGATCGAGTTGATTGCATAAACTAGTAAAAATTAATCGACAAAGAGCACCTACGTCTACTGCAGATCGCCACCGACGAAAGATCGCGTGGTAGATGATGCAGGCTTCGGTTCTGAATCCAGAGAGCCCATGCCGATACCGAGATGCTGCTCTCTCTGTGCAGTTATCCCTCCACCTCCTCCTCCCATGCTCCTCATCATGCTGCCGACCCCGAGAAAATCTCTGGTGCTTAATCTGTCAGAGGCCGATACGTTTCGCTGCAGCTTGTTCTGCTCATTCATGGCGATCATGGAGACGCCTGCTGATGTGGTGGTAGGAGCAGTAGTAGCAGCACAGCTGAAGGCATTGAACCCGGTTTCCTGCTCGTTGGCGATTGAATCCATGAGGTCCTGGAAATGTCTCTCGTTCTGCGCTTCAGCGGATGAGCTCTCTCCTGCACCCCGGAAATTTGCATTATTTTCCATGCCGCCGGCGGCGACGGCAGCGGTGGTGCTGCTGGAGTATAAGCTGCCGAACCCTCTGAGCAAGCAGCTGGCGCTGCTGCTGCAGCTGGACGTTGCACCCATCTGCGCCGCCTTCTGGAGCAATGCGGTCGCCGACATGTGGGGCGGCATCGACGGCGACTGATCCGAGTGGTTGTAGCTCTGATTGCTCATGAGGCTTCCAGCGAACGCGGTGGCGGCTTGCTCGCCGGCCGCGGCATTGCTGAGCTGATCGGAGATCAGCAGATTGTTGCCGCTTCCGACGGTGCTCCTGCTGCTTCCGCCGGAGAAGATGTTGAGGTTGAAAAGATTAGTCGCAGGAGGCGCGGACGTGCCGCCGGCGTTCGCTTGGAGGTCCTGCGCCATGAGGCCATGAAGGTGGTGGTGCTCTTGGCTTGAGCTGCCACCGCCGAGGTAGAAAGGGGAAGACGCGGTCGACTGCGGCGGCGGCGGCGGTCGGAAGGCTGCAGACATACTGGAAAGGTGGTCGAATTGGCCGTTTCCACCGAGCCGGAGGAGATCGTTCGATGCGTGCGCTTGATCCTGCAGAGAGGAGAACTGCGAGTTCACCGGAGGAAGGCTCAAATTTATTCCCGTGCTATTGGCGTACAGGTGGTGGCTTCCGATGCCGCTGCTGATGCTCGCAGGATTAATTCTTGCGCCCTCCTGCGCCAATGCATCGCAGAATGCCCGGTGGGTGATGAAGCTGTCTCGCCTGCAGAGGTCGATCAAGAATCGATGATGCTCCAAATTTTATGAAACTGAAAAGTGATTTCTCTAAACTTGGGACAAGAACAGATTTGCTCGCAGGCAAAGCGGCGAGTTGTTAAGAAAGGTTGGGACACGAACGCCATGGCGTCCTCTCCTCGCTGCATGCCCGCCCCAAGTCGCAAGACAACAAAACGAGACCTGCTATGCTTCGTCTCCTCCATGTCACCACGTGAATAGGAGAGAGAAAGGAGAAAAGGAAGGGGTAGCCTGGTGGCGCTGGTTTCAAGGAGAGAAAGTTGAGCTCCTTTTGTTTGAAATCTCAATGTCTATATTTCAATTTTTACAGATCGGTTCCATCGACACCGATTCACGTGGGAGCAGTTCCTTCCTTCCTCCCTCCCTCCCTCCTTCCTCTCTCTCGCTGCCTTCTCTCCGGCCGAAATCATTCTCTCGCAAAGCTAACCCTCGATCCTCTCACCTAATTAACCCTAACCCTAATAATACTCATGTGCAGTACGAACAGCATGATCGATCGTTAGACCGGCGCAGGGGAATGCCCATCGGTGGATCGACGCCGAAAAGAGCAGCGCATAATAATAATTAAATTGCTAGGAGGAGCAGCAGCAGCAGTACCTGGAAAAGAGGGTTCCGCAGTCGCAGCGGTACTCGCGGGTGCCGCAGGTCTTGGAGTGCGCCTTCCAGTCCGACTGCACGGCGTAGCGCTTGGAGCACTTGTCGCACTTCCACTTCTTCTCGCCGTGCTTGCGGCAGAAGTGCTTCTTGATGCCGGTGAGGTCGCCGAGGGCGCGGGAGGGGTCGTGGTGGACGCAGGTCGGCTCCGGGCAGATGTACACGCGGCGGCGCACCTCCTTGGGGTTCTTCTGCTTCAGCTTCCACGGCAGGTTGTGCCCCCGCCGGTGCAGCTGCAGGTTCTGCTCCCGCTGGAACCCTTTGTTGCAGACCTCGCAGATGAACCTGTTCGTCGCGAGCAGCGCCTTCGGCGATAGAGCGATCACTTCCGCGTCCGGATCTGCACATCACGTCTTCTTATAGATAAACCTAATTAGCATGCTCATGTAAGCGAAAGAGTAGGGCCACTTGCTTGGATTTCCAGGGAGGTTCCTCTTCTTCTTCGGAGGAGCTGCCGGCGGAGTGGCGGCGGCGGCGGCGGCTGAGCTGGGAAAGGTCATGGAGGATTGTTGCTGCTGCAGATGCTGCTGTTGCTGGGTGTTGTAGAACTGCTGCTCTTCCTCTCTGATGCTGAAGAAGGTCACCGAGGAGGAAGCTGCTGCCATTTTCCTGATTAATTAAGCGGAACTGCACCTCCCAATCGACCTCGTCTTCCTCTTCCTCTTCTTCCTCGGTCGAAAGCCAGAGAGGCCGTTTTCTGGCTTCTCTAATTGGGGAGATGCTGTCGCTCGACCTACGAGTCCAAATCGGAGATGACTACAGAAAAGCTAATTAACCGATATCGCTACACAACATGCATCCATGATCTCGCTTTTGTTCTATCTATCGGTTTTCCTGATCGGTATGCGCTCTCCTCCCCTCTCCCAGATCTAAAAGACAAGAGAGGAACCGAAAGAAAGGGAGGGAGGGAAAGGAGAGGAAGAACCCAAATCTTAGTACAGGAGATGTGGATCGATCTACGCTCCAACCAGACGGTCCTAAACAAAAACCTCCAAACTATACCCTCTTGACTCTTCCTCTCTCAGCAAAACAACAAGGAGACCTGGCAATCCGAACAAACAGTTGCACTCGACGCCAAATGCATCCGTAGAGAGGGATGCAAGCCAACAAAGAGCAAGAGAAGGAGCAGAAGAAATTGAATCAGGAGCCGGGATCAAAGAGCCTTATTAATTGCTTCCTTCCTTTCTCTACTTCGCTCTTCTGCTTGCTATATACTTCTTGGATGCAGAAAAAGAGAGAGGGAGAGAGAGAGAACAAATAGAAAGTTTACTGGTTTTTAGCTCTTCTCCCTTACAGAAGATGATGGTTTATCCTCTCCGTGCTCCTCTCTCCTCCTCTTCCCAGTTGCTCCCTCTCTCACCCTGCCTTTCTCCCTTCACCACGCACCACAAAATAAACGATTAATCCCTGAAAAAATCATGGATATAAATCTCGCGAGAGAGAGAGAGAGAGGGACAGAGAGGAGAGAAATGTCACTCTGGTCTGCAAGGGCCCACGGAGGAGCAGCCCTCGGCAGCTCCTCTCCTTCCCAACTCTTTTTCAAATGTTTAATTCTGCATCACGTAATATTCCTCTGGACATGAAGACAAAAGCCAACCTCTCATTCCATCTCTCAAAGCCATGCTCGTAAAAGAAACCCAATCAAACTATGTAATTATAATTAGCACAAAATATTGATCAGTATCCCTCCATTCTTCCATCTTATTATCCTGGGTTAACTACAACAACCCATACTCCTCTCAGACACATCAAGAAAACATTTTTTCTAGCAAATACACCAAAGTTAAAATTTAGAAATAGCCTTGTAATTATCATTCTTATAAATAAAAATATATATAGAGAGAGGGGAGAGAGAGCATATGGTCATTAATTATTCCCATACCCAAAATATGGAGGTATTCAGTAGTCCTCTTCTGCAGAACAGGGTGTGAAACTATGTGCATGGATCTGGCTGAATAGGACACACCTGTGCATATAGTTACATTAACATAGGACAAAATATATGCAAATAATTAATCCTTCATTCATCACTTTATTCTCACACTTAAATGCCTTTATATTTAAAAAAATACAGTATAATCTTACAAAAAATCTGCATATGATTATTTAATCAGTTTTTATCTGACATGAATGTCGACAAAAAGATTCCTTTATATATACGTAGATTTTTTGGAAAATATAATGACGTTGCCGTTGCATTTATCAAATAAAAATAATAAAGAAATCAAATACGTAAACTATTTTGATAAATAAAATTATTTAAAAATTAAGTATGTCTGTAGATTGCTAAAGCATGTGATAATTTGATGTCTTGATGGCCCAGCCTAACACACAACATTGAAGTATATTACGTTGGGCTCACCTAGGATTTTAAAAAATATAAGTAAAGCTCGACGTTTTTTTAATACAATCCATAAAAAACAATTTAAAATTTAATTATTTTGTCGAACTTATGGTAATTTTTGACTAATAAGTTGGCGTGTTGATAATATAAACATGATGATGCTAAACTTGTTTTAAATTTTTATTTTATTTACAGAGTTATTTAAACTAAGTATTAATTAATTATAGTTTGCACGTTCATATTACGTAATTAATCCACCAATGCTAAGTACTTATATTTCTTCTTAAAATTGGCTAATGTGGATTCACATGAGAGACGTATTTTATACGCCCACTTGGTGATGAAATTAATCAAGTGGGTTCGTTCGATTGATTAGCTTAAATCAATTTGATAATAATCGGGTGATGCGTGATGTGACGCCCCCCCGGTCGGGCGGCCGAGGTGCGTTTCTTGATCTCTACCTGCTTGGATCGTTGTGATATGTCCTCATCACCCATCTCTATCTCTCTCTTTGTTTAACCATCATCCCTAACGAGATGCTCTCCTCCTGCTTAATCATTTCGCTTCAGAAAAAAAAAGGGGGTCAGTTCAATCCCTCGTGTTAAATTCAGGCGATTAATAGGACTTCTTCTCGAAAACTAGTCGATACAAGTTAATGTTTCATTTGATCAAGAGGCATACTAGGCCAATCAACTACTGTTTAATACCTTCATGCTAAACTCATGCGATCCTTAGGGCTTTCTGCCGTGTTTCCTTTGATTAAAAAGCATACGATGACTCTCTGTTAACATCACCGCAGAAAGCTGCTGCTGCATGTAATTTTCCCTTTCATTAAAAGAACAAGAAAAGAAATCCTCTGAGTGAGTGGGAGATTTCATCCAACCCGATCAAAGCTTTCCTTTTTTAATCAGTCGATATAAATATATACATGGACCACCGTGTGTATTGGGATAGCAGCTACAGATGGACCGATTCATGTGTAAGATTTTGGGAAAGCTCAAATGAGACAATTCAATTCTTAGTCAGGGGGATTCAGCCATTGCTGCTGTACATATATATATACACATCTACAGCAATCTCAGCAGTGACAATTCAAAGCTATTTATATCTCCTTCCCTGCCTCCTCCATATCTTTCGGCTCTACCTCACCTTTAAAACCTTTTCAACTCGACGAGCTTCATCATTCAGAGTACATGCTGCAACTTATTCTACCGTGAAAACTTCAGAACCAGTGCGCATGATCTCTTCATCCATCTTACACGTTGCCGATTCTGTCCTCGGAAGAGAAGAGTTGGTTCATACCGATCCTTTTATCTTCAGACAGGAGCAATGAACGAGGAGAAAAGATGGAGGTTGCATGATCAAGAAGCGTTTCTTGATGGCAGGAGGAGGGCATACCATCAGATCATAGATGCTGGCGAATGACAGACTGAAGAGAGGAGGAGAGGGGCAACAAATGATTCGGACAAACAGGGATTGACCCTGCCATCTTTGATGAAATGAGGGGAATCAATCAGTGAGGGCGCAAAAGCACCGATTAAAGTGCCTTTTCTGAGATATCCTCTGCAACTGCGTGGCCCGGAAAACAACGACCCCATCCCCTTCTTCTCCCCTCCCCTCCCATGAATGTGAGAGCACTGTCACCAAATCCCCACACAGCAGGGTGCTCTCACTGCTGTCTTCGCTCATTCATTCTCCTCACGATTGATGTCTTTCACTTCATCGATGCCCTTTCCTTCTGCATCGAGTGACTCGAGGAAGGAGGAGGCCACCTGAAATGCAACAAAACTGGCTTTTGGACGATCATTGATTTGTTGCTCGGCCTGCAACACATTTAGAAGTAGATTATAAGAGAAATAAGAGGAACTTATTTTTATTTCATGTGGTAAAGATATTTTTGATGGTTTTTCTTATAATTACGCCAATGCGATCGGTTCATATAATCCAACCTGAGTAGAATTCTTATGTTTGGATGATCAGATGAACCATATTGATAATGATAAATTTTTCTTAAAAAAATAAGACATGTAGCATATCAAATTGGTATTTTAACCTATAGAAGTATTCGCTGTATAAAAATATATTTAAAATTAATATATATACATTCCTTTAATTTATTTTAAATTAATTATTAATATAAAAAATCATAATACATATATCATAAGGCCGGTTAATTAATGCATACCTATTAAACGATGTATTTTTTTTATTGCTCTCAAATAATATAATTTTATTGATCGAGGAATAAAAAAATTAACATGCATAATAATAATATATATATAGGAAAAGGAGCAGTGGAATTAAACTAATTTATGCTAACATGTAATATCAAAATTGTGATTATTTTGTTCGGTGTGATGAAGGGCATCGTAGCGTGTGCCTCATAATTCGTGAGATAATTCGCGACCTACGTCGGTGCTGCGACGAGACAAGCGACAAGCTCTCGTAATCCTTGCGTGGTGGACTCATCAAGACCGATGCCATCATCATCGTCGTCGCATAGAAAAGTTGGTCTATCCGCACCTTTTTCCCCTCTCGCCGATCCCGCCCGTCGAGCACGAGATGAACGGTGGATGCCCGCGGTTCGTGTTCCTCGCTCGGCATACGCGAGGGGAGGAGGAGCCGTCTCGGCCCGTCTCGCCTTCGGACGACGGTCGTCAGAACCCGATTGAACGACCTGATTCACGTTGGGGAATGCTGTCCCGGAGGATCCGCTGCAAGGCCCATTGCACGAGGATTCCTCTCTGGACCGTTGCCCTGAGGACACGCGATCATCGGGTGGACAGCTGGCGCCGTGCCGTTGGCGTTTGAAGAAGCACGATGTAGCGAAAGCTAACAGCGGAGCTGCCTCCCTGCTGCGGCGGGTTCAAGGCGTTCGAAGGTCTCTCTCTCTCTCTCTTTCTCTCTTGGGAGGCTGCTGCGCTCGTCTCGCTATCTTCCGGCCGAACAACGAAGCTTGCGGAGGGAGAACGGTGCTCTTGGGTCTGAGTACGGGAGAGCATTGGTGGAATCTGAAGGATCTCGTTGCGGAGGCGCCGCGCAGGCTGCGACGGACAGCGGTAACGATCTCAGCCATCGCTTCCCGTCGGTCTCTCGTCCTTACTCGATCTAATTGGCGATCCGCTTTGTCTTGTTGCAGTGTATGTGAATCTCGTTCCGGTTACTGCTTCCTTTCGATTTATTGTCCTAACTCGATCTGGTTGGTGCTGAACTTTGCTTTGCTGCCTGCTTTTTCCTCTAAAAAGCAAAATAACTTTGCTTCGCTGCAGCTGACGTGAATTTGTATCGACTAGTGCTTGTGTCTTCGGTCCAACGCTTCGACTCATCGCCTCATGTGAGATTTCTTACTGATTGGAGTGTTTTGAGTGTGGGGGGAGATAGTTTTCGATTTCGTCCTTTTTGTTATGTTTTTGGGGGTCCATAGTTTAGGTTTTGCTCAGTATGCGTCTCGGGGTCCTCATTTCCGTTCACACATATGACAGCAACAGCAGATGCTTGCATGCATTGATCCCAGTGAATTGATTGGCTTTGATTAACAATTTGTTTAAAGCTGGCGCAGTAGAGCAAATTCAAAAACAAATGAGTTAATTCAGGCAATAAAATGAGCTTTGGACCTCTTGCTAACTTAAGAAAAACAGAGCAATGAAGCCTTTGAAGGGTACTCTGAATATCAAGGAACCATCCACTGTAAAGCCTGGAATTTTCACCATATAGCAACTAATGGGTCTCTTCAGAAATTGAGGGCAGTAGGCTCTGGCAAGGATATCAATATGGGTATTTTCCTCTTTTATTTTCCTTGTTTCTGTCTAAAACTTTCTCAAGTACTATTCACTTATGGACCCTGCGCATCTGAAGAATGACGTTTCATTTGCCCCATTCTTGTTTTAAATTATTGTCACATGTTTTCTTCTTGATCGAGAAACACCGCAGACAATTTTGATTATTACACTGTCTACCATTCACATTGCACTTGTCTCATTATGCACATCCGTCATTTAATATGTGACTACATTGATGTTCCTGGATTCTAGAATAATTAGAAGGTGAATGTTAAAGTCTTTTGAATATTTTTTTTAATTTTTTTTCACGGGGATCCTTCTGATTCTATTTCTATATGAAACATACTGTTTTATAGTTTAAATAAAGCCTATCCACATGGGTTCCAAGTCGGTGGAGAAACTGCTAGAGAATTCTGTGGGAGTTCATTTTTCTGGATTTCACGTGGATGATTCAGAATTAAGAAATTCTGAAGATAAGCTGCAAGCAACTTCTGCAGCAGAGAATGAGTACAGGGAACCTTTTGTCATAGGTTGGTTTTTATTCATGAAAATTCAGTTTCGATCTTGGGATCGCATGCTAAGTTGAATTTGTTATTTGCCGGTGATATAAATTGAATATTTATTTCACAATATTTATCTAAAAGATTAAAATGTTAGCATGTAACAAAATTCTATTACGTTTAAGAAAATGTTATCTGAAATAAGTTTACAATGTTCTAAGTTATGTTCCTTAATTTATCTATTAGCATGTAAGAAAATTAAAATGTTAGCATGTAAGAAAACTCTATTTCGTTTGAGAAAATGTTATCTGAAGTAAGTTTACAGTGTTCTAAGTTATGTTCCTTAACTTACCTTACCTGGTGAAAACGATGCTTCATCATTCGGTTCATGCTTCAGTTTTAAGCTCAATAAAAGATGGCAGCAACCTGTATTCATGGGGGATTACTTCCTTTTCCTCAAAAAAAAAAGAATGATGACAATTCATCCACTCGATATTGACAACATAAAATGCACATTGACCTTTTCTCTCAATTTCAGTGTACAAGTCGTTAGTGGTCAATATGTTAAACAAGGATAACTGATTAGAAAGAAGATAAATTAAGAAAATATGATGAGAAGATGGAAGAAGGATGCTGACTTGAGTTTGACTAGAGGTATTGCTTTCAATGGGGCTCAAATGATGAAATAATATGCTGCTGGCACTTGTTTGCTGAAAACTCACTATTTTACTGTACCGTGTAGGTCTGTTTGGATTCTAGAGGAACCATATATTTAAGACACAGCTGTTCATGCTTGTGCAAGAAAATGGTTTGCACATGATTCCTATATTGAAACACACCACAACATACCAGCATATAAATTTTCGCAAAGAAAACATACCAGCAAATTATGTTGATATCTAACAGGAGTGTAGCATCAAATCCTTGGCCTTATAGGTCAATTCCACCGCGAACATTTTGTGATTAATATAAACTTAGATTCATGTCTGTCAGAAAGTTGGAAAATATTAGCCCGTTATCTATATTTTCATTTGGGTACCTGAAAGAAAATTATATACTGCACTTGGATTTTTTCCCCATCAAGGTTCTAATTTCCCAAATGCTGAAGTATGTCATTTGATTCTTAATTTCCACTTCAAAAATAATCAAATATGAAATAGTAGTTTGTGTTACAATACACAGGTGTTGCTGGTGGTGCAGCTGCTGGGAAGACTGCTGTTTGTGATATGATCATACAACAACTTCATGATCAACGTGTTGTCCTCGTGAATCAGGTAGAGGCAATTCTAACTTGATTTTTATTTTGTGCTTGTAAAATTGATCCGATTAGTATGGTTTGATGCAAGGAGCTGGGCCTTAACTTCATATAATATGAAGCTGGTTCTTTCAGAGACTTAAAACATTCTTTTGTAATATAAATATCATCTTTATGCCAAAATAAAGAAACAATAAGGCTTTCATTTGTATACTTAAAAAATTAAGACATTCTTTTGCAGTATATCTATCATCTTTACAGTAAACTCGAGAAACAAGCAAATATTCATATGTAACATGCTTTATCCTATTTGATCATCGATGAATAACAATATTAAAAAAAAAAAAGTTTGTCTCCTGGAAACCAATCTTCTAGAATTTTCAGCATGATATCTGCTGACAAGCATGCAGACCAAAGCTTTAAATACTGAATCATAACAGTCTGGTATAATGGTTTTAATCCATTCATGAGCAAACTGGTTTGCAGATTGCATAACAACACACAATACTGGAGTTCATGCTATCTGCCTCTTCTTCTAGTCCTTTCCCACCATTGTTGCTGCTACCATCACCAGCTCCCTCTGCTTGACATGTCATACTATTTTCGTTGTCGCTCCCCAAAGCTGATGCTAATACGTTTGATGTCTTGGCCTTTTTCCACCTTCTTTGACATTGAGTTGCATCCACTTTGTTGGTAGTACCGGCATGGTGCTTGTGTTGTTATATTGGAATACAAATATGCCTTCTGGTAGCAAATTTTTAAAACTTGATCTAGATATTGTGATATAAAATGATTGTGCACCACAAGATCCAAATCCACCTCAGAACATTATTGGCTTTAACTCACTACTGTTGGAGATACAATTTTTTTCAGTGCAAGTAAAAGCCAAACGAACCTAAGGCCTCTAAATCTAAAATGTAGAGTTCTGTTTACATCTTTGTGGAACACTGTGTTTCTTTTGATTACAACTTTATGTCATTTTGATTACAACTTTATGTCATTTTGATTACAAATTTCATTATCCTGAATTGTTTATGTTATTTTAATTTTTTTATTTAGAATTTTAATAAGTTAACCTCCAGTCTGGACCCTTACTATTCTAACTAGATGAGTGTGCACTTTGTGCACAATGTTATTTTTAAATTAATATGCATATTGCAAGAAAAGTAGGGAATTTGCAGAGTTGAGAGTGAATGTATTTAGTTCTTTGTCAGAGAAGTTGAATTTACTGCATTTTGTAGGTTTTTATACTTCTGTTGACTTTGTATGTCTTGTCATGAGGGTAAAACTGGTGAGGACTATGTATTATAGTTTCAGTTGGAACTAATTTACAAGTGGGTCTAACATTACAGGAGTCTTTCTATTATGATTTGACAGACGAGGAGTTGGATCATGTACATGAGTATAACTTTGACCATCCAGGTAAATTGATATTCAAATAGTCCAAAGTCTGATTGCACTAGTCACATGAATAATTTGATTGTTCAAATAATTGATTAGCTGCTTTGTTGCCCACAAATAAGTTAATCGTTAGCTGTTTCTCTTATCAATAGTGGAATCAAATAAATCAAACCATCAAGTAAAAGAACTTTCTTATGCACACCTTTCTGGTAATTATTTTAAAGAGCTCATCATCAACATGCAAACAATTCGGCTAATTGAGGACCGATAGATGGAGAGTCAATAACTGTGTACTATCTGCTCAGCAACCAGTTGCAACAAAGTGATAAAAATTTCACTTCATTCCACTAAAGCTACGCAACAACTAGTTGTAGCAAGTTTTTTTTAGCAAAAAAACTTTTGGAAGTCCTATTAATTACAAAGAACTTCAGTGACTATGCTTCATGATTTGCATGGTTGTAAAAAATGCTCTTAGCCAGAATATATAGGGTATTGGTCCAGTTAGTTTAGAACCTTTGATCCAGTACCAATCCCATTTTCAAGATGACTCCATTCTGGAAATGAATCCTAGTTCAGTCAGCTTTTCTCACCTTTCCATTGAAATCTTGCCTTTTGACTTGTTACAATTGAAATTTTTAAATCTGCTCGCTATAATCTTTCTTGTTGATCATAGGAAGACATTATATTTTCATTACATTCATTGTATGTATTCATAGTTGTACATCAGTGTGTAACACTTTATATTATTTTTTCATCTTTATGTTGTTTGATATCATTTTTAATTTTTATTGATGACTGTAGTTTGAGGCTTTGATCTTTGTTGATGACAAAAACTCTGTTGTCTTGTTGTCTTTCTGGACAGTGTTTCACTGAATTAGCTTGTCTCTCCTCTTGCAAAACTATTGACTCTAGGATCTGTATAAACATTCACAATAGAGATTTCTTCATATGCATTAAGTTCAGGCTAACTAGCTAAGCAGGCATCCCCATTCTTGCACATTTTCATTTTTAAGTAACACGCATCATTTCTCTGATAGTATTTCATCATAATAATTCTTTAATTGATTCAGATGCTTTCAATACTGAAAATTTGCTTTGCTGTATGGAGAAATTGAGGAGAGGGCTTGCCGTCGATGTCCCAAATTATGATTTCAAATCTCATAAGAGCAAATTGCCACCGCGAAAGGTACATGTAACGTCTTGAAGATACATGATATAAGAGATCCCTGTAGAATAAACTTTATAAAGTGGTACTACTAAGGTGACAGTGTTTCAAACTTTCAGCAATCTCTTAATGGTAGCTAGAATTTTCTTACATTTGCAAAGAATCAAGCTACAGGACTTTTAGGAAATGTGAAAATTATCAACATGTTTTTTGTAAATTTGGCCTTATTTTCTTTAAATATTACTTCTCATTTGCCAGAAATCAAGGATGTGCATGAAATTGACAAAAGGTTGTACATCCATGATCTAGGTGAGTAGGATTTGAGTCGCAATTTTGAGTCAGAAGGTGTAAAAAATCATATAATTGTAAACCTTTAATATTATGAGCGACTTGCAGATATTTTTTTGAGTGAAAAAGGAAACTGTTGCCTACAAGCACAGCTGTGTCTTAGATTTTATTGAGAAGCGGTGATTACATAAGTGAGTTTCAATTACAGAAATATATACTCGATTATTTCATATATCAAACGCATTTTCCCACTAATTCGTTTGCTAAAAGAATTTTTTAGTTTTTGCCTCGTTTTATTAAAATTGAACCTGAACAATATTGTAACTGACATGGCACAGTGGCCAAAATTGTTCCGCTCATATTAACTTCTACAATCCATCACTCCGAGACGGTACCCATTCAGCCCTCAACCAGGATTGATACTCGACCATGATGACTATAAACCATTCTGATAATATTTAGTTATCAGCTATTTATTTCATTTTTTTTTACATTTTTAATGCTTTTCTTTTTTCTCCTGAGGAACAATAGATGGGATAATTTTTTATCCTCATATAAGAGCATTACACATATTAGCATACTTAAAAAAAAAGTTTTCAGGTCAATCCTGCAGATGTGATAATTTTGGAGGGAATTTTAATATTCCATGATCCACGTGTTCGAGAAATGATGAACATGAAGATTTTTGTTGATACAGGTTTCTCTCTCATTTTACATAGATTGGGTATCATTAGCCTGCATATCTTCTTCCAATTCATAAAAAAAATGAATTTAGTTTTCTTCATTTAGCTTATATACTTTTGTATGATCAGACTATCCCATCACAGAGTAGATCCTTTATGCAGATGCTGATGTAAGGTTGGCAAGGAGGATTAGACGTGATACTGATGAAAAGGGCAGAGATCTCAAGACTGTACTTGACCAGGTTAGAAATTCTTATATGCTCGTAATAGGTCCAAATTAAGTTTTTTCCCCAGATTCTGCATTCAAAATGGATTTCCATCCATGTCCATACTTTTACCAACTTCATGTTGTTTTAGCATAATAGTTGTTCTTGCTAAAATTGTATTTCATTGATGCAGTACTCAAAATTTGTAAAACCTGCTTTTGATGATTTCATACTCCCGACTAAGAAGTATGCTGACATCATCATACCTCGTGGTGGAGACAATCATGTAGCAGTCGACTTAATTGTGGAACATATCCGCACAAAACTTGGTCAACATAACCTCTGTAAAATATATCCAAATCTTTATGTCATTCAGTCAACGTTCCAGGTAACTAGATAAGCTCATTCACGTATTAACAATCATGCAAATTACATTCTTCTCATGAATGATATCATCAAGACGTCTAATTTTCCCAGTTTAAAGCAATTACATTACTTATTCAGAACAATGCTGCAAATATTTCAGATCCGCGGCATGCATACACTTATACGCGATGCCAAAACAACAACACATGATTTCATATTCTATTCTGATCGACTGATTCGATTGGTCAGTAAACTTCTGTTTAATTCTCAATTCTTGGTCCGATTCCTATTTAAATTGTCTATTCCTTGTGATAGGTTGTTGAACATGGTCTAGGTCACCTTCCATTTAAAGAGAAGCAAGTGATCACACCAACAGGTACTAGTTTTCTTCGATTTCTGAGTGGGGTTGTTGATAATTTTCTAATTTAGAATCTATTAGTTCCTCAAATGAATTATATTTTTGATAAGTTGTTACTAGGTCTTTAAATTGTCTTTTCAATAGTCATCTGATGGAATGTAAGTATGATTCTTCTGATGAATGTTTTTAACTTTGGACCATAGGTAAATGCATGATATATCGATGCCCTTGTAATAGTTTGCATGGAAACTAAAATAAACAATATGCATAGAAATTATTGAAGGGACTACTGGACAAAGCCAAGAAAAATGTAGACATGAAAATCATCTTGATGGGCCTCAGGAAATCGAGTTGGCCTTCTCCAACCATCGAAGGCCATGTTGCCTACTGCGTGAATGAGCAGCACATCGCGCCTTATCATCCACTTCGAGTCTAGCATCAGATCGCTCCAAATTTTCTAGGAACTTGTCGGACTGCGTAACATGATTCACAGCTCTAATGGAGATGGAAGTTGTAGTTAAAAAGGGAGTTGAAACAATGAGAGGAAACATATGAGAAATAGAGATGTGAGGCAACTTGCTAAACGGGAGTTGCAAGATGTTCCCCACATAGAACAAAGAAGTGTGAGACAATTTTCAAGAGAAGGAAAAAAGAAAGAGATGCAACTCACCCTAAAAGGATGGGTAGCACCATAGCAAGATAGTTTTGTAGCACAACAATAATGTGATGAAAGTAGAGATGCGAAGATGTTATGTTGGAATAATGTGTAGATTGGTAAAGATATTCAATTCTTTGGGCACCATGTAGATGGGCAAGAATGCTGATAATATGCAGCAGTGGGTTCACGGTGATATTGGATCGAGTTACTTGAGAGAGCATCAAGGATCAATGTTCTTATGCCATGTGAAGTAATTGGAAGGGATGGTCGTAAAACAATAGTTGATTATACGGGCAAGAATGCTCAATATACTTGTTGCAGTTCTCATACCAAGACTTCTAGAGAAAACTGGCTCTAACAAGACCAACATTTTGTACAAAGTGTACATCCCTCTGGTTAGAGTAATTGGGCTCTATACGGGAGGATCATGAGGTCTTGGGTTCAAGACTCATTAAGTTCTAAAAAAAACAAGACCAACATTTTTATTGGACTTTGTTTGCATTTAGAGAAAATTTTCTCGTAGTGGCTAAGCACAAATATAAACTATTTAATTTCCGTGTTATTTGTGACAAGGGTTTTAAATTATGTTACTGTTATGGTATCTGTTCTTGACGAGGCTAAGCATCATATCACATTGATGGATAGGGCACTTAGATACTGTCCCGATTTATGTGCATCATGAATCCGCTCCTACTATTTAGGTGGAAAAGAAGCCCCGAATCCCACCTTGGGTCAAGGTTAAGTTGATCGTGCTTGAGGTGAAAAGTAATTCTGACCAAAGTATAATGACTAATAAATTTATGCTGAATTTATAGCCAAGTCTGAACAATTTACCATTATACAGTTAACTTCCGTCAGCCTTTATTTCTGAAATTTTTATGCATAGATAGTTAGTATTCATGAAAACTATATGAAGAATTATTCTGAAAATAATTCCGAAGATAAATCAATTATGAATCTGCAGATAGAATTATTTCATGTTAAAAATGAAAATTTACTCTAAATCTACTCATTGTAGAACTCTTTTGATAATATTGAGACTAGTACCTTACAATTATGTAGTCTCGGAAATCAAGGTATACTCATTGGTTTGCATACTAGCCCAGCTACTAGATTCCGTGTGCTGATCACTATCCTATCTGAACAGCTGACACTCGAACCCTTGACCTCTATTGTTTCAACTTTTTGTTATGGGAATTGACAAGTTAAGCAAATCACAATTTTACATTTTTTTAGCAAATCACAATTTTACAGTTTTTCTTTTCATAAAAATGCTGACGAGGAACTGATGTATTACGATGGTCCCTCGTGTATTTTTTATGCAGTTAATTCATATATTTATTCCATGAAGATGATTATTTCTTATTATTGCCATTATGAAAACTATCTTACGGATACTTTCCTTTCCTCAGGATCTGTTTATACTGGGGTGGAATTTTGCAAAAGGTTATGTGGCATTTCTATTGTAAGGAGGTATTATCTGCCTCATGCTAAAAGTTATTGTTGGCTTTTATTTGAATCCACATCACTTATGAAAGTAATATATGAAAGCTTCCGAGAAACAAAACAACAAGCTTTTTTTTTTTAAACCAAACAAATATGTGTTTATTTCATGGGAAATGATACATAATATGGCTACAAGATAATGCCCTGTAAGATACAAAGAAAGTGATAGAAAGATCTTACCCCCAACTTATATAGACAAGGAAAACGATATGCATCAAGGAAAACAAAGCAGAAGATAGAAAATAAAAATTGCAACCATTAGTTCTCCTCATGGGAACCGTTTGTTTCTAGTTCATTGTTATTCCACGGTCCCCTGCTTAGATCCTCTTAAACATTTCTGCTGCACGAACAACGAGACCTTGGATACTCTTCTTTTTGAGCATTTTTTTGCTAGCATCACTCTATCGTCCATATGTTTTCATTTTGAAAATGAAAAACTTGTATTCATTCCCTTTGAAATAATACAAGAGCTGATGGCTTCAAGTTGAAGCCACGAACAGAGGAAAAAGAAGTAAAAGAAAAAACTGAAAACAAGGCTTGCTGTTTTTAAAGGTTCAAGGAGTCCCTCTATGGTGACTTCTGGTTTTTTTTCCTATTAAAGTAATGAAATGTGATTTTGATTGGTGATATATGCCAGTGGTGAAAGTATGGAGAATGCTCTGAGGGCATGTTGTAAAGGCATAAAGATTGGAAAGATACTTATTCCTAGGGAAGGGGATAATGGTCAGCAGGTTTGTACCACACTCGATCTTCTAACGGTTGTTCTGTTCCTGATGTTCTGGCCATTTGTCTACTTTTCAGTTAATTTATCACAATCTTCCAAAGGACATTGCAGATAGGAATGTGCTTCTTTTGGATCCCATACTAGGAACAGGTTCGTTCATCTAAGATACTTATGTTTATACGTAGAATGTGGAAAATCAAGTAAACTTCTTAATTTCCAAATGCCTATCTCTATGAACCTTATGTATTTGTTTTCTTGAAATTTTATATTGCAATTATTATGGTTTATTTGGTCATAGGAAGATGCAAAAAAGATTTTTTTTTTTTGAAAGAAAGATGCAAAAAGGAATGACATTAGCTTTTGTAAATTGATGTTTCTTCCACAAACAAATCCTCATGTGGTACTATTTTTTCTACTGCCAACTCGGCCAACTTGGATTTGGACCAGTTGTTGAGGGAACATCTAACATGCAAGACTTTATATAAGAAATATATGAAACACCAAATTATATTATGCCATTTGGTATTGATCAAGGACGATTTCATCAAATCACCTTTATTGTTGAGGGTGACTTGGTGATATCATCCCAGTTATCCTTTTTTTTATAATTAATAACTTGGCCAGATGTGCTCATTTGTCCTAGAGTCGTCCGCTGTTGGACTGTGACCGTTTATATTTCCTGGGAAATTGGTTCTCTTTGGAGCCTTATTAGAAATAGTTCGATAACAGTGGACATCAACATTCACAGATATATGTGTTTTGTGCGTGTATGTGTCCGTCCGCACACACACATATGAAAGATACTGCAATAATTTTACAAAATCTGGAAAATTAAAAAAAGGAAAATAATTAAATAAAATTTTAATAGGTTTACATTATTTAAAAATATAATATGTATCTACAATTACTATTATGGAAGAAAAAGTAAAGTCAATAGAAATGTAATGCTGGCTCATCGATAAGGGTCTCTCGATAAAGGCTCACTACTTGTGAAAAGGTGCTGGCACAAGAACCAGAGATTCATGGCAATCTGATTAAGATGACTAACCATGAATGCATACTTTTGTAGGGAACTCTGCTGTTCAAGCAATTTCGTTGCTGTTGAAGAATGGAGTACAAGAATGCAACATAATATTCCTCAACCTCATTTCTGTAAGTCCAATTGATTTAATTTGCTGTTTGAATCATTCGTATGTCTCCTAGTCATCCTTCTGTAAGCAGACGCCAGCAAGAAGGTCCAACTCTACTTTTTCTTTCAGTAACTTGTTTGACATCATTGAGATTGTTGAGCATGCATGCTTAATTAGTTTCCTTGATGATATCACTAGGCTCCTCAAGGAGTGCACGTTGTTTGCAAAAAGTTCCCAAGAATTAAGATCGTAACGTCGGAGATAGAGTTCGGCCTTAACGAAGACTTCCGCGTCGTCCCCGGAATGGGAGAGTTTGGAGACAGATACTTCGGCACCGACGATGATTGATTTGGTAGGCGGTCCTCTTGTCAAACTAATTAAACGTTTATTTTTCCTCCGGAGAGAATTTTGTGCAAGTGTGACAAAATTTATTTTTCACTTGAAAAAAAATTCTATGCAAGTGGATCATTAATTATATTAAGTCGCTTTTTCTCCAGTTTCCTTACAGCGACTTCACTAGTTTAATAGAAGCAAGTTGAAGCGTTCACAGATGCAGATAATTAATTGACGTTGGAGTCAAATGTAACTAAAACACTATTTATTGTCTCTGTGTTTGAGGAGTGGATCCATGATTGTGTTGCGCAGGCAATAAATAACTCGCTGTTATTAGTGGTGTGCTCATCGGTTCATGTGGTTGGGGCTTCGTAGGTGGGTTGGAGTGTTTGCTCACTGTCTTATAGTTAATTAATAATTGATTGATTATTTTTTTAAAGTACTCTTGAACATTACCAACATGGTGCATTTCACAAGGCTACTGCATGCGTAATTAAAATGCTCCAAATATTCCTTATTCTTGTCTAGGTAACATGCTGTCGTTAACTTGTGAGCATTAAATTCAACATACTCTAACTAGGAGCCTACTATGTGTCGATTGGGTTATAGTTGATTAATAAATGATTGAACTTTATATATATATTAACTATTTATTATTCCCAAATTAGAATTTGGAAGACTAATGGTCTCATTGGATGCAGAGGAATTAGAGACGCTAATAGACGGAGGAGTAGCTCGCTAAGTAATTTGATTAACCCTGATTCCTCTCCTCCCTTATTTTTTGCAAATTAAAAATCAAGCCAAAGCTATGGAGAGTAGACGGCGGTGCCGGCCTCGACGAAGCTGACCACCTTCTTCCACCCGGGCCGGGCGGTGACGTCCTCCCACCACGCCCTGACGTGCGGCTTGCCGTCGAGGAGGCGGCCCAGGCCGCACTTGTCCACCAGGAAGCTGGTGGCCGGGATGTGGGTCAGGTCGGCCAGCGTGAACTCGTCTCCGGCCAAGTACTTGCTCCTCGACAGCTGCCTCTCGTACACCTGCAGCACCCGCTCGAGCTTCCCGGCCGCCGCCATCGCCTCCGCCTCGTCCCCGGCCACCCCCCGCACCGGCAGTATGAAGAGGTTGAACGCGATCTCCCACGCCAGGGGGTTGTAGTTGATCGCCTCCACGTCCAGCCACTGCTCCACCTTCGCCCGCTCCTCCGCCGTCCTCCCCAGCAGCTTCGGCCCCCTCTCTGCGTACTTCGCCGCGTAGTACCTCGCGATGGCCCGTGATTCTTCACCGCCCTCGACCGATACATTTATCTCGGCGATTAAGAAGAAGAAGAAGAAGAAGGAGAAGAAGGTGATGCGCTTAATTAGCAATACGTACCGAAGAGATGGAAGTCACCCTCTGCGACGTAGGGGACTTGTCCGAAGGGCTTCAGTGAGTGAATCGAAGGCATATTAATTAGTAGCAGATATAAATGAGAAGCAACAGATGAGGACGAGGACGAGGACGAGAGGACGAGGACGAGGACGACGAGACTTAACTTGTTTGGCGAGGAAGTCGGGTCGCTGGTTCTCCATGGAGTCGAGGTCGACGTGAACGAGCTCAAAGGCGACGCCCTTCTCCACCAGGCAGTGGATCACCCGCTGCGGCGACACCGCCCGGGATTCCCCGTAGATCTTCACCACCATAATATTAACTTCTTCTTCTTCTTAGGGATCCATGGCGATCTCTCTGGTTCTATATGTAGGAGAAGAATTAGTTAATTCCTGCGAAGGTCACATGGATGCTTTTTGTTGGTACATACACCACCTAACTTACGGATATTTATATATATATATATTAACTCTCAGAGGAGACGAACTCTGCCATTGATCATTAATGTACATCGCCGTCGGTCATCTTCCTCCTCCTTCCCCTCCTCCTCTTCCAGTTTCAGATGGTTTATGGAGAGATTGATTGATTGCCGTTGAATGGTGGGTTGAACGGCAGGTGGTGTGCATATTTCTAAACCATACAGTCAAACAGAGGTCCGCCCATTTATAACTCAATCACACATTCACCCGATCCTCCATGCAGTTCCTAGTTTTTTTTTTTACTGATTCAACCGTTGAATAATGATTACTAATTCATGTTCATGCTCATTAATGAGATTGATGTAGGCAGATACCAGATGCAGATAATATATATATATATACATACAATTTTAATAAGGGTCAACTAAGACGGTTCATATCGAGAGGCTTTTAGAGAAAAAAATGCCACAAAAAACGATGCTTCTTCTTGAATCGGGTCAGCCTCTCCGTCGGGGTTGAACCAGCAGATGTTTTGCCCTCCCGTGCATCGAAGTGGATTCATTCATGGTCACCAGATTTCATGCACGGTCGCATTAAAATAAAATAAAATTGCAAATTTTTGCCTCGTTTCTTTTCCTGGGCTCTCCTGATCTCTCTCTCACCCTCTCGCTCTCTTCTTTCCTCTCTTTTCTTTTTCGTGGTTTTTTTTTTCTATTTTGTTTTTTTTTTCTCCCCCTCCGTTGTTGGAAGCAAACGAGGAGGGTTGCGATTAATTTAGAGGTTCCCCTGCTGGTTGTGTGTGTTTTTTTTCTTTTTCTGATCGACGATGACAGCAGGAGCAGGAGGCAGAGAGCTCGACCGGACACCGACATGGGCAGTGGCTTCCGTCTGCGGTGCCATCATCTTAATCTCCATTTTGCTGGAGAAGGGCCTCCACCACCTTGGAGAGGTAATCCAAGCCCAGTTCTCTCTCCCCTTTTTTTTGTAAATATGCATATATTGGGGTCTCTTTTACCTCGGATTGGATTGCTTCGTCGAAAGGTATCATCTTTTACTAACTGTGTCATATAACTTTTCTGCTCATCCCATCTAAACTTTTTACATTTGGGATTCTCAATGCAGATTATGGTTGTTCATTATGGAATTTAGAACAAGTTCTGATGGATTTACTTCTAACGTTTTCTTGGCTAGCAGGTCTTTACAAAGAGACGCAAAAAGGCTATGTACGAAGCTCTCGAGAAGATTAAGGCTGGCAAGAACTTAAAACTTCATACTGATATGAATTGGACGAACCTAGTGTCTCCATGCGACCATGTTTCTTGTTTTTTTTCTAACCATGCCAATATATTTTTGACCAAGATTATCATTTATGCTTTTCAACTTAGAAACTTCGAACACAATGAACTCTAATAATTACAAGCAAACACTCAACAGTTAAATGCACAGGTGAACCATCTCAAGAAATATATTAAAGAATTTTATTTTATTTATTTTCATCTTTAAAAAAAAATTGTATCAACAATGTATCTTCTTATCAACAAAGCATATTAACTATGATCTGACGATCAATGATTCAAGCAGCTGCAGCCCTATCATTCTTTAATACTCATAAGCCTCCCTGAGTATCATAAATCATTGGGTGTATCACTAAATTGGGTTTGGAAAGTATTATTTGTTGATTGAGATGAAGTGCTTTATATAATATAATGCTATAGATTTTGTAACTTTATTTTGTAGTTTCTTTTCTTTTCATCCTTTTGGATGATCTATTTGGATGATCTATTGTATCATTTCAGATTGATGAAATGAATGCAATTCTTCTTTTCAAAAAAAAAAAAATTCTCAAACCCCTAAATCTTGCCATCAATTTTGCACTGAATATCTACTTCTTATCAATGGCCTTCAACAGACCCTTTATTCCTAATCGGCTAGTTATTGTTATCAATGTAGTAAGGACAGATGTAAAATGCCATAAAATAAGTCGAATTGCTGATAAAATTGGTAATTCCGGACAATACCAATTGAGTTGTACTTTCGGTTCTTCGTATCTCCACCTTTTGAATCATGGGAATCCACGAATTTTAGGCAGCATTCCATCATTTCACAACTGTTTGACTTGTCTAAAATTTGAGTGAATCAGTAGCAATAACCTGTTATTTCCTTAGTATGCCAGATTCAGATATATAGGCTAAATCAATGGCATAATCTCGCATAATCTGTTTAGATAAATTTTAAGAACAGTAAGTGTCAAAGTCCATTCGTTCAATGTCTTTCCTGGATTAGAAACAATACCTGTTGAGTTTGTAAGTTCTTTCCTTGATTCCAAGTTTGTTTTTCCTTTGCCTTGGCTTTTGCTTGGACTTTTGTGCTCATTGCTTGGATGTGTTTGTATTTGGTTCTTGCTAGATCTGAGATTATTATGAACCTGGCCTTTCTATTCCTTTCTCCACTTTCCTCACCATTTGCTTGAACTTTACAGATCTGAAACCGTCTCACCCTTATGCTTCCTTATGCTTATATGACAGCTGATAATTCCCCTTTTTTCATGTCCATTTCGTAATATGCGCCACATGTATCTAGCTTTCATTTAATTTCCACTTGCATTCATATCTAGGTTTCATTTGAGTCTTGAACCAAAGACCTCATAATCCTTCCTGGATAGAGCCTAATTACTCTAACCAGAGCTTGTGCTTTCTCTTATCCATTTGTTGAATACTCTCAAACTTGGAAGAGAACCATGTACCCTAATGGCAGGTGAAACCTCCAACCCGCCTAAGTGAACCTTAGGACTATTCATGAGCAAATAAATACCAAATTTTTTTGAGCAATAAAAAACTGGAGCATAACGTAAAGAGCCGCTCTTCCTTTCCATCGAATAAAATAATGAGCAATCGTACATATTTCATGGGGTGCCTACGTTAATATGAGCATATCAGGATGCCTATGCATCATGAGATTAAGCTATATGAATAGACCAACTCTGATAGCTACTCCTCAGGGAATTATGAGTATGATTTATTGTAGCAGATATTTTCTTGCAAAAAAATGATTTTTGTAGATTTATTGTCTAAGTTTTCAAGTTCATTTTATCAACTTTATCGGTGATGTTGCAGAATTGATGATTCTTGGATTCATATCCTTGTTGCTGACATTCTGGCAAAACTACATAATTCAAATCTGCATACCTGAAAAGGTTGCAGATACCATGTTGCCATGTCACCCGGAGGAAGAGGAGCCTGTGGAAGTTGCTGAAGGTGCAAAACACCATAGGAGACTTCTATGGCGTTCAGTTGTCAGAAATATAAGGAACCGAACATTAATGGAGGGCCTGGAAGCATCATCAACAACAGATTGTTCTCATGTGAGCATTTCTCTGTCAGTTTGTGCTTATACATGCAAATATATTGATGCACTCAATCTCATCTCCATAAGTTTTATCAATTTGTAACCTCAGAAGCACATCCATGATAATATGAATTTAAGTTGCTTATTGTAACTGGAAATTCTGGTATTTGATGAGGGATATGTTTTGTAGGAATTAGAACGAACTTTTTAAAAGCCACAAAGATTATACCATTTATGCATCTTTAGCAGGACTATTTGATTGCATTTGACTACGAAATATTTCTAGTTCCTATGAATATTAAATCTTTCTTCTTTGTTTTTTAGAGGAAAAATTAGTCTGGGTTAAAAGCAACTGCCTGATTTTATTATCACTTACTAGTACATATTAGATGTATGCATGGGAACACTCTGAACATTCAGGTGGAGTGCTCTGTTCTCTATACTAAGTCTATTAAATCGGAGATTACATTCTGCAAGTGCCTTTGTAGAGAAGGCTGCACCCTTTTTTGTCAATGTATTAAGTGGGAACTTCTAATCTGCTTTGACACATTGCGCACCGTGTTTCTCCTCTGAAAACTATTCCATTCCTTGCCATCCATATGTTCCAAAACCCTGTTTAAATTAAGGCACATCAAACTTTTTTTTTCACAAACAATTCCAGCTGGTTGCTTAGTTAGTAGTTCCTCTTATGTGAGATTCTTCTGTTTTTCATCATTTCAAATTATATCTCAAAATCTTCATTTTCTAACCCAGTTAATTTTAAGATTACTTTCTTCAATTACTAACTAATTTTCTTCATAAGCAGGGGAAGGTACCACTTATATCATTGCACGGGCTGCACCAGTTACATATCTTCATATTTTTCTTAGCAGTCTTTCATGTATTGTACAGTGCTATTACGATGGCATTGGGAAGAGTAAAGGTGCTCAGTTGATTACTTATTTACTAATTCATTTTTTGATAGCTTCAGTCCTCAAATAATGTCAAAATCAGTTGAAGAAACTAGAGAACGAAGTCATTTTTTGTTAAACAAGTTATTTAATGCAGATTCGAAGCTGGAAGGAGTGGGAAAAGGAGACTGCCTCTCCAGATTATATTTTCTCAAATGGTATTTACATCGGAAACTCTTATTACTTAGTGGAATTAGGTTCTAGAGCGATGATCTTATCACCTATGAATCATTAAAAGCTCCAGCTTTCTTCTATCCCTGATTGTTAAAAGACGAAATTGGCAGAATTTTGTTTCTGGTTCTATGTCCAGTACTCGTATTCTGTGCACAACTGCTTAATATGCTGTCCAGTACTCATATTCTGTGCTTAACTGCTTAATATGCTTGTTCAATTTCCACTCAGAAAACCTTAGCTCAGGTCAAATTTCAAACTAGTAAAATGTTTATTGTGGATGCTCATCCTTCAAATTCAAATTTTGATCAAGCGTCCTTGCTATATTTGAATGCTGCAGATCCCGCAAAATTTAGATTTTCACATGAGACATCTTTTGTGAAACAGCATTCAAGTGCTTGGAATAATCGCCCCTTCTTATTCTACTTGGTAAGAAGATCCTGCCTTCGTATTTTGTTTATTATGTTCTCATTTTCGGTTGGAGTTGGTAGATAATGCCCATAAGCAAGATTTCAAGTCTGTCTTGGAAATCCTTAGTAAGATCCTGCTGTTTCAGAGCATGCTGAGTGGTCCAGATACATTTTGGAACAAATGCCGCAAAGTGCTCATATTTTGTTCATATATAAAAAATAGTAGATCAGATGGTTACAAGTCTTGAATAAGATAGTAGATAAAGTCATGATGCAGATTGATATGATAGTCAAATATGACTTTTTTGAGGGGAATAGTCAAATATTACTTGTTTGTACATTACTAGAAACCCTGAACTAGACGTCCTCGTACACTAGATTATAACATATAATATCATCTGATGCATTGATAGGAGGGCTTACGAATAACTACAAATTTCTGATGCAATTAATAAGCATTTACTGTGGGATGGAAGCAACTGAGATCTCAGTGCCTTGTATAAATTATATTAAATCAAACCACGTATTGAACTTGAGCAGGGGTCTCCTGCCAAATCAAGTTTAAGAAATTTAGTTGCTTGTTCTTCTGAGCATTTGAATCCATCCTTATAGTACCCTCTCGATTTCTTGTGGGCATCTTTTTCAGGGTAGCTTTTTTCGTCAATTCTTTAGATCTGTTCGAAAGCCTGATTACCTGACCATGCGCCATGGTTTCATAGCTGTAAGTTCCTTTCCAAAAGAATCATCACGTCGATCCAAAACAAGATCTTTGCTGTTTATTTTAATTATTTTTGACACTTCTCAGGTTCACTTATCTCCTGGTAGTCAGTTTAATTTCCAGAAGTACATAAAAAGGTCCTTGGAGGATGATTTCAAGGTTGTCGTAGGTATCAGGTACCTGATAGTGATCTTATTCTTGTCATCTATTATTTATGCGAAGTAGATATGTTTTTGAAGTAAAAGACTTGGAACTTTTATTACCACGAATCAAATATATGTTTCTATTATGTTCTGCAAAATCACATACATCACAAATTAACTATTCTTTGCCACTGCAATATCAATTTCTCACTCTTGTCTGTGGTTCACCCTAATGACTCACTTCCTACATTCATCCAAGTCAGGTGATAGAGGTTATCATGTAAGCTACCATACCCAATCTTGTTCTTATATGTAGTTCCTGAATAACACAATGAATGACAGAAAATATGAACTTGCACCGTAAAATATTGGTTTAAGAACTAATGGGCAAAAAGTAATTCGAGAAATTTGGGATATGAAGAACAGATGAAAAGTTCTAGGTGGTCGCACTACAAATTTCTTTCCCCTAAGATCAAGGAAAGAAAACCAATAGCAACCTTTCCTTTATCTCTCCTAGACAAATGAATAAAAGACGAATATGATGTTGAATTACCAATCATGTGATTCAGAGCCCCTTAATCAATTATCCAATATTGTGCATGGACTAGAAGTTTGGGACAAGTTACCTAATTGGACATGGTAAGAACAAGGTCATACTAAAACGATCTTGTATTCAGATATTTAACAGTATAGACATGCATGCCTTAGCATATATTTCCGTTAAATTCTGCATGATTATGTTAGCTTACGGAATTGATTATAGAAAATACATTTGCAGAAAATCCTAGTATTTCTGAGTTTTGCTTGTTCTGTTGTGGAACTTTAAACTTGGCTTTTTCTTTTATGGTTTGGCCAGTCCTGTCTTATGGTTTTCAGCAGTTGTCTTTTTGCTTCTTAATGTTAAAGGTGAGTTATTCCAGAACTCTTTGAAATTATTCACATATAATCTATGAAACTTAGTTATCAGTGGATTTTCATTAAATTCGTTTTCTTCCAGGATGGCTTACTTTGCTCTGGATATCTGTCATACCTCTTGTTGTAAGAACCAACTCACAATTAGGTGTCTAATATGCCAGCTTCTTTTCCATGAAAAAAAGAGAGAGTCAGTTTCCTTGTTATACTAATGAGATGATCACTCTCTGCAGATAATATTGTCCGTTGGGACGAAGTTGCAGTCTATCATCACTCAGATGGCTATTGACATCAAAGAGAGACATGCAGTGATCCAGGGAATTCCTCTTGTTCAGCTTAGTGATCGACATTTTTGGTTTGGAGGTCCTAAGTTCCTTCTGTTCCTCATTCATTTCACGCTGTTTCAGGTACACCTTCACTTCATTCGTGATGACATTATGATGGTTTTTCTTCAAAAACATCTGTGAACCTTTTTTTTTTTAAGGTTTCTAAAGTTTTTCTCTTCATTTCTTGCAGAATGCTTTCCAATTAATATATTCTGTGTGGATATGGGTTAGACCTTCTCTCCTTTTGCTTTTTTTATGTTTTGTTTGCTTCTTGTTTCCTCAAGCTGGCAATTCTTATATCTTGAGGTAGTACGAGTTTGGATGGCACTCTTGCTTCCAGGATGATGACATTATGATGGTTTCCAGAATTATCCTTGGGTGAGTTGAACTATGTTTACTTTCTCGTCCTTCGGTTGTCGCAATTGATTCGGCTCAAATCTAAACTAACTCCAAACCAACTAAATTAAATCATACTAAACAAACTTGAGAAGCAAATACTTCTCAATTGGTTAGGATGGTAAGGCTCAAAAACTAGAGGTTATGGGTTCAAAGCCTATAAAAATCAAAAAAATGCCTCCCTCTGGTTCGCTCATAGTGCAGCCGGCAGATTGGTGGCCTCCTTCCCCCTTCATGATGTGCTCCTCCAGATCTGCATCCTTCTCCCCCTTTCAGTTGAGGGAGGTATTAGAAGCCTTTATGATGAACAATGGTATAGAAATCTTCAACAATGACAACAGACGGTCTGAAACCCATACACATTTGGTTGCACATTTCTATTCTATGTGCTACTTTGAGCTGGCACAATTAACCCTAAGTTGATTGTTCAACCTTATGACAGTATTCAATCTGGCTATTAATTGTATTAACCACATCTACTTTGTACTTATACTTGATTCCTCTTGGGGTCCCTGCAGAATCTCAGTCCAAATTCTATGCAGCTACATCACACTTCCTCTATATGCGCTTGTATCTCAGGTCAGTTCTGCAACTTAGTTCATTTGAACATATTTCTGTCCTCTATGTTGCTCAAGGCTCCAAGGACCTCAAAACCATCTGAACCTCTCCATCATCTTCATGATCTTAAGCTAACTGCTATTCCTTTTCTGCTTCCTTCCCCTGCTTCATCAGATGGGTTCATCTATGAAGAAAACCATCTTTGACGAACAAACTTCGAGGGCTCTCAAGAAATGGCACCTTAATGTGAAGAAGAAGAACCCAAAGGACTCCAGCGACAATCCCGGTGCTGCTGGCGCCGGACGCCCTCCTGCTGACGACCTGAATTCGACTGCCGGCGACATAAAACTAACGCTGGACAAGCAGGATGACGGCCCTACAGAGAAGAAGGGTCCTGATGCTCCGGTGCAAATATCGGCAACGTCCACTGCATCGCAGGCTCAAGATCAACCAACGCAGCAGCAACCGGATGGAGCATAACACCATGAAAACGAGGACTTCCCATCTGTCAAAATGCGATTGAAGATAGATTTTTCTAGTTGATTTTTTTTTCTTGTTCCTGTTGAGATATAACGAGAAGTTTTGTATATTTAAGGTAGAGGATGAGGAAAGCATATTAGATTTCCCACTTTTTGTAGGAAAAAATGTATAGGGAGTGTGGCTCATGATCATTTTCATATGAATCATGAGAGGGAAGGGAAGAAGAGATAGAAATTATTACAACTATGCGGTGCTGTAAAACCCATATTAAATATACACACACGCACAGACGAAGCATAACTGCATAAGT
Source organism: Thalia dealbata (assembly GCA_030544415.1). Lineage (NCBI taxonomy): Eukaryota > Viridiplantae > Streptophyta > Magnoliopsida > Zingiberales > Marantaceae > Thalia > Thalia dealbata. Next base: position 3,099,337 of record CM060454.1, read on the forward strand.
GCTTTACATCGATAAATTTGTCAGTGCTTCTCCATAATTCGATTATATAATTTTGAAGCATCATCTGATGCATTTTAGTAAAAATATTGTACAATTAACTATTATAAATAGTAAAATATTTAAGTTTTAAAATACTAATAAAACTTATTTTACTTACTAGTTTCAGACAATAAATTCAAATAAAACATTTATATAAAATATACAAAATATTATTTAGAATTACTATAGGATAAATAATTATTAATAACTTGAGTTCACATTTAATAAAATCACTATAAATAAGGAGATATTATTGAAATATACACAGGGCATTGAATAAGACTGAGGGCATTGAATAAGACTGAAAAGTGACTGTTAAATCAGTAAATAAAAATATTAAAAAGACAGATTCTATGGTGTTAACCCTATTGAAACACTTGTGAAAAGTGCAACAGCACAGATGTAAACTTTACAATTGTAACTATTTAGCACTGGGAGAACAAGATGAATGTTGCCTTTAGACACCCCTTGCATTGAGAGCAGGTCATAACAAGTTGGATAATTGCATTCCTCTTGAGCGTTAATAAGAACCTTAAATTGATGAACACATAATATATAGGCGAAGGACCCTATACAGTACATGCTGTTGGAAGAATCCATGAAAAGACCAGATAGGTGAGTTCCAAATTGTTTCCTTCAAACAGATCCCACAGGCCGCACAATTGAGTCGGCAAAAATATCAAAACGTTGCCTGCGTTATGGACAAACGAAACATAGGAACTGTTGGTTTAGGTTGCAGTAAGCTATGTACCAGCAGCTTGGTTTGGTTCCTGGAGCCATGGATGCTGCAGGCATTGAGCTGCTGTTGGCCTCTTCTCTGGTTCAAAATAGAGAAGCGGGCAAAGGAATTCTGTGTAAGATCTGGCATCATCTTCTGAAAAGTTGTACTTTTCAGTCAGAAGTCGGTCCAGCGGATACAATGTTAGCCTACGAATTCTCTTCAGATCTCCGTATTGGTCGAAGTAGTTGCTTGACTGAGATCCTGAAGTAGCAATCTGAACCAGAAAGGGTAAAGCTTTAGCATCGTATATATATAAGCAAGCAGTGGAATCAATAAACTGAATAAACTCACTTTTCGTGGCATCTTTCCAAGAAGTTCCATCATCATAGCCAAATGATCCTGAAATTAGGCAAAGGTAGGTAATACTCACATAATGTTTCAAACATTCTTTAGCTCACCCAACAAAGTGCGAAGTATAAATATTATTACCTGTTTCAACATTACAAGCACTATTATTTCTCTTTGTTGTAGTAAAAGCTAAAACAGGATACGGCAAAGGAGTTAACAGAAAAAGATAGAACAATCACACATGAACAAAGATGATCTCACACACGAAATAAAGATGATTATAATCACATGCATGGGTGGGAAATGATCTAGAAGAGCATTCACTATGATGAATAATGGTAAAGAAAATAGCATAAGTATCTCAAATATAAGAGTAAAAAGAAACCAGCAACCATTTTTGAACTTGTAAAATAGCAAATTGGAAATAGAACCAGATACGATCAAACTTATAAACAGAGGATTAAGAGTGAATAAACCATCCAAAGACAACAAAACAAAGAGGATCCCCATTGATAGCTCATATTTCAGTTTCACAATTTAAATTAGCATTTTTTCGAGTTAGTTGGTCATGCTATTGTTGACTAGTTCAAGAAGGGTGGACAACTTGGAATTACTCTTTTGTTCAAAAAGTAACTTATACATTGAGAGCAAGAAGAAAATACCTCATCTTCAGTAAAAGCTGCGCAGACCTTAGGTACAAAGAGCAAATCACCAGTTGCAAGCTCAAAAGCTATACAAGCAAAGGATCACATGTCAACTGAGAAGAGTAACCGGACCCAAGAATGACCTCAGGAGCCCTGTACTGTCTTGTCTGAATATCATCTGTAAATTGCTTATCAAACCAACAAGCATTCCCGAGGTCTACTACCTTGCACCTCAGATCCATCACATCCAAACTTCTCTCTGATTCTACATGGTCTCCCATGGACATTCTTCTGTTCGAAATCTTCACCAACGATCTTCTTGTTTTAATCTTTAGCTTCTTCTCATTCACGCTAAATGGAAAACCTCCACTTATGTTCTCTTCAGGCCTTTGAAGTATTGGGGTGAACATGGACTTCACAGGGTCTTTTGAAGAATTTATGGTGGAGACAAGAAGGATATTTTCAGGCTTTAAATCCGCATGAATGATACCCACCAAAATGGATCTACAAATATCCTTGACTCTACCCAGACCAATCCCCTCGTTATGATTATGACGGATCAAGCGAAGTAAGCTGTCGCCAAGAAGTTCCACCACTATACAGCAGTGCTGCCCATTGGGACCAGCATGCTTAAAGTAGTCAAGTAATCGCCCAACACATTTGGAATTGGATGGATCCCCTTCTGCAATAGCTGATAGAAGCTCAATCTCATGAAGTGCAACTTGAGTATACTCTTTTGCACTCTTCTGGATCTTAATAGCAACAAATCTCTACAGGGCAAACGTAACTTCCTGTGTGAGTTTTCAAAAAAGGGGATCATATGATGGATGGCTTCAAACTACAAGTAATGGGTGATGAGAAATTTTCAACAGTAGTAAAGTGAAAGGGAGGAAAACAGTTGAATGGACATGCTGTGATAATTGGTACAACAGACAACACATAGGATACAGAACATTAATAAAAGGCATTGCCTTTTTCCAGAGACTAATGAAAGCTCACTGTATCTGACGATCGAAACACTCTGCTATCATTTATATAACATGTAAAGGAGGGATATTCAGAATATCGTTTTATTTTTGAGAAAGTAAACAAACCCCACGGACAAAAAAGGTCAAATCACATCAAGACATGGTGTAAACACAAAATAGGCAAGCTCACAGCAGTACAAACTTTTGGGCAAAAACTTCGTTTGCGAGAGAGTTTGATTCTTCTGTTCTACACTGCGCTTATAATAAGATCAAAGGTGCTCACTAGGTTGAACCATTTATGCTGCTGTCCGTATGCGTAGTGTTTGTTTGAAAAGATTAGATTAGGTGTGGATCGCATTAATTTGGTTCAAGCTTGATCATAACCAAACTTTAATTTCCTGATAGCGACCGAGGCCAAACTTTTGGAAGGTGAAAGTGAGTAAATGCCGTCGTGGATAGAAAACGTAAAATCACATCAAACATCGGGCGAAAGCATCAAAATAAGCAAGCGCACGTAACCAAACTTTCTCCCCCTTCAAAAAAAAATCCATTTTTTCTCAATCCGAAGACGAGGGTTTGGAGGAAGAGCGAGGACTCACGGCGGTGCAGGTGTCGTCGGCGAACCATACGGTGGAGAAATGACCCCATCCGAGCTTCTGCTGAACGACGTAGCGGCCGCCGGAGAAAGCGTCGGCGATCCTAACGGCATGGTATCTGCCCCTCCGGTAGTCGCCGACTCCGTCGTCCTCCGGCTCCGACTCCGATTCCGACGACGGTGGCCAAGACATTCCTCCCTCGCCCTCAATCTCAACTTTCGCGGCTGCGTTCGGAGAAGCACCACCTCCAACTCCCCATGAAACAAAGAGAAGGAAAGAGGGAAAAGCGCGATTCGGTGGTATTAAATAACTCCATTGCCATCATCACCCCTGTTTAAATTAATCATCATAAATATATGGTGACAACTTATACTTATCATGTGCTAAGGTGCTCTAAAGCTTCTTTTTTTTCCAAACAAATTCTATCATATTAAACCCATATTTAATTTCCAAAAAAAATTTAAGGAATTTTTATCTCACAAAAATATCTTAGGTAATTTTTATTTATTTTTTAAAAAATTTAAATAACTTTTTAAAAAATTCAAGAGCAAATTTAAACTATTCTTAGTTTTTCCTAACTATAATTTTCAAGAACCTTTTGATAAAGTTATAAATATTTAGGTGTAAAAGTTGGATCAACCAAATACAATTTGTATTAAATTAGGTTTTTTTATCAAATTAAATTTTTTTAATAAAGGAATATACCCTAATAGCGTACATAATTTTAATATTAATAAGCCCATGGTTATACAAAAAATTATTCTTTGTAAATTTTGATAATACGTATGATTTTTTTTTTCCCTCCTCTCGGCTAATTATACCTTGAGTTTAATACTTATTAATTTTTTTACAAAAAATATTTTGATGTTTTCTTAGAACTACAAGATTAGATACTCACTGAATTAAAAATATATTTTTAAAAATGCAAGATTAATTGTTTTAAAAAAATAAAAAAACTTTTTTTAAAAATAATTTCAAAAACTGTTTAAACTCAAATTTTAACTTTTTGACAAAAAAAGCGACGATGAAAACGTATCAATGATTTAAATTTTCAATCATAATCTTAAATTAAGTAATTACTAACAATAATAATTAACATATACATTCAATATTTTGAAATCATATTTAAATTAAAATGATTCAAAGCAACTTTATTAATTATCAAAAAAGTTTATAATAAGATTTTTAGGTCATGAATTTACAAGTTCTAAACAAGTTTATAGGATTTTTAAACTTCTTTTTTATCTTGACAAAAACTCCAATGATAAATTTTTAACATTCAAACAAAATTTGGCCGACAAAAAAATTTGATCAGCGAAATAAGTCTTTATATTAAATTTTTTTTTTATAGAATTTATGGGATAAATTTTTTATTTTTTATTAAAATATGGAAAGATTCTAAGTTTTCCTAGAACTTAATGAGTCTTGAACCCAAGACCTCATATAAAATCATATTACTTTAATCAGAATGATCCTCCCGTATAAAGTCATATTACTCTAATAAGAGTGGTGTACACTTTATATACGGAAAGACTCTAAGTTAATTAATAAAATAATCCATTTGGTTGAAGTAAAAAATATACTTCAATTTGGTTAAGTAACAAATATTCACTCTATTTTCCAATTTCCAGGGCTTTGAAAAAATAAAGAAAAGAAAAGAAAAAAACGAAACCAGGAAATGCCACACTGGCAAATTGCACATCGAAGCAATGTGCCACCAAACTCCATCATCCACCGTCCAACACTATCGTCCTCACGGCCCAGATTGCATCAGCCGTCCGATGGCCCCCTCTTCGGACTCATCGTCACCCGTTTCCGTTCATCCGGCGTCTCGCCATCTCATTCTCCCCCAAATTTCCTGCCCCCCCCCCCTCCTTCCCCTTCCTGCCTTTCTCCCATCTCGATCTCCCTCGTTCCTCGGTCGAGCCTCGATCGCAGTGACTCCAGGAACACAGATCTCCCCCCTCCCTCGAGCCCCTTAATTCTTGCTCCCCTCTCCTCCTCCTCCTCCTCCTCGTTTTGGCCACCGTCGGAGCTCCGTCTCGTGGCGTAATCACAGAGATATTTCCTTCCTTTCACCCATTCCCCCCTCCTGCGGGAGATGGCGGCGCGGCCGGATCAGGCGGTGGACCTGCGCGTGTTCGATGCGTACTTCGTGAGAGCGGATGTGGATCGGGATGGGTACATCAGCGGCCAGGAGGCGGTGGCGTTCTTCCAGGGATCTAATTTGCCTAGGCACGTTTTAGCTCAGGTACCAGCGGATTCCGCACGCATCGATTCGTTTCGGCCCCCTCTTCGTTTGGTTGCTTTTTCAATATTTGGGCCCTTTTGGAAACTGAACCCTACTGATTTAGCTGTAGCAGTCGGGGAGTCCTCATTGGTTCGATCGCTCTTCTGACGAGTAGCAGTATCTTGCTTCCCATTAGGACGGATCTGCTGCTGGGCCTTGGGTTTTTTTGTAAAATTAGTTTGAGATCTGTTTCATCTGTTTAGATCACTGATTGCGTAAGCTATGCCAAAATTTTTGCGTAGTCTTCCTATAAACACTTGATGGACGAGGTATATACAAAGATAAAAATGCGATTCTTCTGTGTATGTGCCTTTTCTGGTGATTCACAATTTTCGAGCTTATTCATTCCGAATAGAATTGTGCATAAGTTTCTAGTGGATTCCAATTAATTTGAGTTTTTGATTCTCCAATATTGATACCAATAATTATTCTGAGTCTGCATTGCAACGGTGAGAATTGAGATACATACCAGTTCCTAATTTAGGTCTCCTCACAAGAGAACATTTAGGTGGATGGATATTGTATTGGTCCTATATCTGCAGTCCAGTTGCTTACTGTTAGTATTCTCTGATGGTCATAGTTTTATTCTCTGATGGTCATAGTTTTTCTATCTAAACTGATGCGTCTCTTATATTAGTACTGCAATAATTCATGCATGTCATCTCGGTGTATCCATCTGATTTGTATTGATTCATTAGTGGTTTGTCCATGAAGCATTTGAAGGAAGAAATGAATCCTATACATTCTGCACTGTGATAGTTGGAACAGTTGGCCTTGGATGTTGTCAGATGTGTATGATTATCCTGCTCCATATGGTTGTATTCCGCTTTATCATCCATATCTTCTTTGCTTGATCGTATATGTAAAGCATATCTGATATTATCAAGTTGCTAGTTCTTATTTGCAAAGTCATCATGTTTACATCTTGCATTATATTGTATTTCGTCTGGATATTATTACCTGAGATAAAAATCTTAAAGTTTGATACATGCAAGTGCTGATTAGTTGTCAATGTACATGTAGTGATCAATGTAATCTTATGGAAAAGCTTTTTTTTTTTGCTTTTAACAACTATAGTTCTTGTTTATGCAGATATGGATGTATGCTGATCAGAAAAGAGCTGGTTTCCTTGTGCGTGAAGAATTCTACAATGCATTGAGACTTATAACAGTTGCACAAAGCGGTGTGGAACTTACCCCCGATAAAGTTCAGGCAATCTTAAGATCCCCTAATGCAGCTAAAATTCCTCCACCGAAGATAAATGGTCTCTCTGATCCTGCATCTCAGATGAAGTTTGCAGCTAATCCTTCCCCTTCCTCTCAGATGAGTGCCATGGGACCTTTTAATCAACCCCCTGGTTTAAGGGGCCAAACAGCACTTCCAAACACTGGAATGAACCAGCTTGCTTTTCCCACTGGAAACCATTTGATGAGGCCACCTCAAGTCACACCATCTTCTGTTTCACATTTGCCACCTCAAAGTCCTGTGGTTTCACGTCCTCCGGTTTCAATTTCATCAGGCAGTTCAACTGATTTGTTTAGTAGGAATAATAGTGCTTTACCACATGGACCTCCACAGAGTTCTCTTGCAGGGCCCCACCCCTCAGTCAACCAAGATAGCTTTGGATCAGCTCCTGGAGCAGGTTCTAAACCCCCTTCAGCAATGCCCTTAATTTCATCAAATCCTAGAGATTCTACCATCCCATCTTTGCAGTCGGATTCAAAATCTTTGGTTTTAGCAGGCAATGGCTTTCCTTCTGATTCAAATAGAGGAAATGTGTTTTCTGGAGCTCAGGCAATTCAAGAAAAGACTATGGCTACCTTTTCTTCAAGTACCACACCAAACTCTAGTAGAGCACGTGAAGTTGATCCTTGGCAAAATATGGCATTGGTTCCATCTAATGATAATCAGTTGCAAAAAAATCAATCTCTGGCCAAACAGAATCAACTAGACATGAAACAAGGCACTTCGGCAATGACTAGCTCTATTGTTCCAGCTGGAATTGTTGGCTCTACCTCCACTCAGTCCCAGCCTTCCTGGCCAAAGTTTAGCCAGTCTGATATCCAGAGGTACCTGGCAATATTTATCAAAGTAGATAATGATAGAGATGGTAAAATCACCGGTGAAGAGGCACGGAATCTGTTTCTTAGCTGGAGACTACCTAGAGGTAGAGATACCCTGAAAATCAATTTATTTACAATGATTTCTTGTTAACTTTCCAATTTTGTGTAAAAGCTCACCTAACTGTTCTCGTCATGATTGCCACTACTTTAAGTTTTGTTATATGATTTTAATTGCAACTTGGGTTTTACCTTTGTGTTCCCTGATTTGGTCATACCTCTCATTCCTTGTTCGTCTGTCTTGGTTTTTGCTACAGATATTAGATTCACGATCTCTTGATTTTGCACTCAATTTTAGGTTGCCTGAAGTTTTTAAGTTATTGTGGTGAAATCTCACCAAAAACTTATTATCTATATTTATTTATGTGCTGCATTTCCAGAGGTCTTGAAGCAGGTGTGGGACTTATCTGATCAGGACAATGATGGCATGCTTTCCCTCAGGGAATTCTGTATTGCTCTATATTTAATGGAGAGGCACCGAGAAAAATGTCCTCTTCCAACTGTGCTTCCTGATAGTGTCAAGTCTGATCAAACTTTGTTAATGGCTACAAATCATCCTTCAACTGCATATGGTGGTCCAGCTAGCCAACCAAGAACTGGTATTTCTCTTATAAACATTGTTCCTTGGTTCATTTCATTCATCAGCTTTGTCATTTTATGACATTTCTATGTTATTATTATTACTTATTTGCCACAAGGGATGACTATGCCACGGCCTACAATTCCTGCTGGTCCAGTGAGGCCACAAATGCAAAAACCAACACCTGTGAGTGATGACATAGTTAAGCCAGTTCAGCAGAAATCAAGAGTACCAATCTTGGAAAAATGCCTGGTTGACCAGCTCAGCAAGGATGAACAGAGTGCACTGAACTCCAAGTTTCAAGAGGCATCAGATGCAGACAAAAAGGTTCACCCTTTCACCTAGTTTTTTTTGCATTTCAGATTACACTTGGAAATTCTTGAAATTTAAAGGATCATGTACTAAAAGAATAAAGCAGGAAAAGTGGAACTAATCTCCAGTATATGTTACTGAATCTGTTAGTTTATGGAACTTAGGAAGTTCGGATTTGGCAAATCATATACACATATTCTGCAAAACAGTAGGATTTAGCTGTTGATTATACTTGTTATCTCTATTGATGTGGAAAAGGTGGATATTAGTTGCTCAATGTGGATCCAAACAGCAGTTATATAACCACATGAGCAATTACCTTGAACTCTGTTGTTGGAGCAACTCTTATTAGCCTTCACCTAGTCTTGTGTCGAAGAAAGTTGTTGCATACTTGTTTATCTTTCATAGTCATAAGGTAATCCCTATTATCACATCATATGTCATTGACAACAGTCAATTTGAAGTATCTGATCATTCATTTTGGTTAATTTTTCTTGGCTTCATCTTTGTAAACTGTAATATGACTTATTCTGTGCACTTCATTGCTTTGATAAAGTTTTGTTATTTCAAGGGCCGAAATACATTTATAAGTATTTTACCTGTTGTCCATATTTTTTCTTTCATTTTCCATTTCAGACTTTCCATCATAATGGTCAATGCAGGCAAGGACTGTTTTCTCAATTTTTAGAACAAATTTTTGAATAAGGAACAACTATTTTAATTGTTAGGCTTAGTGTCTAAGCTAGTTGGAGGTTTGACCCACAAAAATATTTCCTCTCATTTTTTCAAAATCCTGAACCTGATATGATGCTGATCGTTTCTCATTCATTGAGGTGCATTCATGAAGGTTCAATGCTAGGAAATTCACACATATTTCCTGAATTTGCTTTTCTGTCCTTTATATATCAAGAAGGAACAATTTGTTTACATCTGTATGGTGACCTTTTTTTATTGAAGAGAATGGTGACTGTTGTTAAGAAGCATTAACATCAAAAGATGTTGAAATTTGTATCGTTTCAGATTGGTGAAATGAATGCAATGATATTTTTCAAGGAAACAAAAGATGTTGAAATCAAAATGTTGTATGCTTGACCACTATTCACTTTCAAGTACCTTGTCACTTTCTGATCCAAACTCCTTGAATATACCTTGTCAAACTCCATTCATGATGCTACTCCTTGTCTACTTTCATTCTGATTGGTCTAGACTGACTCTTCACTTGTATCCATAAGGTCTTCCACTTGCCAATTTATTTGACATGAGTTCTCTGAGCTGGCAATGAATGTCCAAGTAATTGTCTGTTTATATAGGTATATTGCACATCCGTTGTTTGGGGTACTTGATCTATGTTTAAAATGAATTATAGTAGTAGTCTCCATGAAACTGATAGAAAAATTCAGTAACAGTCATTCATCACACAGTAAATTTGGTGACTGTGTTATGTTTCTAAATATGGGTAGTGAAATGGCAATGTATTTGGTTGCTATTGGTTGTAAGTAGATAAGGATAGAAACAAGACCATAGTCATGACTATTTTGTCTGAACATGATACAAACATAATACTAACAGAGTAATTATCTCCATTTCTATTCGAAACCAGTGGATTTATCTTTTAGATCATTTCTATTGCAATCAAACTCTATCGGTAAGTATTGTCGGTGTTAGCAAATATTATAAAAAAGTCCACCAATATGCTAGCTTAATACATGTAAAATTTGTACTACTCAATATAATGAGAAATGAAAGAGGAAACTAAAGGGAAAGATGAGAAATAAAGCACAATATATGTCAAAAGAAGTGGTGAATTAATAATGATGTTTCTTCATAATAAAATTTTTTTGGTTGTAAATAACTGGGTTTGTTATTCATGTCTATACTTGTTTGTATTATCAAGCTCTCGTATTTACAAATAATCAGATCTGAAATTGTATATATAACAAATAATACGTCTATTATATCTGAAACTGTATTTTGGTGTTCATATATGCTTGTTCTGAGAACAAGCTATAGCTGGAAATTCTGAGTTCTCATCTACTTTTCATATGGTAACTTGTTCTGCTATCCAGTTTTTGAAAATCTGTTTATATTGCATTCTTCTTTATAACTTAATCTGCTTCTGCCTTTTCTAATAAAGGTTCAAGATCTGGAGAAGGAAATACTAGATTCGAAAGAGAAAACTGAATTCTACCGCACCAAGATGCAAGAACTTGTAAGTTCTATCTTTTAAGTTGTTTATCTAACCTAAAAATTTATAGTTCAATACCTTTTCTACTTTATATGCTACTATTCCAAGAGACTTTGAGTTTAGTATCCAGGGTGGTTATATAAGAATTCCAATAGTCTATAACTACATTCTATGTAACTTTTGGTGTTTTCCTTATATGCTATAGTTTCAAATAAGTCTAGTTCTAGTTCAAGTAAGAATTGCTAGTTCATCATCAATACAGTAGTCTCCTTGATCAGTAGGACAGTCAGTGGAATTAGGTTCATGTCTCAGCCTCTTTTCCAACCTCAGGGTGTGACGTTATCATCTCAACCTATTCACTGTGGTTTTCTGTTAGGCCGTAAATTTTAGTGTGAACTTAGATATAATACTGCCATATTTATAAATCAACTCCTTTAATCAATGCAGAAAAAGTAGTTCAAATTTGCATTTGCCATGTTGATAAATCTAAACTATTTTCTTCTATGCATAGATAATTTAATTCAACCTTTTCTTTGTAATACATTGCAACAACAACAAGCCATGGAAAGTTCCAAGTATTTTGATCTAATGCTGAGAATAAAAGCAAGGAATAGAACTCAGTATATATCTTTATTGCTTAACTTCACTCGAAAGAATTTTCAAAATTCATTAATTTTTCTGTGTTGGTGTGTGCTCTTCAATTTTAGTGTTTGCATTTGAATATGTTGAACAGGGAACTTCATTCCACAGGAAAAAGCTACATATAGATTACATATTTATTAAAATTTTTAAAAAACCCAGATAACTCCATAGGGGAAGCAAATATGTGGAAGAACTACAATTTATGAATTTTTTTTGAAAAAACTACCATTTATGAATTGTTTGGGAGCTTTGTATTAATAGTTATTTAAACACTATGGTCACTTGTATGCAAATGTTTTGTTTGACAATATTTACTATCAGTGTATAAAACTAGATAACTAGCTGAAGTTATCGGTTAATTTTGTGTATGCCATTTTTGAGCAAGTCACACAGTATAAATGACGTGTTTTATATCTTCATGATAATTTTCCTTTTCTTGTCTTAGATTCTTTACAAAAGTAGGTGTGACAATAGATCGAATGAGGTTACTGAAAGGGCATCCACTGATAAACAGGAGGTAATGTTGTTTAGAATTTAACTACCGTTGCTTTTGCAAACCCATGTCTTCTTGCTTATATTTTGCTTTACTTTCTTGGTAGATTTTTCAAGTCTGTTAATTGTATTCTGAACTGAATTCTTTTATAGGTAGCAGCAATAAGTTTGCACGAACCAAAGTTTTTACCCTCACAGTTAATTTCTATATATGTTCAAGCGATTGTTTTTTTTTGAAAGTTAACATTACATTCATTTCACCATTCTGAATGATACAATTTAACATCCAAAAGGATGAGTGAAGTGCAAGAAAGCTGAAAAAAATACAGAAAGAAGATATAAAAAGAAAGTAAACAGAGAAGGGAAGGTTCAGATCAAGAGAAAAACAGAAACATTCCAGGAAAAAGAAGAAACGTCCAGTGGAGAGAATCCTTAGTCTCATGGTGCTAGATGAGTAGTGTAAAAAGAAGAAGCGATGCTGCAGTTTGAGTGGCAGGTGCTCTGCCTGTTTTAGACTGTCCATGAAAGTACCGTCTATTCCTTTCTCCCTAAATACTCCAATCCACACAGCTAGCTGTTTCAATTTCAACATCTTGTCCTTTTTGTCTTCTTCCATTTGCCACTTGCCTCTAGCCACCACAATCTGTCATTACTCTATTAGTTTTAACATTTAGATACTGGATTTTTAACTGCTGGCAATCTCTTGGATCTAGAAATCAAACTTAGGTACACCGATTATTTTTTTTGGAAATGATCAAATTGCATTCATTTCACTGAAATTGCTACAAATTACATTCCTAAAAGAAGGTCACAGTGATTAATATAGAATCCTAACATAAGGGAGTGCTCTATTTTCTAAATTTTTTTTTTAAGATATGAAAACACTGCTATTGCTGTATTTGATAAACAGAATTTAAATATATGGTTCTCTAAGTCCTTTCTTCATGCTTGCTTTGTGAGCAGCATGGAATGTGTCTAGTGTTGTGAGTCGAATAGATAGATATAAGCACAATGCCTGCATGAGGACATTAATGAAAATGACGTTTTAATTCAGCTTCAATCCAAGCGAAAGAAACATGCCAAAAGTATTTTTATTTATCCCTTGTCATTACGGATTGATAAAGTCGCATCATTGAAATAGGTAAATAATTCAATAAAAAGTAAAAAAAAATATAAGAAAAAAACGTATAAACTAGTACCTTAATGACATATGATGATTTATTAGAAATCCTTAAAAAGTAATAAGTTCAATTTGCATGATGATTTATTTGGAATCCTTTTTCAATTATCCAAATTTGTTTCTGAAATTGTTATATGAATTCTGTATTTACATCCTGTAACTAAATCCTCTTACTTTTTTAGGTTGAGTCTTTGACAAAAAGATATGAACAAAAATGCAAGCAAGTTGGAGATGTGGCTTCGAAGTTAACAATTGAAGAGGCAACTTTTCGTGATATTCAGGTATCCCCTTCATGCTTAGTAATCAACTGATTTACATTTTTTATCTTTCAAGTGGTATAGCAGTGGCTTTGTTCCTGCATACTCTATATATCTTGCTGCTGGGTAATCTACCTATTTTGCATCCCATGACTTATTCACAGGAGAAAAAGCTGGAAATTTACAATAGGATATTAAAACTTGAACAAGATGATGCTGCTGATGGTTCACTTCAGGTAAGATTGATACGCGTAATGCACATTTGCTCTGTCCACGATCAGTCAATTAATTATGTATTTTATCTGCAGGATCGAGCTGATAATGTTCAAAAAGATCTCGAGGAGCTTGTAAAAGTTCTTAATGAACGATGCAAGCAATATAGATTACGTTCTAAGCCAATGACATTGTTTGAGCTTCCTTTTGGTAACTTTTTGAGACATTGCTTTATCTGTTACTGTTCATACCTTCTCGTGGTTCACAATTTAAAAAAGGATGCAAGTTTTTATGTGCGTTTCTCAATCTAGTCTAATTTTAGGTGCTCAAAGTTAACGCAACATATCATATGTAGGCAAATTCAAGTTTGTTTTTCTTTTCTTGTGTCAAACTTCGTTTCAATTTTTGTTTTATCTTATTTATTGGACTATTATGTTTGTGTACTATTTGCAAAGTCGGTGTTATTTTCTTCATATATTCTCTTGGTTTTGCACTTCAAAAAAGGAAGCAAGCTAGATTTCTCAGTTCATGATGCTCAAAGTTAATACAACGTATCATTGAAGTTAAATTCCAGTTTGCTTTTGCTTTTCTTTTCTTGGATTAATCTCATTTTAATTTTTTTGTTTTGTTATAGAAAACTTTGGGAATATCATACTTGCTTGCGACGTCGGTGTTTTTTTGAATTATTCTCAATGTTGATATTTATTTGCATTTTCAAGTTGTTGGATGATACAAAAATATATGATGAAAATTTGTTTGCTTAATTTAGGAGTTTTCTGGTACTTTCAAGATTTCTTTTTGGATAACTGATTTTCTTGCTGTCTTTTTGGATAACTTTGCATTAATTTTACTATTATGAAATGATACAATTTAACATCCAAAAGGATGAGGTGAAAAGCAAAGAAGAAAACCAGACAAAAAAATACAGTAAAAAAAGAAAAAAAAAAGAAACAGAAAATGGAGAATACAGAGCAACAGGGAAACAGAAAGAAAGAAAAATTGGACCATCCAGGTGGGCAGAAATCCTGGATGCTGAAGTTTTAGCTCTATTGTTTTAGTGAACCATAGGTCTAATATAGTTGTAGCCACTGCATGCTGAAGTTGTGTATGTGCATCATCTAACTTTGGAATATCTCTAGTCATGTTTAAAAATCTTATATATCATTTTGTGAAGGTTGGCAACTTGGCATACAAGAAGGAGCAGCTGATTGGGATGAAGACTGGGATAAATTTGAAGAAGATGGTAATTCTATCAATTCTCCTGTATTTTTTTTATTTTACTATCAACTCTGCTGTTGGAATGAACGTTATTAAGCAGATTTGTAGGCTTGTAATTCCAATGCAAAATCCAGTATCATATCATACTGAACATACGGTATGGTCCTGTACTAACTAGGCACGATTAGTTTAATTGTGTACTAACTTTGCATCATTTGGTATTAGTTAGTAGTAATGCTCGGTACATCTCAATTTAATGGGAGCTTGAGATGTGGATCCCCTTCACACATACGATTGCCACCTTACCTTCTTGGGTAAGGCTTGGTATGTGTAAATAACTTTGAGAAGAGAAAAGATAATTTACTCTCACTTTTCATATGTCTGCTTACATGTGGTATTTATAGTGAAACTAAAACCTAGGATTACAATAATAGAGAAATCTGAGCCACACATCTATAACAACTATGGACCACATATTAAATATAATTATTCTAACATTCCCCCTCAAGCTGGTGCATATATATCATATGTACCCAGCTTGTCACAAACATCTGCTAGCTTTGGTCCTTGTAAGGATTTAGTAAAAATATCTGCTAACTGATCCTTTGACTGAACCGAAGTTGTTTTGATGATGCCAGATATAATCTTTTCCCTGATAAAATGACAATCCACTTCTATGTGTTTTGTTCTTTCATGAAATACTGGATTTGATGCCAAGTATAAAGCTGATCGATTATCGCAAACTAGCTCCATAGAACTAACTTCACAAAACTTTAATTCTTGAAGTAATTGCTTTAACCAAAGGAGTTCACAATTTTTCATAGTTGCCATTGATAAAAAGAGCCGTATTGAGGCAATTTTGGCAACTGGAGAGAACGTATCACTGTAATCAAGCCCATAAATTTGAGTATACCCTTTTGCTACAAGTCTGGCTTTCAATCTGTCAACCTCCCCATTAGGTCCAGTTTTAATTGTGAATATCCATCGACAACCCACAATGGACTTTCCAGGAGGAGGAAGAGTAAGTGTCCACGTCTGATTTGTTTCCAAAGCACTCATTTCCTCAATCATAGCCTGTCGCCATCCTGGATGAGATAGAGCTTCCTGAGAATTTTTAGGAATTGCAATGGAAGACAGGGAGGATATAAAAGTAAAATGTGTTGGAGATAAACGATGATAGCTTATAAAATTATATATTGGATGTGGATTGAGTGTGGACCTTTTACCTTTGCGAATTGCAATGGGTAAATCAGCTGGGTCTGAAATTTGAGAAGCTTGAATAGGATCTTCTGCAAGTGGAGAAGCTGGAACATGAGCTGAATCAATTGCAGAATCATTCTCAGCAGGAACTTTAGTTGTTGGTCGACGCTCATAAGTGATACCAAACCGATTAGATGAGGTTGTATCACTATCATTTAGTTCTTGTTGCTCATTAACTTCAGGAACTAGAGCCTCAACTTATTTTTCTTTATGTTGCTGGCCATAATTAATATCAATGACAGTAATTGGTAAGACTTGTTCTAGAGACTCTGTTTCAACTGGAGATGGAAAATATGGAACATTTTCAAAGAATGTGACATCTAGAGAGGTATAACACTTATTTGTAGATGGAGAATAACATCGATACCCTTTTTGCAATCGAGAGTATCCTAAGAATATACATTTGATTGAACGAGGTTCTAGTTTATCATGACTAGGAGATAAGTCATGTACAAAGCAAGTTGAACCAAATACCCGAGGAGGAACTATATAGAGAGTTTCTTGAGGAAACAAAAGTGAGTGTGGAGTTTGATTATTGAGAGTTGAGCATGGCATTCTATTAATTAGATACCCAGCATTGAGAACAGCATCAGCCCAAAATTTTAATGGAACATTAGCATTAATCAGAAGAGTTCGGGCTGTATCAATAATATGTCGATGTTTCCTTTCAGCTACCCCATTCTGTTGAGGAGTATGAGGATAACTAGATTGATGTAAGATGTCATTGGATGCAAGAAAAGAGTTTAAGGAAGCTGAGAAGTACTCTTTAGCATTGTTACTTCGCAGGATGCGAATTGTTTTTCCAAATTGTGTCTTAATTTCATTATAGAAAGTTTGAAAGATTTTGAATAATTCAGAACGATCCTTCAGTAAGAAAATCCAAGTACACCTTGAAAAGTCATCAATAAATATGACATAATATCTATAACCTAGGATAGATGAGACACGACTTGGGCCCCAGATATCAGAATGAATAATATCAAAGGGTGATGTAGTTTGAACATTGTTACTTTTAACAGGATGGGAAACTCTAATATGTTTTCCTAGCTGACACGATTCACAATTAAGAGCTTGTAGTTGAGAAAGATGAGGTACCATTTTTTTGAGTTTGTTGAGATTTGGATGTCCTAATCTTTGATGAAGGAGTTCAGGAGTTTCTACAGCAACATTGGCTGTAATTGAGGGTGGAATAACAACTGAAGTTGGCTGCAAGAAGTAAATGCCTCTTGATTCAACTCCTGTTCCAATCATCCTCCCCATGCTTTGATCCTGTATTGTAAAAGAATTAGGTTTGAAAATAATAAGACAATTCTGGGCGTGAGCAAGTTTGCTAACCGAAATTAGATTAAACTTGCATTCAGGAACAAATAGGACAGATTCCGATGTTAAATTTGGAAGTAATGAAACTCTTCCAATTCCTTTTGCTTGAGCTTTAGATCCATCAGCAAGAGTGATATGAAGTGATGTTTTAGAAGGAGTGAGATTAGAGAATAAAGTGATATTACCAGTGATGTGATCAGAAGCTCCAGAATCCACTATCCAGGATCCAATAGGTAGAGAATGAGAGAAAGAATTACCATAGGCAGTTGAGGATGTGGTGATAGGAGAGGCTTGTTGGGCAGCCTTGAGTTGTAAATACTCCTTGTATTCATTTATAGAAAATAAATTCAAGGATCTTCCAATTTCTGCATTGTTCTTTATTATTGGTTGGCACTGCATTATATTAGCAGTCCTATGTGGAAATCCATGCAAGAAGTAACATCGATCTCGCGTATGACCTTTCCTTCTACAATAAGTGCATCGTATTGCTACTTGCTCCATGATGATCTACTGCTGAACAGATTGCGCAGAGGATGACATCGCTTATGTGATGATGAATAAAGCGGCGGCGGCGTATAGAGTTAGGGTTTTTACCCGCTCTGATACCATGTAAATAACTTTGAGAAGAGAAAAGATAATTTACTCTCACTTTTCATATGTCTGCTTACATGTGGTATTTATAGTGAAACTAAAACCTAGGATTACAATAATAGAGAAATCTGAGCCACACATCTATAACAACTATGGACCACATATTAAATATAATTATTCTAACAGTATGGATGGTACTATAACAATATTCTAATGAGGAATCAAGATGTGCTTGTATTGAAACTCCAAACCATGATGCTTGATATTATTATGTCACCTGGTACTGCCTAATACCATAAATTAGATTGCTCGTCCATACTGATCATGTGTCTTTAGTGGTTTTAAAGCATTTTGTAAATCCTACAAAAGAGAACTAACTTTTTCTCAGACTAATCTCTAAGTTCCTAATAAAAATATTGAAAAAAAAAGAAATGTCACCTTAGGGCTCTGGTGGATTTGAGAAATTGTGCAGAAGAGCTGTTATGATGCAAAATTCTAGTGCCACAATAGACCTATTATCAGTTCATAAGACATCATTACAAGCAAGGGTGGAAATACCTAACACGCCAGTTGCTCGCTATTTATTGGTTCGAATGAGGATGGGCACATGGACCAACTAATAATGATCGGTCTACATGAGTATCAGAACAGGCTGCATGATACATTCAGGTGGCAGATGTCATTTCAACACATGAAATCATCTGGTATCGAACTTGAAATGGTGTGCGCTTGGCTAATAAATTCACTGTTTCCTTTTTGGATTACTTACAAAATTATCATTTAGTTGAAATTTTGACTTCACTGTGCAATTTCCAAATATTTTATACTATGTATCAATTTTAGATTTTTAAAAAGATAATTTAGCATGGGCTGATAGTGTTCTGTCCTAACATTGGTACGAGGCCCTGTATTAATGCTTTGAAACTTGATTCCAATAGCAGGTGGTACTACTAATTCTATAAAATGTAGTTAGATTCAGCTGTTATAACACATAAATAAGCTGCTGGTTAGACTAAACATCTGTTTTCCTGACAGCTTTATGATAATTTGGTAACACCCATTATCACTCTCTTCAGTTTGTGACAACAAAAGAACCATATGGGGTGGCAATGAAATGGAGTTCTAGTTGGGGTAAGAGAGATGGCAACATAACTAACTCAAATCACATTCAGACAGATATCGGAGACTGGATTTAGTTGGGCTTAAATGAGGGCTATCTACTCCTGCTTTAGAGGGTTATTTGGTACGACTTATGAGGGTCTTTTAATTTCAATATCATGCAAATTGATTGATAGGTCCCCTTTTTGGGTGGGTTGGTTGATAGTATTAAAAAGGAACATAAATATAATTCTCATGTCATGGATTTGGATAGAGTTAGAGAAAACTTTCCTCTGACTTGGAGAGTTCATCATGATTATTTAACTTTTTTCTCATTTTCATTTCTCAGTTTTACCATTCTATTTGAATTGTTCTAAACATGAGGCATCATAGTTTCAAGTCATGATTATGCATATCAAATTATGCATCAGATATGTTTCTGGCATGAGCTTGTGTTGGACATTGCCAGCGAACATGTGCTTATTGTCCAATATTTGCAGCGACTTCATATCCCTTGCTAAATTTTTGTGTTATATTCTTTTCTCTCTCTTTTTTTGAACGTGATATGTGTTATTTCTTCTCTCTTTTTTTTTGAACGTGATATGTGTTATATTCTGTTTGTACATGGCTGCATTTATTGTAATAATATATTCCTTTGCTATAGTCCAATTCTATTGCTAGCATACATAAAATCTATTTCTTCCTTCGTCCAAAAAAAAAATCTATTTCTTCCCATCTCACTTAATGGAGCCTCGAATCATGCGTGGATCAACATTCCTTTTTTTTTCTTAGCTGCGGTAGATGATGTAATGAATTTAACGTGTTCAAGGGGTAGCACCAACAATAGAAATTGACCGTTAGTTCAAATTTCCATTTTCACTTTCAGGATTTTCTGTTATAAAGGAGCTTACAATTGAAGTGGAAAAGGTTGTGCCCACCGAAACACCCAAGCCTCAAGAAGTTAAAAATGATAAACCTTCTACAGCGGAAGTGTCCCAATCAGCATCTTCAAATGGCGAGAACAAGACTGAGGAGCCTTCTACAACAATGGAGCAGATCCCCCAATCACCACCTGCTAATGGTGAGAGTCAGACTGAGAAGCCTTCTACCCCTGTGAAGGCAATGAGTGAAAATGGATCCACCAATCTTGATAACTCTCCGACTGTAACGAAAAGTCCTAAGAGTCCTGGAGCAAGTGCTTTGGAGAACCATGAAGATCTGAACCCTGGATCTGTTTGGCATGATGGTTCACCTCATGCAAATGAAAATAGCAGGTACGGATGAATTTTCTTATAGTTGCTTGACATGTTTCAGATCATAGGCTGGTAAATGTAAACTGCACAATGCTATGAGTATAGTTAAAATAATATTTTTGAAAAGACACATGATAAATTAATGATTGAACATTAGTTTGTGATGTATAATTATCAAAATTTTCATGTTTTTAATGTTCTTTTATGAATTTCCGTTTCGGTTATATTGGACCCTAGTGGCATCCCCTTTGATGCATTTTCCTTTCTGTTATATTCATAGTGTATGGAACACTTGCTTTCGTGCTTTCTACTAAGAATTGTTAGTATAGAAAAGTTCGTCGTGTGCAAATATAAGGGCTTGTCTTACATACTCCTCTCATTTAGATAATCCAAAATTCAAATTCTCGTTGTTTGATTTGCATATTATCAGCCAACCCTCCTGGAATTTGTAAAATTTTTTATGAGCATTGGATTCAGCTGATAGTATTTCCTTTCCACTGGGAGCAACAAATGTTAAAGTTACATTCCTCTTACTATATAAGTCTACTGTGTTTATGCTTCATGAAAGGTTAGGTTGAACTAGTTAGAGCATGCAGAAGTCTGATCTCTTACAAAATTGTTCACATCAGCTGCGGATACACTTCATTGTCCTATAGCTATAATAGATATTCCACTTCAAAATAACTGTTGTTTTTATCATTTCTGTATGGATGTTAGGCAATTAATAGTTCCTAGACCTAACTCTTTGTTCTTCAGTGACCATGATGCTTCTGAATCCTTTAACTTGGAGGACAAGCATACCGGTGAACCTTCATGGAGTCTAACTTTTGATCGTAGTGATGACACCGATTCAGTATGGAGCTACAATCCCAAGGTACAACACTATTGTTCTGATGAGTTACCCAAAATTCACCAGTCATTTTTTGAGTTTTATAAAGGAAATACACTTGATTGTCTGCGTAAAACATGTTCTCGTAACCTGATTCAGGAGAATGATCATCAGAAGCGAAGACAAAACTTCTCCTTCGGGTCCGACGACTTCGGTTTGTTTCCGCCAATCAATACAGGATCTCCTAGTGCTGCTAGTGTGGCCGGAAAGGACAAGGGGCCTTTCTTTGATTCCGTTCCTAGTACACCAATGTACAACACTGGCTTCTCACCGAGGTTTAATGATGGGACAGACGACCACTCATTTGACAGTTTCTCCCAACATGATTTCTTCGGCGGCACACACGACTCCGGTGCTTTCGGCCAACGTGACAGTTTTGGGCGGTTTGACTCGTTCCGAAGCAACACAGATTTCGGCAAGGGTGAAACCTTCACGGGGTTCGACTCAATGCGCAGCAACACAGATTACGGCAAGGGCGAAAGCTTCACGAGGTTCGACTCAATGCGCAGCAACACGGATTACGGCAAGGGTGAAAGCTTTGCCAGGTTCGACTCAATGCGCAGCACCACAGATTACGGCAAGGGTGAAAGCTTCGCGAGGTTCGACTCTATACGCAGCACCACAGACTACAGTGGAGGTCTTTCATCTTTCGACGGGACTGACTTATTTGGCTCCGGACCATTCAAGTCCTCGGAAAGCCACAGCCCAAGAAAGGGGACTACCAATTGGGATGCGTTTTAGTAGAAGTACCAACTCCCGTGATGGATCTACCGTGTGTCTCTATATCCCAGAATGATAGCAGAAATTTTCCTCTCCCTGTACGATATGAACATTGATCTTCTTCTTCTTCCTCCTCTTCTTATGGTGTTGTGTATTCCTCATTATTTGTTGTTTGGTTATTTGAGGGATTGTGGATCCAAATCAGCTGCCCTTTCCGTCCTTTTTCTTCATGGTTGCTTGTGTAATACAGAGAAATAAAACTAAAGCAAACTACGATGCATTTTGGGGTTTTTGGGTCTCTTGGCACATCAAGGGCTGCGTAGTCTGTTCATTATTCAGGTAGTACAGCAAGGTCAACTCCGTTGTGATTGTTGAGTATATTATTTTTAATTAAAAAAATGATGTGCTTGATTTTTTATTAAAAGAGAACCTGTTATTATTATTTAAACTTGTTGAACTTCTTTTTATTCCGTTATATTGCTTTTTCTTGAGAAGAAACTTTGTTCTATGGCTTTGTTTTATACGGGTACCTTTTCAAATCATAGAAGTTAATTTTTTTAACGTATTGAATTGAATGCTTGAAAAAAATAGTGAATAATTAAAAGTTTAAGATGCTATAATTTTTAATTTTTTCTTTATAAAACAAAGACCTTTATTTCATAATTTTCAAATTTTATTGCTGCACTTGCTTTTCAAATCAGAAGAATATTTGAACTAAAAAAAAACTTAAATTCAATTTTAAAAGCCCATTGAAAATTTAAAGTTATGCATGGAAGATATCCCCGGAGTTGGTATCTTATAAAGATAAAATGCTAATCTTTATAATGATTAGCCTAGCCTTACGCCTAAATTTTAAAGTGTGAATTGACAACAGAATAATAGTATTATAAGTATAATATTCTAAAAGACTTTAGGTAAATTGCTTTTTTTTTTTTCCTTTTTCATATTGAAAGCTATATATAGAAAAATAAATTAAGCAAATAAATAATATGTGCACATAAAAGGCAAACTGAATAGATTCTGAAACAGACATCAAAATGAAAACCAAATGTTTTGAAAAAAATTGAAATAAATCGATTTTTAAAGTACAAAAAAAATCAATTTTTATTTATTTTATTTTCTCCTTTCGGTTCCGCTACATTTAATTTGATTTCTTACTTTAGCTAATGGGGATAAAATAAATAGAGGGTAAATTTAGACATGATTCATTGGAGGAAAGGTTGACATTTAATATAAATGAAAGTAGAATTAGGAAGTCATTTAAATATCAATATGGATAAGCATAAATTAAATAGTTTATTTAGTCTATCCCATATTTCATTCTAATATTAAGTTAAAGATGTATGATTTGAGAATCGTAGTCTTAGAGGGAGGAAGGAATAGAGATATAAATTGATTACCTACAGGTGATGCCAGCTCGACCCGAAACTCATTGTCTACTAGATTGTAATCCCATGGTTTATAGTACTAAATTTTAATATTATAATCTATGATACGGTATGAATTCATATGATTTAGACATGTATATTTATTAAATAAAAAATTGATTAGAATATAAGTAGAACTGTGATAAATACTTATTTTCTTGGTTTAATACATACCTGCCAGTACAAAAATTGATATAATATTATAGTATCATAATACTTTAAAAAATAATTTGTATTATTTTTTAAAAAATAAGGATATTATCTTACATTATAAGTTAATAATTTATTAATTATCTAGAAGGGCCTCACTCATGTTGCATCACTGCAGAGTCACCAATGCGTTGAGGGCGAGGAATCGCTTCAGTCCCACGCCCCGCTCGGCGACAACGCACGCTCGAGACCCACCGATTCGTTCGGACCAACAGCCGCCGTCGGATTGGCCTCGCGCTGGCATCATGTCCTCCTTCCTACAGCGAAACCGTCATATCCCTCGCACATTCCGTTACCGTCTCATCCGGTGACGGCGAACGTCCCGATAAAAATAGCGGCCTCCCAACTCCGACTCCCACCGAGCGCTTCACCACCCGCCTCTCGCCCCTCGAGCTCGCTTATCTCCTCGCAGCCTCACCCTCCGCGGATTCCCCCTCCTCGTTTCCTCCTCTCATGGCGGAGGATGCGAAGATCGAGAAGCTGCAGAGCGCGGTCGCTGCTCTCGGCCAGATCAGGTGAGGCTCGATTTTTTTTGGATCTTCTTTTGCTTCTTTTTTTTTTTTTCTATTTCATGGCCTTAGATCCTCACGATGTGATTTTGTTTTTTGTTTTTCCTCATCTCGTTGGTAGTGAAAATGAGAAATCGGGATTCATCAGCCTTGTGTCTCGCTATCTGAGGTAAGATTGGTGACTTCCCAAATGGGTTGCTGCGTGTTTCCGCTTGATTTGATCTTTTCATCTGTTGTTTATCTTGATTTTACTTCATTCTTTTTTCGTTGCTGAAATGTTTGCTTTGGTTGGGATTTATGGGAGTGGTGAAGCCGAGCAGATCGAATGGAGTAAGATCCAGACTCCGACTGACGAAGTGGTCGTGCCTTATGATGGCTTGGCCCCACCTCCGGAAGGTCTCTCTCTCTCTTTCTTCTGACGGATTTGGGGATTTTGAGTATATTAGTTGAGATTTTCCATGCGCGATTTCAACTTTTAGTTTTAGCTGGTTAGTGTTCTAATGTAGCAAAACAAAATACAGATAGTGAGGCAACAAGGAAACTTCTTGACAAGCTTGCTGTGCTGAAGCTGAATGGAGGACTGGGAACCACCATGGGTTGCACGGGTCCCAAGTAAGACAGTTAATTTTTCAATCGGTTTTCTGTTGCTTTGGACTTTCGATTTTTCTTAGTGTCTATCGCTTAAAAGGATGATCGATAGAAACGAAGTTTACTTGATACTAATTGCACAATGGGTACGTGTGAGTAAATTACTCAACTTTTCTTTTTAAATTTTTTGAGCTACGCAATATGAGGCCGTGAAAGTTGTACCATCTTTTTTATTTTTATTGCTTAAATTCCAGTTGAGCGGCAATTTAAATTTATTATCATATTTTTCCCTATATTTATATTTATGGAATGGGCTAACTATAGGTTCTCTATTATTACGTTTTTTCTTAAAATATACTGAAAACAGATAAAGAAAATACATAAAAGAAACAGTTGAAAAGGGCACGGTGTTCCAAGAGGACAGTTCTCTATTATTACGTTGTTATCACATTAGGAGGCCCGTTTAGTGTTTACGTGTTTATCACATTTTCGCAAAGGAATACGTTGTTGGATAAAAAAGAATATTACTTGAAGTCGGAAGCTTGATTTTTTGGTTATTTTTTTCCCTTGAAATGCCCATCGTATAGATTTATACACAACATACTCTTGCTCATTTTAGGGTTGTACTAAACTTAGCTCCTATTACTTTATTGCCCCTTTAATTATTTTTTCATCTCCAAATATTGATTAATTGCTCTTTTGCGTCCTAGGGCACTACTATAAGATCGACACAATCAAAATGAGAACCCCGAGTCCATAAATAATTTTAGTTTTATGAAAACAAGGGAGTAAAATAAAAAGAAAAAAACAATGCAAGTCATTGTTTAGCGGGGTTGAGAAAATTTATCAGAAAGTAAGAACTAAAATCAATGATCCTACTCTATGTGCTGCTGCTGAAGAAAAGCTCAAGCGAATGAAGAAATTAATGATAATTTTCCATTTTTCTCTAATGCCTTTTGCCAAAATAGTTACCACAACTCATCTATATAATATAGTTCCAGGGTAAGTGATCAGTGCTTATCAAAATAACAATCTGAACCTATCCTTGATCATAAACCAAGCGAACTGGTTTAAGATGTTGGGCACCCCCATAGGTTTGTTCATCCTATTAAGGAAAAACGTTCACGCACCAAGAAGACCATTGCTTGGAATAAATTTTCTTTGCAGCCTGTCTATCATAGGTGATTTATACGGTTGCACAAACTTGTACATCAATATCTTAGGTAACAGTCCTGTTATTTTGTTTTTTCAGATCTGTAATTGAAGTGCGTAATGGCTTTACATTCCTTGACCTGATTGTTATTCAAATAGAGGTGAGAGAATGGAAAGAAGTTACCTTTTGGATCTACATGTGTTATGTTGGACATTAATCATATGAAATGCTCTGCAGTCCCTAAATAAGAGGTATGGATGCAACGTCCCTCTGCTTTTGATGAATTCTTTCAATACTCATGAGGATACCCAAAAGGTGAGGATTGCTTGCGGATATAAAATGCTTCCTTGTTTACTTCTTAACCTCGAAATTATTATGTATAAGTCTAATAAATCATTTGGTTGTTTATGTAGATTGTGGAGAAATATGCAAACTCAAATATTGAGATTCATACCTTCAACCAGGTTTGAAATTTAGTTAATTTGTATGGCTCAGCCCAATGGATACCTATATCATCTAGCTGTATGCATTAATTTAATCTGGAAAGAATATTAGTTAACCTGCCACGAATATGATATGCAGAGTCAGTATCCACGTTTGGTCATTGAAGATTTCATACCATTGCCAAGCAAAGGTCATACTGGAAAAGATGGCTGGTAATTTGCACTAAAGTCTCTCTCATAGCAATACATGAAAGTTAATATTTACATTTTGTGTTATAAACCCTAGGACTGCTCGGTTTAGCACCTTCTTACTTGGAGAAATTTTTGTCTACTTCGGATTTGTCAAAATCTTGCCTACCATGTCATATTTCAGACACCTGACTTTATTATACATTTCATATTTCATTCCTCACGACAGTTTTGTACATTTTACTGTGTCTTCCATATGAGTTTGTTTCAGCATTCTATAAGAGGATACTATCTCCATTAGTCATGATGTTAATAATTTCTTTATAGCTGGGATCTTCCATCCTGTTGCTTATGCCATTATGCATTCATGACTCAGTAGTTCCTCTCCAGTTTGAGATCATATGGAAAGGATTGATAAGTAGAATAATTGATAGCTTTCATTGATGAAGAAATTGTACTACCAGATATTTTTAAAATTATTTCAGTTAAACATTTGGTCATGCATAGTGATGTGATGTTCCATTGGGTTTTCTGTCCTGTACTCTGTTATTGCATTCGATTCTTTAAAAGATAATTTCATGAACACAGAACCATGATATACTAGCATGGAATTTTTTTTATTGACATCTTTTTTCGTACCTATATTTCAATTTGAAGGTATCCTCCAGGCCATGGTGATGTCTTCCCCTCCCTGATGAACAGTGGCAAGCTTGATACCTTGTTATCACAGGTTTGCTATTTTCAGCAAAAACAATAGACTTCGTTTAATCTTCAACCAGATGTGTTTCTTTGAATTAATATTTTTTTTATAAAGTAAATTTAACAGTCTTTTACTTTATTTCTCTCAGGGTAAGGAGTATGTATTCATTGCAAACTCAGATAACTTGGGTGCTGTAGTTGACATAAGTATCCTTCTATTACCCTAATGGCAAATACTTGTCTATCACCAAAAATTCTTTACTTTCGAATCTACCCATTTTTTAACATGTTAATTGAGATATTGGTACCTTGACTAAATAACACAGAGATCCTTAGCCATTTAATTAACAATCAGAATGAATATTGTATGGAGGTACATTTTTATCTCACTGGATTTGAGAATTATAATGAATTTACGATATGCACAAACCTTCATACTGTTGTCAGGTGACACCAAAAACTCTGGCTGATGTTAAAGGTGGTACATTAATCTCATATGAAGGAAGGGTTCAGGTATGTAGTTTAGATTATAGTATTTGAAGCACAGCCACAACAGTTCTCCTTTTTTCCACTAATACCAGATATTGCTTTCAAACTCAGCGTTATATATCATATGCTTACAACTATGATTAAGTGTACGAGAATAATTTAATTTGATAGACATTTCAGCCAATTTTAGTTCTTTTACAATGTGCTGCAATTAGTCATTTATTATGGAGTGAATATTACTTGCAGTCTTTTGGCATTTCAACCTAGGTTCAAAGTATTGGTGCTGGGCCCCATTCTTGTCCTAGGGCAGATTGCTAATTGGCCCATTCCGAGTATTAGTATACTTGGTGGTAACTTTGTTTTTAAAAAATAACCCAATTTGTAACAGTATCATCTGTTTTATAGATTGGGTGTGCTGTTACGTGATGCATAGTAGGTTCACCATGTAATTTCTAAGAAAATGATTATTATGTATCAAAATGTATATTAGTGTGTGATTTTTAAGAAAATGTAATGAATACGCCATGTAATGTAGAAGGGTTGATTGATATTGGATCCATGGCTCAAATGGTAAAGGTCTTTGCTAGAGTTGAGGTTATAGGTATAAGACTAGCATTCATCATTTGCTTTGACAAGAAAAAACATATCAGAGATTTGAGAAATAAATTTAGTACTATATAACTTGTGATTTTTTCCTTTCTTTCTAACTTTTATTTTCATCATGCATTTCAGCTTCTTGAGATTGCACAAGTTCCCGATGCTCATGTAAGTAACAATTTGAGATATTGGTTATCATTCTAAATATAGACAAGAAATGTCTTTGTATCAAGAAATTTTTCCTTACTGAAAATATATTAATCCTTTTTCATGTGGTTTAGGTTAATGAATTCAAATCAATTGAAAAGTTCAAGATCTTCAACACCAATAACCTGTAAGTATTTGATTTATGTGGTTGCCAATTACGTTTGAGCCTTGATGGTTTGCTCTAATAGTTATGCATTACAGATGGGTGAACTTGAAGGCCATTAAGCATCTTGTTGAAGCTGATGCACTTAAAATGGAGATCATTCCAAACCCTAAGGTAGTGACTTAAATAAACTATTTAATCCATTTGCCTCTTAAATTTTTGTTTCACTTTTTTTCTCCCACGTAGACAATGTTGCTAAGTTTACTGCTAAATTTGTTTAGGAAGTGGATGGTGTAAAAGTTCTTCAACTGGAAACAGCAGCTGGAGCAGCAATTCGAGTAATCATTAGACTGATTACACAGTATTTGTGTGTTTTCTCTATATAGTTAACAATCTTTAACTGCCCGTGTATCTCAATTTTTGGCTGAAAACAGTTTTTTGATCAAGCAATTGGGACCAATGTTCCTCGGTCTCGATTTCTCCCGGTGAAGGCAACCTCAGATTTGCTTCTAGTACAGGTTTGCATCAAAAGATCTGCTGCTACGATTACATGGGGGTATCTACTAAATATATATGTTCTACTGCATGGTAAACATTTTCATTTTCTTGCAGTCCGACCTTTACACATTAGTTGATGGCTTTGTTACTCGCAATAAAGCTAGAGCAAATCCCTCAAACCCTTCAATTGAACTTGGGCCTGAATTTAAGAAGGTATGTTGACGTGTAAGAATAGATTTACTTTTATCTGCATTAGTTGTTTGAAAACTATTCCTCTGTTTGTAGGTTGGCAACTTCCTTAGTCGTTTCAAGACCATTCCTAGCATTGTTGAGCTTGATAGTTTAAAGGTTTCTGGTGATGTTTGGTTTGGTTCAGGCATAGTACTGAAGGTAATGTTACTTGATCCACCAGATAATTTCTATTTCTTTTACTATTTAAAGTTTCAAGATATATAACTTTTGGTATATCTACGCTAGAAATGTGTAATATCCATTTATCAGTAAATTTCCTGTCGATAAGAATTCTTTATACCTTCTTTTCGCCTCATGTTCTATACTCGAGCGTACAGTTTTCTGACACTCTTTCCGCTAGAAAGAACATTTCAACTTTTTTCTGGGAGTTTTGCTTGTATCTTCATCTTTGGTTGAGTAGTTTTTCTTCAAGGTGTTGTTTTTTAAAATATTAAAATAAGCTAGCCTAACGCTATGATCTAGCTTAACTTCGGCTAGCTGCATCAAACAATGTTAGCGTGATATGTGAGACATTTTCATTCGACGTCTTAGGGTCATAATATAATATTAGGTCGTTGTGTGACCATGCACCTATTTAATCATTCCTGGTGAACGGTGCTTCAATTGCATTTAATGAGTTTAGCAAACCATTATTTCAATTGCTTAGGGCACTGTGACTATCACTGCAAAGCCTGGAGTGAAGTTGGAAATTCCTGATGAAGCCGTCCTTGAGAACAAGGTAAGCCATAGATCTTTTTTTTTCTTCTTCAAGCACATTCCTCTGATGTAATTCCAGATCTCACTTTCTGATACCGACAAAAATTTATTGATTCTTTAATTAGGTGATCAACGGCCCCGAAGACATCTGATCATGGCCTCCCTTGAAATTTTGATTTCAGTAATTCGCAGAAGAGCCCATGAGAGCGGGGTAGTTTGACTCTCACTTTATGAGCATTTGATCGTTTTTGTTTATGCTGCTGCATTTACTCATCGATAATGTTGATGATATTTGGGTTGCTCGAGAGGCATCAACTCTTTTCTTCTGTTTGGATTTACCAACCGAGTTCCCAAGGTTTTAGGATCTAAATTGCGATAGTTTCTTCTCATCTTTTAAACTATGTTTGTTGCTCAGCAGTACCATTTTTCTTTATCTACAATTTTGGTCCATGGCGGTTGGTTGTAGGAAAGATATTTGAGGTAATCAGGAGTAGGTTTGATCACTCGAACACCAAGAGAGGGAAAAAAAAAGGTTGAGCCACCTTTTGAACGTCTGTTGGAACGAACCGAGGGAACGCTCACCAGTTCCATTCAAAATTCGCGTCTAGCTTCATTTAATTCCGACGCCAGAATCAATTATTCTCCATTATGTATTGCTTCGGTTTCGGGTGAGTTCTTTTAATTGGATGATATAATTATCAGTAAGTTAGTACAAGAAGTGACGAGAAACTAGGATTTATCATGCTAAATTTTACAAAATCTTAATACCTTGTACAAATATATACGATACAACTGGCAAGGGCGGCGTGCAAAAAGTGTACCAAAGCGATTGGTTTGGGCATGAAAGTGATAAGGTTCTATTATCAATTTAATATTTACTAATTTTTTATAATAAAAATTACAACAATCAACGACGCCTAATCTCCTCCTACTCCTACAAACAATGTCTAATTTTATGGCGATAAATTTTACAAAAATAATTACTAATTTTTTAAAAATTACTTATATATACTTTCCCAATATTCTAGCATAATTTTAAATTTTTATTTCATTATTTAATATATATATATATCCATATATATATGTCCAATGCTGCATTTTGCAACTTTACAAACTGGAATTCATCATCCGCCATTGCCGTCTCCAAAGCCCTCCCCCTCACCTCATCGCCACAGACGGTGGTGCACGGCCAACAACTGGTAGCCCGAGCTGCTTATATCCTAATTCCCGGCAGCCAGGCGATGATGCTTAGGATCACCGTTCGCCCCTCCCCTTCCTGCTCTTCTCCTTGTACTCCGTTCGCAGCCGCCAACTCTCTCATCTCCCTCCATCCCACCGCTCGTCCCTCCTGCTTGTCTCTCCGATCGCTGCCCAAATTCTCCTGCCCTTCTTTTCGATCCTCCAGTCGCATCATGGTCGCATCGTCGTCCGAATCCGGGAGGTGTGTGGATGTGGCCGCCGCGGCGTCGTCGTCGGTGGTCGAGCCGCCTTCTCATCCCACCTATGATCTCAAGGCCGTAATCGCCCTCGCTCTCTCAGAAGACGCTGGCGATCGAGGTTTTTTTTTCCATATGCTAAAAAATTATCGTCTCGTTTAAGAATTTTTATTGTGATGGTGCCCTTTCAAGTTCCTGGTTTTTAGGTTACTGGCGTTGTATCCGTTAAAACATCCATTTTTTTAATAGTGCTAAATTGAAATTTTGTGTAGATGACAGCTTCTTAGCATGTAGCGGCCTTTTTAGAAATGTAAGCTTTGACCAATAAATCTATAGTTTTAAAAAGGTGGAGAGACGATGATTTCATTGTCAATACATGTGAGAAAGAACTCCCTTTCGATGCTGAGTTATTGATGCTTGTTTATTGACAGATCTTTTTTCTTTCCTTTTTGCATCAAAAAATAATTTCATACCTTTAGATCTGGATGAACATATGGCATTGATCTGATTGTTACGTCTTTTTGTTGATACAGGAGATGTGACTTCCTTGGCCACTATTCCAAAGGACATGAAAGCAGATGCTCACTTCATTTCAAAGGAGGATGGGGTGGTTGCTGGAATTTCTCTTGCAGAAATGATATTTAATCATGTCGACCCCTCATTGAAGGTAAAAGATTTTAGGACCATGATTTCAGATTAAATACTTAATCATTTTCAATCCAAAAAAAAGGAACTTGTTTTGACAGGTTCAATGGTCTGCAAATGATGGGGACCTCGTTTCCAAAGGCATGAAATTCGGCAAAGTATATGGTACAAATTGCATATTTCTTTGTAGGATATACGGTTCATAAGTGTAAAGACATCTTCGTTACTAGTGAAAATGCTCGCTGAAGCTTTTCTTTAAATTTTCATTCAAGGAAGTGCATATAGCATTATCGTGGCTGAGAGGGTTGTCCTTAATTTCATGCAAAGAATGAGTGGGATAGCAACGCTTACAAAGGTAGAGTATCTCCTGGTGTTAATTAATACTTGTCCTTAATTTAGAATTAGTGGTGTTTTCTTTTTGCAGTTCATGAAAAGGATATTCATAATACTATAATCAAATACTTTATTTTCGTTTTCAAAGTTGTAGAAATGTTGGTTTGATTAGTAATAGAATATCAGAAAAGTTTATTAATCAACATAGTAGTATCACTTAGCAAGTTGAAATGAATAGAAACTTGCATTCATTCCTTGTGAAATGATACAAAAGGTTTCCTGGCTTTAAGATAAAACCATAGAAGAAAGAAGAAAGAGAAATTAGAAAAAAAAAACTACCCAGTATTACGTATCCTCTAACTCAAATGTTCCGAGTATGACTGCAGAAAAGGGACAGAAATGAAAACTAGTTAGGAACTTGACAAGTAAGCAATAGTGGAATATATATATCCTGATTCTCCCTGGTAATTCTCCAGTAGTTCCAGTCTGCTGTAGGGCATACAGTTTTTTTTATTCAAAGAAAACACGGCAGAGTTTGTTAATCAAGGTACTGGACATGTCACTAAGATTTGATGTGAGAGAGCAAATCCCCACCGCATTAGTCACATGGAAACTGTAGCAATTTAGTTTGCATATGTATTCAATTTTGGTTAGCCACTAGACTCATGTGGCATATCAATATGAATTAAGATTTTAGCATGCCAAAATCAATGGCCACGTGAGGGAAGGGAATAAAGAAAAAAACAATATTAGACATACACTAAAAAGAAAATTTTGCACAATTAAATTGTATATTTTTCCACTTGCATTTAATGGTCTTCTTTTTCCTATCTGCCTCTTCCTTTTTCTCTAATTTATTTAACCTTTTAGCACTTCTTTTTTTTCCAAACGATCATTTTCTGTTTGCATAAGTTAGATGTATTTAGTTGTATTTTTTGTGTTACATAAAATATGGGTTTACTCTACAGGCCATGGCAGATGCTGCCCACCCTGCTTGCATCTTAGAAACTCGTAAAACTGTTCCAGGGTTACGTTTGGTAGATAAGTGGGCGGTACTTTCTCATCTCTTTTCCTTTTGCGTCATTAGTTGGTTATTGTGCTTAGACAAGAATCTACTTCAGCTTCTTTCAAATGTACTTCAGCTTCTTTCATTCAGGTACTGATCGGTGGAGGGAAAAACCATAGACTTGGTTTATTTGATATGGTGATGATAAAAGATAATCATATATCAGTAGCTGGTGGTGTTGCAAATGCTTTGAGATCCGTGGATCAGTTCTTGCAACTAAAAAATCTTCAAATGCCTGTTGAGGTATAGTTTTTTTTTGAAAGATCATGTTGAGGTATAGTTCATATTAGATCCCATTTGGTTTGTGATCTTGGACAGTTGGACCTCTAAAATTATTTGAAGCTAGAATGGTGTTACTTTTTTTTTTATTTCCTTGACGTCGAAGGACAACAATTCCAAGTTTTTTCCAAGTGTTTTTTCATTCTCTAGTCGCCTACTTTACATGTCAAGAATACTTGATCCTGATTCTGGTCATGGTCAAATACTATGCTAGAGTGTTTTTTCCCTGTTTATTGCAACATTTATTATTTACTTATTGTTGTAAACATAGGCAATAATTTATTTTCTGAGTCTATGAGTTTCAGAAATCCATAATGCATGCTAATGATAAGTATGCACAAGCATAGTTGAATTTATATCTATAAGGAAAATGAGTACTATTTGCCATGTGTCCGGTTGCTACTTTCAGCTTATCATGACATTTGACATTTATGCCTAGTTGCATAAATTGGATTTAGATCTTGATAATATGGTAACGTTGAACCAGGTAGAGACGAGGACCTTAGAAGAGTTGGAAGAATTATTGCAATATGCTACTCAAAATAAAACTTCCTTGACTAGGATTATGCTGGATAATATGGTTATTCCTCTTCCAAATGGAGATGTGGATGTCTCAATGTTGAAGGATGCAGTTCAGTTGGTCAATCATAGATTTGAGACTGAGGTATTGTTAAATTATTTGGGGTTTGGTGATGCATGTTCATCTAATTGTTACTTAATTCTTTTTTTCTAATGATATTAAAATATACATATTCTTGAAATCTGGATAATCTATAATTTTCTTTAAGAGCCTTATTGATTTAGTATTGCACATTGAATGTTTATTATCTAGAGAACTGTCAGGGAGGATGATAAATACTAATGCAACAATTTGTTTTCCTTGATAGTTCATTACTTCTGCTTTGGCCACTTTCTCCATGACCTTCCTTTTTAAGTTCAATAATTTATGCTCAAAAGTGACTGTGCTAAGACAGTTCATCCAACATATGTAAAGTGAATGGATTTCAAAACACATTAAAGCTTCTTTGACGCCTAGGTCCATCTCTACGACCAGTCTCTTAGGTACATGATGATATTGATTCTAAAACAGAATTTTTCTTCAGATTGTCATTCTCAACCTATGCATTCATGAGGACGCCTAGTAAATTCTTTCTTCCCTAGCTAACCATCAAACACTGATCTATTTGACGATGAGAAAACTCTTAAGTAACACCTTTTCTTTCATTTATAAAAAGTATCTCCTCTTCTTTTTTTTTACCTTGGGCATGTATTTAAGTTACTCATAGGAAATTTATATCTTTGTTCTGATGGCAGGCATCTGGAAATGTTACCATCGAGACGGTAAAGAAAATTGGAGAAACCGGAGTGACATACATTTCCAGGTAATAGTCATGCCTGCTAATTTGACATATAACTAATTTAGTTATATTATAAAGTTGCTTGTTTATCCCTAAATTTTCAAGACCTTTGCCTGATACATACTATAAAGAATTTAAGATTGGTCGATGAAGAGGCAAGTTCTCTAACGAACATCATAAAAGCATATCTGCCATCGGGTTGTATTCTCCTAGAGTCTTCAGTTACATGGCAATTCTAGGTCTTTAGGAACATAACTAGTTGCTACTTATTCAGAGCTGGGCTGCACTGTAGCTTTTGCTATTTGCCTCTTAGCAATATAGATCTTCCAATGTGCTCGTGAGCCTGTGGGTTCATTCTTGGCACCTCCTCAAGGGAAGGAAGAACTTTAGGATGCCCCACTTGCGGTGGTGCTTTCCACAATACAAGTTCGATATCGTTCCTACATTTACTTATTGAGATGACAACTCTTTTCGTAAATGTTCGAAAGAAAAGGATTGGTGTAGCCCTTCCAGTGCACCATGAAAGGAATGACATAGTAATGCCTTGTATCAATTGTCAGTGGAGCATTGACGCATTCCGTGAAGGCACTTGATATCTCACTCAAGATCGACACAGAGCTCGCACTTGAGGTTGGCCGGCGTACAAATCGAGCATGATCAACCCTCGTTGGAGTGAGCATTGATTGTTTATTCTCCTTATTTCTTGTTATCCTGGTTCCATCGTCATTAAGTCTCTGCTATGCTTTCTATTTCAGGCACGTTGCGGCTTTTCAAGGTACCAATGTAGTAAGCCCAGATGATAACCGAAGGATTCAACTGTTGCCGCTCCCGTTCCTCTATAATTTTCCGTGAACCAGACAAGTTAGGGGTACTACGCTAAGAGAATAAAAGTGGCATGAAAGGATGATGAAGGAATACCCGCCAGCCACCGCGAATAATAAAATCTCTGCTTTTACCAACAATGAATAATAATAATAAATCGCATGCAACCTGCTTGTGAAAGTTCAGCGTGACTGACAACACTTGATTGAGATCGCTAAGCAGAAAAAATCGCTTTGCTAACATTTGCATATATATATATATATATATACATACATATACATATGTTATATGCGTGTGTTTAAAGTTCTGAACTATTAAAGTGGTAAGATTCAATTTGAGATACTGAAAAGTTTTAAAAATGCATCAAAAGTATGAAAACTTTCGAACTATTAAGTGCGATTGAGACTCATGGTAGATATTGTTGAATAAAGAAAACTCAACTTCACCTTTGGTTTTAAATTGGTCGCACCATCTGCTTCTGACAAATTACTACATCAATAACGCATTTGCATTTCTGACAAATTGCAAAAAGTTTCAAATTTTTGCATCATTGCAAAATAATTAAAAGATCGGTGCAAAAAAAAAGAAAACTACATTATTCTTTTTCTTTTATAAAAAGCTCAAAACTCTCTGCATTCCGAAACAATCAATTAGGAAGAACAAATTCAAGGAGAAGGGCACATGTTGCAGCACTCAGACGATTGCTGGATCTTTATATCTTTTGAAAAGCTGCTCTATCCCGTCGAGAACCTCCGGCGGCAGCGGCCGTGGAACCGCCGTGAACGCTTCGATGTCTTCCTTCAGCTGGTCCAGAGTGGTGGAGCCGATGATGGAGCTGGTGGTGAAGGGGCGATCGCGCACGAAGGCCAGCGCAAGCTGGACGGGGCTGAGGCCGTGCTTCTTCGCCACCTCGATGTACTCCTCGGTCGCCACCTTCGCCACTGATTTATTATATCTCTCCATGTAGCCAGGAAAAATATTTAGCCTGCCTCTCTTGGCAGCTTCAGAGTTGATATCCAAATACTTGCCACTGAGCGTACCACCGCCCAGTGGAGAGTACGCAAGGAGCCCTATGTTGCAGTGATTTGGATGGCATACCTCCGCAAGGTCAACTGAAAACAACATGCAGTGCACATTAAAACGTTGCTCCCGGGCATTCAAAAGGATACCGAGATTCTCAATC
Organism: Thalia dealbata; assembly: GCA_030544415.1. Taxonomy (NCBI): domain Eukaryota; kingdom Viridiplantae; phylum Streptophyta; class Magnoliopsida; order Zingiberales; family Marantaceae; genus Thalia; species Thalia dealbata. The sequence goes on from CM060454.1 coordinate 3,136,455, forward strand.
ACGAGTTCTTAGATTCAGAAAAGTGATATGATTATAAGTTGTGGTATTTATATGTGCTCTTATTATTGTCACAATCATCAATAGCAAGATCATCACTATCAATATCGATATCATCAATAAGATAACATTTAGACTTTGTCATCTAGGAACTTGTTCGAAAATACTGTAATGAAAGAAACATAGGACCAATTACCTCAGCAACAGCATAATAATTTGGAGGCATGTTTAGTACAGGAGAATTAGGGGATTAAGGGCAAAGCATGAACCAAGCAGTATTAGAACGCATCTTTTGGCACACATTTAGCTTTCTGATGAAAAGTTACCTAGTCCTTGAATAATTGAAGCTGATGATGTCTATTTGACCTAAGATTTCATTTTATGTACTAAAAGAAATCCCATTGCTTTGGGATGTCGACCATGTGTCTTCAAGTTTCAGATCGCAGAATGACTTAAAGTGTTATTTTCGTATTAATAAATTTTAATCACACTAAGAAACAACCCCTTTTGAATCGAATATAATTAAAAAATGTTAACATGAATGCCAGTACACTTACCTTCAAAGCGACACCTATTCAACAAACTGTAATTGTTCTGAATGCTGACAATTTTAGGTAAAGTACCCTGTTTTGCAGCATGCACAAATTCCATGACCCCATAGGAGGTTTCGTTAGAAACTCCTATGTATCGCACCTGGAAAAGAAAAGACAACATGAGAGGCTAAACTAGAAAATTCCATACAAGTTGCGGTAACTTAAGAAACTAGAGGACGCTTAGCTGATCGGACTTAGACTTAAATTGCAAAACTGAAATCATAGTTGTTGCCGTTACAAGTTATAAAAAAGTCGACAACCATTATAGCTAGATCTATAGCTAGATCTGAAACATTTACAATTGTTGAAGAAGAATATAATCAGGAATATAAGATCTATATGCTAAAATGGCAACTCCTCATATCATATATCAGCTGTAAAGATCGATGTTGATTACAAAAACATATGCCGTGTCAGGCCTTCAGGCTGCAGCTTTGCAGCCCGGCCCGATTCAGGGACAGGTCATGCCCAGCGTGACCCGAAACCAACAGCGTATTGGGCAGGGTTGCAAAGCTACGGCTCGAAGGCTCGGCATGGCACGACACGAATTATATTAATATATAAATTAAATAAATATTTCAAATATGTATAATGATCGAGAGGTAAAAAGTCGTGCTTTCTCAATACAGGTGCGGATTTAAATCCCACTTTAGGTACTTTTTATATGAATAGTATCGGGCCTAGCCTGACACGATACTTTCACAGGTCAGGAGTTGTGCTGGGCCTCGTAGGGCGCCGAGCGCCTCGTGCCAGGCACGGCCTAGCACTATAGTGTGCTGAGCTGGGCATGACAAGCTACAGTGTCGTACTTATACAAGGCACTATAGTGTGCTGAGCTGGGTATGACAAGCTACAGTATCGTACTCATACAAGTTGGCCTGGGCCCAGTTACATATCTATACATTATGATGCTGCTATTTTAATGCTGAGATCCTACAAGTTTTAATTGACAAGACAAATCCCTAATCTAAATTCCTACTTTATAATTCCATTATCGACAATATGTTGTTTGCCACATGATCATCCGAGTACCAATAGCATTACCTTCCCTTCATCTATGAGCTCTTGGAAGGCAGCAAGCTGTTCAATGAACGGTACGCTTGTTCTCCATTTTGCATAATCATATGCAAATTCACCAAACAATGGTACATAGCGATCTGGCCTAAAATGTCAGAAAAAATTCAGAAGTCATTGGTTAGAAGCTAAATTAGGCAACCGATTAAACACAAGTATTATTTCTCTGAAAAGTATTGAGAAGCTAGGAAATGAACGCTGGATCCCATGTATTCAAATCATGCAGAAACACAAGTATGGTTATTATAAAGGATAAATTTATTCACTGATTAAACATAAATTTTTTTTAAACTTGGATTAATTTAGTTTTAGTTGCATGCAAGAGGTAAGAACTGTGATAAATGAGAGGTGTATCAGAATAACATAATTCTGAGCTGTTACAATTAGGTAAAAACTAAAAAGCCAGGAATTTAGGAAAGAAAGGACGAACATACTTTGTCTAGCTGTGAAGATTAGATCTTAAATTATATAGCTGATAGAAATGAAGCCGACCAGTGTATTTGAAGCAAATCGATGTAGTCGGTGGACAACCGCTTGAGGCTCTTTTCTACACTCTCCTTGATGTTAGCAGCATCAACACGCACAACTTTTCCATTTTCACGTAAATAAGTTGATCGTTCAGAGTAACCAGAAACTTTAGTTGCCAATATTATCTACACCAATGAAAATTTATAGATCAAAACTGTGTGTTTTATGATGATTGTTTAAACCTCATATTTGTATTCTGAAAAAGAATTTATGGAGTGTTTTCATAGCATATGGAGTAAAAAAATTTGATTTATTGGAAAGAAAACACGCTATGTGTCATATTCTACAAAATGAAAAAAAAAATGGAACCCAAAACATGGCATTTACCTGACAGAGAAATGAGGACTGACTTAGTAGTTGAATTGGTATGTTTTTTAAATAAAAGAAGACACATGAGACCCAAACCAACTTCATCTCCTAACCATTCATGCAAACCTGAAAGTATAATTACTTCTATTTCCAAAACTACAAAGACAGAAGAACCCATTGCCAGAGAAAACTTTGTTCTGTGTGCAACTAAATTTGTGTTGAACGAAAAATATTTTGAGAATATTATTCTAATTTTTTCACTTTTTTTCTAAAAAAGATATAATTAATTAAATAAAAAACATTAAACCTTTCTCACATAGTGGTTCAATAAAGTCAAAAACCTCTAAATACTTCCCAGTTCACCTCTTGGCCTCATACGTAGTGTTAATGTTAGCCCCTTAACGGATCAAGCATCACATGGTAACGTATGGTGACGCCTTGCACCAATGCTAGCCGTGGAGCTATGCATGAGGAGGGCATGCGCAGGCAAGCAAGGTACAGAACACTACTAACATTTTTACAGAGTTCGCCAGAGAAACTAAGAAATTCAAGTATATTAATAATATTTTAACAATGTTGACTATCAGCAGTTTCTCACTAGTGAGACAAACAAATTGCATTTATCTGTAAAATTTCAGTTCTGGTTAGAAGAAATAATACAAAAGTTTTTTTTTCTTTTTGCAAACAAAAATCTAAAATCAAGAAACAAAATGTAAATTGTCATACAAAATACCTTATCTCGAGACTTGGACTTCATCCAACTACTTATATAGAGATCTGTCCTTCCTTGTGTCTCCTTCCTTGGTGGAACTGGATACTATATGAAGAAAAAACAGAGACAATAATGTTGATTGTTAAGTGCATGCAACATTCAAAGACCTACTACAGATAAGAAAACTATAGTAGACTATGAAAACCAACTGACTTATTTGAGGAATACGGACTTATAACACATTATCATCAGTTATTCAACCTGTGTTGAGGAAATAGAAGAACCCATTGAACTGTGAAAGATTCAGTAATTTTGGCAATATTTAAACAAAACCTAATTGAGTTCAAGTTTTTTTCTCTTTTAAATGTTCAAACTGACCTCTATCCATGAGCAATTAGTATATCTGACATGGTTAGGACGTAAATTTCCGGTCCTATTTCGGGTTGGTATGGGCATCGTTAGCAGCACTTTTCACCATTGAGCATGACAAAAAAGTGATCGGTCAGTTGTGAGGGATTGTCATTAATAACAGAGGCCGAGTCAAATTAATCCTCAGGTGATAATGGCATCATCATTGTAACCAGCCAGATCTGATGCAAACATTTTGAAATTGCATCAGCATTCTCATCAGCATTCTTTTGCGTTCACATACACAAGACAGGCGGTAGAAACTACACCCCTGTATTGCATATCTGAGCTTTGATGTATGATACTATATTGATCCTTTAACAGAAGCAAGCAATGCTCCAATGGAACACTTTCTTTTCTTCCAAAAAGAAAAAAATCATTGCCGAGCAATAAATGTAAACAGCAAATGTTCGGAGGAAAAGCAAACAAAAGAGCCGGACCATTTCTGCCGTATCCAACGCATTAATTCCACGCTCAAATGCATAGCTAAGCATCTCATGCGATTCCTTCTCCGTGTTCTGCTCCCCAAACGTCATCTACGCAAACAACGACAAAAGAGAAACACCAAATAGATCAAACACCAGCATCTGAATATAATTATGCGAATCTTTCTACGAGTTGCAAGTACTCAACATCATCATAAATCTGAACAAAAAGGGAAAACGAAGCGAAGAAATATATCCTTGCATAAGATAGAAGGCATCGCGATAGTATCGCTTACGGTTCCAAGCGTGATTTCGCAGATGTTGAGATCCGAATCGCCGAGCTTACGGTACCGTAAAGGGTTCTCTCCTCCCTCCTGTCCGACCTTCGCCCTGATCCTCATGGGGCGAGACTTCCTCCTCATCATCCCAATCCTGCAGCCTGACTTGAGGGCAAGCGAAGGGCTCACAGCGCGAACGGACATCCGGAAACGGGCATTCGATCCCAAGATCGTCGCCGGCGAGGTGGAGGTAGCGGCGGAGGAGGCCATGACTTGTGGTGGTGCGGAGGAGAAGCAGCGGCAGCGTCTTATCTCCCTTTTATTATTTTTCCCGCAGAGCGAAGGGCGAGGTCGGTTTCATTTCATATGGTTGGTTATCGATTAACATGTAATTACTCAAAGACCCTTGTAGGATTTCAAATTTTCATATACACCCTTCCATATAAAATTAAATTACCCAACGTACATTTTATGTATATATATATATATAGCCTCTTAATTAATGTTATTTTAATTATTTAATTATTTTATAATTAATATTAATTTATTTGTTAAATTTGATTGAGTAGAATTATAAGGAGAAGGAGAATAATTATAAGAGGAAGGATGCATAATATATATATATATATATAAACATTAAATTGATCTACTTAGGTTTGATTTGTACACTTTACATGAATCCTCACATGCAGCGAGAAATTAAAAGGTTGTTTCTTTTCTTTTCCTTTCTTTCCTCTACCGGCGCATGTGCTCGTGATCATCACGTGCGCGAGTCCTGCAGCACGGCGGCGGCGGCGGAGCTCGGAGCGGCGGGAGCGGGCGGCGCCAGGATGCGGCGGCAGGAGGGGCAGGAAGAGTGAGAGCCGAGCCAGGTGTCGATGCAGCCGACGTGGAACGCGTGGCCGCAGTGGGGGAGCAGCCGGATCCGGTCGCGCTCCGCGAACTCGGCGAGGCAGATCGGGCACTCGGTGACCCCCCCGCCGGCCGGGGCCTCGAAGGAGAGCGTCGGCAGGTTGCGGAGGATCTTCTTCTTGAGCCCTCTGTCGGCGGCCGCAGCCGCCGGGAGCAGACGGGCGGAGACCGAGGAGGAGGAGGAGGACGCCGCGGCGCCGGAGCCAGCGGAGGACGCGGAGGAGGAGGAGGGGCGGGGCCGGGAGCAGCGGGCAACGAGGGCGAGGCCGACGACGCAGATCAAGGCGCAGAGGAGCGACACGAGGATGATGATGAGGTCGGAGTCGATGGCGGCGGAGGTCAGGGCGGAGGAGTCCGGCGTGTTGAGAAACCTCGTCGGAGACGGCATCGTATGATTTGAAAAAAGATGTTTATTTTACGGAACAGCGATTCGTAGTGCTCATCATCCCTTTGTTTATATAGACGGTTTTCAGGTATTATTTAATTATGCGTGATAATATTTAATAATACAATTTGATAGCATAAAACTGATCAAAAATATCAGTAATTAAATTAATTAATTAAAGAGAAAGGTATTTTAGCAGGTTAATGACAGGGTCTAGTTTTCCATCCCAATACACTTCGGAGGCCAATTTATTTCACTCCTATAATTACTCCTCATTGATAATTTTGCTGATGATGCGCAGCCACGGATGAGGAGCCCTTGAATGCCTGCTTTTTTGTGCTAAAAGCTTAATCTCCCAGAGGAATGCAACCTTTTTATATTTATGCAAAAGTTGTTGAGTGGCAACTTTTTTGAGTACCAACTAACTATCTATCTGGATTTACAAATTCATATAATTTTTAACTTTTTTAATCTATAAATTTATACTTTTCATAAATAAAAAGCTTATTAAGAAGATTTACTGTCTATATATATAATAAATTATATAAAAAATATGTTAATTTTTTTAAAAAAAATCTAACTCTGAATATTCCTGACAAAACTCATCTTAAGATCATAACTCAATGATATAATCTTATCACGGAATAATATGACATGACTTGGGGTGAAAAATATACTTATATGATATATATTCATGTTTATAAAATTGATATTAAGGTGTAGCGGTGAGTATTTCTTAACATTATTATCTTTGATATGGAGTACTATAATTATACTGATTTTAATGTTATAATAATTTATCCCCTCTGAGGATTGCTGAAGAGGTTCACAAGTAGGAATATTCCTAATATATAGTTAGTCTGTGTGTTTATTATTATTTCTTTCTACTGCAACTACTACAAGAACAAGTAGGAGCGCAAGTTTGAAAGTAACGAGAGGTTAAGGCATTCTATTCTATTTATGATGTTAAAAAAAAAGTATATTATCTTCAAACAAACACAGTGGATGATGCAGCCGAATGCACCAAGCTTTTAGTTTAATCAGCATGGACTCAAGTGATGTGGGTGGATATATTAGAAATAAAATTTGTTTATAATATAGGATAAATATTACACTGTCTACTTTCATGATATATTTTATATACTGATTAAACTTAAATTATTTTTAAAAAAAATATTATTGACAAATAAAATTATTATAATTTTATTTTGTCCAATAAATAAATAAATAGGACTCCTGACGCATAAAGATTATTATTATTGATAAGGATAGATGAAGAAAGCATCACAAGATCACACTACTTTTGACTTCGTAAACTGCTGCAGAACCTGAAGAACTGATGACGATGAACGCATGCAACACGACTCAGATCGATATATATATAGATAGATGGATAGATAGACGAAATGGAGATCATGGGGAGTAGTGGGATCCGCCGGAGTGAACCAAGGACATGACCTTCTTCCAGGCGGGGCGGCCGGTGATGTCCTCCCACCAGGCCTTGACGTGCTTCCGGTCGTCGATGAGGTGCGCAAGGCCGCAGAGCTCCACCAGGCAGCGGGTGGCGGGGATGAAGGTCAGGTCGGCCAGCGTGAACTCGTCGCCGGCCAGGTACTTGCTCCTCGCCAGCTGCGCCTCGTACACGTCCATCACCTTCTCCAGCTTCTCCGCCGCCTCCGCCGCCGCCGCCTTGTCCCCCGGCAGGCCCTGCGCCACCGGCCTCACGAAGAGGTTGTACACCGCCGCGAACGCCCACGGGTTGTAGTTGATCGCCTCCACGTCCAGCCACTGGTCCACCTTCGCCCGCTCCTCCAGCGTCCGCCCCAGCAGCTTCGGCCCGCCCTCCGCCGCGTACTTCGCCGCCAGGTACCTCGCGATCGCCCGCGACTCTGCCCATTTTTTTAAAAAAGAAAAATTTCCTCTCATCGTCGTCCCCTCGTCGTCGTCATTGCCGTATTAAAAGGATGCGCGGCACTCACCGAAGAGCTCGAAGTCGCCGTCGAGGATGTAGGGGACTTGGCCGAACGGCTGAGACAGGAAGCAGGAGGAGGAGGAGGAGTCAGCTTAAAAGGTAATGGAGCAAGAGAGCGGAGGAGTTATAGGCGTTGTTGGCATACTTGTTTCTCCAGGTACTCAGGGCGCTTGTGCTCCATGGCGTCGATGTCGACGAGGACGAGCTCGAAGGGGACGCCGAGCTCGACGAGGCAGTGCATGACGCGCTGGGGGCAGACGGCCATGCCTTTGCCGTAGACCTTGACGGCGGCCACCATCTTCTCTGTTGGATACTGAGCGTGGGGAGTGCTGGGTATTTAAAGGACGGCGCAGGGGGGAGGAGGAGGTGCGTGCAAAGTTGGTGATGCACGGCAGTCGCAGCAGCGGCGGCAGTTGGTAGGCGCATGCCTTCTCACCTAATCCAAAAAAAATAAAAAAAAAACTTAACCCCCATTCCCCTCCTCTGTGAGCCCTAAAATTTCTGCATCGTCCTCCGATGTCCCGTACATTTGAATTGAATTGAAGGGCAGGTGGATGGGTGGGACGAAGGCGCATATAATAACGACGGAGCACCGGACGGTCAGCAGCTCGATCCTGAGATCGTTACCGGTTACGAGCCGACGACGACTGTTAGGTGGTGTGTTTGGGGGAGAAAGCAATCAATTTGCGGAAGCTGCGGCGATTTTATTATATTAATAGCAGCGATCGCGATGACAACGACGGCACCAAAAGGAGGGGAAAAATAGAGCAGAGCGCATGACGACGACGACGACGTAAATAAATGGGGAAGGGATGGGCTGATGTGCTTAATGAATTGTCGGGCAGCTGAGAATGAGGAAAACATTTGCGGAAGCTGCCCGTGTTTCTTTCTTTCCTTTTGGTTAAAAAAAAAACGTTGAAGGAAGCTTTTCATGCTATTCTACCTAACCTACTGCTGCATTTGATATTTACTTATTATTATTAAAAAAGATATCTAATACTTTTATTTTAAAAAGAAATAAAGAAAGAAAAAAGATATCTACTATTACTGCAAAAATAAAATAAAATATTGCTAAGATGAGTATAGGTTTCACACCCCCTAAGTTTCGGAATGTTATTTAGGCTAAGCTCAACTAATCCAGGATATATATCCAAAGTAAATATATCACTTCAGTCTATCTCTATCTATAATGATAAAAAATTATTCTCAACTATCTCTATCTATAATAATAAAAAAATTATTCTCAATCACTAGACAATACTATTAACTGAGAATTCTATTAGCTATAAAGATATATAGAACTCTCTTCTATAAATGTTATTTTTCTGCGTTTAACCACGATGATATTACCTTGGATACCCCTTTAAATGGTTGATTTGTTATAAATTTAATTTAATAATTTTTAACTCTAAGATGATTTTTTTTCTTTAGTAAATTTTATTCAGGACTTTAAATCTAGTATGGTTCACCTAATTGCACTTAAATCATTGTATTTTTATACTTTTTTTAAACATTTGTCTAAATAATTATGATAGCAACAGGTAGATATATCTGAGTAGAGTTAAACAATAGTACCATAGGATTAAATATAATTATTCCTAAATATTTTTAAAATATTACATATATATATATATATTGATTATAAGGCCTAATGATTTATATTCACAGTTATAATATATAAACAAATTAGTGAAAGTCTCAAACTAAAAGCTACATAGTTAATTACTTCCTGCTTTCATCCTACTACGTTTGTTTCTAATTATTTCTGGAAGAGGAGACAAACTAAATTCACAGTTATAATTTATATTCATATATTATATTTCTAGTTAATATAATGCATGTTTAGACTGTGTGGATCGATATCTATACCATATTTTTTTCTACTGAAAAGAAAAAAATAAGACGGCACATCCTCTGAATGATCAACGGACGTAGAGTGGTTCTTGGATCGCCAATAAAGCTTCTATTGCCGAATTCTTCTCTTGGTTGTCACCAAAGATTGCCCTCCGCCCATGGCCTGAAAATAGTGTCAGATGACGATCAGTTAACAGATCAAACGATCGTATCGATGAAGGATACACGACATAAAATTGCAACAAGGATGATGATGCTAAGAGGGCAGCACACTATCAACATGATGCAGCTTCAGATGATGGCTTGGAGGGGAAAACGATGACCCTGCAGGAGATGTAGGGAAGGGCACCAAAAAGGGTAATCCCAAACACCATCAGACCAACTGATCCAAGGACAAATCCTTGCCCTTTTTGCAGCCGGTGAACTTCTTATATCGCCCCTACCTTCCTCAAACTATTCAAGGATATATTTTGTTTGAAATTTCAGGAAAAGTAAGTTAAAAAAAAAATGAATATTCACCTGGTAGGATCCACTCAAACTCAAAGTCCAACAATTTCCTGACGCTCTTCAGTTGCAAGCTCACTGCAAGCCACACGACATTTTGGTTTAAGCATGGGGAAACAGCACTGTGCATATGGAGGACATGTTAGTCATCATCTATTTGCTGATTCTGCACCTGACTGCTGGTTATATCTCACATGAATTTGTAGATCAGAATTTTCTGAACTGGCGAGATGGTCTCCGGTGAACATCACCTTCATTGGTTTGTAGTACAAACAAACTGAACCCTGGCATGCGTAAGAATCAGAAAATATGCATCAATTAGCTTGTTGATTTCAGCAGTTTTTTAATAGCTATTAATTCTCTGTAGTAGTATAGACTCTAAAGCAAGCCAACCACTCGGCGCAGGTAAATGGTATGCTGCTCAAATTGAACCAAAATTTGCTGGGAGGACCCTACAATTAAGCAAACCAGGACACCCTTTTGGTTTCTTGCCTTATTCAGATATCCATTTGATTACCTTAATTGACCAACTCCCTCTTATTTACTTAAATGTATAGGGAAAAAAGAATCATACATCTCTTCCGACAAATGAATGATACCAAAAACTTGGATCAGACCATGGACAAAACTGAAGAAAGTTGTAATCCAAGAACTGAGATGCAGCAAGCAGTATCCTTTCACCAATACAAATCGGGGAAGCAAACAAGGTTCTCTATTCTGGTGCAAGACCAGCCAATCAGCCATCTTATGGCCAACCTTACTGTCAAGGTGGTGGTGACCAATAGGTCAATCAGCATCTTACATGTATAAGTAAAAGGGTAAAAAGATTTATAAATGAAACGTGGACAAGAGTGTATGTACTAGACCTATTAATGGGCTGAGTTCATGCCAGCCTAGGGACGACATATTGGAATATAATCATATATGGTGTCCGGCTATGCCAAGTACGATTTATACCCATGCTATGGCAGGCACGAACAACATGCCAAGCGGCTCAGCGTAGCACAATCTGCATCCTAGCAATTCGAGCATAGTCATGTCGATTTGCTGCAGCCCCCTGATAACCCAACCTACCAACCTAAGACTAGATCGAAGGTAAGACTAGTGGAGGAGAAGACTAACCAGCTGACGGCTTTAAGGAGGCCTCATAAGAGATGCTAGAGAGGTCCACTACCTGTGGTCAGGGTGGGCTAGTGGGTGCCTAATATTGGAGGAAGAGAGCCAAACACTGGCTCTACCCTCCAGCACATGTCATTCCCATAAGCCATAGTAGAATAGTAGAAGAGCCAACCAAATAGGCCCTTTGTAAACAACTTAGTGCCACTCTGCTCAGAAATTTAACCATAAATCTATCAATATATTAAGAAGAAGAAAAAAAGAAGCATCCACCATATGAAATCATGGTTATTTAAACATTTTAATCTTCACTTCCTGCAAATCAATTATTAGCAAAAAAAAATCACAAAGTTCTCTGTTATGGATTGGATCTATGGAAACCAATGATTTGGTTTTTTTTTTTTTTTAATAACTTAGTGAGTATCGAACTCAAACTTCCCATGCAGAGCCCAACTTTCCACAAAGTTCAATGATTTGGTTAGTTAGAGCATTATGCTTGTATGGTTTGAAAATATTTATTTCAACATGGATTCTAGAATATTAAGCTTCAAAGGCTTACTTTGGTATGGCCTGGAGTGTAAATGAGCTCGAAATCAGTACCAATATTCCAGGGACCTTCGCCATCAAGTTTAATTTCTACATTGGCAGTTGAAATTTCCACCTGATACAATTGCAAAATACTGTTAAATTGTAGATCACGACAAAAGAACAATAAAATGAAAATTCAATGATGCAAAAATGAGCAGAAGCCAACCTCAGATGCAATATAATGAGCATGTTGAGTCAGTTCATAGAGAATAATACTTCAAGACATAATGCAGTCATTTATCTTCTAAATAATTTAATAGTTGGGTATATTTTGTATTTTTATGGCCACGATATTCTCAAAAGAAGTACAAAATCAAGGTTTCAAATCTCATATTATTTATGGGTAGCGCTATATGCCATTCCCTACCAACCGTTAAACGATTCTCTATTCTCTTCTTTTCTTCAGAAGCAAGGACCCAGCAGTGTAGGTTTTGGTACCAGTAAAATAAGCACCACCCATGTAATACGGTATTTAAAAATTAAAATAAATAACTAACAAGGTTTTAAAAACATATGCAAACTATTTAAAGAGATGTTCGCGATCATAATGGATAAGAAGTCCATAGTCAAATGTTCGATATCAAACGGGCCGAAGTCCAACTTGTTAACCATAAAACTTAAAGAGAATTTATAACATATGTTACCTCCCAAAAAAACACTAGAATGATGAGCCTTGGGAATAGGACAAGTTTAGACGTAATCAAATTTTTAACCAACTTAAGCAACGTTAGAAAGAAATTGACTAACAAAACTATGACTTTGACCTGATAATTAAAGTGTGGTAGTAGAAACCACAAGGTAAGAAAGAAATTGACTAACAAAACTATCCCTTATAACTATCCATCTCATTTCTTCTTTCCTTCGAACTTCCTTCTTGGCTATATTGTGAATTTTATCTTCATTATACACAATACTGAAAAACATCATCAACATCTACCTGCATCATTAAAAATAACTGTTGCATAATTGAATGTCACCCAATTATTGGCATAGTAATTTGAACAAAACAGAGTTTATATATTTTGAAAGAAAAAACTCTGAATGAATAACTACTCACATCTCCCGAGTGGAGAATTCTCTCACATTTTAGCCTCTTGTTCCACTTCTCATGATCTCCTATATCATCCCTGAAAATGATTTTTTTAAATGAATAAAAGAAAACACTATCTGTTGTTATCCAAAGAAAATAAGGAATAACATATTGAAAGGTTGAACAATGACCATGGCACTGCCCAAATGCATCTCTACAGTTTATACAGCTAAAGATGATGAACTAGTGATGGTCATTTGTCAAACCTCAATAAGGATCTCTGAGATTGAAACTTTTTCACTAGCATACTTGTGCGTCAGAAACATGTAGCGGACCCCTCCAAGCATCTCTATACGTTGTGCTAATTTCTCAGTAAATCTCGGGCTGTAATGTAAACAAAATTTAGATCGATGTACTATCTGGATAACTAAATCGCTCTAAATATCATTTGTTCAGAAATGAAGGATATAAGCAAGAGTGACATTAAGTCATAAATGAGACTCACTACAAGTCATGAAACTAGAAAAATGTACGAGGTTGTTAGGTTCTACACTACTTTACACATCATGAAAGAATAAAATATGAAGTGTCAGATTAAGTTGAAATTGTTACATCAGAAGGTTATTTTTCAATCATATACAATAAAGTGTCAGGTAACTACATATCTTAATTATCACTAAACAAACTTTACTTAGTAGATAAGACAAACTTTGAAGCAGAAAAGCACTCTGAGATCACTTGAGATTTGTGTCTAGTATAATGTTCCGATCTCATACACCACTACAAATACACATCTTCTTTAATTTCAGAGTGGTATCCTCCAACTCAAGTGAAGAACGGATCGAGCAAACCTCAATCAAATCAAGTGTCGGGAGTGAAAGCTCACTGAGATAAATCTAGCAGTCAAAGTTCACTGAGATAAAAACATCATTGAAAGAGAGTTGTCAGATCTTAATGCAGACCAGACTGAAGTTCAGGCAAGAACCATATCATTGTTGGTGAAGTGGGTTTGGAGAACTCCTAATTCGAAATCCAACCATCATATGGTAAAACTCTTAGAAGATCTTCAAGTTAGAGTTTATTATAAGAATATATAAAGTTAAAAATGTGACTTGCATCCCTGCAAAAAAAATTTGTCCTGTTTGGGACCAAGTCAATCACATTTTTCTCCAAGAATACAAGAGTACAAATTTTTTCAACCGAGAATTTAAGAAAGCTAAGAATAAAGATCGAAAAATACTTTAAGAAAATTTAAAGCTGATTTTTAATTTTAAATTAAACTCTAATTCGAAGACCCTTATATTTCTACCTATAAGGGTCAATTTCCAAATTAGGATTCCTGCAGTAAATCTGAATTCATCAACGGTCAGTCAATGAACTTTTTTTGAAAGATAACATTGCATTCATTTCACCTATCTGAAATAATACAAAATATCATCCAAAGGGATGTAAGAAAAAAGTATAAAAAGGGAGTAAATGTATATAGTAAGTATAAACAATATCATCATTTACCAACAAAAAAATCAAAAAACCAAAAGTCCCCACTAGAAGCCTCTTCAAGGTGGCTTATGAGTAGTGAAGAAAGTGAGAGCTACAGCTGCCTACGTAGCTAAGACCCTTGTTGGCATTGCACTACCGCTGAAACATCTCTTGTTCCTCTCTCCCCAAACACTCCAATGTCATACAACTAATTGTTGGATTTGGAGTAAATTTATTGTCATATGGTTGCATTTGCAATAATTGCAAATAAGTAGCCCAACCATTAACTGTTTAAGGGTATTAATAGAAAAGGTGGTCCCTCATCTCAACTTCTCCTTTACATAAATTACAAGTTTCGTCGACCATTATGCCCTTACATACCAATCACATTTTAGTGTGCAATGTATCTTTCCTTGTTAACCAGTTGAAGAAGTTCAATTTCAATGGAAGTCTTGATTTCTATAAGATGCAACCTTCAATATCCTTGATACCTGACTCCATAATGTTATGCATTGAGTGCATCGAGAACTCCCTGATTTTTGTCCATCGCTATCAAATATGCTTATTTCCTTTACCAATTTGTATGTCCTTCATGTCATCAAGAAACCTCTCTTTGGTTGTTTGGGAAACATTATTATTTACAACATCTGCCCAACCACTAAACAAATCATCTTCCCACCAATTTGGTCAATAAATTATTTAAATATTACACATTTTGTCCTTTCAGTTATTCTCGACATATCATTCTTTTTTAACTTGGTGAGTGTTATTAAACCCATAGTCTCTCATATAAAGCTCAATTCCTAACATATCATTTTGAAACTGATTTCTTTTAGTTATTAATAATTGATCTGCATTTCCCATGGCCAACTTAGCTTTATGCCAAGTAACTACTTAGTTTGCTTAAGAGGCCTACAACTCAGTTAAATTGCAGTATCATAAAAAAAAAGAAAAAAAAAACACGCTAGTATTTGATAATTTGCGAAGGTGCAGGATACTCTTTTTGCACCTGACTCTTTAGTATGTAACATTCATTAAATATAGTACCACACTAATGATACAACACTGCAACTATTCTCTGGCCTCATACAATACTGAGTAGAACGAAAATAAGAGAGAAAGTAGAAGAATGAGATGGGGTAAGCGTTGGAGGGCAAATGAAGATAAAATATTGAGTGACAGCCATCCAATCCCTGCACAGGAATAATCCAACCAAAATCCCACCAAAATGAAGCATTCATGCCACTGCTGTATGTTCAACATTATTTCTAAACCTCATACTGTCCACTCTTAGGTAAAATCTTGTACACAATAGTTATTTTTATTTGTATAAACAACTTGTACTAAACCATGCACTACTAAGTATGGTCTTCTGTGAATTATGATTCCACCGCTATTTCATTCTAGTGAAGCTGATGAAAATATTGCTTTTGACTAATTCCAAATATATGGGGATTTAAAAACATAAGTTACTCATTATAGAAATTGCTCTATGATTTGAATGATTCAACTTAGTAATAGCACAAGAAATAAGAAGTGTAAAATAGAAAAGTTTTTATGTGTGCATATCCACTAGGCAATTTGTAGTTGACAAACATTATCTCCATAACTGACAAGGTATATAATGCTTCAAGCGTGCCACTTCAGATCAATAGCAAAATAGGCATGTCTACCTATAATCACTGCTTTGTAGGTACAGCACTACTTCCATATAACATTTTAAATCACTTCCAAATACCTGTCAACAAGTATGTTTCCCACAGGATGAGTGATAATATAGGAAGTTGCTCCATAAGATAACTCAGAATGATAACCGCAATGGTAAACGCCCTAAAAAACATAAGCTAGTGTATGTTAAAATGCAGTTACCAAGTACTTGCACTTGTAATTCCACAGAAGATAAAGACAAATTCAAATTATATCAGATGAGGAAATGAAAAGATAATCAGTGAACCAAGTAAATACAGGGATTTTCTGCTTATCTATTGGAAGGGGAAACATCTCGTGAACTTCTAGAATTTTCTTAGTTGGCTTCTCAGTATGTATTGAGCTTGTCGGACAGGCAAGTAGTGCCTGCATAGTTGCAAATTGTTAAAACGATAGAGCCATGCTCCAATACATGACAAACAGATGTCAAAATCTCCCATGCTACTTTTTCTCCAATTCTGCTTTTCGAAACCATCTAGAAATTAGGGCATTTGATTGCCGAAATTTCGTTTTGGTAAAAAGAAAATTAGTTTGTAGTTTTGGGTAAAAAAATTTAATCTTGTTTGGTTTGTCTAATATTTACAACTTTACCATTGTTGTATAGGTTCTTAAGAAATCAAGTCAAAAAAATCTGAAAATAACTTAAAACTGTTCTTGGATTTCCATGAATTTTTTATCTGAATTTTTAAAGATACAAGTCAAAAATTGTTCAGATTGGCAACCAAACAACATCATCCTAGAAAAACACTTTTACTAGATCAAAATTTTAAAAAAATTTCTGGCAACCAAACATAAACTAGGATTTCCAAAGATAATCAACAAAGAGATTTGAGCAATGGTTATTTAGCTTGCAATCAAGAACACATAGGCAATTACAAGAACCAAGAGATATTCCACAACAGAAAGAAGTCAACGAGGATTTTTGCACGGGAACCATATGCAATTTATCAGTTGATGATCAATTGTTGAATTATTCTGTGGTTGTAAAGAAAATGTTAGCAAATTGCAATACTTTACCTCGACAAAGACCTAGAGCATTATAAGATTTTAACAACAATTATCCCAGCAGTTAGTTGTGTTCCTTTAGTTCAAGGATGCCGACGTTCTTATAAGTCAAATATTCAAGTAAATTTTCATCCAAACCTCATAACTATCGTGTGCGTTCATCTGCAGTAAATTACAAATTTAGCTTTATTGCACAATTCCAAATTCGATGATCGATAGAGTGCTGTGAGTCTTCAATTGGTAAAAAATACACAAGTAATTTAGTCTGAGTTAGCTTAGCTCGATGATTAGAAATTTAATATGATAAGTGAACTCAATTGGTTAACAATAAAAACTCAATTGGTTTTATCGTGCGATGTCAAATCCGTCGCCGAGAATATTGCACACCAATACCGTGAAAGGGTGGCAATTGAAGCTTGCTAACTGTAGTATAGTAAGCTATAGTCTGATTAATTATTAACAGAGAAGTACTCAATTTAACGTGTAAATCATTGTGTACCTGGAGGGCCTTGATGCCTTCCTCTTCACAGCTAGGTTGTCTGGTGACCGCGGACATGCCCCCAACACGAGTGAAGATCTCCTGCAGAAAACACACACAACTACTAAACCCCCTGATTAAGCAAATAACAGTTTCAGTGATCGATCGCCCAACAATAAAGACCGAACTCGACCACCGCTCACCGGGGCCATCCAGCGGCAGGTATCGCAATCGATGCAGAGGTGATCTAAAGACAGAAGCGGTTGAGAGCAGGCAATCAACTTCCAGAGATGGCAAAAGGATTTTATCTTAGTATTTACCCACGAAGAAGTCTCCCTCTACGTTCTGCAGCCGCCTTCGGCGGGTGCCGCCAGCAGCGGTCACTGAGAGGCGAGGACTGCCGTGTCGGGCCTTGTTGGGGGATGAAGAGAAGGGATCCAGAGGACGATGAGTGGGAGCGGAAGGGGAGCGGAGGAAGGCGCTGCGGAGAGCCATCGCTTGCTCGATTTCTTCCTCTCCTGGGCATTGGGGTTCAAGATATTACTTTTATGTGGTTAAAAAAATAAATGAGAGGAGTTTGAATTTGGATTATCTGTGGATCCCATGACGAGAGCACCGACACTTTAATTCTTCTTCTTTTTTTTTCTACACTGCATTCAACTTTTATTTTAGGGGCTGATGGACGAGTCTAAGGAAGAACATCTCGTAACAACCGAACCATATATATGCATAACTTTTTTATAATATCAGTGAAGGTAATCTGAGAGGGAAAAAAAATAAGTATGCATGATTTTTTCACTAATGCCAGAACAGAATTTGAGTAGTAAAAAATCAACCGCTTTTATATTATTAAAAAGATAATAATATAAAGAAAAAAAATAAACATTCATTATACGTACTGCAAAAAAAAAATCCACCTAAGATGAGCATAATAGTACTGAATATTATAATAAACGTACACTCTAAAGTAATTGGGCTCTAAGTTCAAAAAATTAAACTAGATATATTTATACTTTATTTTTATATATTTATTAAAAATAACCAGATAATTAAGTACCTAATTTATATTTCATTTAACTGGAGCAGGTCCGTGTACATATAAAATAAGTTTCAGTTCTCAAAACTAAAATATAAAAATCATATAACTAGCATGAATCTGGATATGTATCAGCTAATCATTTAGTACGTATTTGGAAGCTTAATTTTGCATTCTCACTTCGAGATTAGTGTCCACTGATTTAAGATGATGCTTTAAAATGGTTTCCCAAGTGATTTTAACATCCTCCTAGTATATAACTTCTACTAATTGTTTCCTCTCAATATTCGTATTAATTTTATTGCTCGGGGCTCCTCCAGGCTACACTTTTTAAAGGTCTTGGAGATCTGTTCTTAAATTCAACCCCGTTAGGTTGAATTTAAAAACTAACGTGCAATTATCTCACAAACAAGGCAAAAAAGAAAAAAAATAATAACTTACAACAGGGTGACGGCTGGCTTGTGTAGAATTTGGGATTCATCACAGGATCAAATTGGAGTTCATCTCCACTAGTCTTGAGGAATACCTTCTTTTTCTTGTATTTGATGGCTTCTGTTGGTTTCATAACATTCTCATTTCCTAGTTTCCTAGTGTAAAATTCCTCCATACCTTCAATATACTCATGTACATGGAAAAACTGACCCCCAAAAAAAAATTTTGAAAAAACAAAAGGAAAAAGAACTGCCAAAGAATATATCACAAAGTCGTATCGTATCCACGCTCCGGCTAACTCAACTGCTGGGTTGCACCATGGGATGTGGGTTGCGTCCTGTCATCTGATTTGGCGTTGTGAAGTTTCTGAAGAGAGCGATACTGCAGACGAACGCTCTCCCCACTTCCAAGAATCTTGAGCAAGTACCTGAGGATATAATATTAATCCATGTTAGCAAATTTATCACACCGAACGAACTGCTAGCCTCTCAGCTGTTCGGTACCAGCCATTCAAGCACTGTGATGTGATGATCGCTTCCCTTCCAACAAATTTATCAGGAGTCCTCCTGTTTCCCTGCATGTTTAGTAATGTCAGTTTTCCTCTTTTTCATACCCTTCCTATCAGTTTTGGTTGTCCCACCAAAAGATGAAAAACCCCAAAGTTTAAGTTTGTTCTTGAGACCATACTTTAATCAAAACTTTCTCATTTACTGCAAACGGATATTGAACTCCCTTTATATGTCTGTCGCCGTCGGCAGCTATCTCCCCGTTTTCCTAGAATCATGAGAAGACATAATCCGGGAAAACATCTAAATAAATTCTCCGGCAGATAAAAAATAAGTTTTGCAAAATGTCTGCAAGAGACGCACTTTAGACAATCTCTTCAACGTGTCCATATGTTCACCAACTTCTTTCCTACGTTTGCGTAGAGCAGCATTGTGGAAGAGTCTTCTCTCGTCCTCCACCTTTACCGTGGTAGCTGCAGCTCGCAAAGCTAAAAGAAAAGTCCACTGTAAAGTGTTCACATTGACCAGTTCGCAGGTAAAAGGTAATAACTAGCATATGAGTATGATTTACCATAGTTGGGGATCAACGAGTCTGCGTCAATATCTTCATTGCATATACTACATCTGCCCTGATTTTAAGACAAGAGAAACGATAGTCATCATAACTCTTGCCTGCAAAATATGCAAGTTAACTGCAACATTTAATGCATATAAACATTTGATGAAGAAAAGTCCATGTACTCCATTTTAAAGACCCCAAATTTAAACTGCATAGGGAGTGTCCCGGCGCTACATAAAGGCCCTTACATAAGGACTTCAACTTTTATATTTACAAATTTACTATAGAGGTATTAATCAATACAATATCTTACATCGTCTCTATTTCAAGCTTGTCTTGATTTATAGCAGGACTAAAATGATACCTCACGAAAGTAGAAACATGTAATGCATTGAATGCTTGAAACTGCAACTTTCCACAATTGAACTCAATGCTGTATTTATTATTCCAACAAGCTTATTTCAGGAAACTTATCCAAATCATACATAGAATATTAAAAAAATGGCTTTAGTTTTTTTATAAAAGAAAAGCTTTTTTCCTAGGCAATATAGGAAAATAAATTCAGATGGAAGAATTTCTTTACATATACCATTTCTCTGACTTTCTTCAGCATGTCTCCACCGAAAGAATGCCCGCAAGTCACAACCACAGCATCCTCAAGAAATGCTCCTCTGAATAAGTAATCAGAGAAGACAAAAGCCTAAGCTTTATGGAATATAAAACAACAATTTATTGAACATGGCTATGATAATGAAAATAAAGTGGAGAAAAACAACTTCAGGCATTCAGATTAAAGAAATGTGCATAATAAGCTAGACTATAATAATGAAAATAAAGAAAGTGTGCATATGGCTATGCTAACAAAAATAACTCCACTGACCTATGACTGTGAGAAAGGAGAAGAAGATGATGATGGCATAGAGTATTTGGATTAAAGAAAATGTGTCACATGTGCCAGGCTGCTGAATAGAACTTCAGGATTATTTTTCTAATTACAATGGTTCATTATATAATTACCTTAACTTGCAGGGGTGTAAAAGCAATTAACCCATGAGAATATTTATGCCAAATGCCGAGCTTGTATTTACAAGCTTTAAGTCAGATCCGACCTTAATAAATCAAAAACATGGAAGACATGAATCAGGGCTACTACCCATCCAACACTTAGTCAAACAATTAAGCCATCTACTAGGCAGCATATCACCTAGCATCCATTAAAACCAAAAATTCTGAATGCTGATACTTGACCATTCTTTGTCTAATAGACAATTGCTACAGCCAATCCTACCAGTACCTCAAAAGGCATGATTAAGACAATCTGCAAAGCGAAAAGTTGCAATCCACAAAAACTTGTGCAGTGTGGTGCATACTAAGTATTTTCCATAGATGAAACACTTCTCAACATGCCTTTAAAGGGAAATAAGCAAAGTTAGAGAATTGAAAGACTATGATCTTATGTAGACAGAAGACCTACAATAAAGGGTCTGAAAGTATGCTTCTCAGTGATGGATCTTTGTGCAGTGTGGTGAATACTAAGTATTTTCCATAGATGAAACACTTCTCAACATGCCTTTAAAGGGAAATAAGCAAAGTTAGAGATTTGAAAGACTATGATCTTATGTAGAGAGAAGACCTACGATAAAGGGTCTGAAAGTATGCTTCTCAGTGATGGATCTTTAATAAGATCATTTTGAGTTTCCTGCAAACAGTAGTGTCCACGATTATAAATCCAACTTGAACTATAAAGAATAGCAAAAAGAAAATAACTGGAAGAAGACATGCTAAGTAGCATATAAAACTGTATGCACAATCGTAGTATACAAATAAAAAGGAAGTTAAGTTTCATCATCTGCACAATCCTAAAATAATGTGACCATTCTTTTTCTAACACAACTATCATCAAACTAAAATTCATCCCGGCAAGAGAACAACAATAAGCAATAAAAAAGTAATGAACTGAGAAATCACAGTAGAATAAAATTATAGTGATGCAATGAAATATTTCTTAAAGGCAGATCAAGTGTAACAGATTTTTCATCAAAGAAAAAGATTTACTATCTAATTAGTTTTACTCTTTATACCCTTCCCTTATGTACTTCCCATGTCTATTAGGCATTCCTTTATATTACAAATTTCTCTTCCTTACACTCAATGTATTCATTGCTCTCTGCACTAGATTATACGATGAAATATCATTGTATTAGTCACTTCACATGGTACAAATCCTCAAATACAACATACAACTACATTACTAGAATGACTCCAATTTACTTCCAGGATATAGTGGGTTTGGTGGTGTAACACTGAATGCCTCAAGTTCCAATTTAGGTTTTTATTTGGCATATAAACCCTGAATTTCCTTTGGGAAGCAAAATAGAGTGTCATTTGCATACTTGACATGTAGAAGAATTGAGTACAATTTACAAAAAAAAATAAAGGGGATAAGTAATGGGATAAACTGCATCTCTCATAAATTTCGGTACAATAGCTAATCAAATGAGAAATACTGACAGTTCCACAATTCAAACCTAGAAATTAGCAGCAACTTACGAGCAATTGGCATGGGTTTTTTGATGAGTTAAACCCTCAAAAGTTAATTTGGGTCAAGTTTTACTAGGGAAGAATGATTATAAAGGTGTGTTACCAATCCAGAATATTATTTGACAAGATAGTAAGTGGAAGAATGATTTGGAAACTGCAGTAAGTAGATCTCATTAGGGAGGACTCTACAGCTTCTGAAAAGGAAATTCTATTACTCGGACTTATAATTTGAAAATGGAATTACAGGTAAATTAAGAGAAACGGTAATAATAATGTGGGAGGAACTTACACTAAGTTGTATCTCATTAAATAAGATTGAAAAAGGAAGTATTTAGCCCTTAATCTTTCAATTCAATTTTTGCTTATAATATATAATTTGTTCTTCTTAGATAGAACACACTTCGTGTCATTTTTTGTACTCTGTTTTATATGCACTTTCAACTGAAATTTCTGGATGTGTTATTGACATGAATACTACTACCTTTTGGAATATTCCAGATTGCAAGTTGTATAAATGTTGACATCCCAATTCTCCTACTATTCTATATAAAAAATAAAGTGGTAAAATGCATCTACCATAATTACTAATGCAAATAACAAAAAGGATGAGAGAGAGAAACTAAGTATAAAAGTACAGCAAGTTTATAAAGTGATGTATATTGTGAACTCACAAACACATTATCATGATTGCACATGACATCCTCTTCTGAACACAAGTCTTCCATAAACTGGCTAACTGATATTGGTTGGTAACTTTGGGGTGTAACATGACCAGCTGCTGCAATTGGCGAACAATCCAATATAGCATTGCTTTGAGGCATAAGCTTAAATGTCAGAGATACCCTACGATTAAAGATATTTCATATTGAATACATAGAGACAAGAAGACAAAAGGGAACTAAAAAATCAATAGGGCGATATACAATGAAGATTTCAGACCTTCCCCTAGTCATGGTACCAGGAAAACACTCGACAATCATCCTATATGAGGCAGCTGGACGAAGTCCAGCAGTAGCATGGCTCAGAGCCCTGCCGGTTACTAACAATACATCACCAGGCCCTGAACATCCATCAGCTAGAAACCAATGACCATTGGGATCACAAACCTACAAAAATAAGACAATAGGCAATATCATATTAATATGCATAGCAATGCAAGAAAGATGTGCCAATATAAATTATTCTTCTGAAGAATGAATTATTGAAGCAACTACTAGCAAATATAGATGAATCATAAACCCTAAATTATTTAAATTTCTGATATTAATCATATGCACAATAGTTTACAACCTGAATCCCAGGACTGTCAGAAGCAATTAGTGTCAGTAAGCCCTTTTCAACTTCAATGGTAGATTTTCCACCAAGTTGGCCCTTGCCATTAGTATTCAGACCATGAGAACAGGAAGCAGTTAGAACTGATGAGGACACCTCATTGGGAGGTAAAGGTGTATCATCAAGCAAACGGTTAAAAACGCTGCAAGAAGTTGTAACAATGTTTATGTGGATGCAACAAAGAAATGCATACAGCAAACTGCTGATAGTCTGGAGTAGAAAAGAATAATAATACCAACAGAAAATATTTTTACTCGCTTCGAAGTCGAAGATGCCTTGCTATTGCAGAAAGTGCAGCACGAGCTGCCTTTCCCATACATCTGAAAGCATCTCCCATGCATGCAGGAGACAAGTCCTCATCCAAAGCCCTAGCAAGATCATTATTCATATAAATATATGCTAAAGATCAAGTACAAATGGGTCATTACTCTAAAGAAAAAATATGCTAAAGATCAAGCATGACGAGAAAAAGACATCCCCTGACTGGTACTGGCAAGCAGAAGGTCTTCCCGAAAGTAGTGATTTTGTTCAATATAGTTACAGGTTTGATATGATTGTTTTAGTGTTCTCAAAATTCAATTACCATATATGTAATTATCATAAATAGCACAATGTCTATTCCGTATTCATTAGACCTAATTAACTAAGGTGTTCTCGGGAGAACCAAGCAAGTTCACCACATAATAAATATATGAAAATAAATTTTCTCAAAAAAAAAACAATAATATGATGATGGAAGAGCAACACACTAAAATGTAAAAAAGAGGATGGCAACGAGAGGAAAATGCATATCATCAGAAAAGACTAACCTCTAGGAAGCTCCTTATGATGCAACAAGATCAGTTCAATTTTCCACATTTATGAAAAAATAACTTCGAATTTATGGTGATAGAGTTTAAAATTTGTAGCTTTCCAGCTTCTTGTTGAGGACTTGTAGTAGGGTCTAAAACAACAGTAGAGTATTCTATGTACAAACTTGAAGTTCAATTTTTTTAATTGAGTGATCCTTCTGCTGTTGCTCTTTCAATTCTCTTGAATTGTTCGTGCCGTTCTTCTTGAACAGGTCAGTCGTGTTTGATACACCCAAGTGAAAAATTGCACAGTAATAAGCTTAATAATCATTAGCAAGGGCCTAATTGCAGATGCTGGTGCAGAACTGGAAATAACTAAGACATTGACGAGTGGATCTTAGTTGGAATATGACTTGCCAGGTATATACTACGAGATTTTGATAAGATCGTAATATCAGCGAATTACTTGTGAACATTAAATAACGCCACCATTAACGGTCAACAGAAACTAACTAAAATAATGGGAAACTTATCTAACAAAATAAATCGTCCAGTACTTAGCATGAGGATTCTCCGAATAAACTATCAGTTATTCCATAATCAACAGATAGTAAGTATAGGTATAATCGTCTGTAACATGCTCAACAACAATGAGATGAAAAATATAATTTAGGATTTTGCATGAATGGTGCACCTTCCTGCACGATAGGTGTAAAACCCCCGGCCTGATTTTCCACAACCTTGGCTCCCGCCGCCGCTACCATTGTACTGCGCCCTCGCCCTAAAGCACATCCTGGCCGAGTCCAGCGCGCACTTAACGACCACCGCATCCTCACTCCCGAGCTCAATCAGCACGGCGTTGTGCCTCATCAGCGACCCCGACAGCTCTTCCACCGCCTTGGAGTAGACGCCACAAGGCGCCCCCTCGTACGGCGCGATGTCCGCCAGCTTAACCTTGGGGACGGGCGGCGCGACGTGCTCCGGGACGGGCTCGGGGACCTCGGAGTGGCGGGCGGCGGCGGGGGCAGGGAGGAGGGGGAGGGGAAGGGGAAGGGGGAGCAGACCGAGGGAGAGGGAGGAGGGGGGGTGAGACTGGAGGGGCGCCGGCGGCGACCGGGAGGAGGCGGCGGCGGTCGGGGGCAGGGGCGGCTGCAGCTGCGGCGCCGGCGCTGGCGGGACCGTGGACGAGGCGGACATCTGCATGACCCAGCCGCCGTTCATCGATCATCTCCGGCGGCGAGGCGACTAGGGTTTCGAGGGCTGCGGTCCCTCGAGGGGTTCGGGAGTCGCCATTAGGGTTTCTCTTCCCCCCCTCTCTCCCTTTTATGCTGCGTTCCGCCTCTGCGCCCCCCCTCCCCTCCTCCTCCTCCCCCTTTCTTTTCCCTTTTTTTTTTTGAAAAATTTACTTTTATGCCTCCGTTTCGTTCTCGCGAAGGAGCGCAGGGAGGAGGAAGAGAGGAGAGGAGAGGAGGGGCGGACGCTCCCCTGCCATTTCTCCATCGACACGTTTCCCCACCTCAAATTCAGCACGCACATGGCGCACGAGGAGGCTCTTTGCCTCGCAGCCAGCACCACCGATTGGTGGGTGTAGCATCGTCGAGTTGATTTCTGGTGCCTTTTCCCGTGGAAATGTTGCTAAATGATGACTTTTGGTTGGGAGTGGCGGATCGGCTGTGCTCGGAAAGCAACACGCACGCTGCAGTCAGCACAGTAAGGCAAGGCCGCCTGTTCCGACTTTGCTGGGTATGACGCGTGGACCTTCCTGCTTGGTGGAGAAGACATGTTGCCTGTATGGATGAGCTACGACGGCGTTTGCCGATGATGAAACATGTGAAGCAAATCGAGGACACGCAAGCATTGACCATCTCACGGTCAACTCCCGCACGGTTTAAGTTCCAGTCCTGAGTCAGCACCATAAATATTGCAAAGGAACCAAATCGATATTTGCTCTAATTTATTATTTCTTTCAAAATATAAGAATTAAAAATAAGGACAATACTTAATCAAAATGTACATCCTTCAATTTATATGAAAGGATTATAAGGTCTTTAATTTAAGATTTATTAAATTTAAATAAAATAAGGATAAAATGTATCACTCTAAAGTTGAGTTTAATATTTAAATCTAAAATTAATAAGAAGTTCTAATATATATATATATATACAAAATATAATATTTTTCCTCTATTTATATACTCCTCGCAGCTAATATAATTTATTAGTATTTATGGTGACATGATTGGGGATGTATCACGCAGGCCATCTTAAAATTTTTTAGGTAATTTTAGTTTTCATCTCTTATATACTTCGAGTTATTTATAGTTAATATTTATAAAACATGCGTAGTAATTAAACTATGATCTAATTATTCGGTTCATTTGATTTTTTTAATAAATGGACCTGAATGGACCGGTTAGGGCCACAGCCCAACTAATTTTTTGTTTTAGTCTATGAAAATGATGTGAAAATTATTATTAAAAAAAATAAGAAATAATCAAAAATTTATTATCTATATCTGAATTAATTCTAACATCATCAAATAAAAAATGATATCAGACCGTGTAAATTTTTTTATTTATTATGAAAAATATTAAAATTATTTTTAGAGCAACCTGATTTTTATTTTCTTCTACTACGTTCGATCATTAAACCCGACGAGAAAATGAAGCGAATTAAAGTCGAGTCTTCAAAAGAAGCGTGGCAGCGACCAAGAAATGGAACGCTTTTGAATGTATATATTACATTAAGTCCTCCTATAACTTTCTTTTAGGAGTACTTGGTCGTCTTTAACAAAAAAGGAAAAATAAATATGAGTGGCCACTCTATGTCTGACCACTTTCAATATTATATGTTAAGCTCAAAAGCGTCTTTTCCTATCCATCATTTTTTTTTCCCTTCTAATCTATTGCAATTTGCATGAGGAAGATAAAAAAGCGTTCCATTCC
Organism: Thalia dealbata; assembly: GCA_030544415.1. Classification (NCBI taxonomy): domain Eukaryota; kingdom Viridiplantae; phylum Streptophyta; class Magnoliopsida; order Zingiberales; family Marantaceae; genus Thalia; species Thalia dealbata. The sequence goes on from CM060454.1 coordinate 3,163,950, forward strand.
ATGCCCAATATAACAACCACTACACGGCACGATCAAAAGTATCATCACTTCGATGCAAATATTCCAAATCTCAACGAGCCGTCCTTCATGCAAAAAATAATTAAATTACTATGATTTATATATAAATAATTTTACATAATATATATACATATAAATTAGATCAGAAGATACGTGAGATAACGGTGTGGTTCCAAATGAATGGAAGAATTTGGAGTCCGAGTGCGGGCGGCCGAGCGCAGCCGATTTGACCGCCGTCTCGTGTCACGTTAATTCTGCATGAATTCAGAGGGGGAGGCGGAGGACGACGTCGGGCGCATGCATTGCATCCCGCCACTTTGACTTTTTACCGAGTCCAAATATTTTCAAAGTGCATGAATTTAATTAATTATGTATATATTGATGAACATTGCTTGACTAATCATGGACTTGCTTTAAATTAATTCACGACGTGCGTCGTCTAGAATTTACTAATTATTCTTAAGATTTGTTAGTTTTAGAAGAAGCACGAGGGAGGGGGGGCCTACCTAATTGTGGGGGACGCTGCATCATTTCTTCAATTTTATTCTCCGTATCATTATATATGCGTGTATAATTTGAATAGAATAGCAGTTTATGCGTTAATATTTATCCGGAAATAAATATATGCATTAATATATCCTCGTTCACTGCCGCACTTGGAACGAATCAATTTTTTATTCTCAAATAAAGGTGGGAATATTGATAAGAATAAAATAAAGTTTAAGAATATATATATACGTATACTAATTGTGTTTTGGTTTTGCACTGAGAATAATTAGGGAGCAGGAATATGAATATGAATATATATATACATTTACACACACGCGAGCAGCGGAATAAAGAAAAAAAACAATAAGAAAAGGATGAAAAGATGTGACCACACAATTAATTGACTATCCTTATTTAGAATATTCTCAAAACTAAAATAAATAATATATTATTAAACGGATTGAGTATAACTCATTAAATTTAGAAATCATTAGATAACAACCGACCACAACTTCAACCTCAACAGCACAAAGTTCCATTTTCCCCAAACAAAAATACATGCAAAATATTGTGTGCAGGGACTTCGTGCGGAGTTAAAAGCGCTGCCAACGGAGCTATGTCACAGTCGAAGATGGACGTGAAGAATTAGATTTTTTTCACAACGAGCTGCACATGGTAGCATGCAAGGAGCGCACAATGGTGCACCATTGAGACCATATGAGATGGTACACAAGTCCCCCCCCTGCAAGGCATGCATGGAGATAACTAGTTGGACCAAATGAAGTAGCGTATCGGTCCCCCATTACATAAGAGGAATAAGAAGGCACGCCATTGATGCTATTAAAGATTATGCAGACCTTTCGCTGCACGAGGACATATAATGACAAGTTCCTGAAAATATATAAGTAGCATCCCATCGATGTTGCGTAAGACAACACGACCTCCTGCTTCACGAGGGTACATAATAATAATTTACTGGAACTATGTTGGATAGCGCACAGGAGCGTGCACGTAGGCTCTCAACTGAATCTGTATAAGACATACCCCTCTTTGTACGATAAGTGTAGAGATTTTGAAGCATGATTTTGTAGAACAGTGCATGGACTTCTATTCATGCAAAAAAACATACACTAAGTTTAATAAGAGCGAGATAAGAAAGAAAGAGTTAGATATACAACATGAGCTTAAAGCGTATACTGTGTGCACTTAAAATGCCACACATTCAATCACACATATGCAGTATTGTTTGGCCTCGTGCTCAATTAGTTAAATCCTGCGAAGGATCAGGTGCATCCCAAGTGAGGGCCTCAGTGTGAGCATGACCCTGGGGGAGTGCGCGTACGCCGGCGACACGGAGAGGGAGAAGCTGCGGAGGACGAGGCAGAGGACGACCCTGAACTCCATCGCGCTCAGGTTCCTCCCCACGCACACCCGCCCCCCGAACCCGAAGGGCAGGTACCCCATCCGGTGCCTGCACCCGCCGTGGAGCTCCTCCTCCCCGAACCGCTCCGGCCGGAACTCCTCCACGTCCTCCCCCCACAGCGCCCGGTCGTGGTGCATCCCCACCACGTCCACCCACATGTTCGTCCCCTTCGGGATCACCACCTCCCCCACCCGCACCTCCTCCGTCGCCTGCCGCTGCGCGTTCGGCGCCGGCGAGTACAGCCGGAGAACCTCGCTCCACACCCACCCCATCTGCACGTACCATGCATCGGTGATCGATCACATCAACGAATCATTTAATAACACGTAATTATTGATATATACCTTGGTCAGCTTGGAGAGCATGCCGCTGTCGAGAGGCCCGCCGCCGGTGACCTCCGCGATCTCCTCTCGGAGAGCGGCCTGCCACTCGGGATGCAGGGCCAGCAGGAACAAGGCCCAGCAGACGGCCAGCGCGGTGGTCTCGTGGCCGCCGAAGAAGAAGGTCTTGCACTCGTCGACGAGCTCCCTCGTCGTGAGCTTCCGCTCGATCTCGGCCTTGTCCTGGTTCCCGGCGAGGAGGTACCCGAGGAGGTCGTCGTGCGTCGTGGTCCTCGTGCCTTCTCCCTTGATCCTCGAGTCGATTATGGCGAAGAGAAGCTGGTCGATCTCCTTCCCCAGCTTCCACGCCCCGTAGGACTTCCCGGCGCAGAGGAGCTTCCCCAGGGGGACGCCGACGAGCCGGTTCGACTTGAAGAGCGTCTGCTGCATGAGCTGCAGCTTCTCGAACACCTGCTTGCCCTTCTCCTCGCTGATACCGAAACTCGTCTTGGCGATGATCTCCGCTGCGTTCTTCGTGATGCCGGGCTCCACGTCCACCTTGCCCCTCCCCTGGCCGACCTGCTCCCCCCACTCCTTCACCATCTTCCTGGTTGTTTCCTCCATCACACCCACCATCGCCTGCTCGACGCACACACATATATTTAATTAAATCGACGAAGCCTGGACGAAAGCGAGAAAAAGGTAGCTCTAATTTTGATTTCTTACGTTGAGATTCGTCGTGGAGAATGCCGGGGAGATTATATGCCTGTGACGACTCCAGTCGTCACCTTCGACCATGAGGAGACCTCGTCCAAACATGGGCTTCCTGTCATTCTTGAACACGTTCGGCTTCCCCCATTTCTTCCCCAGCTCGCCTGACGTTGCTCGCCTGAGGAACTCCGGGTCCGCAACGTACAGGAAGGGCTCCGTACCCAGCCAGTAAACGAAAACCTTCCCTGCATGTATGTACATACATATATCAGAAAACGATCGGAGAGGCCGATAGATCTGTCGATATCAGCAGAACTTTACCGTATACTTCTCTCCAGTGCTGGAAGAAAGGAAACACAGAAGAGTAGATGTCATGAGCGATCAAGCCGCCTGAGGAAGAAGAAAAAGAAGAAGAAGGCGGCGCTTCTTCTGCTCTCCTCTTGCTCATCAGCATCATCTCCGGCAAGTTCCCCAGGGGAAACACCGGAGGAGGGCCGCTGAACCCATGCCGCCTGAGGCGGCGCCAGGCGGCGGTCGGAGAGAGGAAGAAGATGAAGCTAGCGCCGAAGAGCAGAGACAGGAGGAAGAAGACCAAGCTCGAGATCAGGAGCAAAGCGTCCTCCATGCCTGGATATGCAGAACGAGGGAGAAGAGAGAGCTCTTTATAAGGAAGCTCGGACGACTTTGTTGGGTCAAACGCTGCAATTTCTGCTTTGATTTATTAATTCGCATCAACTCATCTGACTCTTCTCGTACGTTGACTGCCCCGAGCTCGTTCGTGCATACGTAATCATCGTGATTAAATCCGCGCCGTTCACACGTCGTATACACAAATATATATATACACACACAGTTGACGGCTGTAGATGAATCCGCGGAGATGGTGACGTGTGATGGATATGGACGGCTCGATGCTTCCGAGTGGCTACGCAGTGGCAACGTGGCGGAGCAGCTACCGCAGATCGCTTAACCTCTTCTGATGGAAGAAGCAAGCGTGCTTCAAATAATGGGTTTAGAGTCATCCCTATTCGGATTTGAGTACAGTTTTATAAAGGATGGTCTTAAACCTATTAGCTAGGGTTTACGTTGGGTGCAATATAATATATGTAACAAAATTAAAATTTTGCGCATCAATAAACTCCATCCAAAATTATGGGTGGGAAAAATAATATAATTACAAAAATTGGCAAGGAGCAGCGCGCCTGCTCATTATAACGAATCTTTTATTGAGAAAAAGGGCCTTTTCCGGATCCGCTCCAAGGCCTCCAAGCTGGGAGCGCAAAAATTGAAAACCAAAACGATATATTGAACCCTCGCGTCCCTTTTATCGGATCCCATACCCTCCTCTTCTCTTCCCAACACGTGCGCACGTGCCCCCATACCTTCCCTTCTTCCTTCGCACTTAAACCCGCTCCGCAAGAATACCAGACCCCATCGATTTAAATCCCCCCGCCCGGCTCCGCCCAACGGCTACGTCGTCGTCCTCTCCTCGTCCCCCTCCCCAACCCTTTTCGTCTCTCCTCCGAGTTCGGAACCAGAAAAAAGGAACCCTAATTCTTCCCCTTTCCTCGAATTCCTGTTCTCCCCTCCACCATGGATCCTTCGTCGGCGTCGAAGCCTTCGAATCAAGCGCGGCGGGCCGGCGTTCGCGTGGTCGGGAAGATCCGGCCATTCCTCGACTCGGAGATCGGCGGAGCCTCTGGGAAACCTCAGTTTTCAATTACGAGGTTGGACGGAGAGCACGCTTTGGTTGGCTTGAGCGACCAGAATACTAGGTTTGCTGTTTTCCCTGGTTTTTCCTTTCCGGATCCATTTCTATGTAAGATTTATGAGCATCCTTTCTTTTTTTTGATCGAGCTGTTGCTTCAGATTAAGATCCAAGGGATAGAATATTTTTTTTAGACTGAGATATCTTGGAATTGACTGGGGGGACTTTCTTTGTTCTTCCTCTGTTGCAGTCGGAAGGATTCCTATAAACTAGATTGGTGCTATGACCAAAACGAAAACGCCGATGAGGTATTCAGTCCCGACCGAATACCTCATAGGAAGGATTTCTATGTAAAATTTACGAGGATCCTTTTTTTTATCGAGCTGTTGCTTCAGATTAAGATCCGAGGGATAGAATTTTTTTTTTAGACTGAGATCTCTTGGAATTGACTTTGGGGGATTTTCTCTGTTCTTCCTCTGTTGCAGTCGGAAGGATTCCTATAAACTAGATTGGTGCTATGACCAAAACGAAAACGCCGATGAGGTATTCAGTCGGGAAGTAAAGCCTCTGGTCGAGGGGCTATTTCGTGGGTGTAACGCTTGCGTTATTGCTTATGGTCCTCGAGGAAGTGGGAAGTCCCAACTGATTCAGGTGATGTTTCCTTTAGCAATTCTAAACCTTAATATTCTTCTTACTTCATCCACAATGTTTAACCAGAAATGTCTCCTCCAGGGATCTGAAGAGAATCCAGGGTTAGCATTGATGGCCCTAAGTGAAATATTAGCCTTCGGCAATGAAATGGGAGGAGTTGTCGCAGTATCATGCTATGAGGTGTCTCAGGATCACGTATATGACCTCTTGGAGCCCAAAGAGCAAGAGGTCCTCGTCCTGGAAGATGCGGCCAGGAGAATTCAGCTCAAGGGCCTTTCTCAGGTAGTATAATTAAATTTATAGATTCATTTATTTTTCCAAATATAATAATTATATTTTTTACATATATAATATATCTATTTTTGCATCAGGTTCCAATAAACTCTATCTCTGATTTAGAGAAATTATCTTTAAATTGGTGTAATCCTGGGAAGGGTTACCAGAGGCTCCCTGATGATGGCGCGGTCCGGAACCACACAGGCCTCATAGTATACTTATCTTATGTTGACAAGGAATCCAATAAATCTCTTGTTGGAAAAATAAACTTCGTTAGTTTGGCAGGTAGAGAAGATGTGTTACAGAATAAAATTCTTACTCTTTCTGTAGTGTTGCTGTATTGTTTGTTCGATTTGGTTACTGTCTATTTCTACAGATTACGAGGACAGCAAGCAGAAGAGTAACGGGAAACCTCAAATGGCTGAGGGCTCTAAGATTAACAAGTCATTATACACTCTTCTAAACATTGTATATGCACTTAATGTTGGTGAGAACTACATTCCCTATAGGGAAAGCAAATTAACCCGCTTGCTGCAGGAGTTCTTATGCAGAAAAAGTATGGCTGTCCTGATTACTTGTTTGGTGAGAGGCGCCTACCTATATGGTTTTTTATTCTTATTTCCGTGCTTACGCTATATTTATGTTATTTTTTGTCACTTGTTCATTGCAGAATCCAATTCCATGCCAAGATACCATCAGCACAGTTAACTTGGCATCTAGGTCATGCCATGTCGCAAATCAACACAGGTGCCACTCAGCTAAGATGACTAAGAGTGCTTCCAGAATTCGCCAATCATTTACTTCTTCCGCTGTCGGAAGCCACAGGCTACTAGTGTCGGTAAAGAAAAATGAATCACCTCATTGTGCATCAACTGAAAAGAAAGGATATGGAAGTCCGTCTGTGACAAAGAGGAGGTTCTGATTGTTTCTCAAATATCGATTCATTTGGATCAAGATGTCTAGTATCCTTCTCTGTTGTTTTGATACATCTCTATCTCAAGGATAACATGATATTACAATTGACAGGCCTGAAAAACTAGGTAGTGCTGTGAAGACAACAGGAACTTGCCTATTTCGCTCAAACGAGAACAAATCAAAAGGTTTCCCATTTGCATTAAAGGAAAGGTGTGTGCTGTTAAAACAAACACAAAATTACCTTGTGAAAGAACAGCGGTAACTTCTTTGTTAAATTTTGTTCTCAGGAACTTATTTAGTGGAGCAAGTCCTTTAATCAAAAGCGAGAACCTGAAGGTAGCACATTTCATTATTGTCATAATTCTCACTAATTTAGCATTTAATTCCATTGTATATTAAGTAGTTCAAATTGCTCAAGCATGTCTAGGAGGATGCACACGTACTTCTAGGTGGACCATATTTTTGCTAGTGTATCTTTTCGATTCATGTAGTGTTAGCACATCTGAATACGCATGCTTTGAACTAAAACTTTTCACCTTGGAGAGAAAAATGTTGTCCTTTTATTATTAGTAGTTCACTCTCTTTTTTAGTTAAACTGTTTTTATGAACTTTATCCAGGTTGAATCCAGATTAAATTTTTCTGAAGCAATCGAATCATGCAGAGAGGTATAATCTCTGGATATAATTAAAATAATTTCCGTTGTCACTTTAGTATTATGCTTTTTAAAATCTAAAACAAACAATTAGACCTTGCAGGATGATGTTGGATTGGATTCTTCCGATGCCGATCATTCTACGTCAGTACAGGTAAACAATATTTTTCCTTTTCTGACGTAGTTAGCACCCTATATTTATTTTGCTGAAGGACATCTTTAATTTTTCAGGGAAGTAGTGAATCGGTTACTCCAAATTGTAAAGAATATGATGCATCAGAAGGGGTCAGTGTTTCTGCTTCAGCGTTATATTTTTTTAAACATTGGTTTTTATTGGAATATGGCATTAGTTTTAAGCTTTCTGGTCCGCAGGACAATTGCCAAACAAATGAAGATAGTATCATTCAAGACAGCTTTGCCGGAACTGTATTTGAGGAAAAGCTGACTACAGATACAATTGGTTTGTGGCCGTGACTCAATTTTCAAATGCTTCAATATTATCTCTAGTTGGGATATATTTCTATGAGATGTTTTATCTTTTCATCTGCAGATGGTGCCAAGGATGATAACCATAAATTTTTGGTCAATGAACAACAACAATCTTCTCCGCCCATAAGTGAAAAATTGAGAGAAATATCAAACTCATTGAAGCTTTTGAGCACTCAAACGAACAGTGTTGAAACACCAATGAAGGAACAGAAAGACCCAAAAACTCCTGGAGTTCCTTTATCAATGAGATTAGGGAATGAGTCAACTTTTGAATACATGGCCACTCCGCAAGACATTTTAAAAACTCGAAGTGCAGGACTAAAGGTCAGACACAATCTAAGTGCAACATTTTAGAAAATACTGTGGGTTTGTATAAACTGACACTTTCATTCTTTCTTTATTCACAGAAGTCACTTGTTCAGGATTGTCTTGCTTTCCTTAACAGTGCTAAAAAGTAAGCAATTTTTAATCTTATCATTTTTTATTTTAATTTGCCAAGTCTATCAATGTTTACAGGATATGTATTTAATAAATGTTGGATGACAACAGGAGCCATTTACCTCAGATATATCTATGAAACTTCTGTAGGAATCCTAAATTATTGCAGCTTTAGATATAGCAAAGCCGGAGGTTTTAAACACGAGTAAATTCTTCTACCACTGGTGGTGGGTATAGTTGAATAATCTTTTTTTTCTAGATGAAAAACGATAATAGAGATTTCTAGAGGAAAACAACGTCACACATTTTCTTATCTCTTACAACTCATGATCTTACACTGTTTCATTCCAACCCTGAAACTTTTGACCAGTGTCATCAAATCCAAAAGTCTAAGCCATTAAATTCAACACCCTATTTATTTATATTTTTTGACACTCACATGTTTGATCGGATATGACCAAGTCCAATAGTGGAACTTGATCAACTACAACCAAACCTTCATTAATCTTTAGTCAAATAGATTGTTCTTTTATTCAACTTTTCAATATACTTATTTCAAGTTTTTTTTTCATTGCAGGGAGGATCTCATGAGACTGAAGGTTCATAAATTTGAAACTATTTTTCTGCTTTCAGGTAGAACTGCATGTTAAATCTTCTTCTTTGTGCAGGGAATTGGTGAGAAGAGAGCAACATATATACTTCAGCTTCGTGAAGAATCTCCTGAGCCCTTTAAGAACGTAAGCTTCATGATTGACTCCCTTCATCTTTTACAAGATACTAAGACAATTTTCTTATTCATCCAGGTAGATGACCTAAGAGATATAGGCTTTTCTACAAAACAGGTTTGATGAATTGTTTATCTGGTATATCCTATCATTATTGTTATTGTTAGGATTGCATTCTAAAAGGTTCTTCTTCTTGTGTTTTTTTTTTCCAGATAAACTCAATGATGTCGCATGTCCTTGGAGACTTTTTAGTCTAAAATCAAACTCGGGTGTTGATTGTGCTTGTATTATACATAAAAGGTATCGAGAATTTGATGGTTGTTGATGACTTGCTCAACTAAAACCAAGTCATTTTATTTTTAGTATGATTAATACCTTATACATGTATGTTACAACGACTGCGTTTGTTAGCTTGTGATGCAATAGCAAATATACTCTAATTATTGTTTATCAATGCTTCTGTCTCAGCTGGTATTTTTTTGACCTTTCCTCTACTGAAAGATAGTTTTATCCATATTTAAGATGAATCAATTCAAGAAGTATATTTTAATCAAATTATAATTATAATTATAATTGTAATTTAATTTTTATTGGATTCACTTTTCAACTAATATTATCATATATACCCAAAATATCCCAAAGTGTGTAAATAAATAGGTGAGGAGCAATCACCATCATTACTTTTATGCAACTCAATATCGCTAAATAGTTTTAGTTTAATCAATTGTTATTTAGATATACGATCGTATTGCTTTTCTTTTCCTTGAGATGGAACCATTCGATCAAGTGTCTGATACAAACCATGGTTTTAATTGGTCTACATGTTTCCAGTAACTAAAGCTTTTATGGTCACTTCACCTGATGGCTATGAAAAAATAGAACAATAGCTTACTCTCTCTATTCTTTGCAAGTCTTTTGGATTTTTGGATGAGGCGGATGGTTTGTTGTTGGATGTAAAAAAAAAAAAAAAGAGGTTTAGATAACAGAGGCTTTTGCAGCCCAATCAAGCTGATTTCTTTCATTGCAGCTTTCTCAGCTTTTATGATGATTATTGTTGGCAGGGCAGGAATTTGAGATGTGATGGAACAATGTTTAGAGTTCTCTCACTTGGAGTTGGAGTTGGTGGACTACATGAATTTGGAAGGTCTCTCAGATGTAGTTTTCTCAAAATGTACAACTGTCTCAACTATAATTCTAGAATTCACTGCAAATATCACTTTACTTGCTGTAGCAGTATAATTTTAATTTACATTCTTCAATAAGTCGATATATTTAGTATGAAATAATATGAGGTACAATTCACAGGTATACATTTCCATACTACTAAATACACCTTAAATGGTATGAATGATATATGATAATGTTGATTAAAATCACACTCGGATCAAATTATAATTATATTTATCATTAAATTTGGGTTTAAAAAAAAACTACATTTTAGACAGTATCAATCTATGCTAAAATATACCTTAAAATTAATAAATCTTAATTATTTATTCTGTAAGTCTTAAACTAAAAGATCACGGAGCTGAATAGTTAGATCTACTATGGAATTTAGCATTATTTAGTTTGTTTTGTTCCTATGCGAGATAATAATTTTTAAAAAAACACTAGATTGAACACTACTACGATGAAATTTATTTAATAGATGAGTAGGAATAAACTATTTGGATCACCGGTCGTCTGTCAAAGGCTGACCTCACGGGAGACGATTTCAAACTCTCTCTGAACCCAAATTAAGAAATGATCGATCAACCTCTTCTGTCTCCCTTTGAGGTGGTAATAATAATTTATGGACATCCGCACTGTGCACGCAGCAGAGCAGAGGAGGAGGGCGAGGAGACAAAATAAGTAGGAAGGCATCAAATCAACTGTGCTGCGGTCTCTCACCTTCCCCTTCCCTTCTCTGTCTGAGATCTCCTGTCATCTCTCACTCACTCACTCTCTCCCCTCCATATTTCTCTTTGGGATAAGAACCCTCCTTCAATTATCTAATTACATTTAAAATATTCCTTTAAGTTTAAACTAATGATAGGAGATCTAGAGAATAATTTTGAATACATGGTATAAGATTTAAGAGTTTTTCTTATCAATACAATTAGCCTTTTCTATCAGTTATTATTATCAAAGCAAAAGAGCAAACTTTAGTGCACTTTTCAATCCACTGAAGAAGGCATGGGACATCAATGATTTTTTAAAAAATTGATTTATGGCGTGTGGGAGCAAGTTTCACTCCATGTATATATATACGTTCCTTTGTTTTGGGTCATCACATATTTGTTCTCTTTTTTTTCTCCATTGTCCAACAAAATACTTCGTCCTCATGCCGTATCAAATTGCCTCACCCTAAATCACCAACATGCAATGATGCCAATAATTGTATGGGCATGCCTTTTGTGTCTCCTTATCAATGCTGCGACCAAATTCACCTCTTGTTCTTCATCTTGAAATCCACACTCACATGACATGAGTGGACTTTGGGGGGTACTTCAACCTGGGGGGGTATCTCGCAATTAATTTTGCCTGTCCCCTTATCTTCTTCTATCAGTTGTTTGGAGAGATCCCAGAGTTAACTTGGGCAGCACATTTAGCCAGTGCAGGCAGCTTCCTTTCACTTCTACTGTGGAGGAACAGGGATTTGTCCAAATTGTTTGATCCACTGAAAGCACATCACTCCATCTGTCTTCTCAAACCAAGAAAACTGTCATCGTAAGGATCAAAACTAAAATTAAAACCAGAACATGAGATTAATCAAAATACAAAAAAAATCTAATCTTATCATAATCTTGAGCATAAACTAAGAGTTTTTAGTCGGCCAATATTATAAAATGCAGTGACAGTGAGTCAGATAACCATACCTTGGTACAAGAACCCTGCAGCTGAAGCAACCCCACCGTATTTTTTTTTTAGCTTCCTCTTCTCTTCAAGATCCTGTTTCTTTTCTATTCTCCCCTCTTGTAGTGTGTCCTCTCTAAATCTTTCCTTCCTCAGAATGCCTTCTTCAACTCCGCAGTTCCCTTCGTTGCTTCCAAAAGTTGCACCTTTTCCCTCGTCTTCCCTTCTCCACTTTTCATTTTTCTTCTTCTTCTTCGTTTTAGCATGCACTTCCCTTCCCTCCGCAGCAGAGCCCACCTCGGCCGACGTCCTCGTCCTCCTCCATAAGATAAGGCCTGCGCTCCAGGGCGCCGGCCACAACGCCGAGCTCTCCACCTGGAACGCCTCCCTTCCGCTCTGCCTCTGGCGCGGACTCCGCTGGTCCGCCGGCGGTGCCGGTGCCGCTTCCGCCGCCGTACTACCGTGCGACGACGACCCAGCCCTGCGCTCCAACCTCTCGCTCGCCTCTGACCCTTCTCTCCATCTCCTCTCCATCCGCCTCCCGGCAGCTGCCTTGGCCGGCTCCCTCCCACCGGAGCTCGGTCTGCTCTCTTACCTCGAGTCGCTCCTCCTCGGCGTCAACTCTCTGACCGGCAGCATTCCGCTTGAGCTCGGCAACGCCCCCGCCCTCGCCGATCTCGACCTCTCCGGAAACGCCCTCGACGGAGCCGTCCCGCCGTCCATCTGGAACCTCTGCGGCCGCCTCGTCTCGCTCCGCCTCCACGGCAACAAACTCTCAGGAGCCATTCCAGATCCCGCTGAGCCCAACACAAGCTGCGACGAGCTCAGAGAACTGGACTTGGGTCACAACAGTTTCCAAGGGCCCTTCCCCAAGTTCATCGCCGGATTCCGTGGGCTCGCCGAGCTTGACCTCAGCAGCAATGGCTTCACCGGCTCGATACCGGAATCCCTCTGGGGCCTCAATAACCTGCAGAGGCTGAACCTTTCGTACAACAACCTCACCGGGACACTGCCGACGTCGTTCCGGGAGTCCAGATTTGCGCCGGAGGCATTCGAGGGGAACAACCTGGGGCTCTGCGGCGGCTCGTCAGCTGGGAAGTGCGCGTTGAGTTCCGGCGTGAGCTCCGGCGCGGTCGCGGGAATCGTGATCGGGTTGCTGGCCGTGGCGGTGGTCGTCGCGTCGGTGTGCATTGGCTGTGCTCAGGGGCAGAGGAGGAGGAGGAACGTGGGAAGGAAGGCGGAGGAAGAGGAGGACATGGCCTTCGAGGAGTACCGGGGCGAGGGCGGGGACGGGAAGCTGATGGTGTTTCAGGGCGGCGAGCATCTGACGCTGGAGGATGTTCTCAACGCCACCGGACAGGTGATTGAGAAGACGAGCTACGGGACACTGTACAAGGCGAAGCTTGCCGACGGCGGAAACATTTCTCTCCGGCTGCTGAGAGAAGGCAGCTGCAAAGATCAAGTTGAGTGCTTGTCGGCGATCCGTCAGCTCGGGCGAGTCCGGCACGAGAACTTGCTGGCACTGAGAGCTTTCTACCAGGGGAAGCGAGGCGAGAAGCTCCTCATCTTCGACTACCACCCCAATCGAACCCTCCATGACCTCCTCCACGGTGAGTTCTTCATCGCCCAACCATGTCGATTTGATCTGATGACTCCACAGAAAGCTCAAATTTCCCCCCCTTTTGGCAATCCAACAAGACTCCAGAGCCGGAAAGCCGCTGCTAAACTGGACTCGCCGGCACAAAATAGCCCTCGGAGTGGCGAGAGGACTCGCTCACCTCCACGCCGGACTCGAAGCGCCGATGGTGCACGCCAACGTGCGGTCGAAGAATGTGATAGTGGACGAATTCTTCGTCCCGCGGCTGACCGAGTTCGGGCTCGACAAGCTGATGGTTCCGGCGGTGGCCGACGAGATGGTCTCGGCGGCGAGGTCCGAGGGGTACAAGGCGCCGGAGCTGCAGAAGATGAGCAAATGCAGCACAAGGACGGACGTGTTCGCCTTCGGGATTCTGCTGCTGGAGATTCTAATAGGGAAGAGGCCGGGGAAGGGCGCCGGCGAGGGAGTGGATCTGCCGGCGCTGGTGAAGCTGGCGGTGCTGGAGGAGGCGACGATGGAGGTGTTCGACGTGGAGATACTGAAAGGGATTCGGAGCCCGATGGAGGACGGGCTGGTGCAGGCTCTGAAGCTGGCGATGGGGTGCTGCGCGCCGGTGGCGACGGTGAGGCCGGACATGAATGAGGTGGTGAAGCAGCTCGAGGAGATGAGGCCGAGGAACAGATCCGCTCTCTACAGTCCTACTGACAGGAGTGAGACCGGGACGCCCTTCTGACTTCTGAGGCCACATCAATTCTGGAGCATTTGCTTTCAATTCTATCAGCTGTCGTGGTGTTCAATCTCTTCCAAGGGATCGGAACAGCAATCATGCTTGAACTTTGGAGCTGCAAATGGTTTGCAATTGCAATTTGGAAAAGAATCATGCTCAAAGTTCAAAATCATGCTTTCTATATATTATGAGTACCTTTTCTGATTCATATCAGAAGTCTACTTGGATTTGCAGTAATGCACCATCTAATGAGATGCTACCAGCCCTTATATAACTAACACCAAACATAGAAAAGTGAACATATAAACCAATCATGCACCAGATAAACTGCCTGTTTTAAACAGCTTTAAAGAAATAACCCACTCAGTATCAACAATGGTAGCAATGCCATCCAATATGCCTCAGAGAAACACCTCTAGTAAAATATTTCCATGTTATTGTGATAAAAGCTCTAGGATAAAATTTCACTGTCCAGGAAAAAAGTTCAAACAATGTCTAAGCACTGAAATCACTATAATTAGTAAAATAATTAGTGTTTAGAAAGAGAGCAATAATACACTTCTAATAAAATAATTAACAATGCAAACGCCATCAGACAAATTTTCCATTATTATTAGTAAAGAATGCAGAGGTATCCAATAATATAACCAACTACAAGGAGGTGCGGTTGCCTTCACATGCTGCATAAGAATGCTGACACTTCAATCAGCTTGTATATCAAAACATCACCTATCCAGTCATAACCTTTTTTTTTTCTTTCTTATTAAGAGAATGGACAACGTCAGTTCTTTGCATCAATTTCAGCACTAAGATCATCTGAAATATTCAATTATTCTTCATTTAAGTGGCACAAACAAGCCTAGTACCTTAAGAATTATAGTAGTTTCAGGCATATCACTGTATAAACTTCTGGAGTGTACATAGCAATCATCATATTAAAATGAATGAAAGGGAATGCAACTTCAATACAATTTTGCGTCTTCAGGATAACATTTTTACTGTCAAGTACTGAAACACCAAATGACTAATAAGTTTAAGCAAAACAAGCTAAATAATTCACTAACTAAAGACAACAGAATGAAGATGACAATGAAGGATTGGAACAGTAAGTACCTAGTGAAAAATCTAGTTTTTTGGTTCAAAACTTGACCTTGAAGGTGCACAGATGAAACTGAAGCGCATTACTCAATAGATGAAGGGTATGAATGCCTTCCTCGACATGGGGTAATCACTCCCAAACTTCTCACGGTACCAGTTCAGGTTCGACTTCGCTCGGGGCCCCAGGTTGGCGCATGTATACAGGAAGAACCCGAAGGCCGCCGGCGACCATGCAACGATCGACCAACCGAGCCATTCCATCATCTCCCCCGCGTAGTTGGGGCTGCTCACCAGCTCAAACCACCCTCCCCTGGGTATCTTATACCCTCCTCCCTGCGCCTTGAGCCTCACCAACGCCCGATCGGACGATATGTTCACCTTCATCCCCCAGAAAAATATCAGCACTCCTGCCGCCATCCGCGAACCAATCCACCACGACGCGACGGCGGAAGGGGGAGGATAACTGGCATACTGGGAGATGGAGCGGGACTGCAGGTAGCCATTGAAGAGGTTGAAGGCGAAAGCCAGGAGGGCGACGAGGAAAGGAAAGGGCTTGGGCTTCTCGGTGGAGAACTGGAGGCGGAGGGGGAAGATGAGGGTGCGGTGGATGTAGTGAAGGACGAAGAGTGAGAGGACGAAGAGGGCGATCGGGTGGGAGCGTTTAGTGCCGTAGGGGTAGAGGAGGAGTGTGAGCCAAAGGGTAGGGCTCTCCATGAGGAACCAGGCGAGCGGCGCCGGCAGGAGAGGTCCCCATCCGGCCTTGACATGCCTGCCGTAGGGCGCTGCGACGAACTGGAGGCTTAACACGGTCAGTGGAGACATGATGTAGATCGCATACAGACATCGCCAGAACATCTTACTGTCTTCCAATTCCTCCATTCTTGCTTCTCGTTCGGCGATCCGAGCTTTAATTGCAGGAAACAATCGCTGTAAAAACCCTAAAATGCAAGAAAGAAAGGAAGATCACATCAGAAATCTCAAGAGATTTAGTTTCTAGGAAGATTTTTTTTTTTTAAAAAAAAAACTGCAACGCCCGATTCTTCCTCATCAGGAAGTTCCCATCCGCCGGAATCTGCCGAATCACGAAAGGGCCAAGCTATCCTCCGCGACTCCCAGCATTCCTGCAAGCCGGTGGGCGGAGGAGAAGGCGGTTACCTTGTGTTCCAGCGGCGATCCGATCCCCGGGGGCTCTTCCTCGGCTTTTTGCGGCCGCTCCCGGCGATCAACTGGGAATGAGAGAAGGAAGCTGCGATCGCATGAAGGGAGGGAGGGATTTGGACGACGTCGATGGTGATCGTCCGTATCGGCGAATGCTGTCATCGTCCTCATCGGCAGCGGTAGGGGTTTTAATTAATATTGACATAAATATATAAATGCGGTGCGCAGGGCATTCAACGGCGGGCTGCTGAGTGCTGAATAAATTGTTTGGTTTTGGCCCAACTGCTGCATCAATGAAGGAAGAAGCCCAAAACTACTTCGTTTGAGAGTGGGTGTGTGGAATCAAATTATAATTAGGACTTCCTTCCAACATTACTTTTCATATTTTTTATTGACAGAAGAATTTTGACTACAAAAGAACAAGGGGGAAAAAAAATATAAGACACAGCTTTTGATCTGTAATGAGGTCTACCAGAGCAGGTCAGAAAACAAGGAGAAGTATGATCCAAAGAAAGAAAGAAAGATAAAGGAAGGATGCATGCATTCACATGCTCAGGGGCAAAAAGAGCCATCCTCCTCCTTAACTCTCACCTTCCATGGATTTGTTTTAGCAAGCAAGTATTTATTGTGTGCAGAAGAGTGGCCTGCCCTCTCACAGAACAGTTCTGAAAACATGGAGTAGTAGGATCTAAAGACAGAAAGAAAAAAAATAAAATTGAAACAAGGGATGCATGCATTCACATGCTCACGGCAAAAGGTGTTTTTTTTTCCTTCTCCTCCTCCTTAATTCTCTCCTTCCATGACTAAAAAAATGGCCTGCCCTCTCACAGCTGAGCAGATCTGAAAACAAGGAGCAGTAGGATCCAAATACAGAGAAAGAACAGAAAAAAGGGGGGGATGCATGCATGCACATGCTCTCAGGGCAAAAAAAAAGAGTCTTCTTCCTCTTCTCCTTAATTCCTCACCTTGCATGACTAAAGTATACGCATTTGCTTTTAACAAGTTTGTGCTTGTGTGTATGTGCAGAAGAATGGCCTGCCTTCTCAGAGAGCAGGTCTGGAAACAAGGAGTAGTAGGATCTAAAGACAGAAAGAAAGAACAAAAGAAGGAAGCATACATTCACATGCTCAGGGCAAAAAAGAGCCTCCTCCTTCTTCCTCTTAGTTTTCACCTTTCCGGAATGAAAAAATACACTTTTGTTTTCAACATGTGTGTGTGTGTGTGTGTGGCCTGGCCTGTCGCAATGCCCACATCACAATGATCACATCCAGACCAACTCCTACTCCGCTAGGGAAACCAACAAGAAGACCAACACGTCCATCATTCCAGTCACTGCACACTTTTTGTCATTTAAGCAGATCAAGTCAACTTCCAATCTAGCCATTTCAGATGTTTGTTCTTACAGTAATTGCTTGGTATGACCTAAAAACAATTATATCTTGTTCTTACATCGTTTAACAATCTATGGAAGCCTGCCTGCTACTTGTTTGTCTCATTAGCTCTAGCTCTTGGACCACTGGGAGCATCAATCATTCTTCTAAAAGAAAGAAAAGAATAGAAAAAAAAACATTGAACTGATATTTGATGGATGGCAATAGCAGCACCAGCAGCAAGTTGGAGCATGTGGGTGTGAGTGAGATATGGAACTCAATCATCATACACAACACAAAGGAAGTAGTATGCCTACTATGACCTGCTCCTTCTCAAGCTTTTCTTTTTCATTATTTTCAAAGAGGCAAGGAAAGAGGAAAGTAATCCATCTTTTGCGGTGTCCTCTACCCAAACAGTACATATAATAAAACATCAGATGTGGAGCATGTGAGAGTTAATTAGGGGGGGATCAAAATCTGTGCTTCAGTCCAAAATTGCTTTTAGTTAGTCCTCTGCAATGCAACAGGTATGCCACAACAAGATAATAAGATATGGAGGAGGGAGGTGGAGGTGGAGAGGTGCAAGAGCAAGAGTTAGTAGGACATGCAGGGGTTCGCCTGAAAGAGGTTTAATTGCTTGCCTGAGGAGAGGTCTTACCTCTTTTTCCTTCTTTAGATGAGCAGACAAATTGCCCATGTATTATGGGGAAATTTGACCTCATTTTGCAGGCCAAGCTTAATTTATATGATGAAGGGGACAAGTCCAATGCTCCCATTTCATACAACTGAGAAATCTCTTACTGCTGGATGATTGGTGGTGATTGAAGTGATTGGATTCCAAGCTCCAAGAGTGTCAACATAACGTCTGAAATCACAATATAATTATGTCTCTTCAACCACATTGGCTTGGATTGAGGACAAAGTTTGAAGCACCAGACCTAATCATGAAGACACATAGAACAACAAGTGTGGCTTGAAATCAGCACTTGTGATTGCTTCCTGATCAGGGCAATCATTCTGCTTCCCTTCTCTTGAGAAACCTCAGGAACACCGCTACTGTGCCAGCAGTGTTCCTTGCAACCCATGCATCAGCGAGACCTAGTGATTCCAACCCACATAATTATAGCATAAGAGCAGCAGCCCAATAGCAAAAAAAAAGGGTAAAAGAACACAAGAAAAGGGGAAGCTTGTGCAGCTGCACAAGTGCCTGAGAAAGACAATGCTACCCAATAATGGTGTCTCTTCACATGGCTTCAACTTTTGCCAGAAGCAGCTGCTGTTTGGGGAGTGGGTGATGGGTTTTGAGTGCTGCACCTGCTGTTTAATCAATATATTAATCACGGAAACAGAATTCTTCCTTCAGTAGGAGGATGGATAGCTGCTAATTAAGATGAGGTGGGTGGCAATAAGAGATGTAACCTGTTGATGAAGTTGTGCCCATAGGACATGTATCAGCACATCTTACATTCATAGATATTATCCTATATATATCATCAATCAATCAATTCTTAATTCAGAAAAAGGCACAGATCTAGGTTATAGGTTTGAGTTTATTAGAATTCAAAATCTAAATTTTTTTATTTCTAAGTTACACTCTTCTCATTAACTTCTTTACCCCACATTATATATATATACATATCATACCATATGAAGCAGTGTCTGTTATACATTAAACTAAATATAATGGATGAACTGAACAAGTGCACCTACTATTTTATTATATCTTTAATTATTATGAAGTGCAAGTAGCTTATGAAAGTAATAAAGGATTAAAGAATGACAAAATGAAGGAAGGAAAGAGAAAAAGCAAAGTGTGAATGTTTTTTTTTCTTCTTAAAGTTGTTATAAAAAACAACAAAATTTTAGTGGAAGTACTGCCAAAATTTGAAGATTGTCTGACAGTGAAAGCTTTGGATGGCCAAGTGCATGTGTGTGGCAATAATTATTATCTGAAGATGCCATCCATCCATCTGCTGACTTCTTTACAACTACAAAAACTCTCTTTCTTTTTTAAAGCAAATTAAATCAAGAGAGAGTGCCTTTCTTTTGGAATAAGCATTATCTTGTGCTTTTGGACTTTTTTAGACTAGTTGCATAACAGTATGTATATAGTTTCAAAAAAGCTACTTTGCCTTGCAAATATATATGAAAAGAAAACACAAAGCCGTTTTGAAATTTTAATGTTCTTAAATATATAATTTCAAAATTTACTGTGATAGAAATTAATTAGAATATTATTCAGCATAAGATAGAGCTGTATAAGAAAATTAATAGGTCTCAGAGTTTAAATAGTATTAAATATTTGAGACAATGATAAAATTTAGGTATATTTAATTACTGTACTGGAAATTAATAAGGTAATTATTCAGCTAACGTAAGTATTTCTAGATATATATATATATAATATTAGGTCTGAGAGTTTAAAAAGTATTAAACATTTGAGCAATGATAAATTTAGGTATAATTAATTAAAACTAGTTCAGATGAATTCAATGAGTTTCAACTTTTGACTTCATGAAAAAGAGAAAGAAGCAGACAGCAAAAATGAAGGGAAAAAAGAACAAAAGTAGGAGCATCCAGTGATTTAAGGTAAAAGAAGAGGGTAAAATTGAGTTCCCCCTCCATTCACTCAAGAAGCTGTACCTTCGAGGTTTCAAGACTAATTAAGATGAGTGATATAGAAGCACATATTTAAAGCATGAAGCTGTATTTGATACTTGATTTTTTTTTCTATGTTTGGCCTATCTAATTTCCCGCAGATTATAAATGAAACTGTCAAAAAATTAAGATCCAAGGGTGAACTGAAATGAACCTCTCTGTCATCAGGCTGCTGCTTGAAGCCTTTTGCAGTTGTTGTTGCTGCTGCTGTTGCTGTTGGCTTGGAGGAGAAGCAGCAGTCAGCAGTCATTCAATTTAAAATCCCCATGAGAGGGAGAGATTGACGACAGCGAGAGCATCTCTGAGGCTTTGGTCAAAAACCCCTTCGCTTCCCAGTGTTCCATCGCTCGTCCTTTTTGTCGGAGCAACATCACCCCGGTCCCTTTCACTGCTACAGCAACAAGCAGCAGCAGCAGCAGAAGGGCAAATTAATCCACACTTCTTCGGCAAGCCTCGTAGCGTTGATGATATATACTCGAGAGCCAAAAGGAAAAAAATATAAAGCAGCCCGCACGACGCTGAGTACGAGACAATGATCGATGTCCCCACTGCAATCCCTGTAGCAGCTGGTGCTGCGAGGTTTATAAAGGGCGAGGGAGACATTTGCATGTATGCAGCTTCTGCACCCAGCAATGTCGCTGCAGGCTTTTGAGCATGGAGAGGAGACGATAAAAGAGAGTTTGGTGCTGCGTGAATGGAGCCAGCCTGAGCTACAATCCTTTTGTCTCGGCTCTCCTCCCCGTTCATCCACCACCAATCTAGAAGAAAAGATGGAAGGAGGAGCTGCTGCTGCTGCTGCTGCTTCCGTTAATAGCTCTGCTACTGCCAGTAACAGTAACATGAAGCTGGAAGAACCACCTCCGCCTCCGCCGCCGTTACCGGCAGCTGCAGCGAGTTGCAGCCGAGGAGGCAGCAAGCCGGCGTCGCAGCCTCCGACGGTGGGTTTTGGCGAGCTCTTCCGCTTCGCCGACCGGCTGGATTGCGCGCTTATGTCTATCGGCACCGCCAGCGCCGTCGTCCACGGCTGCTCTCTCCCCATCTTCCTCCGCTTCTTCGCCGACCTCGTCAACTCCTTCGGCTCCAACTCCGGCGATCCCGACACCATGATTCACGAAGTCGTCAAGGTCCATCTCTCTCTCTCTCTCTCTCTCTCTCTCTCTCTCTCTCTCCACATCAAGTTTTTGTTCGCAGAGATGGTCGATCATCTCGAGTTGTTCTTGTCTTGGTTTCGCAGTATGCCTTGTATTTTCTTGTGGTCGGGGCGGCGATTTGGGCGTCTTCCTGGGCCGGTAAGCGTTCGATGAAATTTCTCTAAGAGGATTGGAGAATTGGTTTGGTGAGTTGTTGAATTCGAGCAGAGATATCATGCTGGATGTGGACGGGGGAGCGGCAATCGACGAAGATGAGGATCAAATACCTGGAGGCCGCGCTGAACCAGGACGTCCGCTACTTCGACACCGAGGTGCGCACCTCCGACGTCGTCTACGCCATCAACGCCGACGCTGTCATCCTTCAGGACGCCATCAGCGAGAAGGTGCATGCACAATCTGATCTCCACCTGGCTTTTGCAGCACAAAAATGCTTAATGGCGTTCCCGTCTGCAGCTGGGCAACTTCATTCACTACATGGCGACCTTCGTGTCCGGGTTCGTGGTGGGCTTCACCGCTACATGGCAACTGGCGCTCGTCACCCTCGCCGTCGTCCCCCTCATCGCCATCATCGGCGGCGTCCACACCGCCACATTAGCAAAGCTCTCCTCCAAGAGCCAGGACGCTCTGGCTCAAGCCAGCAACACCGCGGAGCAGGTGCGCCGCCTTTTGACGCTTGCTTAGTTGCTCCCTTTGTCTTCCTCGCCATGACTTTGTGATGTTTAATCCTTGCTGAACTCAGGCGATGGAGCAGATTAGGACAGTGCAGTCCTTCGTGGGGGAATCGAGAGTTCTCCAGGCTTACTCTTCCGCGCTGAGGGTTGCTCAAAGGATCGGCTACCGGAGCGGATTCACAAAGGGCCTGGGACTGGGAGCGACCTATTTCACTGTCTTCTGCTGCTACGCATTGCTGTTGTGGTACGGAGGAGACCTTGTGCGCCGCCACCACACCAATGGCGGCCTCGCCATCTCCACCATGTTCGCAGTCATGATCGGAGGACTGTAAGACAAAGACCTACAATTACAAGCATGCATCTCTGCTGGCTGTTTCAGTTCAAGTGAATTCTTACTGTAAATTGTAATGCTTGGCAGGGCACTCGGGCAATCAGCTCCGAGCATGGCTGCATTTGCCAAGGCAAGAGTAGCAGCAGCGAAGATATACCGGATGATTGACCACAAGCCGATCATCGACAGGGAAGATAAATCTGGGATTGAGCTGAGTGCTGTCACTGGGCTTGTGGAACTGAGAAATGTGGATTTTGCTTATCCATCAAGGCCAGATGTGCCTGTTCTTCGCAATTTCTCGCTTGCTGTTGCTGCAGGCAAGACCCTTGCATTGGTTGGGATCAGCGGTTCAGGCAAGAGCACGGTAGTTTCCCTTATTGAGAGGTTCTATGATCCCACTTCAGGTGCGAATTTAACTTTTGCTGTTCAATCTATTGATCAGCTAGTCCATTGTCTGTTTAACTACAGTAGATGATGCAATGTGATGCACATTTGTGTTCCAAAAAGAAAAAAAAAACTTTTGTTGTGCAATCTATAACCCGTTGTAGAATCAGAGAGGAGTATCCAAGACATGCCAATTAACATACAATTTCATGTCCTCGTGTAAAAATTTCTGATGGAAATAAGCAGAGCAAGGTATGATTTACAAAAGGGAGCTAAAACTAACGTCTGTTGCAACTTTCTTGAAGGTGAAATTTATCTTGATGGCCATGACATAAGGAAGCTGAAGCTAAGATGGCTCAGGCAACAGATTGGGCTGGTGAGTCAGGAGCCTGCCCTCTTTGCAACCACCATCAAGGAAAACATTCTTCTGGGCAGGGAAGGAGCCACTCAGGAAGAGATAGAAGAAGCAGCCAGAGTTGCTAATGCTCACTCTTTCATTGTGAAGCTATCAGATGGCTATGATTCCCAGGTCAGTGTTCCTTCCACTGAAGAGATCCCTGTGGTTTCTGGATTCAGATAGGTTTCTTTGTCTTCCAAAATCTCCTATTTTTGATTTAATTTCATCTATTTCATGCTCCTGTTGTCAGATTTTGCCACAATATTTTAGTCCATAAATTTCAGTGAAGAAATCACAAGCATCACTACCAGCATGGGGGTGTCTATGTACAGTTTGGCTGCATTGCTTAATTATACCATCTATTGATGTAGATTATATTCCTCTTATTCCAACCTAAGAAATGGAAGTGAATCAGTCATTCCTTGTGCTCTGCATCTGTGCAGACCCGGCCACTCATTCTCATTTGAAACCGCAGGTTGGGGAGAGGGGGATGCAGCTATCCGGAGGCCAAAAGCAGCGCATCGCCATCGCAAGAGCAATGCTGAAGAATCCTGCAATCCTCCTCCTGGATGAGGCAACAAGCGCTCTCGATTCCGAATCCGAGAAGCTCGTGCAGGAAGCCCTCGACCGGTTCATGATCGGCCGCACCGCGCTCGTGATCGCTCACCGCCTGTCGACCACCCGCAAGGCCGACGTCGTCGCAGTTCTCCAACAAGGGAGCGTGACCGAGATCGGCACGCACGACGACCTCATGGCCAAAGGCGACGACTGTCTCTACGGCAAGCTCATCCGCATGCAGGAGCAGGCACATGAGGCAGCAGCACTCATCAGTTCCAGGAGGAGCAGTGCAAGGTACATTACGATTACATCCAATAGAATCAAGATCCAGTTGCTTTGTCTGCTCAAATTGAGTCTTTTATTTTCCGATCTCTGCAAGGCCTTCGAGTGCTAGGAACTCGGTGAGCTCCCCGAACATTACCCGGAACTCGTCCTACGGCCGATCACCCTACTCTCGCCGTCTTTCTGACTTCAGCAACTCTGAATTCAGCTTCTCCCTTGATCCCAATCTGCGAGTGGAGAAGCTTGCTTTCCGAGATCAAGCAAGCTCGTTCCTGCGCCTGGCGAAGATGAACTCCCCAGAATGGACGTACGCCCTTGTGGGTTCTGTTGGCTCCATGCTCTGCGGCTCCATGAGTGCGTTCTTTGCTTATGTTCTCAGTGCCGTCCTCAGCGCCTACTACTCTCAGGACTACCGCTACATGCAGTGCGAGATTCGAAAATACTGCTACCTCATGATCGGCGTTTCCTCTGCTGCGCTTCTTTTCAACACCATGCAGCACCTCTTCTGGGATGTGGTGGGCGAAAATTTAACCAAAAGAGTGCGAGAGAAGATGCTGAGCTCCATTCTGCGAAACGACATGGCATGGTTTGACAGGGAGGAGAACTCCAGTGCCAGGATTGCCGGCAGACTTACTTCCGATGCTCATAGCGTGAGGTCTGCCATCGGCGACCGCATCTCCGTCATCGTGCAGAACACCTCGCTCATGATCGTTGCCTTCACCGCCGGCTTTGTCCTCGAATGGCGGCTCGCCCTTGTTCTTGTTGCCGTCTTCCCGGTTGTCGTCGCTGCCACCGTTCTGCAGGTACGTGGTGCGTCTCGTCTAGTTTGAAGCTTGCTCGAGATTTTATTGAAGCGATGGTGACTCCGCGATGCAGAAAATGTTCATGAAGGGGTTCTCCGGAGACTTGGAGGCGGCTCACGCCAAGGCCACGCAGATCGCCGGCGAGGCGGTGGCCAATGTGCGCACGGTCGCGGCCTTTAACTCGGAGGCCAAGATCACTCAGCTGTTCTCAGCGAACCTCGAGAGGCCGCTCCGCCGATGTTTCCTCAAGGGCCAAATAGCCGGCGGCAGCTACGGCGTCGCCCAGTTTCTCCTGTACGCGTCCTACGCCATCGGACTCTGGTACGCCTCATGGCTGGTGAAGCACGGCGTGTCCGACTTCTCCAAGACCATCCGCGTCTTCATGGTGCTCATGGTCTCGGCCAACGGCGCCGCGGAGGCCATCACTCTCGCGCCGGACTTCATCAAAGGCGGGCGTGCGATGCGCTCAGTGTTCGAAGTGATCGACCGGAAGACGGAGATCGAACCCGACGACCCGGACGCCGCTCTCGCAGAGTGCGTCAACGGCGAGGTCGAGCTCAAGCATGTGGACTTCGCTTACCCATCTTGCCCGGACGTTCCCGTGTTCCGTGATCTCTCCCTGCGCGCACGCGCCGGGAAGATGCTCGCCCTCGTCGGCCCGAGCGGGTGCGGCAAGAGCTCGGTCATTTCGTTGATCCAGCGGTTCTACGAGCCGACCTCAGGGCGCGTGCTGGTCGACGGGAAGGACGTGAGGAAGTATAACCTGAAGTCGCTGAGGCAGGCGATGGCGGTGGTTCCGCAGGAGCCCTGCTTGTTCGCGGCGACCATCTTCGACAACATCGCGTACGGGAGGGAGTCGGCGACAGAGGATGAGGTGATCGAGGCGGCGACGCTGGCGAACGCGCACAAGTTCATCGCCGCGCTGCCGGAGGGTTACCGGACGTGGGTCGGGGAGCGGGGGGTGCAGCTGTCGGGGGGACAGAGGCAGAGGATCGCGATAGCGCGAGCGCTGGTGAAGAAGGCGCCGATAATGCTGCTCGATGAGGCGACGAGCGCGCTGGACGCCGAGGCGGAGATGAGCGTGCAGGAAGCGCTCGAGCGGCGGACGACGACGACGACGACGATCGTGGTGGCGCACCGGCTGGCCACCGTCAGGAGCGCCCATGTGATCGCGGTGATCGACGAGGGGAGGGTGGTGGAGCAGGGATCGCACTCGCACCTTCTCAGCCACCACTCCGACGGGTGCTACGCGCGAATGCTGCAGCTTCAGCGCTTCGCCGTCGCCGGCGCTTCGGCCGTCGTCGGCGCCGGAGAAACTAGCTGAGCAATTTAATGGGGAGAGCCAGGAACTAAGTTCATCGATCGTGCTAACTAAACAATCACATTTGCTTGCAGTTTTTTGCTTTCCTTCTTATAAATCATCCTCATCCTCTTCTTCTTCTTCTTCTTATCTCTGTAATTAAGTCACAGTCATCTTCTCAAATGGAGAAGATGAGTCTGTCGATTGCATGCAGCTGATTTCGATCGATGATACGAGATTCTTAGTTCTTGTGAATCAGCTGCTGGCTTTGGATTACTCTCATAATATGGGGGACATTAACAATGGTCAGTTGATGATGGGGAGACGAGGGAGGGAGGAAGAAGCTTTTGAATTTTTTTGAGTTTTCTTCTCTTTGGTTGCAGTATATATATATAAATTATCTTCTTCGATTTGTCTCCGCGGACTTGGAGAATATATATATATATAGATATATAGGAGGAACAAAAAGCTGGTGGAGGTCTGCATTTGGAAGAACAAAACAACCGGCGATGATTTCATTCTGCTTTATTTATGTTTATAGTCTGTTTGTTTTTATCCAAGCTGACCTACGTTACCGTGGGCATCTTAACCGCTATGGATGGGGTGATTCAATTTTAGCTGGTTTAAGAAAGTATACATACTATTAAAACGTTAAAAAGGTGTAATTAGGTGGATCTCATTATAATGGCCACGTGTGACGAAGTATATAATTTGGCCACGTGGGGTTTGGTTTGGTCCGGGGTTGACCGATGACTGGACCCGGTCAAAGACTCAAAGGCTGACTTGACTGCGGCAGTAGGTCAAACATTCAAAAAGGAGAGCTCACAGGCGCACGCACTCCTCCAGCCTTCTAGAATGTGATGGAAGAAGTGGGGGAGTTCCAAGTATATTCCATCTTAATCCAACCAAATTTTAATGGCTAACCACCATTCTCATACATTCTGATAAATTTAGTTATCTTCGTAACGATATGTATTCTTATTCTGGTTTTATTACAAAAAATTGTTTACTATATTTTTAATTTTATCATAAGCTTTTCTGTTCTAAAAACCCTAATTTTAAACCTTAAGATAAATATAATTTATATTAAAAAAAAGGATGAATGGACTTATGAAGCACGTTTTTTGAAAACCATGTGTCCTTTTTTTAAGTCAAGAGAATGCTTTTGTGTAAATATTCCATTTCTAGAAGAATCACAAATAATAATAATAACACGAGCATGTCAATTAATCTTTATCCGCTTCGATATCAATTTTTGATAAAAAAAAGTGAAGCCACCCAGGGCGTTGACTCCTCTCGCAGGTCAACTCGTCGTGCATCCCCCCGGAATTACGGTGGAAATATTAAAAAGTCAAAAGTGGTGAATTTATAGTCGTTCATGGTTCTGGAAATTTCATAAGAATCTGATATCATATCCTGGTCGAATAAAAATAAAACCGACAGAGTGAACGGAGATTTTGTTTTTGTTTTTGTTTTTCTGAACAATGTCGGACTTGAAATGTGAAAAAAACAAAATATTGCTTCCTCTGTGGAGGAGGTGGGTATATATATATTAATATCAGCCTGAACAAGAAGACGAATAGTATGAGCAAAAACGAAGAATTGAAAGTTAGAAGAAGGAGCGTCACGAGATTTAAATTAATTCGTTCCAAACTGTGCCGATCAACTTCTTCTTCCAACATCAAGAGGAGAATATATAATATGCATCTACTGCTTCACCCATCGCTGTCGAGCATCCGCCTACAGCTTAATTATTCAACTTCTCTTTTGCTTCCCATCCCATGCACATAATATACCACTTATTTCCGACAACAATATGCATGTTTCTGACTTGATTTCTCCATCCAGTTTGTGTTCTTTCTTCTTTTTTTTCTTTTTTTTCTCTCAGAGATACTGAGAAAAAGAACAAGAAAGAACTATAACTGTCTGCTAATTAATGGAAAACTGGAAAGCAAGCTGAAATCTTTCATCAGCGGAAACTGCTATGCGGTACAATTAATAGGAAAAGGGGGGCTTCCTTAAGCGATCGAAGAATGAGGTTGAATTAAGCACCCAGTAATAATATTCATCCATCACCAGGATGAAGATTTAAGTTCGATCACCGGTAGCTGGAAGTGGAAGCTGCTGCTGCTGCTACTTCTTCTTCTCCTCGGACTCCAGCATCTCCTCAAGCACCCTGTCGTCCAGGTACTCCAGCTCGATCACCACCTGCTTGCTCTCGCCGCCGTCGCCCTCGCTCCGGCGAGCTCCGCTCGACGATGAGGAGCCGGCGGCGGGAGGGGGAGGGGGAGGGGAGTGGACCTCGTGGGGGAAGTTGAGCACGGCGAGGGCGCCCCTCATCTCGTAGGCGGCCTTGTCGTAGGCACGAGCGGCCTCCTCGGCGGTGCCGAAGGTGCCGAGCCAGACGCGGGCGCCGTGCTTGTTGGGGTCGCGGATCTCTGCCGCGAACTTCCCCCAGGGCCGGCGCCGGACGCCGCGGTACTTGGCCTCCCCGGCCGCCTCCTTGTTCTCTCCTCCGGCGGCCTCCTCCATCTTGGGGCCAGCGGCGGATGGAGGGAGGGAAGGAAGGAAGGAAGGAAGGAAGGGGAAGGCGGCTTTGGGGGACGGCGCATGGAAATTTAAACTTAGAGGGAGGTGGGGAGGGGCCCAGAGGAGAGGGATCCCGTCCAAGGATCGTATGGAAAGAGGTGCCCGGCGGAGGGGGGATGGAACTGCAGCGGATCCCCCTCGGGGGTTGGGGGGGAAGGGAAGGTACGTCTATTGGCCACCTGGGAGAGGAGGAGGAGGAGGAGATGAAAGCAAAAGGGATGGAATCAGCATCAGAGTTGGAGGGGGGAGAGGGAGAGGGAGAGGGGGAGGGGGGGTTCGATGTATCTGGATGAGTCAGAGAGACGGCTTTACTATATTTCTTTTTTATATTATTTATACGCTCTCTGACTCTCTCTGATGCTGCTCAGCTGCTGCTGTGGATGGATGGCTTTAACCCTCGTGCGCTATTTTACGTGCTGGAGTTGTGTGTTTTTAATGCAATATGTAATATATATATGTGTGTGTGTGTGTATGGTCAATCGCCATGTGAGACTCTCTTTTGGTTCTCGGTCGGGTCAATTTTAGGAGTAATATTTCCTCGCTTCGAAAGCTGTTAATTTTTAGTGGATACGTTTTGGGTCATGATGGGCCTACGCCGATGATGGAGAGTCAGAGCGATGGAGTTCATGAAGAATGAAATGCACCGGCAGTAGCAGCGGCAGCAGCAACAGCTGCTGCAGCTGACAGAATGTTGAGTTGGTTCACTGTTGAAGAGGGGGGGGCGCCTCCGAATTCCTAAGTTGTGGTTGAGGAAAAAAAATCTAATTTACAGCAGTGCTTCGTACTTTACTAATAATTTAGAATCTAAGCCGTGCCGATATATCAATACAAGGCTAGCTGTGGGAGCAACGTTTAAGCATCTGGATAAGTAAACAAATAATATGATGCATTAAAAAAGATATATATATATATATATATATAAAGAGGGATTTTATATTTTTCACATGTTTACAGTAGGTATATTTCATGGGCTGAAAAATACTTTCTACTCGATCAACCACTTTTATCCCCACTCCGAATACGCATCTCCGCTTGAAGAAAGTGCATAATAAAAGACATTGGAGTCCAAGACGGTACTGAGAATTCAAATGCAGCACTTTAACCTGTCAAGTATCCAATTGAAGTCCAAGTCGGGGGAAAAAAACTCAAAGAAATCAAAGTATCAACCGGATGAAGTTTACAGTATAAAGGTAGTTCTAAAGATATATATATATATATATAGGAAGATTTTTAGTTTTCATGACATTTCTATCGTTACAAACAAACACTACGCTTGACTAGAACCAGCAATGGAGCCTGAGAATGCCCAGCATGAGGGCCGCACTCATCCTGCTAGAAGCCAGGAAATGCCAAAACTTTAAATTGCCCTGCATCAGAGAACAAATCGTCGTTTGGATCAGTGGAAGTAGAATGCCTCGATGTATCAATTGAATTAGTAGCTGCATATCCCACGAGGAGCAACGCAGCGTTGCAAATTAGAGCGTCAATAGCATGCAGTTTTGGTGATGCACAGCTAAAAGAGTAAAAGTGCGTGATTCAGTAGCATCGCTGACCAGCAAAGAGAATGTAGTTTCATGATGCAGCCAAAAGAATCTATAAATCAGTAACATGACATGCTCCACGATTCTAAAACTAGGGCTTCTACATCCATCAATAATCTTTACAGATCATTTTTTTCCCAACTCTGCATCAAAGTATCTAACTTCCAGCATCTACTTAATATTATGTGATCAATGAATGAAGTACCAGTTTCTGCAAAGAATTGAAGATGTCCGGTGTTAATGATTGGATCCTTTTTTCGGACTAAAAACTAGTGATGCGATCATTATGAAAGAACATTTTGACATATAACTTTAGCACGGACTTTTGTTACTGAAAGGCCATTCAAATGCACAAGTTTCTGTCACTATGAGATTTAAAATGATCAAGCTACACATTATGTGGAGATGAGCCATTACTAGAATGGTTCTCTGCATTTTCTTCATCTCAACGTAATAATTGCTCCAATTTGCAGACTGATCAACAGCCATAACATTAATCTTAGATCTACAATATCGATGTTATTTGATATCTTAATGATCTCACTGAATGTCTCGACAGATACTGTTATGACAAAGAGAAAAAAAAGGAATAGGTCTCAAAATAGAACAGAAATAAAAAGAGAAGAATGTTCACCTGTTAATATATCACATGACATCATATTCTGGAGTAGAGGAGAAGATCAAATTCACTTTGGACAAGGAAAAGTAATATCCCTATGCTATCAAAACTCTCAATATTGAGGAGAGAAGGGGGATCCTAGAGGAGCCATGAGGCCAAGATGCCGCATTATCCTCAAACGTCGAACTCTTCTCTTTGGTGTTTCTAGACATTTTATCTCCTGAAAATAATCAATGATCTAAAAACCAAATATCGTGTGATCTTCTCAAAAAGAGATCAGAGGGAACCTACTTATCAGTTGCACAATATCAAGAACAAAGATTGAGCAAAACAGTATTTTGAGTAAGAATCCAGCTTACATCAAAATGAACCTTAGCCTTTTTCTTTCTTTGGCCCCGTCCTTCAAAAGCATCACTAGAGCATGACCCTGAAACTTGCAATGCACCTGATGCATAAACTTAAAAATGAGATTGATACAGAAAGGACAAACTTTTCAATATGATAAGAGCAGGAGAAAATAATGTACCCAAACATTCGGGGGCATGATATGAAATCTTTGACCTCTTTAAACATCGGCCTAAACCTGCTCTGGGGATTCTATTCACATGTTTGGACAAGGCCTGAACATCAAAAAGAATTTAACCTATATCATGATGTGATCAAATAGCCAAATAGAAATACATCGAAGGATGGTTACTAACCTGCTTAAGAGCATCTTGGAATGCTTGCAACGGATTTTTTACTCTTTCTTCATAACACTGAACAAAAGCAAAATTGTATGTCACATGCATTCCAAACTACATCTACTCAACCTTATGATACTCTTTCCAAACATGTTATTCCATCCTTTTGATACAGCACATGCTCCTTAAATGGAAAAAACATTTTTCTAATACATGACAGCCAATATCAAAAGTTGACAAAACTAGGCTAACTATGAAGTTCACATTGTTCATTTTTGTAATGTTCATACGTATAACTGCAGATACTAAGGCTTCATAGTTTTGGCAGCTCTCAAAAATTCCAAATGGAGAATCAAATGGAGATTGATTTTTGTTTTGCACTTGCAAGAATGAACACCTGACTCAAACATACATAGATGGACTAATATCATGAACTTTGCTTGTTATATTTCACACATTGGCTAACATGAGATGAATGCATCAGTTTCAGTTTGTGTTCTATGTGCATAGCTATATAGTTAATCATATCTTCAAAATTGATTAGCTTGTCTTGGTACAGCATGAGAAAAGGATTTTAAGAAGTCATTTGATGAACACACATCTTCATCTTATATACTAACTAAGATTGGACGAAAGCATGTGAAACCGTAGAATAAATTTTGGAAAATAATGATGTACCAAGCAGCAATTTAGTGTTCATACTACAGGAAAATTTCAAAATAAGATAAGGATTAACTAAAACAACTCAAAGATAAACACCAACTGATCCTGATCCACATCATTAGATGCATATACTAAAACAATCTTTGTCATTTAACTTTGTCTAATTAGAAAAAGAATAAAATCTTTGATTGTATGTGTTATTATGGTTATACTATCAAAAGGCTAGAGAAACTTTAAGGATATGAAATACTCACACAATCAAATTGTGACAGATTTCTAGCTGGTTCTAGCCAAGCACTGAAAAACAAAAAGGAGAAGCTGAGCCGAGCCAAGTTTTGCAACCACTACAAAATGCCTAAGCAGATTATTTTCCAACTTGAACTACCTACACCTGATACATTGTACTTACTGTTCCTTGCTCCCATAAAGTTGCACTAAAACATGCCCAACATGATCTCCAGTACAATCAGGAGAATCCTCATCCATGACCTAGTAAAAAATATTTTTCATAAGTATTTATGATATAAAGTCTAGGCTAAAAAGAATATAAAAATGTGAAGCAAATGTAAAGAAAAAAGAGCAATAGATCAGAATCCATCCAGATAACCATATAACAGATAATATGCTATTACCTCTGCAGGCCACCAATCATGAACTGCAGTCTTAGCCCATACAACATTTCCTGGAGCTAACCAAGAGTTTATACTCCGAGTTAGGCACAAAAATCCATCCGAAGTGACTGATGATGGTCCTGCTGAAGAATGTGTACTGATACGTTCATTTGAATTTGGTCCGATCTTACTGCATCAAAGAAACAATATATGTTCTAATTTGGTAATTCATTGAATCAATTTTAAGAAAAATGAAGAATTCAAGCAAATAAATGGAAAATTATTTTTTTAAAAAAATCATACATAAGTTGCAAGCCACTGAAAGAAAGATAATTTCAAGCTGAGAGTTTGTATATCAAAAAAATATGAAGTCGTATATGTAATGTTAGAAAAACTAGTAAATCGAAAAGGCTATAAACTAATAATGTGAGGTAAATTATATTACTAAAAGAACAGCATGGTATTAGTCAAAACAAAAGTTTTACCATTCTCTGTGACGAAAACAAGCATTGCAGGAGTCTAGAAAAGCAACTTGACTAACAGATTCAACATCAGATATTGGTACTTCTACAGACTCCAACATTATCCCTTTGTCTTTTCCGTTACAACAAATGCTGCATTTTGACAAGGAAAAATCTTGTGTTTCTTCATTATCTATGGAGACAAGCTCATTGCTGGCTTGATCACTACCATCTGTTATGCTGATAAAGGAATCAACCTTGTAGTTCAATAATTCAGATGGTGAACCTGTAAATAAAATTGCAAAAAATGTTCTTTATTAGTTAATTTATTCTAATACAGATAACAAGTATAACAGCTGAAAAAATGGATGCATGTTGTAGAACTTTCTGCAGTGAATAGTCAGTTACAAGTAGAAGAAAAGAGACCAAAAAAAAAGGGCCAAGAATCTACCTAAATTACCTAAATTGGTCTATACAATTTAACAAAGATACATCCACAAAGAGTAGATGGACATTTTGTGCACCATAAAAATAAGAACACTCACAACAAGTACAGTTACAGTAAAAAGAAATCAAAGGTAGATCTTGATGTCATATTTGATTGTGCAAAGATGAGATAAGTAATTTGGGAACATTCAACACAAGTCACTATTAAATTAGATCGAAGTATCTTATAACCACTTATCTTCTGAGCATCTTGGGAAGAGACAAAAAGTCATAAATTGATGTAAACCATCCTCCCTAATGGGAAAACTACTAGATTAGGAATGCTTAGCCAATGTGAAAATTAAGGACACTGTATGAGCCTACCATTAATGCCCGCATTTATGGCAACAGAGGTAACATAAAAGAAAGGTCAGGAAAGATTAGAGCTCATAGCATGTTCCAATACCAGGCTAGAGTTTTGGTCAAGGTTGCTTCAAACTCATGCCAATGCTCCAATACCATGTTAAAATTGGATTAGGTAGATATTCACTTCTCCAAAGAAATTAAGTTGCTAGAAAATAAAAAATTATATATCTATGGTCTAAAAGTTGATAATTTCTCCATATAATATCATATCATCACTTTAAAAGGGGTCTAGTAAGAGCTTTCAATTATAGCATATAACAGTTGCAACATGGCCTCAAATGAAAAATCAATGTTAGAAAAGAGAGTTAAGGCATATGAATTGTGTAAACAGTGCTTACTACTTGTTGACTTTGTCCCTAACTTGGTAGATGCCTTTTAAGAATAATAAACTCACTAATCTGATGATATTTTCTATTAAGGTTTGGAATAATTTAGGTATCCAGAAATAGTTTATTTAATTAACTTATTTTTATGAAATTTTAGAACAAAAAAAAAGCCAAATGATAAGAAAAGGTGAGATGCACAAAGTTATTGCGCTTCTGAAGAAAGTGAATTAGTAAACAACATCGTGAAGCCTTTGAATAAAGTAATTGAAGGGAGGATAAGAAGAGAAACATATTTTCAGAAATTGATATGGTCTTATGTCTAGAAAATCAACTTTAGATGCTTTATTTACTAAAAAAATTAGGTGAAAAATATAGAGAAGAAAAAAATTGCATAGGTTTCTGTCGACTTAACGGAAGCTTATGCTAGAGGTCCTAAGGAATTAGAATGATGGATTTCGAAAATATATGAATATTCAGTAGATATATAGTAAGGGAGAGTTACTATGATAAGGGCTATACGAAGTGTCTCGAGAAAATTCCCTATAACTTATAATACATCAACAATTAATCTTATGTCTTTATCCTTTCACACTGGTAATGGGTGAACTTGCCAGGAATATTAAAGAAAAATCCCCATGCTATATGTTCTTTAGTCGATGATGTTCTGTTGCCAGGAATTAATTCAAAACTTAGATTGTGGGGGATAGTTAGGACCATATATATGAAAGGCAACTCTAACAGCCGTACGAGATGAAATCAATAAGCAATCAAGATGGATCTGCAAGATCTGCCAATAAGGAACCGATGTTCTCAATATATTGTACCTGTTAAACAAGATGGAGAAACAAAAGCATGCAAATCTCTTCACTGCAAGCATGCAAATCTACGTTCTGTTTAGGTCACGTACTTTGAGTTTTCTGAGCTAACTAAGAGGCAGCATCACCACCAAACAATAGAGCAGAAGGAATCACAGAATCCGAGTATATTTACCAAAACCCTAATCCCTCTTTTTCAGCCAAAACCCTAACACTCGGAAAGGGTTGGACTTGTCCCCTCAGAAAGAATGGATAACACCAGGAGTCCATCAATCAGAGCAAATGGGTAACAATCCTACTCATCAAGTTACCCTTTTCGATCGAACTAACAAGCCATTCTCCTTTAACCTAGTTGTCGCTCCAAGCTAGAACGATCGATAGCGAATTGCTCAGTAAGACGGCGAAGCAAATCATACGTACCACGGAAAGATGGAAAAAAGTTGGACGATCCGAGCAAAAATTAAGCCGAGAATGGGTGATAGGAAACGGGAAAGAACAACAGATTCAGGAGCGGTCAAAAAGGTTTAGGAAAATAAAATAAAAAAAGGACGGAGAAGGGCGTACGAACCAACCTTGCAGATCCGCTCGGGCTCTACGACTCCTCGGTAGCCGGCGGCGCTTGGGGATCGGAGGAGAATTGAAGGCGAGAGATGAGTTCTTCGCCATTGAGTGAGAGAGAGGGACGGAGAGGACGCGGCTTCGGTCTCGAGTCGGCGAGAGATGGGAATTAAGCAGCAGCAGCGTCCCGTCGAGATTGGGAATGGAACTACCGAGCAGCAACCCATTTTAACATGAGCAGCGCTAATTTTATAATAAGAACCTTATATTTAACTATATTTCTACAATACCCCTTTTTGTTTTTTCTTAATTCCAAATTTAAACCTTATATTCAATTATTATTATTATCCTTATTACTCTATCTAATAAAATATATTAATATAGTTTAAAATTTTATAATTTTTAGAGGATGGAAAAATAATATCCAATGGTCATAAACTTTGTGGAGATAATTTTACTTTGGTCCTTCATTTAATGCTAGTATGAATATTTAACCTTGAAGCTTGTTTTGGTGAAGAAATTTGGAGGGATAAAGAAGAAAAAGAAAATTTTTAAAAGCAACTAATATATATACACACATATATATTAATTATGCTTTCTATGTTTTTATATTCAGCATTGTTTTCAATGATTTGGAAAAAATTATGAATATTTGGGAATACCCATTTTAGACCGTATATATTTGTGTTATTAAGATGATAACCCGTTAGTTTTCCAGTTTGGTCCAGTGATTTTAATTTTTTACATTATAACCTTAGTCAGTGAGGTTCTTATTTGAACCAACTACTGAATGATATTTAAATATAAAAAAATGAAAGAAAATAATCAACCCTTTGAATTTTCATGTATTAACTATTTAAAATGTAAAAAAATAGCGGGAATACATAGAATGTATTTTTTAAAAATTATAAAGTTTAAGCTATACTGACAATTTAAAATTCTATACTATAAATTATGAGTTAAAGAATTACTTAATTTTTAAATATATATATATAATATTATATAAATAAATAATAACTAATTAGAGTATATTTCTGTATTGACTACTGCAACCTTTTTAATTATCTTATAATATACATGTATTCTAAAACTATAAAAATTTTAATATCACATAAACTAAATAAGTATATACTTTATACATACAATACATTACAACTGACCAATGCCTGACCATCCAACTGAATAATAGATTTTTCTAAAAAATGTTTTTAGTAAAATAAGGAACGAAGAAACAGAGGTAGCAAGGCGTTATTACCTAATGCTTGCTCATACCTAATAATACTGCTTTACATTGAGATATATCTCTCTCTCTATATATAGGATTATTGTTGAGCTCCACAGCAGCAGAAGAAGAAGAAGAAGAAAAGGGTGGCGGAGCGCTTCTTCCGTGGTTGCAGGCCTGCAGTCCACTCCTGTCACCAGGAATTGATCCTTTCTTCCTCTTCATTTACATCGTGCTATAATTCGATTCTTCCGTGGTTGCAGGCCTGCAGTCCACTCCTGTCACCAGGAATTGATCCTTTCTTCCTCTTCATTTACATCGTGCTATAATTCGATGATCTCCGCGGACTTGATGTGCAGTTTAGTAAGCGCATAGTCAACGGAACTGCATATAGACGACCACCACCCAGAAGTAGAAGCTGAAGGAGGAGGAGGAGGACTCTATTTCCATGTCCCGAGTCCATCAATGGTCTCCCATTTCCCCTCACTTTGCTCCACACCTCTCTCTCTCTGCTTTCCCCTCTGCAATCTATTGACTCTTTCCTCCTCCTCTACAGATTTAATTATATAATCTCCTCTCTCTCCCTCATCTCTTCCTCTTCCTCCTCAATTAATTCCTGCAAGCCACACGCACGAGCTGAGGGATCGGGGAACAACGAAGACTTACTACCATGGAGGAAGCGATGCAGTACGACGATACCACCAGGACAAGCGAGGACGCCAGTACTTGTAAAGGCAAAGGGACAAAGAGGCGGTGCCAGCCGCATCCGTCGGCCACCTCCTCGTCGGCCTCCTCCGTTGTCGAGGTCTCTCTCACCGCCACCGCCACCGAGGAGGAGGAGGAGGACGTATACACGGCCAACTGCCTCATCCTTCTCGCGCAGGGCCGCCCGCGCCCGACCGAACCGCCGACGGGGGAGAAGAGGCACAGCACGAGCCGAAGGCTCACGGTGGCGGCCACCACGACGGCCGGCAAGGCCGGGTTCTACGTGTACCAGTGCAAGACCTGCGACAGATGCTTCCCTTCGTTCCAGGCGCTCGGCGGGCACCGGACGAGCCACAAGAAGCCCAAGGTGACGGCAGCGGAGGCGCCGAAGCCGGAGGACCCTCTGCAGCTCGGCATGATGAGCTTTTTCTCCAGTCAGCTGCCGGATGATCGTCGGAAGGCGAAGGTGCACGAGTGCTCGATCTGCGGGTCGGAGTTCTCGTCGGGGCAGGCGCTGGGCGGCCACATGAGGCGGCACCGGCCGCTGCAGCCGGTCGCGGCGGAGGTGATCAAGAGCGTGGAGAGGAGGAGGACTCTTCCTTTGGATCTGAATCGGCTTCCTGCGCAATCTGATGAAGACGACACAACTCCGAGGACGTCGCCGGCTGCCGCGGCCTTCTTGGAAAGCAATCCGGCGCCGCTTGTTTTCTCAGCCTCGTTCGTAGCTACTTGATCGATCGATGCCACAATTAGTATTCTTCGAAAGCTGTGCATGCGCACGGATCGTGTGAATTAATCTGTCTAAATTATATACACATATAGAGAGAGAGAGTATTTGATTCTTGAGACTTCCTTTATAATTATTCATCATTTGATCCTTTTACCTAATTCTTCTGCCGTTAGCAGAGAAGTAAACTGGCCCCGTTCTTCAATGGCATTACTAGGGTTAGGGTTCATTTGCCCACTGCAGCAGTTGATATTTTTTTAATTTTTTTATCATATAAAGAACATTATTAAAGAAAGATGATATCAAAAAAATATAAAATATTATTATTTTTAAAAAAATGTAAATTACAACAAGGGTAGCAGTACGTAAACTAGATTAATATAAGATATATAGAGAGAGAGACAATTAAAGGGGAAAAAAATGAAACATCTGATGGAGTTTGGAATTGAATCTTCACGGATGATTCGGTAGTCTTACAAATACACGTGTGTGTATGGCAAAAAGGAATCAATAAGGAATGAAGGAATAGGAACACATATATATAGATATATATGAAGAAGAAGAAGAAGATGATGAATTGATGGAGCAGCGCTGATGGA
Source organism: Thalia dealbata (assembly GCA_030544415.1). Taxonomy (NCBI): domain Eukaryota; kingdom Viridiplantae; phylum Streptophyta; class Magnoliopsida; order Zingiberales; family Marantaceae; genus Thalia; species Thalia dealbata. The sequence continues at coordinate 3,203,057 of CM060454.1, forward strand.
TCGAAGGGGAGGGCGGCGGCCTTAGAATCAGAAGACCTTGGCGATGTCCTTCATGAGGCCGGCGTTGGCTTGGCAGAAGGCCATGAACTCGGCGAAGTCGATGTCGCCGTTGCCGTCGGTGTCGAGCTCGGCCATGACGGTCTTGACGTCCTCGGCGGAGGTGGAGCCGAGGGTGCTCAGGACCTCCGCCAGCTCCGCTAGCGAGATCCTCCCGTCGCCGTCGGTGTCGAAGCGCTTGAAGATCCTCTCCATCTCCTGAGTGATCTGCTCGTCCATCTTTTGATGATCTCGACCTCCGCCGCCGCTGCCTGCCTGCCTGCCTGCGAATTGATTTCTTGAGCACACGCGCGCAGACTTTTAACTGATTCGATTGGATTCTTATTCGATGCGGTGTGGAGAGGGCGGGCGATGGATGGAGTTGAGTGGGAAGGGAGGCGAGCCGAGGAGGGGTTCATAAATGGAGGAGACGAGCAGGGAATTCGCTGGCTCCGCCATGGAAGGCGGAGAGATTGGCTGGAGGAGCTTCACGTACCCTTTCAACACATCCCCCCTTCTTCATCTTCTTTTTTCTATAATTAAATGTGGTAAGAGATAAATGGCTAATAATAACGAGTATTTTATTTAAATTAGTACTAAAAATAGGATTAATTTATGATAATTATAAAGATTACAATGGATGATCTTATATTTAATTTTATATTTATATATATAATATTTATGCTTTTAACAAAAGTTAGAAGAAAATATTTTTACTATTTCTAAATTACACTGGATAATCTTATAATTTTAACATATTTATTCTAAACTAAGAGATGTGATGTGTTGTTGTAGTTAACCCTATAAGATATTACTGTGTATTAAAATGAAATTGATATATATCAATTGATTTTTTAGTAAAGAACTAGTCTTAATATAATACATCAACTAGAATTATTATGCTTAGAACTTTAATAAAATCCCCTTTTAAAAAAGTAAAAAAACTGAATCTTTGTTACTGTCCAAATTATCATCTCAAATATTGTTTAAAAAATATAAAAATACTACCTCTGCACCGTCAAACCCTAGTTCATATTTTTAATATCATACTGTGAGAGGTATTGGGTCTGCACTCAACAAAACAAAATTATTATTTAAATTTCTGATGATGCTGATGATGATAGGATGATTAATTAGGCTCACATCACTGTGTTGCTGGCTGAATCTTACAACTCATCCACCAGTGTCAGCACTGGTATTAATAACACACACACAACTCAGCCTAGCTAGTTCAGACAACTTGGACCCCCCCAAATTAACACTAATCTCTTTCTCTCTCCCATCCATTTTATACACTCTCAGCTCCATGGCTACTAGAAGCATGCATGCACCTAAATCAATAAATAAACAATTTAATTTTGCTGCATGCTAATTATTTATTTTAGATAAACATATAGACAGCAAGTCAGCTAAGTAACTAGATATATATAGCATATATATATATATATATATATATATTAAGAATCAGTAATACTGATACTCTAAACCATGTCTAGATTTTGGGGAAAACAGTGGGCTTTCATTTGGAAGGATTAAGGTATTTGGGACCACACTTTACCCTTAATATATGAGCCTTCCCTCCCCTAAATTTAACCAGGCAAGTGGGGGGGAAGGCTTGAGAAGAAATCAGTAGGTGTCAGGATTCCAGCAGACTGATACAGCATCATTATTCGCTTTCTACCTACCTACTGATCGTATTTTTCACTATCCAGTTAGGGAAATGTCTCTATTTTTTTAAAAAGAAACCAAAAAATAAGAGATCAGAGGAGTTCCACATCAACTCATCCATCTTTTTAATTCATATATGAATGAATCTTGAGAGATCACCACTGATTACTGCTAGCTAGCTACTTCTGCTGCCACCATCTCAGAGATCATTAGCTGATCATTAACAATTCTGATCGTATAATTCACTAAAGAAAGCAAGCAATGTTTACTTTAATGAACCATTTCTAGTCCTGCCACAGCTACTTGCATCCCTCCTAATTAATGCCAAAAGAAAGCTTAGTTTTTTAGGAAGATGTGTCCTCCATATATTTCTCCTACAGTTCTTACCTAAAGTATAAGTTTATACTTGAGATTAGATAGAAAAAAAAATCAAAAGTAATAATACTGTAAGAGTATTTTGTATTGACTTTTTAACTGGATATCAGGGAGAAAAATGGCTTCAATATTAAAGAATGTGTGCTTAGGTCAAGATGTTTCTCCCACAACTATAAATTTGTATTTATTGTCTCAAAATAATTGTATAGAAAGTCAACCAGCTAAAGAGAAATTATATATACATACATACACACACTTCAGACTTGTTATTTCCCACGGTTTTATAAGTTGTTATCATCATCATCTCCTACCAAATTCAAAGGTTGGTTTGTATTTTTTATATAAAAAATTAGATAATTAAAGTTGACCAAAAGTTTTTTCAAACCAAAATAAAATTCACTGATCTAATATATATATATATATTCCTTCCAAATCTTGATATATTTTATTATTTTTATGTACATAAGCTAGCTTGTAATATAATCAGAAGGAACAAATAGAAATATTCATCATTTGAAGTTGTTAAACTGCTGCTGCTGCAGCAGCAGCTTGATATCGTTTGCAAAGCTTTGGACTTTGAAGACTTCAACGTTTCGGTCATGATCGGTGCGTATACGGTGGAGTCGAGATCTCCCCAAGTCAATGCGCAGGTGCCATTTCCCAAGTCAAGCTGTCATAACTTTTCGTTATTAATGCATGCAGATGCTCCTCCTCCGCCTCCCCCGCCTCTTCTTCTTCCCCCTTCCCTTCACCTCTCAAAGGACTTGTTCGTATGCCTCGTGATCTCTTTCTAAGAGCACACCCGGTCAATGGATCGATCCAGCCGCAGCCTCACCCGGCAAGACCTATAAATACCTCCCTCTTCCTCTCGCATCATCCCGCCGCATTCCCCAGCCGATCAATTAACTCATCGAGATCGTCCAGAGATGTCTCGGGCTCATCGCAGGGGAGAGGTGGCGGAGGAGGAGGAGCCGGCGCCGGAGAACAACAAGTACTACATGAAGGGGGTGAGGCATCTCTGCGACAATGGCGTCACGAGGGTCCCCAGCAGGTACGTCTTGCCCCTCCCTGACCGGCCTCGCTTTGGCCCGGCGCCGCCGCCTCCTAATAAGCCCAAGATGAAGCTTCCGATCGTCGACGTCGGCCGCCTGCGCTCGCCGGCCGACCGCGCTCGGGTCCTCCGGACCATCGACGCGGCCTGCAAGGAGTACGGATTCTTCCAGGTGATGAATGCTATCTATCAACTGACCGTTCCATCTGCTCTTCTCCGTTTTCTCCTTTTTAACTCGTGAGTTTACAGGTGGTGAATCATGGAGTGGATCGAGAAGTGATCGAGGGAATGATCGAGGTGGGGAAGGGGTTCTTCGAGCTTCCGTTCGAGGAGAGGGCGAAGCACATGACGGCGGACATGAGGGGGCCGGTGAGGTGCGGCACCAGCTTCAACCAGATGAGGGATCGGGTGTTTTGCTGGAGGGACTTCCTCAAGCTCAGCTGCCACCCGCTCGAGAGCGTCCTCCCCTTCTGGCCCGCTTCTCCTCCAGACCTCAGGTGGGATGCATGACCCTCCATTAACTCCCCCTCTCCAGCTCTCTCTCTCTCTCCTTTTCTAAGAAGATGACACGGGGCGGAACAGGGCGAGAGTGTCGGGATCGTAAAGAGACGAAGCGTAGCAGAAGGGTCTCGCTCAGAGATGATAAGTGTAGATTTGGATTCCGGAGAGAGGAAAGAGAAAGATGGGAGAAGGGCCACGGGAGTCCTACAGGAGGAGCTCCCCGCCCGGCGCCCCGTAAGACTTTGACCTACTGGTCACGGACATGGTTTTTAAGGTTTTTTTTTAAAAAGAATCCTTATGGAGTGCCCGGCTCACAAAGTAATCGGCATGTGCGAAACCCTTCTTCTCCCTTGTTAGCTTCCCATTTGAATTTGATGCATAAAGGCAGCAAAAATGGAGATCGATGCGTTTAAGTTAATCGCTGTGGAGGTACTCTTTGCTGGTGCTGCAGGGAGAAGGCGGTGGCGTACGCGAGGAGCACGAGGTCGCTGTTCATGGTGATGATGGAGGGCGTGCTGGAGAGCCTGGGGGTGGCGGAGGGGGGGAGGAGTGCAGCGCTGCGGGAGGAGCTGGAGAGCGGGTCGCAGCTGATGGTGGTGAACTGCTACCCGCCGTGCCCGGAGCCGGAGCTGACGCTGGGGATGCCGCCGCACTCCGACTACGGCTTCCTCACCCTCGTCCTCCAGGACGACGTCGAGGGCCTTCAGGTGCTGCACGGCGACGAGTGGATCGCCGTCGACCCCGTCCCTGGCTCCTTCGTCGTCAACGTCGGCGATCACTTGGAGGTCTCTTCCTCGCTCTTTCTCTGTTGCTCTTCTTCCATAATCAACGCTTTCTTTTCTTCTTCTTCTTCGGTACTTCTTTTATCGCTCGAAGGGATTTTAATATTTTTTTCTAACATCATTTGCACGTGCATTCTCTTCTATTTTTAATATATCTGCTACTTAAAGAATCGAGCTGCAGATGAACAACTCTCTCTCTCTCTTTTGAGCTTTGACAGATATTTAGCAATGGGAGATACAGAAGCGTGCTGCACCGGGTGGTCGTCAACTCCACCCGGTCCCGGCTGTCGGTAGCGTCCCTCCACAGCCTCCCCTTCGACGTCGTCGTCTCCCCGTCCCCTGCCCTCGTCGACGAACGCCACCCCAAGCTCTACATGGACACCGACTTCGCCGCCTTCCTCGACTACATCTCCTCCTGCGAGCCCAACCACAAGAACTTCCTCGACTCCAGGAAGCTCCTTCCCCATTAAGCCCCCACCTCATCATCATCATCGTCATCAATCACACAGAGCCAGAGAAAGAGAAATAGAAAGAGAGAGACCTCCGTTTCATATATATATATATACTTGTTTCGCCTGTAGGGCTCTGTCTAATTACTCACCAATTAACGCTGTATTAATCGATCGTCTCAAAGTGTACTTTTTTATATGATTTAGTGAAAAGTTAAACCTTATTGAGTGCTCCTCAATTTGGATGAGGACAAACAGAGATGATTTGAATCATCTGGAGACGTAAAACTTAACAAGGTTTGAGCGGCCGCCCGCACAGGCAGAGATTACCTGAGTAAACCCTGGGATGCAGCTCCGCGAATAACTCCCCCTCCGGAATCGGCCCGCAGAGCCGGTTGTGCCGGAAATTGGCACGGCGCAGGCTCTTCAGCCTGGCGAACCTCCTCGGTATGGGGCCGCGAAAGCTGTTGTTGGCCACGTCCAGCCACCGCAGCCCCTCCACAAAGCTCAGGCCCGACGAGATCACGCCGCTGAAGTCGTTGTTCGAGAGGTCCAGCTTCTCCAGCTCGCGCAGGCGCGCGATGGAGTGCGGGAGCTCGCCTCTCATCCTGTTCGTCGACAGGTTAAGCGTTCTCAGGTTGGAGTTGTTCAGCTTCAGCTCCGGGAATCTGCCGGCGATCCGGTTGCGCGATAGATCCACCACCTGGAGGCTCAGGTTGGCCTTCGTCAGAAGGTTTTTGAGCGACCCGTGTAGGCGGTTGGAGTGGAGGTCGAGCACGGTCAGGGATTCCGGCAGCTCGAGTTCTCCGACGTCGCCGGTGAGGTGGTTGTCGGAGAGGTCGAGGGAGGTCAGCGAGCTCGGGCTGGAGAAGGCGGGGAAAGTCCCTGTTAAGTTGGCTCCGGCCAGGTGGACCTCCCTCAGATTTCCGCCGAGGACCCATCCCGGAATCCGCCCCAGGCTGAGCTTGTTGTGGGACAGGTCGAGGGCCTTGAGGGCCGGGAGGCCCTTCCTGAAGCTGCTCGGCAATGGATCCGTCAGCAGGTTGCCGGAGAGATCCAAGGACTCGAGGTCCTTCAACGAGGCCATGGACCTCGGGATGACGCCGGCAAGGAGGTTGTTGCTCAGGGAGAGGGTCTTCAGCGAGTGCAGCCTAGCGATATGGCGTGGGATTTCGCCGGTGACCCCGTTGTAGGAGAGGTCGAGCTTCTGAATTCGCCGGCCTTCCAAGTTCGGGATCGTCCCGGACAAGTTGTTGCGGCTGAGATCGAGCGACGACAGGGCGGGGAGGCCCGTCAGAGCTCTCGGGACGCGGCCGGCGAACCTGTTCTTTGAGAAGGAGAGGGTCTTGAGGGGGGAGGGGGGAAGCTTGCGGAGGAGCTGGAGGAGGTCGCCTTCGAGGTCGTCGTCCTCGAGGATGAGTTCCTCGAGCTGGGTCAGCGGGGACAGACTGGGGACGACGCCGGTGAGGCGCTTCAGCCCGACGAGTTGGAGCACCTTCAAGGAGCGGAGGGCGGCGAGGGCGGGGGAGAGGGTGCCCCGCATGAACTGGCGGCGGAAGCAGCGGATCGTCAGGCCGGTGACGGCGCCGGTGGCGGGGTCGCACTGCACACCCTTCCAGTTGCAGCAGTCGGAGCCGGTCCAGGCGGAGAGGGTGCCGCTGGTGTCCTCCGAGATGGCGGACTTGAACTCGAGCAGGGCGGCCCGGTCGGTCGGCGAGCAAGCAGCAGAGGTGGCATGCGGCGGGAAGTAGAAGCAAAGGTAGGAAAGGATGAAGAGAAGGTGAGGAGCAAACCTTGGAGTCGCCATCTTGGAGTTGAGTTGGGAAGGCAATGTGCTTGTGCTCCGCTCTGTTAGAGATCTTGGAGGAGGAGTCGAGGTTTGAGTTAATATATAGTAATAATAGCACACGAGCGTTCTGTAAACTCCGATTAGAACAATAAAGGAGTAATTGTTCTGCGCGGACGTGCGTTTGCAGAAATTATAAGGTGAATATTATATGCCCAACCTTTAAGATTTTAAAATTACTTATACACCCCTCTATTCCATTTAAAAATTCTAGTTCTTTTTTTTTTCCAGAAGAAAAATGAAAGTAGGAAACTTGCGAATAAAAGAATTAAATATTTAATACGCAATAAATCATTGAACTGATGGAACTAAACCAAATATAACTGAATTTTTTCAATTCAGGTTGCCCCCTTTTTTATTGCTTTCCTTTCACTTTTATTTTTAGGAAATTGATTTGATTAGATTCAATTTAGAGAATGGTAAAAAAATCAAACTATTATAGAAAGAGCAGGAGTGTCTCACTGTTGAAAAAACTTAACTGTAGGGGTCTAAATGTAATTTGTGCCAATAATAATTCCTTGAAAAAGAAACACTTGATTGCTAATAATCTTAATTATCAAGAATTTGGGGTTACCCATTAGATACTTGCCACGGATATCTGAAACATTCACTTGGATATGAATGTTACCAGTGTTACACTGTTTAGAGACCACAAACGATTGCAAGCTCCAAAAGTAACTCTTCATGGAAACTCAAAACAATTCCTTGAGGAAACAGCCAATGTTTTAAATGGTTGTTGAATAAGAACAGAAGATGCATAAACTTCTTAGTTAGTTAATTTAATAAAGGCAAGCCAGCTGGGTCACAGAATGGAATGTCATTCTCACTTTTATCCTGAGAAATCTGTTTCAAAGCAAATTACCAAGGAGCATCTAACCTTTGACAAATAAGCCTTGAAAGGAAATTTTCAATCACGTATAGAGTTTCTTGCAGAAATGAGGTTGTTGATGGTGGTCTACGCATGACTCTGGACTTTTGGCTGATTGTGAAACAGGGAGGGATGTGAAGTTGCCAATACTCTGTTCCTGGCATCTGCTGTAGTACAGTAAAAGCTAGATTAGTAAATATTGGTCTATCAAGCAACTGCAGCTCAGTCGTCAATCACTATTGTAAATGTTTCTCTAAGTTGGAAAATAATTTCATTGTCTTGTGTGGATGAGTTGTTAAGGTACCTAAAGATATTTCTGCCTAGAAAAGTCTGATTCTATCACTTGGAGCAGTGAGCAATATGTCATGAATTAAATTCTGAGTTTACTTTGATGTTAGCCTTCCTATCTAATTTTTTAAGCTCGAGACAAGGTAAAAAACCAGAATGAACCCAAATTGAAGCTTTATTAGCATTACTTATTGCAATTTCATACAATGACATTCAATTATAACCATCGAAAATTTAATAAAAACACTTAGAAACTACCACTCTCAATCTCACCAAGAATGGCTGTTAGAATATCCACTATTTTTGCCAGGCACACTTTACCTCTTAGTAGTAAGTGAGAACTGAGCATCAACTTTGGAAGGCAAGTTGTTGATCTTGATGAAAATATGTGAGCCCTAGTTCAAAGGCAGAAAATAGCAAGCAAGTAATGTTAAAGTCTAGTATACCAGAACAGAAACCTAGAACTTACTGTCTTGAGAGCAAGATTCAAGATTACAAAATCTTGAATATAAAATCGTTTGTCATTGTAAGAAGGTAGCAGACCAGCAATAAAAGATGTCATCTGACAATCAAGTACAGTTTTTATTTGTCTTATGCTGAAATGTCATGTCTTCATGGTTTACTATGGGTACTAATTTGACTGGGTAGATCAATAAAATTGACGCAATGTAACTGACAGGATACGAGAAATCTAGCACTACAGATATCCCAACATCCAGAAGCAGCCCTTTCTATCTCTTCTATTTATATGAAAAGACCTACTCTTTAATTGAGCCAGCATAGAAGCAAAAGAAAACATCCATCAAACGCCCTACATCTGCATAAATATTGCAGATCCTAAAAAAAGGGTAAGATATAATGTCTACTCTTTTTTAACACTAATTTATAATCTTTGTCCCAGAATTATCTTATACATAGGCACTGAAGTAAGAAGGCATTATAGCTCCCTACCTAAACCATCAGGAAGAGAATCCTGAACCACCCTTTGGAAGCGGTCCTTTGTGTAGGTCAAGGTCAATAGTCAAACTCCAGATCACCCGTCCCCGAACCATTCATCAAGACAAAGGCCCCCATCTGTTCCAAAGAACTTAGCTTGCACAGTAAATGATAGATAGAAACACAGGAAATGCGCGTAGTAAACCTGTAACCAAGAACTAGCAGTAGTTGGGTTCGTCATGGAACATCTACTTCCAGTGCTTTAATAAATAGGACTGATGTAATCGCATGGATGATTGAATTATTAGGCAGCGTTTTGGATTCTCTTCAGATTGAAGCCCCAAGGCGATGCACCAGAAGTTTCGTACTTTTGATACACATAAGAAGACCGTGGAAACAAAGCAGTTGACTCAAATGGAAGACCGAATAATTCTAAGGAAGGTACCTGATCACATCGCGGTCAAACTTTGCTTCCCCTTTTACGTATCTTTCAAGCAATCAGCACCCACCGAACCCTAATCCAAACCCCCAATTGCCGTCCACTGCGGCCATGGAACCGACTCTCCTGGCGGTGATCGCAGTCGCCGGCAGCTTCCTCTTTGTGCTCCTTTTCTCGGGTATCCTCGTCCTCTGCCGTGAGTCCTCCAAATTGCGCTCTTCCTGCTCCCAGATCACCTCCGACATCGAGGCGGCCCCGGCCCTCGACTCGCTCGACCGACTGCGATCCTCGTCCCTCGGTGCGACCGAGGACAGCAACAGCGTCTCGTACGACCCGTCCCTGAAAATGGTCTCCATGTCGGAGCTGATCGCGGCGACGAGGAATTTCGCGGCGGACGGCATCATCGGGGACGGCAGTTTTGGGTTCGTCTATAAGGCCCAGCTGTCGTCGGGCACAGTAGCGGTGAAGCGGCTATCGGCCGACGCCGCCCACGGGGTGCGCGAATTCATGGCCGAAATGGACACCCTGGGGCAGATCTGCCATCCGAACCTGGCACGCTTGCTGGGGTACTGCGTCGCCGGCCGCGACCGCGTGCTCATCTACGAGTACATAGAGCGCGGCAGCCTGGACCAGTGGCTGCACGAGCCGGACGCCGAGGGTCGCCTGCGGCGGCTGCCGTGGCCGACTCGGGTGCTGATCATCCGAGGGGTGGCGGCGGGGCTGCTCTTCCTCCACGAGGGCTGCAAGCCCGCGGTGATCCACCGGGACATCAAGGCCAGCAACGTGCTGCTGGGGGAGGGGTTCGAGGCGCGGATCGCCGACTTCGGGCTGGCTCGGCGGGTGGAGGCGCCGCAGACGCACGTGTCGACGCAGGCGGCGGGGACGATCGGGTACATGGCGCCGGAGTACCGGGAGGGGGGGCCGGCGACGGTGAAGGCGGACGTGTACAGCTTCGGGATACTGATGCTGGAGGTGGCGACGGGGAGGCGGCCGAATCTGAAAGTGAGGAGGGAGCGCGGCGGACGGGAGGAGCTGGGGCTGGCAATCTGGGCACGGGAGATGGTGGAGGAGGGGAGGGTGGCGGAGATATTGGACGAGGAGATGGGCGAGGAGGGGGTGGTGGAGAGCGAGGCGAGGGGATACCTGGAGGTGGCGTTCCGGTGCACGGAGGACCGCCCGGGGAGGCGGCCCGCCATGGCGGAGGCAGTGGCTTCTCTCAAATACGTGTTTGTAGAATCTAATAAAAAATAAAGATGAAGTCGAAACGATCGAAGGTTTGGGGGAAAACAAAAAGGAAGGGCGTAGATTTTATTTTATCCTTTAACTTTCTTGTATCAAAAAATTGCATGATCCACTCTCTTAACGTTAATTAATAATAAATAGGTTTTTGTTTGAGTGTATGCACGTTGGCTTTTCTTTAAATATTTTGTTGGATGAATTTACAATTCTTGAGATTAAAAAAAAAAAGTGATGCTATTTTATTTTTAAAAGTATCAACATTAAAATTTTAAAAATATTTATAAATTTGTAAAAAAAAATTAATTTGAGATTGGAAATTTGTTTAAAAAAAGGGGTGAAAAATAAATATTTAGTAGATTTTGGCTGACTATTGGATTTTGGAAGAAATGTTTAAAGGCAAGTGACAAATTTTAATTTTTAGAATAGGTTTTCATTTTTTTTAAAAAAATAGAAATTATGTTCTTCGTCCGGAGAGAAATGCTTTATTTTAAAACAAATTTAATTATGGTTAACATAGACAACAGTTGGTTTCCTATAATATTCCCTAACTGAATCTTGTATACTAAATAAACTTAAATATTTGATTTTATAATTAACTTTTTTTTTCTTTAATAACATACCCTACAAATATACAATTTAACTAAATTACACACGTGTTATATAAGAACCCATTTCATTACTATCATCTTAAATAATTACCTCTAACTTTAGTTGAATGATTTATATAAGAAAATGATCTACTTATTCTTAATACTATTGAATTTATAATGAGGATACTTATGAATTATTATTGGACCGACACATCATAAATTAATTTTATTAACTTCCAACATATAGGTCTAAATATTATATCATATTTTAATTCAATCTCCCTAATTTTAGGAGTTACTATTCTTAGAAAAATAAACTAAAGATCTCAATTATTTTAAATATTAGAAAATAACATTGATTTAAAGATTATCCACTTAATTGGGACCATTAGTTGGTTGTGAGTTGGGAGTTTAAACACTACTTTTTTCAATGTTACCTTTTAAATCTTTTTACTTTGAATAATTCACACAAAGAAGGGGACCTCCTACTCCTACAATCCACTTGACAATTATCCTTTTTATTTTTTTAATAAAAAAAATAAAATTTACTAATTTAATCCCTTATTTATATATATTAAAAAACAGTACAAGTAATAATTTAAAGGTACAATTAGACCCCTACTCTAAGTAATATATTAATGTATTAATATATATATAATATGCTCTTAATATCTTTATTTTAAATAAATTTTAGTCTCAAACTGTGGTGGGTGGGACGGCTAAGTCATTGAATAAAAATGGCATCTTTAATTTAAATAAGGACAAGGTTTAGATTAAGGTGTGTGAATGTTTAGATGTAGAGTTCCTTTCAGATCCCCAACTACAAACTTATTTGATAAATAATCCACAACAAACTAGTTTGACAAATAATTCAATCTACGCCTAATAATTAATTTCTACTATATAAAATCAAATTTACTCTAAAAATTTAATAAAAATAGTGGATTCAAAACTTAATAAATATAATACATAAATCTTACATATCATGATGCTGAATGTTGAACATAAAAAAAAAGCAGATTCTTCTTGCTGTGAAAATTCAGAAAGAGATGATGATGATGATGAATAATTCTTAATGTTATTAATATTCATGGATGATTGCAGATTTGTCTTCATTGCAAAAGGCCAAATTAAATAGCAAGAGGAAAGCAGCAAGTCATGCTACCAAAGATTAAGGCTGAAGAGAGATGTGGCCATCTCACCAAACAAAATTGCACAGGAGAGCAGCTTAATTAAATCTATCTGGGATAAAGTTTATCTACACCATTAGTAGTAAAATAATATTACCATTCTCTTTATAAATTTATCTGAGATCATCAGTATGGAGAAATGATGAGAAAGTTAAACTTATAAAAATCAAAAATAAAAACTTGATTTTGATCAGTACCTCAATCAGTACTAAACCTGTCTTTACAGTAAACTGAATAAGATATCAGCCTATTTATGTTAAAATAAAATATACCAAGTGATGCCATCAAGCACATTTGATCTGGCTTTTCTTAAATCTCAATTATACACAAAATGGGAGGCTTCTCCAATGGATAAAGCAATAGCATTCCGTTGATGAGCTCCTACCAACATTAATGGGTTCACCTACCGTCTCTCAGATTCATGGCGGTCCATTTCTCAGCGGAAACCTCTCCATTTCAGTGAAAAAGCATCCATCTCTCATCTACCTCATTCCTCTAGTTGATGCAAATCCCTGTTTTTTTTCTTCTCTCTCTATCTAAACTATTCAAAAAGCTCCAATGGAGTGTGGCACCAGCTGTCTCAGGTGAACAACTCGGCACTTCCAGCTGTGCTGGGCAATGGCAGAATGCAGAATCCTCCCCTCTTCCTGTTGGTTTCTTGGTTTGTGCTTTGTTAAGCTTTGATGCTCTTAGTTTGATTACTGGAAAATGAAGTTTCTTTTGTGCATGGTTCTAGGCTTCTAGCTTCAATCCTCCGACCTTCCTCCAGATTTCTACCTTCTCTGCTCTCATTCTTGCCCCGATACCGATTATTTCTTCCAAGATTTGATCTTTCACTAGAACTCCACAGTTTTCCATTTGATTTCGCTCTGTCTCTGCTCCCAAAATCCAACTTTTGTGCCAATTTCTTACAGTCATTACCTTGTCGTGAGTGCACGCTCGATGTGCCCGGCAATCTCTTGCGAGGGTTGAGGTTTTCTTGCCCCGGAGCTGCGACGAGAGGAGGAGACGACGATGTTGGGCTTCGATCTATCGAAGAAAACAGTCATCTTTGGGCTTCATTTGTGGGCCGTGGTCGGCATCTGCATTGGCGTCGCCATCGTCCTCCTCCTCTTCCTCCTCTCCCTCTGGGTCGCCCACAAGCGCAGCAGCGCCGCCGCCAGTTCGCAGCACGTCGTCCCCAAAAGCTCCAAGGAAATCCACGAAGCTCTTTCTTTCTCTGCCGATGGGGAGCCCTCTCCCCCCCTTCTCACCAAGCAGCAGCAGCAGAAGCAAGAGGAAGCCCCAATTGTGCTCCAGCGCATTCGTGTCGAGACTGGGAAGGAGCATCGCATCACTTACCCCGACCGTGGGAGCGCTGGCGGTGGCGGAGGGGGGTCGGCGCATGTGAGCGGAGAATGCCGGTCGGTTGACCAGGCGCCAGCCTCGGCCCCTGAGGTGTCCCACCTGGGTTGGGGCCATTGGTACACTTTAAGGGAGCTCGAGGTGGCCACCGGCATGTTCTCAGATGACAATGTAATCGGAGAAGGCGGATATGGCATTGTCTATCATGGTGTCTTGGAAGATGGCACTCAGATCGCAATCAAAAACTTGTTAAATAACAGGTACTCAGATTCTTGATAGGCTCTTTCTTCAGAACAGAGCTTAGAGCTTTTTGTTGGACTTCAATTTTGTGATCGCTAGAAGGATGAACTCATTTCATCCAAATTGGTATACTTCTTGATAGAAACTTCTACTTGCATTCACCTCGACTCTAAAATTCCACTAGGTCAATGTAAAACACACATCAGTTGGAACACTCCAAATTCTTACTATTTTAAATCCTAATTTCACTTGGTAAAAAGTTCTGTGCTAATCTTGAGATAATAAAAAATAAAAGAAATCAATCACTTCTATCTGGCTATCAAATTTATGCATCAATATCAATAGTTATAGTCATATTGCCTCAGTACTATTGTAAGCAATAGAAAGCTATAGCATTCCAAGCATTTGTGGAAGAATTTAATACATCCATATGACCTGTCTGTTTGTGTTATCAGGGGCCAAGCTGAGAAGGAATTTAAGGTTGAAGTGGAAGCAATAGGACGCGTTCGTCACAAGAATTTAGTGAGATTGCTTGGTTATTGCGCTGAAGGTGAACACAGGTGAAGTGATAATCTCATCCATCTCCTTTTCTCACATTCTTGTTCATTTACAGTGGGGATGAGTTGAGGCAAAGATAGTTGGTATCATTTCTAATTTCTTGATAATATAAATCAGGATGCTTGTTTACGAATACATTGATAATGGAAACTTAGCACAGTGGCTTCATGGGGATGTTGGACCTTTGAGCCCTCTTGCTTGGGACATTCGGATGAACATTATAATTGGTACAGCAAAAGGGTATCATTCTTTGTCCCTGCTCATGCAATATTATGTCTTATCGCTATTATTTTCTTGCTTTATGAGAATATAAATGTGTAAATGCAGGTTACTGTACTTGCATGAAGGCTTGGAGCCAAAGGTAGTTCACCGAGATATTAAATCAAGCAACATACTGCTTGATAAGCAGTGGCTTGCAAAGGTTTCAGATTTTGGATTGGCAAAGCTATTGGGATCAGGGAGGACCTATGTGACAACTCGTGTTATGGGAACATTTGGGTTGGTAGATTCTCTGTCTGCTTTTTTTTTTTCCTACCTCTTGCAAGAACTGTCAAATGACATAGTCACTTCTTTGCTTCTAGTTATGTGGCTCCTGAGTATGCTAGCACTGGTATGTTGAATGAGTCGAGTGATGTATATAGCTTTGGTATTCTTATCATGGAAATAATATCTGGTCGCAACCCAGTGGATTACAATAGACCTCCTGGTGAGGTGAGTTGGTGATTTTGCTTGCTAAAACTTAGAATATGGTCTGCGAGATCATTGACTAGTACTTTAAGTTGCATATGTTTTTTTCTTTTTCAGGTCAATCTTGTTGAGTGGCTTAAGACAATGGTGAGTAATCGAAATTCTGAAGGCGTTTTGGATCCCAAAATTCCTGACAAACCTTCATCAAGGGCATTGAAAAGAACACTGCTAGTGGCATTGCGATGTGTGGATCCTGATTCTACAAAAAGGCCAAAGATGGGACATATTATACACATGCTTGAAGTTGATGATTTCCCTTACCGAGAAGTACGTTCCTTATCATGCTTTAAGCGATCCCACTTTCCTTTTTCCTTTGTCTGCTCCATATGTTTTAGTGCCATCTTCTTTTACTTTTTCTTTGATCTTCCCTCAAGCCTACATTATCAATCTCATTAAGCTTGCATTTCGACTTGTAGTTTTGTCGATCAGTAATTGGACTCCCAAAACTGTATTCACAAATGCAACTTGAAAATACAATTAAGGCAAATCAGCTGCTTGCATTTGCTAACGCAGGCAACCAAATAGTGCAAGACGATGCCTCTATGAAGGATGGTAGATCATATAAATCGGAAAAGCATGTAGATATTGGCAGTTCTTTTTTAATTTTGATAGAAATCAAATAGAACTTAAACTAGAAATGTAATTTCTAAATATGTTGCTGCAATTATCATTTCACATTTGAAATTTCCTCACCCTTTATGTGTCTGACAAAGTAAGAACATAATTAGAGCAACAACGCAACAGTATGCATCTCTGCAATTGGAAGAACTCCACCATGCCCGTTGACACTAGGATTGAGCTTTTGGAGTGCTTGATTTTTGCCCCAATCCTAACCATGATGTTCGTTAGCGAGAGGTCATGAACCCCCCAGAACAACTCTAATTCTCGGTGCCGCCTTTAGAAGTCATGAACATGCTGCATTATGCATAGTTCTTCTAGGTTTCAATTGTATCCAAAACTTATGAGGTTTCTTTTGTTGTTCGTATGGTATCAGGATCGCCAGGCAGCAAGAACTCAAATGGACAGACAAAGACCACTGGAACAGCCTGCAACTACACCAGGACGCAACAATGGGGAAATCGAGAGCAGCACAAGAAGTTGACATGCTCCAGATGCAGCAAAGCTAAATCGGATGATTCTTTGTGTGCCTATTCCCCTCGTATTAGCGGACCAAGCGAGATTGGAGAAAGCCTTTTTATGATGTATATGCTGCATAAATGTCTGTTTTTTTCGTTTGTAATTGATGTTTGTGTAAGAAGCTAAGAAGTGCTGTTCATATTACGGCGTCTTGTTGTTGTTGGGTTTGAAGCTCTCGAGGGTGGGATTTTTTTTGCCGGACAGATTTGTCATACATTTTGATTTTATTTGGTGTATGTAATTGTAATCAGCTTCACTTGTTAAACGAGGAAAAATATTAACATTGTTCTTCTTGTTCATGTGTGGATATATAAATTAATATAAAATTTGAAACTTTTGATACTTATAAATTTTTTATATAATATATTAAGTTAAAATAATCTACAGATTGGATTTGGAAGCGACGGAGTAGGGGGTTAATTGTAATTTTGAAACTACGAGGGTATTAACGCTAAATTAAGCGTGCGCTTTTGAAAGCATAAAAGGGTGTATATAAAATATGGATAAAGGAGAAGAGTCCGTAATTTTTCCCTGCTTCTTTTCCATCCCACTCTCCTTCCCCAAAGCCGGATTCCTTCGCGCAGAGATCGTCGCACGTAGAAGTCGCGCGACGGCGGAGGGAGATTTATGGCCTCCGTCGATCTAATCAGGTCTTCCATCGACTCCATTCGACAGGTACTGGTTGATGGGGTTGCGTTCCCCCACTCTCGATTCTGATGCATCCTCTTCCCCAATTGCCCCCTATTTTTATCTTTTGTTCGTGGTCGATTCCCGTTAAACTGAGTCCGTGAGTGAATTCGCGTTGGGTGTTTGTTTGCTATCCCAATACGCAGTTTTGAACCGTTTCGATCCATCACCTCTGGTGGTGGATGAGGCCAGTTGGCGATCGCAGGTGTTGTAAATGTCGGGCGGAGCATGTCCGCTGCGCGGTGCTGCTGCGGTGGAGTTATTCTTGGCGAGGGTCCTGATTACACGGATTTAGCCGTTTTGATCCCACCGTTCAGACCGTAAAATGTATAGTTTTGGAGAATTGCCTGGGGACCTTCAGATTTGTAATAAATGAAATTTAGAAGGGGAAAAATAGATCACTTTTTCTTGTTTACTTTGCCGCTCGAGTTCCTTTTCATGATCTAATGGTCTTGTAAGTGTTGCCTCGAGTTACTTTGTAAGATTGAATTGATGGTGCCAAAAGAGGCTGCACAATAGCAAAGTACACTTGGTGAGGAATACTGGGAAAGGATATCGTGGCCTCTCTGCATAACGAAAATGGACTGAAGATTACATGGAACAAGTGGAACCATGTAGCAACCTGAAAGTTTGTTTCTTTTGTTATTGTTACTGTTGGTATTATAACATATTATATCACGACAATGTAATGACAGGTTATTTCTGCCTGCTTTGTATAGCCATATTTTTCTGTTTTAATTATCTTAGTTTCCTTATCATAATTTCAGATTTCAGAACATCTTGAGAACTCCATTCTCTATATTGATGCTGGTTGTTTGGAGGCGTTCCAGTTAATTGGTGCATTCCCAGTTCTGTTGGAGCTTGGAGTGCATGCTGTCTGCAGCTTGGAAAATGCATC
This sequence comes from Thalia dealbata, assembly GCA_030544415.1. Classification (NCBI taxonomy): domain Eukaryota; kingdom Viridiplantae; phylum Streptophyta; class Magnoliopsida; order Zingiberales; family Marantaceae; genus Thalia; species Thalia dealbata. The sequence goes on from CM060454.1 coordinate 3,220,926, forward strand.
TCCACTTGATGGAGTAAGGATGTTAAATGGTCTTGCTATTTGATTTGCAGTTAGATTATCTCTGTTCATATAATTAAAGGCACATGTTTAGATAATTGCACATCTATGCACAGGTTTTTGTTGTATTGAAATGTTAAACTAATAAAAATCTGAAGCATTCGCTCAAAGCATTTTGGAAGTTGGCTTAATATTGCATTCTGGTAAAATTTATTACAGATTTAAATTTTATGGTACACTACCAATTAGGATTATTAATATGTAAGCTCATAAGTCTAGGACGTGTCAATTGAGGTATAATATCTGTTGCACAAAGTTTCCAGATCAGCCTATCTTTCAAATTATAACTTTCTGAGTTTCTGTTATGTGAAATGTTATATAAGCAAAATACTCCTTTTGGATATAATAAAAGCTTGAATTTATTATTATTATTTTTTATCATTATTTGTTTTTGATATTGCAGATTGTGAGTTGGAACTCAATGGTTGTGGGTCCTGCAAGGAAAGTTGTAATTATCACATCAAGACTCCTTAGCGATGCACATCGGTACATATTACGTTGCTTGGGCACACACAGAAATTTTCCTCAATTTATTATTTTAACTTCTATCTCAGAGGTACGTCTTCAGTCTTGATCTGACTTGGTAAATTATTTTCATAGTTGAAAAGGTCCTTGCTTTTGCTATAGAAAAGCAAAACTTTTTTTTCACATTCTGCCTATAGAAGAAGTATTTTTGTTGCATAAGCTTTACTTAGAAGCTGTTTAGTATGTTGATTTGATTTGGTGCGGAACTTTTGATAGCATGACAGAGAATAAATATAGCCAATACATTGAAATAGCCTGCCCCATTCTTTTTGCTGCTTAATTATTATATTTATGCCATCCTCTTTTCTTTAGATTAAATTCTTGCTGGTATTATACTCACTGTTTTTTTTCCCTCCTAAACTTGCCAGGGCCACACTAACTAGTACAATCTTTTTCCAATGTATATAATTTATTATAATGTGAAATAAATGTCCATGCTTGATGTAAGAAAGTTGTGGCTTAGCTGAGAACTAAATTTCTATTTTCAGTCATTATATGTATGATGTTATGAAAAGTTAGAAGATTCTTCTTAAATAAACTTTTTGAAGGACTTTTAATTGTATTTTTAAGTTGCCAGCATTGTATATTCTTATTGTAACTGATGATAATTATGCTGACAAAAATGATGACAAACTGATAAAGCTGAAAACTGTAGACCAAAATATTCTAATTGTCTTGATAATTTGAGATATTCAAGAAAGTGTGTTTCTTGTGAATCATACTAACCCTTTTTTTTGCTACTTGTTACTTTCAGATTTCTCATTCAGCATATGTTGATTCACCTCTTGGGCCTGATGCCTATCATGAATATGAATCTTTACTTATTCAAGACTATGAAGAGCTCTTAAAAAAGTCTGAAAAGAATGGACTTTATTTTCATCAAGAGCGTGGAGTAAACAAACCAGCACGATCTGATGATAAAGAAAATCTTTCTGAAAATTATGGTTGGCCACGGCTTTCTTTTTGCTGAAATTAATCAATCTGTTGAAACTGACTCTAAAAGATATGCATATTCTGATGATTCCATCAATGTCACAGGCACATCCGAATTGTCTAGAAAGTTTCTTGTCTCTGTTCACCACTTCCCAATGATTTTGTGTCCTCTTTCTCCACGGGTCTTTCTTTTGCCTTCAGAAGGAACAGTTGCAGAAGCCTGCTTGTCAAATGACTCTGAAGATTCCATTAGTCCTGGACTGCCCTCTATTTCTACTGGATTGTCTTCTGATGGTGATGATGTGCCTCCTGGTGCAACTCTCACTGCTAACTTTCTTTACCATTTTGCAGCAAAGGTATATTAGGTCATCATAAATTCATATAATTACATAAATCATGATATGTTTCAGGTTAGTTCCTTAATCCTGATTGATATTTTATCTGTTTAGATGGATTTGAAGATGGACATATTTTCTCTAGGAGATACATCAAGAATCATTGGCAAGATGTTGACGGACATGTCAAGTCTCTATGATGTAGGTCGGCGTCATAAAAGATCAGCTGGTTTGTTGCTTGTTGATCGCACCCTTGATCTTCTCACACCCTGTTGCCATGGTGACTCGTTCCTTGACCGATTACTATGTTCCTTACCTCGTAGAGAGAGGATCTCCTCCTCTTTACAAACAAAAACATCTCAATCACAGAGAATAGGCAACCATATCAAGGTTAATCGAGCACCACTCGATATGAGGATTCCCTTGGGAACTATTTTTAGCAAAAATGAACACCTGGAGAGCAGCAGCCAACTATCTGAAGGAATTGGAGCTTTTGTGTCCGGCTGGAACTCTGGTGCAACTGGTTCTGAATATGCTGATAATGCTGACAAATTCAGCACTAATGCTGCAGAGGATGAAAATAATTCTTTGAATGGATCATTTTTATCTAATTATGCAGGAGGAAACTTTCTTGAAACCTTGCTGGATAGGAGAGCAAAAGACGGGTCAATTTTGATAAAGAAATGGCTCTTGGAGACTCTGCAGCATGAGAATGTGAAGCTTAACTTAAAAGGTCGGTCTGGGGTTTTGTCTGCTTCAGAGCTTCACTCGGTGCTTGAAAGACTGGCTCAAAATCAGATGTCTATAATTCGGAACAAGAGTATTATTCAATTAGCATTAGCTGCTGAAATTGCACTAGGTGAGCCTCATAGTTCACACTGGGATGCATTGGTCAATGCTGAGAAGATATTGAGCATAACTTCTCTGGACAGTACTCAAAGCCTCTCAAGCCAAATACGTGATTTTATCAATACAAGCATAGTAAAATCCGATGAACAAGATAAAAGGTTCCAACCAGCTCCGAGTCTTCTCTCTTTTCAAGATGCATTGCTTTTGTCAATGATTGGGTTTATTCTAGCTGGGGAAAGCTTTCCAACATCCGCATCTAGTGGGCCTTTCTCTTGGGAAGAGGAGCATTCCCTAAAAGATGCTGTAGTGGATGCAATTATGGAAAATCCATCTTTTGCGAATCTTCATTTCCTACACGGTCTATCTAAGGAATTTTCTGCCAAGCTCAATAAGGAGAAGGATGCTTTTGCCAAGTCACCAAACATTGATGACTTTGATGATCAATGGGGTAGCTGGGATGATGAAGATACTGATAACCAAGATGATCAAGCATACGGTGACATGCAGCTCAAACTAGAGTTAAGAGATAGGGTTGACCAGCTTTTCAAAATTTTCAATAAGTTATCTAGTTCTAAGAGGAGAAACTCAGTTCTTCAAGAATGGTCGGTTGCATCTAGTAAATATGGCACCGATATGGACACACGGAAGGGTTTGCTTTATAAGCTTCTAACTACATTGTTAGCTAAACATGAGATTCCTGGACTTCAATATCATTCGTCTGCAGTAGGGCGTCTTTTGAAGAGTGGGTTTGGTAGGTTTGGGCTTGGACAGGTGGGTCTTTAGTTTTATGCTTTTAAAGCATTTTCCAATAATTTATCTGAATTAACTTTTAGGATCAATCTCTTCTCAGGCTAAGCCGACTTTTGGAGATCAAAGTGTTCTTCTTGTTTTTGTCGTAGGGGGCATCAACAGTCTTGAGGTATTATTCTTTCTTTCTTCCTTCCTCACTTGATAGTCATTATCCTCCTATTTGCCGAGTAATTAAGATTTCTTGAATTCGTCCTTGAGCATGCTTGGTATTTCCACTGTCATTATTTTTGCTGGTTATGAGGTGCTTTTCAATGGGATCCTTCCAACAAAACTGCTCTTGTTGAACCTTAAAACAATTTCTGGTCTTAGAACTATATCTTGGTTTTCAATTTTACTCTTTCTATTTTCCCTGGGCATGATTAACACTATTATGAAGAAACTGGATTCGACAAAGGAAGATGCTATCTTCTTTTCAGTTTCTTCACAGCAAGTATTCGTTTTCTCAAATAGTCCACACACAATCAGTGGCAATTTTAATCCTGTTAAAGTAGATTATTTCCATAATTCTTATTTTCTTAAACTTGCAAGGTTCGGGAAGCTATGGAAGCAGTTGCAGAGTATGGCAGACCTGACGTGGAGTTGATTATTGGTGGCACAACTTTGCTGACACCAAGTGACATGTTCGATTTGCTCTTGGGCTCATCCAGCTACATCTGATTTCTGGAAGCAGTATATAATTCAAAATCTGGGTCTCTTTCTCCCGTTTGAGATAAACTAGTTGCTTCTCTTTGGAACAAGGAATGAAGCTTCTTCTCTCTCCAAGTTGACTTCCTGATGCTGTTTTTTTGACTATTTATGCATAGAATCACCGGCTTTCTTCAATTAAGTTCCTTCAGCCACAGGATTACCACAAAAGGATTGACAGGAGATCTCGATTACAAGCACCCAGGAGAAAGATGCTACGTTCGTTCAAGGAAGCTGTCTAAAGAGACTTGACTTCCGGTGAAGCTCTAACCAGTGTCATGGAATTATCTTGATGTGGTAACTCACATGTGGACGACACAAAGCAAGTTGCCCTTCATGAAGCAAGCGAATTAAGTCGGAGAAGCTTTTTCGGGGAACCCATTTTGCTTATCTTTGTGCAATTAGAACGGTCATTCCCAAATGCAAAAGCTACCAAGTGTTGCTTGCCTCATCCAGAACGTACTAAAGGGTGTATCATACAGTTGTTTGGAAAAGTTTAGATGATTCTTTAAATCAAATGACTTCGTGTTTTCAATTCCATGCTTAAGTTCAGTGATGATTGTTTTGTTGCCACTTTGGACGTCGATTGTAACTTTTGGCTTCTAAAGCCAACCCTGCGGCATCATTATCCTCACAATGGATATGATTCGACTTATTGCTTGTATAAGATCAATGTGTTAGCATCATCTAATTATAACAGCAAACAGACACCAGATGAACATCTGATGCAGATATGCTCCAAGCATATAAGTTCTTCCATGTTTCGGCCATTTAATTTGAATTATGTGATTTTTAACTACATGTTTGTATCGCTGCAGAAAAGGAAATATAAGAAAGAGGAAGGACAAAGGCAAAGGACATGGTCTCTGCGCACAACACACGTTGTTTTTGGTGGCTCACACGTTTCTTCCTTTCTTTCTTATTTTACTAGTCTTTCTTTCTCTCTTTCTTTCCTTCTTTCTTAGAGTTGACTATAAGAAACCATGGAACAATGGAACTGGATGTTAAACCTTCTCCACCTTTATATAATAACCATGGAACTGGATCCTCTCTACTCTTTGTATATAAATGATATGAACTCTTATGGCTTTGGATCAGAATCTGCTTGCTTGACCATTTCTTCAAGGCTAAAGGAGGAAGAAAAATGACTTGTGGGGAGAGAGCCTTTCTGTGCGGGGTGGTTAAACTCCTTGACCTTGCTTGCCATCATCACAAACTTTATGATAAACTAATTACTATTATGTGCTGTAGTGATAAACTTCAACCACTGTGCATTTGATACCCCCCATCTATTATCAAGGAAGAATCTTATGTTATTTTCTCTGTGGAGGAGTCATTCATTGTCATCAGGAATGCATCCATTAAATTCAAATGCCTTCATATTGAAATTATCAAAAGTTTTCAATATGCTCTTCTAACCGGCTATTTCTACTTGTTTTATTAGGAGAGACGATGCCCCCTCCCTGCAGAGGAACATGATCTCCAAAAAGAAACAATAAGCTTGCAGGGAGAAATTGCCACAGATCATCTCATCAATCACACACCCATGGATGAGAACAAGCTCAAAGGCTATACTTCCTCGTTGACTATATCTACAGGAGTTCAAGAGTCGTATTAAAATCCCCGGAGTTGAAACTGTCAACCATTTTGATTCCAGTGCGTGGTCGCCATGCCATGCCATTCATGTCGCAATTAAACCATTAAATAAAGCTTCCAAATTTGAAGAACATGGACAGGAGAGAGGAGACTGGAGAGGAAGCTTCTTCTTCCTGATGATGACCTCCAACCATGTCTATCTAGGGTTCATCCCCAGTTCCCACCTATATTTCCTGTTCCTTCCAAATTGAGGCATATCAATCAGCACTTCTCTAAAGCATTCTTCAGAGGAAGGAAGAAACCGAAATAGCCATGTTCAACTACGGCGTGCATGGAAAGCATGCCAAGGCGGAGTCGGAGACGACGAGCATTTCGCTGTCATCTCCCCCTCGTTCACCTCTCCGGCCGGCTTACTACGTCCAGAGCCCGGTGGCCACGTCGCATCACTCCACGCCGGTGCGATCCCCGCCGCGCTACCACAGCGAGCGTTCCTGGGAATCGTCCACCAGTCGCTTCCCCGGCGGCGGCGGCGTCGTCGGCGTCGGAGCGATGAGGATGGCCCAGCACAGGGACGACATGGCATGGCAGGACCGCGCGGCGATCGAGGAGGAGAATCTGCTCCAAGGACCGGGCGAGGAGGACCAGAAGAAAATACCTCGGAGGTTCTACGTTCTCGGCTTCTTCCTGATCTTTCTTCTTCTCTTCTTCCTCTTCGCGCTCATCCTGTGGGGCGCCAGCCGCCATGAGAGCCCCCAGATCACCGTGAACGTGAGTGAGGCATTTCGTCGAACACTCGCTCGGATGCCCCCACGGAAGGGAAGCATGCTAATTTGGGAGGGTTCCTGTTCATTGCAGAGCATCACGATCGAGGATTTCAACGTGCAGGCCGGCACCGATTCCTCCCTCGTCCCGACCGATCTGGCGACCATGAACTCGACGGTGCGGATGACGTACCGAAACACCGGCAGCTTCTTCGGCGTGCACGTGACGGCGACGCCGGTGCTCCTCAACTTCTACCAGCTCACGATCGCCAGCGGAAACGTGAGCCCTCCGCGGCCTCATCGATCGATCCGTCTCGAAAAAAAAAAAGGCCTTCGTTTTGAATGATGATTTTTTTGCGGCGTTGGCCTCTCTTCTGCAGATGGATTACTTCTACCAGCCGCGGAAGAGCGAGAGGAAGGTGGCGGTGGCGGTGACGAGCAACAAGGTGCCGCTGTACGGCGGCGGCTCGAGCCTGAGCAGCAAGCCGAACAGCCCGCCGGTGAACCTGACGATGGCGTTCACGGTGAGGTCGAGGGCGTTCGTGCTGGGGAAGCTCGTGAAGCCAAAGTTCTACAACAGGGTGGAGTGCAGCGTGGTGATGGATCAGAGCATGTTGAAGAAGGCGGTCTCTCTCAAGAACTCCTGCCATTATACCTGACTGAAACCGCCCGCACCTATTCATTCTTCAACCAGAAGAAGAAGAAGAAGAAGCCGTAATTTACCCCTTTTTATTCTTTTACCCCTTTCTTCTCCACGTTATATATATACACACACACACAGAGTCATACACTTATATTGCTATTTTTTTAGCAAATAAATTGTTATTTCAGCAAGTTTTTTAACTTAAAGTGCTGGGCAGAAACCAAAAAAAAGGTAAATAATAAAATTTATAAATATTTTATCAAAAATGTCCAAAATTGTATTTAAGAATATTGGCACATTTTTTCGCACTAATAACTTCGTCTTACCTAATTAAATTGGAAAGTGTAACACCCATCAATTTAATTTTAGCAGCTCATATCCGACGATGCCTTGCTTGACAATTAACCAGTTCAGAAATAATAATAATATCTACCCTCAGTAGGAACCATTTATTTTATACGCAAGAATGGACTTTTTGCAAGGTAGACTGTTCCTCCATCACACCTTAATTTTTTTTATTTTAATTATTATTAAAATAAAAATATTATACATATTCTTAAGTCCAAAAAAAAAAGACTTGAACAGATGAAGGAGAACTAGTAAGTAGCATCCTAGCCATCAAAATACCTTACTCAGGTTGAACCTGAACCAAGCCTAACCTTTAGTTCGGCTATTTGGGGAATAAGTAGGATTGAACGGACTCCCTAAAATTATAACTCCAAACATTGCAGGCCCCTTAAATAGAAATTATTAAGGCCTCATCTTGGGCCTACTTTGTAGCCCAATTAGCAACCATTAAAATTATATTAACCATTAATTAATAATATAATGCACTTATTTGGGAATACATCCCGTTATAAAGAAAATTTAACCAGTTATTGTAAAATTTTTATGTATTTTGATGTTATAGGATTTTTCTAGTAATTTTTTAGAATATATAGATGAGGAGCTAAACATATAAACAACTAAGTTAAAAAAAATTCAGATAATATATAAAATATAAACAACTAAATTAATAATTAGTAAAAATAAAAAACTCAAACAGGATTAGAGCTCCTCAATAAATTTCACTTAGAAAAATTTAATAAATATAAATATATTTATACGAACAAATTTTTTTTGTCCTTGTCATTTCCACGTCATTGTTTAGCAATCAAACCATTTATAGCCTCTTTTTTTTTTTTTTTTTTTTTTGCCTTTGGGCAAAAGGTTATTCCTTTGGAAGCGTGTATATATTATTCTAATAATGGAGAATGCATAGCCACTGCTTTCACTTCATGCTGCGTGCCAATGGCTTCAATTATGCATTACCAACGTCTTATCCAACCCCCATCACATCTCTTCTTCAAAGATACTTTCTTTTTCCCTATCCTAAAATTTTTATCAATACCAATCAAAAAAGAAAAGTATGCCCATGAGTAGGTATGCTCCAATTAGGTGTTAAGTGGGGGAGTAGAATTTTTCCTTCAAGTCAATCAAAGAAAGTAAATAAATTCTCCTCCACTCGAAAAGAAATAAATATTAAATTTAGATATTAAGTAATAAATATATCTTAATTAAAAAATAATAATATTCCTATAGAAAAATACATACTATAGAAACGCATGTAATTAATTGATATCCTCAATTTTTTAAAAATAAGATTCTTATCTCTTATATACAAAAACATATGCTTTTCTGATTAGAATAATTAAATTTTATAAAAAATTATGATCAAATTAAAATAATTAAGTTTTACATAGATTTTTATATGTTTAATATTCTCAGTTTAATATATTAACTATATGATAGAAATATAATTATCTTTTAAATTTTTTTTAATAGACATCATAACTTAATTTTACAAGGTCTTAGCATTCTAATTAAAGAACTATATAAGAAAAATTGAAGCATCATATTCCCTGGAAAAAGAACTGAATAAGTCTATATATATATATATATATATATATAATGCAAGTAAAGATTCCTCCTCTCCTTGTTTTATTTTATTCTCCTAAGAAGCTAAAAAACTTAGAGGAAGAAGAAGAAAAAGCATTATCCTCTTCCTGCTGCAAAATGCTTTTGGATTCTTCAGGCCACTGGCTCAGCCGAAAGATATATGCAACAAAACATTCTCTTTCCTTAAAAAAACAGAACATACCAAAAACCAAAGTGTTTCCTAATTTTAATTACCTTTTAACTCTGCAAGAAAATTTTAAATAGTTTCTATTTTCTGCAACATCAAATCAATTTCCTTTTTTAAAAGCTATTCCAAGATAAGTTTAAACAAAAACAAAAACAAAAACAAAAAAAAACAAAAAACAAAAATGGGGAAAGAAGATGACAGTTAAAACTGGTCGCGATGGCAAATGGACAGCAGCCGCGTATTTATTTAAATATCTTAACAGGATTCCTTTCTTCGAGGATAAGGTCCAATCACAGCCGTCCATTCTCCCCCACCCCAAAATTATAAACCACCGAACGCGAACTCTCCACAGCAGCAGCCGAAGAAGAAGAAGTCGACCGAGGAGGAGGAGGAGGAGGAGGAGGAGGAGGAGGAGATGTCGCAGGGGGGGCGGCGGCAGACGGGGACGGTGGTCTGGTTCAGCAGCGTCAAGGGCTTCGGCTTCATCACCCCCGACGGCGGCGGGGAGGACCTCTTCGTCCACCAGAGCGCGATCCATGCCGACGGGTTCCGGGTCCTGTCCGAGGGCGACGCCGTCGAGTTCTCCGTGGATCGGGGCGACGACGGCCGCAGCAAGGCCGTCGAGGTCACTGGCCCCAATGGCTCCGCTCTTTCGCCCGGCGGCGGGAGGGGGAGCTATGGGGCCAGGGGGAGGGGCGGCGGATACGGGTACGGTGGTGGTGGATACGGGAGCGGTGGCGGGTATGGGCGAGGGTGGAGGGGCGGGGGGAGAGGCGGGAGGACGGGCGGTGGTTACGGCGGGGGTTCCGGAGGGTCTGGCGGGGGCGGCGTCGGCGGGGGGTATGGTGGTGCCGTTGGCCCTTGCTACACGTGTGGAAGAACCGGGCATTTGGCTAGGGATTGTAGACAGGGTGGAGGAGGCGGCGGTGGTGGAGGGAAGTATGGTGGCTACGGTGGCGGCGGCGGCGGCGGAGGAGGAGGTGGAGGAGGCTGCTACAATTGTGGAGAGCTTGGGCATTTTGCGAGAGATTGCCCCAACGAAGCGTGACATAAAAAAATGAAGAAATGGTGCTCATTCTCCTAAATAATACTCTCTTTTGCTGGGTATGTATTTTTCCCTTTCTCTTCCTTGGTGGGTTTTCTGGTTTTTGCTGATACTAATCCCAAATGATGTCCATGTCTTATATTGAGTTTAAGTATCCTGTATGTATCCCTAATCGTGCAACTAATGAAAGATATTATTTTCATAGCCTACTTGTTTACTGTGCAACCAAAGATTTGAAAACATTTCTACTTTGACTTAGATTTTTTGCAGATTTGCAAGATGCCCTGATAGATTCATGGGCTTGAAAACCAATTGAGGAATGTACAGTGGCTTCATAATCTTCTTACTGTACACAATATTCTGATGTTCTCAGCTTGGAAGTTAATGAAATATGTATTGTGTCCATGAGATTAGTGTCCCACTCAGTCACAATCAGTCAATTCTGCCAGTTTTGGTAGATTTTTCTTTGTGAGGAGAAAGGAGAAATAGTGGATAGTGGAAGGAAAGGGGTGGGGTTTCATTTGATCTTGGTTTATGCATTGAGAGCGTATGTCATGCATGTGAAGAAAGAGACTAAAGGGAAAGAATAAGAACAAAGAAAAGAGTGGAGAAGACAAGACGAGAGAAAATTAAACTGAAAAGAAAAAAAAAAGAGCAGAAAAGTTTTGGGATACATTGTTTTGCTGTCTGCAGGTATCACTATTGAAGGCGTTCTGGCTTCAAGTTCAAATTGAAATGGCCCATCCTACTGGAAATTCTACATATTGTGGCATCATTAGGGAAATCAAGCACCTTGACCTTTTGGTTGAGGAGCAGATTTGTTGATTGTTTCACTTGGAAATGTTCAAAAGGAGGGTGCTTTCCCTTCTATACTTGTAAAATTGCTATTGTATTTTATAGAAAGAGAGAATTTGATCAATTTCTCCAATGGATCTCTGCCCTGTGTCATACTCATTTCAACGTATCAACTTGTCATTTGGCTTATTTTGTTTACCTGTTGTTTATCAAGGACCGAAGAAAAAGATGGCCTCTTGATCTCAAGGGGCACGTTCGTATTCTCTATCTTCTATCATCTCACTGTTCATGTTCTTCAATAGTGCTCAAAGTTCTCCAAGAATGTATACCTTTCATTCCCTTTTATGCAGTCTAATCTCTTTCTTAAACTCTGGTTTTCTCCATTAAATCTAATTCTGTGTGTTATCAAGTTAGCAATAAGGCTTGCTCCAGAATAAACAAGTAAATCTGACTTCAGTGCATTTGCTTCCGAAAGCTAAATACCAAAAGGACACTGAAAAGGTTAAATCCTCTCCGATCACATTCTGTAACTAGAGGCATCCTGGAAAGGGAAGAATCAGATGTTGCAAGTGCGCATGCATGTGAAATTGTTGATTACCAATGAGTTTGAAGCCTTTCAGTGTCGTATCCTTGTAGCAGTTAGAAACGCTGAACAGATTCATTCATGCTTTTATTATCTTTCAGGGTCTGTTTCTATTCAGCTTCCACGGTAATGTGAAGGACCAGGTTTTTAATTGGTTCTTTGACACGAACAAGAAGGCACAAGATTCCATATCGAGGTTTTGATCTTGCTGTGTTTTGGCATCACATCAGGCATGTCATTTGTAAGATTCGTCACCATCAATTTGGCCATTTGTTCTGTGTCCGGATCAGAGCCTATCATGTTCAATCTTTTTATCTTCACTATTTTGTCAGAACCTTTCCAGGAGCCAGATTTAACATGAAAGCAGGATGCTATAAACTTTTAATATTATTTTATCAATGTTAATTTCAACTTAAGTTTTGCCTCTCTTTTTTTTTGTCATTTCAAGAAAAATAATTAAAGGGGATAATATTATTCATACTCCCATATTATTTAATTACAAACCTTTTTAATTTTTGAAATAATAATAAACTACTATTTAAATTTTACAATTTACACTAATGATTTTTATAATATTTTTCTTATGATCAATTACAATTATTTCCTACGTATATTAATTTATTCATATTAGCTATTATAATATTAATATTGATATTATAAAAAAAAATTCTCATTATTTTAAAAATCTATAAATCCAGTATACTTACTAGAGCATGAGATGATGAGTTCAATATAATAATACAATTACCTCTAATTAAAATACTTTTCACCAGTTCTATTTTTAATAAATAGTTCTCTACAAATTCTATTTTTAATAATAATAAAACTTTACCACAAGAAACAATTCACATCTTTGATTATAAATAACTACTAACTGTTTAATGTCTGTAGTTATTTATACAAGAAACTTTACCACAAGAACTATTTTTAATAAATAGTTCTCTACAAATTACGATCTGTTAAATTCTTTGTAACAGCTTCTTGACTTTAACAATATCCATTGTAACGGCTCAAATAACAATATAACGGGGAGGGAAGGCCGCACAATTACGTTTACGTCCTTTTCGTTCGTGTTCCTCGATTCGCTCTGTTGCGGGATTCCCCCATCCGGCCGTGGTAGATGGCGGCGGCGACGGCGTCGGGAGCTGGGGGTGTCGGCGGCGGTGGGGGGAAGGTGTCATTTAAGGTGATCCTGACATCCGATCCGAAGCTTCCCTTCAAAGTGTAAGCCTTCTTTGCTATCTCCGCGTATCTTCTTACGATTTCTACGGGGTTCCTTCATCCTGTAGTTTGTCCTCTTTTTTTTTTTTGAACGTTGAATCCGTCGATCTGATCTCAGTTTCAGCGTCCCGGAGGCGGCCCCCTTCACCGCAGTGCTAAAATTCGCCGCGGAGGAGTTTAAGGTTCCACCTCAGACCAGCGCCATCATCACCAATGGTATGTAAAATTTTCTGAGTGCGAAGTTGGATTTTGTCATAAGTTCATGATTGCCTCGGGACTTTTGGGCGTTTTGCCGGTTTAGCTTGTCAGGTTTGGTGATTCGTCCCTTCTACGTTCAAATGAATTGAAACTTTAATTTCGAATTCGACTTTTAGTTGAAATAGTCTGCTTGGATTTTCCTGCTTTGCTGTTGCTTAGATGGATCGAAAGGTAGTCATCGACAGATTTTTATGTCATAAATTTTTTTTTTCTGAAACAAATAAAAATCAGATAATTTTGTTTTTCTCGAACTTCTTGTTGGCATAATTAGTAAATTTTCACAGGATTTATTTGTATTGTACTTGCAATTTATGATTTCCCCTCCTTGCAGATGGTGTAGGTATTAATCCTCAGCAAAGTGCCGGTATGTCCCCAGTCCCTATATTCATTGTTTATCAATTACTACAGTTTTTGTAATAGTTGTTTCTCATCATAATTTTGTTTTAGTTATTGTTGGATAACTACAACTACCTTTTGATCTGTTTTTTGTCATCCTTTGATGTCTTTGGTCGAAATCAGATGTGTTGGGTTTGTGTTCTGGTGTTCGCATATCTTTTATTATCAGGATATCTAATTTGGGATTCTTGTGTAATTAGCTTGATACTATTTGCACCATAAAGGCAATAATTATTGTTAAGAATTCCAATTCTAGAATCCTACTCTTTTCATTTGGGAAATATATACAATCAGGAAGAATGCGACTTCTCTGTTAAATAATTATGCTGTCAAAGAGTTATGCTTTGATGCATTAACCATAAATTTGAGGGGATAACTTTGTGGTTTAACTATATATCTAGTCCTCCATGGCACGATACTATAGAAAAGACAGAGAGAATAGCTGAGGAATGTCCCATGGAACTTTGACTACTTTGTTTGTCATTGTTGTCTATCTGTATCGTTATTTGTAACATAACCTGTGCTCTTCTCCTCTCATATTATTTTATGCCAAGAGACACACGGAGAAGCTGCATAATTGACTATTTAATTGCACTTACTTGGGTAGTTGATCATGTTCTTATTTTGCACTTATAATTAAGTCAGAGTAAATAACACTACTTTGATTTGATATATTTTATTTGGATGTTGTTTGCAATTAAATTGAACTGGCAAACACCCACAATTGTTTTTGCATCATAAATGATAGCTTGTGATGTTTTGAGATGAAACAATCACTACATCAATTTGGCGTTTCAAAGATATCAAGGTTTCCATCATTTGATATGTGCAAATACCAGGCATCTAAAAATGGTTCAGTAAACAAATTTTTTTACTTAGCAGCCGTATTGACTTGGACCTTCTGAAGTTCAATTTGATTTCTTGAGATCTTAATTGTCTTTTCCTATTACATATATGTGATTCAAATTCATCACTTGATCATAAGTTTCTTCCATCTTGTTATGCTTTTACAGGCAATGTATTTCTGAAGCATGGCTCCGAGTTGCGTCTCATACCCCGGGATAGAGTTGGAAGGAACTTATCAGATGCTTAGTGCTACCATTTTCAGCGCTTCAGCGTCCTACTCTATAAATGTGCCTCATAACCTCTTGTTTAACCTCAATGTCCAATCTCACATGAGAGATTTGAATACATTGTAATACTTTTTGCCAGTGTGCTACTGCTACAGTATTCAACCTAATACTGTTTCGTATTGTCCTCCGTCCAAACCTGGTGAATACACCATGGACCTAATAAATTTAACCTTTAATACTTATTTTGTGCACCTACAAAGCCACTGTTCAAGTTTTCAGCAATTCAGATGGTGTTTCTATTTTCTTGGTTTCATCTTGTTAAGATCAAATATCCCTCAAGTAAGAGGGAAGCAAAGATCTATTTGCTTCATTTTTTAGAATCGTAGTATCTGCTAACTTCCAAGATGTCTTAATCTGCTTAGATTGGTACGGCTTGTTATCTTCATCAGTATAAACCATTAATTTGCTTTGATTTGCCCACTTCATTTGTTTATGCATTTTACATCCATACTTTAATTATATGTATTGACTGGCTCTAGCTCATCCTGAAAAGGCAGACCTAAATGCATGCGACCGTGCCTTTTTTTCTTGTCTACATTTTTGTAAGTATCTAAAAAAGCACTTCTTCCCATATGCCTTTCGTTGCATGCCGAAATCATTACAGTTTGGATGGTTTTGTAATAGTGTATATAGAATAAGTGCTCTCTGTGACTGTGAATAGTGAACAAAATGCATGTAATCATATGCTCAATTTGATCCATTACATGTTTTTCTTACTATATTGCTTCCGTAGCATGCTTTAGGTCCCTTTTTCTTTGTGTGTGTGACACAAACGATATCTTAGAATCATTGTAGTTGATGGGTTTTCAATTAGTATGAGCAATAATGTTCTGTGATTGTGATTAATTATTGATGCATTGATTTACACTTGCACAGGAGTTCAGGGAGGAGACAACTTTTATGTCACAGATCAACTCAACTTTGTTATACAAGTCTTAGTCTTTTGGATTAAGAAATAGGGCATTTAGAGGGGGGAAGGATAAAGAATTTTGTAAGAAACATATAAAGATGTTCCAAATTTTGCATGTTTCTGAGCTGTTGGTTCTTTCAACCAGTTGACCACTCTCGTTTGATGATGACTAACCTTGACTAGAAAGACTCACTTCAATTGAGCCTGGTGATGCTTCATGAACTGGTCCAGCATACAACAACAGATTTGATATCGGATTATAACACCATACACCATGCTGATTGCTGAGGAAAAACATGATTTTTTTTTGAAGGTTGAAGAGAAGTGTCATCATGACTCCTGACCAAGGAGCATCATTTCCCAGGAGTCTCCTCCAGGGGAAAAGGACCACACAGCATTGTCATTGTCTTGGTATGCATTCATGGGATTCATTAGTTTATCAATAATACTTGGGTTTGATGGATCACATACTGATCATTTTTTTTAAGAAGGAACTTTGGACCACTGATTCCTGGATTTGTTATGGATTTGATCAGATCTAATGTTAATTAATTCAGTCCAACCAAAGTTTATCTGGAGGAGGCTCCTCAGTACAAACAAAAAGGAGCCTCCCTTGCAGCTTCTTCCCCAATAATTTAAGGCAATATAGAAGAACCCGACGACGGAGAACAGGGAAGAATTCCCCTTCTCAAATGACGGAAGCAAGGAAGAAGAAGCGCCACCAATGCCGCAAAGGCAGCTCCAACTGCAAGCAGAAGACCTCTTCCCTGACGGCGGAGCAACCAGTTGGCTTCACCAAAACCATCACAACAAGTAGCAGCGAGGCAAGCGATGCTGCATCGTCTTGGACTTCCCTGCGAAACTTGTTCTCATGCAGGTATCAGCAAGGGACGCGAAGCATGAAGAAGAAGACGAAGAGGATGATGACGAAGAGCTGCCGCAAGTTCCGATGCTCTGTGTCGCTCTGCAGGACGAGCGACGGCTCGAGCTTCTCGACCCCGGAAAAGAAGAACAAGAAAGCGGATTCCAGGAGCAAATTTGATTCCTCCGGCAGATCCTTGAAAGCCCCTCGCAACGACATCAACGGAGCGAGTTCGACATCGTTTTCTTCGGCCTCATCGGCTGCTTCCATCACCGCTTCGTCTTCGTCTTCTTGGTCTTCCTCGTCTTCTTCTCTGGGAGCTTCTTTTGGGGCAATGCACTTGAGGGGGTTCTCCGGGTGCTTCGAATGCAATGTCCTTGCTGATCCCCTTTCCGGAGATCCTTCGATGAGGCTCACCATCAGCCCTTGCGCCGCCTGCGGAAAGATCTTCATCAAGCCCGAGGATTTGGAGCTCCACCTGATCGAAAGACACGCAGGTACATCTTTTTCTCTGGGACGCGCAGTTAGATTCGTTTTCCTTTTTCTCACTTCGAACCATGTTCTCTCAACGCAATCGCTCGCTCGCAGTATCTGAATTGGAGGAAGGCGACAGCAGCAGAAAAATCATCGAAATAATCTTCCGATCGAGCTGGCACAAGAGCCAAACTCCGGGACTCAAGATCGAGAGGATCCTCAAGGTCCAGAACACCCAGAAGACCATCTCAAGCTTCGAGGAGCACCGGGCTGCCATCAAAAGCCGCGCCCTCAAGCTGCAGGCGAAGAACTCGAGGTGCCTCGCCGACGGCAACGAGCTGCTCCGGTTCCACTCCACGGCGGCGGCGGCGGCGTGCGCCCTCCGCCGCCACGGATCCACCAGCCTCTGCAGCTCGACCGCCAGATGCGGCCTCTGCAGCGTTCTGCGAGGCGGATTCAAACCAGACGAGTTCGGGAAGATCCGAACGACGGCGACAAGCGGAGCCGCGCACCGAGCAGCAGCAGCAGCAGCAGCAGCTCGGATCTCATCAAGCGACGATGACGATGATAATCCGCAGAGGGCGATGCTGGTTTGCAGGGTGATCGCCGGGAGTGTGAAGAACGGCGAAGAAGCTGACGGCCAGGAGTGGTATGATTCGGCCGCCGGCGGAGCAGGAACCGGCGGCGCCAATGCAGATGAACTGTTCGTGTTTAGTCCCCGCGCGATTCTTCCCTGCTTTCTTGTGCTCTACAGAGGTTGATTAATTTTGCATTAAGTTAAATATCTGCCATCTCCTGTTCCACTATTTCTCTTAATCAATGAATTAAATATATCAAATATCTGCCCTTCTAAGTTTAACGGTAATTTTTTTTTAGAACTTACTAAGTTTAACGGTAATTGATCAAATAATTCTTTTAAATACAATTTAATTAAATTGATAGCTAAGTAATAATAATAATAATTTAATATATTTTAATTATATACAATAGATATTATAGTTTTTAATTTACAGTATAAGATTATTAATTATCATCAAAATTTAAAATTTTTGATAACGTTTTAAAAAACATCTCTCGCTTATTACTTATTAGTCGTTGAGCGGACGTGAAAAAAATGTTGCAGAGCAAAAGTTTTTATAGTTTCTAAAAGAGGAAGTATGATTTGCTATTAACCTAAAATTAATATGCATAACATAACCCAACACCTCCACCGATAAATATATCAATCGATAACCGCAGCAGTTCTGTAGAAAATAAAAGGGCTTTTCTGGATTTGATCTCGACTTCTCCTCCTCCT
Organism: Thalia dealbata; assembly: GCA_030544415.1. NCBI lineage: Eukaryota > Viridiplantae > Streptophyta > Magnoliopsida > Zingiberales > Marantaceae > Thalia > Thalia dealbata. The sequence goes on from CM060454.1 coordinate 3,239,218, forward strand.
CTTCCTCAAAAACACAATCGAGAGCAAAAGCTCGCAGGGTTTCTTCGGATCTCCTCCTCGATGTCCTCCTTCAGCGGTGATGAAACGGCTCCCTTCTTCGGCTTCCTCGGCGCCGCAGCCGCCCTCGTCTTCTCCTGTAATTGATCTCCCCCCCTGCATTCGTGTCGAAAACTCTCCATGCGTCTCGGTCGGGGTGATTTGATTTGGTCGGCTGGCTTGCAGGCATGGGAGCGGCGTACGGGACCGCGAAGAGCGGGGTCGGGGTGGCGTCCATGGGCGTGATGCGGCCGGAGCTCGTGATGAAGTCGATCGTGCCCGTGGTCATGGCCGGAGTGCTCGGGATCTACGGGTTGATCATCGCTGTGATCATAAGCACCGGGATTAACCCTAAGGCGAAGTCGTACTACCTCTTTGATGGATATGCTCATCTCTCCTCTGGGCTTGCTTGTGGTCTCGCTGGTCTATCTGCGGGCATGGCGATAGGGATCGTCGGCGATGCTGGTGTCAGGTATATGTATCTCTTTGGGTCAGGTCCATACGCATTGAGTACTAAGCCGCAGGTTAATTTTTGATGGTATTCGTTGGTTAGATTGAGACTTAATGCCAACTTTTCTAGCAGAATTAATTCCAATGTCTTGTCTGAGTTCAATATCGCAGCTCTTCCCTTAGTAATTGTATTAGAAATTAGAACTATCTCAGTTGACAGAAAGTATTTCACGTTATTTTTTTTCTCGGTAATTTACTATAATTTTTGGTATGGCTGGATCAGACTTTTGCTTTACTTTCTTGTTATCATTTATCACTTTATTTTGGATGCAGTTATTAGATTAAAGTGAATGAAATTGGATGACAGTGCTAACGGGAAAAAAAAAAACGGTAGTTAGTGAAAGTATTTTTTGTCAGTTGAAGTGTCAATAGGATGTGTTTGATCGTTTAATGTTTAGGTATTTTCATCCAGCAGGTGCCCTACCATATGGATCTAACAGTTGCATTTAGCTTTACTATCACTCACCAGTAGACTTAAGAGCTCGTCATGTGGAGTTGAGTGAAGACTATATTACCTTGGCTTTAAGTCGTAACCTTCACATTAATGTGATTGAAAGCTATTAGAGCATCTGTGTAATTGCAAATTCTTGGGGCCTAGAAATATCCTTAAATGTATCAGTGCTCCTCTATCTTTGTTCTTTCAAACTGTATAACTTGATTTATTTGTTTGTGCTTTGTTTGCCTCTTGTTGAGTCTATTATCGATGAGAAATCTAAAAGGTCAATGCCTATGTTAGAAGTCGACTTTTTCTAAATTCACTTAATTATGTAATTTGATATTTTCTTTTAACAATATCATTTTTTCCTTCTTCTATGAGCAGTATACTTTTGTACTGTGTAGCTAAATAAAGTTTTTTTATTCTTTTTGCTGCTTGTTATAACGAGCATGTCTTAGGATCTTATTGCTGTTTGCAAACTGGGTAATAGCATAAAGTCATTCAATGAAGTAATATCTTGTAGAGTGCATAGCAAAGAGCAAGACTCCAGATTCTGGAAGTTTGCGTTCTTTGCCATTTCTTTTATAATTAGAATCAATAATTTAAGGGATTATGTTTTGTATGATTTCAGGGCCAACGCACAGCAGCCAAAGCTCTTTGTGGGCATGATTCTTATTCTCATTTTTGCTGAAGCACTTGCGCTATATGGACTCATCGTCGGCATCATTCTATCCTCTCGTGCTGGTCAATCCAGAGCAGACTAATAGACACAGGCAATATGGATCCTTTATATGTTCATATTGAGCATAGCACTAACCACATTTCTGTTTAGGCTCATTTTGAATCCCTGCCTTGTCTCGGTATTAAGGAAAACTTAATTTATTTTACAATAATTCATTAACTGGTTTGTGATCTTACAAGGAATAACTGGATTGTCTATGGAGGTTTCAATGATAAACAATGCTGGATTCGGTTCCCCTGGTGAAGAGACTAATAAGCATACTTCATGTATGAGCATTTTAAGATGCTGTTTCTTCTAGCTTTGCTTTCTTGATGGGATGATCGACCAATGATTTAGAGAGTCAATATCCTCAATTGCTGATCACCTGTGGGGAAGTGCAAGGATGGGATGATTGACCATTAACTGAGAGTCAATGTGCTCAATTGCTCATCACCTCTTGGGGAAGAGTAGGGAGTTTCTGAACTAACGCAGCAGAGGGAGGCGACAAAAATTTAATGTCTTCAACTGAGACTCGACGTCAAGATAAAGAGAAGAGCTCGATAAAATGGGATTCTTTGTTTCTCCTTGTTCTGTGCTTGCCTTTTTCTTACATCATTCTTGCTGCACCTGAACAAGGAAGGGGAAAGATCTCGTTCATGCTGTTTGAACTGCACTGGTGAAGTCAGACTTGCTCAATTTGAATTCTTCGCGTGCCATCAACCCCAAGATAATATGAAAACCTTATAGAGAAAAATCCTTCTTTTTAAAAAATTTCATACTTTGAGAATGAGAACAATAAAGTATAATTTTATCTGACAATAAAAATAGTTGTTTTTTCTTGACCACGTCAATAATATGTATTTTATGCATTAAAAAAATATTGAGAAGCTATATATATATATTATTTTCAAAAAGATGATGATTGCAGAGTTTGAGGAAGAGAAGAACCTTATTGATAATACATATTATTTTCATTGGAGAGTTTATGTATTATACTTGGAAGAGAAGAACCTTAAGCAATAGTTTTTTCTCATATAGTAATTATAGTAATCTTTAGATGGGGATTATTTTATATTTAGGTTAGAGTATTAGTTCACGGAGTTATCTTATTTTATTTGTAAAAAAGTTATGTACAAATTAATTAAGTTAAATTATAAATTAATTTACATAATTTATTTTTTCATTAATATTTATAATTTAGAAAGATATTTTTTCTTTTCTTATTAATATTTCACCAGCGAGAATACTTCATCAAGAAATTGGAATAAGAGGCGATGGAGAAGGCGGCGGCGGCGGCGGCGGGCGATTCCTCCGCGGCGGCGAATCGGCCGCCGGAGATCGTCTGGAACGAGGAAAGAGAGAGGTTCGAGACAGAGGACGGAGAGGCCTTCCTCCAATACCACCTCAGGAGCCTCGACTCTCCCCACCAAGAAGAGAAAGGGAAGGGAGTGGCGGTGGCTGTGATGGACATGGTGCACACCTTCGTGCCGAGGAGCAAGCGCGGGTTGGGCCTCGCCGCCCACCTCTGCGACGCCGCCTTCGCCCACGCACAGCGCCACACCTTGCTCGTCCTCCCCACCTGTTCCTACATCTCGGTAACTTCTTCTTGCCCTACCTCTTGTTTTCTCTGATTGCTGCAATCTCATTCGTGTCCAAAGAGCTGATCTTTTCCCCTCCATAGTTGGTTGTAATTCGTGCTTACCTTAGGCCAGAAAGAAGGAATCTGCGTGTCGAATTCGATGGATATATGTTCTGTGTTCTCCTCAGATAAAAAACATTCAATGGATTAAAAAAAGGGGGTCTCTGTGCTCATGGACTATTTTCTTGATGCAAGTCTCGGTGTTCTGGCAGGATACGTATCTTCCTCGAAACCCTGCGTGGAATTCATTGGTGTACAATTGGGAGGCTAGATCATCTATGTGAACATCTCCTAAGAAATGTTTGAAAAATAAGGTATATCCTCCTCTACTTAAATTGGACTCTCTGTATTTGCTTCCTCAAGTTTTATGTGTGTGGGATACCTTCACCTGTATGATGTGCTATAATTTTTTTTAATTTAATGAATTCTGAACTTAAAACACTAATATCTAGTCTTACGCAGATAAGTGTGCAATTGATTGTAACAATCAAAAGAAAAATCACTTCTTCCTCTGATTTATTGCGTTGGTTTGTGTGAATATTTTTCTGTCTTCTTGCTATGAGAAATGTAGTACTTTCACCTAGTGGTTGCCTCTTCATATATCCAGGCCATTTACATGGCAGTGCTTCTCTGACGTAGGTTTTGAAATAATAACTGTTGTTGGGTTTCTGAAAAATACACTTAGTATTGCTTTTTTTGGATGTTGATGACAACATGTTGAGCGTGGTTTGGCATCTAAGTGAGCTATGCCTTCATTGTCCTCCTCATGAGCCATCACTTGACTTTTGCTTGTGTGTTTTATGTGATGCTTATTAGGTTTGCTCAAAGATGTTTATATATGATGTTTTAAGGTTCTGTCTGACATCAGTTTCTTCCGATCAAATGACCAGGTTCATTCGCCTTCTCCACCTGCGAGTTCTCATTCTTGGGTTAAAATAGTGGCCAGTTATCTGAACTCTTCAGCTTACTTCAAATGCCTAGACCAGGCTTGATGTTTCATTTGATGTTTCACTTCCCTACAAGGGCATTGTGCTCATCTTCACTAGTGTACTTTATTGGGCACATGAAACTATTATTATGATTGTACAGGTTATCTGATTGCCCTGATATGCTTCATCTGGTCTCAGTTTAAAAATTGAGGTTTAAGTAGCCCAATGGGTATATTACTTGTATGTTTACTGGTTTATTTCTATAATAGGCAGATCTGGGTATATTTGTTAATTTTGTGTATGACCATGAAATCTTGAGATCATTCAGTTGTGTTCTTCCGAAATGTGACATTTTTATCATTTACTGCCAACTTCATTATCAGGTTTTCGTCTCCTGCTATCAAAATCAAGGGCAATTCGCATGAATCACATGCCAACATTTATAAACTTAAAATAAAGGGCAAGATCTGTGATCTTAAAGCACCGCTTGCACAAAATGTTCTTCCAGCATCAGTGCTCCAAAAGCAGCATCACAAAATTATTCTACAAATACAATTGACCTGACAAACCAGGGAAATATTCCATTGGCATGGAAAAGAGACAGCTTTACAGTGATTTTTAATAGCTGCGAAGGTACATGCAAACATCTAAAGGCATATACATATATAGATATATACAAAAAAGGAGGAGCGCCAAGCAGTCAACGGATGGAAGAACAGACCACAAAGAGGTCAAAGTCATACGTACATTACAAACATCTGAACATTAGCCAGGCACGAAGTAGTCCATCTTATCAACAGGTAGATTCAACACTGATGTATCAGCCTGTAACATGCAGGTGCAAGTGATCGGTTAGCGTTAAGTTACTCCCTTCAGAATCTTAACTAACCTCGCGCAGGAAGCAGGTTGCAAAAGACATGATTCCTCTTAAAAGAAGCTACTAGTTATGAGTTTAAAGATCTAAATACAGCAAAGAGATCAAAACCCACATCTTACCTTTGTGAAGAACTAGGCAGGTTAAGCTCTCTCTACAGCTAGCTTGTCTACCTACAGCTAGCTTGTCTACCTACTTCACATAGATGAAGTTTCTAGGGCCATGGTTTTAGAATAAGTTAATACCTCAGCTTACCTATACATGATATGGCTGGTGTCACTCACTTTTTTCTTATGCGTATTTGACCCACATATAATGCCACCATGCACACCACATATAATGTGGTTGCTTTCAATAGAACAAGCAGACGGTCGGTCAAGCCAATCTTAGTTTATACCATTAAACAAACAACTGAGAGAAAAATGGATAGTAGCACCCAATTAATAAGCTTCAAAAAAGGCACCATCATCCACCTGCAGATGCTACAAGTAAGAATCTCTCCATGCTATTTGTGGTGCTTCGACTGGTATAAGTAGAGAGAGAGGACCACTACCTATTCGGTTATGGAGAGATTCAATGTAAAATTTTATGTACCATCCCTCATGGGCGTTAGTATTGATGTGAATCCTTTGTCAGACGAGCACATACCGCCAATATCAAGCTCGAAAACCATGGCTGGAGTAATGTTATCAATTATTAATGATTGTGGTTAGATATGCTCTGTTTATAACACAATGATTTAGCCAGTGGGAGCCTCATCCGCTAGGAAGTTAACATATTTGTTTCACATGATAATTTGCATGACTAGGAAGACTATGGCATTCATTTTGAGGTTTCAAGGAGATTGACTAAAAGTGTTCCATATCTCATATGACGTATATGTTTCCATATACATCACAATACCACAGATGTAACATAAGGCCAACCTTGTACCTTATAAAACCTTCTATATACTATTTAAGTGATCATCTTAAAACAGCAAGAAAAGAATTGCAGAAGAATTAAATGTAAATTACCAAATACAAAATCCAACTAAATTATGCAAGTAGGAAGAGTACCTCTTCAAATGGAACAAATACGAACGGTGTCAAACCCCTTCTGTGTGAAATAGCAGGCACATCTGGATCATGTGTCTCATCCTCTTCCCAACCTTCCACAACCCCCAGCATATCACCTCCATGGTTTTGTATTTCACTTTCATTTATACCAGTAGTAACAAGTTTCAACATATCAAGCCGATTGTTTGCCCCTGCAGTTGTACCTCTGAGTCTGAAAAGAAACAACAGTATAAAAATTCTTCAATAGGGGCTGCAAAGCAGGGGACAGAAGAGATCATGTTTTCGGCAACAAAAGTCATAAATATGAGTTTAAACCAAAGAATTAGCTCATTATAGTTATATAAAAAAAGCTAGTACAGTACCTAAGTCGCATCCTTAGTAAAGTATAGCGCAAGCCTGGGTATAATAGAGCAGTTTCGACCTACAAGTCAATAAGAAAAATAAATATACATAATAATACAACCACGTTGCATGCTACCAAGACACGGACATTTCGTACAATAAGCTTAAAAAATCATAGATTGCATTATACAAACCAGGTCCTCGGTTAAAATAAAGTCCCCTTTGAAGACACAATCAACCTTAGAAGCACGATTCATGCATTTGGCTACCTCTTTTACTTTTTGTGAAGAGATCTATTTGTCCATAATAATTGTGTCAGAAAACAACATTGTATAACAGAGAAAAACTATATAGCATAAAGTTCAAAACTAAAACCTTGTAGAGGAACTTCCCACTAGGATAGAATCTCAAGTAACGGAAGTAGCACACCTGCAAAGCAAATATAACATCAGTATTTGAATTAAGCAAACTAGTGAGACACTTTTTAAGTACACTATGAAGCAGTAACGACACATGTCATTGCACCAGTTAAAATTCTTAAAGAACATGTTCCTCATTGTGTAAATTATATTAAAATTTTAAATGGTGTATGCCCCATAGATACATGTAAAATGATGTTGGAAAGCTTCAGACAGTATCCGACCAAATGGAAATGATCAAAAAAATTAGAGAAAAATTTCATGCCATGGAGAAAAGATAAAACTATAAAAGATACATATTCATACCACATGGACAGGATTTGTAGTTTTCCACTCTGCAACCCCTGTGCGAATGTAGGTATTTCGGCTTACATAGAGACCTGATAAGGAACAAAAGCATTTATTATCCCTTATAGGACAGGCCAAACAACTCATAGACAAACTACAAGACAGTGAGGCAATGAAAGACTGATAAAAGGATCGAGGCAAGTATTTATGCATCACGATCTACTCAGTCCATAATAAATTTTTATGCATATCTACCATTTTTAATTGTATGTAATCCTCATGGAAGTACAATATCAAGATAAAAGTATAAAGGTAACCTGTTGCTGCTAGAAGAAAATATGATTCAAAGACGGCAATATGCAACCATCATTTTCAATTCTTGGCCTCATAACCCAATTTTACTCCATGAACCACTGTATTTACCATTTTTGGACATTGTATGGTAACCATCATACAAGCACAATATCAACCCAAATCTTTATAGGTAAGTTGCTGCAGCCAGAGATATCATAATACAAAGAATTTAGTATGTACCATCATTTCGAATTCTTGGCCTCATAAGCCACATTTTCCTCCAGGAACCATCGTACAAAGACCAAACGATATTGTAATTTGTCTCTAATCCAGAACTCTTCATAAGCAGGGGTCAGTATAAGTTAGTAACAGAATCATGAGCAACATATGGACTACAATCTATTTCTGAATCATGGTTTACCTGCCAGATTTTTAGGCAAGCATTATGCCACAAGCTAGGATTTCGGACGGTATATCTCCACTTCCGACAGACGCATGCAGCCCTCCCCAAGGTGTAAGGGCTCATTCGTGTAAAAACCTATTTATGAGCATGAATAAGTGATTTGAGTGCCAAAATTATTTTTACAATGTGTTCAAGCAACTGTTTCAGAAATATGGACTTAATTATAAGGTTGAAAAGAACTGAAAAAGATGCCAAGAACTGATACAAGAACTAGCCATCCACCAAGTATAAACAATGTCATTCAATCCCTTGAAGCATTTGTAAGTTAATGAAAATTATTATATCACTCATATTGCTGGCATTGCCAATGAGAAATGATATACATTTCATAATCTGCCTATTCAATATGCTTTTATTTTGTTGTCTAGAGGCAAACAAAAACTACAAAACAGCACAGCATATCCTTACTAGTGCAATTTACCCACCATTTAGCTAAGGCATTAAACAGTACCTCAAAGAGCAATTCATCTGGCAAAGAACGATGTATTAAAGCAGGGTCAATGAAAGGTTTACTGCTGACACTTCCAAATGGAGCAACAGGTCGGACCCTATTCCCATAAAGATCTGATCATAGAAACAAGAAAGTTAAGACCAAACAACACAATAGGATTTAATTATATCACTGACTTCAATTAGTGAATCACAAAAACCGTGAACCAGATAATAGATTAAGGGCATCGTGTGAAAAAATTAAAAGGAAGGAATGCGAAGAGGTAGGTGGTAAGACCTAGATGCCATACTTACTTAGCCAAGGTCTCTCTGTTCCAATGAATTGCATCGTCTTCAGATGAGAGAACGGACCAAGTTCAGAAGGAAGAGAAATGGAGATGTCTGCAAAAATCACATTGTAGAAGTCTTTAGTAATAGATCACGAGTTTGAGATTATGGTCTGAGTGTGGGAAAGAATAAAAAACTGAACTGAACTTCAAAAGATGGTAAAACAAAAGGATACTCCTACAGAAGCATACAGCCCCACACACAGATAGTTAATATTTTTAGTGAGAGAAATAACCTTTTTTTACTCACAGAAGTATAGAATCTATAAACCAAATCCTCCATTTTGATTAAAGAGTAAGTTTCTTAATCAATCGACCACAGATGCAGGGTCCTAAAAGCATATTGCCCCAACATAAACGAACAAGCACTTCTTTGGGCAATTTGGCTAGAAAGGAATGCTACGGTCTTCCAAAACCAATCATGGGATCCATACAAGCTCAAGACCCTTTGGCTTGGAGCACTGAAAACGTGGCGTAGAAGACTTAAGTTGTCGGAATGCAGCCGGTTACACAACCTTATTGGTGGTCAGCTTAGTGAGGCATCATACCAGCCTACTGCACCTTATGCTGCGGCACCCAGCAAATTCGATTGATAAGGATACTGGACGTGCTATGGCGAGTATGTTCAGTATCCTAAATATTGATGAACAATGATAGTATTTTGCTTTCTGCAACATACTTTAAGTTGATTTAAATTCTATCTCCTTTCATCAATAAAAGGAGGCAGCATACAATGATAAGCGAATGATCCAAAGAAATGACACTGAAAACACCGGAAGATGCATTGGATCATACTTCCTAGAGAATAAAATTCACGATAACATGAGAATGATCTCTGTCGTCGTATCATCAGCAAAATACAAAATAGGCAGGAGACAAGCAATACCTAATTCCATGATCGAAATTTTCTAGTGGGGGTAATTCAAACCCCCAACAAAAAAGTCCATTTTGACCAAACAGATTCACGAAAATCAAACAATAAACAATATCTTTCAACCCAAAAAGCAGCTGAATCGAAATCCCAGATCCTTTCACCAATCTCGCAGGCCTAGAAATTTCCATCCCGGAATCATGAAAATTATCCAAATTCAACAAAGAAAAAGGAGAATTCACCTGACGCCATTCCGGAATCGGCAACCGAGGAAGGTTTTCGAAGGCGAGAGGACGAATGATAGAATCGGAGAGGAGAAGAGGAGAGAGAGAGAGAGAGAGAGAGAGAGAGAGAGGCTCCCTTGGCAGTATACTTAACCGGAATCGAAGCCGTTGGATTTTCCACAGACGGTCTGGATTCGCTGGGATTCAAACGTACTCGTTCTCTAGAACCATCGGCCGGAGCCATCGAAAGCGTACCTTGACATCGATCACAGCCGTTGAAAAAGAGGAAGCCGTGAGCTTTTGCAGCCACACAATGAAACGGATCCGTGGATCTGTACCCGGTTAGAGAAAAACCCGATCCACCATCCGTTGTAGTCTCCGTCTTGATAAAATTCAATATTAAATTTTTTTAAAAAAATTGACAGATCCACACATACAGTAATTATTTTAAAAAATTATTATTATAAGAAAATGTCATGTAAGTTCAATTCGGAAGAGTTATGTTTCTTTTAATTATAAATTTGAGATCTCAGGAGGATTACTAAAAGTTATTAAAATTTTAATAAGAATTTTTTTAGAACATATCTAATTATTGAGAATTTTATCAGTACTTTAATAGAAGATATTTTTCCTACATTTTCTTTTTCTGTGATCCCGTTTTCTTTCTCCAGCATTAATAAAATTGTATTAAAAATAGCTAATATTTTTAAATAAATATTTAATTACCGAAAATGATAAATGTAATTAGGAGGAGGACATGGATAGACTACTTGCCATTATAAAGTCTACAATGACATCGCAATTAATGTTTAATAAATTTCTCACTAGAAATTGATAAGATAACTAATCTTTTAAATCAATACATCTTTTTCAAAAAAAGGATAAATCTCATCATTTAGTTTTTTTTTATTTTTTTCATTCTTTCATTTTCATAATTATCCCCTTACTTTTAGAAAATGTTAATAAAAAAAAGACACAAGATAACAAAATAACGTACTCATATAATAATGACTGACCCACCACCATGTTAAAGTAACACTCAAAATGAAATCTTTCGTTAACTTTAAGCTAAATTACCATTCCATGATACTTAAAGATTGTTTGGTGAAAAAAAATTGTATCTTATTTTTCTCTTACTAAATCACCCCTAAAGTAAATAAAAATAAAAATATATCATCTTAGCAGATAATGTATTTTACACAGCTAATAATCAAAGCACATTTGATTAGTGAAAATTAAATTATTATTTCTGTTGAAAAATATCAATAAATAATATATTTGTCAACGATATGCAATTTAATAATAATAATAATAATATTGCATATATAATTAATTAGCATCAAGTCAAAGTCTTGTGCTGCTCTAAAACTGGAACAGTTTTTTTTTTTTTTTGTCTTCCATAAAATTATTTTTTGTTCGTATCTGCTAAACACATCCCTCGCGATTCCTGCACACCTCGCAGTTACCTGACGTGGAAGCGGACCCCGCAGTGGGTCCCTTTCCGGAACCCAACCATGCGGCGGGTAGGAATACATTTACTTGGCGTTGGGAGGCGGCGTGGAGGAGTAAAAAAGTATTGGTGGTCGCGTCGCCATCGTCCACCTCACACGTACCTCGAGCACAACAGGACCGGAGGAGAGGGCCCCACGCGGGTCCCATGCGGAACGCCCAACCACGGGGCGGGTAAGGAGTTGGCTTACTAACGCGCGGAAGACGGCGGGAATAAGAGAGAACGTATTCATCGTCACGTGCCGCCGTACCCGCTTCTCTCAGCAGTCCACCCCACGGAGGGACGAGCGTTCCAAATATAAATTTATCCCTCCTCCTCCTCCTCCTCTTCCATGGACGGAGTAATCCTCGAGCTCCAGTTCCTCCCGCCTGCGCACGCTTTCGCCACCTTCTCCGTCTTCGTCCTCGGGTGGGAGAGGTAGACGATGGAGAAGTACGAGCTGGTGAAGGATCTCGGGTCTGGGAACTTCGGCGTTGCGCGGTTGATGAGGAACAAGGAGACGGGAGAGCTCGTCGCCATGAAGTACATCCCCAGAGGTCCGAAGGTTGGATCTTTTCTCCTTCTATTTTGGGGGTGGGTGGGACTTTTTTTTTTGTTTGTTGTTGTTCTTTTGCCCTTCTCCGTCGACGTGATTCGGGGCGGACGACGTCGTCTGCGTTTTGGGTTTTGCAGATCAATGAGAATGTCGCGAGGGAGATCATCAATCATCGGTCGCTTTGTCACCCCAACATTATCCGATTCAAAGAGGTAAAGAAAAAGTAAAACTTTTCGGCGCAGAGAAAACCGTGGTTTATTTAGTTGCGTCTTCTGCTGCTGCTGCTGCGGCGGCGGCGTAGGGTTCTAATAAAAAAGAAATGGGGGTTTCTCTTGGTTGTTTGACTGCGTTAGGTGGTCTTGACGCCCACGCATCTGGCGATCGTCATGGAGTACGCTGCCGGCGGAGAGCTCTTCGAGCGCATTTGCCATGCGGGACGATTCAGCGAAGACGAGGTTTCTTTTTTTCATCCCCCTGATCCTTAACTCTTCATCCGCGCCTATTCTCTTCTCTGATTAATTCCTTCGACAACGTTCGCCTTGGAATCGCGCTCTCCGTTGCAGGCGAGATTTTTCTTTCAGCAGCTCATCTCCGGCGTCAGCTACTGCCATTTCATGGTAAAACCCCCATTTTTTCCTTTTAGATCATGGAAAAGAAAAGTGATCTTACTCTGAAGTCATTGACAAAACCGATGCTCTCGCTTCAGCAAATTTGTCACCGCGATCTAAAATTGGAGAACACCTTGCTCGACGGTAGCCCGGCCCCGCGCCTCAAGATCTGCGACTTCGGCTACTCCAAGGTCATCCATCTTGATTTCTTTCCCCTGCCACTTCAACCCAATCCCATTTGCAACTCACTCAACTCTGGATTAAAAAAAAAATCCTCTCTTTTCTGGGTTTTCTTGATCTCCACGCAAGAACAGTCGTCGTTGCTTCACTCTCGGCCCAAGTCGGCGGTGGGAACGCCCGCCTATATCGCCCCCGAAGTCCTCTCACGGCGCGAGTACGACGGCAAGGTCAGCTTCACAATTTTATATTCATCACTATCTCTTTCTTCAACCGCTGCTCTGTCTCCGGATTTGGATGTGGACGAAGACTTGGTACAATTTTTTTTTCAAGCATTATATAGCGGTTGGTAAAACCGTGCTGGGGGCCCCTCTTGGTGGCTGCCATTGTGGAATTTTTGGGAGACCATGACTCGTGCGGAACATGGAACATGACATATGGAGCATGGAGCATATTTTCTAGAAATAACTCTGTCTCCGATTTATAAATACCCCAATGAATTGCATGCACTCTAATAACTATTCTTGCTCGTGAGTATTAAATATTAACAGTAATTTAGGTTTGCATGTTAGAATATTTATTTCTGTCTAACAAAAGATGAAAGAGTCCCTTGGACCACAAGAAAAAGAATCTAATTTTTTGTATTGGTTTCTCGATCAAGTCTAGCTGCATGCATTCTCTTTCTGCTTGATTTTTCTTTTAGGAAGTAACTGAGCTGCTATCATGATGGACCACCATTTTTAAGTGATCTCAGAAAAATTCACTATCATGATGGAGAGTGTGATCTTTCTAGATAGACAGACAGTAGAATTTTGCATTGAAATTTGACAGAAAGATCTCCTTTTTCTAAAGCTTACACCTCCTTATGCACTTTGATTGCTTGCAACTTGCAAGAGGGGAGATTTCTCCTGAACTTAGAATCAGAAGAGGAATGTGATATCAGAAAACAATCATTTTTCCAGTTTCCCGAAAACTGACCTTTTACATTCATTTTCTTTCTAAATCTGTCTTGCTTGTTATCCTTAGAACTTGCTAAAGATGGTGGATTTAATGTGCAGATGGCTGATGTGTGGTCATCCGGGGTGACGCTTTATGTGATGCTTGTAGGAGCATACCCGTTTGAAGACCCCAATGATCCCAAGAATTTTAAGATGACAATGGCGGTAGAACATCTTCTCATCCACCATGTTCTTTGTTGTTTTCCTCTCTCAATCAAATAATTAATTCTACTAGACTCAATGGAAGAAGCAGCAAGTTTGATGTCCTTTGGTTGGCTTGCAGAGAATTGTATCAGCACAGTACAAAATCCCAGAATATGTTCATATTTCTCAGGAATGCAGGCAACTCGTCTCCAGGATCCTTGTTGCAGATCCATGCAAGGCAATTAAATTGTTCTTCGGATCTCATAATTGAATTCTGTGTGGTTGCATAGTGTTTCTGAAGAACTTGACTTGGTTTGTCTTTGTGTATAGAGGATAACAATAAGGGAAATAAGGAACAACCCCTGGTTCTTGAAGAACTTGCCCAGGGAGCTGACAGAAGTGGCTCAAGCGGTGTACTACAATAAGGATACTAACACTAAGGGGCCTTCTTACTCTCTTCAAAATGTGGAGGAGATAATGAAGATTGTGGAACAGGCAAGACAATCGCCATTGACATCCTTGTTGAGCTTCAACTGGACCAAGGAAGAAGAGCTGGAGGTCGGCAAGCAGGAGGCAGCAGTGATGGAAGACGAAGAGGAAGAAGATGAGTATGACAGAAGGGTCAAGGAAGTCCATGCCAGTGGAGAGTTTATGCAACTAGTTCATTAGAAGCAATAAAGAAAGTGAGAGAGTGTAAACAGTACCTCTTTCTCACATCCTATTTGAAACTTATATAACATTTTATTTTTCAAATTCAATGTTATTTAATTCCATATTTGTAGCACAATCAAATAAAAAAAGGAACAGCTTGTAAATTATCAATGCCAATAAAATTTCCTTTGACCCCAATGAGTATAAATTATTCCGATGCACATAATAAGAATGTTTTTAAACTCCGTTTAAATATTGATAGTATGTAAGAAAACAAAAAGGGTGAGTGTAGGTATTTCTGAGCATAACAATAGTAAGCAGGTAGCAAAAGCAGCTAATAACTTGTATTCCATCAGACAAGTGTATTCTTAATACAAACTGTAAACTTATGCAGACATAATAAAGCAGACCAAGCATGGCCGGGAATTGGAGCTTCCAACTACATTTATCATCTCCTACCTTGAAGAGGAAGAGTAATCAAAATCCACAGAACTCATGAAAAATAGGTCATCATGCATATTTGGGTTTCTCAGTAGCTGTAGTTCTTGACGTACATCCCCTTTTTGGCTTCTGCAGACTCGCCATCGCCTGTGTACTTGCCAAGTTGAGCGAGCGAGTTAGCGCTGGCCCTTAGGAGGAGGGAATCTTGTGCCGCCTTTACGTTCTCTGGTCTGCCTCCCCATGTCTTGAGGCAGGTGTTCTGCAAAGCTCTAGCGTAAGAGAAGGAGACATGCCAAGGGTTGGCACTCTGGTTCATGGCATTCAGGTTCAGGGTTGCCTCCACCTCTGACTGTCCACCAGAAAGGAACTGCGTGCCAAATCATTCAAAAGTGGGTCAGCATCTGTCATCATTCAGTCCAAACTGAATACTAATCTATCAGCACCAAGTTAATAATCACTCATTTACTAACACAAACGTCCTCTCACAATCAGAGAGATTAATTCATCAAACAAAAGTAAGACTAGTCGCATAATCCAATATGGGATGACTCAAATACACAAGGCCTATGAAGTCTCATCTACTATACAGAAACATTCTTTCACGACTGTTGTTAGACTAAATTAGGGTATTAAGACAGTAATCCATGGTTGCTTGCATTAGAGAATTCAATAAAATGAAATTTTCCCAGAGAAGTGTACATACCATAATGCCCGGAACAGCAGGTGGGATTCTTCTGTGGAGGAGCTTCAGGGTGTACTCAGCAACTTGCTGTGGTGAGGCCCTCTCTTTGCATTCAGCTCCAGGGGTGACCATGCTTGGTTTGAGGAGGATGCCTTCAAACATGACATTGTTCTCAGCCAAGTAGAAGAATACCTCAGCCCACACTTTCTGAGCAACCTCGAAGGTCCTGTCAATTCCATGCTCTCCATCAAGCAGTATCTCAGGCTCGACAATTGGAACCAATCCATTGTCCTGCAAACCGATTGAGACGAGAAATTGAGGTTGCATTGTGTTAGTAACATGCGGCTAACTCAAATCTATTTAGCATAATCTCATACTGACGAAAAAGTAATGAAACAGAAACGAGATGTACTTGAGCAATGGCGGCATATCGAGCCAAACCCCAAGCAGCTTCCTTCACTGCAAGAGCAGACGGGCCGTTTGGAATGCTGACCACTGTGCGCCTGCAATAAACTCGATAAAATTAACCAAGTCCTAATAAAACCTGTGTAAGGAATATAAACCCCCTATACTGAGATGGTTTTCATTACCATTTAGCAAAGCGGGCACCCTGTTGATAGTATGCTGCACATCTGGATGCAAGGCCATCCAAACCTTGGCACCAAGATTCATCATTTGATCCAGTAAGTGGCACCAAACCCTGAGAATTGAATAGAAGTCAAAAATCAAATCTACTAATCTCCTACCAAAAACAATAGGAAATTAAACTAAGCCTTTATATACCTCAAAAGCACATATAGGACTCATAGATAGACGCATTAAAGGTTGCTACAATTCATTTCTTTAAAAAAAGAATTAATAGGAGTCATCTCATAACCAAAACAGAAGGAATGAAAACAAATGTTTCTTGTCTTTGAAGTTTGAAGATCCTTCAGAAAGCTTTTCTTCTTTAAATTATTTGCGAGAGATCTTATGGAGGTGTTCAGTTTTTATTTTAAGCCTTATAATCTCTTACTTTGTGTTCGATGACCAATCCTTATTACTATGTTTTCTTAGCCATGTTTCTTGATATACCTAAAATACTGGCCATATATAATTTTGTTTTCATCCAAAGTCGGCGATCGAAATATAGTTAAGAAGAAGTTAACAACAAAACTAAAAGTGTTTTTTTTTTTGCCAAAAAGAAACAACGAAATTTCCTTTGGCATGCTAATATATATGGCATACTAAATATCTTGTTACAAATTCTCATAGAAACATGATCAAATATTTTGTTCCCGAAGGAGCAACCTAAGGATCAAAAGCTTGTTCAGTGCAAATTCTAAGATAGAGTTTGGCTAAGAAAGACACAAGATAGAGTGCTGACCTTGTCGACCTTGATTCCCGGCACTATTTTTTGCTCAACAAGAACATCTACCATCTTCTTACCATCCACGGTCGACTGATACAGGGTTTCCTCAAACAAGATCGCTCCAGAGATGTACTGGCCCAAGCCTGGAGCTGAGACAAGTAGAGTTCTGTAAGCCTGTCTGTTTGCCTCCGTGTTCTCCAGCCCAATCGAGGCAAGTCTTTTCCCACAGGTAGCGTTCGACTCATCCATGGCCAATATCCCCCTCCCTGGCGATGCCACAGTTTTCTGCAAGAGGCAGCCACAGCACAATCATCAAAAAACGGAAGCTTTCGCGCACAAAAACATGGTCCAACAAAAAACTCTCTGCGGCATTTCATCAGTCAACTCGCGGGCTCGACGCATACCGCGGTCTTGACGAGCTCATCGGAGTAGGCGCCGGCGCGGACGCTGAAGGAGACGGCGGGGGCGGCGGCCGAGGGTTTCCTTGCGGCGCCGTGCAACTCCGACCTCTTGGGGAGGAAGGAGGACTTGAGGAGGGTAGCAGAGGCCATGGAGGGCGAAGCGCTGAGCTCTCTCTTTCTGCACCGGTTCCTCCTTCAGCACCTGGAGCTCTCTTCTTGGGGATGGGGAGGGGGGGGAATGCAAGGCACAGATTTAAACCGAAGGTGGAGAGCCATTGAAGAGGGGGAAGGATTGAGGATAGCAGTTGTGAGGTGAGGATTGGGAGGTGGATTTGAATGGTGGGCTCGAGCAGGGGTGATAGATGCTCAAATCGCCGCCTCTAATTCTTTTTTGGTGTTTTCCTCGGAGGATTTGATTTGATCACCGCAGCGGACTTCTTTTTTTCTTTTTTTTTTTCTTTTTTTTGTGAACTTGCATCGATATTTCATTTCGTTTTTAATTTTTTTGCTGGCTTTCTGCGCGTCAGCGCCACATTAAATCTACGGCTGGAAAAGGCTTGCGCTTTGAGGAAGATTAACGTAAGAAAGGAAAAAAAAAAAAGATGGTTGAGGGAGGCTCCCAATTTTTGTGTTTCTTTTTTTTTTCTCTCTCTTTGGTTAAATTCTTGGAAAGTTGTCCTAAATATTTGAGTTATTAAAGTTATCCTAAGTTTAATCAAATCCTATGTTCAGGGGTAATTTTTTTTAAAACTTGATAAATGAATTTATAAAGCTTCAATTTATACTTTATATGCTTATTGGGATACTAAAATTCTTTATTTTTACAAGGCCTATTAAGTGTCCAACCCATATATATTTAAATATAAATCAAATATATATATATATATATATAGTATTAGATTTGTCTCCAACCCATAGTAATTCTATCATAATCTTAACTTGTCATTAAATATTATAAAATAGGTTGCAAGTTCAAAATTTACTGAATGATAAAAAAAATCTATATTTCATGTACACTTAACAAGTGCCTTTAAGATATTTTTATTAAAAACATATGCAAAATTTAAACTAAAAAGATTTGATAAGTAAAAGATAAATTTAAAGCTAAGAAACTGAAAGCATAATCTAAGCAGATTTTAATTTTTTTTTCCTAATTTGGTTTCACATAATAGTCAAATCCGGTAAACTAAAGAATGCCTCTCTAATCAAAATTGGAAAAGACATTTAGTTTAATATCTTTACAATATATGCTTGGCTTTTCAACAGGAACAAAAAAAAGGAGCTTTTTTTGAACTCTAACAAAAAAGGAGCTGGTACTTTGTACAATATCCATGAAAAAGAAAATGCAGAATATAATTTCTGCAATGAAATCATTTCAGTTTTAATTGATAGATTTTCAACAAGTAATGCTAATATATACGAGTAGATTAAGAGATCTACATTCTGAGACAAGAAAGAAATGTAACAGAGAGAATAAAAATGGTTGTCTTTTCTTCACTTGATAATGGTTGTCTACATTCTGAGACAAGAATTGATAGATTTTCAACAAGTAATGCTAATATATACGAGTAGATTAAGAGATCTACATTCTGAGACAAGAAAGAAATGTAACACAGAGAATAAAAATGGTTGTCTTTTCTTCACTTGATAATCCGCCCATACTGGGAATTATGCAGCAGTATAAGCTTCAATCCCTTGGCATCCTCAGCTACTTTGCCTACTTTTCTCGCAGGTTGGTGGTGAGGGAGGACGTAGTTCGAACAGGACCAAGTTGATCCCCTTGGACTGCTGTCCGCCCACAGAAATCTCTTCGAGAATGGATTCACAAGGCTCTCGCGGAATTCCTTTGGTGTCTCGCAGAGCAACCCCTGCAACGAGATCGAATCAAGTCTATTATATGGCCACTACTTTGGAAGAGAAGAACCCTAAACTATATCATAATATGGACACGAACCTCTGCCATGGCTTTGATCTTTAGTATGACGCTGTTGGATAAAAGGATGAATTTGGCACCAATTTTTGTTTGCTTGAACAGCAGCGCACAATCAAGAATGTGGTCTTCGGCAGTTGGCGAGACAATCTCAGTCATGCTTCCGTGGGTGGAGAAAGATTTTGAGTTGATGCCGTCAGCATATGGTGATCGAGGTGAAATGGGGGGAGTTGGTGCCACTGGCAGAGTCTCGAATGAGCTCTGAACATGAATCCACCAGCTTTTGTTGATCATGCACTCTTCTATCCATTGCAGTGCTTTAGATGCCATTTTTGTTGATTTGCTGAAGAAGCACTCGCGCCGCTTGAGACAGTCGAGTTCTCTTATGACTGAGAAAGTAAAGAGTAACAGCAGGTGACATTGAGTAATATGGAAGTTCTAGGCTGACATAGTTTTCAAGGCAAGTTAATTTTACCAATTCTTGGGATGATGAGATGAGTCCCCTTCAGGCCTTCGAAGAGACTTAGGGCTTTTCTTGATTCTTCATCTAGAAAACAATTAGCATCGACCACAATGTTCCATATTGTTGCGTCCTCTTCAGCTGCTTTAGGGAGCACTTCACTGGTGGATGATCTCTGCGACAAAATTGGAATGACTTGGACTGACAAATTGATTCGACAATATAATATCAACGAAAGCATTAAGAATGTTTTACTGTGGACTTACAGAAGGACAATTGGGTTCGCATCTTGTGGAAAGATCATCTTCAATGGGAGCGGAGTTACCCTTAGAAGAATTTTTTCGATCGATAGCACAATTGGTTTTTGAAGAAGAAATCTCGAGGAGAGCCTGAAAGGGAATCCTTTCTACTCTTTTCTTCATAATTTCCTTTTCAATTCTTTCACGGCTATGTGAAGGAATTAAGAATTCCTTCGTCTTCAGTGATCGTGCGAGTTGGGGTGTCAAATTCTCCTTGTTGGAGGGAAATGCGTCTTCATTATCAACCTTCGCAAGTGCTCCATTCTTCAATTTGCTTGACTTCACATCTTTGAAAGATTCTGGTGTCTGGTTCTCTTTATCAAGATGGAGCACATTTTCTAACACGCTTGAAGCTGCGACCACACTGTCTACAGCTCTTGTGAGTCTAAAGTTTTCTTTATCATTATGAAGCATGGCTTCTGATACACTTGGAGCTGCCACATTGTCTTCAAACCTCGTAACAATTCCACTTATCATTTCTCTTAATTTTACACCTTTACAAGAGTCTGGAATCCAGTTTTCATCGTTAATACGGAGCACATCTTCTAACACACTTGTATCTGCAGCATTGTCTTCAACATTTTCAGTAGTTCCAATTCTCGATTCTCTCGATTCCATAGCCCTACAAGAGTCTGATATCCAGTTTACTTTATCAACATGGACCACATCTTCTTCTAACACACTTGAAACCTCAAAATTGCTATAATGCAATTGTTGCGTCGCTTTCTGACAGTACTTCGCTGCAGATGCGCTCAAGTTAAAAAAGTCCTGATCTGAACCATAATTTCCATCCGCCATACTACTCGTTACCAATCTCTTAAAGGTGGGATTTTTACTTTCCTCAATAGCTGGGCGAAGGACACTGACCTCGACAGTAGAATGCTCTGCAACACACACAGATTTCTGCAGAACTCTGGAGCTCCTAATCTTCTGGCGGCTTGACAATGGGGTCACATTCTCTTTGTCAGATTCAAAGCATTCTTCTCTAATCTGTTCTTTCCCACACACGTCCTCAAATGATTCAAGTAACACCCTGCAAAGCTTCTCCTCTCTGTTTACTTCACAAGCAGTTTTGTTCTCCTGATCTACACCTGGTTCGATCTCTATAACAGGTCTTGGATTTGCTATTCTCTCATTGTCCCTTCCTGTGTCAATTCGAAGGAAGCCGATAGATTTCGATTTGCTCCTCCTCGACAGTAAGCTCGACGGCGCGTTCCTCTTCTCGGACCTCTCTGGGCTCAGGGACTCCTGCTGGGAAGGTTCCCTCACAGCAGATAATAAAACCCGAGGGTTTGACTCCATCACAGTTGTCATCGAAGATTCTATAGACTCCTCCATTGGTGCAGGAGAGACGGAGCTTGAGCTCTCTACTTCTTGTGCCTTCATCACCGGGCTTTGTAGCTCAGGCGGCAGAAGCGAGGAGTTCGCTAATTCTTGCGGCGAGTTCCTTATTGGCAAGGCGATGGACGGCGAGCTCCTCTTTTCGGCACTCTCCGGATTCAGATACTCCTGCTCTGCTGGTCGCTTGATAACAGATGTAATCTGAGGGCTTGAATCCGCTACCACAGTTGGCATTGGATATGCAGCAGAAATGGAGCTCGGGGCATCTACTTCAGGTGCCTTCCCCACGGGGATCTGCGGCTCCCTTTCCGGTGACAGAGGCGACGTGCTCAGCGATTCCGGCAAAGGCGGTGCCGAGGGGATCGCAGTAGGCCATAATTCATTTGCGTCAGGTGCAAACCCCCCGGAATCATCCTGCAAGGTTGAAATCTAAACAAGATTTACAAAAACAAAAACAAAAAAAACAAAAAAGAATCATAGGGAACGTGGAAAAAATTGCAAAAAGCCACCTTGTCTTCCAGAACAGACTCTAAAGGGTTCTCCATCTCAAGCACGCGACTCGACGAGACCCATTGAAGCATGTAAACTCTGGTTGAGGCGCCGAGCCTCAAGGTCTCGCCGTCTACCATGTCCACCGCCAGGTTCGGCGGAATCCTAATTCCCGAAACCCACGTCCCATGAACTGCGCAGACAAGGAAAAAAAAAAGAAGAGTCAGCAATAATCCACCTAGGTGAACAAAAAGGGGTTAAAGAGGATCCGTGGACGCACCGGAGGAGAGATCGGTAACGGAGAGCTTCTGCCGCGAGGGCACGAGACGGACGGCGAGGTGGTAGCGGCTGATGCTGGGATGATCGAGGACGACATGGCAATCCGGGTGGCGACCGAAGAGGATCGGACGGCCATCGTCTTCTCCTCCACGGCCTCCTTCCCCCCGATCGGGCGGCGGAGGGCAGTTGAGGAAGATGCGCTTGAGGATGCTGCCCTTTTTGTGGACGGAGAAAACGGCGATCTTGATCGCTTCCTCTCCGTCCTCTTCTTCTTCCTCGCTCCTCGATCTCGATTGGTTAGACATGAAGTCTAGGGTTTCCTAAAAGTTCTGTGGAGGGTTGAAGGAGAAGGAGAAGAAATGAAAAGATTGAGATGGGAATTTGAAACGAAGAGGAAAACAGAAGAAGCCGACCGTTGCATTCTTCATAACGGATACCTTTTTTTAAATAAAAAAAATCTGTTTTTGCAAAACGCCAAATTTTAATTAATTCCTTCCATTTAATTTTTTATTTCAAAATTCGTCATCAGTGGGTCCCACCCCTGGGTCCAATCACATTGTAGGTAGGCTAATGGGCTTGGTTTGGCTGTAAATCTACCCGATTCAGGCCTGGCCGGCCCGGTAGAGACCGGTCCGGTCCATAAACCTTAAAAAATGATTAATATTTTTCTGATAAATAAAATAAACTTTTTATTGTATTATTTGCAATAATATTCTGAGCTAAATAAATTTTAAAAAAATTCTAAGCAAAGTCTATTATTTTATTTATGTTTAGTATAATAAAGATTACGTGAATAAAAGCTACTTCACTTAAATAACATTTAATTTTTTTCTTTCCAAATATTATACATAAATTCTAATATTATCAGTATAAACTTACGTTAATTATAATTCATATATAGCCCTTATAGCTCAGTGGTAGAGCATCAGTCTTGTAAACTGAAGGTCCGTAGTTCGATCCTGCGTGAGGGCATTATAGTCTTTAATTATATTAAAATTAATTAATATTATTACTTGGTTATGCATATGTACTCTTACTCTTAAATAATTGAATCAAATTAAACTCAAGGAAGGGACAAGAAACAAACTCCAATGCATATTAAACTATCATAATAGAGTTGATTGTTTCCAAAATATATGCAAAGGTTAATTAATGGATCGCTGTGGAGGTGCATGAAACGTGACGTGGTCAAATAGAACGTTGACCGAATGAATAATATTGAAGTTGAAGGAATTGATCTTGATTTCCACTATATATATATATATATATATATATATATATACACACGCGGGAGTAGGAGTAGGAAAGAAGGAAACTTCCTTCTCATTTATTATTATTTCAAAAAGACATGTAGATCGCATCTAAGGATTTTTTTTTTTTGTAAAAAATATTAATTTTATAAATAGCAACTCTCAAATTATATTAGTTTAATTCATTTTTTTATGTATATGGAGTATGTAATTATGGGGGAAATGTTTTATTATTTATATAGAGTTGATATCTAGATAAATTATTTAATTAAGGTCCGAGAAGAAAAAAAAAAGGTGAGGTGATGCTGCTCTTTTTCAAATAAATTCTATCAATCGAATCGATCGGATTAATCGATCTTCCATCTTAAGATAAAAAATAATAAAAATGGAGGAACACTTTGGAAGAGAACAGGCAAGGCAACAGTTTTGACAAAGTTGCTCCAAAATTCCATACCAGTGACGAGTGAGACAAATGGAAAATGAACAAAAAGGGTGGGGGGGATGTCAAGGGGGAGATTCTTCCAAGCACAATGGAAATGGTGTGGGGGTGGGGTTGTGTGGGGAATGGGGGAAGGAAGAAGAGGAATTGAAGATTGAAGAAGAATTGGGGAAGATGGCAATTCAAAGTTTCACACTGCCCCCACAGACACAAACTCACAAATAGGTCCCTACAAGATCTTAGGTTAGGTGGAATCTAATTTTTGTAGGTCGCCTAAGCTGAGCACCATATGATCCCCACAGGAACTTTCCTCAGTGAGGATGCAGGTATGCCTTTTTGGCAGGTTTTTTAAATGTTGGATTGACATTTTACTCAATCACACCCCCCCAAATCAAATCAACTCATAAATTATGATCAAAGTGAAGCCTTCTTAAATCTCGATCTAAAAATAAGAGCTGAAGTCTTTTTACTCGAGAAGCTTAATAGAGAGAAGTTGAGGGAAAAAAATATAATCTTTCGTTAATGTAAAAAACTCTTAAAGAAATTTCCAAGTTGATTTAATTTTTAAATTAGATAAAGTTGTAATAAAAATAAAATCAAGAGAGCAAAGCAAACCATCATTTGTGTCCAAAGATTTATAAAAAAAATTGTGTATAAATGAGTGCATGTGGGTGACACTAATGGACGATGGATTTGAAAGGAATCATGCATTGAATTATATAAAAATAATTATAAGTTGACATGAATTAGATTAAATTAACAATCTTATCATTATTTTATTGGTATATATATATATTTATATAATTAAAAAATATGCTTTCATGATATTGTAGTAATACTCAAATACCCTTCTTATTAAGATATATAAAAATAATTATAAATTGACATAAATTAGATTAAATTAACAATCTTATCGTTATTTTATTAGTATATATATATATATAATTAAAAGTTATTTTATTGATATATGCTCAAATATCCTTCCTAGAAGGTGAGTTGATGCTATTAAACAAGTTATAAGGAGTAAAACAATGTAATATCCTATTGTACACAAAGTGTACATCTCTCTTTATAGAGTAGTTGGGCTCTATACGGGAGGATCATGAGCTTCTAGCTTCTAATCACGTATATACAAAGATTTACGTAATTAGATTTAATTGTACTATACAAGGATGGTAAGAAGGATATAATGTATATTGAAAGGTATACAGTTTCTCTTTCCCCCTCTATAGATATGTATAAAGAAAAAAAAACAGCCAACAAAAGAATGCAATTTTTTAATATTCCTATTAACAGAAAAAGTTGATCGAGCATGGTATGATCGAATTATTTATTTGTGGATCGAACCAGGAATTAATTAACCATTGAGGATGGATTAATTAATCAAATCAATCAATCAAATTATATTTCGTTGCTGCTGCAAAATTTCCTTCCGACGGCATCTCCATGCAGAAACCGTCACCAGCTTCCGCTCCTGCCAACACAGCGAGATCCTTCCTCCGCCGTCGTCTTCCCCCTCGGCGATCCCAAATCCGCCCTTCCCGGCGACGTGCTCCGTCCCGCAACAATGGCCCTTCATCCTCAGCAGAAGCTTCGCCTGGCTCACCGACCTCGAGCTCAGACTCATCCCCTCCAGCCCCACCTCTTCCATCATCATCATCCTCCTGCTATTCCTCCCCCGTCCCGACCTCCACCCGCAGCCCTCCCCCTCCCCCTCCTCCTCCAGCTCGGCGACGACGGCGCTCTTGATCTCCCTCCCCAGGTGGTTCTTCTCGATGCTCAGCCTCTCGGCGCTATCAGCCGGGAGGCACTCGTGCAGGGAGTCGAACATGGCGGCGAAGTAGCTCAAGCTCTCCACGAATCTCGCCAGGAAGCTCCCGGGCTGTTGCCGACCGTCCCTGCCGTCTTCCTTCTCGGCGAGCACGACGGCCGTGGGGCTCAGCGAGTGGATCGCCATCAGCGTCGCGAGCGTCTCCGACGAGCTCTTCAGGGTCTGCAGGTGGAACGCCAGGTTGACGACGAGGGTTGCGCTCTCGTCGATCTTGAGGTCGCTCGTCGTCGATCCGCGCAGGACGCCGTTGAATTGGAAGGCCAGGTTGGTGCATCCCTTGGAGAAATTGATGAGCCTCGACTCGGTTTCCTTGAGCTCTTCGGCGCTCCTCCCGAATCCAGTCAGGTGGAGGGAGATCGGAGCGGCGGCGGAGGCCTTGTCGGAGAGGGACTGGATCAGGGAGGGCCACTGGAACCCGTACGAGACGTCGAAATCGATGACATGGAGTCGCCCTCCGTTCCGGCACTCCTCCGCCTCGAAGGCCTCCACGATCGTCTGGTTCGCGGTGAAATGGGCGAACTGGAAGAATGGGGAGGCGCGGTAGAGCGCGGTGAAGGCGGCGAACTCCTCCTCTGGCGAGGGGTCCGCCATGAGCGAGCTGTAGAAGGGGGATCTCTCCGAGAGGATCCGGGCGGCCAGTCCGTCGGCGAAGTAGGCCATGACGCGCTGGATCGGATCGCCGTGGAAGGAGGCGCGCTGGTAGAGCTCGATCAGGGCGTGGACCGCCGCCGCGGCCTCGTTGTTCGTGCCGACTGCCGAGGCCGCGACGAGGAGGAGGTGGATGAGTTGCTCGGCGCCGCCGCCACCGTCTTTCACTAATAACCATCCGCTTCTCTTGAGGTCCAATCGCGTCGTCATGCGTTCTCTATACCGCAGCAGCTCCAAGAACAGGCTGCTTCCGCTTCCGCTTCCGCCGCCGCCGCCGCTGCTGTGGCCGTTCTTGAAGGAGCCGACGCCGAGGCGTGCCTCTTGGTCTTCATCTTCCGCCATCGACGTCCGGGGCACGCTCACGGAAAATGGAGGAGGATGGGCGGAAGGGTCAATTGTTTATACGAGCGAGGCATTTGGAGATGCTGTGGGTGAACGATGTCGGATTCCCAGGTGGAGACGATGGGGTGCTTTATGCCGCCATTGTTGGGTTGCGGATGGTGGATTCGGTGGGGGGGTGGATTGAGATTGGAATGATTCAAAAAGATGCCAATGGAGGAGGAGGAGGAGGAATTATCATCAGCTGGTTTGACACGGCTTGTCGTCTTGTCGCGTTTCCACGAAGAAGCGGAGGAGCTGACGATGAACGACGAAGGATGAAGGATTCGGCATCCAAACTTTTTCCAAGCTGACGACAAAAAGCAAAGCAAACGCAAAGCGGTGTTCGTTTTCTCGTCTCTCTCGCGGCTGCTGCTGCTGCCGCTGCCTGCGACTAAGTAATTCAACAAGTCAGAGCATCAACTGGAGAATGTTTTCTTTTCTTGTTAAAAAAAACAAAATTTTATTTTTTCAAACGGAGCAACATATTTCACCTCAAGATTGCTTACGTGGAGGGTTTGAGGGTTTATAAATCTTTTAAAATCGGCTGGAAAAAAGAAGGCCGTCTTATCTACCCTCGTCCAAACGGACTTTTTCTTTTCTTTGTTTTTTAAATGTATGAGCTCACGTGGATTAGCTATGTAGAGTTTGTATATTTTAAAAAATGTTTCTTGGATTGAACTTTGAATAACAAAATTGTCAAGATAGCAGTTATTCTAGACAGATCTTGATTTATCTTTTAGAAAATGACAAAACAAACTTCTTTCTTAAAAATACTCGAGATGGTGATTTGAATTTGAAGATATGAAAGAGGAAGGATAATTATATTTAGATTTCGTATTGATGTTAACAGATTATATTTTAAACCTCAGCTAAAATTTAAAACAATAATAACTTCTAGATGCAATAAAAATATTTTTATAATATTTAATATGTACAGTCACTCGCAATCTAATTGATGCTAACACGAATATTATATTACTGGTACAAAGCATTAATTATTATAAATAATTTATCAGGTAAATTTAAAAAAGAGATATCATAAAAGTTTTAAAAGAAAATAAATTTCTATGATTACTAATAATATAGGAGTCTAAATATAATTAGCACCTGCTCGAACTCAAACCAACGACAAGAGACTCTGAATCCCACGAACGAATGGAATCGATGGTGTCTTTAACTTTGCCCCAACACATGAGACCAAACATGGACCCCATGCAAGTGTGTAATTGTAATCCCAATAACTCTCTCCTGTGCTGTGTCATGCAGCACATTGCTTGGGCAACACAATAAATGCCAACTTAATTACATGCTTGCGTTTTTTGCAAGTAAACGGGGGAGGAATTTGAGAAGGGGTTGGATTAATGATGGGATCATCCATTTTGGACCAAACTAAAGCAATGGGGATCAAGGCAGGTTATGCGTAAAGGACATTGCAATCTAGCTGGATTTAAGTAACTCACCTCATGGAGGCTGCTCCATCTGGATGTAGACTTCCACAGCCCTGATGACATTATGAACTGCTGGGACAGACAAAAGACAACCTTATCATTATCCTCATTTTTAATAAAAAAATTTGCAAAGAGGAAGGGGGCAATCATTCTTATTCTTGCATGATTTTGCCCGAAACTATCTGGGCAAGCCAACTGTGTGGATCACACAAGTGCCGTTCCACACGTTTATTGCTTTTTTCACAAGTTAATTGAAGGAGAAAATTTGACTCACCTCGATTGAGGTTGCCCTACCGCACCTTGTTTCTGTGATGAGCTCAAGGATATGATGGAAAAATCTTAGCCCCGTCCCATCTGGCTTCATCTTTTTCTTCCATCTCATCTGCATCATCTTTGCTTAAACACAGAATACATGTAGAACAGAAACTCAATTCTATGTAAAGACTCTGACCTCACACATGATACGAGGTCTCTCTGCACAACATATCAAGAACATGATGGAAAGTAACAGGTGTTTCCTTTAGGTGATTCTCTCTGCTTCGTTACATTACATGCACATCTAGGGAACATAAGATAACTAGTAAATTACTGTATCTTCTTTATGACCGTAGAAACGCGCCATTTACAGACAGGCCGCAGATCATGAAAGCAACATGGGAGAGTTAGAATAACATCTGAACCTCATGGTAAGATGGAAATCAAATTCTGAATAATTGAATATTTATCACCGTATATGTCAGTGACCTACAACTTCTTCTGACAGTGGATATGAGAACTCTATCTAACAAGAGTTTAGAGTACAATTTTTCTCGACATAATTAATTCCTTCAGTGAGAATACTTGATAGAAGTTTGTATGATGGACCAGGCACGTAGAAGTTGCTGAGATGGTGATGGTTTCCGTATTAATAGCGACAAAAATTTTCAGAGTTCTCTAGAAGCCAGGAAAGTTTTGGATGGTTACGATCTCAATAACATACTGATTTCTGCAAATATTTGTAGAATGTCATTCTCTGCAAGTCTTGAGCATGTTTCAGGTTTCAGGCTTACCAATTTTAATTCCCAAATGACAGGTCTAGCATGCTACCTGCAGAAACATGAAAGAAAAAATGTAGGAAATTTGTTTAATGATGACTACAAATAAAAGACTTGGAAGAGAATCATGGCGAAGTCCAATTCATACGAGAGGATTATTTGGATCATTCTATCATTCCCCGGTTTCATCATTTTCTCCTCTTTTGGTTGGCTAAGCTAAGAAATATTTTTGAGTTAAGATAAAGTATGGTTCATCCTCTACAAAATAAGATCAATAGAATAATTCACGATATGAAATAATTTACCCATTGAAACCTTCAAAATGCCACATGAAACTTTCAGATTCCTTTTAAATTTATGGTCCATTAGACAACTGATATTATATATGAGGTTATGGCCATGTTTGGTATAAGGTAATATTTGCTAGTTATATTTATAAGGAATGAAACGTGATAGACTAATCTTCTAGCACAAATCGTGGATCATTGACAAGGATATATACGTTGAAGTGAGATTGTGCAACAGCACAGATCTAGTAGAAATTATTACTTGTACAGTACTGCCGTCTGTGGATCATTGCATGTATCGTAATTATATCAGTACATACAATTGGCTCTTGATATATAATTATATACCTCATTTTAGGTCATTTGATCTTTTTCTTCCTCCAGCAACAACTGAACAATTGACTTGACCACTTCATATTTTGATGTAGCCGTCTGGAAGACATATATTGACAACGAAAATTATGCCCATAATATGTAAAGCTCAAAAATATCAGAAGGACATAAAACAATCACCAATCTGAAAACTGCATGAAATCTAACAAAGGTAGTTGGGACTATGTAAATGGCATAATCAAAGATAAAGGCATTATATGTAGAAAAATCATCGCAGCGGTGTGTGAACTAGTTAGGACTAACCACATCGGCCAGACATTGAAGACAATTGTATGGTGCAATGGTACAGCTACAGAGACAGATGTAGATGAGTATTAACCTAATTTGAAAACCAGAAACTAGCAGAGAAAAGTTGTCTGACCTAAATGACTAATAAGGTTTTGCTGACTTTGAAAAATAAGCACATTGCAAGTTAGGATAATTGCATTCACACCTCCTCTAAGTTTTGAAACAATAAAAACTATCCCTTTAAATTTTAAAACCAACGCTTACACCCCCTCACACTGATGTAGTACAATTTTCTACTGATATTTTCATTACACCATCACCATATCATCATAGCATAAAATAGTGATCACATGGCATCTTATGTGACCATGACATGGCAGAAAAAATTATTAAAAAATAATGTCAGTAAAATGTAAGTGAGGAGATGTAACTGTAAGTTTTAAAAATATTTAAAAGTAAAGAGGGGATGCAAGTACAACTGAGGAGGTGAGTGCAATTATCCCTTGAAATTTTTTTAATAAAACCAAAAGCATAACATCACCGAACAATAAGAAATGCTTTGGAAAGGCTCGAAAAACTAGAGCAAAATAATACCTAAACGGTATGATTTGTTAGAAAAGCAAAGAAACATATAGAACTATGACCTTTCAGAAGTATAATTTACCTCTGGCTTTCTAAGAAGTTCCTTTAGAACTGCATCTAGTGTCGCACGTAGTTCCTTAAATAGGACAGCAGTCTGTGCTGGAGCAGTCAACTTTAACCAGCCATCTATAACAATAAGTCCAGCCTGAAGCAGCAATGCAGATGTTATTAGCTATTGCACAAAGAGATCAGCGGTAATAAGAAGAGATCCCAGAATCCACGAGTTCACGCTATGTAGAGAAAAAGTAAGAATCTGCCCATTTAAGAACAATGTCAATGGAGACCCATTACCTTCCAAAATTTTTTATAATCAACAGCTATTCTTTAAGGGTATGTTTGGGTTCCAAAATTTTTAAAATATTTTGATCTAGTAAAAATAAAAAATCGATTTTAGTAAAAGCTATTTTTAGATAAGACTTTTTAATCTTGTCTGGTTGGTCTAATTTTTATAACTTTGGATTGCTTTTTTTTTTGAAAGATAACATTGCATTCATTTCAATAAATATGAAATGATACAATATATCATCCAAAATGGACGTCTAAAAATAAAGTCGAAAAAAAAAACACAAGAAAGGATACACCAAACGAGTAACTCAAAGTGAATGAACAATCTATAATTTTGCGTTGCTGTATGTGTTTCTTAAGAAATCAAGTCAAAAAAATCTAAAAATAGCTTAAAGCTGTTCTTAGATTTCCAAGAATTTTTTATTTGAACTTTTAAAAATCCAATTCAAACATTTTAAGATTGGAAACCGAGTAACATCTTGGTAAAAAAGAAATTGTCAGATTAATTTTTTTAAAAAATTTCTAGCAACCAAACATGCAAGAATTCAAAGGACAAAATTCATTGGAAGAGAAAGAAGAAGGGAACATCCTTACAGTTTTATAATCTTTTAGAAATCCAATTGTTCATATTTTATGTGATGTCAAAGACCCATAATTATGTAGAAGCCCTACAACCAATTTTAATTGGGCAAATGCCCTATAATAGCATCAACTAAGTAATACAACATCAACTGTGCAGAGATTTAAGTATTTGCCGGTTTAACAGATGTGCTACTCAAGGTGCACAATTGGTGATATATTAAAGTTCTAATTGAATCCTATGGCACTGTTAGATACGATTAGATTGTTGAAGGTTTTGCAGGACCTATTTGTTATTGTGAAAATATGAAGAGCTTATTTGTAAAATTAAATGAAAAAGCTGAATTTGATTGAAAACAAAGGGATTAACAAACAGGGACAAATTACGTGGAGAAAGAAACAAAACTCACCTCTTAAGCATTTGACGTTGCCACCTCATCCTTTCACTCTCAGATGTGGACACAAGTTTTTGTTCGTTAAATTGACACGAAGGGAGAATCAAATTTATAATACAAGTAGCTGTGGAATGGAGATAAAGGGGAAGAGAAAGGGATATCAAATTTGATTTATTCAAGAGGCATGTAATCTTATTTTATCCTAAATTTTGTTCCTGGGCTCCTAATACTGATAATTCTTGTTCTATTTTCTCTTGTGTTTAAGTAGTAAGTTACTGCCTTGAAGAGGAACGTCAAGGCGAAGAGAAGGGGAAATCAAAATTGATTTATTCAAGAGGCAAGTAACCTTGTTCTTTCCTAAATATTGCTCCTAGGCTCCAATTCTGATAATTCTTGTTCTATTTTCTCTTGTGTTTAAGTAGCAAGTTACTGTCTTGAATCTCTCTCTCTCTCTCTCTCACACACACACACACACGTTCACAAATCTTTTTTCATTCTTTTGGAAGCGCTACTCATCCGAAAGAGTAATTTCTCCACTAGAAGAAACATTTAACGCTCGACTCTGGACATCCTTCTCCAAACTTGAGAAGAATCATACCCGACTGTACAAATAAGATCTCTCTTGTGTCCATGATATGCATGGACAACTGCTATACATGCCTAAAGCCAGTCTACTGAGAATAAGATAAAAACTAAGATGGACTACGAAAAAGACAAGTTAATGTTGTCTCCCGAACAATAGAAAAAGTGAAGTCATCACCTGGTGTTGGATAACCATGGAACCTCCAAATAGAAGAAGAGAAAATGGAGAGATTATAGTACTGTCTCGTAGGAATATCTTGCTGGTCTCAACCTACAAAAGAAAACCAGAATCGACAGAAATTATCACTGTTCTCATGATTCTAGTGATAAGTAAAAACACTCTACCTTCGATTATAAGAAAAATACAAAAGCAAATTTTATGCGTTTAGAAATGCAGCGATACCCTAAATAGTAATCCAAGTCAAGTAATTAAAATTGCTCTTAGAACATTAAGGATAGATTGAGATATTTCAAGTCAAGCAAACCAGAATATCCTGCAATGGAATCCCCAATAAAAAATATTTAAAAATCATCATATCAAGGCCAACCTTAGCTAACCTTTCTAAGATGAATAAAATCAGAGATCAGCTCGATATTTGTACCGTACTTACCAAAGCCAATATCTCTTTAAGATAAGTTAGACTAGTACTATTAAATGGATTTAATCGATGACATAATCCACTCAACGTGCAAAACCAATAGAAATTGTACCTATTGCGCAATATGTTAGAGTTGCAAAATAAAAAGAAGCAATTATCTATTGGAGACTTATTTCAAATAAAACATTATTAGTTCGAGGCACTCAGATTAAAATGAACGTTCACAAAATAAAGGAAGAAATTAAAGAACAGATTCAGGTGTACCTTCTCGAGGAAGACAAGAAATGGATATCTAAAATGTTTCACGCTGTAGTTTATAGAAGAGGGATGCAAGTGAACTTCCCTCCTTCCATCATATAATACAATCTGATCCTTCAGAGATAGTAATTTTGTGCCAGTCAGTGCTGAACTAACAACTCCGTCTGTGGTTGCAGCAATATTTGGATAGAGCCCTGCACATATAATTGACTGCAATAGAACCAAAGAAGAGATTAAAAAGTCTATAAAAATATCATTTCAATTAATTGTATCAAAGAATATAAAAGAAGAAGAAGAATGAAAAAAGAAATAGCATAATGATCTTTACATCCAGAAATACTTCACCTTTGCAGCTTCAAACTTCCAGGAGAAACGAAGAAATTAGTGGAACTGCTAGAAGTGCAATATGGCAAGGAACATTCTAGACCAAAAGAAGGGCCAACACTACTTGCATTCTTCAAAGCAAAATATTTTCTTTATAGTGGAAAGAGACGGTCATATATAATATTTGTTTATAGACCAACGGAACAATGTTTTTCTGTGCCTTTGCCACAGAAAAAACGGTTAATTATGTGGAACTCATAGATTTCTAGGTAAATGCCTCAAAACAGAACATTTACAGAAGTTACAAGAGTAGATAGGCTTAACAGATTGGAATCTCCAAAAAGTATCTCCCATAAAATGCATCAACTTACCCAAAGAATACAAATCTATACTAACCATATTTACAAATATTAGGAATTTACATATGGAGAAAACTTACCTTTATGATTGATGAATGGTTTGCATAGAAGTTGAATGGTTGGGACATGTCAGAAAACCAACTCTCAAGCTTGTCTCTTCTCCTACCATCGCTCTGTTCAAAAATCAGAAAAAATTTAAAATATGAAAGAAAGAGAAGTAAATCAATTACATGAGAAGTATGTGCCTTCACTCTTGAAAACGTAACAAATGATAGATAGACGAGTTCAGATCATCTGCATGAAACTCAGCAACAATTTTTTTTGGATATGAAGCTCAGAAACAATTAGCACGGACAAAATAACAAGAGTGTATTGCTCGTGTATCCATAATATGGAGAGAGTAGCAGCTTGAGTAAAGAACCACGGAATGACCTGATAGCCATGCAAAGAAACATCTAAAAGATGATTTTTTGGGTGTTTCCATAAAAAAGAGATATCAGAAATAAGAACCACAAAGGTTCTTCCAATGCATATCGAGTAGTACATTTTCCAACTTGAAATTTTTCCATGTAAGGATGAGCATTTTTGAGCAGTCATGAACTCATGATGAGCTGGATATCTCTTAATGCACTGGTATCATGTGTATGCACATATGGACATATCCTTTCTCTCCATCCCTCCATTGGTACAAGGAAGGAAGAAAGTGAGCTTTGCATGCTACGTAAAAATGGAAAAAATGGCTAGTGAATAGGAATGTGAGGATGAACGCATCCGGATTCAAATCAGAGGGGAAAAAAATCCTCTTTACAATGAACCTTGTTCATCAAAGAAAACGAAAAATAATTTAATCAAATAGGATTGACTTTGGCACAGCTAAAATATGGTACCAAAAACTTACCAGGGAATGTTTTGGCAGATCAACAAGTCCAATATCTGCTAATAAACTCCCGAACTGTATGCGCATGTCCCTGCCAACCAATTAACACAGTACAGTGTTGTTTCATATAATATTATTCATCTAAGGCTACTTGATTACACATAGAAAAGTACGTCCAACTTAAGAGTTTTACAATCATATGATTTTCTCATATAAAAGGTGAAGAATTAAGACAGTCATGACAAACATAAGATGATTCAAGTATTTTGAATATTTTTAGAACAGCATGAAGGGGTCATGATCCCTAAGTGAGCTAACCTTATCATGTACATTACTGAACTATTTAGGAAAAAAGAACGGCAGAATTGCTGAGCAGATCTTGCACCATCCTGCAACGTTATAATATTTCAGCAATTACTTTCATAAAAAAAAAATATATATTTCAGACCACAATAACATTCACCTTGGAAAGAAGTACAAAATTAGTCAGCCAATTTAATCTAGCTTGTCCAGACCAATAACCGCTAGTTACTTTTTCCCAAGGCAAACTAAAAATTATCGTGGCTACTCCAGAAAATATGGTCCAGGAGAATACTCGGCAAGTGAAAATAGAGGATATGGGATATTTTAAAAAAAAACAACCTGATGCAAAACTCTAGCCCATTTATAATAGGCAACAGCCATTAAGAGGTGGTCAGATTGCTTATCACCCTCGTTGGAAGTAGATTCATTATTCAGGCTGCTGTTTAATAATGTTGACTTTGCTCGCTCT
This sequence comes from Thalia dealbata, assembly GCA_030544415.1. Lineage (NCBI taxonomy): Eukaryota > Viridiplantae > Streptophyta > Magnoliopsida > Zingiberales > Marantaceae > Thalia > Thalia dealbata. Next base: position 3,275,005 of record CM060454.1, read on the forward strand.
ACATTTTGTTTCTGCAGCATAAACATATTAGATATAAAATAAGTTATTAGTAGCAAGCCAAAGTTTCAGAATCAACAACTGGTTATACATAATTAATCAAAGTATCAATATACCTCCTCTTTTGGATATACAAATGGGAACTTGTAACTTAAAAATGCTGCAATAGAGAGAATTGGTGATAAGCAACCAAATATTGCACCATACAGCATCATCTGCAAAAAGCAAAAACTTATTAATAATGTTACAAAGTAGAGGGATCATAACAAACTAGTGTGTCTTAGCATACGCTGACAGCAACGAATGTCTACAAAACAGCAAAGAAAATGCATGCATGCCAACCTTGCCAATCAACACATCCACAGGTAACTTTGCCAAATGGTATCCAAGAGGTGTCAGTTCTTCATTTCCATTCAACGCTCCAACCTAAATCAATCCAACATGGGAAAGGAATTATTTACTTTTCCTTTTAGAGAAATTTAAATGCATTAGAAACTTGAAATAGATAACTGTCATAAGAAACAAGGAAAGAGTTACTAAACTACGATCACCAACACTGTTGAAGTATAGTGGTGTATCAAAACAGACCTTATACAATAAGTCAATTGCAGAAGAAATTACATCTTCATGTGGAGGTTCTATAGCCTGTACAAACACAATAAAACCAGTCATTTCTAACACCAAACAATAGCAAAGCAATAAAAGGGTTACTTGCATTAGTACCTGCAGTAAAAATGATTTTACATCTCCCAACGAAAGGGACTTAATCTGGAGACATAATTCCGACAATGGCATCCTCACCATCTCTGGTACCTACCAAAAGCAGATTTGAGTGAGACCCACATTTCACTTCAAAGTTCAAAGAAATAATTATTAGGTTAGAATATTGCTAAGTAGGAAGTCTTTCTTGATGTCAGAATACTTGGAGGATGAAATTTGCTAGGAGCCCGCAATAGAATCTCAAGGAATAAACTTGGAGAGGTATGCTTTTCAAGCTCTAAGTCTATACAAATTTGTTTTCCTTTTATGATAAGTCTATATTAATTTGTGGTTGTTCCTTTTTTTAGTTTGGAACTATATATGATAAGATGACTGCAAATTTGCTAAATTGTTGCTAATCTTCAAAAAAAATCTGGCAACTGAATGCAGTAGATACTATCACTTCAAAGGGAAATGATAGAAAGTGCCTCAGTGTAGTTAGTAATGATCTTGCATTTGCTACTTCATAAATATGGTAAACAGGCATCATCTAAGATAGTTCGAAGTTCTAACTTTGTAGTATTGAATTTACGATAGTATTGCCACATGATTTAAACAGACTATTAGAAGCACCACTGTCACATCTTAGTCATAATCATGGACAGCCTTTATTGATCAAAACATGTAATTTTCAGACTAGTCATATATGGTGAAAGAGAACTGCACAGAACATAAGTAAAGATAACGGTAATATGATATGGTAGGAAAAACCTGAAAAGGACGCATGAGTTTCTCATATCTATGGTGTGTGTACAGACAAAAACAGATTCCGGGTTTGACCCGTCCAGCTCTCCCTCGGCGTTGCTTCGCATTAGCTTGAGATATCCAATCCTCTACCATGCTTGACATTTTCTGTGACAGAGATGTTTTATCCAAGTATTCGTTATCGGAAACTAATAGAAACATAAAATGAACTTGCTTGATAAGCATAACTAAAGTAGGTCTTCAAGATCCATGATATAAAGGCATGACCGCAGTGCATGAGGCTCCCACAAATGTGAGGTCGGGAAGGTCATGCACACAGCCTTGCCTTTCCACAGTAAATGGTTGTTTGCACAACTCAAACCCTAGTCACTAGTTAAGCTTTCCATTGTATTTAATCAATGCACACAGCTTGTTATTCTACACATAATATTTCCATTAACAACATTCAAGTACTCCGATAGTAAGTAGGAAGGAATAGATCTCCAATGACACTAGGTTGAATGTTCTAAAGTTCTAATTCTTTCATTTACCTCTTCATTTCTTTTCATGACTGCTTTCCATTGTATTTAATCAATATACACAGCTTGTTATTCTACACATAATATTTCCATCAACAACATTCAAGTACTCTGATAGTAAGTAGGAAGGAATAGATCTCCAATGACACTAGCTTGAATGTCCTAAAGTTCTAGTTCTTTCATTTACCTCTTCATTCATGACTGCTATTGACATTTGTTTTTTTTTGCTTCCTAAATAACAACCCATTTCAACTCCAGGCTTCAGCATGAAAATATTTTGTTTCAGTGCTTAACGCAGAGACAAACTGAGAGATTAGATACAAAAAATAGATAGCCATTGAACAACCATGATATAATATTTTTATAATCGTAAAAACATAAGTTAAATTCAGACCTTCTGAGGATTGTACCGTTTCTCTTTATGCTTTCCAGCGTCAATCACATAAATCACATCATCAATGGTTATACTGGTCTCTGCAATATCTGTTGCAACGATAACCTGGAAATGAAGAGCCACTACAATTAGCACACAAGAACATATTAACTTGATCGTGCATTTATTTACTAATCAGTCTAGATATGAGAAGGTACTGCCTAATCACCCACAACAATGAACTGCAGAATTAATCAAATGAATGAGCATCAAACAGATCCAAGAATAATTCAAGGCAATAGGTGCGTGAGGACCTAATGGCTTTTATTAATACTGTAAAATACCTATTCATACTTTCGTGCATGAAATCTGGAGGAAAATAAATATTGAAATTTGCTGCGTAGGCATTCCTTACAGGACAAAGCAATTTTAGTTACAGAACCTATCGTAGGCATCAAATTATCTATTGATGTTCTCATATGAACTCATCAGATGGAATACGCCACGAGACATTTTCTTCAAGTATTAGCTCTAAGCAGAGAAGCTTCTGTCACTGCCCCAGATTAATTACAAAAATTTGTTTGAGTACTGAGTTGTTAGCAATCATTGAATAACAACTGCGCCTTTGACTTTAGATTCCAATTGTCAAAAGAATATTGTTCAATCTCATGAATGTAAAATAAAGCACTACTTCCTTGGAGAGGCATATTACCTAAAATGGTATTCTTCATATAAAATGACTATGACAATCAATATATGAATAAAAACATTTTTGCCATGGTGTGACCTACACCTGCATGCTGTTGCCTATTGACATACACCTGTATGGACATTCTACCATGCTTATGCCAATTACAAGACTGATGGCTCACATATTGACATCAGTTTCAAGATTTTAGGATAGATAGTAGGAATAAATATGTGACATCCATACATGAGAAACTATTCATGCATGTAAAAGGACTGAGGAAAACAGTTTGTTCATCAAGCTAGACATTGAAAAAGCCTTTGACACAGTTTCATGGGATTTCATTGAAAGTATATTGAAAGCAAACCAATTTCCAGCTGACTGGATACTTTGGATGATGGAATTGGTAACCAAAGCAGACTCCGCAGTAATCATAAATGGTACTGCAAGCAAATCCTTTGCTCATAGGAGGGGGCTACGGCAAGGTAATCCCCTATCCCCCTATCTATTTGTTCTGGTCATGGAGTATTTTTCGAGGATGATCAACAAAGCAGATCAGTTAGGCCTTATTAAGGGTGTGCTTAACCGAATCCAAGGGAATGGAGTTACTTATGTTGGTTTTGCAGATGACATTGTCCTCTTTTTACAAGGGAAGGAGGAATATATTCACAATTTGAAGCTGCTGATTGATTGTTTTCATGCTGCTTCTGGACTTAAGATCAATTTAGCCAAATCTACAGTCATCAATTTGCAAGGGAGGCAGGACATATCAGCTAAATTTGCGGAAATCTTAGGATGCACGGCTGGTGCATTTCCAATCAAGTATCTGGGTCTTCCTTTGAGAGATGGTAAACTTAAAAAGGATGATTGGAGAACCATTATATTAAAGATGGATAGTCATCTTGTGGGTTGGAAGGGCCGATTGCTTTCTAAGGGCGGGAGGTTGATTTTGCTAAATTCAGTATTATCTTCCATTCCTTCTTACTTCTCAGCAGTGTTTAAAATTCCTCAGTGGGCAATCAAAGAAATGGATAGGCGAAGAAGACGCTTCTTATGGGGTAAAAATGAGGAGCAAAAATGTACATTGAATCCAGTAAATTGGAAGGTGGTTACAATGAAAAAGAAAAATGGTGGTTTGGGTGTTCTGGATCTTAGAGCACATAATGATGCTAGATTGAGATCTTGGATGTGGAAGTTGATTACAAGAAATTCCTCAACTTGGGCTAGGGTCGTGAAATGGAAGTACTTTAAAAGGAAGGATTGGTTTGTGTCCAAAAACACTGCAGGATGGTCTTGCACTTGGCGCACTATAGCCAAGCTAAGGGGGCTATTCATGTGTAGCCTAGATTATGAGATAGGTGATGGGAAAGATATAAGTTTCTGGTTTGAACCATGGCACAATCATAGAAGCATGGCAACCGAGCATAGGGAGGCATTTCTAGCAGCTGTACATTCAAGCGCATCTTTATTTAAACTTGCTAGATGGGAGGATGGAGTATTTAGGGGCTGGAAAATAAATGTTACTAACGAAATCTCCTCGGCAGCTGCGGTAAAGCTCTCGGATGACTTAGCAAATATACGGCTTCACGAGGGAACAAAACAGATTGGGTGGAGATGGACGGAAAATAAGATGTTTTCTGTAAAATTAATCTATAAGCTTATGAAGGAGTCAGGTATAGTGGATATTGAGGGAAGCATGATATGGATGGCTAGATTGCCACTGAAAATTAATCTTTTCAATTGGTTGATGAGAAAAGATAAGTTGCATACCAAATTGCGATTGATATGCAAATGCATTATAGTTGATGAGATATGTAGCCTTTGCAAAGAGGCTGTTGAAACCCGGGATCACTTATTTTATATGTGTCCTTATACAAGAAATGGATGGCATTGCTACTTGAAGAATTTGCAAGGGGGTTTGTACGATATTGCACTCTTACCATGGGACATGACGGGTGATATGGCTACAAAATTGACAAGTCTTGAGCAGCTAGCAGTGTGGCATTGGAGTGTTTGGGGTGAGAGGAATAGAAGATGTTTCATGGGGGTTTCAGTGTCAACAAGGACCCTAACCATGCAAGCAACTGATGCCTTCAGTTTGTACACTACCCACAAGCCTCCTTAGCTCTCCAGAACCTGATCCTGCTCTTAGCTAAGAGTCACACCGGGTGGACAAGTTTAGGGAAGTGTTGTCCTATATTTTGTGCCATGTTGATGATCCTCTCTTTGTTTTTGGGGCTGTTTGGCTTTTAATTTTGTTGTTTTCTTCCTAGTCTTGGTATCTACTGTAATGGTTTTCTGTTTTCCTTCTTCTCTCTGTTTTCTTTCCTTTCTTACACATCCGTTTGGATGACATTGTATCATTTCAGAATGGTGAAATGAATGCAATCTACTTTTCAAAAAAAAATATGTGAGCCCAAGCTAGTGATAGCACCCAGTAAATATCTATGAGAATTAGTTATCGTGAATAGAGCATGGGAAACACATTTTATGCTCTACGTAGTGCTTTATTTAGTTAACCTCAAAAATCCCAGCATAGATAATAGGAAGAATAAAAAGAACCATAATTGATTAAAAACATGGTATAAACACTTGGCAAAATTTTCAAGATTCGGGAAGCCCTCGAGAGCATGTCCAGTTGCTTGGAAGAGCATTGCACGTCAAAACATAGTGCACGACTCAAGTTTTTTGTTCAAACATCATAAAGGAAACCCCATATAAAAACATTTGAACACTATCTTCTTCAGAATGGAAAATATTTTTAACAAGTTGCATCCGGCAATAGATCGCCCATCATGGTCAAAATATAGGGAAAAATCATATGAACTCATCAAATTGATAAAGGCAGAAACGATTAACCCCATTGTTCTGAAATTATCGAGCAATCAAATGACCAGTGAATCTTCAAGGCAATGCATTGATACAGCCAGCAGATGAATTTACAGGAAGATAACCAAACAGCAGGTAAAAATGTTAAATCAATAATGTACCTTGCGGATATTTTGAGGTGGATTCAAAAACACCTTTCTTTGATCAGCAGCTGAAAGAGATGAATGCAGAGGAAGAATCCAATCTGATGACATTCCCCCAAACTGATACGTGGCGGTTAACTTATCTACCAGCAAATCAATTTCCGCAACCCCCTGCAGCAATTGGTGGTGACTGGTAAACAAGATATAGGAAACAACTTAAACGACAGTTGTTAGTGCAGATAGAGCGAAGTTCAGGACAACCTACAGGAAGAAAGACAAGAATAGCACCCGAAGGATAATTTTCATCAATAAAGCATACCAAATCTTCAAGAAGGTCAAAGTCAATCATGTCCTCATTTAAACGCCTCTGCAAACAATAATTATGATAACTGCAAAGTTAGCTAAGCAAACAAATCCCAGAGCATAAACATTAAATGACCACTTACCAAATTTTGGCGTGTTCTCTCACTGTAAGATTGGTATTGATCTGGCATATAATAGGGATTAACATAGTCTTCAGAAAGTAGCGACTCATCACCCCATGAAGACAGAACTATGTTTCGCTTTCCTCTGTGATTATCCACAAGAGTGCTTCTTCGCTGTCAAAGAAAGGGCACCAAGGGAATCTGGATAATAAATAATGTAGCAATATCTTTTAAAATAAATGGTCAGCCTTAGCATTTTAAAAACTGTCCACAATTTTCAAAGGACATCCAGGAGATAATTTATGATACTTCACGAGAATATTCTTTTTACTTGAGTACAAATTCTTTAATCTACTCGATTTCATATATTTGATATACTGTGGTACTAAAAGCTCATTTGTGACACACTTATCGAGAATAGGTTAGACACACTATTTATTTACCATAATTGCAACATTATACATGACTGACTATCCTGGTGCTATATAAATAGTCATATTCACTGTCTACGATTTAGAACTTTTCTATACAGTATATTGTATAGTAAATACTTCATACACTATGCTGCTTTTTTATGTTCTCACATTAACAGAACAAGGTTGTGAAACCTTAATAGATGAATCCCATAAGATATAGTATATACTTTTCTATACAGTATATTGTACAGTATGTACTTCATAGTATATAGTATATACTTCATATCCTATACTGCTTTTATATGTTCTCACATTAACAGAACAATGTTGTTAAACCTTAATAGATGAATCCCATAAGATCTAAGACTATATCAGTGTCCTACGTAGAGAAAGTAAGGGGAAAAAACCTTTTCTCTATATGCTGTCATGGATGATCCTGATGCTGAAGAGTCTGAAGCGAGAGAATAATCAATCTTCTCATAAACATCCTCGAGAAAGAATGCTGAAACTGGATGTGTTCTTCCTTCTGCAGTAATCACAGGGCAATTCCTAAAGTACTTCGAGAATAAAATTGAGTCAACTGTCGCAGACCTGGATGTAAGGTAAATAAATAAGCACCAAATATAGCTCATCTATCACCAAGAGGACGGATGGTAAATTTGGAATTTTGCGATCAAGTAGAAAAATACATGAGGATCACTTTCAACTTTTGCCCACCACGATCAGATTGCTTCTCAACAAGGTTTTTTAGAACAATAAGCAAAAAGTCACCCTGAAAATTATCAGCAACCAGTAAATTAGCAATGAAAACGATATGATAGTCCACTCAAGCCTCTCAAGCATTACTTAAAACTTAGGCCAAAGAACCAACAGATTTTGATCTTTAAAAAGATACAACAGATGGAGTTCACAATAAAAAAATTATGTACAAGATTAAAACAATTATAAGACAAAATAACCAAAGCACCCCGCCACTTTCAGTGATGGAATAAGATAGGTGAAGGGGGCTAAGTGGAGGAATGGATCTAGCCAATTGAGAGAGATAATCGAGGACATCTCAATTTTGAGAATCTTGTGTATTCTTACATTCGTTTAATTCAATACTAGCAGGCTAAAAGAAAGCAGACTAAAAGACGCACAAGAAAAGAATTGAAGAAACTAGTAGAACAACATAAAAAAGTAAAAAATAATCAAATGATTCAAATCTCACCAAAAGTGATCTTTCATGAACTTCATCGACTATGACATGTGTGATACCGGACAAGTCTCTATTTACCTGTAAGATCCCACATGCATAACCACCAATAAGAATGACCAAAAACCATATTGACAATAAACTACAAAAGGGCAATAGAATTGAACAGCCAGAAAATATTCTTTATTATCTAAAAGATGAGATGGAAGCAACAGAAAATATTGGATTGAAGTGGCAATAGTGATGAGAAGATGTCGGTATAATGTAAGTGCAAATGGTGCCTACCACCAGCAAGGCAACCTGAAAAGAAAAGAGAGCCAAAAAATACAACAAATGAATACAGCAAGAATAAAGTTCGTAAAAACAAGATCCTCGTTCAACGGACAAGTTCAATGTTCTAGTTCTTCTGTAATACCAACTACGAGAATCTGACAATGGAATACGGTTGTTATACTTCCTACATCATAATGATAATGGTATATAATCATTTCAAATTGTAGTGCCATTTCTCTCTCTCCTTTGTTATTTTCATTCCAGGCGAAGCATACACAGTTGAAGAGTGATTCTCCTTTGAACATTTTCCTCCACAGTTTGATTCATTCTCACTGTGGACTCCAATCCCGACACTCGTGGAATGCCTAATTATATAAGGATCATGCAAGATGTTGGCTAGTCGAGCATAAGTGCTGTGGGGATTAGGATCAAATTATGACAACTTTCACAAAGACCATAATCAGGATAGCATAAGCACACATGCAGTGTTAAATAAAACTATGAAAACAAACAATGGAACACGTATGTGATGGATGCAACAATAGTTAGACTAAGTCAAAAAAGCAAATTTTACCGCTAGTTTCCTGAGAAGGATTCCTGTCGTACAAAACAAAAGTTTTGTCTTCTCATTCCTGGAAATTTGGGGCAGACAAATGCAAATAGTAGAAACGAGGTGTTATTCGAGACTCAAGTCAGCATCTAGCCAATCTATCGCAAATAATTAAAATTGTAATGATTTGAAGTAACACTGGGAACATTATAGAACAAAAAATAGATTAAAAAGGTATGGCACCTTGCGCTATCAAGACGAACTTGATAACCAACCAATGAACCATCACAACCAGGTGAAGGTTCATATCGCTCGACAGCCACTCTTTCTGCAACGGATATAGCCTGTGGGGTTACGCCTTAGTCAGAGATGGATACAATGAACACTAAATAAGCTATATGAAAATGACAAAAACCTTAATTGAGTGCACGATAAAATATATTTCAAAAATTAGCTCATATAAGTAATGATAAAATTTAGTGTTCAGATAAACAGTTAATTCAGAAAAGATCTCTATAGTATCCTACTACATAGGCCAACCATATACCCTTCAATAAGGCATGATATAAGTGCATAATACCTGTGGTATGACTTAATTCAATGATACTGAATTTTATAAACAGGTGTGAGAGTTTATCTAGGAAAAACGGATTGGATCCAAATAACCAGTAGAGACAGACATTATAATGAAAAATTGAAAAATTGCATTCATTTCACCAATCTGAAATGATACAATGTCCATTCCAAAGAAAACATCAAAGAGAAAATAAAATAAAAGAGGCACAGGGAGCAACCACGAGGGCAGAAGAGAAGAAAGAAAAACGAAAAGACACAAAACCAGTAAAAACTACAATAAAAAAACTACACATATCTGTACTCCCTTAAAGAATTTCATAAAAGTAAGGTTCATCATGTCAGAACCCAACATTTTAGGTCAGTGCATACATGGATCACAAGCTATATAATCAGCACCTGCTTAGTTTTTGGTTAATCCACGACTCACTCAATGACATTATTGAGGGCTTTGGTTTTCCTAAACCATAAGAAAAATAAGATGCATAACATGCTCCATCACAAAATCCTCATTGAGAAAAAAGATTTGATGCAACCAACAAAACATGTCACAACATGCATATGGCTAAGTACACGATGTGTACATCTCTCTGGTTAGAGTAATTGGGCTCTATACGAAAGGTTTATGAGGTCTTAGGTTCAAGACTCACTGATTTTTTTTTTTAAAAAAACATGCATACCGCTAATCTTCTGGGTTGAGTGCACACTATGTTACAGTCTCCACCACGACCTGATCGAATCATGTCATCCAAAATGAACTGAGGGACCTGCAAAAGATGGACAGCCAGGAAATAGGTGTTACACTTCAAACAAATCAATAGCAATGAAAAGGAACACCAATATGTGAATGGAAAAACATCATTAGAAACTCGCAACCTCTACTAAACAAAAAGCTTCCTAATTGTTAATTTTGATGCATTGCAGTAACCTGTTAGTACATGATCTATGAAAATCGTAATGGAGAAAGATATTCTCCAGATGGTATTGTGCGACAAGCTAAATATAATTATAATGATCTACCAAGTAACAATTCTTATGCAGCATTCTTAAATACAAGTATAGAACTCCCATTTGCTTTTGCTTTTTGTTCATCCTTTTGGGTGATTTATTGTATCATTTCTGATTGGTGAAATGAATGCAATGTTATTCGGTCAAACAAAAGTGTAGAAGTCTCACAAAGTACCTGAGTAGTCTTTCCACATCCTGTTTCTCCACAAACAACAATCACATCATTCTCAACGAGTAACTGGAGAATATTACTCTTAAGCTTAGCTATAGGTAAAGAAGCTCTGTTTTCCAGCATTTTCTGCATAAGAAGATCAAATAGTAAAAACCAAATATGTAACCAAGTAAAAAATTACACCATTTTCAGCATTTTCTGCATAAGAAGACATCCTAGTAACAATAATAAATGTAAAACATACAAATCATATTATGATGTAAAAAGATTACACCATGAGTTTCTGAACAAAAACCATGGGCTAAGCTCACAACTCAAAATTTTTTTGCAATATGAGGTTCTTATCAGTAAAGTGTGGTGGATGGAATTTTGAATATGTTCAAGGAAAGTAAAATGCAAAGAATTATTTTAATAGTTTGGATGTTGATGTTGACCATACAATAGAAAAGTTCTTTTGTCGAAGTAAATGAGAGATGAATCATAAGACAATGATTTCAGTAAAAAAGCATATATGGTATGATTAGGATCAAGGTTTTCAGTACTACCATACCAGCTCCATACACACTGTATTTACTGGTCCACCCGTAGATCAGTATGTGGACCATATGATTTCAACCGACTTGCACAGCGCCATCCAATACATGCGGGTGGCACTGTGCAGACACACAACACACCTTGACAAGAAGTGTGAAGTAGACAATACCCTCCCAACCATTTACAGATTTTTCAAGAATCTTTTCAAAATTCCCTTATGATGTTTCCCGCTATTACTTCAATTTTTTTATATCTAAAGAAATTGGTATGTTCAACATGGATGTTTCTGTGTCAAGCGTATAAACACTCAAGAAAATACAAGTACTGTACAGATCCACTTGGGAGCCAGTATGAGTACTGGTACCAGTATTTAGAACATTCCTCAGAATGTCAATGGGCCCAAGAGATTGTAAATATAACTATAAAAAGAAGTCCTTTATTAGTTTGGGTACCATGTCTAGCATGCTGAGAAAAAAGATCTTTTAGGAGAGACGATGATTGGATAGTTATATATGAATTTTAAGCACTGCTAGAAGTAGATACCATATACTCAGGCTGCCTCATCTTGTTCTTAAGCTCCTCTTTTAAACGTATGCTTTCCAACCGTCCAGGACAGCTGATTCCTGTAGACAAAAAGGTCAGTCAGACTAACAATGCCTAAGTATACAAGTGGACAGATAAAAAAGCACAACATACGCAGAATACTTTCTTTTTGTTGATGAAAGTAGGAATACTTGTTACTTGTTAGTTTCCATAAAGTGAAGTTGGGATTTTATGGTGTCTTTTGTTGTGATGTTTTTGCTCTTGACATATATACATATATCTTGTTATATATTCTTCTAACAGTTATATTAACTCTGTACACTTATCCCTAAGATGACTCTTACCTTCAAATCTCAACCCGGACAGGCTATTGTATGTCCTATTGGTCTATCTCACATGTATTTCCAAGCCCATGGTTAATCTGCATTAAGCTATCCTCTCTAACCCTGAGTTCACTAGCCATAACCTTATCAACATTTATCCCTAGGATGACTCTTACCTAGTGTAACTTACTGCCCTCCTTAGGCTATTCAACCTCCTGCCTTCATCATGGCTAGCCAAGCAAGAAAATCTACCAGCTGAAGTGAAATTTGCTTGATCCTAGATCTACCATTTCATCAAACAGTGTGCAACTTTTTTATGATATTGCAATAAAAGTTTATCCTAGATTTACCATTTCATCAAACAGTATGCAACTTTTTTATGGTATTGCGATAAAAGTTCCTGAACGAAAACTACTGTTTTCTGCTCAATCCTAGTAGATCAGCATCCTGGATTAAACCATGCTAACAAAGCCCTTAAATCTCAATCATTGAACTTGAATCTGATATTTATCAAAAAGGATATATTTTCAAGATTGGGACCTCCAAAGTCCAAAAATTACCCACGCCAAAGAGAGTAAAAAGTGTGACAGGCAAAATATGATAATAATTATGAGTTGTTCAGTTAGTAAGGGTCTTTGCTGCGATGGCAGAGGTATTAGGTTTACAATCCATCTTCATCCCTTGCTGTGGCAAAAATATATTATTATTATTATTATTATTATCTTTTTTTCCGAACTTGGTAAGTAGTAAACCCATGACCTCCTGTATAGAACCCAATTGCTCTAACCAAAGGGGCGTCACTGTATACTATTATTATTATTATCTAATTGAGAACTATAGCTTAAGATACTCGAACAAAGCCATCTTTTTGCTTCTAGCTTTAATTGTATGTAGAACAAAGAAATTCTACCAACGGTTTTGCTGTGTGCGTTGGTCTGGTTTCATTATATGCATGCTAAGGTATATTGTACTTATGCATCGATATATATACACTCTTAATAAACATTAGGCTTTTCCTCTCCACGCAATAGATGGCTTTCTGGAAGATAAGAAACTATATTGAATTTATCAAGATACTTCTGATAAACTACTGTGAGCATAAAGATGAAATTGACCAGCAGATCAAGTGTTGAACAAGAAAAGGGATTATAAGACAGAATTCAAACAAAAAACAAATTAAATTGCATCGTCTAAAAGTAATTGTACCTGGATTATCTGAAAGCGTTGTTTTAGCAGTTGCAATAGGACAATCAATCATTATTTGTGGGTTTTGTTGTTCCACAAACTTTTCACCATCGGAAATTCTTTTGGCATCGATGGAAGTCAACGGCAGCAAAGTATCCACACTCAATAAAGAATCCACGAACCCTGCTCGACGAGCATCCTCATTATCATCCACATTGGTTGGAAGTTCATCTGCAGATGGTGTTAAAGCAGTGAAATAATGGTTTACAAGTAAAGGAAAGAAGAAATTGTATAACATGCTTCTTACTATTGTGCCATTTGGAAACAATAGAAGAGTATGGTTCCGTGAGCATTTGGCAAAGTGGAAGATCAGGGAAAAGTTGACATAGTGCAAATGATGCTACTTTATTCTGTGCTACCTACAAGTAAAAATTGCAAGAGAAAAAGTTACAAGATGATGTTACTTCTAAAACTAAAACCAGATTCACTTCTAGGCTTTCTTTTCATCAGTTGAAAAAGATTTAAATCTAAGTCACAGCTATCAGTAGAATTAACCATGAAAATAATACTATCATAAACCCATTTTTTACACGATGCATGAGACAAACTTATGTTACCATTCCGCCAAGTTGACTGAGAAACTATGAATAAAGGAATAGGTCCAGTGATGAGCATGGATCATAACAAGGATGACAGAATATAACATCTAAAAATACAGTTACTTCACTTTCAAGATAAAATTTCCACTGAAGAATATTAAATACAACTGATATAAAAAATAAATGCTGTTTCAGAAGTTCATGTTTGCACCTCAACTGATTTGGAAGTTTCACCCTCATTAGGCAACTGGATAGAAATCAAGCCTCCAGCCTTCCGGCTCTTACCTCGACCGCTAGCTCTACGTAAGATATTCACAGAATATAAACAATTATCTTCTTTTCCAGACAATTTATTGTACTTGGGTGGTTCCCAACCTAGTTTCTGGCACAGTTTTTGTAAGACACCCTTAGGGATTCTTGCGGGATCTCCCTGTGATTAAGAGAATGTTGAAAATAATGTAAGCAGCAATGAGAAAGAAAACGTACATTATAACAATCATAAGTTTATCGATGCTATTTCCAAATAGAAGTGGTGGTTATGCAAACTTGCAAAACACAACCAGACTCCGACAATTATTGATCAAAATAATCATTTGGAAAGAATAAAAGATGTATCACTTCTGTGGACGAGAAGTAATGAACTGACCAGATTAATTTACCTTCATCCAGATGTCATCAATGCTTTCCAGATTATGCGTGTATGAAAACTGTGGCAACTGCTTTCTCCTTTCTTGTGTCAATATTTCTGCTGATAATGCAATGTCAGAAGAATCTTCAGAAAAAAGATTATCAAGTTCCAATTCTTCTACTTCCTCTGTTTTATTCTCAGCCTCCTTAACATCATCTTCCAAGAGACCAACAGAAGAATCAACCTCTTTTAAGATATCCCCCTCATTTGGATCTGAGTTAACTACCAGTTCACAATCAAAGGGCTGAAGCTGAGCCTCCTTAATTTTGTTATCTGATGCTTCTAATTCTGAGGATGTGGAAAATGCAGAATCACATGAAACTTTCTCCGTAGTATTACTAGTAGATTCACCTTGCCATCCACGCAACAAAACCTCGTCATCCAATCCTGCACTAAGTTGTAACATTAAAATGGAAATAAAGAACGTTATCCAGATACCATGAAATTATGTTACAAAACCTAGCGAACATAGCTCCTTCTTGAGTTTGTTTATGACACTGCCAAAATGTTTCTGACTTTTTTTTTCGCCTTTCTGCTTTGCTTCCATGGCTCCCGACATTGCCTGATGATACTGTTGGACGATAGAGGCAGCATGATTGTTAGGATCATCCTCCTGCCATTAAAAACAATAATATATTTTAGCTTTTTCTCCGCAACTAAATTCATAGAAAAAAGTATAAGCAAGAATATGAACCCACTATTACTGGTAAATTTTTAGATTCATGAGAAAATATAGTAGTAACACGGAACATCTAGTTCTCAAACTGCAAAAAAGATAAGGAATTGGCAATCAGAACATGTGTAGACAAACCAGAAAGTCAATTGTATATCCATTAGTTTCAATATCCTTTTAAAAAAAAATCTTCCAAACCATGTTAAAAACATACTGAAAATTTTAATTCTAAAAACCAGAAATACAAAAGAAAAGCAAACAAGAAGCGCAGATTTATGTAAAATTCATAAATTTACAAAATGAAATACATTTAATTAGGTCATTTCAAAATAATTAGGAACAAGTCAGGTAAAGTCTATCAAGATTCAAAATATAATATAACTTAAAACACAAATTAGAGTGCACAACCAGCACTAAAGTAGTTCAAGAGACGTGCAAATGCAAGAGAAGAAATACTCGGAGAACAGCTGAAAATTCGTAGTACCTCGTCTTCTCGCTCCATGTACTGTTGTATCCATTCCTTGTGGGAAAATTTTCCTTCGTCCAAAGACAACTTATCCCTCTCCAGTTTAGTTCCAAGAGGAGATTTGGAAACGTTTTCTGGTTGACGTTGCTGAGGAACCCAGTCTTCCCGAGCTTTAGATATGATTTTCACGGTCCTGTCTGTCCCTTCATCGAAAATTACCGCATATACATTAAATTCCTATTGGAAAAGCTCATCCATAATGAATTTGCATATCATAATCGTCTAAAAGATGGAGTAACCAGAAATCGAAGATGTCAACAAGTATTATCAATTAAGAAGTTGAAAATAAGACAGGTATCTATAATAATGGGTTTTGGTTAAAATGAAGCAGAATGCATAGTTACCTTCAAGACTAGAGGCAGAGACACCACTAGAGAATTTTATTGGAAGCTCATTCCCAGGAAGATTAAAGCATAGCCAATCCAGAGCATTCTCAAATGTCGTCCCCTCCTATAATTCACCAGAATAAAGGTATCTAAGTAATCATGGAGTCTTCCTCGGTGACTTTTCCCTATCATAATCAAAGTGGATCCCAACTTATACGTTCTATTGTTTCAAAAGGATGAAAATATATTTTCTAATGCTAGCATTATCTAGCGCCGATGACTGATGAAAAAGTTGAAAACATCAATAAATTCGATTGATCGATTTCACGTCTTCGTCCATAACTTCATAAATAATATCAGATTTCTTTTCTTTTCACAGAAAAAGCAGAAAGGAAACGCGTAGATGAGAAATGGAATCGGACTCCGAGAGCTGAGAGAGCCTGTTCGATTTGGTCTGCTGTGAACCCTTCGAGGGAGAGCTTATCATAGACGCCGCGAAGTCTCTTCGCCTTCTGTGCCTTCGAAGCGGCGTCGGGCGCCGTGCTGCTCGGCCCCTCCTCGGTCGCCACCGGCCTCTCGGTGTTCAAGAGGAGGCGGCGGAGACGGCGCTCGTTCTCCGCCGAGATCTGGAGCTTGGGAGCGGGTTTGGCGTCCGCCGGACGCTGCTTGGATTTGGCTGCGGCCTTGGAGTTCGCCGGCTTCTTTTTGGGAGCCATCGCCGCCGTTTGTTAAACCACAGACGAAAGCCAAGGAGAGAAATAACTTGTAAGGATGAAAATAACCGATAACGGCACGAACATACCCGTTACGTACTACGTAGCGACATGGGTTTTTATATAACGATAAATTTAAAACACGACATAAACTCCCTTTATCCTCGTGACATAATGTGTATGTGTTGTGATGCTTTTCAAAACAAAATGAAACATAATTATTTTTGTATGATTATATCATGTTTATATAAAGCTTAATCACTGTATAATAGTATTTTTTTTTAGCACTTAGCGACTCTTGAACTCAAGAGTTTAATGACCTTGAATTATTCTAATCAGAATAATATAACCACTGTATAATAGTATTATTTAATATATAATAATTCAGAAAAATGCTAATATCTCTATAAAATATGTTAATAAATCACTATAATTATTTTTTTAATGAATATATTGCATTCAAAGGATATGCCCATCAACTTAAAAGCATAAATTTGTATTTATTTATTTATGTCTTCATATTTAAAAAAATTAGTAATGCGGAGTTTATTTTTTAAATATTCCTCAACTTTTTTATTTTTTGAAAATAATTACCTGGTTCCATTCTCTTATTTTTTAAAAAAAAATAATTTGTCTGTAATGTATTATTCGACGGTCAGTTCTAAATTTAAGTGGTTAAGTGGGAGGAGTCGGAGAGCAAACGCGGGGTATATGAAAAATGTGGGCAGCAGGCAGCACGACGTCTCCTATAAATTCTCCAAAATCCGATGGCTCTTCATCTTAATTGTTCTCGCGTCGTTGCCTTCCGCCCCTTCCGATTCCCGTCCCTCCGTCTCCCCTTTTGCCAAACCTACCGCCCTTGCCCGAGCAGCAGTCTAGGGCTCCGCCTTCGCTGTAGCAGCGGCGGCGGCGACGGCGGCCCTGGAGGTGGGAGCGCAATGGAGGCGCCGCTAATGGTGAAGGAGAAGATCGATCTCACGGAGAAAGAGGAGAAGATCTTCAGCCGGCTGCTCGACGTTGTCCGCCACTTCAAGTTGGAGACGCAGCTTCGAGTTGCGGGCGGCTGGGTCCGCGATAAGGTTCGCTCGCCTTTGTCTCCCTTTCTTGTTCGTTCCGACTACCAGTGTGATTGTGTCTATAGATTAGTGTGTAAGGGTAGCAAAAGTGGTCGTTTATTGTTTGTGGGTGATTTTAGTGAAGAGAGTTGAGGTAACTCTTACAAGAGCTGAGGATAAATTTGTGATATCTTACTCTCCTTGTGATGTATCTTATTATTATTTTGTGAAGTAGTATTAATTCCCAAAAAAAACGATGACGCATGAAAGCAGGAGTAAGTTTATAGTAACAGTTTTGTGCAAGAATGCCCCTGCCACTCTGGTAGATAGTTTCATTGCGGTATCGTTTGAAAATTGCTTTTCTCTATATATTAACAGCTACTAGGTAAAGACTGTTATGACATTGATATTGCACTGGACAACATGTTGGGTCGAGAGTTCTGTGAGAAGGTCAATGAATTTCTTCAGTTTACTGGAGAAGAACAACAAGGAATAGGTGTTATCCAGAGGTAAATTTTCCTTTCTCTGTTTTATAGTGTAAGACTTCTGGAGATAAATATTATATATGCTATCTGAATTTAAAAATTAATAAATATATTTTAGGACTTATTCTTATCTATATGATATGGAATTATGAAGAGAGAGAAGTTCTATACCATGGGAGTTGAAGATTGAATTCATTGTTGAACCAAAATTACGGATATCCCTCTTTTTGTCTGCTGGTATGTTTAGGATCTGAGAACAACTAGTTAAGCACATAATATATCCTGCTAATCACTCAAACCAAAAGTCATTTCACACACTAGTTTTCACTATTTTGTGTAATTAATTCTCAGTAATGGTAACAAAAGAACTAACTTCTCCTTAATGCTCTATAGAGAAGATTGCCTATTCAGTTTATTAATTATCATTTTTCCTAATTCTTTTTCACCTATCTTGAGTAAAAAAGTATATATCCACTTATCTTGCAAATCTTCAGAGATCTTTGACCACAATACGAGAAAAGAGCAAAATTTATGACTTGCAAGTCACTTGAAGCCATGCTCTTAATTTGAGTTATGAAACAATGATAAGGTAGCGATGATGATTTAGTGGCTCAAATGAGTCACTTCCCTTCCATCAGAAAAAGGATAGCGATGATGATTTAAACATTGTAGATTCTTGGTTCCTTATTTAAAGGCTATTATGAAGTTTCATATATATAAATTCAAACATTCATGCAAATTTCGAAGGCACTGTTTCAAGTTCACTATATTGATATAGAAAACCTTGCGCATTGGAAGAGGACAATTTTACTTGTCCCTGTTAATATAGCATAATTATGATTTGACTGTAGAGAGTTTTGCTTTATGGGCCTTATTTTTTCTTGAAGTTTATGCCTTTATGCTAATGCCCATGATGTCTAAGGGCTTAATTTGATGATAATTATGTTACCCCTTGTAGTTGATTTATGGTAATCTTGTCCAAATATTTTTCTTATCTTTTATCACATTGTATGTATGTTTGTATTCTGCAAGAATGTCACATTTGCTTTTTGAATGTATGCTTGATTTTACATGCTCATTTTGCTTTCTTGAAATTCATGTGGATACTGATGAGATGCATGTTTACACAGCAATCCTGATCAGTCTAAGCACCTAGAAACTGCAAGGATGAGAATTTATGATATGTGGATTGATTTTGTTAACTTACGATCTGAAACCTATGCTGAGAACAGCCGGATCCCCACAATGGTATCTCTTATCCCTGAATGTTTAAAGGCTTTAGTATTGGGATAATTTTGAAGAAGAATATTATGCCCTATATTTTACTATTGTATGTGTTGATAAATTGCAAAACCATGGGCATTTTTTCTTCATTTCTTTTGCATTAATGGAAGAGTTGTGCTTTAAGTTTCATGATATTGGACTGTACATGTGTGTGCTATCATGCTATCCAATGACAAGTTCAACACTGAAGTAAAGTGTTGACCTTGTGATCTACTGGAATTCTAACATGTTTCTGTTTTTTCTGTTTTCTTATGGCTGATTAGGCTTTACGATTAAATTTTCACTCCCTTTCTTTATCAGAGACAAAATACATTGATGTTATGTGGATTCACAAACTAACATAATCATCAAACAAACACTCAGAACGTCTGTGAAGTGAGCCTTTCAGAAAATTCTAAATCTAGGTTAAAGTAATATATAAATGCATGATAGGAAATAAAACAATGTAGGTCAAAGTTTTTCTGATAGATAATTTCTGGTGAAAGATGGAAGGATCAACATTGATAGGGCATTGGAAGTTGACACTAGTTCCATCTCAAAATGATTTTGTTTGTTTCTTGTTGTGCTATATATCTATATATGTGAAGTTTTATCTTTCTAGTTTGTTGTGACGACCTTCGACACCTGTTCACCTTGATATGACTCAAAAGTTACTTCCTATGGTTTAAGTGTTCTAGTATACTTGTCCTGTTTGCTTAACATGAACACTATTCGATGAACAGAAAATTTCTTCCCATGGTCCTGTACAAAACATGACTGGTTAATAATTCATTTTGGAGTATTGTAGATTATATGTCTGGAGAAACATAGTTTGACAGGCTTGAATATTAATTTTGTTCAGAAATTTGGAACTGCTAAAGAAGATGCCTATAGGAGGGATCTGACAATAAACAGGTACGTTGTAACATCAAGTAATTTTTTTAATCTGAAATGATTATACTTGTTAGGATTCCTTACCTTCTTGGTTTATCTGTAATCAAAATACTTAACTTCCCTATTATAAGAGAAAGTAGAGAGTTGAAGTTTAAAATAATTTGTCCAGAAACTAGAATAGCATCCAATGTTCTATGAAAGATTACACAGTCACTTCTACAAATGTTTTCTTGTTTCAATTGTTATTGTTACCTCTGTTTTTTTCCTAATGCGTCTTCATTTCTGTTACAGATGCATCTTTCTTGCTCATGTATACTGATGGTGCTGTCTTGTTATCTCGCTATTATGCATGTTCAAACATTTTCTGATTTTCTTAACTTTGAACCGTTCCTTGTTTCAGCTAACAATCTGGACATACTCTTTGTCAAGTTTTTCCTTCCTATGGTCATATACCACACATCCTACACATCATATTATATATTAGGTAACTTTCAGTAAGTTGGAAATTTACTGATTCGAGTAGGAAATAATTATTGATGCATTAACCCATATCCCTTCTGCTTATAGCTTGGATCCAATTAGTAATCAACATATCTTTGTGTAGTTTCTATGAATTAAAATCTCCAGATAGCATGTTCTCCTCTAAAACCATGGTGTTGTATGGTTGTTGTGAGCCCTAAAGTGGATGATAAAATAATGTTAAACGTGCATTAACTTTACTGTCTTCGTATATGATTCATTTTCATTTAACATGCAGTACCAAATTCCATGTTTGTTAACCTTTTGCAGCTTATTCTACAATATCAACAGTGGCACAGTTGAAGATATAACCAGAAGAGGTGGTTTTTTGTATATTTTTCAGCAATCTAGCTTGATAATATTCATTATTGGCCTGTAATTCATTGTATATTGATCAATGTAATCTTTTTGTGCAGGCATTCAAGACCTAATTAATGGATATATTGTCACTCC
This sequence comes from Thalia dealbata, assembly GCA_030544415.1. Classification (NCBI taxonomy): domain Eukaryota; kingdom Viridiplantae; phylum Streptophyta; class Magnoliopsida; order Zingiberales; family Marantaceae; genus Thalia; species Thalia dealbata. The sequence goes on from CM060454.1 coordinate 3,296,408, forward strand.
ATTACCTCCTAAGGCTACGTTTCTTGATGATCCTCTTCGAGTTCTTCGAGCAATTCGCTTTGGTAATTAGCATCTCAGAAATTACTGCATTAATTTGCACATATACAGGTTGATTTCCTTTAGACTCTCCAGTCATTTTATACAACACAATTACTATTGTTATGTTGACAGTCAAAAGCATATATCATTTTGAATAACTTAAATGGTGAGTTTTCATCAGTTTCTAGTTGTTGCAATTGATATGGAAATGCATTGTTAGAATATAGTTTGCTAAGGGAGTGCAGAAATGCATCTTCGACCTCCCTTTCTTTGTCTTGTCTGTGGTCCTATTTTAAAAGAAACTTCCAACTTTTTTTTTCTTTAAAACAAAAGGTTCTAGATTTGGTTTTGCGTTGGATGAAGAATTAAAGAAGGCCGCTCGAGATGATGATGTAAAAGCTGCACTTGCAGATAAAATTAGCAGAGAGCGTATTGGTCATGAGGTATAACATTATTGCTTCAATTTCTTTATCAGGGAGGACATTGCAGATGACTGTGCAATCTGCATGAGTCATGCTTTCATTTTTTTAGTGCTATTGGGCAATCCAAGATTATTTCAGATTGATCCCAATCTGGCAATCTGCCAGTGTGGTTTCTTTGACTTGTGAAATCAGATTTTATTGGCCTTTTTTTTTTCTTTTTACAGGTTGATCTGATGATTTGTGACAAGAACCCAGTGAAAGCAATTACATACATTGTCGAACTACAACTGTTTTATGTTGTTTTCACTTTACCCCCAAATGTCATGCCTGCAATAAGTGAAGGAATTGATAGGTTTGTATCGTCAAAAGATATTGCTACTTGCTTCTAAAAATCATCCAAGCTTGCAACAAAAGCATTTGATAGTTGATGGACTTCATTGCTTTGAAACACAACATATTCAACTTACCAATAGAAAGAAGGAGATAAACACAGATCTCTAGTGTTTACATGTAATCATATCTTATTAATTTTTCTACTTGTTAGTTTCTGTGTCGTCCCTTATTAAATGATTAATAATCCTTGTTGTGAAGTCTGCTGAGTTTCATTAAGCAAGGCACTCAACTAAAACTCTCTGAGATCTTCTCTTTTTCAATATTTCTGTTCTTTTTAAGTGTTAATTCAATTAATGATGAACCTTTCTGGTTCTATTGCGGAGTAGGTGTTGTGCTACATATTTGCGTGCAGCATGGGATCTCCTGCAGTCCACTGGCTGCACAATATTTAGTGTAAGTTAATTATTCTGATAAGAGATACTAATTTAATTGGCAAAAATTTTACAGTCAATTGATCCAAGGCAATGCCATGCTCGGTTTTCTTGCAAAAGTGTTCATTGTGGCAATGCATAATATTGTCACCTTTTTTTTCTAAACCATTTTTTGCAAGTTTTTACTACAATCTGTCTCTGAAATGTCCGATTTTGATATTTGATTTTGCAGTTTCTTAACAAAAATAGATTAATTGGTGGTATCCATTTGTATCCAGGGGAGGCCCTTGCGACTGGAGATGCTGTTTTACCATATACGGATTTTTTCAAATGCAATTAGAAAATTTTAACCTATGAGAACTTCAAAAGAATATTCTTTGCCCTCTAATAAGTAATAACTTATAGAAATACTTTATATGTCTTTCTTCTTTTCTGCACTTTACCTAACTAATTAAAGATCATTTTTGTTCCAACTTCCATTACAAGTTCGGCCTTGTAAATATTTGATTTACCATTTTTGAATTTGTATTAAACATTTATTTTTCTGTTTTTTTGTTGGTCTTTTTGGTATAACTAACTAGTTGCAACATAAATGTCAGGATGAACAACGAAGGCTATACCTGTATGCAGCATTATTCCTTCCATTCAGAAATATGGTATACATGGAAAAAAAATCTAAAAAGGTGAGTTAATTTAACTTGCTCATATAATTTTTATAAGCTTTGCGTAGATGAAGGACAGAACAAAACTTGCTTTTTGAGCTATTCTTTCTCTTTAGTGTTTGTTATACTTTGTCAGACCTTGTATGCTCAGCACTTAGGGTATTCTAAAACGCAGTGCTATGATTATCATTGTTTTCAAGGATGGTTTATGGAAAACTTGCAGTTTCTTGAAGTGTGCTTAAGGAGATGAGTGCTTAGCTTAAGTTTCAAAGATGCATAAGCAAGTGTTTAAGAAGATGTAAGCTGATGGTCAGATTCAATGACACCGTGGGGAAAACTTGGATAAAGCTCAGAATCTCGGATGACTTATTTCTTAGCTTGACTTAGATATATTCTAATGTTTTATCAAATAGGAAAACCAACCAAGATGAAAGTGAAGGATGAGGTCCATAGATGGGGCATCTACAAATCAATCTTTTGATGGGCAATACAAATCAATATAGTAATATTATATTAAAGTAATCATCCACATAGGAGATACTTTAATTGATTTCATTGACACCGGTGGTAGATTCTACTTCCATGGAGCTGATGTCTTATCTCTGATTACATTTAGGGATGAGATATCTTTTAGGTTGTTTCTGTTAATAGCTTCAGTGGCTGTTTTATTGTGCTCCTCTTCCTTGTTCAAATATTCACAGACACTACTCTTGTCCTGCCTCAACCATGAGTTGGCTACAAAAGTGCAGCCACTGTTGCATGCTTCATGTGTTTCATTCCATTAAGCTTCCAAAGTACTCCACTCCATAGAATGACCGGCCAAATTGAGGATGTGCTAAATCTACCTGGCTATGCACTATTCTCATGCCACCTCAGTCACATTCCGTTCCATGTTGTTCACGCCCTAACCAGGGCATATACCACATCAGCCAAGATCTATACATGGTCATGCACAACCTTTGCCACAGACCATATACCTGCAACAGAAAGGCTATGTGAATCTTCTTCACAACAGATCCAGTTCCACCTTGGCCATGAGCTAACTCCTGGCCACACCTTTTTAGCCAAGTGTATTTCTAACTACATGCGTGTCAATGTGATGACAAACTGCTCCTGGATAGTTGCATCTGCGGATTAGTCTCAGTGCATTACTCCTCAAACGAGGCCCCTGTGTGCCCTCAAACTTGGTCATGCATCTCTTTTGGTATGGCCGGTACACTTCTGACTTGTCTCAGTGTGCTTTATCTGGCATCATGGTCGCATGTCTCAAACTAGGCCATGCATCTCTTTTGGTGTGGTTGGTACACCTCTGAATTGTGTCAGTGTGCCTTATCTGGCATCATCGTCACATGTCTCCTGTATTACAATCCGGTGCCACCAAAGTGCTTTTGAGCTTGTTGGTGTGCTTTCTCTCTCAAGATGTAGCACGCCTCCTCTGCATAGTTTGATTCTTCCTCAGGTCTAGCTGTGCACACCTTTGGCATGACCCAGTCATAAATACTGCTCTGATGCTCCTTTGTATGCATGTCTACTTTTGGAGCATCAGGAGGCTAATGCTCAACTTGACGTGTCTTTGACTTTGGGAGTAATTTGAAGGCATTTTATATTTCGTTAAGTATATGCTAACTACAGATTATTTTCTCATCTCTCTTACGGATTCATCTGAATTACTTAATTATCAGGTTCCTGTTACCAATTTTATCATTCGGGATTCTCTCAAGTTGAAGATTAGTGATTCTGATATGGTGAGGACTCTTATCTCATCACTAGCTGTATCTGATGTTCAGTTACGACCCTAAGGTGTTCCGTTTAATATTTCTTTCTTAAGCTATTTCCAGTGGTTGCATTTAATTTGTTGATGCTACTTGTAGCTGATGAATTTACATGTTGCGGCTGAGAGGTTTGTCTCTTTAATTCCTCTATTCGAGTCAAATAAAGATCTAGACTTGGTTGAAACAGAGCTGGACGATGAGTTTCTCAACATACCTATGGTGTCGAAAAGAAGGGTTTTGGCAGGTTAGAAAACACTACTTTTCATTTCCACATAATTTCTTTATGTTTTTATTTTGCTTCCAATTGGATCTGTTTGCTATCTACGGTTTCTTACTTTGGCATAAATGAGTTGGCCATTTGATGCATAATGAACATATTGGCCTTTTGGTACAATTTATAATCAGAGGATGTTATCTGTTATTTCTCACAAAACAATTATCTGGATTGATATGGATTTTCCAATGGAAATAATTATTGGCTTGATAGCTGGGATCGAGGCTCAAGCCCTTACAGCTCATTGATTCATGTTCAGATTTCAGAGCATTTACACATCTGATTGCTCATTCTATTGTAATGCTGCCAATTATGTGGTTTTGTGCCACATGCCAAAGTGGAAAGAGTGGCAAGGTTTAACGCAACCTCGCAAATACTGACTGTTAGAGTGGTTTACACGACACATTCCACCCACTGCTCATCTAAATTCATAAACGATGAATATTGAGCTGAACCTGAAAGTAGTTGGCTCATTCTCATTGCTGCAGATGTCTTCTTGCACATGCCAGAAAAGAGTTCTATACTAGCTGCGGAATAGGATTATTTTTGTGATGCACCAAGTAAGCTTTAACATTTATAACTCAGGTCAAAGTGTGGGCTCTGTCGTTGCTGTAGACTTGCTCCTAGTTTAACAATTTAAGACTCAAAACTTGGGATTTGTCTCTGGATAACTAGGGGCGCTTGATTATGGCATCAAGGCACTTCAGCAAATCCCCGTGTTCTAATTTATGGGTTAGCTACTAGGAGGAACATCGGTCCTCTATGATGTTTTCATTTCCTTGTTTAATGATATGGACTGGTGTTCGCTTGCTGTTTGCAATATTTATTCTCTTCATACTTGAAATAATATGACAGTTGGGGCTTTTCCAAGGATATTGATGATTTTCTGCTTTTTCAAACGTACAGGACTTCTTCTTCGACAAATTAAAGACTATTGGCGTACTTCTTTGCTAGCATCAACTCTACTATGCTGCAGAGTCGATCAGACCGATGATGCTTCCAGCGTACAGTTCGATTTGCAAAGAAGCAAGGATGTTTTTTTAAGAGTTCAGACTGCTATATCGGAACTGGGTAAAAAATTTCCCTCCTACTTATAATTCCAATTGGTCTTGGTTTCGGATAAATCTCGTCTTGCTTGTCAAGTTTTTAGCTTCTTGCTATTCCTATGCTGTTTTAATCCCCAACGTCTAGGTATTGTTTGGTAGTACATGGAGCTTGTGTTTAACATTAACGTCTGCACGTAGGTCTCGATCGGGTGTGGGAAGTGAAACCATTGCTGGATGGAAAAGCAATCATGAGTTTTCTACAACTTGAGACAGGAGGGCCACTTGTCAGGGAATGGGTAAGCTAACAACACGCATCATATCACGCCTGGTCCAGCTCTTTTACTTGGAAACTGGGATGCTTATCAAATGAATCCATCTTTTTGCAGCAAAATAAGCTGCTGAAATGGCAGCTCGCTCATCCTCAAGGAACTGCGGAGGAATGTCTTGAATGGATGGGACAATCTCGAGCAAAGCGCGCAAAAGTAGACTGCTGCACGTGAAACCCGACCTCGGTCTATCATTTATAAACGCTATTCGTTGGTCGGGCTTAACGAGAAATGCATGCAAATTTTGAGAGTCGGATGCAACGACTGGTGGTTGGTTGACACTTAGACACCGATTGCAGGTTAGCTATATCTGAACTTGTTGAAATTTTTCCATGCCCAACAAGTTCCGCATCTGTTTTCAGCTACCCTTCCTCCTCTTTTTTTGCTTGGGATACTGGGAGTCCGATGTAGAGTGGTAGATATCACTATCTTTCAGTAGGAGAGATAAAAAAAGACTCCCACAATGAACAAACAAGTTTAGTTTTCTATATTGTGCAATTTTATGACAGGTTCTTCAGCTGTTAGCGGTACATTACCTTTTTTTTTTCAGAAAACACTTGATTCTGGAACAATCTGTGATCAGGATATCAATATCTAATTGTTCTTCGCCAGTTAGATATGCATTTGGGTGATCCAACTCTGAGATGTCCCGTGCATGGCAGTGCATCATACAGTTAGGATCACATGATGGCATGATATTTTTCTCTTCTATTTTATTTTTCGTATAGAAAAATTAATTATCTTGCAGTTTGAGGCTAGTAGTAGCAGCACAGTGTGCACTTCGCGTGATGAATGCATTTGAAATATAAGCAGAGGAGGCCCATTTCAGGAAACCACATCTATTTATTCTTATTCTCATCATTAATAAAGAGGATTAGATTTAGATCCCTATCTTTTAAATTTGTCTGTGATAATATTTTTAGTAATATTTAACTCTACATAGGATATTATTATGTTATCATAAATTGATATTACATATGAATAGAGTAAGCTAATTGATGTTAAGGTGCGTTATTTGATGTTATATAAATATTAAATTTAAAAGGCTCAGGCATAAGTCGGACGTTTAAGATTTATGAAGGATCGACCGAGGTTGGGTTGAAAGGCAAATAGCAATTAGATATGAAGTAAAGGGAGGGGAGATATAAACGTAATTAGCCCGGTGATTAAATCCAACAGCGCATGAGCCAAAGTCCTGGCAAAAAGCGAGAGTACAACTTGGTCTCTACATACACACACACACACACACAAACGAACTAAAGAGAAAAGGAGAGGAATCTGATGATGATGATGATGAGGCAGAGAAAGGGTGTTGAATAGGGAGCACTGTCACTCCCCACGTGTCTGCCTTTGTACGGCTCTGATGGCCTGATGTACGGCTCCTGATGGCCGCTTTGATGAGGGAGCAAAATTACACTGCAGCCAGCGCAGTGTGTGTCTCTCCCTCTGCCTCTCTCTCGCCACCACCTACGCACTGCTTTGCTTCCTCCTCCGCCTCGTTCCGTTTGAGGAATTTAATTAACAGAATAATGAGGGGGCTTAAAAAGCTCATTTCACGTGACGCTACTTCCCCGTTAAAACTCCGTGATCAACTCAAATCTATCCATCCATCACATCAAAGTCAAATCACTTCCCCCTCCCCTGTCTCCCTTCACTAAACAGTAAAACACCCTCTTGAATTATTTACTATATATATATATATATACCCTTTTTTTTCCTGCCTGCACGGAAATTTATACACATACCACTGCAGTAAATGAATAGCACCGGCTGTTGCGTTGTACTTTTTTTTTATATAGTGTGACTAATTAATTAATTTAGACTGTAGAATAAAAATACAAAAGGATAGATAATCATAAATTCAAAAAATCACCATTATTAAAAAAATATCATATTATCATGAATTTTACCTCATTATTATTATTAAATTCGTTGATTCTATAATTAATAATTAAATTTACCCCTGTCCATATTATGTTGCCATAGTAGAGTTGGGAATTGCGGTGGGTCCGACCTCAATGCTTCGCTTTTTTTTCTCCTCCTTCTTTCTCTCTTAATGATGAAAGGTTGTTGCATAGCTGTGTAAGGCTAATTCATCACTTTTCTTTATTTTTGTTCACTTTTCCCTTTCTTTTTTGTTGGTGTGGCAGACACACAGAGGAATCTATTATTATTACCAGCCATCAGCTTCTCGAATAAATAAATACAATTATTGGAACGTGTATAAAATAATTGTCACATGATCTTAGAAAAGAGAGAGAGAGAGAGAGGGAGGGAGACATTTTTATCTTAAAAAAACTATTTGCATTATGCTTATAGATTGTCTTCACTTGGGTTGTATTAAAGTGACATAACATTATGTTTATTTTATTTTCAATATTATATATATGTATATAATCAATATTATCATCTACCGTCGAAGAATTTTGGGCTAAAATATCATTCCATTAGCCAATAACACCTTCTGAGTTAATTTTATGAATATATTCAAACTTAAGTAGACCTAATTCTACCTTATGTTCTATTAGTTTGCCATCATTTTTGCCCAAAAAAGTTAAAATAGTTCAAATCACACCTTCTGAGTTTTATATAAAAAAATAAGTCAGTGAGTAATAAATAGTACAAACAAAAAGATAAGGAAAAAATAATTTATTTATTATTTTAGAAAATAAGAGGTGTGATATAATATATAGGAATAATTATTTATACTATTCATACTGTTCAACTTAATTACATTTAAAAATATTAAACTATTTAATTTAACTATATTTTATGATATTTAATATCCTATCTCATCCTATAAATATAATAAAAAAGATATTATTATATAAATATAAATTGTTATTTTTTAAAAAAATTAAACATGATTAGGAAAAAACAGTATGAGGGTAGAATGCAATCATAATTAATACAATATAAACATGTCAGAGTCCATCGCTCTGCTGTTCTTCTTCAATCTCCTTTTGCAATTGGTCTGTCGACTCGCACATCCGGCATCCGAATGCACAAATCACGATGCAAAAACATGCAATGCACGGACCTCGATGCCACCACATACGTTTTAATTTACACGCAAAAGCTACAGACAATCCCATAAAATACTCCTTATGCATGCAGTAAGTATATATATATATTTGCTCACCTCAGTACTGCAAGTCTGCAATGCATGGTAAAGAATTCAACTGCATGCAACCAACAACACACACATACTATTTCCCTCTCCCCTCTTCTTCTTCCTGTAGATGAAGTATATATATATATATGACAGTGAAAGCCCCCCTTCATTAATTTTTTTTATCTCATAACAGCACAAATCAGATGCAGTCATCTCACTGTCACCTTTGTATATTTATATATATTTGCATGCAGATTTGAAAGAAAAAAAAGCCCTGCTTCTGTCAAACAGTGAGTGCAGCTTTGACGTGAATATAGAAAAGAGCATTTATTTATATATACATATATGCTCTCAATCAGTCAATCTTCAGCACATATATATATAAAGAGAACAAACATGAATCCCAACAAATTTAAGATTTAAATCACGGTGCTCATCTACTTAAAATTTCTTTGAAGCAAAGGAACAAATTAAGAATAAATTATTACTACAGACAGTACTAATTGGATATCCCTATACAAATGTTTAATTTGTACCTCCCAATATAATTAATGTTGAGTCCCTCCCCCTTTGGACTCGCAAATTAAGCTTCAACAACTCTCCCTATCTCTGCGCCCAGTCACGGTTACTCGACTCCATCAAGCTGAATTAAACCAAAGTGAAAAAGAAAAAAAAAGAGAGTTAAAAAGATCAAGAAAGAAGAGAAGAAGATGATCGAGGATTGTGATGCGGATCGATCGATCTTCGCAATGTTGGACTCGGAGCTGTGTGTTGAGTGTTTTAATGTTCCCTACGTGTTCTTCTTCCCCAACTGTGAACTTGTTTGGTGGCGATCGTCTCTGTTGTTGTCTGCTGCTTGCTGCTGCTGCTGCTGCTGGTGGTGGTGATCCATGGCGGCCGCCTGCTGGTGCTCGGAGTTCATCATCAGGCCAACTCCGCTGTTGTACGCATTCAGAGCGGCCAGCATTCCCAGATTGGTGTCCGGCGTGCCCAGCCTCAGATGCTGCGCGGCGGCCGCCGGCTGCTGCAGCAGCATCGAGCCCAGCGACACCGCGCGGCCGCCTTGGAAGTCGCCGGCGCCGCTCGACAGGTTTATCCGTGGCATGAACTGGAGAGGAGCTTGGATCGCGCTCCCGCCGCCGATCCCGGCGCGGTACTGCGCCCCCGTCGTCATTGCTGGGAACGTCCATATCGACGGCTCCGATGAGGCTCCACCCGTGGCGGCAGCGGTTACTGCCGGAGTTGCAGAGCCGGCTGACACGGGCAGCATCCAGAATGCTCCGCCGGCCGCATTGTTCGGGGCGACCGCCCACATTGCCCCAGGGGGGAGGACGCCAGCTGGCGGTCTCGACAGCCCCGCGATGGCGGCGGCCTCTTGCTGCTGCTGCTCTGACCGCTGCTGCGATTGGAGCCCGCTGCCGGCAGTCCTCATGGGCTTGGTGGCCGACGAAGGGGAGGACGGGCCGGCCCGCCCGTCGCTGCTTTCCTGCTGCTGCTGCTGGTGCGGCGGCGGCGTTTGCTGCTCGTCTTTGAAGAGATCGTCTCTGAAACGCTTCCTCAAGTAAGTGTCGGTTGAGTCGCCACCGCCTGCGGTGCCTCCCCCGCCTTGTAACCCTTCGCCGATCTGATCGGCTGCGGCCAGGACTTGGTGCTGGTGTGGATGGTGGTGGAGCTGGTGGAAGCCCAGCAATGCGGCGGCGTCGGCCACCTGCTCATAGTCAGAGCGGTGGTGGGCGAGGGCGAGGGCGTGGAAGGAGAGCGGGGCCGACTTGGACGCCGGCGCGGAGAGAGAAGACCCGCTGCTCCGCATCGAGATGTTGAGGGTGGAGAAATTGGCCGGAATGGTGCCGGTTCCGGTGGCGGCGATAATGGCCGGCTCCGCCTGCTGCAGCAGCCACTCGATGGTCTCACCGTCGGTCTTGTGCCCGAGCTCCCGCGTCAGCTGAAACACCCGCGCGGCGCATATGGCCGGCATGCGGATCCGCCGCCCGCGGCCATCGACCTTGGTGTGCCGGTCCTTCGAGGAGCGCTTGGCGAGAGCGCCACCGCCGGAGACCGCGAGCTTCTTGGCCGCTTCGGCAGCGACGGTAGGGGAGGGACCAGGGGGAGGGGGGGCACCGGGGGGATCAGCCTTGCCGGCTGTGGAGATGGCCAGGGAGGCGTCAAGGCCGGGGCCGCGGCCGGAGGCAGCGTGGTGTATCATGGAGCCCATGAAGGCGGCTGCTCCATGGCCGGGCCCCACGCGGCTCTCGAAAGAGACCAGCTCCAGCGGCGACGGCCTGCTGTTGTTCCCCTGCTGGTGGCGGTGCTGCCCTCCGCCGTAGTGGTGGTGCTCCGAGGTGCTTCTACTGCTGTTGGTACCAGTGCTGCTGCTGTTGCTATTGGCCGGGACTCCTCCACCTCCTTCGCCGCCGCCGCCGCCACCTCCTCCTCCGTGTCTACTGTTCTCGCTTCGTTCCATATGCCTGCCTTTACTCTTTTCTACTAATCTCTCCTCAATGAATCAACACCAATCCCTACCTCCCCCTTTCTTTTTCCCACTTAATTCTCTGGTTTCATCCGCTCTAATTTTTCCTCAATTTACGGCAGCAGGTCGAGCTAAAAAAACTCCAAAAAATAACGAAATCGAAGGAGAGAAGAAGAAAAAGAGAGAGAGAGGAAAACCTAGTTAGGGATGGAGAGGTCATGAACACGTGCAGGCCGAGTGGGGCTCTCTTCCTCATTGACTGCTGTCTCCGTGCTCGCCTTCTTCCTCTCGATCTCGTGGGCGAGAACGAAAGAGAAAGAGAGAGAGAGAGAGAGACAGAGAGACGATCGATGTGGGGGAGAGGGAGATCGAGCAGACGCAAGCAGCAACAGCAGCTCGCGATTGTTTAAACTCCCGGAAATAAATAAAGAAAGCGAGACGATCGATCTTGAGCCGGATTACGATTAAAAAAAAAGTACAGCACAAAACAAAAGCTAAATGGAGGTTTAGATCCTAAAACCCTAATTCCTGCAGCAGCTTTTCCCCCCTTTCTTCGATCTCCCCCCACTCTCTTTTCCTCCTCACTTTTCCTCCTCCTCCTTTCTCTTTCTCTCTCACACACGCAGCAAAAAAAACGCAAACGCCATGACCGCAGCAGCTCGCGCTCGTTCTATCTCTGTCACTGCCGCGCTTGGGGGACTGAGAGATAAAGGTGCAGTGGAGGCCGCTCGTGGGGCCTCGGAGGAGGGGAATGATTCATTAGAGATCAGCGCAGTTAAAGCAGCACTAGATATGCAATACAGTAATCTAAGAACCCTAATTCTAATATTACTGCGGAGGTTATAAGCACAAGAAGCAGCAGAGATCGCGGCCGGCATCTAATGCTGAAGACAGCTCATCCCAACGCACAACATCTCTTCTTTTGAAGGGAGGGGAGGAGGAAATTTTTTTTTTTTTTTGAGCTTTCCAAAAGAAAAAACCTTTGCACACCGTCGACCAGTTAATGAAGCAGGCTAATGGGCATGATAGATAATAATCCAACACCAGCAGTAGAATACTCATCTGCCAGTCAACTCCAGGTTGCCCCACTTCCCCCTGCCTTTATGAATTATGCAGCATTAAGAAATGAGATAAAAAACCCCCGGCGCCAGGCTGCCTGGCCCTCATCATGTGCGCGCCCCCACACAACCGAGGTGTTTGATTAAATGCCTCAACGAGAGGCGGGCCGGCCGAGCCTCCTCCGTCCCGGTGCGGCGACTCGCGGAGAAGCGTAAGCCGGCTGGCGAGATCCAATGTCTCCTCCTTTTTTGCATCGAAGGCTGTGGGAGTACCGCCAGGCTTTTGTTGACTCCAATGGCGACGGACGTAATGTCAAACCTTATCATGTGGCCATCTTCTGCAGCGGCAGCGGCAGCAGCAGCCGCAGCAGCAGCAGCAGTAGCGGCAGCGGCAGCGCGCACGCAACTCGGTGTCAGACTCGGCTGGAGCACCACCACCGAGTCACCACCACCACCACGGCCTCCACCATCCTCCACCTGACCCACGTGCGCCGCGCCCAGTCCCCATTTCGCTTCGCCCTCTCGGTCGCCTGCCAAGTTGCAGGCCAAGTTGTGGGAAGAAGATGAAGAAGAGTGCGCGTATGTGTGTGTGGATTCAATTCAAGCGAGCGGAGGTCGGTCGGGGGGGGAGGGGGGCGTCGCCAGAGAGACAGCAGTGAGTCACTGTTGGAGCATCACCCCACCTTTGTTGGCTTCCCCATATCCGGATTCCTGATGGCGACTGCTCGGCCGTCCCCACACGTCCTCCTCCAGCTCCTCCCTCGCCCCCTTCCTCACTTGCCTGTCCTCCCCGCCCGCGTTTATGGATCGATCGATCGCCGAAAATGATGGACGAGGGTGAATGATGGAGCTTCGCCGGCGGCTGAAGAGGGGGGGGGGGTAGAGGAGGACGAGCGAGGCTTCGCTTTTGCTTTGGCTTTTGGCCTTTTGGCTTTCGCGGCGTGCGCTGGTGCCGGGCAGGGCGGGGCGGGACGGGGCTTTTTTTACTGCGGTAAAGAGAGAGAGAGAGAGAGGAGGAGGAGGTAATTGGGCAATTATTGCGTGGAGGCAGCAGATCGAGAGCGAAGTCATTCTCGAATTCACCGGCGGTCTTCTTCTTCCTTTTTATTATTTATTATGAAATGGAGTTCGATTAGATAAGTAGAAGAAGAAAAAGGAAACAACAAAACTGAACTGATCAAATTCGATTTATAACTATATAATTATTAAGAAAGTGTCTTCTAATTAGAATAATTGGATTCTATACGAAAGGATCATTGAATTAAAAAAAAGGAATAATTGAACTCTATGCGAGGATCTAGGTAGGTCTAAGGTAACTAGCAGAAGTACTTTAAACAAGATTAAAGTAAAAAATAAGTTTAGTTATCTTTTTAGAGAAAGAAAAATAAAAGAAATGAGAAGGGGTCTGCGGAGGAGAAGAGAGACAGCGGGGTCCTGGAAATTATTAGTAATTAAACAGAAGTACAAGAAGATGATACCGAGCAAGATCTTTGTATTGGATTTGGCTACTCATCTCTTGTACTATTCCTTTTTTGTCTTTTTTTTCCCTTTCCCTGCCCCCTTTCTTTATTTTGTCAACAAAATAGGTACTTTTATATAAAAAATCAGGCTTTCACCTCTAATTAGAGTCATTTCACACCCATAGGGGGGATAGATTTAGGCTGTATTTTCCATATCCAAAATGCATGAAACACCCTAATGTTGAATGATGCTTGGACCGGCAGATCGACCTAAGAGATATCGATCTAATAATTTATGAAGGAGCACACAAAAGGTAAGGATGATACTTACTATAAGTTTAATAATACTAAAAATAAAATATTCTAAAAATAAATTAAATGATTAGAAAATTAAGAGAATGATTGTAATAAAAAAATTATTTATATTTTATTATTTTCTTAATTTCTTTATCTTATGCTTAGCGCTCTTGGGAAGGCAAATAGTATTAATGATATTATGTAGTATATCCATTAAATAGTATGATTGTCGGATATATCTTGATTTAGTTGAGGGTGTGACAGGAGCTATTCAATATTTACCAAATTAAAAAATATTTACTTTTAAAATAATCTTACTTATCTAGTAAGATATTAAATAATAAAATTAAAAATTAAAAATAAAATCCAATGTCCTCAGTCACTCTAACTAAAAGGAACGTTATGCTATTGATACTATTATTATAATCTCCATTATCAAATTGAATAGGATAAAAAATATCATTATTAGAACATTATATGCCTATTAATAACATTTCCACGTCACCAAAATGATGACCTATTTACGATACCTCTAGAATTTTCATTTTATATACTCAAATTAAACTTTATATATTTAATTATACACATTGGTCCTAACTGCTACACTCAATATTAAGAATAAGACAGAGGATAAGGTTGCTCTTTTTAAGCCCAAATAATTCATTCCTTTGTTTTTTCCCTCCCTTAAAAATACCCCTCTTTTTCTTCATTTGATTCAAAGATAAGAAAAAAAACTAGGAATCTTGTTTGAGGACTTCCTTAATTTAGGACACATCATGTGCCCAAAATGCCCCCACAGATGCAATCATGCTTTTAATTTCTCACCCTCCTCCCCCCACACCACAATAACAATTTAATTAATCTGTCGAGCATAATTAAATGCAGGGAGCTGGTCATTAAAGATGTGGGCCAAACGATGAGCAAGTTTAATTATGCACATCAATGCCATCAACACTTTTTTTGCATCAATTTTGCAAAGTAGCCAAATCAATAAATGCATCAGTGAACTTTTGATAAATTTGATGGTTCTTTTTTATGTGGGGGGTGGATATATGCCAATGCTGTGGGGTCCTTCAAATTTTGCCTAAATTACAGCCAACCAATTTGCACATACATACCTTTTAGATGAAGCTGCCTTTTTTTTATCATAAACCCTAACGTTTCATGAAAATAAAGTTTTGTTTTTTGAATTTTTTTTTTAAAAAAGAGCTAAAACTATATCAAGTCACACCATTATTACTTGACATACAATTATGCTTCACTTTATATCTTTTTGAAAAAAAATAATCATTCAACTTTTTTTAATTGATAAGCCATTCAACCAAGACCAGTGTAGCAATGTGTTTAAATTCACAGCATCTCAATCACAGGATAAATTCACATTATTATAATATAAAAAATAGTGAGTCACCTTATATACCTTATATAAGTTAATATTACATTTTTAAGAATCTATATGTAAAATAAAATATAAAATTTTAGTACTTAAATCTACTGGATGAGCGAACCATTTTAATTGAATCTAACCCTTTGAACTGTAGTTAAATGGATTAAAATAAATTATTCAGATTAACGTGTTTTTAAGATGAACAATTTAATTTGATCAAGCATATCAAATGGGAGACTGAGATTGAAAAACCAATGGAATTAACCTAAATTGATAAGTATTTGGGCGAACGAGACCAACCTAAGATCGATAATATAGATTAAGTAGGCTAACTCGATTTAATTAGAATTAGTAGAATCTTCACTATTAGTATCGTAGATCGCGATCGAATGGAATAAACCCAAATCAATATATTTTGGTGAACAGGACCAACATAAACCATATATTAGATGTATAATATAAATTAAGTAGCCTAACTCTCTATTTAAGTTATAATTAGTGTAACCTTTAGCTATTAGCATCGTAGATCACGACCATCTCTCTATTTTATTATTCAAACATTCAATTTTAATAGATAAACGAGGAAAAAAAAATTATAAATGAAGTATGTTAGAGTAATATCATAGGAAAAGAAATATGCTGAGTATTGAATCCATTGTTTTTTTATAAAACTTGAGTATTGAATCCATTGTTTTTTTATAAAACTTAATTATTTAAATCAGAGTGACGTATACTGTACTAGATTGATTGTGTGATTATGGTAACTGAAATGAAATATTAAATTTAACTATAAATAAAAATATTTTTTTTCTCAGCATGTTGAATGATAAATATCATTTCACTCTATTTGATTAGACTTAAACATAGCAAATTTACTAACGTTAAAGATTAAACTTAACCAGATGGATTTAAGATTAATGTGAATTAAATTGGTATTATTTTATTTATCTTTTTATTCATCTTATCTAAACTAAGCTAAAATCTTATAACATGACCAAGGCTTCACCGAGTATATATACTCATATCATTAATAAATCTCAAACCTTATGACTATTTAATTAGGTATTTTAATAGTTATCTAGGGATTCACATATGCTTGTCCTTTTGTCTTGTTTCCTTTATCTTTCCCCCTGCATTGATCACTGCAAGATTTTGATTCCATCAACCGCGCCCGCCCGATCTTTATATCCCCCAACCAAACATTTGCCAATCCAAAGAATGATACAAAAAAAAAACAGGAGGTATATATTTCGTCAATGTTTGCTCGACACCTTTTTTACATTTTTGATCCAACACCGCATGAACTGCAGCCTTGCCATGTGTTCTCCAAATGGGAGGGAGATGGGATCCACTCCGCTCAATCCCCACTAAAGACTTAACTCGAGTCGAACCTAACCAGCTGAGCACATTGAATCGAATATAGGTCAAGTGCATCCAAATTTCTCTTAAAATAAGAAAAAAATAATCTAAAATTCACTATAGATATTGAAAAGATTGATTGAGCTAATAAATACCTACTCTAGAGGATCGTTGGTTATAGATGACTAATATTCAACATTAATATTCTAATCATACGGTTATTGCAAGACACTCAATTACGTAACTAATATAAGATTTATCTAAAGGTATTAAATATAAAAAATCTTAAAACTACTTAATGATGACATCATAAGAAAGCTTATAGATTATTTCCTTTTAGTTAGAAAAGTAGCCTCAGATCCATCTATTTAAACGTTCAAGCTCATATAATAACGATAGCACAATGAGGTTATGCAATAGAAAAAGAGTAGTGAAGAAAGAGATACAATGGGCATTCATCTTATTGATACCTATATATTAGTCTAGTGGTTTTGGAATTGAAATGATACAATGGGCATCCCTGACTACTAAAAACATTGGTGCTCTCCTCACTCACCACCACAAGCAAGTCAAGCAAGTCAAGCACGTCCTTCCATTAGTTAATTAATTATGAGGTAGCTTAATTGGCCCTTTTGATGAATAAATTAAATTTAATAATTCCATGGATGATTGAAATCTACAACACAAGCAAGTCAAGCACGTCCTTCAATTAGTTAATTGAAAGATTCCATGAGGCAAAACAATGACAAGATGGCGATGCAAGTGGGCAGCAGGGTAGAAGAAGTCCTTCTGAAGGGGGAGGGGAGGGACAGACCAAAATGTGGACTTCTTCTCCTTCACACACACCTTCACACTTTGCTTTGATTTTTTTTAAATATATATTCCTTATCTTGGGAGTTTAGGGGTACCTTCCAATTTGAAAGGGTGTGTGTATGTGTGGATGTGTGTGAAACAGAAGACCTTTGGGCAAGGGGCACCTTTTCATTTGGTCCACATCTTTGACTTCCTGTCCAAATAGTTTTAAAGACAGAGAAGGCTAAATAATAGTAATAATAATACTCATGCTAAGTTCGAGTTTGATTGAATGTATATAAAATGTAAGCTTAAGAAAATATAATATATATATATATATATATAATAAAGTGCTTGCTCATTTGATTAGAATATAAGTTTGCACATATCCATATATTATTTTGCTTATATTTTTATCTGGAGATCAAATCTAATCTCATGACTGTGATCCATACTAAAATAACCAAAATTAATTGTCGATGGAGAATGAGATGAGCACAGACTAAATAATTAATCAATTTCCAATTCCCCCAATTAAATAGTATGAAAAAGGGGGGACAAGGAATATTAATCATTGAACTTACATTGCAAGCAAGGTGGAGGATGAAAAGACCTGCACTTTTTTTTTTCCTTGCAACAATGCATGTTGGACATAAAATTTTTAATTCTTGATGAATAAAAAAAGGTGCAATTTTAAAATTCACTATTATCGCAATAAAATATCATTATTTTTTTTTTTACAAAAAACTAAATAGAAAAAAGAGAGTGAAGAACTGAATAAATCAAAACTAACTTGATTCCCTTTTTTTTTCCTCCTCCTCTTATAGATATTATACACACACAACTTGGTAGATCATTGAATCGAACAAAAAGCGTTGCATTATTGATAAGGGTCCTCTCTCTATTTTAATTGCAAAACTTGTGAGTCTAGGTTTCTTTCATCAGGATAAAAAAAACAATGCACACTTGCAATCCATGTGATATATATAAAAATATGTAGATATTGCACCAACATGATGTGGGTGGCTCATAACCATCATGCCCTCTTCACTTATTAATAATAATAATAATAATAATTCTAATAAGGGGTATCATCTTAGATATTTCTTAACTTTTTCAACTAATCTTTTTACATCACGCACACACACAAACAAAAGTTTAGTAAACAGTAGTGTTCCGATCCAAAACAAATATATGCAATCTCATGAGTATATCAAGATTCTAGATATGACCTACATGTTGGGTTAGTTGGAGACTCTCATTGAGTAACATAGTCAAGATAATATTGGCAAACATGCCTACCACTACTAGTTTTAATAAGATAGGATTAGAATTTTAGCATAATAGGAGCCAACACTGTAAATTGAGGATGATAATATTAAAAGCACATTGCTTGCATAGCAATATTACTTTTAATATATATATATATATATAAGAGTATAGGAAAATGAAGGAATGCTAAAGAGTGTCTATATTTGTGGGAATATGATTCTAACTAATATTATTTTCTATCGAGTAATTTAATTATAATATAATTTCAATCAAACATACAGTGTGTGAAATGTACACAAAAGTATATAATCTTCTGATTATGAATTCTATACTCAACAGTTTCAAAAAAGAAAAAAAAACATGGTATATGAAACTGATGGGGCAGGCCATCATTATGTCCAACAATGAAGCCTATTTGTTGGGCGACGCAGGCCCCAAGTGAAGGCCACTTCTGAGCCCAATCAAAGTCGCAGATCCACAGACGAAGGGGAACAGCGGCGTCCCGCTCTCCCTTCTCGCCCCCAACTCGACCTCTCGACAGATCGATCGCAACTCCCGCAGCCATGAGCGAGCAGCGCATGAGCAGAGAGATCGTCCGATCCAGTTTCCTGTTCTGGAGGAGGAGGAGGAGAGAATTGGGGAGAAATGGTTATATTCCGATCCCCCATATCCGGGCGGATCTCCGGTCGAACGACGTCCGGGACACAGTCTGACCTCGAGTTCCCCGACGCCGACGTCGCCGCCGCCGCCGCCGCCGCCGCCGCCGCCGCCGCCGCCGCGGTGTCCATCCTCTCTGCTCTCCCATCGCACCGCCTCCCGCGCCTCGTCGCCGACGCCCACCTTGAGGTCGCCGCCTGCTTCGGCTCCCCCAGCGACTCGCTACCACCGAGACTCGCGGCTGCGCCCTCGGCAGGCGACGACGTTGGTAAGGCAGGGAGCACGGCAAGGCAGGAGGACCAGTTGGTCGTTGGAGACGGGGAAGAAATCACCGGTGATGCCGAAGCAGGTAGGCGATCGATACAGGTGAGCGGAAGCTACTTGTTGTTCTCGTACTGTTGTTGCTGGGCGATGAACCGGAGAAGAGCCGGAGGTGGATGAGGAATCAAGGCAAATTTTGGGGGGGAAAGAAGGCCTTTCCGTCATCCCGACGGATTTGAATAATCCGATCGATACTGAAGAAGAAGGATTAAACCATCGAAAAGAAGGAAGAATCAAATAATATTTTCGTTTTCTTCTTCTCGACTGCAGACTCCATCGATCCCTGAAGTGGCTCAGAAATATATACGTATAAAAATTTCATCTCTACACCCAACCGAACCTGCTGTTCCAATGTCTATCCATCAGTATACATGAGTGTAGAACGAAGATACAGTCTGTCTTAATAAAATGGCTAAATATCCGGCGTCAAAACCGTTCCGTTCGACGGGAAACAAACAAGTTGAAACTTGAATTGAGGTTTATATCTTTCATGCATCTCTTTCTACATTTGAAGACAAAAGAACTACATTATTTTCACTTTTATGATGATGCACAATGTCTTATACGAGTCAAAGTAGATTGAGCAATCAAGCTCTCGCTCAACCTGGGAAAAAGAAGCATCACATATATTAAGCACGGTTCACCTAACTGGAGGTTGCAGAAATATGATTAACCATTAACCATCTTAGGAGAGGAGATGCTATCTAGATATTAATGTTAATACATACAACCTATAAACTTTATGCACACTATTCGTTGATCATAAATACAAATCTGAGCAACATAACGGATGATTTTTCCCATCGGATACAAATACCTCCTTTGCATGTCCACTGTTGCGGCTGATTCATCCGAGTTATGTTCTCAACAAGTCCTTGTTCTATGGAGAGCAGCTCTAGCATCTACCTTTTGTTTCCAGATAATACTGTCCAATTTACTGCACAAGTTCTTGTAGAACTGCATCAACAGCTAATTATTGGTCATCGTTCAGAAGGCCAATGCAATTAAACAAAAATTTACAAATATAGTCCCAAGACAAAACCAGAACTGGTATATGCATGACCGCAGGAATGAGAAGTATATAAATTCCTCTTCAAAGACAAAGATCCTTTAATTAGTGGGGACTATAAACTTTATGGATCCGATTTCTTTTCATTTGGCCTACATGGCCTTGGATAAACTAGGCAAACCTAAATGTGCGAACACTTTACGTAGGCCTTCTACCTCTCCCCAGTTCATATGGGGCTTTTAGTTACAACTTTTGTTGGAACCCTATTAACGGTGTAAGCTGTAATTTTTAGTTATTTGATTGGAATCACATTCCAACCAACTATTACTCCATATAAAACATGCCATAAGATAGCATTCATGTTGTGTGTATTTAAGTGATGGTGAGACGACTTTCCTCTAGAAGTTTTAGCAAAATGTAAGACATTGTTCACCTAATTGGTCATAAATATCATAATATTCACCTTGTTGAATTGGTTCTCAGCTTCAGCTTTAACTGTCTTGAACATATCAAATGACTGTAATTCTTGTTAATCAAATAAATGCACCCATACCGAGAGTATAAAAATTTTGACACTCTCAGCCATTCTAAGTAGGTTGTGGTTTCTTACTAATTGCATTATAACTAACTAGACCGGACCTGACACATGGTAACACATGTAGACCACTTGCATCAGAAAAGAATAGGAAGGTGGTACATATAGCAAGTAACATCATAACCTTCAACTGAATATACACCAGATAAATAGGCAGGTTGCTTCATAAAAGAGTCAACGTAAGATTGATAACATTGTGTAACCTTGTGATATTCGAGGGTATCACCAGCAACCTTGCGAACATCCACCATGAAAAGGGAAGGTGCAACTTCAAACACCTGGTATCAATTACTAAATGAAACGGTACCCACCCCATACAAACAGTGATGATTTTCTCAAGTGTCTGGAAAAATAAAAGATAGAAGTGTACCTCTAGCACAACAGCAAACTGTTGCATCTTATTTGAAGATACTCCTTCGAGCCTCATCTATGGATTAAAGAAAAAAACAATAAATTGTTAAACAAAAGAACATCATTAAACAAGATCGATGGTAATGAAGTTGCAATGTTGATGGACGGAGGCTCAAATGAGCACTTTGCTCAGATTTGAAGTTGATGGACGGAAACTGCAGTTTGCCCAAGGACTAAAAGGTGATCCCACAATTACCTTTCATATCCATTGCAACGTTGTATTGAGCTATATCATTTAGGCATTATGTACAATGAGAACAATCTCAAAAATGTCAAGTAACTGCCAGCAAAAGAAGATTTTAAGAAAGAATCACAACATAATGTGTTGACAGCAAGGTAAAATATGAAATTCCTTCTAATAGAAAGGCAGAATCATAATGTTGGGAACAATTATTGAATGCATCCATTCAATCTATTATTCGGTGTAGATGAAGATACCATCAGAAGAATCTCAATGACAGGTTGATGGGAATGATTCCTAAATGATTGGATCCACCTTCTTATAGGTTAGCTCTATATCCATTTTTATGTAACTTCTACGTGAAGGAAAGTAGTCAGTGTTTAAGATATCTCTATGACTAGTTAGAAAAGCAAGAGCAAAATGTAAGATTTATAGTTATATATAAATATACAAGTTTGCTGAATCATCAACTTTCTAAAGAGACAAACAACAGAGCTTCCATGGAAGAATACCTTGAAGTTTTGAGAATGGACCTTGAAGCCAATAGATTCAGCCACAGCTTCAATAGTTGCCACAATGGTCTTTGCTGGTTGACGTGAGACAAAACGTGTTTGACGTTTCACATAATCCTATTAGAAATGGAGGTGAAAGACATTATTCATCCTTAATATAAAAGTTCAAGCAACAGAAAATTCTGTATGCTTTTGTTCAAAGAAGTTGACATAAGGTCAGTTTCAAGTCATTCGGCCTAAAAGAGGACCACCTTGATGGACCACATCTAGGGCAGTGTTTGCCACCAGGTTTAAAGTAGTCATGAACAGATATTTACAACATTTCTTGATTTTTTGAGAATTTAGATAAATGTTCTTGGAAACTAATCCAAGCCCTCATTGGATTCTTGAAAATTCTTTATCTAAATTCTCAAGAATTAAGATCAAAGAACTTGAAAACCGACAATCAAAACATTTTTTGCTCCAGTTTTCAAGTCGGATAAAAAAATTCTTGAGAATTTTTCCCAACCAAACAAGCTCTAAAAGAGTTCTACTAATGACATTCGAAAGAATTAGCCCAATTTAGAGAACACCACCAGTAGTCATATCTTAAAACACTATAACATCAAGGTAATAATACCTGGCGTCTATCAAATAAAGCTGAAAGGTCCAATCCTTGAGATAAGGTTATCATTTCAAAAGCATTCATTATAAGAGGACCGTTGTTGCTATCTTGTACCTGCTCAGTTACATACTGATCCTGCAGGGACAAAACACAACTATTTGAGGTATTGTATGGAGTTTGCAGCTTCATTCATGTCATTTCTATAAAAAAAAGTGAAATCTAGTAGTATGACTCGCACTAGCAATTGAAATGCATTAAATGCATACAAACCTCAATATCATTAAAAACAGCATCAATATCATCTAAATTGACTTCTTCATCCACACCATGCCGAACAGAAACATAATCTCTTTGGAACCATGCATCATGTTTTATACCTTCCACATTAATACGCTTCAATAAGAAATAACAGAATGTCAGAATGAGCATAAAAGGACTGTCACGATACAGAAATCAACGTCAATTATGATATCATTGCCTCAAAAATGAAAACATCATATCACTAACTTACATGCTATGATGAAAAACAGAAAGAGGTGCATGTTCAATACCGTTTTTGGGTTTGGATCAAGTATTCTATGTATCAATGACTTTGCTCCTAGAGAGAACCAGTTGGGGCATGTAAACTCTGCTGCATTGATCTGCAAAGCAGTAAATGTAATTACTCCTCAGAACCTGATATCTAAAAAACTTAGATGAACCACAACACAATTTATACAACTGTATTACAGACATGAAAGTTTTATGCATAGGTTGCTGCTACTGTCTTCCACACAGACACAAGCCCAAAGTCAACATCCGCACTTGCTTGCATGAATAGATTGCCCTAAAACTATATGTTAGGTGTCCTTGCTCTAACTTGCTTGTGCAAATAGATTGCCCTAAAACTATACGTTACATGTCCTTGCTCAATTTGAAAATTGGCAATAATGTTCAGAGGATGAAAAAGGATACAACTACAACCAATGTAAAATGTAAAGATCATTAAAGACATTTACTATATGTAAA
Source organism: Thalia dealbata (assembly GCA_030544415.1). Taxonomy (NCBI): domain Eukaryota; kingdom Viridiplantae; phylum Streptophyta; class Magnoliopsida; order Zingiberales; family Marantaceae; genus Thalia; species Thalia dealbata. The sequence goes on from CM060454.1 coordinate 3,320,218, forward strand.
TGCATTCCTAACACAGGCTCCAGAATGATAAGTAGTTCTTTATCTATATGTGGTCCACAATCCAACGTAGATCATGACCCCATGTTTCTTCTCATCATTGTAAGATCCTCGGAGAGTTGTTGAAGATACTTCCTCTTTAAGGACAGGTGCTATATAAGTTTGAGCTAAAGCCCAGTGCTGAACCTCCATTTTAACCCACTTTATATAATGTTGCCACCAAAGCTGGTGAAATCAATTGGATTAGCTCATCAGTGAAGGACCATTCTCTTAGCTTGACAGTGCCTACTGTTACAATGTAGGACACAGCTTTATTTTTGCACAGATTAGCATGCCTTAATTATGTGATATCTTATAAATATTTTTTTAAAAATGAAGTCCATCTCAATTATAGTTAGGATTAATTTGAACCAAAATATTCTGATGTCACAATTCAGCTTGCTTCCATGAATCCTCACTTAAATGAAAATTTGAATTTGAGGATCAATCGCAGAAACAATATGAAAAACTAGGTTCATGTTTACCCATTTGGACACTATCCAGCAGGGTGGTTAAACTAGTTTGATCATTACTAAATCTATTTATTTGATTTTCTGGGTACAAGCTTAGTCAAGGATCAAAACTTGTCAAACCGTCACATGTCAACTGTACTCCATCTAAAATTTTCTACCTTGTAAGGAAACATTTTTCTCAGCATAGCACTTAGGAAGGAAGGCATACCACTAAGGATGAATCCAACACATGCAGATACCAACATGGACAATACTGTTTTAATCTATCCTTTCAAAAAAATTCTAGACCATATATTTGACTATCCAACAAATCCAATAGTCCTAACTCATCATAAGGTTTGATCAGGAAAAACTCTTTCAAATCTTTACACTAATTTTTTGTTGACAAAAATATAATCAGACATTACCACTTTACAAACAATTTCTGATATTGGTGATGACAACACAAAAGGAAGAGATGAATGCATTCTACGAAGCAAAATGGACATTTACCGAATATATGTTTCCTTTCAAAAATTAAAAGTTCATCTTAATAGAATGCAGAATAGATCCATTCACCTTTTTATACAACCTTGTAAGGTCAGCCTCAACAAAAGGAAGATATCCAGCCATCAGGACAAATAGTATGACACCACAGGACCACACATCTGCAGCAGAACCATCGTAGCCTTGCTGACTAAGTACCTAAGAGGTCAATTGCTTATTAGGAATCATAAACTAAAACTAAAGGTCAGGATTGAGTAAAAAAGCATCACAAGAAATACCGCTATATTTGATAGTTCTGACTAAAAAATGCTGAAAAAAAATTGTCGAACCAAAAATAAGTATGTTGTTCATAGGATGCATATTCTAAAACAAATGCCATAAAAAGGTCTCAAATCTATACTTTGAATGAAAATTAAGAGTTAAAAGGTATCAAATCTTCCAATATGTTGTCAGGTATCTGAAGAATTATCCCAGTCAACCAAGAATTTTATAATGTGCTATCTCTTTTGAGAGTCCTCGTGCAATCCTTAAAAGGAACAAGTTTAAAACGTTAAAGTCTGCCCTCTATAAATCATAATTTCGAATAAGCTATTTTAAAAGTGGCTAAACTCTTATTTCATCTTTCATCCTACCAACAAAAACTACGATCAAAGTACTCACTTGCCCTCTTTTCAAAAAAAAAGTACTCACTTGCCCAAACTCCCACAGAGGGTTGGTTATGTATACCATTTATAAGGTTAAATTGTCTTCAAGCTATGATATAAAACATTGAGATGCCTGAGTTGAGCATTGTTACCAAATGAAGCAGCTAATGTAGTATAAGGCTTTTTTTAAGCACATAATACCAACAAACTAAGGAACTTGCAAAATACCTCAGGGGCAACATAATTAGGAGTACCACAGGTTGTACGAAGAAGTCCAACACCCTGAAAATAAATACATACCATGTAATTTCTATATTAAAGCTAGTTCAAGTCACAAAGTACGAAAAGACACTTACTTGTTGAGACAATGCACTAAGACCAAAATCTGAGACTTTCAAATTCCCTTGATAATCAAGGAGAAGATTTTCGGGCTAGAAATGTAAAGTCACAAAGGAAGTGAAATATTAAGATTCTTTTAAAATAAAAGTTTAGCCTGAGTATATCAGTAAATAAGACCTTCAAATCCCTGTGATAGACACCCTTGCTATGGCAATAATCAACAGCATCAATAAGTTGTTGGAAATACCGCCTTGCTTCATTCTGACAAAGCTTTCGTTGGTGAACCTGCAAACATATACTAAATAATGATTAGTACAACCACAAAAGAGTTTTAAAAAGCCCTAATATGTGGGCACATATTAGTTGGACATTCTGATGGAGATGTAAGGAAAAGAAATAGGGACCAAAGAAACATCCACTATTCTGTATGCCAAAATATAATAGAATAAAACCTCACCAAATGTGAGAACGTGACTCCCACCACTATGTGATCCCATACATAAACAATAAACATCGATGGTTATCCAACCTCAAACAATGTCTTAAATCCTTAACACTCTTCATTGGAGTGACTTTCTACATTATGTATATTTTTAATAAGTTGTTTCAACATTATTGAAACACAGGACCTCTTCCTCCAATAATATATGTTAAGTTTGATCCAGTAATATGGCATTGGAGTGTATGGGGGGAAAGAAATAGAAGATGTTTTATGGGTGAATCCAAATCAACAAGGGCCTTGGCCATGCAAGCGGCTGCATCCCTAACTTTCTTCAATACTCACAAGCCACCATGAACTAGAAATGCCTCAATCCTTGGGTATTTTGATTGCAGGGAAGTATAGGAGATATTTTTTTGCCTCTCCTATTTTGTGTTATATGTTCTTACTTCCTTGTGTTTAGTTTTCTGTTGTTTTCTTCTACATACTACATCCTTTTGGATGATAGATTGTATCATTTCAGAATGGTGAAATGAATGCAATATTATCTTTCAAAAAAAAGTTTGATCCAGTAATCAACAAGAAATAAACTGTACTGTGCAGTTTAGCTATATTCAGACTACACATCTTTTCTACAATAAAGCTCTATATAAGGCTAAACCTCTAGTTTACTGAGTTCTATCCAATCAACAAGATCTTAGATGACCATTTATCTCAAAGTTCATAATGTTATTGAAAGACCCATGTATACTATACAGTGAATACTATTCTAATGCCATGGCCTTATAGATAAGAATACAAACCCCACCAGAGTGGTGTTTAACATCTTTTCTGAAGTCAGGATTCCCAAAGAGGTTATTTCAAAAATTGCACCAGTAAGAATAAATGTTCCTAGTCCCAGTATGACTTTCCCATGACAATTCCAAGTTTTTTTTTTTACAGATCAAAGTTATTTATTCTCATGGGTCCTTTTACTAGATTTATTATTCCAAGGAATGCTGGGTTTATTATTTATATAAATCACTTTTTTGATTTTATCCTGCAAACCAAACAAATACTTTTATATGACTAGATATGATCAATCCCAATACATGGCCTACCAAGTTAAATTTGATTTAATGATCACTTATTTCAGAAGCTTAAGTTGATACAATGGGACTATACCTTATGTTCACAACACTTCATCTCAAAAGATGAAGCAAACTAGCCTAGCCCAAACCTAACAAGCAAATATGATTGAATGATCATTTATTTCAAATGTTTAAGCTTCCAGAAAATGTATACTTTCTAACACTTCCTCTCATACGTGGGCAATCAAGCAAGCTACCATAGCAAAACCTAGCACAAAAATCATTTGACTTAAGTTTTTATACCCTCAATGAGCGGATGAGGGGAATGAACTAGCAATTGCAAGCTGAAAATGTATATTAATTTAATGAAAATACATACCTTCCAGGTACGATTTCAGATTCTAACTTAGGCTTTATGCTATAATATATGTCAAAAGGAAAGCTGAGAAATGCAATTTTGACAATAGAATTCATGCCTCCATATGATAATGAACAAGACAACTACAATCCTATTTCTCACTTTGAGAGGCAATGCAGTTATCACCAAAGATCATAATAATCATATTCTGTATGCAAAAGTCCCTGTCCCTGCATTTGTGAATGCTTTAACCTCTCATGGTAACTCCATCAAATAATAAGTGCATCACCTCAAATAGATGAATGCAAACAGTATGGAAGTAGAAGTTCAGTGAAGAAATGAAGGATGAACAACTATACCCCCCTAATGAAAATCTTAAAGAGTACATTGATGCCAGATTTTCTAATTCATAGAAGCGAGCTTGGAGCCTTACACATGAACCAAACTTTTTTTAGTTAACAAAATATGCAAAATATCAAAATACAAATACTAAAATTCAGAAGAAACCACTAGAGCTTATTATAAACTGAAGAATCAGAGAACAACTTGCAAATTTGCTATTGGAGCACAAATAACTAATGGGATAAAAAGAAGACATCTTACTATTTTGTCAAATAGTTCACCCCCGGTAACAAGTTCCAAAATGATATATATCTTTGTTGAGCTGGCCAAAACCTGATAAGCCCATTAAGCATGCAATTGCTAATAAGCATTTTTAATATAGTCAAAAGTAAATTTGCATCTTTATGCAAGAGCAAAACAATTAGCAAGATTGATTGGTCCTTTGAAATTAACAAGGCACCAAGAACCAGAGAACACATACCTCATGTAATCTAACAATGTACGGATGCCTCACGATCTTCATTATGGATATTTCTCTCTTTAACTGAGAACCATATTTATAGAACAAATAGAAACATTAAGTTTGCACAGACGATAATAAGCTCAAGTTGCAGGGAACTATTTGATTTATTTTTATATTAAAAAAACACCCGCAGGTATGAGCAACATGAGGATTGACTTAAATAAAATTGAGATATATAGAAAACTTCTTAATCCAAAACCTCCATGTTAAGTTTGAATATGTGACTGTCAATATCCTATTATTTTCACGGTTTCCTAACTGCTCATTTAGTTGATCATCCATCTAGGTGACCTTTCCAGATGGCTCCCTCTGGACCTCTTAATAATACATGGGTCACACTTATTTTGCATTTCTAGGTCCCTTGTATCATTTAATTTTTGCTATAATTAACTATCATTTTTAGAAATAAACACCATTAGTCAAACTCAACGACAGGTACAGTTTATAAATGTTCACGAGCAATTTGAACAGCTAAACCAAATCTGCCAATTTGTATAGATTATCCTTTAAAAAAATTGGAAATAAAGAAGCCTACTTGATTAAGCCTCATATCTTATACCCAAATGCCAAATTGTGTTGATTATGATTAAAAGGATAAAAATATGAGAATGCTTGTTTAGGCTCCAGTAAATAAGAAACTGGGAAGTAATAGAATTTTTGATGAAATATACTTAACATTATATCTAATGTTCTCAATTATTTATACCAGATCTAGAAACTTCTGGCGTGTCTCTCTCTAGTGTGATTGCTTTATTAGCATCATCCTCTAAAGCATACACCCTGTTGTTGCTTATTATCTTGTTTATCCTTGTTACTCACGCCAAATCTACCTGCTCAACAATTCCAGATGTGCCATTTACTTCACCACATCCACCCCCTTCCACACCACAACTTCCGTTTACGCTCGAACCACCTCTGATATTCAAGTCCACAATGGAGAGAACTCATTTTGCAGTCTTCTTTGCTAACTCTAGCCAATAACAACCACGCTCCTACTTTGTTTTGATTAAAAATTTTGCTCATGTATATTGTTAATGCCATTTTCCTAAAAACTGAGAATCTTTGACATACAATTTTATGAAATTTAGTCATATTTCAGAAGGAAGTAAAATATAAAACCTACTTCCTGCAGCATAACCAGATTAAGGAAGAAATTGTAACACCTGATGGACCATCTTATGCTCAAGGATGGTACTCTTTGCAAGGACTTTAATGGCTACACTATGGCCAGTCTCTCTGTTAACAGCAATCTTGACCTTAGCAAAGGTGCCCTGTCCGATTGTTCTGCCAACATCATACTTACCGACCTTCTTCATTCCCATTGTCTTGTCAACTATAATTATTAACGTTTCAAGTGATTGTTTTGGGGAAGCATATATCAGCGAGAAAAATAAAGGGGATGGGAACGGATTGGAACCTCCTGATTAGAAGTTTGCGGGGCAGGGTCAACGCCGGCAGTGTCCTCCGGCGATCGACCTCGACCCCATCAATCAACGGTCGAAGTGGCGAGGAGAGGAAAAGCTTCTCCTCTGACTCGAACGAGGAGGAAGTGGATCGAGAGCTCGGACGAGGAGGAGAAGGAGAGAAGAGGATTGGGGAGGCGGGAAGGGAGAGGGGCGACGAGAAGGAGAGAAGAGGATCGAGATGAGAAATCAAGGAGAAAAAGCAGAGAGGGGAAGGAGGATAAAATAACCCTCGATGAAGAATCGATTCCTCATCACTGGTATGAACAGCCAGCTTATAAGGTGTAGATTTATAAAAGGGTGGAAGAAAAAGAGAGAGACTTTGATCAGAAGAAAAAAGAAAAAGTTGAAGAATTCAATCTGTTATTTTATCACTTATATTTATCCATATTTAAAATAGAACTCAAAGAATATATAATTAATATGTAATAAATATACAAATCTCTACAATGCTCTAATAGTAATACTTTTAAAAAAATTATGGAATTCAATATTCATTTGAATTTTTTAAAATATAATTTGTAAAATAAAATCTTTTTTACTGTAAAATCATCTTCTAATTAGATTAACATGCATTTTTTTATAAAATAGTTAATTATATTAGTATTATAGGAACTATTTGCATTATAATATTTTATTAATTTAAATATAATATATTATGACATCCATCAGTAAAGGAGACATCAATTTCAGCATCACCTAAGTGATACTGATACCTCCTATATCTATCCATTTATTAATATCAGTGATGTTTGGTATAATATAATAATTTTAGTTATAATATAATTTTTATTAAAATTTAATCATAATTATAACTAAGGAGTGTACATAATATCATTCCAACAGATATTATTAATTTTTATAAATATTATGAAATAAGATAATATTTATTAGGAATTAAAATTTGATTTAAATTATAATTAAAATTTAGTTGAGATTATATTATAATTAATGTTAAACTATATCAAATATGATATAATATTGTACAGAATATTATAAATTTAATAATCATTCATTTATTTATTTTAATATTAATCCTCGGTTCGTATTTTGGCCCACAGCACAAAATTTTAAGGATCAAATTGACAGGGCCAGGTATTTTTTATATTCGAAATGAAGCCTATTTGTTGCGTAACGCAGGCGCAGGCCCGGGTGGAGGCCAATTCTGGGCCTGCCTAATCGAAGTCGCAGATCTACTGCGAAGAGAAAGAAGGGGAATAATGGCGCCCCGCTCTCCTCAATCCTCATCACCACCAACCCGACCTCTCCCCAGATCGACTGCAACTCCCGAAGACATGAGCGAGTAGAGCATCAGCAGAGAGATCATCCGATCCAGATTCCAGTTCTGGAGGAGGAGGAGGAGAGAATTGGGGCGAAATGGATATCCTGATCGCCCAGATCCAGGCGGATCTCCGGTCGAACGACGCGCTGCGGCAGTCCGGGGCGCTCCTCCAGGCGCTGCAGCAGTCGGCGGCGGGACGGGATGTCTCAGCCGTCGCGCGCTCCACCTGCGAGGAGATCCTCGCGTCCCCGGCCTCCGCCGTCTCTAAGAAGCTCGCGTTTGACCTCATCCGCTCCACCCGCCTCACCCCTGACCTCTGGGACACCGTCTGCACGGCGGTGCGCTCTGACCTCGAGTTCCCCGATCCCGATGTCGCCGCCGCCGCGGTGTCCATCCTCTCTGCTCTCCCCTCGCACCGCCTCCCGCGCCTCGTCGCCGACGCCCACCGGGAGATCGCCGCCTGCTTCGATTCCCCCAGCGACTCCCTCCGTCTTGCTGCCACCGAGACTCTCGGCTGCGTTCTCGCCCGTGACGACGTCGTTCTTCTCTGCCACACCGCCCCGGGCCTCCTTGACCGTGCTACCGCCTGGTGGGCCCGCATCGCCGAGGGCACACTCGACCGCTCCGACAACGTCTCCCGCTCCGCCTTTGAGGCCGTCGGCCGCCTCTTCCAGGAGTTTGAGACCAAGCGCATGAGCCGTCTGGCTGGCGACAAGCTCATTGACGGCGAGAACTCCCTCGCCATTCGCTCCAACTGGGTCGTCGCGGCCATCGACCTTGTATGGAAGAAGCGGAACGCCCTGATGACGCGCTCCCTAGTCCTCCCCGTTGAAAGTTTTCGCGTCACTGTGTATCCACTTGTCTACGCTGCCAAGGCTGTGGCGTCCGGCGCGGTTGAGGTTCTCCGCAAGCTCTCCAGGCCAGGAGGGAGCGCTGCTGCCGCGGTGGACTCCTCGTGGAGCGCCGAGAATCTAATTGGGGTCTCAGATGTGGTCTCCCATCTCCTGCCGTTCTTGAGCTCATTGGATCCGCCTCTGATCTTCGAGGTCGGGATAAACATGCTCTCCCTGGCTGATGTTCCAGGAGGGAAGCCGGAGTGGGCCTCAGCGTCCATGATTGCCATCCTCACGCTGTGGGACAGGCAGGAGTTCTCTTCCGCTAGAGAGAGCATTGTGAGAGCTGTTGTCACGAACCTCCACCTTCTTGATCTCGGCATGCAGGTGCATTCCATACGCTCATATGTTTATGATATGCACGCTTACTAGCAAAAACTGACTACCGTTGGATGCTCATGTACTTGCTAAGTATCTTAAGCACTAGCTGTTACATGATGCTTTGAAGGAATTAGCAACTTGAGCTACAATAGCTATTCTAAATTGCTAATGATACTACGAGTTCTTTATCATAGACGTGATGTCTAGCATATTACATATCAATCATACGGACGTATGCTTCTTAGATCGGGCACAATATTACATATCAATCGCACAGACATATCCTTCTTAGATCTTGTGCATAGCAAAGTCATACAAACCAAACACTTCATTGTTTGTGGAAGCACGTTGGAATGGGTTTGCCATTTTAACTTCATTTCTTCGAGCAGCCTTTTTGAGAACTCAATGTTCTCTGTTAAAGAATAGAAGACAAAAGCACAAGGTGTTGCTGTTCATACATCAAACTATAAGTGATTCTTTTAATATATCAATTATTCTCTAAAAATTGCTGAAAATGATAGTTCAAGGGCGAAATCTTTGTTCTCTGATATCTTGGACATGTAGGATTACGTTATCTTACTTGATGGTTTTACACTATTTGGAGGGCTATAATGGGGACTCAAATTTCCTACTCATCTACCTGATTTCAGGTTTCACTATTTAAGAGGCTGCTTCTGATGGTGAGAAACTTAAGGGCAGAGTCAGATCGAATGCATGCTCTAGCATGTATTTCCCGTACAGCCCTTTGTGTCGATCTTTTTGCAAAAGAAAGTGTACGAAGAGGGCAGAAGCCTCTCCCTGGAACAGACATTACTTCACTTTTTGAGGATGCAAGGATAAAGGATGACTTGAACAGTGTATCTAGCAAAAGCCTCTTCAGAGAGGAACTAGTTGCTTCCCTTGTGGAAAGTTGCTTTCAGTTATCTCTTCCACTACCAGAGCAAAAGAATTCAGGAACTGAGGGCAGAGTCATTGGTGCTTTAGCCTATGGAACCGGTTATGGTGCGCTTAATTGGACAGAATCATCCTTGGAAGTTGTGGAAGTGTGTAGGCCATGTGTTCTATGGGACTGTGATGGAAGAACTTATGCCATAGATTGTTACCTGAAGTTGCTCGTCAGGTTGTGCCACATTTATGATACAAGAGGAGGTGTGAAAAGGATCAAAGATGGTGCTAGTCAAGAGCAGATTCTATATGAGACTAGGTTACGGAACTTGCAGCTTCAACTTATCAAAGATCTTCGAGAGGTTAGTATTGTCGTTATTATTCCAACCACATCTCATGTAACCTTCTCCGTTGGAAATTCCAATACATTTTATGTATTCCTTTCCAGTTTTCTCTTATTCATGATTGTAAGGAATTTAGCTCTTATCGCTTTAAGATAAATTCTGCTCGTGCATCTAAGTTCAATTTAACTAAATGAGGCTTTGAAAAAACGATAATCTTATTCATATCTGTTTATTTGAATTTTTTTTTCACGATAAGAATGATTGTCATGCCTTCTAGAAACATCTGGTTTGTGTTCCTGGTGAAACATCAAAATAATCACATGTATTCTGAAACTAACACTAGTACTGTACAAATTTTAATTAGACATAATTTATTTGGTTCATGCATGTTTCTTTCATGCTTTTCTATAGTGTTCTTATGAAAATGTGCTTTCCTTGCCTGTGATGTTAAATTAATATTTTTTGCAACTTTTTCTAAAGGTGCATACACCAAGAATATCTTCACGATTAATTTGGGCCATCTCCGAACATTTTGATATGGAGGGTCTTGATCCGCTTTTGGCTGATGACCCAGAAGATCCTTTGAACATACTTATATCCAACATGCACAATGTGTTGTTCAACTCCGATTCCTCTGCAAATACTTCAAACAGACTTCAGGATGTTCAAGCAGTCCTTATCTGTGCACAGCGTCTAGGTACACGAAATGCCCGAGCAGCACAGCTGTTGAGTAAAGAACTTGAAGAATTTAGAGGTAGTGCTTTAGCTGACAATGTGAACAAGCATCAAAGCCGCTATATATTGCAGATACTAAAGTTTGTCTCCAGTCATCCTGAAAGTAGGTTAGTCCTTTAAGCGTGTTTCAACTATCAGCCGGTGGATCTTTTTTATCAATGAACATGGTCTGTTTTTATGTGATTCTCTGAAGTGTATTTGTTTAATCAATTAGGTAGTTAAGAAATGTATTTCAATTGTTGATTACCATTCATCCAAAACTCCAAAATGAATGAAGCAGAATTCAGCTAGATTAATTTGGCTAATGCTTTCCCCCAATACATTTTTATGGTTGATTACACCAAGAATTGTACTATTAATGAGGAAAAACATCAACATTTCTTTGGTTATGCTGACGAGTTGTCAAGCTGAACGAGTTACAAGTCAAGAAAATGTAAGTTTTAGCTAGAAGTTTGACATACATGAGTCTGTCATTTTATGACCTTCGTTAGTTAGATACAGAGTGGTCAATCGATGTAGTTTGCTAGATTTTAGTATTCTACTATTTTAACTATGGATCATATAAGTAGGTCAACTCTTCTGGGATGTTCTTGTTGATCCTGTTCAGTCTAACATGCTTGCTAAACTAGCAATGTGAGATGGGCTAGATTAAACATGTATTCTGTTTTACCATGATTAAAATAGGGTTTCATGTTGAGACTTGTATTCAAACTGGTCCAATCATAACTACTTTCATATATCCAAAATCCTTCAGGTGCCGCATTCTGAAAACGTTTTGCTTGAAAATAAGAAATAACTATAATTACAACTATATTTGGTAAATATGGCTGCCATATGATTGACAATGAAGTTTACAGGTTAGTTCGTTTTCTGATGTTATTCGTAGTTTAGTCATCAAAGTGGACCGTAGTTCTGGTTTGTTTGAATCTTGAATTTCTTTGATATTTCTAGCTATAAATTTTCTTAATTGTACGATGCTCTGAAAATTGACCTGACACAACTATTTCAGATGGGTAGGTCTCAGTGAAACTACTGGAGATTATCCTTTTAGCCACCACAAGCTTACGGTTCAGTTTTTTGAGGCATCTGCAGCACAAGACAGAAAATTGGAGGGGTTGGTTCATAAGGCCATTCAAGAACTTTGGCGGCCTAATCCAAGTGAATTGAGCCTTTTGTTAACCAAAGGCCTTGATTCTACTAAGCATAGAGTACCTCCAAAAGCAATTTCTCTGTCGGGTAGCAGTGATCCTTGCTTTGTTGAAGCATATCACATGGCAGATGCAACAGACGGCAGGATTACCCTGCACTTGAAGGTACTATATCATAATGCTTGTCAGACTGGAAATAAAAATCTACGGCCATAATAGTTCTTGCTTCTTCCAAGTCCAACATATCTTTTAATTTGGTTTACTGTGATTCCATCTCATAATATGTATTCACTTGTTACTGCAAATTTAATTGAATATTGTTTATGCTGCACTTTAGTTTTTGGACAAATCAACCATTCTGATCAAGTTAATAATTGCAGATCTTAAACTTGACTGAATTAGAGCTTAATAGGGTGGATATCCGGGTCGGCCTATCTGGTGCATTATACTACATGGATGGATCACTCCAGGCAGTTAGGCAGCTCCGGAATCTTGTCTCACAGGTTATATTCAAGACTATACTACTTTTCCCTGCAGTTTGCTTTCGTGTCTCTACCTTTCCAATCCGTTAGCCTGTTGAGTTCACTCGTTGTTGTATCTGTAGCGTGCGGACAGGTTAGAATGTATTACTGGGTCATCATCTTTTTATACCATGCTATAAATATTATTTTTCTTTCTTAGTAGTACTTCCTGTATGATAATCTGAAAGAAATCTCCCTTTCATTTTGATTGGTACTTGGACTAACTTTTACATCATGGCTTGAAATCTATTTATCCTAGGACCCGGTCCTTAGCAGTGTCACTGTTGGTGTTTCACACTTTGAGAGATGTGCTCTCTGGGTTCAAGTTTTATATTACCCTTTCTACGGAACTGGTGTTCCTGTAGATTATCAAGGAGAGTATGCAGAAGAGGATTCTCAGATGATGCGACAAAGGCGTTCCATGAAACCAGAACTTGGAGAGCCTGTGATTTTAAGGTGTCAGCCTTACAAGATCCCACTAGTGGAGCTTCTTATGCCACACAAGTGTTCACCTGTAGAATACTTCCGTATGTGGCCAAGCCTACCAGCTATATTGGAGTATACAGGTGCATACACCTACGAAGGAAGTGGTTTCAAAGCGACTGCTGCGCAGCAGTACGACGCTTCCCCATTTCTCAGTGGACTGAAGTCACTTTCATCTAAGCCTTTTCATCAAGTTTGCTCCCACTTCATCCGCACAGTGGCAGGTTTTCAAGTAAGCCTTTGATCGTCTTTTAAAGAACTACCATAATTTATATATTATTCCTACTGAACTGAGTTCCTTTTTCTTTTAGTATGGAATTCTTATCTTAGTTTTACGGACAAACATGATGAACACTACAAATACAAAAAGTTAGAAAGAGTTGATTTTTTTAGGCTATTATCGTGCTTCTTTCCCATAATTATATCTCTAATTACTTAAAAATATCAAGGTCTTCCTCTCTGTCTCCTTGCACCGTGAATGTTTGATTTCTCACATTTAACCACAACACATTTGTAGGACTCCTCAGGACCATGCAACTGCCATCTAAAATGCTGCTTATTTTTCAATTTATATTATCAGCTATATTATCCATTCCTATTCTGTTTACCAACAAGCATTTCCTAATGATCCTCTGGATGACCGATCGCATCCTTCTGGCGAACAAAAACCTTAATATCGTCAATCCTTCTCAACAGTTGTGCTACGCTGCAAAGACTTGGTACGGTGGCTTCGTCGGCATGATGATCTTCGGCGCCAGCGAGGTGAGCCGGAATGTGGATCTGGGAGATGAGACGACAACAATGATGTGCAAGTTCGTCATCCGCGCATCCGATGCATCGATCACAAGGGAAATAGGATCCGACCTACAAGGTTGGCTGGACGACATCACGGACGAGAATGTGGAATACATGCCCGAGGAAGAGGTCAAGACCGCAGCGGCCGAGAGGTTGAGGATCTCCATGGAAAAGATAGCCCTGTTTAAAGCATCCAAACCGCCTCCACAGCCGGAGAAAGAGGAAGAAGCGGAAGATGAAGAGGGTAAGAAGAAGAAGGAAGACGTCGACGAGTACGGCAATCCCAAGGAACCAACGACGCTGTCGACTCTTACGGCAGAGGAAGTGGAGCATCGCGCCCTTCAGGCGGCGGTCATTCAGGAGTGGCACATGTTATGCAAAGAAAAGGCAGTTAAAGTTCAGTGAGCTTGAATTTTACATTAAAAATTTTGATTCTTCATTGAACCGTGTATTTTTTTTTTAGTTTTTTTTTATGGGCTGCAAATTCCCCCGTGTGTGTATCTCATCATCATTCAGACTTCTCTTTTTCTTGTTGATATTTGTAGTATTAACCATCTGTTCTTTGACTAGAGTTTTTTTTTTTCATTGTTGTGTTTCTCATCATCATTCAAACTTTTCTTTTTCTTGTTGATATTTGTAGTATTAACCATCCGTTGTTTGTAAAATTGCAAGTTTAACTATAGAATTTATTTTTTTTCACTGTTGCAAATTTACTTTGTCGTTTTATTTGATCTTAATTCAGCATTACTAAATGTTTTTAAGAAAAAATAACAACCAATTTCCTTTAAGAAAAAGCCACAAAATATTTGCTAGTTTATTTTCTCACCCCGACCTTAGTTTGGTTGGTAACTTCAATTACAATTGCTAGGTTGGTAAATGTTATCACTGTCATTACATTTATTTGCATATTTTTTTTACGTTCATATCTCATATGTTATTTTTCTTTTTTTAAGGATATCTTGTAGAATAAATAATAGAATTCTTTATAACTAAAATAAGATATAATAATATAGTAGAAGTCTTACCACCATCGTAATATGTATTCCTTTTACTATAACTTCAAATTGCACTTGAACTACTCCAAGTTTAAAAATAATAAAAATGTTCTCTCTAAATTGAAAATTTATACTTACATCCCCTCAAATATTCACCAAACTGAGGATATTTTTAATAATATTAGTATCATCATCATGTATAGGATGATAATGTTAGTATCATAAAAATGATGCTGATATTATGGTGGTGGTGCGAAATTAAATATTATTTAAAAAATATCTTCATAATTTTAAGTGGAATTAAAAATAATAGAGGGTTGTAAATGTAATTTATCTTCCTTTGAGCATCTGAAGAGTTTAGCTATCGCAATTATTTCCCATTTATATATATTATTTCATACCTCTCTCCGCCGGTGATCCAAAATAACTAAAGAAGAACCCGGCTCTTGGAACCCGAACCACTCGACTCGAACCGGTCGTTTCTTCATTTCCTCGTTGGATCTTAATTGCCTCTCTCTCAGGAAGGCCGCCCAGACATGGCCGCCGCCGGCACCCAGCACCGCTGCGTCTTCGGTAGGTTTTCCTTTTTCTAGATTCGTATCGATTCTCGCGATGAGGATAATCAAGTATCTTTTTTTTGACCTAATTTTGCTCTTCGATTTGCTTCCAAGCTCGGTTCTAGGTGGCGTCGTTTGTTTCCATCTTAGTTTTGATTATTTTCTTTTATGGGGGGGATTTGTTGCAGTCGGGAATATCCCTTATGATGCGACGGAGGAGCAGCTTGTTCAGATATGCGAGGAAGTCGGCCCTGTGGTCTCTTTCAGGTCAGCGCTCTTCGAAACCCTAATAAAAACTATTTTTTTCTGGTGGACGCTTTTCGTAGATGTTGTTTCTCTATTGCTCTTTTTATCTTTTGGAATTTTTATGCGATTTCCTCGATCGGTTGAATTGCAGACAGAAAATTGTCACGGTTTCATGAGGTTTGGAGTTTGTTCTCATGAGAGAAAGAAAAAAAAACACTCACTTTTATGTTGAGACTTGTTTTGGTTCCCTGATGATCAAATTTACTCTGGTAAAGCTGCTAGTCATTTAGGGCTTTGGCTGGACTTGGATGTCCTTTTGGATTCTCGCTGCCAATTACTTTCAATCACTTGCATCTACTTACTGTTACCAGGATCCGCATCAGTGCCCGTAATTTTTTTTTTGGTAAATTCTGTTAGCCGCTGTGTTGCTTGGCTTTGATAATTGTCTGTTTTTGTCCGCCTGGCATCACTCTTTGCACATAATTAGCGTGATTTCTAAATCAATTATGCTTGTGATTGGTCACAGATGCTCTCGTAGTTCAGTACCTACTCTATATGACTTATTTTGGGCTAGTTAAGTGTTAGTGTCGAAATTAGGTATCACCCCCAAACCCTATAAACGTCGTTCTGGTAATAGTATCTCATTTCAAGGTAAGTTTTATATGATACGTCTTCTCATGCAATAAATTTTAATTCCATCTTGATTTACTTTACATCAGCAAATGTATGTGACATTATCTCTATATTTTTCTTTACTGTAATGTCAATGCAGGTTAGTGTTTGATAGAGAAACAGGGAAGCCCAAAGGTTATGGGTTTTGTGAGTACAAGGATGAAGAGACAGCTTTAAGTGCTCGCCGTAACCTTCAAGGTTATGAGATAAATGGTCGTCAGTTGAGAGTTGATTTTGCTGAAAATGATAAAAATACTGATCGTAACAGAGAACAGGTAAAGAACTTTTAACTGGTTACTTATGGAATTTCTTTTTTCATCCAAATTCTTGTTATGTTATGTGATGAACCATAATCATATCTATTGGAACTTTGTATTGAATTTCTTGCTATAGGTTTCTTATTTATTTATTTTGTGTTGAATGTCTCCCAGTGTCAACTAATGTTATTTCTTGGATATCTTTGTTATCATTAGCTTTCTGTTGTTAAGCAAAAGATTTTCCTTTCCTTATTCTCTCTTTAAGTATGTTCTATGCATGTAGCTGAATTCTGTTTTTGTTTACATTTGTCACCTGCTTCTGCAGTGCATGTTTGTTTTGCATGAAACTGGTCATAGGGTATGCTGCATTTTGCATTTGGTCGTAAAAGAATATTCTATGATGACACTCCTAACGAGTAATATCTTTGCAGGGTCGTGGTGGACCAGGATTAACATCAACTGCTGGTTGTGTTTCTTATCTCCTATCATTTTTCTTGGTGTTTCAATCTGTCGCATATTTTGCATCATTAACAATATTTCTTCTTTTCTCCCGTGCAAATTTATGTGCAGCAGATGTCCAAAAGCAATTTAGTGGAACCTCTGTTTCAGGTGATTCAGCAGTACACCAACCCATAGGTTTCCCTGCAGCTGCAACTGCTGCATCTGCAATTGCTGGAGCTATGGGTGGGACTCAGACTTCCAGCCAAGCTGGAATGGGAAATGATCCCTTGACTCATTACCTATCTAGACTATCCAGACATCAATTGCACGAAATTATGTCAGAAATGAAGGTTCTCTTTTTTCTGTCTTCTGTTATTTCTGCATTAATCTTATTGTACCTCATTTTTTTTCATTCTTATAACAGGCCCTGAGTACTCAGAACAAGTCACTAGCACGACAACTCTTGCAATCAAGTCCACAGTTAACTAAGGCTTTGTTCCAGGTAATTTGTTGAACTTCCTGTAAAGTAATGATTCAAAAGAAGCTCCAGCAATTGCATATATTGAGTTTATCTTCTGTTATGTTTCAACTTGTGGCAGTTTAAAACTAGAACTTCTTTGTTTTGTTTCTTGGTGCAGACACAGATAATGCTAGGCATGGTTACACCACAGATGGTCTGTCTTGTGCCTCAAGACTAATTTATATTGGTAATATGTTGAGTTCATTCTAACATGAACTGTTTGTAACTGATTTTGAATGCAGATGCAGATTGCTAGTAATGGCCAATCCATCATGGCAAACCCCCAGCTCCCATCTCATCTTGGGCAGACATCTTCTCAGACACTAAGTGGAAAGTTGTCAAGGCCACCAGAAAATCACCTTCCAGTTGCAACACGAAGCCCTGGAATCCTCCAACAGGCAATGCTACCCCTTCAACAAATCCAAGCTCAATCTCAGTATCAACTCCCACCATTGCCTCAAGGTCAAGTATTACAAGGAAATGTAGCAGAAAAATCTGGGCTTGCTACAGTACCATCAAGATGGCCTCAGCCAATTGGCAGTCTTCCAGTTCAACCTTCATTATCAACGTCCAAAGGCCTGGTATCACAAAACCAACCCCCTCTTCAACAGCTGTCGGTGCCAACTGCTGCAAGTCTAGCACATAATCCTCAGCTAGCACTTCAAAATATAACTACCCAACAGCCAAGTCTGACTAACCCTCTCACTTCTCAGGCAAGAATTTTTTTTAATGATGTTATGTTCATTACTAGTTTGACAAGGCATGAGCAACAATGTTATCCCATTATATTAGGAAAGTCTTCTTGCCTATTCCGCATGCAATAGCTATTGGCCATCATAGTATTCCCACTCAGTGCTTCTAATCTTTGATCCTGACAAGGAAGTGAAATCATCAGTGTTGGAATCGTGAAATCACAAGTTCCATATATTGATTAATCTAATCAATCTCAGACCACCTGTCTTTCCCTGTTAAATAATAGGACAGTCAGTTAATTCAATGAGGTGTGTAAAAAATGGTGCTAAGTGTAGGGGTTCCCGGAATGTGCACCAAGAATGTGGTTCCTGGGGTAAAGCAAACAGGAATATCTATGTAGTTCTCCGTTGATTATATTTGGGCTAATTATGCGTTTGATAACATCACTTTGAGAAATTTCTTCTATACTGTAGGATAGGTTATGGGTGTGTGGGTCTGTGCTACTATTATACTAACAGTATTACTGTTTCCTTGTAGTCTGTCTCGTCAAATGGTCCGCCACAAGTTTCAACATCCTCTGGGCTTCAAGGTTTAACCTGGTCTTCTGGAAGGAACGCACAAAGTATAGGTGTGGGTATAGCAGCTCAAGCCAGAATAACAGATAACGCATCAGAACCAATTCATCCTTCAAAATTACGCAAATTGGATGGTGGAACTGGTGCCACGCAGGTAATAAGTAGGAATCCTGTCAACAACGCTTCTGTTAAATCACTTGGCAGTGGCACGGCTGGGAGCCAGAGCCAGGTCCTAGCAGAGGCAGTTCAGCATTCTGACAAACAGATACAGGTTCGTTTATTTTTCTGGATACCTTAGCAAATGAATTTATATTTTTGTAGATCCTACCAACCTATTTGTTGTTTGTTCTTCCAGTTCGTAATTATACTATATTGATTACCTACCAATAGATGAGTATTAGCACATTCACCTCAGAAATTCCAAATACCACTCAAGCAACATCTTAGTAGCCGTGTGTTTACGAGGAATGACTTCTCCTGGAGGATATTATACGGTTTGACCTGCTTTCTCAAGCTAGGTCGAACGCCTTGTATATATGTTGAGGAACTTCGGCTGTAGCTAAGGCTTTCAGCAATTTATCTTAAGATTGTAAAATACAGTTGACCTCAAATCTTCTATCACTTGTACCATATGAGAGCAACGCTTTGAAAGATGGAAGCCTAACTAACAGAAAGCTTTTTACAATTTGAAATGGATTTGTTGTTCAGAGATGTTTTACGGGTAGCTAAAACATGGTTGGTAATAATTTCACGAGGACAATTGCGCTCTAATCATCTTTACCTGCTGACCTGAGTACTTTATAACCACAATTCCTTCTGGTTGGAACAAAATTTTCATTCATCTGCCTTGCATTCTTGATGCAGCTACCGCCAGAAGTGGAGTCAGCTTTGCTGCAGCAGGTACTAAGCCTAACGCCAGAGCAGCTGAGCTCGTTACCTTTGGAGCAACGACAGCAAGTTCTTCAGCTCCAGCGGATGTTATCAGCCAGCAAGTAGAGTGTAGTTTTGCCACAACTCATCCCTGGACAATCCTTGTTGCTTGTGCTATTGTGCAATCTATTCTTTGATTCACGACGTGTATTAGAGGAAAGCATAAGGATTATCGCCATCTGGGGGCAATTCAAGGTTTTTGCCTCCTTGCTCCCTTGTAACAATAGATGATAATTTTATATAGCTTTTGAATTCTTTTGATCTGGTGTGTTTTGAGTCAATGGTGTTCAAAACGTTACGATGATGAGAAAAAAAACGAGTCTCCTATTTGTTCTCCACGCATAATGTGTTGTCACGAGGAATTCCCTGCGACTAGAATAGACTGTAAATTTCAACAAATAAATTGCTTGTTAACGCGATGACGTTCTCCATTTAACTGCGTATTGATTTAAATGTTTTCCTTCTATTTTGAGGGGAGGTCGAGTGATGAGCTGGCATGCTAATAATTAGTTCGCTGGTTGAACTATAATGAGTTTACCTTTATCTGGTGTTAAAGTACAGCCTGCTTTTAGAATATTTTTGCTGGTTTGTGTATCACATGGGAGGAGCTAAGCTTGGGCAGGCCGTCCAATACAGTCCTTAAAGAGTAGGGTATACTAATATTATGGATGAAAGAGATAGATAGGGGATAGGCAAAGGAAAAGGGAGGGATGCAAGAGATAGGAGAGGTAGAAAGGGAAGAAGGAAGAGAAAATAAAAAAAGAACATAAACAAAACATCATCTAAAATTTTCTAACTTGGCAGTTCAATCTAGATATATCAGAAATTAACATTTAGATACAAGCATCAAACTGAAAGAGAGAATAAAGGCCTTCGTATGAGTGGAATACAATACAAACAAATCAGCAAGAAGCAGACAGCTGCAGAATCATGCGTTCAATCATTGCTTTCTAGCATAATTTGAAGAATTGATAGAGAAGAACACCTTTAACGTCTCGAGCAAACATACACCAGAGGCATTAATGAGGTCTTATTATTTCTCCACTGTGCATGCAACTCTCATGCAGAGGCAGTCTTCTTTTGCTGGAACACGACTGCATAGAGAGGAACAATCACGCCAATGCCGACGACACCTAGCACTCCCAAAGTCACCTTCAGTTTCTGATGCTTCATGCGGTCCAGATTATACATGTGCCTCGCATGAAGGTAGTAGGGCTCACTGTGGCCGTGGCTTCCCATTCGCTTTGCGCTGGTAGCATGGAATTCGCGAGTAACTGCCATAAAGCCAAATGATCATGATCAAATTGTAGAGGTGACCAATCAAACATATCCGAGCCAAATATTAATAAAAAGAAAAGCAGTCAACCATGCATAAAGTGATTCATCCTCTGTTGAACTTTTCCCAACTTTCAGTTAAAGCAAACTATTAACATGATAAGTTCTTTAAATAGATGGAAGAATAACGCAGGTCCAACATAAAAGGCTGTGATGAAACAACTGTACTTTTCTGTATTTTCGGATCAACAGAATGTGTACGCTTGTGAGATCAGGCAGAGTTTTCTTGCTATTTGTTAAGCAAAGATAGAAACAGATACGACAAAGAATCGCATTGGTACTGCAATTTTAGGTGAAATCCCCAACAAGCTGATGCTAAGGTAGCACCAAGAGAAAACATTGATCCTGGAAGGGAGACCACGTGGACCAATTGAGAAGAATATAAAGGAATATGATATGATGCAAGTTTTTTACAAATAGTTCCTACACATATTCATACTGGTCTACTGTCTTCTATTATCGTTGCAATGGAGCACACATGTGAGCTCAGTGTGAATGTAGACATATTTTCCAATATATTCAAGACCGCTCAGGATGCATGCTAATGAAAATTATAAAAAGAAAAGTCAAGGAAAAGAGTTTAGGTAAAGCAATTGGAGTATAATGTGAGTCTATACTCACAAATGTGTCCATAGCATCAAAAAACTTTGTTAAAATATGGCTCGATTTCTTATCTACGATTGTAAAGAAACTGAATCTCTAAGAAGATGATGAAAAATTAAACCATTGAGACAAGAATCTCATGAGGATATATCTCATTGGCGTGACTTCACAGGAAGCAAAAGGGTTCTCCATCATTTTTCTTAGGGAAAAAGATAAGCATTCTCTTACCATCACTTTCCTAGAATTCTTTAACTAAATGAGCTGTGCTAACAAAACAAGCACATCTAGAAAATTGGCGGAGAGTAGAACCACTCTACCTCAGAAGACAGAACCACTAATAAAACATTGAATAGATTGAATACTATCAGATATAGAACAAATTCGGTGAACTGCAAATATAAAAATTCATAAGCAATTTTCACTTAAACTTTAATTGTGCCATCATATCGTGTGCAGCTTTTGAATAATAATTCCAATAGCAAAAAACAAGGTTTTAACAATTAGAGCTCAAACAAGAGCCTAAACAGAGAACTTTCCTATCGTGGACGCACACGAGACATGAGAATCTCAGAAATCATATGTACCCCAACGATCAAAACACCAATGTTTGACCTCTCCTCGTACCCAACTATTTGCAGAACTTAAGATCAAAAAGGAAATTACACAATCATGACGTCTAAACTCACTCAACTAAGCAATCAATCTCGGCGTACGCAACCAGGCAGAGGGAACAAACAGTTATCATAACAGCAGCAGCACGCAAACAACCAAGCAATCAAACATCTGAGAACCCCTACTGTCCCTTTCTAGTACCTAAACCGTTTCGATAGCCTCAATCAAGATGCCGCCTCTGAATCATGAACTCCAAACACGCGCAGCAGGAGGGGAAGGAGGAGGAAAAAAAAAGATCAAACAGTGTCTAAGCCCTAAATTGGAACATGCAACGGCGAGGAAGAAACACCTTCCCCTGCCTCGTAATAAACAGAGTGGAGGAACTTGCCTGATCTGGGAATGCCGAACTCGGCCTGCGACAGAAGCTTCAATCCGGATCGGACGCCGCGACTCAACGCCATGACCGTCTCCTGCAGAGCCCCAAACGAGATCGATTTCTCTACGCCTTCCGCCGGGAGGCCGTCGAGGAGACCGCAGTGGTTTCGCCAAATGCCGTGGGCTCAAGTTTTTTATTCCAACTGATGAAATATATAATAATCGTTGACCCGGACTGACGACTGACGAGCGATGATATATCGGTCCGGTCTGGCGCGACAGGAAGAATCCGGTCCGGCTTTGCCCCGGTCTACTTCTAATTTATTTTTAGATTAATTTACATTCTCTTTATTCTATTTTAAGAGCATCACCCCTTAATTTTAAAATATATTTTTTATACTTTAGTAAATTTTTAATTTTTAATTTATTATACGTGAATATTCACCTTATGTTATAATATTAAAATATGATAATATGATATGCACGGGATAGTTTAGAATGGATGCAATTAATTTTTTAAAATTAAATTATGATAATGTGATTCATGAATTTTTTACATAGTATTGATATATTTAATAATATTATTAATTACAAAAATTAGATATCTAATTATAATATTCTGTATGTGGTAAGATAAAATAACTTATTATTATTTTAATCTAAAACAAATATTTGGTAGGGCCAAAAATTTAGGCAAGTGGGCAGCAGCCGCCCCTAATTAATGCAGTGAAACGCCATTTCAATGGCCAAATATTAATATGTATGATGATGATATTGATATGCTACTACTTTCTTCAACTGTATAAAATAAAATGGTTCCTGTCCACATCCATGCGCCTGTGGTGTTTACTCAAACCTTAATCAATGCAATTCAATGACATTTTTATGTCCAATTAATACGGATGATTCGGTATGCCGATATCTGCTCTCCTAAATTTTAATAATGTAAACCCCATCAAAAAAAAAAGGACCGGTTCAGGTGAACCGGCCGGAGAGCCGGCCGGTCCAACTGAACCGGCTTGGACCGGGCGAGGAAGCGAGACGGGGCGAGCGAGAAGAGCAAACGCCCTTCCCACTCGAGCCATCGTCTCGAGCACGCGACGAAGCAACGTCGCTTCGTCTTCTCCCGCACCGAGCAGCGCCGACGCTTCGCCTTCCGCCGTCGATCGCTGCACGTCGCCGTCGACGATCGTCTGCCCTCGTCCACCCCCAGCGAGCTACTCCCGACGGAAAGGGCGACTCGGCGACGCCCGTTTTCCATCCCGTTCGCGCGATCACCGCAGCAGAGGAACTGCTGCCGATCGATCGCCGCCCAACACTCGCAACCCCTCGGCGGACGTCCTCTTCACCGCGGTTGGAGACGTCGGCCGTCTCCGCGTCTCCACGGGCCTTCGAGGAGTTCGAAGACCCCTCGGCGGGCGGCTGAGCTCGCCGCCTCTGTTCGAGCGATCGAACCCTACCGGCGGCGGCTGCAAATCGCGATCCGGTCGCTTCGCCGGCCGCAAACCCCGTCCCTACCTTCTCCAGACGTCCGCGAGGTGAGCAGCCGCGTTTTCCCCATGAAAAGGGGTGGTTTTCACCCTCCGGTGGAGACGCCGTGAGTTCGCCGGAGACGACGCCGGAAAGATCGCCGTTTAGGCGCTGATGGTCGTCCTTCTCGCAGATCGGCGTAGTCTCCGCGTTGAGCGAGGAGCAACGAAGCTCGCCGGCCGTTTAGCCTTCGTTTTCGCGAGTTCCGGCGAGGTGGCGGCTAGGGTTCCGGCGGCGGCGCTGAGTTTTCCGGCAGCGCACAGTTAATCCGGCGAAGGTGCTTAATTAGGGCTTAATCGCGATTAGCGCTAATTAAGTGTGCTTAGTGTAAATAAAATATAATTAGTGAAAAATTATGTTATTGTATGCTTAGTTTAATTAAAAGCATGATTAGCGTTAATTAACTAAGCTTAGTGTATAAGAAATTATTTATTTAATGGAAACGGTTGGGTCGAATCAAGTGGGGTTAAATCGGTTGGGTTTGAGTTAAGTTTGGGTTCGAGTCAAGTTGGGTTGGGTGAGCCGAATCAAATAAGTTGAACCTCGTTCGAGCTCGAGTCAAATTAGATTGAATTTAATTTAGCTGAACCGGACCCGAACCGAACCAAATCGAACCGAACCGAACCGGGTGAACAGTAACTCGAACCGTTGACCGAGTCAACAGCAGACCCAGTCAGCATTGACCGGGCCCGCCGCCGACCCAGTCAGCGTTGACCGAGTCAACCACTGACCGTTGACCAGTCAACGTTGACCGTTGACCGGGTCAGAAAAATATAAAATAATAAAATAATATTAAAATAATAAAATAATATTAAAATAATAAAATAATATTAAAATATTAAAAAATCAAAAAAATAATAAAAATTTCTATGGGTTCTACTTGGGCTCATGGATGATTTGGGCTAAGTTATGGGTGAGTTTGATGAGTAGAAATTGAATAAAAATTCATTTAAGTTATTAGATAAAAATGCAAAAATATGATTAATTCATAATTCATTAGGTGAGATTTATCCTAAACATGCATAGGATTAATTTAATGTAATAATTATTTAATTGATAGATTTTAATTTATTTATCTTAAGGGAAATAAATTAAATCTATTTTAAATAAATTTTATTAAATAGGATTATTTGGGTACGCGATCCGAGAAGCTCGGCGGGTGATATTCTCCGCGCGACTTGGTTCCCAGAAACAGATCGCTATCCCAGGTGCGTTGGTTCTCCGTTGGTAGGATTTATTCACGCTAGGGAATACCCGCTGGGGTTTTCTTAGGAAAAATTCTTGGATGTCTTCAATATGATAAACCATAATGTTTTGATAAGATTTAAATTGTATGCATGCTAGCATAGTTATCTTATCTAACATGTTTATTTACTATGTATCTAACATGTTCTACATTCTTGCCCGGCATGCTATTGCTTTCTAGGATATGTTAAATGACTACCATGCGGACATAGATAATACATGTGACATGTTAGAACCTTGGCGACGTCACCGCCACTTAGAGAAAAAGGGGCCTTTTTCCATATGCCCCGGTTGACCGCCGCGTCCCGACGGTGGTCAAACGGTGACGTTTCCGTTAGGCGCCACTCCCGAGGTTGATGCATAGCGGAGCACTGGGAGCACCACTCCCGACGTTATGCATAGCTCATATACTGGGAGCTGGTAAGGTAAGGGACTGTACACACTCCATGGTCATGTTAGACTGGAAATATGGAGCAAGTCCTTACCCGAAACCTTCACCCGCGCGAGTGTCGTTGTAGGCGGCCTCGTGATAGTCCTGAGATGGTTAGCTAGGATGAACCCTACCATGGACTTGGCACCGACGAAGTCGAGGGCCACATCCCATCGTGTGGATGTGCGCCAATCTCGATAGACGTTGACGGCTATTGTACTGGAAAGGTGATTCCACATGCGACGCCTTGGACAGTGGATCCGTAGACCGCACGGCTATCACCCTTGACGTCTGCAGACGATCGGATGAGTAGTCCGGATCCTAGGGTGGTTATTCCGGCTAGCCGTGGCCGATGATATTTAAGAGAGGTGACCCTGTCTAC
Organism: Thalia dealbata; assembly: GCA_030544415.1. NCBI lineage: Eukaryota > Viridiplantae > Streptophyta > Magnoliopsida > Zingiberales > Marantaceae > Thalia > Thalia dealbata. The sequence goes on from CM060454.1 coordinate 3,346,196, forward strand.
GGGCAGTGTGTAGTACTACATGGGTGTCGTGACCCCTACGGTATCCGGGGAGGATGTAAGGGCACGACGGTTTCGCTAGGGGAGGCATGGTTGGCGACTAGTGAAACAACAGGAGAGGGACTCTGGGTCATCCGTCCTCTCTGCCAACATCAGTGCAGCGGGCATAGGTAGAGACAGAGACAGAAAGGCACTGATGGGCTTACTGATACTCTTAGCTAGGGTAGTCATTAAGCGTAGGCTGGCAGCCCGAGTTTATGAAACCTAAAAAGTCTCACTATGACGTAGGTGACATACTATTAATATGGACACTAGACATGACTAGGGTGACATCTAGTGACATGTACACATTTAATTGTTTATTTAATTGTTTGTTTATGCTGTCTATTTTTATACGAATTGTTTAAAACAAAATGGCATGAAAGATGATGACTAATTACCAAAGACATCCTAGAATACTCCTCCTAGCCTTTGATTTCCTTATTCGGTAGGACCGTAATTTCGCATTAGGCCGCAAGGCTGAGCACACCGCGTTCAATGTGTGTGCAGGTGTCGTTGCACGAGACGAGATCGATGACGGAGGGTTCGTCGCGGAAGGTATACGACTGCTGTTATGAGTTTTCGTATGCCGGTCTTAGATTTGTATTAGGAGATATCGGGACTGTATTTAAGATGTTATTTAAAAATGTGGGTGTATGTAGTTTAGTATTTGTATTTATGCCTTGTATGGGCTTGTCGGGCTCATACGGCGGTTGCCACGTGTCGTCCTGCGGGTCGGGGCGTGACAAATAATGCATGAACTTAAATAGTCTTTCTCCTCAAATTTTAATATTATAATAATCTATATGTTCTCTTATGTTAAAATACTAATTATAAATAATATATTAAAATTTTAATAGGAATATTACTGTAATATTAAATTTTAATAGATAAAATATCAGTATAATATAAAAAAAATAAAATTTATATTAATATTATATATTTTTTAATTGAATTGATATTATGACTCGGAACATGCAACTTACAAAAAGTATTCTTCTGTGTAATAATAACTTCATGCAAGCCCAGCAAAAAGTAAGGGGGGAATGTGTTAAAATAATTCCACGCATGTAGTAGAAGGTGATCATTGAGTACGCCATGATCACGGTCTCCTCTTTTTTGTCTCCTTCTTCTTGTTCTTCTCCGTATAATTTTCGCTCTTAATGCATGCAGTTAAGTAAAACAAAAACAAAAGTCCAACGTAATTTTTCTAAAAATTAGATCCTACCAGTGAGTAAGACACGAATTTAATAGATTGATAGGTGCGGCTGTGCTTAATATCACATCAAATTTATGGTCAAGTTTATGTTTACTCGTGAATTGACATATTACCAAAAGGATAATTTATATTTTAATATTATTTATCTGATTCGTTATCAAGTAAATTATATGTATAATATATCTAAAAGAAACTGAAATTTTGTAATATAATACTATTTATGTACGTCCTATAATAAAAAATAACTATCTCTCTTTACAAGTAATATTTTTTTATAAGAAGTTATAATTTATATATAGGTGAAATCTTATTTTATTCATGAACACTAGTGAATGATAAATAATGTAGTGGAAATATTTTTAAAAGCAAACAAAATAATTATATAAATATTTGGACTTATAAACTTTTTATATAAAAAAATCCTTTTTTGCTATTTCTTTGTCTGGTTGATGATAATTTTTATCTGAGTAATTGACATTTTTCATGGAATCTCGATCTCATTGATGGTGAAGAGGAACCCACGTAAATTATTTAGAAATTTAATTAAAAAGCACGTGATAATTAATTTTAATATTTTATTGTATTATTTATTTATTTTATTTTTACTTACTACGGTTTAATATAAGAATATATTATAATTACGGCACAGCTCACAGTGATGTCACTAAAAATAAAATAAAATATATCTCCTCTTCTTCCCATAGTTTGGTAGCAAGGCTTACTGTAGTTAATGAATTATTTAATTAAAATGTTCTACCTACTCGATTAATTGGTATAATTTAACTGTGAAAGTGAAAATTTTACTTTTTATATAGGCTGAGTAGTTAAAAAAAATTATTTAAAAAAAATAAATCGATATGTCTTAACAAATTATTATTCCGAGTCCGATAATAATCAAAATGAGATATATCATTTTAGCTTAAATTTACAACAGTGATAGATAATTATTGAATGATATCATCCAAGAATGATAATTAATTTATATTCTTATCATTCATTATTTTTATTACGCACATGTGAATGTTACGCTAAACTATGTAACCCTTTTAGATAAATTTTTTAATCTATTTTAATTTAATTTATTTATGTGTATCTCACTGAATTTATATGTATATATATATATATATATTAATTTGATCGTGAGTGTTTCCAAATACATGTTTTGTTTTATGGATAAATAAACTACTCGTAATGCGCAAGAAACATGAGGTTTTTAAAAACACTCATCCCTTACGCCTGTTTCAGGAAACAAGAAACCGGAAAACGACGCGCTGCCCGTCGCCCCTCGCGCTCTCTCGCTGTCGCGCTTCCCACGAGCCAAAAAACGTGGGTCATCCATCCTGCTTTGGGATTCCCTCATCCCCCCAATCCGACGGCTGCGGTAACAGCCAGTCTGATTGAACGGATCGGGTGGGTCTGGGTTTCCAAGGATCCGACCCGTTACATTCCACCTTTAAATAAGAATTAACGCACTGCAGCAAAATAGTACGTTAACAGACAACTTCCTCTTATTCTTCTTCAGTCCTCCTCCTCCTCCTCCGTCGCGAAGTGAGTGCCGCGTTGACGATGGAGGAAGCGCCTCCGCCGCCGCCGCCGTCGACGAAGACCCTCGGAGGCTCCGATTCCCGGTCCCCGGACCAGCCTCGCGACTCTCACCGCCGCGCCCGATCCCGATCCCTCTCCCGTTCTTCGTCTCCCTCGGCCCGCTCGTCGGCCGTCCCGTTCTCCTGGGAGAGGCGCCCCGGCATTCCCAAAGAACGCTCCGCCGCCGCACTGTACCCCGTTATTCTCCCGCTCCCTCCTCCGGTGCGCTCCCTCTCCGACCTTTCCGCCCCCCGGAAGAGGCGCTCCTCCGCCGCGCGGTCGTCGTCGTCCGCCGCCAGCGCCGACCCGTTCGTCGCCGCGCTCCAACTCTGCGCCAGGGGCCTTCCCGATGACGACATGGACGACCTCTGGGACGGCGCGCCGGGCGCCTCCTCCTCCGCCGCGGCGCCGCGGAGGTCGGCCGCGAGCGTTGCCGATCGGCTCCGGCTCTTCGGCATCTACAGCTCCTGCAAGGCCACCTGCGCCGTCGTGGACGCGACGATCCGAGTCCCAAGGAACGGATCGTTAGGGTTTCTCAGCCGCCGGTCCGGCTCGGATAGCATCTGATGCGGCGCTTGTCCGGCCCGAGATAAGTACATAAACTATTCCCCTTATATTAAACAATAATGTTCAATTACTTACTGCTGTTTGTATTAATTAAGCACTATTTCCCATCTTAATGAAGTTGAAAAGTGTGTTATCTCATGGAATTCTATGAGTAATGTGTATAGAAATTGAATCCATAAACAAGGATATAAATAAGACAGTGGCAGTGCCTATAGCTTAAAGATGCGTTAGCACGATTGAGAAATTGAAAAAAAGTTTGGTCACTTGTTAATTGCATGCTGAAGAGTAGCAAGTAACATAAGAGGGAGCATGCAACTGATGAATTGAGTGTTTGGTGAGGCATGATAGCTTCTATTTTTCTTTTCTAGAAAAGAAAGGTAAAAATTATCCCTCTTTTGCTGTTATATGACAATAGGAAGTGGTAGGTTCCACATCTATTTCTTTAGTGCCTCGAGAAAAAGTTGCATGCTTGTAAAGTAAAGCAAGTTGCCTGATTCAGGTCAAACTGGGTCATCCATCACACTCATTCTTTTCATTTAACTGAACCAGCATGCAAGTTCATGGCATGTTGTTCTGGGTTGCCTTTTCAAGCTTTAGTTCTTCACGATACAATGGTGAGGCTGCATGCTATGAACTAAGAAAAAAAATGCATCTACAAGTTTTACAGGAGTCTCACTGCAAATGACCTCTTTTCTTAGTTAATAGATAATTAGCTTCAGTGGGTCTAGTATAATAATTTCATCAAGTGCATATCTCTGACTTTTTATGTTGACTTGGAAGAACCTGAACCAATAGAGACCTTGGTAGGTCAAAAAACTATATTAATTTGATAAGATGTGCATCTAAACCATAGTTTTTTGTATTTTTATCTTTGAAGCTTCTTGTGTGTCGGTAGCCATGACAACTTCAACCCCTTCAGAAATATTAAAATCTTCTAATATCTCATACCAAGAGCCTCTGATCCCAATCGCCTAATCTTATTGGGGAGCAGCACACACCGCTGGAAAAAGACAATTGGTCTCCCAATGGTTGTTATTCTTGACTCCAATGCAGATTTGTCCCTTATAGTTCGTATTGTCGGTTTCTTGATCTCGCATGACATCAAGACCGCATTAATTGTATGTTTTGTCATTAGATCTGTATATTGAACAAGTTTGCTTTTTTTTTTAATACCTGTTGTTTCCAATAGTTGACGCTTGATTTCAGTAGTATTAGAACAACTACTTATATCTTCTTTTAGTAAATTGCGTATGACTGCAACACTACCAATATTCAATCCTAGTGGGGCAGCTCAAGAGTCTGAGATTTGCATATGTCATAGATCAGAATTAATTATGCATACCAAAACAATTTTGTATCAGGAGCAGATAGCATCACTTACAGCCAAGGTTGTTGATGAGTACACATCCTGTAGGCTTATTCTTATGTCCTAAGCACAGCCTTGTAGGTCAACATTAGCTTGATATTTCAACTTAGATGGTAAACCAATTGTGCGGTCACAACAAAATACTAGTAAAACTATTCCAATAGACTATGGCTTCCTGGAAGATGGAAGCACACTGGACATGCGGAAAGTAGGATGTTTTTGGCTGCTTCACTAAGTTTTACCTCATGCTGCTTATTTCCCAAGTTACAGTCCCTCTACTTTTGAGTGTGATTTGGTTTGTTTGGTCTCAAAGAACGAAACAAAATTGGTGTTGTGGTGCCATGGATGAATGTAAAAGATCTTAAATCAATATTTTAGCTGAGCTTTGAACTCGAAGACAAAGGGATCTTTGCAGCTTTTTGACGGAGAATTTTATTTTGCAGTTATCTGAGTAAAAACCGAGTGAAATTGAATGAATTCACATGAGTCTAGGGGGTTGGAGCTATTTAATTGAGGATAAGTACTGATAAGTCGATGGATTTTGAGAGTTGAGAGCTGGAGTCGCTGAGTGCTGACACTGCCACTTGAATGGGGTGTGTCAGTGACTCTCAAGTCTCACCTCCCTGAGGCGCATATAATAATTGAAGGAATAAGTTATAAGATGTGATGACAATTAATGAAGAAGGCCTGGCTTTAATTCCGGTTTCATTGCTGACACACTGCGTGGAAGAAGGACAGTGAATTATTTTTTTTTCCTCTTCTCCTTGTTCTTTTCAGAAATGATCAAGACACTGTACCAGGCGAATAGACTAAATAAATGGAGATGGACTTCCTCCTCTCCTTTTTCAATCTTTAGGTCCCCCATTGCTTTACTTTTCCTTCACCATCTAATTGGGTGTGCATGTCTATCATGCTTATAGTTAGCTATTTGTCTATTTACACTTCAATACTTACACTACTTTTATACTACTGAATCTGGTATGGGCAATATGGAAGTATAATAGGATTCTATTTGCATATTAAGAATAATTATATTAAGATGTTATTCTATGCCAGATAGCCATTAACTCAAAACTACTCCTGAAAGTTTAGATTATTCATATAAGAGTGAACTAGATCAGGTATGACTGAATCTGTGATATCTCAACTATGATTTGTAAATGTCGGTAGTGAAGTGTTATTTTCTTGCACCGGTGTAATTAAAGTCAAGTCTTTGTAGCAAGAGCTCAACTATCCATGTCCCACAGTGAAGACGACGTTTCGTAGTTTTCTTTTATTTCATTTATATTTTTAAACTTCAAAAAAAAAAAAAAAGACATGAAGAAAAAGAATTGCATTATTATCTTATTATCACGACAACCCAGCATGCTGCCTCCAAAATTTCTGCTGCAATTAATTGAATCCCAACTTTTATAATATATACAAACACCATATGGAGCAGGGACAACTACTATTAAAGAGAATCTCGGATATAACATCTTTGAATAGATCAAATTGTCGGCTAAAACAAATGGTCCCAAATGAGCAACCTTGATCGTAGTCAGGTTACTTTGATTTGAATATAATTAGTTAATTATTAATAGTTAACCTTTGATTAAAGATATCAACGGGTTCAAAGGAAAAAAAATACTATTAAATTAAACATCTCAAACTCTAAACATACACTCAGTATACAGCTTTTTAATCAGAGGGATACAGAAAAAACCCATAGTTTAAATAATTCTTGAATTTATTTCATCTACATAAAGCTTACTAAATTTTTTTACTATACTCAAATATCTCTTCAATATTTATTTTTGCTTAATATGAATCATCCACCGTCCAATTGAGACAATAAATCCCCAATGAAGCGAGGCATTAAATTAATTGGACCGGCCTACTCGACGAACCCGCGGCCGGTCCGACTCACACCATGCGACGCTTCGAACCCCTCCGCCGCCGCCCGCCCACCGCCTCCCCTTCACCTGCCGACGGCCTCCCGTGGCTCCCTCCCCGATCCCGCCGCGCGCCCACCGCCTCCCATTCACCTGCCGACGGCCACCCGCGGCTCCCTCCCCGATCCCGCCGCCCGCCCACCGCCTCCCCTTCACCTGCCGACGGGCTCCCGTGGCTCCCTCCCCCATCCCGCCGCCCGCCGATCCCTCACCCTCGCCTCTGCAACGCCTCCGTCCGCCGCACCGTCTCGGCTGTCGGTGCCACTCCTCGCCAGATCATCGATGTTTACTGTGCCGCTGCCCGGCAGCCCGGCTTCCGCCACGATCTCCCCACGTACGAGGCCCTCACCTCCGCCCTCGCCTTCCGCCGGAGATTCCGCGCCGTCGAACTCCTCCTCGCGTACATGCCCCGCGATGGCCTCCGTCCCGGTCCCGCCCTCGTCCTTCCCCTCCTCCACGCGTACTCCTCTGCCGGCCGCTCCCCGGATGCCCTCCTGCGCGCCTGCCCTTCGCCGCTGAGCGAACGGCTTTTGTCCTCCCTCGTCGACGCCCTCCTCCGCAGTAATCATCTCGAGATTGCCGGATCGGTCCTCCTCTCCGCTGCTGAGCTGGGGTTTCCCGTCCGCGCTCGGCACTACTCCGGCCTCGTCAGAGCTCGCTGCGACCGCGACGGCGTCGGATCGGCGATTGAGTTTCTCGACCTACTGGCGGCCAAGGGGTATGCTCCCGACCTGGTCTTCTACAGGTCGTTGATCAGAGATATCTGCCGCAACGGCAGCGATGGGTCCGTGGACGCCGCCTTCGAGGTGGTCGAGCAGATGAAGCGAGCAGGGCGGGAGCCGGACGTGGTGGTTTGGAACATCCTGGTGCATGGTTGCGCGAGGGCTGGACGACTGGATAGAGCGGAGCAGGTGGTGGCGGACATGGAGCGGAAGGCCGGCTGCGCCACCGACGCGGGGACTTATAATGCCCTCATCTCGACCATCCCTGATCTCCAAATGACCAAAGATGGCATCTTGGCCTTGCGTGGTATGCTGGAGAAGAAGGTTTCCCCGGATGTGGTCACATTCTCGTTGCTCATTGGTGGGCTTGGAAGAGCAGGGAGAATCCCGCATTGCAATGCCATCTTCGGGATGATGGTGAGGTTGGGAATTCCACCAGATATCATCTGCTACAAGATTCTACTTGACATATATAGGAGAAATAACATGAAGGATGATGCTTCTTTGATTGTTCAAGCAATGAAATCTGATGGATTTTTGGTGGATGAGGTAATTTAGAAAAGGTGGGGAGTCGAGTGATTTGACTTTTTTATAGGTTGATTTCCCATGATTTCGATGTGTCAAGGCGTTGCTTGTCTTATGCAATGTGTAATCCAGTTTAGTATGGATGATGAACAAGAAAACAATTAGGATGCATGAGAAGCTTGCGATAATGAGAGCTTGGATTTAGATGCGAGATTGGAAAGAAGGGCATATGATTTCAGTGGAAGAGTGCAGTTTCCATATACAGCAGGTTAAGGGATGATGCCTGATGATTATTTCAACAGAAGAACAGATATTGAGCATTCATCTTCTAATTCAAGGTACATTGGAACTAACTTAGTGATCTGCTTAGCATTGCATCATTTATTCATCAACTGTCTGGCGCTTATTCTATAAATTTCTTTATTATATACTTTGGAACTAATCTTGTACATACTAGCTTGGTTCACTGCTTTCTTTCTAGTTACTAGGAAAGAAAGGTATCTTATTCACCTGCTTCGTCAAGAATCTGCTTTGATTCTCAAGCTAGAACAAATGTGATCTTGGGGATGAACTATGTTGTGATTAACAAGCACTTACTAGGAAAAGATCTTATTAGACAGATGTTTTCTAATTTTCTGTGGACAAAATGTCAATAGGATAAGAATTTGAGCATGTGTACGAGTTCTACTGAATTTAAAGTGAAACTGATATGTTGCACCAGCTCTTATATATCTGTATGTGAAAATAGGTTTAGCTGACTAAATTCTCGTACCTCTCTTTTCCATTATAGATGTCTCTTATTGACCTGGAACAGAGGTTAATGGGTATCAACAATTGTTATGATTGGATCATGAAGTCCGCAGCTTTGACAGTTGCCTCACCAGTAACACAAAACACGTGATTATCAAATGATGATGCCACAGGAGGACATTCTTAGTCGATCATAATCCATAAAGCAGGGATGTTCAATTGTTAGTTGGTAAGTCTTACAGTTTGCATTTGTTTACCATCAAAGGATAGGTATGAGAAAATTACTGTGTATATTTGTTACTGAATGTGGCAAATCAACATTGAGCAACACGGCTTCTATCTTTATCATAGTTCTGTACATAGCCAAAAGAGTTATAACTAGATTTTAGGCCTTAGAAATTAGGTAGTTTCATTAATTTCCTCGCTTATTGTTGACTTCCTGGGAAAAGAATGCTCTTACATTTTTTTGGGGGGGGGCCTAATGAGTAGGCTTTGTCCATTGAAAAAAAATGATCATCAATTTCAGATGTATCCCTTAAAGACAGATCGAATCCCTTGCTTACTCTGTTGTGATCTTATGCAAATGAGTTGAATTGAGAAGTATAGTACATGCAGGGATTCTGAAGACAAAGATGGAAGCTTCTTATCTGTACCTAATTTTAAATTTTTTTTTGTTGGTTATATCCATCATGACTTCAACGTACATTTAATCAAGCATTACATCTACTCTGATTGCTTCAGGTATATTCAGCACCAGGGACATCAACAAACTTGTTGATTCATGCCTCAGGTGAAAGTCCATTACCAAACTCCCTGAGTTCTCTTTCAATTTTAACTGGTAATCAAAGATTATATTTGTCAGATGCATACAATCCAGTCTAAGTTTTGAACTGAAATCCCAAGTTCACATAACTGCAGCAATGCAAATTGACCTGAATGAGGAATTATTGTTGCAAAAGCAGGCACTCTTTGTGAGACGCTACTGATGACCAACGACAAACACATTGTACTCGACGACGGTGTCCCCGGACTTGGTGTCGAAGTTGTACGTCTTGGCCTGGACGTAGCCGCGGGCGAGCCGGAAGACCCCGCTGCCGCCCACCACCGACATCTCCCGCACGCCGGAGAGCACCGCGTTACGCCCCAGCACGGTGATGGTGCTCCCATTGTACTTCCCGTCGACGAAGGCCAAGTTCATGGACAGCATCAACGCGTACTCCTCCTGGGAGGCGAAGGCGTAGAAGCCCTGGGCGCGGCCGACGAGCTTGGACGTCAGCTCCGGCCCCGCCGTCATGGGGTCGTCGAACATCATCACCGCCCCGAAGCCGGTAGCCGAGGCGTTAGTCGAGGCCGCCTCGGCCACCCGTACGGCCGTCTGGGGCTTCTGGCTGAACACATCGTGCCAGTAGAACCGAAGGTGGGTGAGCTTCTCGTCCGCCGTCGGCCGTTTCACCGTCGTCTCGCTCAGCAGGAAGTCATCCGGCGCTGCGTCTTCTACTGCTAAGGCAACAATGCATCTCAGAGTGAACAAGAAGAAGAAGAAGAAGGAGAAGGAGGAGGAGGAGAGAGAAAAGGGAATTCTGAGGAGTTTTGACATTGGAGACCCCTGGAGAGTGCTCAGCTCAGGAACGGTGGTTCTGCACACTGCTGTATAAAGGCGACGGCATTGGCATGGTGGTGGTGGGTGGCTAAAGAGTAAGGAAGCTACATCATGAATCAGATCGATCGTTTTCTCCTCCTTAAAGCATACGGGGGAATTGAAAACTCGACTTCCTGGGTTTAGTGGGGGGCCTCATCAAATCAAAACTTAGGAATCCTATGTTGCCTAATAAAACAGCCTCTTAACGACCGGAGTTGGAGCTTATGAATGGGTAAGTTTGTGGAGCATTTTAGTGGAAGTTGGCAGGTGCGCTTTCCACATCATTTGGTTGGTAACAGCAGGAAGCATTCGGAATCCTTCTTCACATGTGATGACGACTGCTTGAATTGCAAGTGATGGCTTTAACGTGGACTTGGTGGCTGCATGCGATCATTGTTGTTTCGAGGTGTTAGCTTGCTGTTGAGGCGACACCGAGGCGTCGTAGTTAAAGTGTTCAAAACAGTTAACCTTTTTGAAATCATGTCCTCAGTGTTATTGTCGATTCTACATGCTCAATATTTTTATTTATTTCAGTACGGGCAGAGAACCCATTTTAGAACCTTAATTCTAAGTTAATGAAGCATTTAGTCAATCTTTGCTTACTGTTTGTATGCGTTGGATTTTTGTTGGAAGAAAATAATAATAGAAAGGCTTCGTCTCGGTGAGATTTGGTTTTGGTTAAGAGGGACCTCCCTTATTCTCATTTTACTTGGAGAACTTGGGAGGGAAATGGAGACCCGAGGAAGTGAAGCCATGACGGCATCCGCCTGTGACAATGAGAGATGAGCAAAAGGCCCCCCCCTTGGTGGAGGCTGATCATTAGCAAATGAAAAGAACAAAATTACACAACATGGGGTTATTGTTTTATGCTGAACAAATTGCAAGTTACATTTACACAGCCAAATAATACAATTACAAGGATTGCCATATCTGACAACAGCAAAACCATGCGAAGTATCTTTTTAAGTAGCCTACCTCAAAATTTGGGAGTCAAAACATCAGCCAATTGCACTTCTATTACGCAAAATGGTTTTGATTGCCTTGTATTAGCCTAAATAAGCTAAGCAGGAACAGCTGAAAAAGGAGGAAACCCACGGCGGTTCATCTCCTACTTCCTGAACTTGTATTCCTCAAAAAGACGATCTCTGGGGCTATTGCTATTGCTTTTGCTTGATGATCTAGGCCATTGAGGGAGAACTCTACCGGTAGGTCCCTGTTTCATTGCAGGAGTAGGATTCCTGTTCTCCATCTCATCACCATCCAGATCAAGATCTATGCACCGAGCATCGTAGAATTCCGTACTCGCAGCATCAGGTGCACCGTTCTGGTTAGCTGCTAGCTTTGATACTCGTCTCTTGGACTGAACTGTGCTTTGAGCAAAGTCATCATCGTAAGCACGCTGATCACTGCCTGTTGAGCTTCGTCGCTTCTTTGTTCCATCAGTATTCTCGTTGCTACTGCTGCTGCTATTCCTGCCAGCCTTGACGTGTTCTGCAATCACAGATTCTATAGTTTCCAATATGCGATCCCCGTACTTACTTACCTTCGCCCTGTGTAGGAAATCAATTCAATAAAACATTTCAAGCACCCACTTATGGCTACAAGTGCAACGGAGTCTTACTTGCCGATGCCAGTAATCTCAAGAAGATCTTCCTTAGATCTGGGTAATCTCTTGCTGATCTGCTGCAATGTGGCATTTCTGAAGTAGGAACGAAAGATATTTTAGGTAACAACAAAGTTAGGGGCTAAACTTTGCATCCTTTTATGAATGCAACAAAGAGTAGGAACAAATCTCTACCCAAATATGTGGTATGCCATGACCCCGTCACCAGCTTCTTTTACAAGTGTCGTTCGAAGCGTACGGAGAGCAGCATAAAGTTTGATGGACAGATTCTGCAATTAAGATCGGAAACATCTAACTTGGTTCTTCACAAAATGTTACGCTACAAATATATTATGACATTGGATAGGCTTACCACGTCTACTTCATTCTGGGGCTGACCATTTGTGTCTGCTGTCATTGAGTTCAGGGTCTCCGGAAGCAAAGAACCCTTCGCTGGAGTGGCTTCTGTTTTGCACATTTTAGACGCCTTTGCAGCAGCCGGAAACCTAATCACTTTCCAACATTATTAGAAAGTTTATAATCACTTTCCAACATTATTAGAAAGTTTAACTCGCTGAGAAAATATAAAAGCACAAGGTGGCAGTTATATCATCGTCACCACCCATGCAGAAAGACTTGATAGTATGCACATTGTCATCATTCACATCAAGGAAAATTTCTTACCTTATATCATGAAATCCTAATTATATTAACAAGTTTGGTAATGGAATTAGTGACAAGATAGAGAAAACGAAGTAAATATAGGCGAGAATCCATGAAAAGCTCCTTTTTGGCTTTTGTGCAATTGATTTAAGATAAAATCGATTGCCAGCCTTCAAATTTTCAAAATTGTATAGGCCCATCCATGAGTCAATCCCCAGCCAAGCTATTGGATTAGTGACAAGAAAGAAATCCTGACGATTGCCATGATAAAAATTAGTATGTCAGAAGAGGTAATAGTCCATCGAAATGGAAGATAAAGCATTCATCTAGCTATCTGAGACCACAAATACTAGATCTCAAAGAGGTTTTAAAACAGATAAAATATGTCGTCAATTATGTCGGCAATCATCTTAGACTCGGATACAAAATTCTGCAGTTGCTCCATAGAGAGCTCAGACTTATTTTGAAACAGAAAATAAGAGAAACAAGTCATGTATAAATGAGGAAGAAACGCAAACCTCAGTATGATCTTTTGTTTTCCAGAGTTCAATACTTGAGCCTTAAATTCATTTACCTGCAAAAAGAAAGCCAGTTTGGTTCTTATATCTGATGGTATAAGCATATATAATTCAAAAATAAATCACAGGACACCAAACACATACAGAACCAACACGCCACTAATAGCTAACTTCACATACAAGATAGATTAGTTATGCGTACCTTTAGAACTGAAGATACAGAACCATAAATATCACTTTTCTTACAATCCTCTGTAAGAATATCTTCAATAACCAAATGGCGGATAACTCTTGATGCTTCACCTTTTGCCAGATGTTTTCCAGCCCCATGAAGGCTCAACGTATTATGCCTGTATTTCTTAACCTACAGTGCAGATGAATATAAGAAGATCAGCCCAGTATATAGCCGCCACCAAAATTTATCGTGCAAATTTAAGTTAAAAGCTGTATACATTTTGGTTCAGGGAACCCCTGTATACTTCAAGGATATGAGAAGATGAGTAATGATTGCCGGTTGATATTACTAATTGGACCTATAAAAAAATTAACATAAATATTATGTCAGTACGAAGACCATATAAGTAGGGAATAGGAAATTGATCAAAACGCACAAATTTCTATTTCCTAACCAGTTGCTTTGCAATATCAGTCACATCCTTCTCAACCCAAGTCAACATTTTTGAACAATTATCGCAGGTCCTTTTACAGTTAGCTGGGTTGAATTTTTCACCAAAATGTAACAGTTGTAGTAAGCGTCTGCAATCTACTACATTCTCACAATAACTAACCTGCAATCAAGATAAAACTAAGCATTCTCAACATATGCTTTTTCATCTGCTAGAAATGAAGAGCATAAAATTAATTGAGGTACCATGCGGAGAAGGTTCTCGATATTTGTTTCTAACACCCTATCGTTGCTTGTTAGAGAATTGCGTCTTGGTGTTGCTGCAAAGGGACTTTGCTCCATGACGCCTTGGGTAAGCATGTGTTTGACACGAATCTATTTGTATTCAGAAAGATTCATGTGAGAACTAAATAACTAAAATATAACAATAACAATTATATAATTTAAAAATAATAATAATAATAAGAAAATGTACATCTGCCCACTTACATAATCACTATAGTTGTAGTACAATACGCAAGACGATCGTAAACCGTCTCTACCAGCACGTCCACATTCCTAAAAGATGAAAAGAAAGCATAATTTTGTTTTCATGAGATATCTATCAAAAATTCAAGGTTATACTGATCCCTGCACGTGACAGCTGCTTTTCAAGAATTACCTGATGATAACCTTCAATAGATTTTGGGAGAGAATGGTGAATGACAAATCGAACATCAGGTTTGTTGATACCTAGTAATCATCTATTCGTATTAAGTTTGAATAATTGAAAACAAAATGTGATTATAATATAACACACGAGATACCCATTCCAAATGCCACAGTAGCACATATTATGTTGATCTCGTCTTTACTCCATTGCTTCTGAATGTTTGCTCTTTCAGGAAGATCCATGCTTCCATGGTAGAATGCTGCTTTGTGTCCATATTCCTGCAAATATTGAATCAAGAAACAAACAAATTCAAATCAAGCAATCAGCATTATTTAAGTAACATCCCTAGGTTCTCCCTCAAAGAAACAACATTGCATACAGTGTTAAAACTCAAATCTTCAGCAAAATATAGAATAATTTAGCACTTAATCACCTATTCAATGCACTTCCAATACAGCCTAAACCACAGAACTAACAGCTAATGTTATTGTTTCCATTCCATTTTGATGGCCAAACATGCAAATCATAAGTTCCTCTTGATGTAAATTCACAATGTTCCTTCCCAGCTACAAATGCATAAAAGTAAAGCAACTTGTTTCATATTTATATCCTTCTGCATCATCAGGTTTATTCAGAATTTCCAATCATTAAATTAGTTTAAACTATAAATTTATTTCCTGATATCACAATGTAAATGTTTACTTAACATCCAGAAAAACAATGTAGCTCCAAAATCCAACCAAATTAGATAAAAAGAAGTAAATTAATTGGCGATTGGAAAGTTAACAAGTTTGTTGATTTTAAAAGAAAACCAAGAGGCCTAGATTCCCGGTTCTGTGATCCAAAATAAAAGAAAAGTTATCAATTGATAGAAGTAGATACTGCCACAGATTCCTAATCACTGGATCGACTAAAAAAACAAATGAAATCAGCAGAAGTTAACATCATCATAATAAAATGTGGAGAAAATAATAGTTATTTTGGAGTACCTTGAGTTTTGCAGCCACTTTTTCACAGTCCATTCTTGAGAGACAGTAGATGATGCCACACTCGTCAAAATGATTATCCTTGATGAATTTATCTATGTCTTCCAGACACCTTTTTGTCTTGGGAAGCACAGAATACCTGCAAAACAAAATAAACAATCAAGTACAATGTTGAAATTGGAAGTATTTCATAAGCACTGACCACAAATTTTGGCGATTGAAACTCTGCCGAAAAACTATGCAGTTCACAAGCCCAAGAGCTTGTACAACATCTTCTTTCACACTGGCAGTTGCTGTAGCAGTCAAAGCCAACACTGGGATATTTGGAAACTTCTGCTTCAAAATTCCAAGAGCCTGTTAAAATAAAATATACGTTATTCTAGGAGTGATAGGTTGTAAAAGATGTTGACAAAAAGAATTATTTCAACAACCTGATAATCTGGTCTAAAATCATGCCCCCATTGACTCACACAATGGGCTTCATCAATAACAATCCTAGCAAATGATCCCCGAGAATGTAAAGAGTCCAGATGTCTTAATAAAACATCACTCCTGAAATTAAAACACATTTTAAAAATCATATGTTATAATGATTTCCAAAGAAAGAAAATTCCAAGTCCTTAGTGTCAAACTGAGACCTGAGATTCAGGATCTATATCTAAATTCCCACTCTAATCATATTGTTTGCAACAGAATAAGATATCTCACCTATAAGCAGGAGTTTGTTTTCCAGTCAAAGATATTTTGAACTATTATTTTCAATTCTAGTCAAATATTAGTTTATAATTTTGGATATTTTAACAAAAAACGTCATAAAGTCAGTTATTCTTGAATTGAAAGTTCATGCTTCTGCGCAAAACACTCACTTCGCAATTTTTTCTGGTGTAACATACAACAGCTTGTATTTGCAGCCATCAGACATCAATTCTCGAAAAATCTCCTGCTGTTCAGCCCATTCCATAGCAGCACTAAGATAAGCAGCAGGAATATTTGCCTGGCCAGCATGGAATAGTACAAAAAATGAAGATGACACCATAAACATTCACTTATATAGAAATAAAAAGTTTTTAACAGCACGTATGGTACCTGCAATAAGTGCATAATTTGATCTTGAATGAGTGAGACAAGAGGAGATACTACTAATGTTATTCCAGGACTGATGAGAGCAGGAAGCTGCAAGTGAATATCTCCAAGTAATATCCACATTAGTGAGTGAAGTTATCAAGTTTCATTGTTATCATTGGCAATTAGTCAATAAATAAAGAAGAATTGGAGCTACATTAGTTTATTTAAAACCTGTTGCTTTCGGAAAATAGCATTTAGGATAAATAGGAATACACTACATTCGAGTGCAAGTAGGTAGCAGGCATGGATAACACTTGTACCTGGTACGTCAGACTTTTCCCACCACCTGTTGGCATTAAAACAAAAACATCACAACCACTCATTGTTGCATTAATCACTTCTCTTTGATTAGGGCGAAAAGAGTGGTTCCCAAATACCTTTCTGTTGTTAGCCTGGTAAAAGAAATAAATTAATAGGAATCCAAAAGGAACAGATGATGAAAGGCCAAACAAGGGTGTGGTAGAGTAGATCAACCTCAAGTTTCTTTGTCCATGGAAAGTCTAAACTTCTCCATTTTCCATCTCCAGATCCATCCACATAATTAATATCAAGAAGCTTAGGTGTAAATACTTCCCTTTCTGAGGGTGTAGCACCTACCCTATCTATGTAGGACGATGGAGCAGGTGAGTTCCAGGACATAGGAATTCCTGGTTCATTTCTTATATGTACCTGGCTGTCAAACCTAACAGGATCTATCATATATGTATCTTTGGTGGCCTCAGCTTGAAACTTCCTTGCAGTTGTTGACGATGCCATAGAATGTGATCTCTGTCTTTCTTCATCTTGATTATGCTTGAACATGTATTTCTCAAGCTGTTGGATCATCTTGTTAAGATGTAAGCTGGAAAAAAGCACGCTGAGGGGCAGGAAGAAAAACATATTGACTAGCAAAAGATCTATGTAACAAAGTGGTAGTTATGCGAGGACAGACCGCTGTTGACGAAGACTTTCAAACTGTCGAGGACTAAGCTCTTCAGCATTATCAAGAAGTTCATTTGATACAGCAATGAGCTGATCCTTCATCTCCTGCAAATGAATTGTAGCTTCTGTACAAAGAGCTAGCTGCATGATTGTGACAGTGCATAATACCATGAGAAATTTATACCTTCCAAGTAAAAAAATGGATTACATTGAAAAGTGTACCTTGGAGCCATGATCGCACACTTCACATAATTCTGGTGGTAAGTTGTCTTCACCAGGGTCAGGTATATGACTTCGGTTGGATACTGGAGTAAAAGGGATCTGTTTGGATATAGAGCCTTCTGGTGTGCCAGTTACTTGATAATGTTTCATAACTATTTGATCAACATCAATGCTCTGAAATTATGATATCATGAAACTTAAATCTCTTGGACAACCAATCTTAACTAATTTTAGGCTACAACAATTCAAATATCAACCACACAAGCCTACCTCCAATAATTCATCATCATCAAAAGCATCTAAAAATTTTTCACCAGAAATATTTTCATCAGCAATATTAACAGCCTTATTATCATCGATAATCATTTGAGAGGGCAATGGCATTCTTTTTGCATTGACAAGTGGTGGCTGCATTTTTGAAAACGTGTCTTCATTTTCACAGAAAGAACCATTATTTAAAGATGAATTCACTGCATAGCTCGATGAATCACCCTGAGGGTGTGACTTGGGATGTGAATGTTGATTGATTTTGGAACACAGCTTTTCATTTGTCGAACATCCAAGTCCACTGAGAGTCACCACTTTATTACCAGTGTGTAATGTGTCAATTTTTGGAGCTCGACAATGGTTTGCTAGTGGAGCAGTTAAACCAGGTCTTAGGTAATTCCTGCATGCCATCTGCATGCTGCAAACAACTTTCCAAGCCTGAAAAATCATCAGGTTCACAGATAAAAACAACTATGATATTTGATACAGTCATGGCTACAAATTGACCAACATGTACAATAAAAAAAAGTAAAAAAACTTTAAAAAGGACAAAATGTCAAGATTTTTTCATCTATTAGCAGGCCAAAATTTCAAAATATAATGATTTTGAAAGCTAGAGCAGAAATATAGGTTTTACTTTGAAAGTTCAGACTGATTATTTATAGCCAGAAAAAAAATTACAACCATCATATTTTGGCAAATACCTTCTCAACTTGTAGCGTTTGCAGCCTATCTCGTCCTTGAACTTTACAAGTAACAGACCTGATTATTCATAAGAGGAGCAAAAAGATGAGCAAAATGTCTAATTTGTTCACTATATTCGATCTAAGTCATTGGTAGTATCATAGGATTCCCCCTATAAACATTTGATTGCTAAGAATTATTCAGAATTTAGTCATTGAGGTTTGTAGATTTTTCTTCTATCAGAATTATAGCGATGCTGATTTACTATTGGTTGGAACATAAAAGGAACAAAGAACTAAACATCCATTGGAATATACTGCAGAATAATCCCAGCATGCAGTATATACCTGTATGTTTAGAAGATAATAATAGTTGCATGTGTTCAGTGCTTCAGGGAACAACATGGACTATGTTAGAAGTCAATCTAGAGTGAATCCACAACCACGAACAGATTTAAGTTTTTGTCAAACATAATGTATATGCATTTGCAATTGTATAATACATTAAATAATTGAGAGGTTTTAGCTTCTTCATCAAAATAGAAAACCAATTTAAAGCTATAAGAAATTCCATCTTTTCTATATAATTAACAATCTAGCTCACATGTGGCGAGCACAGAATATTAGCTGAAGCCCAATATGTGTACTTGACTTTTTAGGCCAATGTCATCCCATCTAGAAGATTAAGTAGTTGGACGATACAAGGCTTATTAATCTTAAGCAGAAACTATTGTGTAAGAGCACCATTTGAAAAATATAATAATTCCCTTAGATATCCATGCACGATGTATCTTGGAGAACTTTTAATTCTTTAATAAATCAACCATAACAAGCAGGGTTCTCAAGAACAAACGTACCTTGCAAATAGCATATCATCTGCACTTGTGCTAGGTTGAGGTTTTTGTGTCGGCAAAGAGAACAAAAAGGTTGAGCTTAGATAGTTGTTTTGACAGGAAAATTCCTTAAACGCAGTTGCATGATTGGACCAGTTGACCTTAGGAACTTTTTCCTCATTAGCAGATGTGAATTGGTTTTTGCTATGCATCTGAACGCCTTAAATTTCATTTCATAAACCAACAAAAGAAAGTCATCAGAAAACAATTTGACAATTTATTTATCAGTGGACTGTTGATTTTTTTTGGTGTTTATGTTTATAATTTACCGTGTTTTGTTTTTCAACTTGGTTTATACATCCCTTTGGATGATATATTGTATAGTTTCAGATTGGTGAAATAAATGAAATGTTATCTTTCAAAAAAAAATAGACCGTTAATATGTCTTGAATTGAACAGGTCGTTAATCAGCATATCTACCTCATTACATCATAGAAGAACCTGCAGGGGAAAGATAAACTATTAGTCATCGAGGCGCATAGGTCTAATAAAAACAGCACATCAATCTGTATCTAAAAGTAAAGCAACTAGCATACACCCATTTGGTAGTACATTAACATGCATGATGTGTCACAACATTTGGTTGTTTTTGCGGCAAAGATGAAAGGTATCGTCTTAATTATGACAAAAACTACATAGTTGTCGTTCCAGAAATGGTTTTAAAGCAAAATCTTACAGATATCATGATACCTAATATTCTCTACAATAGTATAGAAAACAAAAAGAAAGAAAGTGCATAGGTGGACTTATTATTTTGAACTGCTCATTCAGGAGATCAGTACTTTTCTATAGGATAAATCGCAAGCTACAAAAATAGGGCTGAAGGACGGATGCACCTCAATCCATGCGAACGAAAAAAAAACATTAAAAAATTTCTACAGCATCATATGCATTTTGCCGAGCGACACACATTCATACAGCCGCATCACAGGTCGGAGAAAATATGACGATCAAATAAAACAGCAGAAGGCCCTCTGCCCTAAAACACGGAGCATTCCGGAGTCCGCAAAGATCAAAACGCACGATACCGCAAAAACAGACGAGCAGGGGAGAGATTATTACCTGCGATGGAGTGATCGAAAACCGCGAAGAAGTCGGTCGTCGGGTTGCCGCCGGCTGGAGGCCGAGGGAGAGCGAGGAAGACGAGAAATGGAGCGAGGGCTTTTTTTTGTTCTTTTCGTCGTGGGATGGAAAGAGAGAGAGAGCGGGAGTGTGGCAAAATATCTTATCGCTCCTTTAAATTTAGAGCGGGTTGGGTGATGCGTCCAAAGACTGATGACCACATGAGGCCGTTACGATCGACCAAACCCAACCGGAATCAATTCCGGTCCAAAAAGCAGGCCGAATCAAATCGGCTCGGTCCAGAAAAAATGGTCCAACAGAAGGCCGAATCGACCCGGTCCAACCGAAAAATAAGCCGAAACCGAATCGATCCAGTCCAACAACAATAAGCCGGACCAAATCGATCAGGAACGGTCCAGCAATTAGGCCGAACCAAGTCGATCGGATCCAATCAAAAAATAGGCCGGACCTGAATGGACCCGGTCCAGAAATAGGCTGAATACAGCCCGGTCCAGAGAAATAATAGGCCGAACGTAATTGACCGGTCCAGGACTACAATGACCCGGTCCATGTAGGCCGAATCCCACTTCATGTTAATCCAAATGGCCCAATTAATTGCACGGAAGAATGAATGAAGAAAATATTTTTTTATGTGGAAGTAGATATTAACAAAATATTTTCTCTCTCTTACTGCAGAAGCCTAATTAAAAAATATTTATTTTGTTTTATAATTTATTATTTCCACAGATTCCTTAGCTTTTATTGTTTCATATTATTTCAATATATATATAATATTTTTAATCTTAATCCATCTTAAATTTACTCTTTCCAATATCAATTTTACCATTTTAATCGCATGATGACGAACTGCACTATTTTTTTATAATTATATAGTTAGTTTAATTTTATTATAATTTAATTGTGTTTTAAATAAAATAAATAGCTGATTGGTGAATTTGGTGTGATTTTTTCATACGTTTTTTTTAATTCCTGGTAATTATTATTATTTTATCCTGATACGGCGTTTATAAAATTTGAAATGTCAAGATTGTCGATTAATATAAATATAGAGTGAAAGAATGACTTCTTTAAGTGTTTTTTTTCGTATAAATTAAAAAGAAAACAAGCAAATTCATCTATCATCTCACCAACCATGAGGAGACACAGCGGATATTACTTTTAAAAAAAAGTTGATTTGAAATTACCTTTCTACAGCTGATATTTGATTTGACTTAATCGGTACGAAGTTGAATCTTGATAAATATCCATATGGTTAAATCCAAACCTACTTAGTTTAAGAGCCACAGGAAATGTCAAGAAATCTGTACGTTTTATTAAAACAATTTAAAAAATAAATAAATTTTAGGGTTTAAATAACAAAATTATGCGTGATATAAACTGCTCACTGTACTTTTAAGGCATCAGTTATTTTAGTATTTTAAACATGTGCTAAAATCTAGTGTCATATCATCAATAATTGAATCTCTCTTAAAATATCTCAAGCAATAGCACATCTGTTTTTTATATATATAATCTTATCACGGTTGATTTGCTCGTGATGTGCAGCTACCGTGCTAATTAGATATTAAGCGGAACTGAGCATTCTTGGTCGGTCAGCACAGGATAAATATGAGCTTAAAATATATCAGGGAGGGCAAATTGTTGGTGATGACATAAAAGACAAGGAAAAAAAAATATGAGCCATTCCACAAATAAACACGAACACGAGGTGGTGAGTTGGTAGGGATTTGGTTGGGGGAATGAAAGGTGTTTGTGTTTGTGTGAGAGAGAGAGTAATAATTGGTGCAAGGAAACACAAAAATAAAAACAAAAGATGTAGTTGGTGAGAGCTTCTAGAGACCATCACAATTCACAGCTGATGTGAGAATTATGTATAGAGTTATATATTATATATCTATATATATTTTTTGGTAGTGCGTCAAATATCAATGTAATATATATATATATATATTAAAAATATGAAAATATTAATTAGTTGACTCCGTTGAATTAAAACCAAATAAACTGACGTTGGTGGATGTTTATAAGTAGCTACAGGAAGCCAACTGCCTCGTCGTTAGCCAAAAGACTCCTCAAAATAAATCACACGTGATGTTGACGAATGAGCATATGTATTAATATATGCATTTCCACGGTTCCTCCTCCTAATTCCCATCAAATCACGGCGATCATGAGCCCTCCATGGTCGTTGTGACTGTGGGTTGGTACGATTCAATTTTGATTAGACTTGGTTTGATTAAAGTAGTTTCTTTTTTTTTCTAACTGTATGCCTTTTTACCGGTAAAAATATACTAACAACTTAATCACTGTACTAATATGTTAGAATGATAATATTTATACTAAAAATTATAAATTTAATACCTACTAAATTCATTAAAAAAATCTCAATTACTTACTTAAACCTAAGGTAGTTTACTGCATGACACATCTAAGTTAATTGTATTTTTTTCTTGTGTGATTTATAGCACGTTATATTACAGTAATACTTAAATATATTTTCAGCTAGTGAATTAAGAATTACTCCGAATGATATCAAATAAATTATAAGAAATAAAAATTTTATATATGATAGTCTAATAAAATTTTATTTTATTTAAAATAATAATATTATTATCTCTATTCTTTTACATTTATATATTTTATAGAAGATCAACAGTTTAATATAATTTAAAATTAAATAAGATATATTATTATTAACGTAGCAGTTTTTAATAGTGTAAATATCATATCACTGTTATAAAATTTTCTCTCACTGGTCTAATAGTCTTTTTAATAATTTTTTATTAAGTTGTGTTAGCATAAAAGTTCATATCACTATTATTTTATATTATGCGACTCAGCGATGATGTAGTAAAAAAATTACTATTATAAAAAATAACGATACATGTGGAGGGAGGAATAGTGGAATAGGTTACATGTATATTGACCTTTCAGCTTGAGTTAGATTCCTATGGACTTTTTCTTTTCTAGCACTGTTGAATTGTACTGCAAACTGATAGCTGCAATCCAAGAGGCACTGTCAACCCCAAAAAACCATAGTCAGAATAATTATTATAAACGCTCATGGAATCTTTCTGTGTTCATACTTGTATAACCCCAACTTAGCTGATGGTTAACTACTAACCGATGAATGATGGATGCATTATAAATGATCTCATACTACACCCATCCCATCCCATTACCCCCACTAAAAACACTGAATTTAATATCCAACAGTGACAGTCAAGTTCTCTGCGGGTGTGGTTGTGTTTTCTTTCTTTTTTGTTTCTGAAATGTCAATGTCCTAGGTATACTGATTTGTGCTGTCCCAGATAAATAAAATTTGCAGACCAACGGAGCAGAACCGAAGGAGAGAAACAAACCTACTACCACCGCGCGGATGTGATTAGGTAAATCCAAACCAACACCCGGTCCCTTTCTCGCCCCTCGCGCTCGCATCCTTGGACTCCAACTCCCTGGGCCTTCCCTTCACCGTCACAATAAATTAATAGCGCAGGAGGAGGAGGAGAGTAAGCGCGCATGGCTTCGACCTGGGGGTAGGTAGATGACTGCTCCTACCTCATCGTCACCACCACCACCAACAACAGCAGCAACAACAAACAACAGCAATACGCACGACGAGAGAGACGAGAGAAGAGAGAAGAGAGAAGAGAGAAGAGAGGGTGGTTGGTGAAGTAAGGCAAAGTAACTTAATGTTCAGAAAGAGCTCCGTGTGTCTCTAGGAAATAATGATAACAGATGCAATGAACGCACACCGCACCCTCCACCTGACTCTCTCTATCCCTCTCTCTCTCTGACTGACTCGTCGGAGCATGCAAGGCCATGCAGCAGCTGCCATCTTCTCCCCCTCCTCCCTTTTCCTTTTCATTTCCTGCTGCTGCTGCAGGAGCAGCATCTGCTCATGGCGCCTTGAGCTTTGCTTGAGGCACGCAAATTTGGTGAGTTTGGAGGACGCTTGACTGGTCTGAGGGAGGCGTCGGAGGTCATGAGGACGAGAGGGGGAGATCAGGAAGGGGAGCTAACAGCTCAGTAATGAATGACTTTCATCAGAGTAGCTCAAAGTATTGAACCCATGAGGATTGTTTTCGGAAGTAACTATAATTTTTTTAAAACAAATATATTATTGTATTTATTTCATCCATATATAAAATAATAATGTGCATCGTTTAAGAGGATGAGAAAAAAAAGTTTAAAAAAAAACTTAAAATAAATAAATAGATCAATCAAGTGCAACAATAAAGATTAAACAGATAAATATGTTAACTACATAAATTATCATTTTAAGATAGAATGAGATAATTATATTTTTTCCCACAAGATAGATAAATATTTTATACCTCAAAAAAAAACATGTAAAGATTTTAAATGTTTAAAAAGTATCAATTTCCCAAAGTAGCCTATTTAATATCCGAGCTTTTGGAAAATAAACCTGATGAAACATCTTCACCTACCACATATGATAGAGTGACATATTTTGATAATAACAGGAATCGCACCAATTGAAATAGGATTTTTTTTTCATTCTGTTGCTCGATTAGTTTTAAAAATAACTGAGATCGAAAACCTAATTAAACTGACATTTTCACAAAAAAAATCTAAACTTAATTAAAAAGATCATTATCAAATCAACTCAAAATATAACCGTATCAAATCAAAATTTAACCGTGACTACTGGTTTGTTACGGAGGGTTCTTGGACTCCTTGTTCAATGTATGTAGCTTGCATCATAAGCCCTACGTAGAAGACAAAAAATACCCGCTGATTAATTAACAGTTGATGTCATGCCAGGCCAATGAAATAATCAACTGTCGTTATCCATGATGATACTCCACGCACGTTTCATTTCTACGTATATGTTATCTACATACATATTGCAAAGTATTATAAACGTGAACCGGACGCATTAAAAGAAGAAGAAGAAGAAGAAGACGAAAAGAAAACAAAGGGAATTAATTAAGGCGTAAGTTCCAAGCTGTCCCATTTACTTTGATATATAACGCAGTCCATGATTTATAAATAGGAACGAAAAGAACGGAAGGCAAAGAGTTGGTCACCAAATTAACTGATAGCTTTTCGGTTGTTCTTCCTTTTGGAATCCCCTTCTGCCTTTTTAATCCTTCCAATACGTTTAAATTTAAGGAGGGGGACTCTCCTGATATCCAACAGATATTATATGTTTAATTACCTACCATCACATTTCCAAATACGAGCATCTTAATTTGGAATGCTAAAAAGTAATTATTTGGAACTTTTCAATTACTTATTCAACACTCACTGAATTAAATAGGTAATGATGGATCAGAGATAAATAAAAAAATCTAAATAAATTAACGACATACTCGGAGATAAAAACCTAACCACTGCTTATAAAATCATGACAACTAAGGTCATAATATTCATATATACGAGTAAAAATAAATTTAGTTCAAAATATAAGAAAATTATTCAAGCAGTAGGTAATGCACGGTCAAAATATATTTAATAATGAAATAAAATGGAATTAAAATATAAGAACATTATTCATAGGGAACGTAGATTTAATCATAATTTTTTAAGTATATTTTTTAAACAAACATGTAGAACAATAATGATATATGAAGTGTGAGTTCTAAAAAAATAATAAAATGGGATGTGGTGGAAGAAAATTAATAAAAAAGGTAAAAGTCTCTAAAAAATAGCTTAGAAAAAAATTAAGGGTTTTATAAGGAATAAGCTGTTTTTTTTACCATAATAATAATAAATTAATTTAAATTCCAGACATAAATTACTCAACGAAACAGATTTATTCATTAAAAAATTCCAGACATAAATTAATTTCAAGTTTTACATGACAAGCACGAAATAGGAAAAAAATAAAAGTGAAAAAGGAAATTAATAAAGAAGGATTGCGGCATTAATGAATAGAGCAGGGGAAACCCTCACGTAAAAAGTAGCCCTACCTAACAAATCCAACGCCCGGCTTTTGCAACCACTCACTCACTCCCACCCACCAACCCGGTCAAATAAGCCCCCCCTCCTCCTCCTTTCCTTCCTCTTCCTCTTCCTCTTCCTCTTCCTCTTCCTCTTCCCCTTCCCTACTTATATTATTTATAAGCCCGGCCTCCTCCTCCTCCTCATCCTCTTCCTCTCTCTCTCTCTCTCGGTCGACCTCCATATATCCCCTCCTCTTCCGCCCGCAGATCCGATCCGACCACCACCCTCTCCGCCGTATGATGGGCAGATCGCCGTGCTGCGAGAAGGCCCACACCAACAAGGGCGCCTGGACCAAGGAGGAAGACCAGAAGCTCATCTCCTACATCAAAGTCCACGGCGAAGGCTGCTGGAGATCCCTCCCCAAAGCCGCAGGTGATCACTCGCTATCCCTCCATCGATCTCGCTTTTACCGACGGATCCGGGATCGGAAGGGTTTTGATGTAATCCGTCTCCTTTTTTTAATCGATTAGGGTTGCTTCGATGCGGCAAGAGCTGCCGTCTCCGGTGGATAAACTACCTCCGGCCGGATCTCAAGCGAGGAAACTTCACCGACGAGGAAGACGAGCTCATCATCAAGCTCCACGGCATGCTCGGGAACAAGTACGGCACGAGTCGCCCTCCGGGTGTTTGTCTAATTGCCTCTCTTAATTGGAAACCTGCATCTTATACCGTATTTCCCGTCTCCGCATGGCGGCCGACGAACGAACCAGGTGGTCGCTGATTGCCGGGAGGCTCCCCGGACGGACGGACAACGAGATCAAAAACTACTGGAACACCCACATCAGGCGGAAGCTCCTCGGCCGGGGCATCGACCCCCGGACGCATCGCCCCATCACCGGCGGCCGCGACCCAATGCAAGACACACCCGCCGCCGCTGCCGCCGCCGCCGTAAAGGAGGCTCTGACGCCGACGGATGCCGTGTCCGTCGCGCGCCGCCAAGAGGACTGCACGGGGCGCGACATCTGCCTCGATCTCAACCTCTCGATAAGCCTTCCTTGCCAGCCACCTTCGACGGAGGCGACGGTCGTGGCTGCGCCGCCGGCTTCTTCTCGTCAGGCCATTTGCCTGTGCTGCCGTCTTGGGTTCCAAAGCAGCGAGAGCTGCGGCTGCCGACGCGCCGGCGACGATCCACGTAACGTATTAAGAATCATCACCTGAGATCAAATAGCTATGTGAATAATATATATATCTTCACTGCACACTCCTTATCAACTACATATATCATTAATGTTCGTCTTCTTAGTCTCATCCCTCCTGCGTCTGATATTAATCTAAGTAGTGCTTATTTAGTCTTCTTCTTTTTTGTCCCCTCGAGGTAGAATTATATGCGCAGCTTCTGACTGTTTTCTTTAATCTCTCGATGTTGATTACGATTCTTCGACCATATAGAGAGAGAGAGATAGACAGATTGTATAGCTGACTGTTCTACCTCTACAGGGTGGAGATGAAGAACAAAACTGATATGTACATACTAATCTTATGGATTATGCTCTTAATTCTAATGTACGGTTAAATTCTGCCATTATGTGTTGTGTTTTAGGAGTAGATTAAGTGATGATATACACATCGTGAGTTTTGTTTGGAAGCACATAATGATGCGGTTTGGTGTGGTAGGTTTGAACAATCAATAGATCTGATCTCCGTTAGCATGCAATTAGCAGCTGCTTCATGTGCAAACAGTGTGTGAGTATTTGTTTATATGCAGTTATGGATTTATAAGGCACATCATTCTTACACCGAGTGACTATTTCTCGCGGAGTAATTTGTTTCTTCTCTCCACGTCTAAAGGAGTAGTATTAACTTAACTCATATTGTCAAAAAAATATTTCAAACTTGGTGAATGTTGATTAGATTAGTTGAATAATCAAAAGATACAATAATAATTTATAAAATACAATATATTTTTTGTGAAATTATTTTAATGATATAGGTAGTGATTGTAGTAAATATAAAATTAAATGCAAATACACAGTATACGGGATGAAAGAAAGATATCTTAGAGGGGGTATATACTTTAATCTAATACTATAATTCTTAAGAATGTATTTAAAGAGGAACCTCCTTAGCGGGCCATTCTGACATTTCAATTGGACTGGGTGCATTTGGGTCCGTGGATATCGGGTCGGCGCAGTGATTACCGTGTCTTAAAAAAAAAATCTCAGATATTATTGCTCGTAGTTTTCACAAAAAAAATATCGTAGATATTATTGCGACGAACGGAATCCTAATAAGAAACATATTAACCGTGCTGAAAAAAAGCGTAATGTTTTTTTTTAACTTAAATAGGCATTCGCCGTATACTGTTAAATTCATAAAACTAGCATGAGCTTAAATATATATATATATTTAAAGAATGTACATAAAACTTTTACATATCTGTCATATACTTGCTAATTTGTATCAATCAACATAGATAATTAAGTAGTCAATGCAGCAGTCAACTAAAATATTCAAAATCATGTGAGTTGAAGACGACCAAAATATAAACCCTGACGTTCTTCCAGTAAATCCTCCGTGTGTGTGTGTTTTTTAAAAAGAAATTATAAATCGGTTTCAACTCAACAGTCGTATGCCCCCACCTCAATGTGACCTGATACCTGCCCTACTTCTCAGTTTGAATTAATAATTAATGATCGTCCTACGAGTCAAAACAAAATGAAGAAAAAAATCATTTAATTGGTCGAGTCGAGTATTCGTACGCATAATATGATATCGATAATACTTGCTCGTCAGCAGGTAATTAAATTACGGCGAATCTTCCAACCGAGTTCCTCTGCTTCTCCCTCTCTCCGTCGTTTTCTGCCAACAATTTGATGAAGAGTTGTTTTGAAAAATTGACTCGACGATCCATGCCTGTTTAATTATTGCGGTCAACGACAGCCTGAATACCTACTCCTACTCCCCCCCCCCTCGTTAAAAAATGGGCTCCGGGAATATTGTCGTCTTCCTGACGTCTTTGAGATTCCCACGCTG
Organism: Thalia dealbata; assembly: GCA_030544415.1. NCBI lineage: Eukaryota > Viridiplantae > Streptophyta > Magnoliopsida > Zingiberales > Marantaceae > Thalia > Thalia dealbata. Next base: position 3,375,725 of record CM060454.1, read on the forward strand.
CATTAACTCTCGTTTTAGATTTGGTGAATTAAACGCCAGACTTCCCCTCGCCGAGCTCGACGCTGGGTGGATTGCTGATGGTGCCTGCTGAGGAGGAGGATGATGGTGCAAGTCAACTTAAAAGGGGGTGATGGTAATCTTTCCGTTGGGTTTTATGTGTTTAAGGTGGATTTATTCGGCACTACATGGCAGTAATTTTTTAAAATTACTTTACAGACTTGAACTCATGACCTGATGATCCTTCTGTATAGAGCTCAATTACTCTAACTAAAGAGATGTACACTTTATGTACAGATAGATATACACTTTGTGTACCATGATATTTTATCTACTATTTTTAATGTTTAATAATAATTTAAAACGTTTAAAAATATAAAAAAATAATACAGTAAAGTTTTATATATTTTTATTTTAAACTTTAATTTTTATATAATATTTTCACTAATTTTAGTATAATAAATCGAAGATAAAGTAATTAAAATATTATACTAAGATATATGTTTATATCAATACTAATATGAAAACAAGACAATGTTGTCCGGCTAAAAATAATTATAATTTAGAAAGTGACTCAAGTCAACTATTAATAATTTTATTATTTCAAACATGCTATTCATTGATTTTATTTCATAATAGATACACAGATGCACGTCAACTTGTCACGGAAGGATCGACACCAACTCTGCAGGTTTAAAACTTCAAAACAACAGTAAAAATGAAAACAAGAAATCAAATTGGCGTTATGAATCGAAGAACGCTTCCCATACTTTAAACGCAACTAGTGGTACTTTAAATCACTGGAAGCTACCCAAGTTGGGGGTTCTCTTATTCTCGGTTTCATGGATCATCGTCAATCCCCTGTTTGAGTCAGCAGCAGTATTTGACAGGGTCAAGTTTTGATGATCCAAGAAGGACCGCGGACAAAAATTGTAGCAGGGAGAATGTGGAACTGGTCACGTATTGCCCTGAGCTTACTCTGCGCTACTGCGCCTTCGTAGCTCGTTGCAGCGGAGATGAAGTTGGCGGTGGAGGTCCTGCGAGCTCAAGACCTCAAGCCCAGAGGCGGCCACGGCGGGGCGAACCCCTTCGTCGAGGTGGACTTCAACGGGCAGCGCCGCCGCACCTCCACCAAGCTCAACAGCCTCCACCCGCAGTGGAACGAGACCCTCTTCTTCGACCTCGCCGACCCGCTCGACCTCCCCGAACGCACCATCCACGTTTCCGTCTTCCACGAGGAGCTCTCCACCGGCCGCCGCCGCAAGTTCCTCGGCCACGTCCGGATCTCGGGTTCCTCCGCTGCACCCTCGCGCCTCGAGGCCGCTCGCCAGTTCTGCCCCCTCGACAAGCGCAGCCTCTTCTCCAACGTCCGGGGCGAGATTGACCTCCGCCTCTACGTCGTCCACGACGCCGCCGGCTACGGCGCCGACGACGGTCAGTTCTTCCTCTCCGCCTCTCCTTACCCGCCCAGTTCTCCCGTCCCGGATATCCTCGCACCCGCTTCGCCCACCGTCTCCCCCGCCGCCGCCGCGATGCTGCCGCCTAAGAAGAACAGGGAACGAAGAGAGTTCCACTCCATCGGGTCCTCATCTCGACCGGCGAAGAGTCATGCGAGCTACATGACGCAGGTCTTCTCCAACCTTGAGAGGAAGCAGCATCGCCCATCGCAGTTCTATTACCGTGTCAACCACGAGCAGACACAGCCGACGGTGGCAACCCCAGCGCCGGCAGCTCCCCCTCCCAAACCAGCACCGGCGGCGGCGGCTCCCCCTCCAAAACCAACTCCGGCGCCGGCGGCTCCCCCTCCCAAACCAGAGTACAAGGTCGTCGAGACCAAGCCGCCGCTCGCCGCCCTGCTCGGCTACCTCTGCACCTGCAACAGCGACAAGATCAAGAACACCTTCGACCTCGTGGAGCAGATGGATTTCCTGTACGTGCGCATCGTCAGGGCCCGCGAGCTCCCGGCCATGGATGTCGGCGGCAGCCTCGATCCCTACGTCGTGGTCAAGCTCGGCGATGTCGCTCTGTCCACCAGCCACCGGGAGCAGAACCGGAACCCGGAGTGGGAAGAGGCCTTCGCCTTCTCCAAGGCGCACGCCCGGGCGCCACGGGTGGAGCTGGTGGTCAAGGACAAGAACCTCCTCAAGGACAGCGAGGTGGGCAAAATCTCGGTGGCGGTTGGCGACCTCCCCAAGCGCGTGCCGCCGGACGGCCCCGTCGCTCCGGAGTGGTACAAGCTGTGGAAGGGAAACAGCGCCGCCGATGATGAATCCTACAGAGGGGAGATCATGGTGGCCGTGTGGTGGGGCACGCAGGCGGACGAGGCGTACCCGGTGGCGGTGCACGCCGACACCTACCACCTCTCGCCGGCGGCGGTCCACCACACCCGCGGCAAGGTCTACTACAGTCCGCGCATGAGCTACCTCCGAGTCAACGTCGTCTCGGCCCAGGATCTGCAGGTGTCGCGGCCCGACCCAGAGATCTTTGTCGTCGCCCAGCTCGGCACTCAGCAGCAGCAGCAGACCCAGGTTTCGCGGGTCCGATCCCACAACCCCACCTGGAAGAACGAGGCCCTCATGCTCGTCGCCGCCGATCCCTTCGACGAGCGGCTCGCGCTCACGGTCGTCGACAAGGCCACGCCGAACAAGCCCGAGCCAGTGGCCAGACTCATCGTCCCGAAGAGCGCCATCAAGAACCACGCCGACCACCGGAAGCCGTTGGGCCCGCAGTGGCTCTCCCTTGAGAGTCCTGACGGCGGGAGCGGCGGCGGCAACTACGGCAAGCTCAACGTCGCCCTCTACCACGACAACAATTACCACGTCCTCGACGAGCACGCGCACTTCAGCAGCGACTTCCAGCCCTCTGCAAAGCCTCTCCGGAGGGCTGACATCGGATCGCTGGACCTCGGCATAATCGACGCCCGAAACCTGACGCCGTTGATAGCCGGCGGAGGAAAGAGCGCCAACGGCTATTGCGTCGCCAAGTATGGCCGGAAGTGGGTGAGATCACGGACGATCCTCGGGACGACGACGCCCGCGTGGAACGAGCAGTACTCATGGGATGTCCACGACCCCTACACAGTCCTCACCGTGGCCGTGTTCAACAACAACCAGGTCGACTCCAAGAACAACGGCGGCGGCAGTGGCAGAGACGAGCCTCTCGGAAGGATTCGTATCCGGCTCTCGGCGCTGGACATCGGCCGAGTCTACACCCATTACTATCCGCTCATGGTGGTGCACCCGACGGGGCTGAAGAAGACGGGCGAGCTGCACTTGGCCGTCCGCTTCACCTGCAACTCGTGGTTCAACACTCTGTTCTTGTACGTGAAGCCGACGTTTCCCAAGATGCACTACCTCCAGCCGATCCCGGTGTCGCAGATGGACTTTCTCCGATACCACGCGCGGCGGTGCGTGGCGGCGAAGCTGGCCCGGGCGGAGCCGCCGCTGCGGATGGAGGCGGTCGCGTACATCCTCGAGGACGGCTCGAACAGCTTCGGCCTGAGGAAGGCGAAGGCCAATTTCCAGCGGGTCCTTGACTTGTTCACCGACGCCAAGTACTTGGCTAAATCGTTCGACGACGTTCGGCGATGGAAGCGGCCGGCGGTGACCGTGGCCGCCCACGCCGCGCTCTTCGTGCTCGCTTGGTGTCCTAACTCCATAATCCCCGCGGCATTCCTCGGCCTGTTCCTTGTCAGCGCGTGGCGCTACCGCCGGCGGCCGAGGCTCCCGGCGCACGTCGACATGTCGCTGGCAGACGTGGTCCAGCCGGACGAGCTCGACGAGGAACTGGACGTCGGCTGGCCGTCGACGATGCCGGACGAGGTGATCGTGCGCAGGTACTACCGGCTGAGGACTGTGGCCGGCAGGCTGCAGGAGATGGTCGGAGATGCGGCGAACAACGCGGAGAGGTTGGAGGCGCTGGTGAGCTGGAGGGATCCGCGGGCGACGACCATCTTCGTGGCGTTCGCCACCGCGATGGTAACCGTCTGGTTCTGGGTGCCGCTGGAGCTGCTGGCGGTGGCGATCGGGGTGTACGTCATGCGGCACCCGAGGTTTAGGAGCAAGACCCCCTCCGTGCCTCTCAATTTCTTCAAGAGGCTGCCGGGAAAAGCCGAAACAATGCTCTGAGCGAGCGTCTCCATGAATTTATATTAGGTGACCACTGTTGCGTGAATGATTTGGTGCTCGTACGATGTCGATGCTGTGTTGCCATGGCTGACATAAATTTTTTATCACCATTTTTATATATCCCTTCATCTCTGTTCCACTCTGAGTTCATCCATCTTTGGTGCAGACAAGAAGACGACGATAAATATATATATATGAGGATTCTCTGCGTCGGGTCTGAGTCGCGTCAAACCGCCTGCTTAGAATTTTGAGAAAGCAGGACGATGCATCCGACCGCTTTTGTCGCCATGGCCGTGTGCGACAAAACCTCCATGTCCTCCTCTGCACGAAATAAAGTAATCCAACCCATACGCTGAACCCGCTCCGGCGCTCCCCCTCTTTAAATCCACTGCTTTGGAATGAGAAGAAAAGATTTCCTTTCGTGGACTCCTGATTCGATTTGTGATTTGACGGATGAAATAAGTAGCCGGATAAAAGGCGTCGCTTTAATAAAGAAGAGTCAAAATTGAGTCAACAATTGGCCCGCCGTGGAGCTCGACGATGCCCTCCGGTGGTGCGGCTTTATAAATATTTCTCCTCCCCTCGGCGGACCGGGCATCGGTGTTACGAAACCCGACGCAAATGGCGGAGAAGTCGCAGACCACGGCGGCGGCTGAGGAGGTGGTGGTTGCGGAAGTGGTGCAGTCGCCGATGGATCCTCCGACTCTGGCTCTAACGACCGGGGAGGAGAAAGGGCCCAAGAAGCTCGCTTTGCTCGCAGCATTGGCCGCCGAGACGGCCGCGGAGGCGGAGGAGAAGCGTGGGTCTGTTCAGGGCGTGGTGGAGGATGATGCGAAGGCGGCAGGTGGAGATGCTTTCAAGGAGGAGAGCAACCTCATCGCCGACCTCGATGATCTCGAGAGGAAGGCCTTCGACCAGCTCAAACAGCTCGTTCGGGCCGCTCTCGCTAACCGCGGTTTCTTCTCGCCCTCGCCCCCGCCCCCGCCCCCGCCCGCCGCTGTGCCCGCGGTGGAAAAGGGGAGCGTGGAGAAGGAGGCCGGTCCCGCTTCGGAGCAGCCTCCGGCGGCCGATGAGAACGCCGGGGCGGCGGATGGGGACGGGAGCAGGACGGTGCAAGCCATAGAGGAGACCGTGGTCTCCGTCGCCGTGCCGCCGCCTGCGACCCCTCCGCAGGTGCCATCCGCCGAGGAGGTGCTCATCTGGGGCATTCCCCTTCTCGGCGACGAGCGGAGCGACACCGTGCTCCTGAAGTTCCTCCGGGCGAGGGATTTTAAGGCGACGGACGCCATGATCATGCTCCAGAACGCCGTGCGCTGGCGGACGGAGTTCGGCGTCGAGGCGCTCCTCGGAGAGGAGCTCGGCATGCCGGAGATGGAGAGGGTCGTCTTCACTCACGGTGTCGACAGAGCCGGCCACCCGGTTTGCTACAACGTCTACGGCGAGCTCCAGAAGAAGGAGCTCCACGCCATGGTTTTCGCCGATGAAAAGAAGAAGAAGAGGTTCTTGCGCTGGAGGATTCAGTACCTGGAGAAGGGCATCCGGGACCTGCTTGACTTCAGCCCTGGCGGCGTCTCCACCATGGTGCAGGTCAGCGACCTCAAGAACTCCATCGGGCCGGCGAAGGACCTCCGCGCGGCCTTCTCTCTTCTCCAAGACAATTATCCCGAGTTCGTCGCCAAGCAGGTATCTTCAAGTCACCTTCGTTCGCCAAAATTACATTTTGATGGATGAATCGAAGAATCTGTGAACAAGTATGACTTCTCATTCCTTAGATATTTATCAATGTTCCGTGGTGGTACCTCGCTTTCCATCGGATGATGAGCCCCTTCTTCACACAGCGGACGAAGAGCAAGTTCGTCTTCGCAGGGCCCTCCAAAACAGCCGAGACCCTCTTCAAGTTAGTAATCACTCTCTCCTCCTCCACTTTTGTCGAATCGCTTACCGCAATGAATCATTTCATCTTCTCAGATACATCGCCCCCGAGCAAGTTCCAGTTCAATACGGCGGCCTGAGCCAAGAGAACGACCCAGAGTTCACCAATGCCGATCTCGCCAAAGAGATCACCATTAAATCCTCAACAAAGCATTCCATAGAGATTCACGTTACCGAGGTACGCTAAATTCGCAGTCCACTGTCCGCCATTGCCGCATTGTATCATCGAAGCTCTTGCAAACAATTTGCCACACCACCTGCTTGCAGAAATGCCTGCTCGTTTGGGAGCTTCGGGTGCTCGGTTGGGAAGTCACATACGGCGCCGAGTTCGTACCGAGGTCGAGGAATGGATACACCGTGATCGTGCAAAAGGAGCGGAGACTGGCCGCCATGGACGAGCCTGTGGTCAGGGATAGCTTCAAGATTGCAGAGGCCGGCAAAGTTGTCCTCGTGGTTGACAACACCACATCCAAGAGGAAGAAGCTCCTTTGCAGGTACAAGACCAAGTCCACTGCAGAAGGCATTTAAACAATCGAGTCGAAGAGAGGAGCACAGTAAGTGATCAGTTTGGGAACTAAAAATTAGGCCTTTTCTTTGCGCTGTAAGTTAATTAGCACTCAATGTAGATTATTATGCTCGTCATTTGAAGTATATGATCCATGAATGCATGTCCTGTTTTTCTTCTTCTTCCCTATTATTAATATCAGGCTTACTGTTTCTGATCTTATTGTATTTTAAAATGCCTAACAGTTTATCTTTTTCTTCATTTTATGATAACAAGAGTTTGATAGTTTGTCGGAAATATATTCTCTAACACGATTGCTATAATTTTGCTTGGAATCCTATTCCAATCAACTATTACTCCAGATACTAAATAGACCCTACATGTATCAATTGAGCTTCCACAACTGCAGGTTAGAATTTTCACATGACTATATGTGATTCTTCCAAGGAGGAAGAGTGAAAAAATGTGACATATGAGTTGAAGTTCATGTGAAAACTCAACCGTTCTTATTCGATTATCTTGGATCTTTTCTTTCAAAGAATGAAGAGTTGTGCCCCTTTTTTCCCCCCTCTTTTCTTCTTTTGCATTCCAGAGGATGGAGCTAGCAAACAAATCAATTCTAATTTTGAAGTGTTAAAGTTGTCCTCTTTATATTTCTCCAAAAGAAAGTTGTTCTGAACATACAGTCTCCTAATTTCAAATTTGGTCATTGAACCCAACCAAGAATTTTCCTCCATGACTAGAGAAAAAAGTAATTTAAATCAAAAGCGGCTCCTTTTGCTTTTGCTTAGTTCAATAAATTAAAATGTAGATGAGTAGGGGAAGGAACAAGGGGCGTTTTTCATGGAATCTGATTTCAGGATTCTGACAACCCTACCAAAAACAATGTCTGCAGGTGAATCCTATGTTAGATATTGAGGCCTTCCATGCTACATGGAATTTTAATAGTGAGAAGTAATAATAATGGTAAGTGTGACAAGTTTTTGATGCCTGAGAACCGATGGATCAGATGAGTGCAGTCCAGTGTATTGATAAAGAGCTCTCTGTCCAAGAATGTTTCACTGCATTGAATCCAGGAAGAAGAGTTCTTCACTGGATAAACCTTGTGCACATGCACTACTAGATACTCTGAATACTGCATCGTTGAGAGAAGGCAATGAATGGTTAAACAGTTCATGCATCCAAGTGGAAACTATAATTTACCTCACCACTAAGCTTCATACTTCAGGTCTTGTTGCTAAACCAGCCAATTGAATCTTTTGGCTGCAAATAACAGCAGAAAGAAACATCCGTTCTCCTTTTAATTAATTGAAGGAAGAAAATATCTCGTTTGACTGATTGCAGGTACAAGTTCCCATTCCTCTTCTACATGCTGACTCACTATTTTTTTTTTCTCCTTGTTCTTCTGCAAGAGTGCTGCCTATGAATGATTTGGGTATTTGTTTGGGACAGACATTGAGAGGGCAACTCAATTTTTTTTTTCTTTTGGGCATCAAGGTGCCCCCTCGCTTTTCTCATATTCTACAAATTTTTGAAGACCAAGGAAAAAGGAAAAGGATGAGAGAGCTGGGTCCTTGACATGTGACCATGTCCATGCCCAGTCCAGGGCTTTTGCCTCCTTAGGAAGGGAGGGGAGGAGGACTGATCATCTAAAGAACATCACTATCGTTTCGTTGCCCTTCAAAATTGGAGGGGGGCCATGGACTACTACACCACAGCTCAATTTGCCAGACCTGCAGAGCAAGTGTTTGATACTCTTGCTTGGCATTTTAGCCAGTGGTGCTGGCAAAGATGCCCAGGATCTTGTGGGCTTGTACTTGTGTTCTCCTATCAAGTGTGGTGCCGGCAAAGATGCCCAGGATTTTATGGGTCTGAAGTCCAGCTTCGTATTTCCTTTATGAGACTGATCGGACTCTACAGATTAATTCAATCAGATAGATTGTAACAACTGAAGAAAAAAAAAGATGAATGTTAAATGATGTTTTTTTGCAGCTTTAAAAATATTGCATCCTCGGATTCCTTGAAGTTTAAAGAATTCTTGGAACTTTGCAACAAAGGAGAGTGGAAAGATAACAAAAGGAAAGAGAGAATAGAGGAAAAAAAAGAAGGAAAATTGCTCATATTATTGATAAGGGATAAATATATCTTATATTTCTGTTCACTAATTATTCATATCCAACCTCCAAATATAAAAAAATATATATGATCCAATTTTATCAGGATTATTTCATTAATTAAATTAAATTAGTTATAGTTTATTTGTCAGTCTAGTAAGTATACATGTGATATTTATTTATTCTTAATTTATCATATAAGGTGATGGATACTATTTAAAAATGTTAGGGTGATACATCTAATTCCCCTGACTTAGAGAGTTAATTTGTAGAAATATCGGTAAGTAATTTTTTTTTTAAATGTATTTATCATTGAGTTCAAAAGTATTAACTCCAAAATATATAAATATAGATAAAAGAATCACTTATTATCTTAAACGTCTATTCCAAGTCAATTACCCTAAAAATCAAGGACTAATCCGCAAAATTTGTGAGCAGTCGCAAAACCCACGTGCAAACACGTGCTGACCCATGCCCTGGTGCTGTAAAAATAGTGCGATGCTTCCCTCCCTGTTCTGGGCCGAACAGCACACATCCTTTTCTGCTTTTCCCCACGTTTCCCTCCATTCTCTTTAAAAAAATATACAGCAGTTCCCATGCGCTACCCCCGGAGGTCAATCCCCAATTCTCTACCTTCTCCATTCCCAGAAAGTAGCACAAATTGCGGGCCCCACTGATCTCTGAGGATGCCGGAGGTAGATCGTGGGGAGAAAACCTTCTCTCTATTTTGTTTTTGTTTAATTTGGAATCATTTATTTTCCTTCTACATCTCACCAATGGCGATGCCGGAGGCCTTCGGTTCTTCTTCCTCCTCCTCCTCCTCCGCCTTCCACCGCGATGCTCGAAATCGAATCCCGTCTTCATAAAAATAATATAATCTTTTCCTCCTCAAATCTCTCGCCCGTCGCCTCAAAAACATGCCACACTCCTCCTCTCGCTGCTGTCCCCCATTCGATCTCCTCGTCGCTACACGAGAGCAGGCGGTATGGGGGAAGGGCGGTCTCTCGCGGAGACGCCGACGTGGTCCGTCGCCACCGTCACCACCGTCATGGTCGCAGTCTGCTTCCTCGTGGAGCGCTCCATATACCGCTTCGGAAAGGTGAAATTGGAACTCTATTCCTCTCCTTGCTAAATCCAGTGAAGAAAAGTTCTCTCCATTGAGTCCTAAGGAGTGCTCCTTTTTTTTTTTTTTTTTTGTGTGCGACTGTGACAGTGGTTGAAGAAGACGAAGCGCAAGGCCATGTTCGCCTCCCTGGAGAAGATCCGTGAAGGTAACCTTGTAAAGCCGCGCTGTAGCTCTATTTCGATTCTAGTTCCCTCTTTTTTGATTGCGGTAGCAATGACGGCACTTGATGCGGGTTTTCAGAGCTCATGCTGCTGGGGCTCATCTCGCTGATGCTGAGCCAGTCGGCCCGGTGGATCTCTGAGATCTGCGTGCCGTCCTCCCTTTTCAGTAGCCGCTTCTACATCTGCTCCGAGACCGACTTCGAGGACCTGTTAGCTGCTTCCGGTGGCTCGAATCAGATAGCCAGCTCGAATCGTTCGATGCCTGCTGAAATTGGTGACCCCCTCCTTGGACAACCTGCCAACCGTTGCCGTGAGGTGAGCTATTCAGGGATCGAGGTTGCTCCGGCGCTGAGAATTGTAGTTGATGAAACTTTTGTGTTCAGGGTTATGAACCATTCGTTTCGTTTGAAGGATTGGAGCAGCTCCACCGCTTCCTGTTCATTCTCGGAATTACTCATGTGTTTTATAGCTTCGTCACAGTTGGTTTGTCCATGATTAAGGTAATATATGGCTTTGTCCACCTTTCCACATATCGAAGGTAATTTTATCAGTTGATGCTCTAATTATTCTCTGGATCATAACAAAGATCTATAGCTGGAGGAAATGGGAAAGCCAAGCGTATCCAATATCCAGTGAGGATTTGCAAGGTAATTTCTCAATACTTCTTCAATTGTTTTGCTCCAAAGTGTCTTTGCTCATCAATATTGTTTTAAAATAGCCTTCAATTGCTTGTTTAAGTGGTAGTTTACTGTGCGATTGTCAATTCATTGCTTATATAATTAAATAACCATGATCAACAATTTGTTGCATAGGATCTTTTTGAATTGCTTTTTTTAACAGTGGTAGTTTAGTGTTCAACAGTCAACTCATTGCTTACATATTTGAATGACTATTATCAACAGTTTCAGCAACAAATAGCAACGGGAGCTATTATTAGGTTCTATTTTCTTGTTTAAAGTTTTTTTAAATTTTTTATTCTGTATAGAGATTTTTATAATTGTTTTTCTTTACAAGGAATTTTTTGAAAAGCTACTTTGATGGTAAAATGTTTCTGCAATTAGAAACCTGGTGAAATAATCTATGAAGAAGCATATTTGGGAAGAACGATAATGTAATTAAATAAATGATGGAGCCTCATTTTATCTTGAGAATGCCTTCACAACAGGAGTTTTAAGAAGATATTAAATTCACAAACAGATGGAAAAAGGGTGATCTAGCTTTGAGTTATTAAGCGTTCATATTTCTTTAATCTGATAATTGATAAAATGTATTATTGGGTCACTGAATATCTTGACCTTGTTCCTTTTGTTGAAGCAAGGAGGAACAGAATGATGAAGAGGCAGTCAACCTTTGTTTTCCACCATGCATCACATCCATGGAGCAAGAATAAGATTCTTATTTGGATGGTGAGATTTATGGGTGAACCACAATTTTCTCAAGAAAGCTTGAAGTATAGGAAGTTTTACTGCTACGGACAGTTGTATCCTATCTATGTGCTTATAGAAGTAGACGATGCTTTGCACCAATATGCTTCTTTTGATCTTATTACCCGTGCAACATGTGAATTTTCAGCATCATGAACATTCAAGATATTTTTAAAATCCTTTGCAGATTTTTTCGTTCCAAGTGATGGTTCTTATTGATATTCGTTCTCTATGGTACTATGAATGTTTCATAATTGAACTGCACTGTGCTGTAGACAATAACCCTTATGATTCTTTGGGCTCTTTATGAAATGTTTCTGATAGTTAATTAGTATAATACTTGCATTTTATGCATTTCATGTATCTCGTCTTGTTTTATAAGCTATTTTAAAGAATGTCCCTGAAGTTGAGGCAATACTACTTAGAGTGTAACTATTCGTCTTATTAGGCTTTTATCATCTATTGGATTCTATTGATTGCTTTAATGGAATATAACCATTTAGTTTTTAGTGTAGAGAAGAGGGCACAAAGATGCTCTCCAATGGCATTTAGCTATTATTTTGTTTACCTGATCTTTTCCTTACGAAAGTTTTGATTACATATTTTGATTTATTAATGTTAGATGAATATAGTTATTTTGTTCAGCTGTCAGCCCACTCTTCCAACTGATGACCGATAATGATCCAACTATTGAGTATTCCCAATATGCATCTGACCCTGGGTCTTTCATTCTATGTAGCTTTGTTTCATCCGCCAGTTCAAGGGTTCTATAGCAAAATCAGATTACATGGCATTGCGTTTAGGCTTCATCACTGTGAGAAAATTTGAGCTTTCCAATTTTTATTATGATACCTGTTTTTACACTTTTCTAAACTCTTTTTTATCCACGTTGTCTTTCCCTAAACAATTACCTATGACCACCTCAGTACAACAGAGAATCCTTTGTCATACGTTGGACTAATGTGTTCTAATTTTTTTTTACTGATATGCTCTACTTTTCATTTCAGAATCATAAGTTACCAATTTCTTATAATTTTCACAAATATATGGTACGGAGCATGGAAGATGAGTTTCATGGAAGTGTTGGCATCAGGTACTCACAACAAGTAATTTGATCTATTACTTAGACATATAGTTCTTCCATTTTTTTCCCGACATATAATTTTGGATCATTGCTGTAAATCCAAGTTCTAGAAGTAAGTAGAGGTTTAATTAAACTTGCATATCCTTTTGATAGTTTTAGTCACTGTGCTTCCTTCATTGATGTGTTGCAGCTGGCCACTTTGGGTGTATGCGATTATGTGTATTTTTGTAAATATTCATGGTTAGTTATTCTATCCCCAAGATCTTTATCTCTAACTGCTTTACAACCAATTCTTGTTTCTTTCAGTCTCCTTATCTATCTTCATTTTTGCAGGGCTTAATATCTACTTCTGGTTATCGTTTGTCCCTGTCACTGTGAGTATTATCCTTTGTCTTCCTCAAAACATGCTTTCTTTCTTTAGCTATAAAACACATTTTATATCTTTCATCTTCAAATTTCTTTATCATATGCCAAAGTTGGTCATGCTGGTGGGCACCAAGCTTGAGCATGTCGTAGCTCAATTAGCTCTGGAGGTTGTTGAGGCAACGGGTCCATTTGTTGGGACACAACTAAAGCCACGTGATGATCTCTTTTGGTTTGGAAAACCTGAAATCCTATTATGGTTGATACAATTTATTTCCTTTCAGGTAATTATGATCTTAACCCTTGTAAGTTATGTGTATATACTGGTCCTTATACAGAGTTTTCTATTACTGCAATCTTATACTTTTTTTTTCTTTTTAAAATTCTTCAGAATGCTTTTGAGATGGCAACATTTATTTGGTCCTTGGTAAGAATTGCCATTCATTATATTTCTTTTGCAGTATTCCTCCTAACTGTGTACGAATTCTTCAAGCATCAATGCAACTTGTTACTACAAAATCTTCTCCATTCTGTATGTATAATTTTTTTTAGAACTTAGTGAGTATTGAACCTATGACCTTCCATATAGAATCCAATTCCTCTAACCAGAGGGACGTACACTTTGTTTACAATTGCATGTCTAATTGAAAATGATTTTCTTGATAAGTAGAATCTTTGTTTTTTGTAAAACTGTTAAAACGCCTTGGTTTTGGATATGAAAAAAGTAGTGTCTTTTGTCCCATACGAACATCGGCAATAGAACAAGTTTATCTCTAACTAAAAAATAACCTTCTTAATGGTAATCAGATTCCTTCTTTTCCAAAAATATAGCAAAGAGATCCCAGCAATCGGAACTATCTGTGATCTTTACAACTCATCCAACTGCGCTCTGTTGTATGGACCCATTGAATTCCTTGTATTCTTATTTAAAATGTACTGATGCCGATTCAATTTCTGACAAATCAATCTCTTTTTACAGTGGGATTTAAGTAAACAATCATGTTTCATGAAGAACCATGTTATGGTTACTATTCGCTTGGTTTCAGGGTATGTGTTGATTATAACCATGTTATTGTAGTGGAAGTAGATGCTTTAAGTATGTGGTGCCATTTAATTCCTTTTCAAGAACAAGTTCAGATTAAGAGATTGCTAAAATACGTATCATTTTTGCTGTTCCCTTAAACCAGAATGCAAGTGTGAGATGTTTCCATTAGCTGCTCAATGCACACCTCTAATGATTTTTATGTTTCTACAGTGCAATTCTTTTACCCACTGTAGTGAACTACATCCCTTTGATTCTTTTGAGCTGGTTTGCTGCAATTTGCAGGTTACTAGTTCAGTTCTGGTGCAGCTACAGCACATTGCCCCTGAATGTGATAATTTCTCAGGTTGGCTTGTAGATCAATGAGATAAACTGCACGTACCCTCCATTACTTGTTAACTGCATGTAGATAGCCAAATCCCTTCTGTTTATGCTGATTATTTTTTATAATTTCAAAGTTTGAATCACCATTCTTCAAATTTAGATACCTGTGAAATAAGGATGCCTTGTAACTTCTTTTCCAAACAAATATAGATGGGATCCAAACCTAAGAAGTCTCTACTTGCTGAGAGTGTTCGCGAGTCACTTCATAGTTGGTGTAGAAGAGTTAAAGAGAAGTCTAAACGTGACCCATCGTCGCTCTCCCGAGTTGGAACTACTACTACTTGCTCATTGGGATCAACAGTATATGAGACAGATGAGACTGACACAATTGGATCAGGCACCTTGTCTCGGTGCTCATCTAGAGCTTCCTTGGAGGAAGAGCTTGTTGCCGATACTTTGGATGAAATAAAGGACGGTATAACTCATCACTAACTTAAACAGATGGAGCGCAGACAAATCTGCTTCTCCAACATGATGTTTCATTTGCCGCCTTGTTGAAGACCATGCAACAGATTGCAAGTGGACGACCATCACTGGGGGCAGAATTGAGCAAAAAGGATGCTGAATAGTTGCTTTGTTGGAACCATGTCAACAACTCTTGCAATTTGACTTGTATGCTTTATATATAGTGTACAAATTTATCGTGTTGAATTGAATGGCTCATGCATTCCTCTGTTGAGAGGAGCATGTATGGCGTTTCTGTGAGGAACATAAATACTCCTCTTGAAAGTGATAATAAAGCATTATTTGTAGTCTATAAAACGTTATTTGTATGCTTCGGCACTACTTTCTCAATTCCTTGCATATATATATATATATCATTCCTTGCACATTTGTTGCCGAAAAAGAATGCAGTTTTCTTAGTTGAAAAATTACAAATGTTGGAGATATTGATTTTGACGCTGTATTAAGATCTAGATTTTTTTTAGAAACATAGGTATCATTTCATATTTTTTTTAAAAAAAATTAATGACATCTATTAGAGTAAAATAAATGAGTGTATATAATTATAAATTATGATTATTATAAGATATTAAAAATGATGGTTCTAATTAATTGTGATTAGAGGTGACAATTTATGTTTGAGTTAGACGTTTCTAAAATAATTTATGTAAAAGATATGATAAGATTAATGATTAGTGTTTTTTTTTTGAAATGATTAGATCCTCCAATTGCCCCATCTCAGCCGTTCACTCCCCCTCCAACTATTTATCTCCCCATCTGAGCCGTTCACTCCTCAATCAAACAATTCATCTAAGCGATTTGGTCGGCGACCCGCGCGGCCTGGACGTTGGCTTGACGAGCTTAGGGTTACTTCGCTCGAAGCGACGCTCGTCTTCGATTCCGAATCCCCTCGCGCTCGCGATCGCAGGTCGCTCCCAGTCCAAGCTACGCCTCGCTCGACTTCCTCCCCGACGGTCGCCGGGCAAAGCCACCATTTCAACCTTCTTCCTTCGTCTGCTTTCCCTCCTCTCTGTTGTATACTCTGTGCTCCCCCACCGCGGCCTCCATTTCAAAATTTCTCCGGCAATGGCTTCAGAAGGGCGAAGTTTCGAAGAGGATCCCAGATCTATTTTTTCTTAGAATGCTGATCCAGCAGAATTGTCAAATTCATCTTGATCACCCGCTGATCAATGTCACGGTGGACCAGGGTCACTGTGAACGGTCTTTGTGTGTGGTTTATCTGTTTAACTTGAGTGCGCAGGGATCTTTCGTGAAGTAGAACCGAAGGGGTGTTAGTTGGTAGCATATGCAGATCATGACTAATCTCATATTGCATGGTATTATACGATTTCCGCTACTCATATGCTTTCATTTAGATCAATGCAAATCATCCAACACTTGCATATGCTCGAAGTTCTCTAATTTTCTTTCTTGATTCAATTAGATCGCCTATGCTTTTCTTCTTTGCAGTAACAAAAAAACATATGTGTAGCATTTTATAGAGCAAGAGTTAGAATATTTACCTCATTTGCTGCTCCAGTTGGAAAATTATATGTAATTCGTGATACTGTCCTCAATACATAACGAGGCACCATATATGTACATCTAAGGCTCTATATGGTTTGCCTTTGTGGAAGGCCACAAATGTAAATCAAATCAAAATAGTTTTGCATCCGAACTGGACTAGTAGAACGACACGTACATAGTTGAGAATTCTGGTGGCTAATGTAGTCTTAGATGTCTGGAAGCTTGATCAAATTCTTATTTATTGGCCCATGTGTCTGTCCTCTATCGTTATAAATCTGAAACTCTGTATGCCAATTTCAAAATAAAAAGCTTCAGCCTGTTCCTATGCTTGCCTGCTGATCTGCTAGCTCTAACAAAGACCAGTAGGGTCTTTCTCTAGATAGAGCATAATCGTAAAATTCACTACTTCAGCAAACCACATGCGAAGCCATGAAATTTGCGATTATCTAGCAGTAAGTATATGTATTAATTATCATCTTCTTGTGCAGGACATAAAACTAACATGTCAAACTTTGAATTTTTTTTTTTCAATACTCTGAAAAATTTGCTATCATTTTTTTTCTAAACCAACGTACAAGCTAGATACATGGCAGGAATTTATAGTATTTATGGACAAGTACAAAACATCCTGTCGTGCAAGTACTCGTGAAGGTTCAGAGTCCTTCAATATGGAATTAGTTCTTGTCCATCCTTGGTGGTTGGCTAACTTGAAGATTGAAATTATTTCCATATGTTTTGTTGACCGAAAACAGGAAGAAATTTTTGTTACATTTCTCACCAAATTCATTCTTCGTATACCTATTTACTTCAATCAAGTACGTGTTGCAATCATCTTAATTATGTTTGTTATTTGTCTACATACCTTATCTTTCTCTCCTTTCTTTATCAGGTGTACCACAGGGTGAAATTGCTGAAAGTTTCATTAGTAATCTTCATCGAAGCATTTCAAATGGCCTTCCTCATGCTGAACCAGTTGCTGCTTTCAGGACAGATGAAAGG
This sequence comes from Thalia dealbata, assembly GCA_030544415.1. Classification (NCBI taxonomy): domain Eukaryota; kingdom Viridiplantae; phylum Streptophyta; class Magnoliopsida; order Zingiberales; family Marantaceae; genus Thalia; species Thalia dealbata. The sequence goes on from CM060454.1 coordinate 3,392,954, forward strand.
GAATTGGTACACACCTTAGTTTGCTTGAATCTTTTTACCGAGGCATCTTTTTATTTTCCCTATTTATACCTATGGGATCCCCTATTTACCAGGTTCAAGGCATCCTACGAATGCTTCAAGGATTCTGCAGTTATTTGTTTCACTGGGATGCACAAAAGCACAAATATTTTGTGAAAGATGGGATATATGTCTTGCATCTGTCCTATACATGCCTGCACAATAATCTGAGTCGGTTTTTGTTTGCTGGTACATGCTTGAAGCAAGTCGAGTTGTATGTTGAGAAGATGCAGTCAATACATGTCAGAGTCCCTACCCTAAAAGCTTTTGCTAATTCTGTCTCATTGTGGCTTAAGGTTTGTATTATTTTGAACTCCATTTTGTAGTCCATAGAATTTTCCATCTTCTTCAGTCTGATCTGTAATTTTTTGAATTAAAAAGAGGTTGCGAAATCTTGCTTTGGAGGAGGAAGTTAACTCTGTTGGTACAAATACTGGAGTCACTGCAACTCTCCTTGGAATGACCAATTCTTTATCAAGGTCAGAATCTAGTATTTAGTAGATAACTACTTATGCCTAGTACGTTGAATCTATCTTGATTATTTCTCATGTGAGTACTAATCATTCTGCTAATGCAGTTCGTTCAACACTTGCAAAAATAGAAGAAGTGCTCTGCTCATTTATAATACTTTAGTATTCCTTATCCTGATATTAACGGTCAAAATTTGTGTATCCTTTCTCCAACTGGCCTGCTGGGAAATGTCAAAATTATTTCATAGTTCATTTTTATGTATGTCCCTAATTTGCCAGCAGCTACTAAGACATTAGTTTTTGGACAGTTTACAATTTATTTTATCCCGCATTTACTTTATGATCTATGAGATTTTGTTTTTGTAACTTTTAGCATTTTTCATACTCTCATCTTACTTGAAGCACCAACTTTAGTCTATGCGCAGGGGCAGAGCTTCTGCTGCAAATTGTTGTTGGGGCAATTCCTAGTTCATATCTTCAAACATCTCCACCAGCATATGAACAGGCAGTTCAGATTCTCAACCATCTTTACCAAAAGTTGAATGAAATCTGTCTTTTGCAAGATGGAAAGGTTGCGGAATAATGGAATTTCCAATTTTCTTTCTACTATTCCCTTGATTGTTGCAATTTGATTTAGAGAAATGTTCTGAAACAACAGGAGGAGTCATACCATATGCTGCTTTTCTTGTTTACTGAAACTTTATTACCATATCTGGAGGGCCTTGATTCATGGCTATATGATGGGATTCTTGATGATCCTTTTCAAGAGGTATTTACTTTACTATATTCTACTCAGTAAAACTTCTTAAGCATTCAGACCACTAATTAAGTTGATTAAGATAGAGACATGCGTTGCCAAAAAAAAAGAGGACTGGGGGACATGCATAATCATCATCATTATCTCACTGTGTTCAATTGTTTAGTAGATTATATATTGGTTAATTTGAAAAATCTAATTTATTTAGATTAGGTAAACTTATGTCGTCATGTTCAGCTCTAAATTTGCTTGTGATGCATTTAATCAGAAAAGAAGATACTTTTCGGTGCATAGCAATTGAACAATATTGTATATCCTACACGTTGCTTGGGAGGAAGGAAAATGGGGTGTGATTATTAGAAACTCCTGCTTCATCAATCAGTTATTAAATATCCCAGACATGTTATCTAGTTTGATTATATTTAAGATGTCCTCTTTTATCCTTTACTTTCTGGATAAAATACCATTCTGATCCGCTGCTTACAATCAGACCCAAAACATTTTATACATCAGAATTTGGAAAACTGGAATTTGATCTTTTTGTGATGTCTTTAGACTTTGTCTTCTGATATCTGAGCTTGATGGCAGATGTTTTTTTATGCCAATGATGGAGTTTCCATTGATCAACCGGCATTTTGGGAGATGAGTTATCTTCTCAGATTAGGAAGACTTAAGAAAGCAAAATCTGATAACAGCACGGTTGTATTGGGTGATTTTGAGTCCAGTTCCAAAGAGAGAAGAAAAGTGAGTGACCAGGAAAAGTCAGTGTCTGCTTCTACAACTGGGAGAGAACAAGCTAATATTGATGATATATCCTGCCCTATATTTCTGAAGGACATGGCTAAGGCCATTGTCTCTGCTGGGAAATCTTTACAATTGGTTAGACACACTCAAGATGAGCACACTGTACCAGCAGATAGCAGTAAAGTGTCTGGGTGCCACAGTTCTATATCCTCAAATGGGTTTGATTCGTACCACCCAACTTCTCATGGTCAAAACCAATGTGACAATCCTGATAAAGAGTCTACTTTCCATTTTAGTGAGAGTAGCCATGCACGAGTTATGGGATTTTTGACATTGTCAGAGGTTTTCCTAGTATCCTTGGTGGGTTTACTAGGTGATGGTGATCATACTCACAAGCGTTTGTGGATGGCATTCCCTGTGACCTCTCAGATATGCAAATCTATCATTATGAAAGATGATATTGGAACAAAAGTTCAAGAGGGTGAACATACTGTAACTGCCCCTAGGAAGACTTGGCAGAAGTTCTTAGATGATGCTGTAGTTGGACGGGCAGATATAGATGATGGTGATTATGCTGAGTGCACAGCGAGCCTTTCAATATCTCCTTTTGACTTGGAGGGGGCTCAGGAGGCTGCAAGAGTTCACAAAGGCAACTGGCAAGACAATGAGGCTGCTAGCTCATTAGGAAAGAATATTCTGTGCACTTTGTCCCCTGTTAATCCTGTAATAAGTGTTAGCAGGGAGCTTCTTAGAAAGAACATGTCCTCTTGGAATGAGCTTAATATCTCGAAAGATTACCTCCTTCCTCCAATCAATGATGAAAAATTACGTAAGGACATATTTGGTGATCAGGATCTTGATGCAGGGATGGACGGAGATCCATTGAGAAAAGGAACTCTCCTTGGACTTAATAGAACTGACTATGCCTATGGTTTTCACTTTGATGAACGGGAGCACATACGCAGGAAAAATAATCAAATAAATTTAGAAACTTTGTATGCTTTTCCTACAATTCTTCCTTATTTTCAGGTACATCAGGCTGTTGCGTATTGTTCTTTTTTGATGGATTCAATGGATTGAACTTGTTATTGAAATAATTAATAATGTTTGTATAAAGCAGGAAACTACAGCTGTTTCAGACCTCCTTCCTTTCCAGAGAAATAGTACACTGGCATCACGAATTCTCAAATGGATACAGAGCAACAAAGTGAAGGATACATTACAACCTGCAGTTATCATCCAGGAATGTCTTACTGTTTACATCAGGAAACAGGTAATTAATAGCTTGCTATCTTATGATACTCATATGCTGCTAATTTTTTCTTGTGGATTTGTTGTAGGTAGATCATGTTGGTATGCATATTTTGTTTAAGCTGATGAATGATTGGAAATTAATGGATGAACTTGGTGTATTACGTGCGGTTTATCTATTGGGCTCTGGTAACATCTCCTGTTTTGCCTAACTTACTGCTAAATGCATGTTATGGGCATACCTGATGATTCTGTATTATAGGTGACTTGCTGCAGCAGTTCCTTGCTGTAACTTTTAATAAATTAAACAGTGGAGACATCTGGGATGATGATTTTGAATTGAATACCATATTGCAGGTGGGTTAGGTCAAAGTTGTCCTATGTTTGCTTTGTTTTTCATCCAATTGTTGATTGACAGTATCCTGGTACCTGAATCTTGAAATATATATATAGGAGTCTATAAGAAATTCTGCCGACGGTGCTCTTCTTAGTGCTCCAGACTCCTTGGTGGTATCACTTGCAAAAAATAGTGCTGATAACGAGGAAACTGAAACGGGCAATGTGTCAACCAGAAACGTACGTAATCAATGTCTTGGCATTAATGCACTAGATATGCTGGAGTTCACTTACAAGGTACGCGTGGATAAAATTTCAAATAACCTCCTTTTAGTTTTTTTAATCTCTTTTATATCTCTTGGTATGGTAGGTTTCTTGGCCGCTTGATCTAATAGCTAATAAGGAGGCACTTAAGAAATATAATCAGGTACAATTATCTTGTTTCTGAATGAATTTTGCAGGAATATTCTAACTAATCTTATTTGTGCTCATACAGGTCATGGGTTTCTTGTTGAAGGTCAAACGTGCAAAATTTGTTCTTGATAAAGCTCGGAATTGGATGTGGAAGGTACTTATTCTGAAGAGTGCAGTTAGTGTGTACAATAATAACCGAGCATTTCTCTCTGCAGAGTGAAAAAGAAAGGTTTTGATAAACATCAATGGGCTTTTAACTTATTGTTTTGTTCCATCTATTCTAAAACGGTCTAGTTTTTCTAGTAATGTAATTAGATAATATCATCAATGTTTGTCTTTCTCCACTAAGTATGGAGGCTCCTTGAGAAGCAAGTGCTTCTCAACTCATTAGAGCAATAAGGCTCGACATCAAAAGTGATTGGTTGTAGACTCAAAAAAAAAAAAAGAAGTATGGAGGCTCCTTATAGAACTGTTCACTATTATATCAAAAGCTAAGAGGTTCTGTTCTTCCAACCATTTGGCATGAATCCTTGTAGAATTTTCACTGTGCATTTATAATTATACGCAGTGATAAATGATGCATACAATCATTTGTTTGGCAGTATTTATTATTCTGCCATCTAAACACGTGCCAGCTCATATTGCACTGTTATGAATATCTATGTAAACATAATGACCTACTAGTTGCTATCACTTGTGAACCATGGCATTTCATTATCGTTATTATATGAACCGTGGTGTATGATCGTTTTCCTCGATGTGAAAGACTCATTATGCATAGACTTTCTGACGTTGTATGAACATTCCGTTGGGCAGGGAAGAGGCAGCAAAACAAAGAATTATAAGCACCACTTGTTAGTGGAACAGAAGCTCCTCCATTTTGTTGATGCATTTCATCAGTATGTCATGGATCGGGTAAATATAGACTTCATCCTTTTTGGCATCAGAAGTCACACTTCAAAACTGATAACGGTTGATGCAGGTATTACACAGTGCATGGTCTGAACTCTGCAGTGGGATGGCATCTGCTGGTTCGCTTGATGAAGTTATAGAAGTTCATGATTCTTACATTTTGTCCATTCAGCGTCAATGCTTTGTTGCTTCCGATAAACTTGTATAGCTTTTCTTTTTTTAACTTTCTATCTCCTCGATCAATTGATTTGTTATAAGATCTCACAATCACTAATTTTTCTTCTATCTGCAATTGCAGTGGGCACTGATAGCAAGTCGAGTTAAGACCATTCTAGGCCTGGCACTTGATTTCTACTCAATACAGCAAACACTAAATAGTGGCGGAGCAGCTTCTGCTATCAAAGCAAGATGCGAAATGGAAGTGAATCGGATTGAGAAACAATTTGATGATTGTGTGGCATTTCTTCTCAGGGTAACTTCTCACTTCGATTTCGATTCTTAATTATTTTTATGACTGCTTGATAAGCTTGCAAATATGTTGATGTATGCTTGTGCACGCAGATTCTCTCCTTCAAACTCAATGTTGGGCACTTGCCTCATTTGGCAGACCTGGTGACCAGAATCAACTACAATTACTTCTACATGTCTGACAGTGGAAACCTGCTGACTGTACACAGTTTCGACCCTAGTGCCAAACTGGGAAAGACCTTGGTGCTCGGTGACCGATAATTATCAGACACATCTACCACGATTGCCTAATTGCTTCAATAACTCAACCATAGCAATCAGAATACCGGGAGACTGCCAATGCTTGAAGGGAAAACCAAATCCACATTCTGGTGTAAATTGTGCAGTCGTCAAGAATGTTGTAAAGGTTGGACATTATGCAGCTCCTGCTACACATCACTAGAAAAAACCGGTAATCTGGTGTAGCCATTTGGGGGTGATCGATTAAGTTTTCACCCACTTCACTTGTAAATGATTATGAATGCTGAGATGATCCATCAAAAGTTAAATTTGGCTGACCAATTGATTGGGATTATTTAATGATCCTTGTGTATTAAAGTTCGCGCCCAAGCCATCATCTCCCGCCTCTTTTATAGCCTCCCCTCAAACCCCCTTCGTCGCCGCCGATCCATCTACTTTATCGCTTCGAATCCATCTGGTGCGAGGAACCGCTCCGGCGATTGCTGCCCCGACGAGCTCCTCTGCAGTAACTGCGATCGGAGTTTTCACTTCTTCCGCCTCCGCCCCATTCCCATCCCGGCTGCGTCTCCGAGGGCCCCTGGTTCTGCCCCTCTTGCTCCTCTGCCGATAAGAAATCCAAAAGTGAGTCTGCTCTCGGCCCCTTTTTTTTCTTCTTCTAGTTTTTCTTCTCTACTGAACGGATCTAAGATTTTGATTGCAGGGTTCCCTCTGATCCAGGCGAAGATTTGTTCCGTTGGTCGCCGGCGGAATTGGAGGGTTACCTCTGATCCAGACAAAGATTTGTTCTGGTGGTCGCCGGCTGAATTGGAGGCTACATTTGCAGGAAGAGGAAAAATAGGAGTCCCGGGTTGGTGATATCGAAGAAGAAGCGACTACCCAAACAGGCGGCCGGAGCAGACGCACGGCGTTGGCCGCCGCAGGCCCCGTGTTCCGAGATCCCGCCAATTGCGTTCGCCACGAGAAAGGAGGGACGCAGGTAAAGATTTCACCTCCGGATCCCATCTTCTCGAATGATTTCTCCTTCTCATTTCCCATTCATTTCCGATCTCGCGCATGTTTCCATCAAACGGGGGCGGTGCTCAAAGAGGACAAACGAAGCATTGGACCTGTTCGCTGCAGAATGGAGAGGCGAGAACGCCCTCCCTCCCTCCAATGGTGGTCTGCCATCCTCTCGAAGCATCTGCATCGTTCCCTACCCTTCATGCTCTCCACCAAACGCCACCAAAAAAACCCCAGTGCAACATGAACCCAGCCTCACAGTGGAGGCAGACAGATCCATGGAGGACTTCACCATCGTGACATAATACGCCGGCGATGTCGACTACCTCACGACGGCGACAGCATGATGACACTGCACTTTGGCGAAGGGGTCCCCTCAATGTGCCTCTTCATATGCACCGAGGAAGGCGTCAATGGCGTCAACGGCCGCATCAAGGTGGTGAGTCCAATCGCATTGACTCACTTCCTCCTCAAGCATACAAGCAAAACTCAATTCAACCATATTTTAGTAACCCTAAACCTTGCTAAATAAATTTAATTTAATTTTTATCACTTAAAAGATTTTGTTTTTAAGCATATGTAGTGCTATATGGATGTCACCCAGATCAATTTTAAATTATCCTATAATAAATTAGGCTGTTGGTGAGGTAGTAATCACATAGTGTTAACATTTGTTTGGTAGCATCGCCTACATAAATATAATATTCAATGGGATCAAATTAGCTGGAACTGAATACTACTTAATGGGATCAAATTAGCTAAAACTTATTTTTTTTGGTTCCTTTTTCGACGGAAAGGTTGGCGCTTTGCACGGTTAATTATATTCTGCTGATGCAACGTGGTCTCATCAACGCGCTCCACTCGTTCGGGGTGCGGTGTCTCCGCAATTTGTTTTTAATATTTATTCGCTTATTGCCGCCGCCTCTTTTATTTTTCTTGGACCGTCTTTTGATTCACCCTCTCGTCCTTCGAGGAGACACAAATTGGCTCACGCAAACGACGACCAGCGACGCCCCGAGGGAAAGAAGTGCGTAGAGGAGGAGGAGCCGTGCGAGTTCTGGTTTCGACATGGTGCGTCCATCGGCGGTGTTGAATCCTTCTGCCTGCGGCGAAGTCGCCTCCTCTTCTGCCGCCGCCGCCGCCGCCTTCTTACCGTTTCGTCCACTCTCCTTCAGGGTCTCTCTCTCTCTCTCTCTTTCGTTGGTACTTTGGTTTTGGGGAGGCGGCGTTGCTGGGTTCTGATTTCATGCGATTGATCTCTGTTTTCATGGCAGGATACCGGATTCCGAGGAACCAGGATTTCGGTCGGCACGCGTGGATTCCCCCTGCGGAGGGGTTCATCTTGTGGGTTGATTTCCAGATCTAGAAGGTCGACTGGTGAGCTGCTTGATGGTTTTAGTCTTGTTGTCCTGGAGGATTGTTTATTATTATTGTTATTATTTGCTTCGATTATGAATGATTGCTGCCTTGAGATTTGTCGACCTTGCCCTTTGATTTGCGTCGATGAAGAATGGGTTTTTCTATACCAGGGTAAGCATTTATTTGGTGAAATTGTTCTTGCTATCCTTGATGTTCCTAACTTATGCGAATGGTTACGAAAAAAATTTGTTGAAAACATCATGATGTGTGTACTTGATCGAAAAGGAATTTTATAAAGCTGAAGCTGATATGCAGATTAAAGTTAATGTTGTGTGTACGGGTATGCTATATCAAGTAAGCCTCTGAATTTAGCATATATTATGTGTTTTCTACTTGTCAGAAGGAGAGTGCATTTGAGAAATACATGTGCGGGACATGTTACCAACAGCGTAACTATACTCCAAATCTAGTTGATGCTTGTAAGCCATCAATAATCTGTGATAAGAAGACTATGCAACTAAAAAAAAGCATATTCAGCTACTATCTGAGTCGCAAACAAAAGTGAACATTGCTCTTTAGCTAATATCAGGAGAAATCTAAATGAATACAAGTGAGTAAGCACAAGTTGGAAAATGAGAAGGCAAGGAAGAGGTTAGTCTGCAAAGGCAGAGATGAAAGTGAATTTTGTTCTTTTCCTCTAAATTTGAAGCCATATAACGAAGTCCATAGGCACCTGGTAAAACTCATACCACAGTCTCACAGACCTTGAAGTCGCACCACTCTTTTATAAGTTTTCTGTGAAGGAATATCAGCACTATCTATTGTTCCATCTGTTATATTGTTGACACATTTTTAATGTTTTCCTCAACGCACTGTTGCAGATTGCTTCTGTTTTTATCCCTCTTGTTTAGTCAATCTTTTGAACTAAATTATTCTTCTTTTCCTACAGTGGTTAAATCAGTTGCTACTTCAAATCCATTAGTAGAGTTGCCCCTGACTGCTGAAAATGTTGAGTCAGTATTGGATGAAGTTCGGCCTTATCTTATTGCTGATGGAGGAAATGTAGCACTTCATGAGATAGATGGAAACATTGTAAGACTAAAACTACAAGGAGCATGTGGGTCTTGTCCAAGTTCTGTAACAACGATGAAAATGGGCATTGAACGCCGATTAATGGAAAAAATTCCAGAAATTGTTGCAGTTGAACCGATTGTTGACGAGGAGACAGGGCTTCCTCTAAATGAAGAAAATATTGAGAAGGTTAGCATATTAATGCCCAGTCAGGCTTTGGCTATTCTTTTTATAATTTTAAAAACTGACTCTCTATTGTTCTGTCATGTCTGGCTTGTGGCTGTTGAAGTCCTTTCCATTAGTTATTTTCTTTCGGAAGACTTTTAAAATTCTAAATTGGTGGAGCAAGAGGTTAATGGAAACTTTTCAAATCAACTTTCTAACAGAAATATATTTTATTCAATAAGGGTCCTACAAAATGTCATGATCTAACGGAAAAAAATGAAGTTAGATGCAGTCCCAAATACATTTCCTCTGCATGCAACCTCGATATCAGCAAAGTGATCAAAGTTTTTCTCTTCATCTGTATTTCAATGGTCTTCTATGAGCTGCCTTTGGTAGTGTCCATTTTAGCATCCATGTGGCGTTTTTATCAGTATATCACTTGAACATTGCTGGATTCAACCGTAAAGCTTCTTAGACAAATATAAACTGTAGACATAACTGATTGATATAGTTGGTCTAGCTTGAAATGTTCATCTTTTAGAGAATGACCCGTAATTTGTCTGTTTCAGTGTTACCATTAACGGGATCATATACAAATTGATAGTTTTGGGCTAATCTTTGATTGCAACAGCCTTTGAAGCAAGATTATTTTTTTGACTTTTTATATCTCAAGCATTCCATAAATCATGACAACACCGGAACCTGTGAGCAGCAAAATCGACATAGATGCATCCTTGGTTTCTCTGAAGGCTAGCTATATGACGTAAAGGTGGTATTTGAGTGAGTCCTATTCGCTGTGTCTTGTTCAGGAGGGATGAGAACTTCAAATTTCATTCCTTCGGGTTCCCAATTCCCCCACCTGTGATGACTCAAGTTTCTACCTATCACTATCAGTTTAGATTTTTATTCATCTGAAAAACTGAAAAGGAGGGTGTGTATTCATTATTAAGATAAATTTTAGAAACTCGCACTGCTGGAACATCTGAAATCCTACCTTGTCTTATAGAGGCCATAGATTAGGAGTTTGATTTTGCATTGCCTACAGAGTTTCGTTCACCATTACTCTGTTTTACAACACCTAATCTATAACACCTAGCGTACTGGATATAACCTGTTTGTTTCTGTGATCACATCATGCAAACGATGAAAATTAACTCTGATTCCTTGGCCCTATTCTAGGTACTTGATGAGATAAGACCATACCTTGCTGGAACTGGTGGGGGTGAGCTTGAGCTTGTCAAGATTGAGGAGCCCATCGTGAAGATTCGACTAACAGGCCAAGCTGCTGGTGTCATGACTGTTCGCGTGGCAGTAACTCAGAAGCTGCGAGAGAAGATACCCGCCATTGCTGCCGTCCAGCTTCTGTCCTAAGGGTATATTGGTAAAGGTCGAAATGCATTCTTACTCCAATTTTTAAGTATAAATTACACATAAAAATTAGGATGAAATATGGAGTCGATCCTATATACTTTGTACCAAATATATCATAAGGTATTACTACCTTCAGACAGGTTTATTTTGTTTCCACTGTGATCGATGTAACCGAAACATCATATAGCAAATAACTTTGCTTGTCGAGGAAAATTGAACATTGGTAAATCATCTAAAGGGTCATGGCGTCGTGGCCTACAGCTCAATTGTAGAAGCTATTTTGGCAGATAGCTGATCCCAAATAGTTTTGCTGTAATCATACAGCTCAATAATTATTGTTGTAATCAATATTTCTGATCTGGTGGAGTTAGCTGTTGGTGTATTTGGCAAACTAGTTTCTCTGTCAATTGATTTATTTCTTTTGTCGCTGACTGTGCTGTTTACTGTGGACAATTTCACACTGCAAGGGAAGATATCTACAAATAGCTCCCAAGTGCATGCGTACTTTTGTGCTTCTTCTCTAGATTACCTCATTAGGGACAGAGGTATCAGTGATTACCTTTGTGCTCACTTCTTCAGTTAGTAATATTATAATTTGGATAATGTTATAGTAAAATTTAATGGTGCAAGGCAATAGGAATCATGGGAATAACCTGCCTCTATAAATCCTGTAACAAATGGTGTATAAAAACCAGAACATTAAAATTTAGATTATTTGGGTCAATTCCCATTTAAATTATTTGGGTCAATGCCTGTTGTGAGGTGGCAAATGGCAAATGGCAAATGGCAAATGACCTCATAAGTTGCACCGAAGAAGCGAAGTTTCCTACAAGATTGGAAGAAGGGAAAGGAAACGTGCCCGTATGCAATTCGAATTCCACGATCAGCTGCGCGTTTCACCTTGCAGCCGATCCCACCAGTAAGTCCCTCACGTCTCCAAAGCGGAGCGTCCGCATAGGAGATGAGAATGAGGTAAGACAAATCCACCGTCCGATGAGAAGTAGACGGAGCGGATGCGTGGATCGCTTGATAACTTCTATGCGTCGCGGACGGTGATGGCAACGGCGTCTTCGGCTTCGAAACCCGTCCAGGTTCCATTAGCGGCGCCTTCTTCTACTCGCCTATCGCCGGTGCTTCCTCTTCTCTTATTCCTTCTCCTCCCTCTTCCCCTTTTCAATTTCTCCATTGATGGAAGCTCTCCATCTCTCCGCACCGCTCTGCCGCTGCCGTCGCTCCACCTCTCGTTGTTGTTCTTGTTGCTGCTGTTGCTCCAATCTGTAGCTCGTCGTTGGTGTTTGATCCGAGCTCTTTGATTCGAAATATTGTACATGGATCTCACCCACCCTCAATCGAGCCTGTCCCTAGGGTTTCAGGCCGCTCCAGCCCCTCCCCCTCCTGTGCCGCCCCCGCGCGCCCCGATCGCCGACGATTCGATCTCCCTCCAACTCGATCCTGGCCCGCGCGACCTGTCGCAGAGCCCTCGGCCAATCCCCTTGCAGCTCCTCGACCAGCAGCCGGAGAACGCCCGTGAGGCTTCCGTGGGGGTCAACGATGGGGATGAGTCCGAGGAGGAGCAGAAGGACGAGGAGTTCAGGATTTTGGGGTACTCGATGTGCATCAAAAGGCAGAGGAGAGGGGAGTCGTCCTCTTCTTGCTCGTCGTCGTCTGTGCTCCCACCAAAGAGGTCCAGGGTGGAACCCGATCTTGAGGCACGGAGAGTCGCAGTCCGGGCCTGGGGGAATCAGCCCTTGTCTGCGGCCGATCCTGATGTCTTTGAGATCATGGAGAAGGAGAAGCAGCGGCAGGTTCTGGGGATTGAGCTCATCGCGTCGGAGAACTTTGTGTGCCGGGGTGTGCTCGATGCTCTTGGCAGCCATTTGACTAACAAGTACTCCGAGGGGTTTCCGGGTTCGCGGTACTACGGTGGGAACCAATACATCGACCAGATTGAGCGGTTGTGCCACGACCGTGCTCTTGCAGCGTTCAACCTCGATCCCGAGTGCTGGGGCGTCAACGTCCAGCCTTACTCATGTACCTCGGCAAACTTTGCTGTCTACACAGGGCTATTGCTCCCCAAGGATCGAATTATGGGACTGGATTCACCTTCAGGTGGGCATGTTAGTCATGGGTACTACACGCCCAATGGGAAGAAGATATCAGGGGCTTCCATATTCTTCGAGAGTTTGTCGTATAAGGTGAATCCACTTACAGGCTATATTGATTATGATAAGCTTGAGGAGAAGGCCGTGGATTATCGCCCAAAGATTCTGATATGTGGGGGAAGTTCGTATCCTCGAGAGTGGGATTATGCTCGATTTAGGCAGATTGCAGATAAATGTGGGGCAGTATTGATGTGTGATATGGCTCATATCAGTGGTCTTGTGGCTGCTAAGGTTTGAAAGTCTCTCCTTTATTTGTCTGAATTGCTTCTTTTAAACTATGAGATACCAAGTAACTTTTAGATCACATTCAATGCATGCATGAATTTAGTTATACACTTACAAGTGGCCAGCTAAGGCTAGGCAGGCTAAACTATATTGGTACGGTCAAAATAGTATTTCTTAGACTGTCCATTTTTGCTAACTGATGATTTTTTTCTCCTGAAGTTCATACAACACACCCTAACATGCTATAGCATTTTTAAGCTTGCCTGGTTTTAATTCTTTTGAGAATTTATAAGTAGCTTCCCAATAGTGGTATAAATTCAACTGAATGTACCTCTGAGTTTTGTTGATTTTTTTTCACTTGTGCAGTATGCAATATCTGGACTAGTATTTATTACATATTTTGCATAAGGTATAAGTTTGTGCAGTTTTTTAATTTTCACTTTAGTCCACTCATTCTAGGCCTCACTGTTTGCAGGAATGCCTGAGCCCCTTTGATTATTGTGATGTTGTTACTTCAACTACTCATAAGAGCCTTCGAGGTCCTAGGGGTGGTATAATATTTTTCAAGAAAGGAAAGAAACCAAAAAGGCATGGTTTTTTTTCAGGTCAAACAGATGAGAATGATAGATATGATTTTGAGGAGAGGATAAACTTTGCCGTTTTTCCATCTCTTCAAGGGGGTCCTCATAATAATCATATAGCTGCTTTAGCTATAGCTCTAAAACAAGTTGCAATGCCTGAATATAAAACATATATTCAACAGGTCAAGAGAAATGCTCAAGCATTGGCATCTGCCTTGCTGAGAAGAAATTGCAGACTTGTTACTGGGGGCACAGACAACCATTTGTTGCTCTGGGATCTCAGAACCTTGGGTTTAACAGGTACTCTGGAAAATTACTCTTTTAACATTCCTTGGGCATGAACAAATTTTCTCTTAGATTAGGAATCTTTTAAAGAATATGCATGTCCATACAATGTCCTGATGATTGATATATTTTATTTTAAGGCAAGGAATCTTTTATTTATATATTGCACAACTAGTAGATGAATCACATATTCAAGTTCAAGTGCAACTTATTTTTTAAAGTCACCATTAACTTTTTTTTTAATCACAATTTTCTATTTCCCCAGCTTTCTTATTATGAGTTTAGGTGATCGTGTTCCACTTTGTGTGCTACTTAAAGTACAACTACTAGTGTAGTGAAGTGTCTTTTGTCGTTAAGTCTTCTAATGGTAGCATGTGCGAACTCCATAGTTTGAAGATGACAAAAAGAATTCGAGTAACAAAGTGTATCCAGAAACATCAATAGAACATTGATTAGTGAGTAAAAGATCATTATACAAGCATAAATGCCATTGTACTGATGTTTACATCTGCAACAGCTTCATAAACTTAATAGGATACACTTCTAAGAGGTTTTCTTACTGGAGTCATGTTTCATGCTGAAACAGGCAAGACATTTGATAAAGTCTGCGAAGCATGCCATATTTCTATAAATAAAACCCCAATATTCGGTGACAACGGCGCGATCTCTCCTGGAGGAGTCAGAATCGGTAAACTGCTGTATGCCTTTCGTTGGTTTGTCATGTCAACATGCAAGCTTTGGATATCAAAGGGGAGTTTAACCACCTGCGCGTTGCTTTTGCATATTTAGGGACTCCTGCCATGACCACAAGAGGCTGTTTAGAGGCGGACTTTGAAACGATTGCTGAATTCCTCCTGAGGGCTGCACATATTGCAAGTAGTATACAGAAGGAACACGGGAAGATACAGAGCGAGTTTCTCAAGGGCCTTGAAAACAGTAGGGATGTCATTGAGCTTCGCAGTCGAGTGGAATCCTTTGCTTCCCAGTTTGCGATGCCAGGATATGACGTCGTTTGAGAGAACCTGCAGGTGTCCACCTACCTCTTATTGTACAAATCAGGATAAGATTATTTGAATTGGTTTGAGCAAATTTTGTTTCGTCAACTTCAATAAATGTTCTATTGTTTGTGTTGCGCTATTCATACAACCAAAGGTTTGCTTTCAAGCAAATTCACAAGGGGTAGGTGGATAAGAGTTAAATACTCCGTCACTTCTGCACCCTTCATCTTTTATTGGTGTTTCCTTAGGATCTTTAATTGTTGATGCTATATATATAAATTCATCTTATGGCTTTCACAGAAATCCGCGGATGGTCCCTCGTACTTTGCAACAGAAAGAGGACGTGTTGGATTGGATGTAGGGCATATCAAAACCTACAAGTTGATTGATTATTCTGACAGTGACAGCTCATTACAATTTACTATTTAATATCTCTCTTTATTTTTGTGTGTGTATATATATTATCACAATTCACAAGTAGCTGCATTGAGGTCATGGGTGACGTAAACATATCCAAATAATGCACAGCTTAGCTGGTACACAAGACGCACACATCGTATCTTATCTCAGCAGGGGTATAATTAAATTAGTCATTATCTGTTTTAAAAACTTGCCCATATTCGTTGGCTACCATCAAAGCTTTAGACCTACACGCCGTTTCTTTCATACATCGTTTTTGCCTCTAGTTATCTTATTTTATCTTCAAAGAAACAAAGGCATGCCCCGCATTAACAGGATGTGTGTATATATATAGTATTTTTAGGGAAAAAAAGTATATAGAAGCAAAAAGGTTTGTGCTGAGAAAATTCTCCTAAACCTCGGATAAACCGTTTCAAGGCTTTAACTTGGACAGGATCGCACCGGTTTGGGCCACGGTAGAGTTCAAAATTGAGTTTAAATGGGATCAGAAAAAATGAGCTTATAATAGGCCGGAAGTGACCCTAATTGAACTTTGGGCCGGTGTTTAAGTTAATATGAACTGAAAAAACTTAATAAAGAATGTTGCAGTTAAAGAAACACAATGAGTCCTTGTGGCCTAATGGATAAGGCGTCTGACTTTTAATCAGGCGATTGTGGGTTTAGTTTAGCATGTTCGAGTCTCACCTGGCGTGTTTCAACCATTTAACATAATTCACGACTATGGGTTTAGTTTAGCATGTTCGAGTCCTACTGTGTTTAGCAGGTTGTTCACGAGCCATTAAATTGTCACCTTCATTCATTGGTCGATTAAAGACTTCCATTGCATGGTTGTGTCGGAGTGGTTATCGAGCATGATTAGAAATTTTGTGGGCTTTGCCCGCGTAGGTTCGAATCCTATCAACAACGTTGCTTTTAGTGAAACACTCATTTTGATATCCTCCGATTAACATGTCATCCTTCGTTCCATAGTTGATTAAAAACTTTTATTACACTTTAATCCTTAACTATAGTATGAAGTGGTTGTGCCGGAGTGGTTATCGGGCATGACTAGAAATCATGTGGGCTTTGCTCGCGTAAGTTCGAATCCTACCAACCACGTTGCTTTTATTGAAACACTCATTTTGATCTCCTCTAATTAACATGTCATCCTTCGTTTTATGGTCGATTAAAAACTTTCATTGCACTTTAATCCTTAATTATAGTATGTAGTTGTTGTGTCGGAGTGGTTATCGGGAATGACTAGAAATTATGTGGGCTTTGCCTGCGTAGGTTCGAATCCTACCAACCACGTTGCTTTTAGTGAAACACTCATTTTGATCTCCTTCGATTAACATGCCATCCTTCGTTCCATAGTCGACTAAAGACTTCCATTGCACTTTAATCCTTAATTATTATATTAAGGTTCCATAGTCGACTAAAGACTTCCATTGCACTTTAATCCTTAATTATTATATTAAGTGGTTGTGTCGGAGTGGTTATCAGGCATGACTAGAAATCATGTGGGCTTTGCTTGTGTAGGTTCGAATCTTATCAATCACGTTATTTTTAATGAAACACTCATTTTGATCTCCTCTCATTAACATGTCATCCTTCGTTCCATAGTCGATTAAAGACTTCCATTGCACTTTAATCCTTAACTATAGTATGAAGTGGTTGTGTTGGAGTGGTTATCGGGCATGATTAGAAATTATGTGGGGTTTGCTCGTGTAGGTTCGAATCCTACCAACAACACTCTTTTTAGTGAAACAATCATTTTGATATCCTCTCATTAACATGTCATCCTTCGTTCCATTGTCAATTAAAGACTTCCATTTCACTTTAATCCTTAACTATAGTATGAAGTGGTTGTGCCGGAGTGGTTATCGGGCATGACTAGAAATCATGTGGGCTTTGCCCGCGTAGGTTCGAATCCTACCAACCACGTTGTTTTTAGTGAAATACTCATTTTGATCTCCTCTAATTAACATGTTATCCTTCGTTCTATGGTCGATTAAAGACTTCCATTGCACATTAATCCTAAACAAAAACATAAAGTGGTTGTGCCGGAGTGGTTATCGAGCATGACTAGAAATCATGTGGGCTTTGCCCGCGTAGGTTCAAATCTTACTACGTTGCTTTTAGTGAAACACTCATTTTGATCTCCTCTCATTAACATGTCATCCTTCGTTCCATAGACTTCCATTGCACTTTAATCCTTAACTATAGTATGAAACACTCATTTTGATCTCATCCGATTAACATGTCATTCTTCGTTCCTTTCCATTGTCAATTAAAGACTTTTATTACACTTTAATCCTACCAACCAAGCTGCTTTTAGTGAAACACTCATTTTGATCTCCTCCGATTAACATGTCATCCTTCGTTCCATGGTCGATTAAAGACTTCCATTGCACATTAATCATAAACAATAGTATAAAGTGGTTGTGCCGGAGTGGTTATTGGGCATGACTAGAAATCATGTGGCCTTTGCCCACGTAGTTTTGAATCCTATCAACCACGTTACTTTTAGTGAAACACTCATTTTGATCTCCTCCAATTAACATGTTATCCTTCGTTCCATGGTCGATTAAAGACTTCAATTGGACGATCTCCTCCGATTAACATGTTATCCTTCGTTCCATGGTGGATTAAACACTTCTATTGCACTTTAATCCTTAATTATAGTATGAAGTGGTTGTGCCGGAGTGGTTATCTGGCTGTGGGCTTTGCCCGCGTAGTTTTGAATCCAACCAACCACGCTGCTGTTAGTGAAATACTCATTTTGATCTCCTTCGATTAACATGTCATCCTTCGTTCCAAGGTCGACTAAAGACTTCCATTGCACATTAATCCTAAACAATAATATAAAGTGGTTGTGCAGGAGTGGTTATCGGGCATAACTAGAAATCATGTGAGTTTTGCCAGTGTAGGTTCGAATCCTACCAACTACGTTGCTTTTAGTGACTCTAATTAACATGTTATCCTTCGTTTCATGGTGGATTAAACACTTCCATTGCACTTTAATCCTTAATTATAGTATATAGTGGTTGTGCCAGAGTGGTTATCGGGCATGATTAGAAATCATGTGGGTTTTGCCCGCGTAGGTTCGAATCCTACCAACCACGTTGCTTTTAGTGAAACACACATTTTGATCTCCTCTAATTAACATGTTATCCTTCGTATCATGGTCGATTAAAAACTTTCATTGCACTTTAATCCTTAACTATAGTATGAAGTGGTTGTGTTAGAGTGGTTAATGAGCATGACTAGAAATCATGTGGGTTTTGCTCACGTAGGTTCGAATCCTACCAACCACGCTGCTTTTAGTAAAACACTTATTTTGATCTCCTTCGATTAACATGTCATCATTCATTCCATAATCGATTAAAAACTTCCATTTCACGTTGTGCCGGATTGGTTATCGGGCATGACTAGAAATCATGTTGGTTTTGCCCACATAGGTTCGAATCCTACCAGCCACGTTGCTTTTAGTGAAATAATCATTTTGATCTCTTCTCATTAACATATCAACCTTCGTTCCATTGTTAATTAAATACTTCAATTGCACTTTAATCCTTAACTATAGTATAAAGTGGTTGTGTTGGAGTGGTTATCGGGCATGACTAGAAATCCTGTGGGCTTTGCCTGCATAGGTTTGAATCCTACCAGGCACGTTGCTTTTATTGAAACACTCATTTTGATCTCTTCTAATTAACATGTTATCCTTCGTTCAATGGTGGATTAAAAACTTTCATTGCACTTTAATCCTTAATTATAGTATGTAGTGGTTGTGCCGGAGTGGTTATCGGGAATGACTAGAAATCATGTGGGCTTTGCCCGCGTAGGTTCGAATCTTACCAACTTCGTTCCATTGTGGATTAAAAACTTTAATTGCACTTTAATCCTTAAATATAGTATGAAGTCGTTGTACCAGAGTGGTTATTGGGCATGACTAGAAGCTTTTAGTGAAACACTCAGTTAATTAAAGACTTCGATTGCACTTTAATCCTTAACTATAGTATGAAGTGGTTGTGCCAGAGTGGTTATCGGGCATGACTAGAAATCATGTGGGCTTTGCCCGCGTAGGTTCGAATCCTACCAATCACGCTGCTTTTAGTGAAACACTTATTTTGATCTCCTCCGATTAACATGTAATCCTTCGTTCCATAATCGAGTAAAGACTTTGCACATTAATACTAAATAATAATATAAAGTGGTTGTGCTAGAGTGGTTATCGGGCATGACTAGAAATCATGTGGGCTTAGCCCGCATAAGTTCGAATCCTGCCAACCACGTTGATTTTTTGATCTCGATTAACATGTCATCCTTCGTTCCATAGTCGATTAAAGACTTCCATTGCACAGTAATTATAAACAATAGTATAAAGTGGTTGTGCCGGATTGGTTATTTGGCATCATTAGAAATCATGCGTGCTTTGCTCGCGTAGGTTCGAATCCTACCAACCACGTTGCTTTTTATTTAGTGAAACACTCATTTTGATCTCATCCGATTAACATGTTATCATTCGTTCCATGATCGATTAAAGACTTCAATTGTACTTTAATCGCCGGCGGATCGAGTGAGGAGAAGAAGAGGGGGAACGGGATTAGGGCACGCGGTCGACTCCTCTTCCTTTTCTCGCCGACCGGTTCAAGTAGACCGATCAAATGGGTTCGGGTGGACCGGTCGACCAGGCCGGTTTGGTTAAACCGGCCGGTCAATTTTTTTTTTTTAATGAACGGGGGTTTACAGGTTCAGCTGGACCGGCCGGTTTGAAGAGCTCTGATCCGGTTTGAAGAACCGACGCGAGCGAGAAGAGCCGAGGGCTCTACCCCCTCGACGCCCTCTTCCTCGCCTTCTTCCTCGCCTCCCTCAACTGCAGCAGAGCACGCCGGCAGCCCCTCCGTTTCGACGCCGTTCATCGGCGGCCGCCTGTCTCCGTCGCCCGCCGCGCACCACTCCCTACAGAAAGGGGAGCTCGGCGACGCCTCCTCCCTCGCCTTCGCGACCAACCACAGCAGGGCAGTCACCCATCGAGTCACCGTCCGCCTCCCTCCCTTCCACCGTTCGTCGTCCTTTCCCCTCCGCCGTGACGAGAAGAGCTCGGTGGAGGTCGTCGTCCCTTCCTTTTCACTGCAATTTCCCTCTTCGTCCCCTGCAATCTTCCTCGTCGCGTCTGCTGCATCTGTTCGCCGTCCGCAGCAATCGTCCGCCCGTCGTTCCACGCGCAGATCGCCGACGCGCCGTTCGTGGCTGCTGGGGCTCGAGCTGCTCGCCCTCGCCGCAAGCTCGTGAGCTTGCGTTTGACCCCGATGCAACTGCAGCAGGCGATGATTTCGTCGTCGCTGCTCCAACCCGCAGCACGACTAAAGACTTCCATTTCACTTTATTCCTTAACTATAGTATGAAGTGGTTGTGCTGGAGTGGTTATCGGGCATGACTAGAAATCATGTGGGCTTTGCCCGCGTAGGTTCGAATCCTACCAACCACGTTGATTGTAGTGAAATAATCATTTTGATCTCTTCTCATTAACATGTCATTCTTCGTTCCATTGTTAATTAAATACTTCAATTGCACTTTAATCATTAACTATAGTATGAAGTGATTGTGCTGGAGTGGTTATCGGGCATGACTAGAAATCATGTGGGCTTTGCTCGTGTAGGTTCGAATCCTACCAACCACGCTTTTTAGTTAAACACTCATTTTGCTCTCCTCCGATTAAAATGTCATCCTTAATTCTATAGTCGATTAAAGACTTTTATTTCACATTAATCCTAAACAATAGTATAAAGTGGTTGTGCCGGAGTGGTTATCGGGCATGACTAGAAATCATGTGGGCTTTGCCCGCGTAGGTTCGAATCCTACCAACCACGCAAAGTTGCATAGGTTTTAATCCTACCAACCATACTATTTTTAATGAAAAACTCATTTGATTTTAATTCTTAATTACATTATGATGTGTTTGTGCTGGAGTGGTTATTGGGTATGACTAGAAATCGTACGACCTTTGCTAGGTTTGAATCCAACCAACTATGTTGCTTTTAGTGAAACTCATTTTGATCTCCTTCGAATCATACTAACTACGCGGCTTTTAATGTAACATTCATTTGATCTCCTCTAGTTACTATGTCATCCTTCGTTCCATGGTCAATTATGTGTTTGTGCTGGAGTGGTTATTGGGTATGACTAGAAATCGTATGACCTTTGCTAGGTTTGAATCCAACCAACTATGTTGTTTTTAGTGAAACTCATTTTGATCTCCTTCGAATCATACTAACTACGCGGCTTTTAATGTAACATTCATTTGATCTCCTCTAGTTACTATGTCATCCTTCGTTCCATGGTCAATTAAAGACTTCCATTGCACTTTAATCCTTAACTATAATATGAAGTGTTTATCGTACATGACTGAAAATCATGTGACCTTCAATTATAGAATGAAGTGGTTGCGCCAGAGTGATTATTCGGCATGACTAGAAATCATGTGGGCTTTGCCCGCGTAGGTTTGAATTCTATCAACTGCATTGCTTTTAATAAAACACGTATGTTACGTTGCTTTTAGTAAAACACGTAGGTTTGAATCCTATCAACCATGTTGCTTTTAGTGAAACACTAATTTTGATCTCCTTCGATTACTATGTGATCTTTTATTATTGGGCATGAGTAAAAATATCTAGGCAAAGTTGAAACACTCATTTTGATATTCTCTGATTCCTATATTATCCTTTGTTCATTGGTCGATTAAAGACTTCAATTACACGTTAATCCTTAACTATAAAATGAAGTAGTTGTGCCTAATGGTTATTGTGCATGATTAGAAATTATTTGAGCTTTGCCAGCGTAGATTCGAATCCTACTAATCATTTGTTCTATGGTCGATTAAATACTTCCATTGCACTTTAATCATTCACTAAAGTATGAAGTGACTTAGGTTTAAATTCTACCAACTACGTTGTTTTTATTGATACACTTATTTTGATCTCCTCCGATTACTATATCATCCTTTATTCCATGATAAATTAAAGACTTTTATTGCACTTTAATCTTCAATTATAGAATGAAGTGGTTGTGCCAGAGTCGTTATCCAGACCTCGTTATCCAGACCTCGCTTGAGCATGAACTTGGAAACAATTTGTCGCGCCTTCCGCTTGCAGAAATGCCTGCTCTTTTGATCCGCCAAAAGTAGCTGGGACTGGCTGCAGCAATGGATGAGCTCGAGGCGAGCGGCAGCTTCAAAATTAAATACGCCGGCAAAGTTGTTCTTCTCCACCGTAGTGGCCAACGCCATCTCCAAGAGGAAGAAGATCCTTTGCAGATACAAAAGACCAAGTCAACTGCAGAATCCATCTGAGCAAAAGATAAAGCAATGTAATAGATTAACAAAACTTGAGGAGAGGCACGATTAGGTACAACAGCCACCCTGCTGTCCCCAACAACATTGTTTGTCATTTGGAAAAGTATTGAACAACTGAAAAGAAAAAAAGAAAATCCACATCCCTAGCTAAAGAAGACTGTATCTGTTACTTTTACAAATCATACGCCAGCAGTTACAAGGGGCATGAAGCTAAATTAGAACAACCTGACAACTAGACCAAAAAAAAGAGCATCAGCATGGGTAGATTTCTGCAAATTTCTTATTTACAAGGGAAAAAAAATAATGCGAGCCGAAGAAATATGTTAAGAGCCATCAAAACCACTAAGCAACGCAATGAAAGACTGGGAGTAAGTCATCAGCAGCCTGAAGCCTTAGCAACGCAATGAAAGGCTGGGAGTAAGTCCTCCGCAGCCTGAAGCCTTACCAACTCAATGAAAGGCTGGAAGCAAGTCTTAAGCAGCCTGAAGCCACTAGAAATGCATGCTCTGTTGTATCTGATCACTCCACGGTCAAGAGTAAATTCTGCTCGATCTATTTCTACCATGTGCTGAGTGCGGATCCAGTGTTGCAAGAATTTGAGGCATTGACATACCCCCAGAAACAACAATCTCTGTATTTTAAACAATATTAAGCATGAGTGTGTGATCTCTGTATTTAAACAATATTAAGCTTGACCGTATAATCTCTGTATATAAACAAGATTAAGCTTGACTGTATAATATATTGCAGATATAACATCGGATAATAAAGCATGGTAGAGCATTACCGATTCCCTCACGAACAGAAAGATTTGGTCTAATGACATCATTTGAGTTGATCAGGAAAATGTCACCAATGTAGAGATGGTTGGTTGGAACATACACGCAGCAGAGTTCCTCCTCAGCAGAATAACTCTGTTAATATGAGAAGTGGCACAGGAAACATGAGATCATTGAGAAGCCACTTGCAAGAAGCTGACGCCCACATTTATATGGGTGCACATGTAAATTTATTGCTCCTACTATGGTTGAAGACAAGACATGCAGATTCATTCAATCAAAGGCCCACAAGGATAGCTAAAACCATATAAGATAACCAATATCAAATAGCACAGGTAAACCTGCAGGTAACAACATTTTAAGTGTTGGGGTCAAATTACTGAGTGCTTTTGTAAAAACATGATTGGTCATGAAAAATCATCTGCTTGATATATATATATATGAAATACATTGTGGGTTGAAAGAAGGCTTGAGTATGTATAGATTGTAGTCCTTGAGGAACAGTGAACATTAAGCATGCACAAGTAGTTTTTAGCCACAGATGCCACAACTAGAATGCAAAAACCAGTGAAGCAAAATTAATCAGTTGTAAGAATTAAAATGTGAGCCTACTATTTTATATTGTGTAAAACATCAGCAGGAGAAATACGTTGGGGTTTAGACCAGTGCATTAGGTGATGGAAATAAATATGAGTATGTAGCACAAAAGGATGCATGGGGTATCATGCAGCACATAACACCACCAAGAGTTGATGATTACTGAAAGGACCTGGAGAACAACAGTTGAAGTGATGAATCCAAATGCATATTCACCAACCCGCGGATGCCTAATAATTGCAACCTCCTTGAAGGCTTGCTTATTTTGATCTGTGTTTAGAGGGGAACAAAGGAAGAAAAATGAGTTGAATTAGATCCCAAGAATTCGCAAGTGGAAAGCATTTACCTGGTGACACAGCAGAACTAATTTGCTTTGAGGCATTGTAAATGTGACGAATAAATGGCATCCGCTTGATAAACCATTCACCAAGACTAAGGATAGATGCCCCAAGCCATGATGACATGAACACACCAACCAGGAAAATGAATGTGATGGAAGTCATGAAACCAAGTCCTGAGAAGTTAGATATTGAGTTGTTAATATACAATCACTAACAAAATAAAAGACCAACTAATAGAACCAACTGCAAACTCTTCTAAATATCTAATAATGTCTAGGGTACTATAAACATTTTTATGCATATAACCAGACATTTTTATCTAACATGTGAAACACATCTACCCACACATTAGATGAACACCCAGGTGGACACCTAAATACATGTTGTTTATAAGCACATAAAATCAAGCGCAATGTTTGTCATAAAGAACAAGAAAAAATAAAAAAATTCATTAAACAAGCCAAAGAAGAGAAGTGGAGTAAAACTAAAATCATGATCTACATAAAACAGATTTTTTCATATAAGCATGGACCTGGGGCGTGTCCCATAAATCAAGAATGGGCCTAAAAACATTCTTAGGGACAACAAAAAGTTAAAAAAAGAGAAAGGAAGATGAGAATTGTCTGTCCCTAAAAAAGAAAACAAATGGCTCAGTAGCTTGATGGGAACCGAGCAAGGCTACAAGTATTTAAACAGTGCTCCTCTTCTGTCCCGGTGACTTAATAATGGAGCATGAACCTTCAAGATTATTTTGTATAATCAACTTAATAGAAATAAAAAAATTTGCAACATAATTATCATATAATAGCTTCGATATACAACGAATTGTCTGGTCAATTAGGATCTAGTGTTTTCTTGAGCAGTTGAATTAATTATATTTTTCAAATGGGAATACCATGATGGGTATTAGTCAAAATTTCTTTTGCAGCTTCAGAAATGACAATAGGGAAAAAAAAAAGAGAAGTATGGACTGTCCAAAACAGATTAAGCCCTGATATTAAAAGGAAAAGTAAATAAATGTCTTGGCTTCAAAAGGAAACTAGAAAGGGAAAATTATCTATTGTAAAATAAAGGCATATGGCCATAAGCTTCCCAAAAAATTATCTATTGCACAATAAAGGGCCATGACCGTAAGCTTCCCAGACAATCAAGTTTCAGAAAAGAAGGTGCAAGAAGACACAAATATGAATTACATTTGCAAAGAAAAGAAATTAACCATAATCAAACATTATAAGGAAACTGCTTCACATAGAAGAAATCTAGTGCATTCATAGACTTTTGGAGCCAACAGAAATAGGGAGTATCAGATTAATGTACAGCATACCAAATACATTTATCCCAAGTTCAGTGTAGATTGGGGAAAAGAATCCATCAACAAAATGAATAAACCACCACGTAATGTAGAAGGTCACAGCGATTGGAAAGAGGATCACACTGCAAATACAGAAAAATGAATCAAAGGTCACTAGTTAATTAGAGTAAATTAGATACAAATGAAGTTCTCAATGACGTTAGGATTACTAACAAAGAAAACTCATGCTTTATCTATAGCAGGGATTACAAAAAATCAATATATATATATATATATATATCAGGGATTACAAAATGTGATGAGACAATTTGATTACGATTTATTTTCTCCCTAAAACCAGGCAACAAAGAAATACTGATAGTATCAATTGGAGTTGAAAATAAAGCTAAAAGACAATTGCATACTGGAACATAGTAGGCCAGTTGAAAATATTAAATCATAAAAAAACAACAGAGAATGTGCACCTATTAGGTTATAGAAAACACTTAGAAAGGTCCTTTGAACCAAATGGTTAAATGAATGTGAAAACTACCTTACTTACCCCAGTAAATCTTAAACTAAAAAAATGTTCATATTAGGAAGAATTATCCATTTTCACTATTGTGAACACCAAATGATCAATCAACAAGAAGAATACTCCAATCAAACCACACATTTAAGCATGAGAAGAATTCTGTCGATACATATATGATTCCTTTTAAATAATCAGTTATAGGTAAATTCTAGCATGGACTAAAAGAAAACTGCTTGCAATGAGGAGTTTTGATTTGACCATATTATGAGAAGCTTACCATCCTGTCATGAACTTTTTTGAAGCCCAACTACGGATAACTTTATAGAATGCCTGCTAGGAGAAATGAATTAAGTTACCGAGACCATTTGTTTGGAAAAACAGCATCGATGACAGTTGAGCAAAGACTTGCATCTAACATCACATAGCTTGAAAAAGTTTACAGACAACACGTAAGACATGAAAGAAAAATCCTGATATCCTGGTATGCATAAGGTAGCAAATAGTACAAAGACTCGGATAAATGCTTACATATGTCCGCACCATAATTCATTGGAAGTAAAGGTGTAAAGGAAAAACCGCTACTAAAGACATACATAGAGGACGCCAGCAAAGATCTAAAAAAAGGGGCACGGCTTCAAGCACACCCATCGACAAGATATTTCGATTTCAATTCTTCCATTAACCAGGTTCCTTGTCACAAACCGCTGTGCAAAGCCCCAAAGCCAAATAAAATTCTTATAACGGCATTTCCTAATTAGGCGAAAACATCGCAACACATAATTTGCCATAAATTGGTGTTTGTTTCAAGCAACCGAGCGAGTCATGAACATACACTAGCAGCGACAACCAAAAAATCAAACCAAGACCTAAATCAAACCATCGACGCCCAGATCCAGAAAACTATACAATCTCGCCAAATTCCACCAAACCAGAAGACAACAGTCAGGTGGAACGAAGAAAAGTAAAATGGGAAAAGCACGATCGAGATAGCAACAGACCAAATCAAAGAGAGAGAGGGAGGAAAAGAAAAAAAAAGAGTGAATCACCTCTTTACCAGAGTGTTGCGGATGTGGGGATGAAGCGGAGGAGGAGGCGGCCCTGGAATCTGAGTCGTCGTCGGCGACCGGCATGATGAACAGCTCCCGATCCCTCTCCCTACCACCCATCGGGCTCGTCGCTTTCTCGTCTACCATCGCCAGCTCGCTCTCCTTTTCTATTTCTCTCCCTCTCTCCGTCTCCGGCCGAGAAAGCGAAGGGGAAATTTGGAAACCGTTTACTTATCGAAGACCAAAACCCAGGCTCGTATCAAAGCATTCATCACAAGGAACCATCCCTTGAGCCCATATACCCAGCAACCCGTCGCAGGATCGGGCGGTCAGGATGAGCTGGTTTTATCCCTTGATTGGTGTACTTTCAGTGACGATGATTACTCGAATAGCTGCAAAGCTCTCAGCAGGGAGTCAAGCTGAGCCGTCGGATTTGGACTTCGATCCATCCGGATAAGATGAACAAAATCCCAAACGGAAATTATTTTTTCTGTTACAAATTTTTTACCTCTAAAATATATTTTTTATTTTTAATTATTAGAAGTAGGATGCTCCAGGTAGTACTCAAAGTACTAATGTAGGGCAGAATGATTAGGCCTAAAACTACTAAGGAGGTGCATAAGATGTGCTAGTAAAATACTTTTCAAAAAAAAGATGTGCTAGTAAAATATTTAAGTCTAGAACTGTAAAAATGTTGAATAATTCTCAGGTTAGTAAGATCAAACCTTCAGTATATTGGTTTGATAAGGAGTCTTTTTGAAGTAACAAGCTTGTAGATAGAAAATGTGATTGCATATTAAAATTTAATTATAATAAGATGTGCTAGTAAAACATTTAAGTCTAGAACTATAAAAATGTTGAATAATTTTTAGGTTAGTAAGATCAAACCTTAAGTATATCAGTTTGATAAGGAGTCTTTATGAAGTAACAAGCTTGCAGATGGAAAAGGTGATTGCATATTAAAATTTAATAATACTAAAAATAGATATTATACTCTCATGTAATTATGATAACAGTTAGAAGTAAGTAGAGTATTATTTATATTCTTATTATTCTTTTATCGTATAATTTCTGTATTTTTCTATCATCATACATGAGTACTTGTGATTACTAGTAACTCCTACTATATTATCTGTGTATAATTTTAAAAAAAAAAAATTATATATTTTTAAATTATTCAAGATTGATTTTATAATTATTATAAATCCCGATATTAAAATTAAAACTATTTTATATATTTGATAATAGTGTCGTATAAAGAATCATTTATATATATATATATATCATGAAATGATTTAATAAAATTATGAGGCTAACCATTAACCAAATATGGGCTAAGCGCAGCCATTGCGTTATATTTTCCCGAGAGAAAACATTAGGAAACCGTCTCCGTTACGTTACGCGTGACGCTATTTTTACCACGTTATTTACTTGCCGTGGAATTGGGCGCTATTTTTAGTTTTTAACGCGTTACGTTACGGTTTCGCCCGCTTCGATCTGTCTGTTACAGAAAGAAACAGGCCCCCGGTCGGCGTTAAGCCCATCGGTTCTCCGTTATCGTTTCCCTGGCGGCCAGTCCGTGGTACGATGGCGGTGGCGGAGGACGCAGGGGCGGTGGCGGTGGCGGCGGCGGTAGCAGCGGCATTCGCTAATAGCACCCGACGCAACCCTCGTGCCGAGAAGGCGAGGTAGGACGATGGCCATGGCGGAGCATGCGACCTCGAATGGAGCCGCGTCCCGGGAGGACATCTCGGTTCCGGTTGAGGTGGAGGAATCTGGCGAGACGGCGGCGGACGCTCCTCCTCCGGCTATAAAGGGAGATGCTTTCGTGGTCGTCGACTTGGGGTGCTGTGATGGGAGGGCCGACGACGGGGGAAGCGATAAGGACGCGGAGATGTGCCGGATCTGCCATATGAACACCTTTAGCGGGGAAGAGGGCTCGGAGATGGTCCAGTTGGGATGCGGGTGTAAAGCCGAGCTCGGCGGCGCCCATCGCTATTGCGCGGAGACGTGGTTTCGAGTCAAGGGCGACAGGTATTTTCTCCAGCTATTTTGATTCTTATTTAATCCGATCTCCCCGAGTCTTTGTTGGTGGTTTTGGAATGTGATCTATCCTGCTTCCCTGTTTGAAAATTTCTTGGTAGTGTGGATCTGATGGGGAGGAGAAAAGGTATCTCCTCCATATCTAGTGGTAAAGGTCTCTTTGTAGGGCAGCGGCTCCTTTTGGATCGTTTAAGCACTAGGTTTTGTTGTAATCAATGGAGCAAGTTGCTCGGGATTACTCTCGTACATTGTGCTTGCTTCATGATTAAAGGTTCTTTTTTGATGTTGTAGTTGTCCCAGAAAACAGGTCTCTGTTCAAACTTTTTATAGTCAAAATAATGGGAGTATATAACATCTAAACTTTGACTTGTGATCCAATTTCATCAAGGAAGAGACGTGCAAAAGGTAATATGAAAACTACAAACGAAATGCTCAGAGCTTTATATGGCATATCATAGCATAACTTTATCAACTTTTCCCTGTAAAATTAAATAGAAACCAATCTAATTGATTCTGAGTCCTTTTTTTTTCACCGCTGTCATGGCTCTTTATGCCTTGAAGTCAAGTCTATGTTTCAGTAAAATCCTAATTTTTACGCATATGGAGCTCTGTGAAAATCTTCATAAAAAAGTCTTGAGTTAAGATCGAGGATGGCTGAATATGATAACTGCTAAAAGATTCATATATAGTTTTTTATTATTTTAAGATTCATATCTAGTTGAGATGATTCTTTTTTACAATTTGAAATCAGTCACTGCAACTCATGGTAAAATTCTTTCTCCATATGCAACAAAACTGTGGTGCACCTAACTTCTTCCTCCTTTATTGTTAAAGGTTTGACAAAGTCCTAACTTCTCGAGAATGATGGGAGTAGAAAGTAAAAAAAAGGAAGAGGGGAGGTGGATGAGAAAGACGGGGTCAGTAGAATGTAGAGATAAATATAGTTACATAATGTGAAGGAGGATAAAAAAAGGACACAACTATCTGCTGATTGACTGTGGAAATTAATTCACTTCAGCTCTTGTTTGTATCATTGGATTATAATTAGTTATACTTTAGATTTATTGCATGACCTCTATGTTTTAGAAGATGTTGGATGATTTTCTTCTTCACACACCTTGCTGCTTTTTCTACATGAAAAAGTCCTAAAAAAAGCTCAGAATGAGATTAGTCCGCTTTTTCTCCTCTACTTAGATCCACTCCTTGTTCATAAAATCTTTGAAGTCTTCAAACTTCAAAGGAGATTGTTTGGATTTGATGCAAAACTATTTTTTCCAATTGATTTAGCACGATATAAAATTTTTTGAGACAAAATCTTGACGGTTGCTACTTCCCCTTGATTTGAGCTCTTCAATATTGATGGGTAGCATATGGCTGGGAGGAGGAGCCATTGTAGCCGTTGGCACCTCTTGTACTCTCTTGTTGAGCTGCCCAGACTAGTATCAGGAGGGTGGTTTGCATCCAAGATACCGCATTTGACAGTCCTGAGTCCATCAAGATCTTAACACTGAGCTTTATGGGTGGACACCATAATCTTGTCGGCGTTGTCGGAGGCAGCCTTCCCGTGGGTGCTACCGGAGATGAAACCTCCATTGATGACCATTTTCAGATGTTGTGGGTACTGTTTTAGAGTGAAGCTTCTTCATGAGCTAGGTCCAAGTGAAATCAAGACCAAGACAGTTGCAAATATCACCAGAGAATGCTGCCTTTTTTGGAGGTGGTGAAGAAGATAGAAGAGGGGGAGAAGGAGAAGAAAGGAGGGTTGAACCTTCAAAATGGATCTGAAAAAATTGATGGTATAGAAGCTACAAAAGATATGAAAGATGTTGACAGTAGAAAGAGGAGGTATACATATAATTTCTAGTGCATAGAGTGTCAATGCAGTTTTCCCATAATAAAAACTCTTGTGTGAACTTAGTTGTGGGTCTATTGCATACTGACCCAGTAAATACAGTTTCCTACTTTCTATGGAGGGCATCATCCTTCCTTACAGGGGGCCAAGAGAAACTGTGATAGGTGTGTCATGGATTTATACAGGTTATTTATCCAGAGTCAAAATTTTCTGGAGCCTTTTTGCTGATGGAAGAATGATCATGAAAAGATAAGAATGCTGCTTTGCAAGTGTTCCAGAATGTAGCAGCGTTTACTTCTTAACAAAAGAGATCCTTTCTCATCTTTCTTGTATCTATAATTATCTGCAACTCACTTTACAGTTATCTTACCTTGATATGAATCATTCTATGGTATTGTTTTGTGCAATGTACGTTCATTTAACCTGATACTGTCAAATTCAGAAGTTTGTCCTCCTGATTTGAATATCAGCTGGAAAGCTTGTTTCGTTTCTTTGTTTTAAATTCCTAAATATGTAGCTCGTATGATACTTTCAATGTGAATAAGGGTGCAAACTTGAACATAGACAGAACTATGCAGGATAACTTTTTCATTCATCTCAGTAAAACTTTCTCATTCATGCATCTGGAAAAAACTAAACGGAGTTTTTAATCTGTCCACAGATGCTGTGAAATTTGCGGTGCAACTGCGAAGAACATCACTGCTGAGGTGGAGGCGAGGCAAGCGGAGGGAGAGGACCATGGGGGAGAATTGGGCACTCAAAATGCCCGTGAGAATGGCGAGCGTGTCGTAGTTTGGTGGAGGAGTCAACCCTTCTGTAATTTCCTAATGGCTTCCATGATAGTAGCATTCATGCTTCTCTGGTTTTTCCGTGTAGATATCTTCTAAAGTTCAAATGCTTCCTCCACCTCGTACAAAAATTAAGCATAGGTTTATCATCATATCAAGACCGCTGATTTTTTTTTATACAGCTTTAGGAAATTGTGTATAGATAAGTTCCAAATACAAACAAGAAGCAGCTCTCACCTTACGGGATAATCTTTTACTTTTAGCAAACTGATTCGTGTGAGCAAATGATGCTTGAGAATCCCTATTTTATAGAGTTATATGTGTATTCTTTGTAGTTGTACTAAGTCCATGCACAGAGTTTTTTTGTCTGAAGTTGAACTGGGTCTTCCTTTTGTAGTTGTACTGATTCCATGCACCAGGTTTTTTTTGTCTGAACTTGAATTGGATCTTCGTTTTTAAATCTATATCTAGTCATATCTTTAACTTTCCTAATTAGTGTCAAAGGAAGCAAATTTCTAATTAATGTATAAAGGAAATAGCATTCCATGAATTAATAAACAACCTCCATTCCATTCATATTCTTCTTCTTCTTCTTCTTCTTTCTTTCTTTCCTTTTTTTTTTCCTTTTTGTTTCTTGGATCTTAGAAGAACACAGCTACGACCGAGTAATAGGGAATCGTGGACTTTTATTTTGAAAAAAATGAAAAAGAATTGCATTAACCCGTTGACTGTTGGAGGCGTGGGGAGGGAGAGGATGCGTTCATATGCTGGTGCTGCACAGCCTGCCACTGCTCCATTCATTTCATAAGCAAGTTCGACTGAGTAAATTAATATACAAGTTCCAACTCCACAAGTCATTGACCAAATTAAGAAATTTTATATATATATTAAGAATATTAAAATTTATATATATATATATATATATATAAATCATCGTGCTGGGTTCCAATAAAACCATATAATAATGAATTGGAATCAAGTATACTATAAATAATTATAGATAGGGAAATCAGTCATATTTGAAGGCTAAGAGACTAAACTTAGCACATAAGTCTCCAATTTTATTGCAGTGTATCTATAAGTCGATTTTAACTTACAAATAGAAAAAAAAATATTTACTAGTTTCCTACTTTTAGTTTAAAAATAAAATACTTCTGATGACTTTTAAGGAGGTGTGATTTCCATTTTTAATTTAAAAAATAGGTAGCTTAAGAGATTAAAGAGAGATTTTTACTGCTTTTCAATTATTTTTGGAACTAGCAAATAAGATGCCACACCTCTAAAGTTGAGCATGCATTCAAATAAGACCTCACTTGAACTAAGATGCATTACAAAGAATCAAAATTGAACCTAACATAGGCAAGACTCCAACTAATAAGACCAACACAAGATGTATCAATTTAATTGAGAGTCTCATAAACCTTGTAGGAATGCTAGTAGAAGATAACGACAGTGCTCACCATAAGCTTCGAGGGTTTTTAAAATAAGTAAAAAAAATTTTATAAATTTAACGAGATAAAGAGTACCTGAGAAAATAAACTGTAATAAAAGAGTAAAGCGAGTTGATCATAAAAGACTAGTATTATTAAAAGGTGTACTAAAATTTAAAACTAAGAACAATTAATTTAATTAACCCGTGAATTTCCAACCAAAAAGAAGAGAAAATTCAAATTAAATCAACTTAATTAATCGTCGGCAAGAATCAAAACCCTAATTTCCCTACTGCTAATTAATTTATATAGGCATCTGTATAGATGTGATCGCAGATGAAGGTGACACTTATAATAATTTTTTTACAAATAAATTAAATAATTAGAAAAGCATGGTTTTCCATTCATTAGACGACAAATGAAGGAGTGCAACTCTGCGCATGCATACACAATAACAGTTAATTAATTAGTATAACTGTAACCATTAACTTCACTTATCATATACACACATATATTGATTAGAAAGGCCATTAATTAAGCTTCTCATGAGATCGGAGTTTTGAATCAGAGCTTTCATTTTAAATCCTACAATTTAACCACCATGGACGACGCCGGCGGCGACGCCTGGGAGCCGAACGGGGGCGGCGCCGGGCGGTGGAACCAGCAGCTGAAGCCCGCCCACCCTTCTCCTCCTCCGCCTTCATCTTCTCCGAAGTGTGCCAAGAAGAGGTGACCACCGCTGAACTGCTACATATATATATATATAGCTGCTGATTGATTGATTGGTTGATTGATTGCTTCGGGGATTCGTCGCAGCCGGCGGTCGACGCAGAAGCGCGTGGTGTCGGTCCCCGTGGGCGACGGCGAGTGGTTCCGGGGGAAGGGCGGAAGCGGTGGTGGCGCCGGGGAGGCGTTTCCTCCGTCGGACTCGTGGCAATGGAGGAAGTACGGGCAGAAGCCGATCAAAGGCTCCCCTTATCCGAGGTTTGTTTCATTAATTTTGTTGAGGTGCAAGAAATAAATGAGGGGGTTTTGATTTCTTATGATCCATCGAGCGCTGGTTCTGGAAATTAATTCGAACCGGGCGGCGGCGGCGGTGGCCGCCGATCGATGCAGGGGTTATTACCGGTGCAGTAGCTGCAAGGGCTGCCCGGCGAGGAAGCAGGTGGAGCGCAGCCGCCTCGATCCCAACGTGCTCGTCGTCGCTTATTCTTTCGAGCACAACCACCCCTGGCCCCTCCGCAAGGCCTCCCGCCGGCAGCCTCCGCCGGCGGCGGCGGCGGTAGATCCTCCTCAGCCGCTGCTGGAATCCGCGGCCGTACCCGTCAAGGAGGAGAAGAAGCGTTACCCCGAGGAGGACGAGGAGGGGCTTCTGGCGGCCGACGATGGCAGCTTCCGATGGTTCTCCGACGTGGCCTCCCCCTGCTCCACCTCGGCCGGCTCCGACGAGCTGCTCTACGGCTCCGTCCTCCTGGGCGGCGCCGAGACCGCGGAGGGATCCGCGCGGGGGGAGGACAGGGAGGAGGCGGCGGCTGCGGCAGCGGAGAAGGATGAGGACGCGCTGTTCGCGGGGCTGGAGGAGCTGCCGGAGTACTCGGTGGTGCTCCGGCGTGGGCTGTCGGCGGCGTGGTGGATCGGGAACAACGGATGAATCGTGACCGTCGATTGGAGTGCGCCTTGCGGTGTGTGATATCTGACGCTTAGTATTTTTTTTCTTTTTAAATGGTTTTCCGGCGAGTTTGACTTGTTCGTTTGCTGAAGGAGAATAGAAAAAGGAAAAGTCAAAGGTTTGAGCTTTGTTTAATATTTCTTGGAATCAATCAATCAGTTTGCTTTTTTATGATCTTAACTGAGCTAAGAAATCTTTTTTTTTATAGATACATCACATGCATCACCCGAGCAATAATAAATTAGGACATGACATCACACCAACTTGATTTTTTATTAGTCAATCGTATTAATTTTCCTTTAAAAAGTAGATTGAAGTTTGGAAAGTAAGACAAGATCATCTTTAAGGATATAAAAAAAGCTCATGAATGAACTGGTCAGAAGAAAATATATGTTTATTGGGATTATTATACAATCAACGTCAAATTGTCCGCATGTCAAAATCAATCAATCTTCTCTGTGAAACTTCCACTAAAACACATATCAAGAACATTATTGACGGTTCTTGCCAAGGTTGAAAAAAATGCTTATCTCATCACATCTACCCTTTGCAAAGAGCATGAATGGATTTGATTTGATGAAGAGGTCAGGGATTAATGCGCACACGATTAAATAAAACAAAACAAAACAAAAACTGAGCATGGAAGGGGGATGATAATTCAAGAGCCCACCAAACGGACCTGATATTAATTCCCTAATCAATTGTATTGCCCCACCAATTATTGTGGTTTCAATCATGCATCAATGAAGAATCTAAGGCTGAATTCTCATCCCCACCTAGATTTATGATAAACTAAGATTCCAACTAAGTATGGTCTAACAAGTACAGCGATTCCTTCCCTCTCCTCTCCTCTCTTCTCAAATTTGACTTGATTTGATTCAGCTTTTATTAAAGCAATCAATTCAGCTACTAAAAGCCAAAATCTATTTCCAACCAATATTAATCCCAAGCCAAACAACCCTAAAGCCTTGTTCAGACTGGAGAAAACTGGAGGAGGGTTTTAGAGACCACTCTCATTTGTACTTAAAATGAGTACAGATCAGAATGATCTCTGAAATCATCATCGTATTAAAGAAGATGAAAAGGTAATTAAAAAAATATTCTTACCTCCCAAGTATGCGGAGGTCGAGAAGACTGGAACGAGAGACAGGACCTGCAAAATTTGACTGGAGCAGAATATATAATTTACATTTTTCCATCTTGGTCGCTTGCATGCACAGCTTTCTAAAATAATTAAGTTCCATAATGAAACAGAGAAAGAAAGAAACTACTAGTACAATAAATACATGTATGACGGCCTTTGGAACGCACAAGCCGTCTGGAATCTACTTTGGCGATCTCGTCTGGAGGCATCTTCCGCAGGAGACGAGGTTCGATAAGGAACACTTTCTGGTTGCACGAATTCTTAGCTTTAAGGGCTGCAATAAGTTTCAAGATAAGGAAGCATCATAATATGCAGCTGAACACGACGAAAGCAATTGGTGCTGTCATATGCATGATATATTTGTTGAAATTTTCAGTTCTATAGCATAAGCAGTAATAATCTGTGTTGAGACGCTAAGAAATTTTGCTTTGTAGATCAGAGAGTCAGTAGTTTCCCTGTCTAAATCTTTATTACCTTTGTTCTAGGTGTCCTAAAAGCTCTCCAGCGAAACACGGTTCTTGATCGAGGCTCCAATTTCCTGCAGCATTTAGGTAATCAGAAGAAACCCCGACGATTCTTTTGTAAGCAAAAGTCAAGAACTAAAGTGCAAAGTGCGCTTATATGCAAAATTTAAGATAAGATACGTGTCAAAGAGGAATCTCCAAAATCAGGGTTACTAATTCTGCTGGCTGTAAATCTTTTATTCAGTATACTATTAAAAACTGATATTAAATGATACTAGATTCAGAGATAAAATTGTTCAGTCAAAACTATTCATCATCAAATGTAAGCAAGCTTATTATCTGTTGCAACCATGAAATCTTGTAATCATCCAAAGCACTGTGTACCACAGAAATGAACCTAGTTCAGTTCATCTAGCCTTGTCGATTTTGATCAAGCTAGGAGCAAAGAGACTACCTTCCCAAATCCATCCTTAGCAAAGAATCACACCGAAAGATACAACCATCTCATCTATAGTTGTAAGATTATGAAAGTACATATAACATTTTTGTTTAACAATCTGTCTTTTGAAAAGTGTTTTACATCGATGTTGCATTAATAATCTGCACCAATGTAACTGTCGAACTCTTTTTAATGCAAGGCTCCAAGGAAATGATAGTATGATTTCATTCCATAAGCACAAAATTCATGTTTCTATGTCCTCATATTCGTTCCTTTTGGTTGTAAGTTAGTTTTACAGAGAAAAGCTACCAGCTACAGCATGCTTTTAAGAAAAATAGATAGCATTTGAATTTGAAAGCAGGAATATAAACTAAAAGTAGGTAAGTGATTCTACCGGACTCCAATTATTTCATATTAGATTATGAATGATGAACAATGCTGGCTACAGGTAAAAAGTGCTTTATCATTACTCACAGGTTCTCTTGTTCAAGCTTTTCTGCAATTGACATGGCTTTGCGCCTTGACCACCCACCTCTACTGGAACAACCTTCTACCTGTTGAATGACGTGTGCAAGGGACACCTTGCCTCTAACTAAGCATTTTCTTTGATTCTTCCCATTCTCCTTTTCTGAGAACGGAACCAAATTAGCATGGTCCTGCGAGGTTGATGCTTCTTCCCATGTACTCTGAGCTTTTTCCTTCGATTCCAGAATTTTATTTATTAGCTCATGCTCATGAGGTCTTGTTTCAATGATTTCATCTTCTGTCATGACATGGGGACCAGCACGCAGGCATCTAGCTTCACTGGAGCTAATCCTTCCAAGAACATTGTCCTCTATCTTCCCCGTAAGATCTTCAGGGCCTGAATAGATGGATTTTTGCTTCTTAATAGCCCGCTGCTTTCTTGTCAGAGCACTCTCAGAGCCAGATAAAATAGAGGCTTCCTGGTCATCTGATATAGCACTGGTCCTTGATTTGCATCTGATTTCAAGTATTACTGGGCATTGAAGTACATATTCAAATGCTTGTAAAATTTGCTCTCTGAAATTTTCAGCTCTAGATGTACTCATGCTTGAATTGAACATCAACTGAACAATAGGAGCTGCAGGAAAGGAACAATAATATTAATCATTTAATTTACAAATAGTTATACACAAAGTATACGCTCCTCTGGTTAGAGCGATAAGACTCTATATGAGAGGCACAGAAAATCCTTCGAAATAATTGAAGCAGCATTATCCTTTGATCATATGATGATGAATTCACAGAAACCCATCAAATTTCCTGGAAAACCAATATTTAACAACAGCCACACCTTATACACAAACTGAATATCCGCTACCAGTATTTCTAACTCAAATATTTAAAATGGAACCATGATTTGGCCACATACAGGCAGAGTAGATAGTTGTCCAAATGTTGGCAAATGATAAGAGACGCATTCATACATGGTAGTTCAACTTGAAAATATGGTGCTCTTTAAGTCATATATTAAGAAAAGGAAGCAAATTATTTGAAGAGAATGAAGATACCTAGATGCTTTGTTTTACTGTGGACGGATAGCATATATATGAGAGAAATCAAAAGTTTATTATTATTATTATTATTATTATTATATATGTGATGGATCTTATATTGTTAGATCAATCTGACCAGTTTAGCTACAGTGATCAGCTTTATAGATCATGTCTACTTTGATCAGGTTTGAATCACAAAGTTCTGATGAAGGGTGGCATAGTGAACTAGGTACAGGGAGGATCAACAAAGGAGGCTTACCCATTCAGCTATGAATAAAAAGGCATGGCCACCCAATCAAAAGCCATTCCCAACCAACCATACTACCAATACAATAAGAGAGCCATATCTTGTCTTCATTATTTGCACTGTAACAAATTTATATCTTACAACATAACATTATTTTTCCAATTTTTATTTTATCATTAATAACAATAAGGGTGCACAAAGCGTACACTCCTCTAGTTAGAACAATTGGGTTCTATACGGGAGGTTGTGGGTTCAAGAGCTACCAAGTTAAAAAAAAAACAATTGGTTTAACCAGTTAAACATTAAGTTTCATTCAGGAATTTTTTGCTTAGCATGACAATGTTCAAGTGTGAGCATGTTAATAATATTCGAGCAACCCTTTGCTTTGTTTTTTGGTATCACTAATACCAGTTGATATACTGAAAATGGTGGTTAACAACTTACCAGTGCCTAAGCTAACTGAAACTAAACTCCCTTCACGACACAGAAACTGTCTCAATGTATCTGATGGGATATGCTCCAGTACTGATCCCCATATCTTTTCAGTATTTTTGTGTCTCTTGCCAGAGTCATATATGTCAATTTCTTCAATAGCTTCACCAGACAATATAAAATTGTGAGAAAACTGTTCCCGCCCGTTGGCCACTGTGATGCAATTGCTTCCATCATCAGCATCACTACTCTTGATATGCCCCTGATCAACTCCTCTAGCAGAGCTCCTGTTTGCAAGTGCCACCTCACTCTGTTTGTTAGCAGAGTTCCTATGCATCTCTCTCGTGATAACAGCATTATGATTAAGACTTCTATCTCTGGATGAACTGGGTAGCACATATTGGTGCTCCGGAGCAAGTTGAAGAAGTGCAGCTGTTAGCCAGGTCAGTTTGTCATTTGAATCCCTCAATTGTTTTTCAGCCTCAGAGAGCTTCTTTAAAGCCTGGCGCAATCTCTCCATTTCTCCCTTTGACACTGAAACCATAAACACATTGTAATATAGTTGACAATTTGGGAGAAAACCAAGAAAATGATAACAAAAGCTGCCAAGTCAAGCAGAGTTCAAAAAATTTAGGTGTCCTCATAAGAAGCACAGCTAGATGAACATGTATTATGTATACAATTCAAATCCTTAACAAAGTTCTGTATGTGGAGGTTATCAATTGCATGTATAGGTGATAGAAGATGGAAAGATTGATGTGAAGAGTTCCATTACTCACAAGTTGGCTGATGAAAAAATTTCCAGTGTAGTCTTTCTTGTGTAAATACGTAACTTCCTGCAAGAATATCAGTTACCAAAGCTGCAAGTTGTGACATTAATGTGATGGGATCCACCCCAGTTTCAATAATCTCTCTTAAGTTCTTCACAGTGTTCACAGTGTCTGCAGACAATGCCAAATCAAGCAAATCCACCAGTTTCTCATCAGATACTAAGCCAACCTGGATAAAACATAAATGCCAATACATTCAGTGACTACATGATTCGATGTTTCCATTAGCCAATTGTTCCAAAGTCCAAACAATACTTATATTCTAGATTTACTGTAGTCCCATGCCCGTATTAGTTCCATAGGAAATTTTCAATATTCTTCCCAAGGTAAGGAAAAAAACATAATGGATGCAAGTTCCATAAATTCTATGATGTTTGAATGTGGCTATATTTCACGTAGAATGCAGGATAAAGATAGTGGAACTTCCGTTAACTGGCAAAAATATGAAAAAGGGGCCACAATCATATCTACAAGTAGCACCATAACCATCCACTTAATGTTGCATATATGAATCGGACATGGAACTCAAACATTTTGGGTAGTCTATAACATGAAACATGTTAAGTCAATATGTCTGCGTCTTGATCCACATTTTCCAAACATTGCAAATAGACCAGAATCATAAACTGATCAAGTTTACAATTCTGGCTTCCTATGCTGTGAACATAAGAATGAGAATGTGATATTTTCTTTGCATATACCTTAAGATCACAGAGAATGAAATTCCAAAACTCATAGCTTGCTAGTATGTAAAATAACATAAAGAATGATTCCTACAGTGAAAGGGTGGAGTGAAGGACTTACTAGCTCCTGGACAAGTGGAAGAGAAATTTTCTTCCCTAGTAGACTTAGTTGGTCAAGAGTCATCTCAGCATCCCTTAAAGAACCATCTGAATGTGACGCTATAAGTTTTAAAGCATCCTTATCAATTTCTAAGCCTTCACTGGTTGCAATCCATTGTAACGTAGAGATGATATCAGAGTCTCTGATTTTTGGGAAAAAAAACTTCTGACACCTGGATATGATACTATGAGGCATACGGTCAAGGTTTGAACAGACAAGGACAAAAATTACATGTCGTGGCGCTTGATCAATGACTTTTAAGATGACACTCCACAATTTTGATGGCAAACTATCACAATCATCAAGTATAAACACTTTATATAGTGATGATCTTGATGAGAACATCAAATTATTGATGTCACTGATGCTTTGCAAATCAAAGTTACCAACTGGTCCCACTTCAAGCACATCTCTGCACCTACCTAAATTACAAGAGATGCAGGAACTACATGCATCACAAGGTTTTGGATGCTCCATAGACTGACAATTCAAAGCTTTGGCAAATACACGAGCACAAGTTGTCTTCCCTGTTCCGTGGGGACCATAAAAGACATAAACTAACCCAATTTTTCTTCTCAAGATTGAATTGCAAAGCGCTTGGACGACCAAGTTCTGCCCCACAAGATCCTTGAAGGTTTTTGGAATGTATTTCTGTGTTAAACTTCTGTGTCTGCCATGGACATGTCGTCTGGATCTCCATCGCATCGATCTTGCTTCGGATTCAAGGTCAGAATCACCATCATGCCCCAAGTAATGATTGGAGAAAATTTCAAGTTCTCCCGAATAATCCCTTGACAGTGAACAATTAGCACCACTCCCATGAGATTCCTGGCCCTCAGTGAGCAACGGTAGCACTTCTGAACTTGTGGATGAAGCAAATTGATCAGATGCAGCAGCCAGGTTTGAAGTATCTCCTTCTATCTGTGAAACAGGGCCTTCATGCTTCATTCCAGAATCAGATAGCCCACAGGATAAACTCCTCCCAGCCATATCAAGAAATGTTTTACCCCGATGATGAAGCCTAGACCAATTCCAAGGAATGCCACATACATTAGCCTCAAGCATTCTCTCTTCTGGTGCATCTTCCTGACAACCTTTACAATTATGAGAACCTTTGGCTACTGAATGCCCAGCCTCAAGCATTTTATCTTCTGCTACATCTTCTTGGCAACCTTTACAGTTATTAGAACCTTTGGCTATTGGAATTGATGTAACTATCTGGTTATGGTGAGCCCCAATACTTCTCAAATCAATAGATCCTCGTGCTCGCCTTGCACCTTTCAGCCTGAACTTCCTCCCTCTGTTGGATTGACGAAAACGATCATGAATGCTTCCTTCTGTCTCACCATTGGTTCTCCCAACACTCTCATTCCTACCATTCGGAACAAGGCCAGACCTTTTTTTGCAAAAATTTCCTGTCTCGTATAAAAAATCTGCCAATTGCTCAGAGAGTATCTTGGGATAAAGAAACTGACCATTGGGCTCCTTTCTTTCTAATCCTGTGACATCCTGAGAAGTGGCCTTCACAGAAACCTGGCTTCCGGACAAGGTACCACTCTTCTGAGTTCCAGCGGATTCTGACCCTTTAGTAACCTCTGAATTCCTTTCTCTTTCCTCGAGCTGATAATCACTTGCTGCTTCCTCAGCAGCGACCTTTGCTGTAGCATTACTTCCCATCAGTGATGAACTTTTGAACAATCTGCCAGCCTCCCTCGGCCGGCCAACTCCAGTGGATCTCCTCCTTCCACTTGTTGAACCGTCCTTTGAAGCTTCCATGGCAAAACTGCCAACAATGTAAGGTGAGGAGAACCATGAGGCAGGGCTGGTGGAGGGGTCCCTAAGTGACCTTGACTTCTGGAGGGAAATGAGATCCCTTATGAGGGATCTCTCAGCTAAGCTAAAGTTAGGGCTGCGGCGGTGCATCTGGTTCTTCAAATGTATACAGTTGGTTAGATGCACATGGCTGCAAAGGTGGTCACTGATGGCACCGTACTCATCCTTGAGGTAACTACTGATGTTGCTAGAGCTTTCATCTTTAGTAGGATCTTCACGGACGGCCTTGGTCATCATCAACAGCCAGTTAAATCCCGAACAAGGTTAAGGACATGGAGAAATGTTGAAGGCCTACAAAGTTCCACCCACCTCCTTGAAAAGGGACATGACATTATCTCATTCCAACCATCTCAAGCGTGAGGACAAGGAAGAACAGAATTCTCTCACGCATTCCCTATTTTGGCACAAGATATGCTACAAGATTCAACCAAAGAGTAAGTATTAAGAATTGAGTCCATAAAAGAGGGGAAAAAACCATAATAATGTGTGCAATAAATCAACTTTGACGGTGCCAAACTTCCACCGAAACAGAATCTTCTATTAGAAACTTTTATTTCACCGTTCGGCCGACTGATTGATAGGTTTAGCTAACTAAAGCAGAATCCAGAAAAAGTAAAATAAAGAAACACGAAAGGAAGGGAAGACTCACATCGAGCTCAGAAGCCATTCCCAGCCCCAAGGACACTTGCAATCACCAGAGGAAGAAGAAGAAGAATCCCCGAGCAGGCACCGGGTGCAACCAGATGTTGCCGGCCACACTCTTCCACTCCAACCACCAGTCCGCGGGACGAGATACAGCGCAGCACCACGAGCATCCTACTTGAGCAAGCCAGCGCCAGGGCGCAGAAGCGGAGAAAAGGTGGAGCGCATTAATAGATTGAATGCCTTGCACCAGAAAGCGGCATGGATCCCAACCGTTTCCCTTGCGCTGCGCCCTCACCGCCGGGGCGCCGTCACATGAAGCCCGCGCCGAGGCGGGTGGTTGACAAGGAAAAGGAGAGGAAGTGAGAGGGGTCGACGGAGGCGGAGGCGGCGTCGGCGCGGCACCTGTGGCCGGCACAGCGGAGAGTCGCGGTGAGCGGAGGTCGCTTCGCATCCCCAGGCGGGCATCGAGTGTGGCGTTGTTGCTTCTTGTAAGCAACTCCTTTATCGAATTATTGTTATTATTACTATTGTTAGTATTTTATTATTGTAAAAATTATTATTATTACTGTCATTATTGTAGGGAGTTATCATTATTATTATTATCCATGAGTAATATTGAGTAAATAAATAATTAGATTTAGAAACCTATTATTTTTTTAATTTTAATTATTTTATTTAAAAATTAAAATATTAACCTATAAAATTTGTACTGAGAAGATAAATATGCAATATCATAAGAAAAATAAATAAATAATATATTTACTATGAAAATTTCCAAAATAGAACATTGTTTTGTAAT
This sequence comes from Thalia dealbata, assembly GCA_030544415.1. Lineage (NCBI taxonomy): Eukaryota > Viridiplantae > Streptophyta > Magnoliopsida > Zingiberales > Marantaceae > Thalia > Thalia dealbata. The sequence continues at coordinate 3,437,136 of CM060454.1, forward strand.
AGTGAATTCATTTAATTTTGGAGACATAATGAAAAAAATGTAGCTTTTTATAATTATTTTGTTCCGTGTCCTCTCCCACACCAATTAATTGATTTTGTCATTAATGTACGAATAATTCACAATGTATCATGTAAAAATGACTCGTTGATTAATACAAGATAATCATTGAACCTTCCATGACCATAAAAAATAGCTTTAATTAATTAATATCCAATTACCTACCTTGTGGAAATAAATGCAAAATTAATGATGGAGGTATCAGGGTGGGTATACATCTTATAAAGCCATTAAAAATGAAAATAATAATAATCTTTCAAAGAAAAACAAGTTATATTAAAAAAAAATTGTATCGGATTTAAAATATACATAATTTGTCTTTTACTCTCACCATCCTACCATATCATATTATAATAAATATTATTTTTAAAAATAGTGATCATGTTATATATTGATTATTCTCCTTTCTATCATGAGCAGCACCTCCTCTCTTAACAAAGATAAGATAAAACAATGGTAATCAATTTCGCAGTTTTTAACCTGAGTGAGCACCTCCATCAATAGGACAATCGATGTACATTTTATTTATTAAGTGGGAAGGCAATGATGCAAGTAATGCTTCCAAATACCAACAGCTGGTTGATCCATGTGGTCTGTCCAACAAATGAAAAGACACGCACAGCATACGCCTGCCCTTCCCTTCCCTTCTTTTTGCAGCCCCCCATGAGCGCAGTGAGATGAAATGGATATTAATAATGCATGCATGGATGCAGTGCATGTGGTGTGGGAGTGGGAGGAGTAGGACTTGATGAGCTGCTGCTGCTGCTTCTTTACTTTGACGATGAGGAGGATGCTGCTGCTGCTGCTGCTGCTGCTTCAAATTCTTTACTTTGATGAGTCCCTGGTATTTGGGTAGGAAGGGGAAAAGGATAGGAAAAGCTTTTAAGTGGTAGTCAATTGGCCTGCGTTCTGGCCTTTTGCCTTCAAAAGAAGAGATTTTTTTTCTTCTTCTTGGACTGGGAGACCAAATTTTGCATCTCGATGTTGGAGAAAGGAATTTTTTTGATTCTTTAATCTAAAATGAGAATAAAGTCAAGTCAATGCAACAAGTTCCGAGTGTTAAAATATTGATTTAGCAATTACATCCCACGTATATTTATTAGTTTTAAGTTTCCCCTCTTATTATCTATATATATATATATAAAGAAATTTGAAGTAATTGGGCATGACTTGGCAGCCCAATTATTTCGACGGATTAGAGTTAAAAAATAAAATAAAGAATGGCAGATCTATTGAATATATCGAATACAATTCATTTTCATCCAATAAGAACATTTTTATTATCACAAGACAAGAAAAAAGAGTTGGTAAACAAAATCACCTGAAATTACGATCAAAAGTTCAAAATCCAATTTAGGATTAAATCAAATCTACTTTAGACCAAAATTGATACCTAAAGAGTTGGACTTGTGATCAGAACAACTTTAACTTGTGAAATAGCATTTTCAAAGTCAATGATTACCTCTTAACAAATGGTAACCTAGAATCGATTCCTACATAAATCAAACATATCCTAAATATTGGAATAGATGTAAACAGACCTATCACTCTCCATTCCACAGTAACCGGCAGGTTGTAATCCGGCAATCCAAAATAACTCGGATACGCACAAAACATTAATTCCTAACAAAAACATGTTATGAACACTAATAATAGCAGACATATAAATCCAAATCAGATCAGCATACTCAAAACAACAAAATTGAATACGACGTGACATGGAAATAGAGACAGCAAAAAGAAAAGAAAACTTGCTATCACAAATACAAGCACAATTTTGAGGTAAACATGGCTGCCATATTTCCCCCAAATGATGAGTCCAAACAAACCAGTGGGAGGTTCTGTTTTTGATGCTTCGATCAAATTGGGCGATTAGAGTTTTAAGACAATACAACGTAGGAGTGGCGAGAAGTTAAGCTTTATCTTTCCCCAAAATGGTGTTCCACTTTTCCACGTTGAGAAAAAGTGGCCAAAGGACTCACAAGGGGATGCTAATATGAACCAGAGCATGGAGGAAGAATGAGTTGGATGTGCAGAAAAAAGAAAGCCCAACGTCCATTGCCAGTGTCAATGGTGACAAGAAGCAGCACACCAACCAATTGCAGCAGTCAATTAGAAATAGGTGGAAGACCCCTCTCTCCCTTGCTCACTAGACGCAGATATTGCGTAATCCGGTTTGCTTCTGACTCCCTAACCAATCCCTGTCATCACGATCGCAGGCACTGGGGGCAAGATGAAAGTTTTGATACAGCAAACTGAAGTGACCAAACACTCCGCGTCAGACATCATATTACTATAAAGAGACAACTTGCAAGCAATTTTTTCACACTGACCACAATATATAGGAAAATTAATAAACAAGGAGGGAGGCTGTCAAAAGGTACAAGGTTGATGCTGGTTCGTTACCAAATTAGAGAACACTTGCAGATCATCATCTGGCTCAAGCAGCAGCCTGCCAATGACAAGAGAGTGGGCTGTGTTCAGCTGATGAACAGAAGTAGGGAAAGATTGAATGAAATTTCACTCTTTAGTTGACAAAATCTATGCTATCAGTAATGTTCAGCTTCTTGGCATGTCAACAAATCGTCATTGAATTATAGAGCCTCTACTGCAACAGTTCAATTGTCAAAAAATGAGACGAATAGTAATAAATGTTCGGCCTAAACTGGTTTCCAATTAAATCCAGCAGCAGATATCTCCTTAGGAGACGACGGATGGCTGCCCTCATTCTCTCCGTTCGGGTCTGAAAGTGGTTTTTTTTTTCTTCCCTTCTCCTTCCCTCCCAGTAGTACATCTCTGAACATAATCGTGGTTGGGAAGTAAGATGCCAGTCCCATCGGCTAGATCAGATCTACCTTGAATTTGAGGCCCGTCGGAGAACTTGGGTTTACCGAGCAGATGAGTGTCCATCAGAAGCCTGGAATCATCATTGTGAATCATCTACGTCGGTCTGACTGGATTGGGGTGATTCAGATCTCTCCTTGAGAAAATCCGTGGGCTCATCCTCATCGGTGGCATCTGCAAGTGCTTCAAGAGTGTTTAAGACATCAGCTGTATCATCCAGGTAATACCGAGCCTTGCTTGGTTTCTGGCCGACAGTGCAACCAAATATTGATGGGTAAGGAGCTACGAGGTTCTTTAACCCTACTCCAGCAATGTCTTCAAACATATCCTCATCCGATCTGTCATCACCGATGCACAGGACAAAATCAGCTGGCCTCCCACTCTCCATCATTGCCGAAAGAATCTTCTCCCTCACCAAGCCTTTAGTAACTCCCTGTAAAATCAACAATGTTAATAAGATGCAAGGATGCGAGATGCTTATACGAGCAAGCATTGCGTATAGCATGGTGAAATATGAAATAGGTGATGGTTAAGAAGAAATCAATACAACATGCCAACATGGGAATGCATACCTGAGGCTTCACTTCAACAATGAACAGACCACTCTTCACTGAGACCGGTTCATTTGCAAGTACGCTTTCTAGATGGTCAAGCATTTCCTTTGCCTGAGCGGAACCGAAGCCAGGGTCTGAATCTCTATGGTGCCAAACTAAAGCACTTTCTTTGGGTTCAATAGATGATCCATCAGTGGACTCTGTATATAGTTTCATCACAGGTTCGGCAATCTGCATCCAAGCAAAATCAGTGCTCTGGCTATAAGTCTCCCATTCTCCATCCTGATGCCACCTGCAAATATTAACATTACATGGAGATTATTAGCATCCACAAAACGCCATGCGTATGATTATTAATGGGCCAGCGAGGAAGCATTTAAAAGGCAGCATATAGTTTGTAGGTCTTCATATTACAGCATGTTCTAGAAAGGCAACAGATCACTTTGCTTAAATTGCTGATCTTTAAGCATGTTCTAAGTAAGCGAAAGAAAGCATTTAATGTTAACACATGCTTTCTTGAAGCATTTAAAGACAGTAAATGCATAACGTATCATTCTTTATCACTATGAAACTATCAATGAAGGTGTAACCACTGTTCTATTCTGAACCATACAAGTAAATTAAATCTCTCCCCCTCTTTCCCCTCTCCATCATTACCGTAGAAAATTCCCATCCTTGATGAATTAATATGGACACCTAATGCAGTGCACAGTTAGCAAGCAAATAAATGCAAATCCCATTGCTCAACTAACAAGCATTATGGAAGACGTTCAAGACTATTTAGGCTAGTCATGAGAATGTTTACACTCCCAGCGAACAGAATATTCACATAATTCGTTCTCTCTCTATTATTGGAATCTTAAAACACTGCAAAAACAAGAAAAATGGACATACCTTATAAAGTATCCATGCTCAGCTGCAATTCCAAGCTTCTCGCATGGTAAAAACCATTCCTGTAAATTTTGACGGCCTCTTCCACTGACAATAAAAACTACATTCTTCTCATCTGCACAAAGGGTATTGATAATCCTAATAACCTTCGCACTAGGCCTCTTGTTGATGGATGCCTGTGGCACCAAAGTTCCATCGTAATCCAGCAAGATAGCTCTACTCTTAGCCTTCGTGTAAGCTGAGACAATTCCATCAACCTGAAGCTTCCTAAAGTTAGGATCCACTGCGACCACCCGGAATCCAAATCCCAGACCAATTCCCCAGCAGCTCCTCCTGAAATGATCCTTGCAGGTCCTCTCCATATCCTGCATGAAGCTCCTCGACCAATAAGCAACGTCATGAGTGCTGACGTACCGGTAATGTTTCTCATGCCGCAGTTGCTTCTCCCCATCAGAAAGAGAGATCGCCTCATTCATCGCCTCCCCAGTGGTCTCTATATTCCAAGGATTGATCCGAATGGCACCACTTAGAGACGGCGAGCATCCGATGAACTCTGAGACCACCAACATGCTCTTCCTCGGGCTGTCAGCCTCTGAATCCTTGGAATCGGAGATCCCCTGCCTGCAGACAATATACTCGTATGGCGTTAGGTTCATCCCGTCCCTGACTGCCGTGACTACCACACACTCCGCAATAGTGTAGTAAGCGATCTTTTCGACTGCCGTCATGGGGCGCTCGATGAGTATGACAGGGCTGTATCCCTCATGACCGAACGCCTTGTTGATCCGCTCACAGCTCTCCTCGATCTCGTTCTGGATGTCCTTCAGGTCCTTCCCTTGGGCCCTCGCCGGATTGGCGATCTGAACGAGGACCGCCCTTCCCTGCCACTTTGGGTGAAGCTTCAACATGTGCTCGAAGGCTAGAAGCTTGAGATTGATCCCCTTGAAGATGTCCATGTCGTCGACACCGAGGAGGACGGTCTTTCCCACGAACTGCTGGCGGAGTTCGTTGGCCCGCCACTCCTTGTCGGCGAGGCGAAGCACGAACTCGAGCTGGCCCATGTGGATGCCGACGGGCATGATCTTGATACCGATGCTGCGGCCGAAGTATTCCAGGCCGATGTAGCCCCGCTTGGACTGGTACTCGATGCCAAGCATGCGGCTGCAGCAGGAAAGGAAGTGGCGAGCGTAGTCGAAGGTGTGGAAGCCGATGAGGTCGCAGTTAAGGAGGGCCTTGAGGATCTCCTCGCGGAAGGGGAGGGTGCGGTAGATCTCGGAGGAAGGAAATGGAACGTGGAGGAAGAAGCCCATCCGGAGGCGGTTGAAGCGGCGGCGAAGGAAGGTCGGGAGAGCCATGAGGTGGTAGTCATGGATCCAGACGTAGTCATCCTCCGGGTTGATCACCTCAATGACCCTCTCGGAGAAAAGCTTGTTGGCGAGGACGTAGGCCTCCCACAAGGAACGGTCGTAGCGGCCGCCGCCGGATGAGGAAGAGAAGACCGAAAACGGAAGCATGTAGTGGAAAAGCGGCCAGAGGCGGCGCTTGCAGAAGCCATGGTAGAAGCGGTCGTGGAGCTCCGGCGGGAGAAAGGTCGGCACGCACTTGAACCGCTCGAGCAGGGTCTGCGAAACGTCATCCTGCTCGTGCCCCTCGACGTCGACCCCGAGGGAGCCGACGTAGAGCACCTCCATGTCGTCCGGCAGCCCGTCCTTGAGCTGCTGCAGCAGCGAGTCCTCATCCCAGGAGAAGCTCCACCCGCGCCCATCCGGCCGACGCCGGGCCCGGACTGGCAGCTGGTTCGCGACAATGATGATCCGGTCCTGCGCCTGCGACGACTGCACGTCCGACGCCACGCTGCTCGCCCGCTCCTCCTCCTCCTGCAGGTCCGCCAGCGTCCCGGGCACCGTCATCACCCGCGGCATCCGCCTCAACCCCCGCCCACCGCCCCCACCCCCGCCGCCCCCGAAACTCAGCGCCTCGAAGTTCCCCGACGCCAGATCGAGCAGGTTCGTGTACGATCTGGACATCATCTTGCCGGCCCCGCCCCTCACCTCCCTCCGATCAACAGCGAGAAAACCCTAGAAGACGGTGCAGCAGCGGATCAAGGACCGCCGTGGATTGCCATCGCCGCCGGATTGGATTATGGATAAGGATCGAAACCAGAAATCAAAAGCACAAAAAAAAACACAAGAGAGTCGGATTACAAAATTAATGGATTGCTGGATCAGGAAAGCATTAATTGGGGGAAGATGGAGAAGGGACCGAGGGCGGAACGATGGATGGAAGAAGAAAGAAAGAAACAAGAGGAAAGGGGGAAAAAAAATCTCAAGCCGCTCTTCTCCCTTCCTTCGCTCACCTTCTTCTTCTCAACCCTCTCTCCTCTCCTCCCTTTATTAATAAATAATATTATCACAACTTACCTTTTTAATTGGTTCGTGTCTCTGTGCGACCTTAGCTGTAATGGGGTTTATTTTAATTGCTGCGTCATGGAAGAAGAGAGGAGGAGGGTAAGGGAAGGAGAAATAAAGAAGAAAAGGAAGGAGTAGGAAGGGAGAGTTGGGTGGAGGAATATCCAGTGGAATTAGTAGTAGAGGGAGGGAAGGAAGGGAGGGAGGTGGATAAGGTCGGCTCAGCCGACTCAACCGGCCCACGAGCCAGCTGGAATCACGCGGTCAACCCCCCTCCTCATCCCGGGCCCACCACGTGTTGACCGATGAAGCCGCCCGCCGGCGCCGTTTCACCTCTCTCTTTCTCTCGCTCTCGCTCGCTCCACCGAGCCGCAGCCCACCGGCCCGCCCGCCCGCCCGTCCAACCGATTCCGCTTCTTTTTTATTTTGGTCCCTGTTAGATTCATCTAATATGATAATGTGACGCGAAATAACTTAGCGATGAGACGAAAAGGGCCGTGTTGAGAAAATACAAAAGTATAGGGAGGTTTAACGAAATGTAATGGAAAAAAAGGTTGATGGATAATTTATTTGGCGGCCCGGCTGTTCTCGACGCTTCGTCATTTGATGCGGCACGATGTCGACTGATAAATCACTGGACCGGGTCGCTGGTGCCGGTCGAATCGATTCGATTCGGACCCCGGTCACCACGTGTCGAGCGTTGAGGCAACGAGTGTGATGCGGCTGAGTCCTTCTTGTCTTAATTTTTTTGGTTTTTTTTAAAATCCCAATTTAATAGGAAGAATGCGGATAACAATTTTCCTACTTCTTCTTCTTGCTTATCAGTATGGCACGTGCTATAAAATCTTGATGTAATTGTTCGACTAAAGATCTGACCGGGAGATCGATAGAAATGGAAGCGAGTAGCCACGTTGGAAGTCAATTCTGACTTCACGTTGCTGTAATTGCAGCGGAGAAATAACGAGGCGGTTCGGGGAGTCGATCGAGGAGTCAAAATCGACGCACCGTGGTCAACCATTTTATTTGACCCGCTTGGGGGCGCGTAGGTAGACCAACCTGCATTTTTGACCGTCGATTATTCAACGTGACGCACACGTCAGTAGCATCACCTTTTTAAGAATAATAAAAATCTAAAAAACTCTATTTAGTTTTTTTTTCGATTTATATAATGACGATATTTATAAATATCATCTATTGTACTTTACACTGCACGTTATAACGTGCGTGTCCGTATTAATAATGTGGTTTTTTATTAATACGATATTTATTTCAAAATTGATATAAAATAATATGATTGAGAACATAGCCCGTTCTTAAATATTTTAAAACACTTAAAAAATATACTTATCTAACCCAGGATCATTTAATTGGAGTATAATAATTAGGTTTAAAATTAAAAAGTATACGATCTTACAAATATAATAATTAAGTTTAATACGAAGAGTTCACTGAGGCTGAAAAAAATAATCTTAATACTAAAAAATAAGTATTTTTAGTATAAAAAAAGTTACCAAGTAATTGTAAATTAGAGTTGATGGTTTTTTTTTAAACTTTGAGAGACTTGGGTTACCTCATATATCTCATAGGATTTACACTTTATTTAATTAGAGTTGAGAGTTGAAAATATAAATTACTTTAGTTGCATGGATGTATGCTTTTTTTACATTTTATTATCATTGTTATCTAATTTCCTAACTTAATTATTATAGGATTAATATTTTATTGAATAAAAACAGTATATATCTTAATAACCGATAAGGTTTCCGTTTGAAATAAATTACATGATATTTTAATTATATATACGTTTACCTCGACGCGAAGCATAAACCGTCACGTTTTTAAAATAAAAAATCCATGACCTTCCTGTGGGCGTTGCTTATTATTATTAGATTTCCACGTCGTATCCGTGTCAGGCCATGGATAAGGGTGTGTCTCAGATCGCGTCTTAATCCGCGCCCTGGTCGTCGACCGGTCCACCGCACCAACAAAGCTGTTCGTATTCTGCGTGCATCGTCCAACCATTAATTTTTCAATAAAAATAAATTATTAGGTGCCCATATAATTCATCTAATTTAATAAAAAATATACAACTAAGCGATCATAAATTTTAAACATATTATTGACATTATTTTACTTATAAGATATTTTTTAGTAATATTTAATGTCCATCATCGCTGCATAGCATTGAATTGAATGGAATAAATTTATATGGTGCAGATAGCAGTAGGACTGTAGGAGGAGGTGTAGGACTCCCTCAAGTTAGTCTTCCATCCCCATCACATAAAAGGCGGTGAAGCAAATGGATGGGTCAAAGGAAAAGAAGGATGAGGAAGGGAGCGTGGGACAAAATTGAGTTATCTCCCTCTCCAAACCAAAAATAAATCCACACATCTGATCCTTTTGATTTGATCCAAGCGAGTCTTATATTGGGTTGACAAAGGCCAACTTCAATCACTCTTAACTCTCCTAACACATCACCGTCTCCCAAAAGGAGGAGGAGGAGGGTGGGGGACAGGAGAGGAATGGAAGGAATTGGGGGTTTTGGTTGGATAAGAGTGTGACTCATCCACCTTTGAACTGCATCTCAATTATATATATTTTTATATATTGGCAAAAGGGATTGAGATAAGGATGAAGTAGAGAGAATGAAGGCATTTGCTTCTTCTTCTTTTTTATAAAAAAAATGACTTGTAGACCGTCTCAGCCAGTATTCATGTGTTTCTCCTGATTATTTAATTAAATGTTTTTATTTTACATAAACACGTTTAATATAAAAAAATTTATTTAAAATTATTCTCTAATTAACTTATAACAAATAAAACCTCTGATTGAATATTCTTTCACCGATATAAAATAATTTAAATCTGATTTAATTAAGTAAGCTTCTTACAGTGTAATGTATGCTAATATAATTATTACTTCATGATTTGATTTTTACTAAAATTTACATTGCATGATATATTTAATGACACAAGGGAGTATATACATATGCATTTTATAAGAAAAAGGACTTTAAGGATTTTCTAAAAGATGAGGTGAGAAAAAAAGGTTCTGGTGGATAAACAAATCAAGATGATATATCAGCTTTTATTTTATTTATTGAAAGACTAATTCAATTGATCCAGAAAAATAATGAAGTGGTCGCCATTCCATAAACAGTCGTGAATAAATAAACTCCACCAAAGCCACGTTTTACTAATCTTTTTTTCCTTTAAAAACAAATTGAATTTGAATGAGACATTTTAAAAGTAACTAATTAAGTTTTAAAAAAAAAGATGATCGTATATCACGACTTGGATGAGGTAAATTCATTAAATTAAAAAAATTAAATCATTTTATTTCATTTTATTTTAACTGATTTTATATACAACAGTTGGAAGGTAAAATTAATAGCACAAATAATTAGTCTAATTAGACTAATTTAGTTGATGAGACTATTGGATCTAGAGTTACCGTTATTTAATGATTTACGTGAAAAATAAATGACGAAATAAACTACTCAAACCGAACAGTTAATTATATTTGACAATGAAAAATCAAAATACTGGAATTTAATTTAAGCGTTAAAATAAAATAAGAGAGTTTAATTTATTATATTTATCTGGGAGAGCTTTAATCATACCAAATAAAAAATATTTTATTTAAAAAATAACACAAATAATTTGAAGTTTTTTTAATAAAAAAATTATAAACCTCAACTCACGGGAGGTGAATATTAAACTGATTTATCAGTTATTTTAGGTTTAGTTCGTTTTGAGTCGACCCGGTCCATGGTCTGTACACCGCTGTCGTAGGAGCTACATTGATCCGAGATCCAATTCGTGGCTTGGATTCGGGTTTATATTTTTATCGGGCTCATTTAAGCCCAATAAGCCGTCCGTTTTAAAATATTTTATTAATAATAAATGAATGGACGTTTTCCATAAAGAAGGTGTGAGACACGATGAGATGAGATGGAATCAGATTCGGCATTATTTATATTTGAAATAACTTAGAATCTGAAAAATAAATGAGATAAAGTTTTTAAAGAAAAACGACACGTACGATTTAAAAAATATAAATATATGGATTAATATGATTTTTAATTATTTTTAGAATTTATAATATTTAGTATTAAGTTTTATGATTTTAATTAGCCCTAAAAAAACATAGGAATTAAAATTAATAATCCATCGGAGAAAATAATACTTAGAATTATAAAGCAGCAGTGCTTGGCAAGCGACGTACGTGGCGGAATTCTAGAAGGTAACCTGAAACATACGGAAGTCAACGGAGACTTTTCCTTCTTTTTTGTCTTTACGTTGTCGAACACAGCGAGGGAGTTTCCAAAAGTCAACTCCATCCTCCTGATTCAGTAAAAAAAGGTCAGTAAGGCCTCTGGCCGACGACGTTGCCGTGGGGATCGTACTCGCAGACGACGTAGGTATCGCTGCCGCCGCCGCAGTAGATCATGGCGCAGCCGACGCGCTTGGTCGTCCGCCACACCATCTGCGTGTAGTGGTAGCAGTCGACGCCGCCGACGCAGGCGTTCCGCCCGTAGTCGTAGTAGCGCGCCTCCGCCGCCCAGGCGGCCACGGCGTCGCCGGGCCGCCAGCCCTTGCCCTGCCCCCAGAAGAGGTTCTCCCCGTAGTTCATGGTGGAGTGCACCATCGCGCAGTCCGCCCGCCGCTGGTTCGCGTACCCGCGCGCCGTGCTCGCGAGGGCGGCGCTCCACTGCAGCGGCGGCAGCCCCAGGCGCTGCCGTAGCGCGTTGTGGGGGGCCAGGAACTGGGCGGCCGTGCTGCTACCGCCGCCGCCGCCGCCGCCATGGGCTGCCCGGGGAATGAGGAGGAGCGGGAGGACGACGATGAAGAAGGTCGACGCGAGTGCCATGGGACGGAATTAATGGCGACAGGAATCGATCGAGGGGAGATTTGTTCTTTCTCGGGGTTGACGATGAGATGTCTGTGGAAATGCGCGACCGGGGGTTTATTTATATGTAGACGGCGATGGAGGTGGAAGGAGAGATTGGCCGGCGGAGCATGTGATGGCGCCGATGAAAGGGGAGGAGGGTTGAGAAGTCAGGGCGAGTAACATGGCTGCTTTGAGGCTGCTAATTGTTTTAAAAGTTCAAACTATATAGCAGCGTTATTTTTGGGAAGAAATTATGTCATTAGGTTCGATTTTTATCATTCACTAAATTGAACCGAATCGAAATTGGATAAGAAAAAAAAAGAATAGATGAAAGTAAAATGAATAAAGAATTCTTACCAAAGACTTGATTTTGAATACCTACATTCCGTTGATCATTTCTTCAGAAAGTATACTTCAACTGAACCTTTATATTGTGATCCATAATATAATTAATATGAACTACTTCTATCTTAGACTAGTTTTTTGTTTGGTAAAAAAATCTATATTTCAATAGAGAGACTTCACTTTAAATATTACTTCACTTGCTCATTATAGTTTCTTATCAAATAAAATTTTACCAAAATTGAAAGTGAATTAATTTTTATTTTATTTATTTATTTAATTTGTTGGTTCCTTCTTAGTTAGTTTTTTTTGTCACAGTAGATGTCTTCCTATAATATTAGGTTAGCTATTTAAAAATATTATGGAAGAATAAGCCATTTTCAACAAGTACAGTTAACACTGCAGACTACACATGGTTCCATGTGGAGTTCAACCTTTGGAATTGCAATCATATGAGCTAATTAATGGTGGAGAGATTTGAATTCACATGGATCAAAAGAATACTCAAAGTCCTCCTCCAATTGATCCATGAATGGAGTTTGCATGCAAATATAAACTTTTGTCACAAAATCATTGAGTTAATTTGTGGGTGGGGGGGGGGGGGGGTGGTGGAAAATATTCATTAACTGTGACTAAGGAGAGTTTGTGGCAATATCTATTGCATTTGAAAAGAATATATTATACTCTCATGTATGGAGAAGCTAAGAACAAATTAAGAGAGAAATTAAAAAAAAAGGGATTGCAAAGAAATCCACAAGAAATGTATTATAGCACTGAAAAGAAAAATCAAACAAAATAGTCAACTTCCTTGTTTAACCATCAATCATGAGGGTGAAGAAGTCCTCACATTGCAAACACAGCTGTATCTATCTACTTATCGCATCCATGAAATCTTTTAAATCTTCCAAGGCAACATCATCTTTCATATTATAGCTCCTATCACAATCTCAAGTACCCACTGCACTGCTAAATTTACTCTGATTGAACCAACTGAATCATCAACAATACCTTGTTATGGAACAAATGGTTTCCCTAAGATATGATGGCACTATCGATGTTCTATGTCTTTCAAATGCTGCTAAAACTATTAGAATTTGATAAGCTAATGCAAATGAAAAGTATCAGATCCTAATGCTTGGAGTGATTTCCTAACTATGCTAGGGCTAAATGCTTCACTGATTCCAAATTAAACAGAAAATACTTACTACTGAGCAAAATGGAAGTGCCTCGAGGACGCAGGTAAAGAGTACAAAATCATTAATCACACGTTGCTAGCATGAGTTCTACTTTACTATCAAAACATGTACAACTAGCATCAGGTTTTCTGTAATGAAGCCACATCCCTCATTTTTAACGCAAGATGATTTCCAGATTTCCTGTTCCACCCCGTTGTTTCTTTCCCTCTCATCTTCTCTTCACTTTGTTTGTCATCGGGATCCCTTCCTTTGGACTCAACTTCCTGTGTATTAGAAGAACTGGGTATCTCTGTAAGGAACTGTTCCAGAACACATCATTTGCCCCAGCGGGCACTGTAGACGATGTGGTTTCAGTAGTTTGATCTCTTGATGAATTAACCTCTGCAAAAGCAGGTTCTAAATTTAAATCAATCACGGCGACCTTGCTCCGCGGATCTATTTCATTTTCTGTTGCAGGAGTAACAAGATAGTCGGTATACCTCGTTTTTTTCCACTATATCAAGATACGAGTTATTACATTCAGAACCAGGTGATTGTCGATGTACAGCAGGCAACAGCCCTTGCAGATTTGCATCATTCTCCACTGTTGGTGCATTCATCTCGGTAAGAATTGAATCAGGTCGCAAGCAAGGCTCGATGTCATAACAGAACGTGTCATCCCCAGAAGCTTGGCTAACACCTCTAATAAGGTTCTCCAATGAGTTTAAGGATGACTCCATCTTCTCAAATGGCTCCATGTCAAGTGCTTGCATAGAAAACATGTCCGGCTGTTCTCTTGACATGGACTGGAAAGCGACAATTTGATCATCTTCTTCCATGGCTTCCTCATTTAAAAAAACAATTTTGGGAAATCTCCTCTTCTTTCTTTGTAGATCAGACTCTTGTAAGAGCTCGGAAAGAAACCGAGGTTCCCGCACAACCCCTTTCATGAAGTCTATCAAACCTCTCTGTCGTTGTTCCAGAACCAGCAGTCTTTCCTCCAAGGACTGCATGTGGTGCTCCATTCCATGTCGCAGCTCTGTGTGACTCTGAAGCTCATTGATAAGTGCAATCCTTTCTTGCTTAACCCTCTCAATCTCATCTTCAAGCTTCTGTCTTTCTTCTTCTGATAGCGGTCCCAAAGTGCTGTTCAGCGAATGGCTATGTACTGGCTTGCGTCTGTGTATATTTTTTAAGAGTTGTCTTTGTCCTCGTATAAACTCTTCATTTGCAAACTCCCACTGTTCGGGGTCTACTTTTCTGAAACCCTGGAAAGTATAAAATGAAGACTTCTAAATTTATCCAAATCCCAAATAAAAAACTCTGAACTACATCACAGCCAGATCATTGAATTATACCGTCGTAGGAAAAATAACAAATACTTATCTCAACCGGAATTTGCTGACCTATAGTCAATTAAGAAACACAAAGAAACAAGCAAAATATTTGAATCTTCAGCCTAATGAAATCCAGTCTACCGATCGAATTATGTTATTTCCAACTACTCTAATCAAGAACCCAACAAATAATACATTTCTGCTTACATTACCATTCGAAGAACTCAGTTCAACCATAAACTAGATAGATCATAGATGCACTAAAGGTACCAAGTAACTGCACGAACTCTGCGGGTCTATGGAAAGGCAAATCTTTGCGAGCGAAAAGGCAGCAGTAGATGCCGATTGCTGTGGAAAAGCAGCGGCCTTTTCGAAAATGATCAACTTACATAGGTATTGAGCTGCCTCACGAAATTGGAGAAGTTGTTGTGCTTGAAGTACTTGGGAAGCAAATCCCTAGCAAACTCCGGCTGCTTCCAGACAACGAAGCTCGCACCACCGGCGCTCCAAGAGACAACGGAGTCCGTCGAGGAATCGTCGACCATGTCATACGTCTTGGTGAGGAACGGGGGAGGCGTGTTCGAGCTCCAGCGAGCGCCCCTCTCCATTCCGGCCGGCGACGAATTAGAGACGTGCGACACCCGAAGATACTCGATTCCAGCAGATCGATCGATCGATCGACCTCCTGATTCTGCCACCAACAGCGGTAGATCCGGCGGCAGTGATAGGGGAGGAAAAACCGTGGACGAATCGAGATAAAGGTGGCTTCTTTTCCGCCTCCGCTGATCCCGCTCTCGTTCGCGCTTCGCTTCTGCGGTTTTTGGCGATAAATGTCGACGGGAGGAATCGAAGCTCTTCGACGATTCCTCCGAAGCGCGTTAATGGAAAATTAGAAAGAAATTTTTATTTCAGAGAAATTAATCCTTCAACTCTTCGCATCATTTTTTTAAAATTTAAAAGAGTTTTTTATTAAAATATTATTTATTACAGGGGGACAATTTTTATAAATAGGTGGTTGTTTAAATTAAAAAATAAAAGGAATTTTTTAAAACATTTAAATGGAGAAATCATGACAAAATTATCATGGACGAGGAACAGTGAATCAATCAATCAATCAAATTTTGATGTCCATGAGGTGGTTGTGGAGAGTGCACCATCAAAATAAAAACAAAAACTTTATGACTTTGAATAAACAGTACCAGAGGTAAAATAATAATCTTTCTCAGTATTAACCCATTCAAAATATTAATTTTGTTACATTATTTATCATATTCGTAGGTTCTTTTACATTGTCTTTGCTCAAGAACTTCACAAAAGGTATAATAATGATCTTAATGAGTATTCTCCAACATAAATCTTTCTCTAAATTTCTTTTTTTTTTCCTATTAACTATTCTGAAACCTTTATGATGCTCACAGCGACATGAAAAATTTGTGGTCAGTGTTTTATTTCCATGACTGGTTTGAGGGTTTTCGGATGAAACGGATGAGTTTTTGTATCTTGGTCACTCCCTGATAAGTTTAGAAGCAGAAGTGAGAGTTCAATTGTAATTGATATTAATTAATATAAATTTACAAGGCTTCACCAGTGATAGCTATTCAGTGGATCAATCTCTATGAAGGCAAAATTGTGCATGACATATTGCACTTTTTTTTTTCCTGGGCCTTTTAGGTTTTCATAGTCCTTGGTTTCTTTTTAGGGTTCTTTGTCTGCTTCGATGGCTGTGGTTGGCTAACCCACAAGAATGGCATTGTTCTTATGGTCAATGCAAGATCAAAGACTCATGTCTTTTGCAGAGCTATAGACATGTTCAGAAATATCAATTTTCCAACTAAATATGTTAGAGGAGTTTCCTGTGAGGACAAAACATCTTTAGTTGCCAATGAAAATTTTCTTTGCTTTTTAACCTCCGGATGTATTTATATAATCTCAGCCTGCTGCTACAATGTTGATTGTTGGTGAAAGCACCACCTTGCTGTTATGCCTTTGTTGGTTCTAAATTGACAAGCTGATTAGAGAATAATAATAAACTGAAATCCCCACCAGATTCTTCTCATTTATATTTTTTGAAGATTATTCTGCTTCTGCTTATTTATTATGATAAGTTATCCCTGCAATGGAATGTAACCCAGTATATGTATTCTGAGATGTGGGCATGGGATGCAGTTTTACAACAGCATATATTGAGTCACGAATTGTAGTTATCAGCATTATAAGCTACTCCTGAGACATATCTACGTGTATGGATGTCTCATCAGCTCATCAAGCCGGTGACCTTCTACACTTGATGCACTGATTAGATCTACATGAATGCCATACCCTACTTAAATTCATGTCTTTTATTCTGGACCTAAAAAGATGAGAATGTTTAACATGGTGCAGGTTAAATTTTATCTCAATTTTATTTTCATAATAAAGAATTGATGATGGTAAAAAAAAATAATGACGGGTTAGGCTCTACGATGTAATAAAGTTCTGAAAAATAAAAAATATTTTCAATACGGTACATTTATTATCACTAGTGTAACTTTTAATGCGGGCCATTAAGTTGGGCCGATTGTATCGTTGGGCCATACTGTACCGAGCATGCGGGTTATAAAAATATAATCCGACATGATACAATGTGATATTTGTATCATTCTAGGTACATCCCGATTAAATGTGGGCCGTACTTAATACGATTTGTATTGGGCTGGGCTTGTGCAGCCTGTGGGCGGTACGACTGGTTAAGTATGTCTTTATTTTCTGTCATTATTGCATCAGTTTATGGACAAGCTAATTAGAAATATGTGAATTGTTAACGGTGGATGCTGCTATAAAGAGATAACAAACAATGGTATCGAGGTTTGTTTATGTACGCACTGAATGCTGAGTTGCAACAGGCTAGAGTTTCAGTAATTAAAAGGCAGCTGAGGATGATTATCTGATCAGGTCTGAAGGATCTCTTGAGAGCATCTGTTTATCAAGGTTATCTGATCAATTCTGAAGCAGCTTCTTGATTAGTTTTTTTTTTTCCGTTTCCTAAGCTTTGGAATTTGATAGCTTGAATACAGATGCTTTATGGTAATTGAACGAAGGCATCAAAATTTTAGTTCATTTTTTTCCAGATGCTGTTCTCCGAGTGAGTTTTTTTTCTTTTCATTTTTCTCATAAATTTGTGCATGATTGGGGCTTAAAGTATATATTTTTACCACCGCTTCAATCATAAAAAAATAGTTAGACTTGCTGCGATCGCTCGATGCTATGCAACCCGAAGCGCCCCCGCTGGGCCCCACGCCGCGTTCTCTAATCCAATACGATACCGCTCCTGGGCCCCGGCCGCCCTCGTCACACGTGGGCGCGGGTGGACCTTGTCCTCCGTCTCCTTTTATCCCCCTCCACGCTTCGCACATCGGAAATTAATTTCCCAACATAAACTGTAATTAATTTATTTAAATTGGTTTAATCCTTCGTGATTTTGCTAATCCCAGTTAATAATATTCGTCATCACATGGTAATTTGAATTTAATTAATGCCCACGCGCTGGTCTCGTTCACGCATCTCGGCAAACTAAGATTTTTTTTTAAAAAAAAAGGCAGTCCAATTTCGTGTTGAATCTTAGACTCGTTTCATGTATATCACGTGGGAAGGGTATTTAAAATGACTTTTTTGCCCTCATCCTCGCTCACGCTTTCGCCACCCGCCTTCACCGGGTTCACGCTGTCGAGCGCAGGGAGACCGCGGTGTGGCAAGGGAGTAATTAAGTGGACTGTCAGGGGCGTTATGATGGAAGTTCGACACCTTCGTCTAACGGAAAGCCCTCCCTCTCTCGCGTGCTCGTTCAATTCGATATCGCTTCTTCTTCCTCTTCCTCTTCCTCTTCTTCGTCCTCGTCCTTCCCGGATCGAAGCTATCCAGCTTTCTTTGATTTCCTCCTCGATCGACCGATCGATTGATAATTTTTTCCTTCTGCGATCTGTTGAGTTGTTTAGCTCGCGGGCTTCCAGTGGTCTTCGTAGAGGAGGAGGAGGGAGGGGAGATGACCTCGGGGATGAGGACGCCGAAGTGGAGGGAGAGGGAGAACAACAAGCAGCGGGAGAGGCGGCGGCGTGCGATCGCCGCGAAGATCTATGCCGGCCTGCGTGCGTACGGCAACTACAAGCTCCCCAAGCACTGCGACAACAACGCCGTCCTCAAGGCCCTCTGCGAGGAGGTAGGATGGACCGTCGAAGACGACGGTACCACCTATCGCCAGGTACACTCCCCCCCCCCTTTTCC
Organism: Thalia dealbata; assembly: GCA_030544415.1. Lineage (NCBI taxonomy): Eukaryota > Viridiplantae > Streptophyta > Magnoliopsida > Zingiberales > Marantaceae > Thalia > Thalia dealbata. Next base: position 3,455,894 of record CM060454.1, read on the forward strand.
CTCTCACCGCAATCGCCGCCTCTCCGGTGCTCTCCTTCCCATCGATTTCATTGTTTCCATGCCTCTTAGAAAAAGAGTTATGGCGCACGTTACTGCTCACGTTAGCAGCGTAATCGGGAGATGCCTATCGAGGGGCCTCGATGCGAGGTCGTTCCTTTTTTTTCCCTCGATTTTTCAATCGACGGATTGCTTTGATCCGGTCGCCGGAGCACGATGGACTTATTTTTCATTCTGAACGGTGCCGTCGTCTTTTGCTGGCGCCGTGATTTGGGGTTCCACAGCGTCTTTTCCTTTTTCTGACGCAGTTGTCCTCGTTATTGACCCCAATCTCCGATTTTTGATGCGCCCCTTGATGTCAAGGGCCTTATCGTCCTCTAAATTTACGATTCCTCGTCCCGGCTTCTGTGTCCGCCTCATGCAACCTGCGAGTCGGCCGTTCAGCCGCGGTTGCCGGACGGGGAGTTGCTCCGGCCGGTCAAAGTCGATGGACCATTGGATTCCTCTGTGCACGCGTTTCCAGGTGCAGCAGTGGATAGCGATTAGCGCACAAAAAGAGGGGTATTTGTGCGCCGGGTAGGGCACACCTTTTGACAAGAGCTCCTTCACAGGACACTTTTTTTATTTTACCTTCTCCCGTTCCCTACATATTGACAGCGTTGGCTGGGGGAGCTGAACACGGGAACGTGTTCCCGTGGGGAAAATTGAGTTAGCGCAAGTAAGACTCAAGCTTTTGTTTGGATCCGAGGAGGGGATTGCTCCTTGAACGATGAAATCCAAATGACAGCTGCCTTTCCTTTCAAGAATTTTAGCGAAATTGAAACGTGGGAAGCACTAATACGCTGCCAGGGATTCAGGATTTGAAGTGGTGGTCAAAGTTTTGGGGGTCCTCGGATGACTTAGAATGGTGCTCACTGTAGCTCTCGCTTACATCACAACGTTGGTCCACATAGTTTACTGACCAATTGGAGGCCAATGCTTTTTTTTTTCTTGTCATAAAGGTAGGAACACCCCCCCCTAAATTCTTCTAACGTATGGATGATGAGAGTTCTCAATTTGGTGTGTGTTGGTCCATAATGACGGTCATTCTAAGAACACTGATGGTTGAGATTTCTATTGCTCGTCTAATCTTCAAATAGCCCTAGAATTTTCTGCCGAATATTTTGCTGGACCATGGGCACGTCATCTTTAGGAATCTTGAATCTTGGGGTCGTCCTTGATCAATAAATGTGTCCGGCATAGAGCATAAATTTCCCGTAGTTGCATGATTTTACACAAGTGGAAAGAAATCTACTAAATTCATTTATGTTGCTATTAGTCAACTTCGGAGGCCAGGTGGGAGTTGTCATATTCTTGGACAAAATTTTAGAAGAATATTGACTTTAATGTCTTGTACACTTACTACTGACAAACCAATGCTTAATTCCCTTTCAGGTTTACTTAAGGTTGAATTTAACTATCCGATTCTTATCTGGGGTCAGTGGGACAATACTGAAGCAATAAGTGACATCAAAGTTTTCAGCTCTCAACATTACTGCCATTGTATGACTAGACTTCCCTATTTGTTAATAGTGAACTTAAACTTCTGCTTTCCATCTGTAATTGTGCAGGGATGCAAGCAAGCAGATTGTAGACATGTTGCCGAACTCTCAGCTTCTCCAAGCCCTTGCTCATCCTACCAGCCAAGCCCTAGCATATCCTACAACCCCAGTCCAGCCTCTTCTACCATTGCAAGTCCTGCTTCCTCAACCCTGATCACTGACGCCAAGAATGCAACTAATGGCAACGAAGGCAACTCTCTCATTCCATGGTTGAAGAGCCTCTCCTCTGCCTCCACCTCTTCCAAGCTGCCCGACCTCCACCATGTGCATAATCATGGAGGTTCCATTAGCGCTCCGGTGACTCCTCCACTGAGCTCTCCTACTGCGCGATCGCCGCGCATCAAGACTGATTGGGACGAGGCAGGCATCCGGCCGCCGTGGGCTGGCTCTGACCTCACTTTCCCACCGTCGTCCATGCCACCGAGCCCCGGCCGCACGGTCACGCCTGATGCTGCATGGCTCGCCGGCTTCCGCCTTCCGTCAGGGGGTCCTTCTTCTCCCACATTCACCCTCGTGTCGTCAAACCCTTTCGGCCTGTACAAGGAAAGGAATGGCTCCGGAATGTGGACTCCGGGAGGGAGTGGGACGTGCCCTCCGGTGGCCGGTGGGCACAGCCATGGTGGTGACGTCCAGGTTTCCGACTGCGGTTCGGACGAGTTTGCTTTCGGAAACAGCAGCAATGAAACTCCACAGGCAGCGGGGCTGGTGAAGCCATGGGAGGGGGAGAGGATTCATGAGGAGTGTGCGTCCGATGAACTTGAGCTAACTCTTGGGAGCTCAAAAAACAGAGCTGTTGCTTGATTGGAGTCCAAGTAAATCATCAGCTCAGATCTACCTCCTGCCTTTTCTCTTTCTAGCTTCTTAATCTTCTCAGGGTTTCTCGTATTCTTCATAAACCCTTGGAGTTGTGGTTTCTAGATAAGATAGATAGAGAGGGTTTCAGAGATTGTTTTTTAGTTTCTTTCTCTTTTAAGAGACTTCACTCGTTTGATATTTCCTTAATATGGAAAATTGTAATTTATATGTCATCAAGGTTTGCTTTTTACTAGCAAAATGCTAATGTTCATAGTCAGTACCGGATCTTATACATCTTTTGTTTACCATTAAACCTGGCCATATTGTTTATTATTCTCTGGGGTTGCTTGATATCAGACGGTATCCATCTTGAGTCTAATCATGCCTCATCCTTGCTTTGGAGGCAAATTAACTTTGGATTTTTCTAATTCCCCAAAAAAATTGTCTTTGCTGTATAATGGTGCCCAAATTTTTTTACCAAAGAGAAAAAATAACGCTGAATGAAAAAAATGATGAAAAAAAAGGAAATTAAGATAAACATCACAACCAAATTTTTTATACCAAACAATCATAATTTCTACAAAGTGTACCCTCTCCTGAATTTCTACTCGATCCTAATTACTATAAAAAAAAACATAACACAAATTCACATAAAAATATTAAAACAAATAAAAATTACTAGCATAATGTAAGGATAAGTGAGAAAAAATTTTATGCTAGGCAAACGAAGCATCACCCTCAACCTATACTATGAAGTATAAGTGAACTAAAGTGCAATTATCATTGGTTGATTAGGTTAGGCAGAGGTGCAAGGCCGACCTGTTGTCCCAAATACAAGTAAAAAATGACCTTTGAAATAGAATAGAATAGAATGTGCATGAGATCACGTGCGCGAATATTCGTGCGACTGTGATCGCATCACCGACCGCATCCGCAGCGCCGATCCCTTATACTCAACCCGATCGTTTTCATCCGTCTCACCGACCCGACCCGCGGTAGCTCTCGCCCTCGTCGCCTCTCCCCGATCGCGTCCATGGCCGGAGCCCCCGCGGATGCAGCAAAGGAGGTGTACTCGGTCTGGGCGCTGCCGCCGGAGGACGTCCGCGACCGGATCAAGCTCATCATGGCCGCCCTCCGGTCCGAGTTCGGCGGTCCCTCCTTCGAGCCCCACATAACCGCCGTCGGCGCCGTCTCCCTCGCGCCGGACGACGCGCTCCTCCGCTTCCGCACTGCCTGCGCCGCCCTCGCCCCCTACACCGCCCGCATCACCGCCGCGGCGCGCGGGACCTTCTTCTACCAGTGCGTCTTCTTCCTCATCGATCCCGTCCCCGAGGCACGGTTCCCCTCCGACGCCAAATCGCCTCTTTTTTCCTGTGGTTTTGAACTTTTGATTCAAACGCCTAACTTGATCCCCTCCTTGTGTTTGCCCTTCGGCGATTAAGGTGGTCGAGGCGAGCGCCCTCGCCTGCGAACACCTCGGTTTCCGGAGCTCAACTCGTAAGCGTTACTCTCCCCATCGAAGTTTCCCTTGCTCCTCCATGGCGGTCGGCGTAATCTAATGATGTTTTCACCTCGGGTTCGCAGCGTACATGCCGCATCTGAGCCTCCTGTACGCGGACCTCTCGGACGAGGAGAAGGAGCGAGCTCGGAGCAGGGTCGAGGAGTTGGACAGGGAGATCATCGGTCTCACCTTCCAAGTTTCAAAGCTGGCGCTCTACAAGACGGACACCGAGGACAGGAGCTTGGAGTCTTGGGAGCTGGTGGAGGTCTGCGACATCTCCGCTGACAAGTAGACGATCACTGCTGCATGCTCTGCAGTTGTTGCTTGGTGTTGTTTCTGCTGTCATTTTTCCTTCTCCTGGTCTTCGCAGTGTGCTCTGCAGGTGCTTGGGTTGTTTCTTCCGTCGTTGTCCTTCTAATAAACGCATTCCTGCGCAATGCTCAGAACCAGCTCGATTAATTGTCGCAATGATATGATGATAGCAATCGCAAGAGTTTGTAAATAGTTTTTGGCTAGGAACATGTTCGATGAATTGCCTCAGTGAAATGACCATAGAAATCTCAAGCGCTTGTCGATAGGCTTTGGCCACATTGTGTCAAGAGATGATCATATCTCATCAATATATATATATCATTCTCTTTGAGACAAATAAACTTTTAAAATGGGAGCCACTGATGATATCTCAATCTTATCTCCATGATGAACTGGAAACTGGACGTGTGAGCCATCAACATAAATGACACCTTCTTGATTATACCATGCGACGTGCATTAACTGATCGGATTTGAAGAAGTCATGCATCGATGATTTATCTGCATCTCTAGGTTGAATTGGTTCCCTCACCATGTACTGGAGATCACTGCTTGAGAAGGGCATTGGGAAGCCTCCGGCTGAGAGCATTGCTGCTGTGGATCCTGCGGCAGTTGCGATTCGGAGACCACTCGATCGGCAGTTGACTAAAGATGAACCATTGATTCTGAAGAGAACTATGAGTGTTAAGGAAGCTGTTTGCTGTAAATTTAAACATCATTTTGTAGTCAGGTAATGTACCGAAATGAGAACCGAGAGACCGTCGCTGGGCAAGGATGCGCGACTAAGATGTCATTCAGAGCATATGCCCCTAACCGGTGACTATTTAGGCTTACTGATATCCTTGAGAGTTCAGAAGGAGCCTTATGACCCTCAAGGATTTCATCCAGGACCTGAAAAAAGAACAATAGGAAAACAGAACTTGGACCTTCCGCACGTATTTACATAAGGGATAAGCTAATAATAAAGAGGAATAGAATTTGCAGCGATTTGAGCATGTTAAGAGGAGAATTCTGAAATAGACGGTAAAAGAATAAGCGTATATTTCATATGACCAGTTTACCTGCTCAAAGTTTTCCGCAGTAGCAGCACACAAATATCCAGTGCTTCTTGTTGCGTCAAACTCATTACTGAGTCGGGTGACCTAGATGACAGGAAAGAAGTACGCTTAACAGCAGAAAATAGGCAGAAATATATCTGCAAGTAGATCAATATAAACAGACCTCGTCAATCTGTGTAGGATCTGAATTCACTCCTAAAACTGGAACTGAGTCATCCAAAAAGTGACTAGCCTTCAAAAGAGTACCATCCCCACCAACAGTGATCACTAGATCTACCTGACGAATTGGATGAGACAAATTGTTACGAGTTACATGCTCCCAATCTACAGACTTCCGTTGCAAGACTTCCTTACAAAAATTGATTGTGTTCTTGTGCACCCTGCACCTATCATTGAGATAACTCAAAATCTGCACGAGGAAACTGGAAGAGTTAAAACATAAAAATTTCAGTGGTGAAATGGAACACAGATAAAAAATTTAATAATAGAACAATCATAGAAGTAAACTGGCATTCTCATGGTTAATAAACGATCTGCCGTGGAAAGGGAAATCAACTACTTTTCTTACATCTAAAAAAGAAACATAGATTATACGCACTCACCATAAACAAATTATCTGACTGAAGCATATAACCTTCTTCAGAAATTGGATTATGGAAGTTGCAGAACTGTATATCATGATAAATATCCTCTTTTTTTCTTTCAAATAGCATAAGCTATCATTTTTCAAATAGCATAAGCTATTATTTATAAATCAATTTGCTACAATGTGCACAAAATTTGTTCATAATAGGAAAAAAATCACAAACAACCTCAATTTTCTATGCTAAACTTCAAAATCCCAAATTTATCTGGACTAAATCCTTAAGAAAATGAGGGGTAGATCTCGGTGGGAATAGAAACTAAAAGTATGACATCATGTTGGGAGACGTCCAAGTATAAGGCGGCCTACCATCACACTGGACGAGGAATAAAGAGAGAATGTGGTAAGGCAAAGAGGAAAGATAAAACTCAACATCTTTTCCGAAAGGCACCTTACCAAGTTCATAGGGTTCAAATTTTTTGACAGTACTATGCATGTTTGATCACTTAACCTAGAATTCTGGTTCTAAAACTGATTGCTTTGGGAATTGAAGTAATAGACATTAGAAGAACACAAGTGGAGTATCCTAAAATTGTACAGTGATAAGATGAGGCCAAACATTCTGTTTCCTTCAATAAACAATTGATAAATGTACTTGCGTCATCTTTGTTCTGTGAGCATCCTACGGCTAGAGAACCAAATTGCAGAGAAAAGGGAAAGCAAACTAGCGGTCGCCCAGATCGACACCCACAGTCCATCGATTCAATTTATACCAAAATCAACAACACCGTTATCGCGTCGCCATGAATAAATCGTTAAAGAAGAAAGGACTCCGTGTGCGATGGCCGATTACCTTTTCGTCGAGGACGCGCGGTGGCGGAGACGAGGGGACCAAACTGGGCATGGCGGCGGGTGGCCTCGGCGGGTAGACATCGAGGGGCTTCAGAAGGAGCAGGACTCGTCGCCTTGCCGACATCGCCGGTGGCGATTGCCGACGCTGAAGGCGAGGAGAAAGGAGGGTTTGGCGAAGGAAATGGGCCGCGCTCCGACGCCGCTTCACCGACTCACGGTACGAAATGGGCTTGCCGTATGCATGTTTCAATATATAATGTAGCGATGAAGAAGGGTTTGACTCGACTCAAGTCCAATCGCATTTAAATAGAATCCCTTTTTTGGTAATTTCTGTATATTAAGATTTATCTGCCTTTAGACTTTAAATTCTACAAAACTTGTTTTATATATATAAAATTCTTTAAGCTTAATTTTTCCAATATAATAAGAGAGGAGGTGTAGGTCTAGAAATTACTCAATCATTAGCCTTAATATATGGAACTTCAATAAGTTAATTATTTTTTTTACATTGTATCTACTATCTTCTTTACAGAGGTTAAATTGACCAGAAGAATATATATTTTCTTACATTGTTACGGTCTGAAGGCGAAGAGGTGCCACGTCAAGGGACACGTCGGCGCACTTTTCCGAGAAAGAGGCGCACTTTTACGTCAAGGGACACGTAGAGGCGCACTTTTCCGAGAAAGAGGCGCACTTTTCCGAAGGAACAGAACACACGAAAACTTTGAGAATAATTATATCTAACCGGACAATTATATATAGGAGGGCAATTGTTTTCGATACCTAAATTTCCACATCTTCACGATGGCGCCGGACGAGCCGGCGACGAAAGGGGCGGAGGGCCTGAAGAAGCTCGAGTACCTCTACTTGGTGTCCGAGGTCTGCACGGAGCTCGAATCGCATGTCGGCTGTGGCGACAAGGTGCTGGCGGAGTTCATCACCGAGCTCGGCCGCGACTCCGAGACCGTCGACGAGTTCGACGCTAAGCTCAAGGCCAACGGGGCCGAGATGCCTGACTACTTCGTTCGCACCCTCCTCACCATCATTCAGGCCATCCTCCCCCCGCAGCTCAAGGCCAGCAGCGCCTCCACCACCACCGGCGGCGGCAAGAAAGTCTCCGCCTTCCCGGCTCTCTCCCGCCCTGACGATTCTGATCGCGCGAGAGAACTGCGGTTGGAGATGGAGCGGGAGGCCGACCGCAAGATTGACGCCGATCTCCGGCAGCATGAACGAGATAGGGAGCGTGATCTAGATCGCGACCGGCACCGGGATGATCGACGGAGAAGCGTCAGTGATAGAGAAAGAGACAGGGGGAGAGACGGTAGAAGAGATAGACACAGGAATTCTAGGGTTTATGATGAGGTTGACGATGATGAAGATCTAAAGATTAGCAGTAACTCCAGTCATCCCCGCACATATTCTGATGAGCCGGAGCTTTATCAGGTCTACAAGGGAAGAGTATCACGGGTTATGGACACTGGCTGCTTTGTCCAGCTGACTGACCTCAGGGGTAAGGAAGGTTTGGTTCACATCTCCCAGATTGCCAGTCGGAGAATCGCCAATGCAAAGGAACAGAGGCAGAGTCTTCCTATTTACAAATTGAAAAAAGAGTTGATTCAAGCCGTGCATGACAATCAGGTTTTGGTTGTGATAGGTGAAACTGGTTCAGGGAAGACAACACAAGTGACTCAGTATCTAGCTGAGGCAGGATACACAACTAGAGGAAAGATTGGTTGCACACAACCTCGAAGAGTGGCAGCTATGTCGGTTGCAAAGAGAGTGGCAGAAGAATTTGGTTGTCGGTTGGGTGAAGAGGTTGGTTATGCTATTAGGTTTGAGGATTGCACTGGGCCTGAGACAGTGATCAAGTATATGACAGATGGTATGCTGCTTAGGGAGATTTTAGTTGATGAAAGCCTCTCACAGTACTCTGTAATTATGTTAGATGAAGCTCATGAAAGGACCATCCACACAGATGTCCTTTTTGGGTTATTAAAACAACTCGTGAAGCGCAGGCCAGACCTTCGGCTTATAGTTACTTCTGCTACATTAGATGCAGAGAAGTTCTCTGGCTACTTCTTTAACTGCAACATCTTCACCATTCCTGGAAGAACTTTCCCTGTGGACATACTTTACAGTAGGGAGCCAGAAACTGATTACCTAGATGCAGCATTGATCACTGTTTTGCAGATCCACTTGACAGAGCCTGAAGGAGACGTACTTCTCTTTCTGACTGGTCAAGAAGAAATTGATCATGCCTGCCAGTCTCTGTATGAAAGAATGAAAGGTTTAGGGAAGAATGTGCCTGAATTAATCATCCTGCCAGTTTACAGTGCTCTTCCTAGTGAAATGCAGTCTAGGATCTTTGAACCTGCCCCTCCTGGGAAAAGGAAAGTGGTTGTGGCTACTAATATTGCAGAGGCTTCCTTGACTATAGATGGGATTTACTATGTTGTCGATCCAGGCTTTGCAAAACAGAATGTGTATAATCCAAAACTAGGCCTTGATTCCCTAGTTATCACTCCCATCTCACAGGCATCAGCCAAACAACGAGCTGGTCGTGCTGGCCGTACTGGCCCTGGTAAATGCTACCGTCTTTATACAGAGAGTGCCTACCATAATGAAATGTCTCCAACTACAATTCCAGAAATTCAAAGGATTAACCTTGGATTGACAACTCTCACAATGAAGGCTATGGGTATAAATGACCTTCTATGCTTTGATTTTATGGACCCTCCATCGCCTCAAGCCCTTATTTCTGCCATGGAACAGCTGTACAGTCTTGGAGCTCTGGATGAGGAGGGGCTTTTAACAAAATTGGGTAGAAAAATGGCCGAGTTCCCTTTGGAACCGCCTTTGTCAAAAATGCTTTTAGCCAGTGTGGACCTTGGATGCAGTGATGAAATTTTGACTATTATAGCAATGATTCAGACAGGGAACATCTTCTACAGACCAAGGGAGAAACAAGCTCAAGCTGATCAAAAAAGAGCAAAGTTTTTTCAGCCTGAAGGGGATCATTTAACATTATTAGCTGTTTATGAGGCTTGGAAAGCTAACAATTTTTCTGGGCCATGGTGCTTTGAGAACTTTGTACAATCACGTTCATTAAGAAGGGCTCAGGATGTGAGGAAACAACTTCTTACTATTATGGACAGGTATGATATTTTCTTTGTGTCTGATACATTCATTGGTAGAGTTCTTTGGTTAATTTTCATTGATAACTTCTTTGTGGTTTACCGTTTGCCATTTGCCTAGCTGTTTTGTATATGCTAATTAAACCTACTGACTTTCTGCTTCAGGTATAAACTGGATGTTGTCAGTGCTGGTAAAAACTTCACAAAGATAAGAAAGGCAATCACTGCTGGCTTCTTTTTCCATACTGCAAGAAAGGACCCCCAGGAAGGGTACAGAACCCTAGTTGAGAACCAGCCTGTGTATATCCACCCTAGTAGTGCTTTATTCCAGAGGCAGCCAGATTGGGTCATCTATCATGAACTTGTTATGACAACCAAGGAGTACATGAGAGAAGTTACCGTGATCGACCCTAAGTGTTTAGTTGAATTGGCCCCAAGATTTTACAAGACTTCAGACCCCACAAAGATGAGCAAACGCAAGCGGCAGGAACGTATTGAACCACTGTATGACCGCTACCATGAGCCGAATTCATGGCGTTTGAGCAAGCGTCGTGCTTGAGGGTTGGTACTCGATTTGTATTTCCCCCCCATATTTTCTCTGCATTATCTCAATCATCTCCATTTGATGGATGTTCTTGTTTAATGCTGGTCATAGCTGTCTTGTCTTATTCTTCTTTAAATAATTTTGTTATTTACAGTTCATATGAATAAAACATGGACCATTTTTCCGGTATTAAGTGCTCTATTTTTCTTATTTGGCTGCTTTTGTGAGACCTATTTGACCATACTTATGGGTGAATGTTTCATCTCTTTCCTATTTCTTTATGATTAAACATAGATAAACTATGGACACTGTAATGAGCCAGCATGCTTTTTCATGATGCATAGACTCCTTCCCCAGATTATGCGTACTGTATATTCACTAGTTTTCTCATCTTTTTCGGGTGCCCTTGGAGGCCTCACCAGAACATCTAGGTTTATAGCTTTTCTTTTTAAATGGCAAAGGATCGTTGAAAACAACCTAGTACATAGTCCTTTATCTATCACCTTTGGAATGTTCAGCATTCCTGACTTGCTTTCCCACTTCAAATGTCTTTTCTTTATTTAAAGCCAATACAGGTAAAGGTTGAGAGACCTTTCATTAAATAACTGCTCTATTTTTCTTTTGGTTGTATTTTTGAGAGGATGCGCAGAAATCGATCCATCTGAATCAAATCATAACTGAATCGACCTGAATTGAATATAAGTGAAACTTACTGAATTCGCAAACCTCGGCTGAGACTTATTTGGTTCATCTCATTAAAATCAGTTCAGATTCAATTGCAATTTTAACAAAACCAGTTGGTTTGGTTCAAAAACTGGTAAAAACCGAGTGAACTGTACTGATGCACACCCCTAAGCGAGCAGACTAATTAGAGATGTTTCATTTGTATGTAGCTGTGCACCTTTCCTCATGCTTTACAGTAGTTTGGTGGGAATGTATTGAAGTTTTGTTTATGTTTTATTTTCTATCCAGGAGGATAGTAGAGTTCTTGTTTGCAATGGGAATCATCAGGATCAAGCACCAGATGATTTGGAGCATTTCATGGCCACAAGGGAAAAAAAGGATTTTCTTTATTTCTCTTACGCAAGATCTCTGCCATGCCATGTGGACGTGTTGTATTTCTCAATCTCTTCTTATTAACTATGACAACCACGCAGGCCATGTGATCACCCCTCTTCAGCTCAATATTTCAAGGTCATCATACCTCCCAACTGTTCTTTGTTGTAGAGTTTAAAGGGTCACCATATGCAAGATTATTTTTTCAGGCTGCAAGGATGAGTTCCTACTGTAAAATTTCTGGGCATTTTTGGAGTATTAATCTGTACATAACTTGAAACTTGGTGTTTCAAGTGGATTTCGTTTACAATCTAATAGTTCATGTCATGTATTATGCTGTGACATATCTTAACAAAAAAATTTGTGAACTGCCAAGGTTAATGTTTGCTCTGTTGTTTCTTTGTTGGGTTGAAAGAGTACTTGATGGGAAAACAGCCCAGCTACTAAGAGGTGGTGTTGTACTGATGCAGAAAAAGTAGGCCTGATATATTTGTGTTTGGGTCATATTCGGATTGAAGATGTAATTAGTGAATTGTTAATAGTTATGATTTAGTGGAAAAAGATGCCAGATTTTTTTATTATTAAGTTAAAGATATTGTGTTTGAGAGGGACCCATGTAAATTGAAGTCGATATAAACGTGTTAATTTTGGTGTTATTTAAGTCAGGTTGTCTCAAATATGATCAAGAGTTGCATGAATGCTTCAAATTTATTTGTTTTATTTTCTAGGCGAGTTAGGTTAATGCAATTATCCAAACTCAACTTGCCAAAAAAAAAATATATATATATATGTATTAATAATTATGACCGAGTTTGCTCATGTATTAATAATTACTCTTCTAATCCACTACATTATAGTGCATTAGATCAAGTGGTGTATATGTCGATGGTATTATTTATAGTAGTGTTTGCACAGTTATGATCTTGATGTTGGCGAATTTTTATCAGAGACCTAAAAATTATTTGGGTAGCTGGTCATTGTGATGGCCACAACTGAGGGTTATCCAAGTTCAGAGGGAAGTGTATGGGAGGGTCCTGACGGCTTACCCCAAACACGTCCTGTTCTCAACCATGGCATCCCCAGTCAGTGTCCAGTGTAAACCGTTGGGATCCCTCACACTTCTCTCCTGGAAGTGGTATACCTACCGCTAGGACAGGCTACAACTAATCTCGCACATCTTGGATTAGGATCGCCTCCAATACTTACTGTCATAATGTGATTATTGTGGCCATAAAATCACCAGCTATTGAATGATTATCGGGTCGAAGATAGCTGTCTACCAGCATCCATACCATAATGATGCCAGCCATGTTATCAACAATACCATCTCCTACATACTAGAGGAGTATAAGGTGAATAAATTGAAGGGTTGAAATAATAAATATTTTACATGATCTCCATATATTAAATCTCTCGTCTACTCTTTCTTGTGATTTTTACTTCCTTTTTTTAATCTTCTTCTGCTTTACTTTCTACATTAGAAGAAACTGTCAAGATATGATAAAAAATATTATAATGAAAATCCAGACATGGTATGGTTCTCTTAATCTTTTAAGTCTTACCTGTTTCCCACCTTTCATTGATTCTTGATGAAGCTAGTTTCTTTTCTTTTGGAAGTTTTCATTCTCTTTGATTTAAGATGAATCCTTTGAGCTTCAGGTTATTACAACTCGTGATTGCAACTGTCTCACAATGCATATCCTTTTATCTTCTTTTATTTTCCCATGTCATGGACTAAAGCATGAGGCTTATTCCAGGTTCAAGGACATGAGCTTTTGAAAATTGATTTTTTTTTTAAAATCATTAAAAGCACAAATGAATAGTTAAACTTGATCCACTCTGTTCTTCAAATTGTGCATATTTGTGATCCTATGATCTCATTGGATTTCATGTTATGTGTACCTTTATCACAATAACTACTGGCTATATGATCTTCCGAATATTTAGAGTCAATAGTTTCTCGAGGCAAACCTTTTATTCTTGTAATCGAATCCTCTTACATTCCCTTGCTCTACCATCAAATGCCTGTTAAAAATTTTAGTTACGACAAGTTCGATGTATCAAATACCAAATATTAACACATCATTATACTAATTCTGAATACCAATATGAGCATGATTTTTTTCCCTTGAACATCCTTCTTCTAGGTGTGGTGGTATGAGGAAGGCGAACCACTACACTATGCCCATTTCTATATGTAATGTGAATTTTGGAGTATATTAATTTTGATAGTAGTAGCTCTGATGACAATACAAAAAGTTCTAGTATGAAATCTGAATACATGCCTGTTCTGGTACAGGCCTGCAAATTATTCAACTTGAATAAGGTGATTTCTTGTCATATCAAGTTATTAAATTGTGACCTTAAGAGGTTTCAGTCTTTGGCAAAGACCACAAAAATAATATCAGGCAGATTTGTCTCTGGTATTTTCTGGTCCTTGGCTGTCAGAGACAGTGGATCAATGACAGGCGCATATATTTCATGTACTTGTGCTGTGTTTAGCTCCTTCTATGATCATGTTCAATAGGTGAAGGACGTGAAAATGATTGGACATGCCCTAATTGTGGCAACAATAATTTTGGTTTTCGCACCGTCTGTAACATGAGGAAATGCAACACCCCGAGACCTGGAAGCCAGGTTTGAGCACAGCAAACTTCTTTTTTGTGTGGAAGATGTGTGCTTCTTATGTTTCTTAGTCGTATGATATGCTTTTTGCACTTGAATTTGGTTTCTTTTATGAAAAGAAAATGCATCTATGTTCTTGCCCACATCTTAATTATGCTATTTGCTCTTGATCCTTTCTCCTCAGCACAATTTTTTTCCCATGTGTTTGCATCATTTCTCATATAATATTTTAATTGGTCAGATTTAGTCTCTAACCCACTTGCAAAAGCAGGAGAAAAAACATAAAAGAGTACTAGATAGATGCTAGTGACTGTTGATTTGATTTGATACTATTTGATCAATCATGATAAAGTAATAAACAAGAAATGTTATATGTATTTGCACTGAATTAATATTTTGCATTTGGTCTTTGATGGGTTATGTACACATGTTATATATACTTAGCAGGGAGTTTGACCAGAGGTAAAACTGGATTGAATAAGTTTTTGACTTTCTAACCTGATATAGGACTGTCCAATGTTGACCGACTGGTCTATTTCATTAATATTCAGTCAAAAGCCATACATAACCGAGTAAATATTCCACATAGAAACTACCTCGACAAATTTCAAGTGATATCTTTGCTTTATAACACATTAAAATGCTTGTGGAAGAACATTTGTGCGTACTGCCAAACTTTCACTTGGATCACTACAGTAACTAAATTGAATGTATAGGTGATTTATTTGAAGTAACATTAAATGGATCTGGATTTTTGCTTCCCTGTGAGTTTTTGCACTTGTGCTCCAACTCTTTCCTGGTTCTTGTTTCTTCTTGTAAGCGGTTGTGTGTTTCTTTACATTCACACTGAATAAGTCTGTTCTAACTTCTGGTTTTTTTTCCCTTAACTTTGTGCAGGGCACAAAATCAGAGAATGCAAAAGGTTCGAGTAATAATACTTTGAACTCTTCTTTTTAGCTTACATTCACGGCCTATTTGATATATTAAAAATTCACCAAGATGATTACGAAAAGATATCATGTACATTACTCGTCTTGCCTTTTCCTTACCATCTTATTAATATGACTTATTCTGAACATCAAGCTGTGTTCTTTAATGACAGAGCTGGTTTTGTTCTTTGTTTTGACTTCTTAATCACCAGTAGTTTTCCTTGATCGTTCTCTGGTTTTTATTTCAGAGCCAAAAATGCCGGAGGGCAGTTGGAAGTGTGACAAGTGTAACAACATAAATTTATAAATTTATGCGAAGTATATATTTTTTTTTGATTTTTTTTTCATATTATAGAAAGGAATGACTTCATTACATCCAATTAATATATTGTACGATTATCTATTAGTAAGGGTTGGATTTATTTTTAATTTTCTTTGAATCTCTCGATTATTAATTCACTTAGTCCATCCAAATAGATAGAATTTCATAGTGTAATTGTAAGGCCAATATAAGATTTTGATATGATTATTCCATAATTAGATAAGAATACTAATTGCCCTTTTTAACGTCAAGATCTAATATAGATATAATTATTCAATGATTATATAAAAATATTAATCTTTAAAAATATATTTAAATGCTTAAAGAATAAGTTAAATTAATATATTTTACTAAAATTTAATTATCTATTCAAAAAATATAAAAAGGTATTACACTAAGAGTTCACAATAAATAGTGACATCAAATGCACCCCTACATCGTATTATAATTTAGTAATTATAAAGTTAAGAAAGTGGTCAATTGATTTTTGTGTAAGTTTGACTTATACTTAATAAAAGTAATATTTTATGATCTTAAATCACAAAGTGTTTGCTGGCCAAAAGATATTAGAATGAATCTCTCTGTTTAAGATCTAAAAATTTCAAATTTGTTGAATTAGGCAAAATTTTAAATTTGTTGAATTAAGCATCAGTTAGTATGACATTGTCTTCATCCATTCTGTATCATTCAAATTTGTCCATTTGCTAAGGATTCAAGGAAATGGTGAATCGTAATTGTCAAACCCATCTAACCATAGTTTCATGGTATGACAGAGGCAATAATAAAGCTTCTACAATAACAGTTCAAGTATTTAGTATTTATGCATTCACTTTACGTGTAAAACCCTTCTCCCTCGACCCGACGCCTTCACCCTCGCGTCGCGCGTTTTCTTCTCCTCACTCGATCCGCCGGCGACGGAGCTCTTCTTCTCCTCACTCGGTCCGCCGGCGACGGAGCTGCCGACGCCTCCATTGCGTCTCCTCCACCTGCTCGCGTTGCCGTCGTTCCCTTCCTTCGCCCGACTTCTTCGCTCAGCGCGGGACCTCCTCCGTTCGACGGTGAAACGGCGGAGGGACGAGTCGACCCTGCAAGAACGTCTCCACCACCACCGGCGGCGGCAAGAACGGCTCCGCGTTCCCGGCTCTCTCCCGCCCCGACGATCCTGATCGCGGTTGGAGATGGAGCGGGAGGCCGACCGCAAGATTGACGCCGCAGTGCCTCCACCACCACCGGCGGCGGCAAGAACGTCTCCGCGTTCCCGGCTCTCTCCCGCCCCGACGATCCTGATCGCGCGAGAGCTGCGGTTGGAGATGGAGCGGGAGGCCGACCGCAACACCGATCGCCGCAGTGCCTCCCCCACCACCGGCGGCGTCTCCGCGTTCCCGGCTCTCTCCCGCCCCGGAAAGAGAAGCGTCAGGGACAGGGACGGTAGAAGAGATAGACACAAGAATTCTAGGGTTTATGATGAGGTTGACGATGATGAAGATCTCAAGATTAGCAGGAACCCCAGTCATCCCCGTACATATTCTGATGAGCCGGAGCTTTATCAGGTCTACAAGGGAAGAGTATCACGGGTTATGGACACTGGCTGCTTTGTCCAGCTGACTGACCTCAGGGGTAAGGAAGGTTTGGTTCACATCTCCCAGATTGCCAGTCGGAGAATCGCCAATGCAAAGGATGCAGTGAAGCGCGATCAGGAAGTCTATGTGAAGGTGATTTCCATATCTGGGCAGAAGCTTAGCTTGTCCATGAGAGATGTGGATCAGAAGAGTGGAAAGGATCTCCTTCCTATGAAGAAGAGCTCTGAGGATGAGGCATTTAGGGCGAACCCAGCAAGTGGGAATGGTGGTCCTACGAGGAGGTTGGGTCTTTCAGGGATTACAATAGTAGACGAGGCTGAAGATGCACCATCAAGGCTACCGCTCAAGAGAATGAGCTCATCTGAGAGGTGGGAGGCCAAACAGCTAATTGCTTCAGGGGTTTTGGATGTCCGGGAAGGGCTCTTGTATCAGGAAGAAGGAGCTGAGGAGGAGATTGAGATTGAGATTGAGCTTAATGAGGATGAACCGGCCTTCTTACAGGGAATTGATATATCACCTGTCAAAATTTTCAAGAATCCGGAGGGTTCTTTGAGTAGGGCTGCAGCCCTCCAGTCAGCTCTCATCAAGGAAAGGCGAGAGTTGAGAGAGCAGCAACAGAGGACAATGTTAGATTCTATTCCAAAAGATTTAAATCGTCCTTGGGAGGATCCAATGCCAGAAACTGGTCAGAGGCATCTGGCTCAGGAACTTAGAGGAGTTGGGTTGTCAGCCTATGAGATGCCTGAATGGAAGAAAGATGCTTATGGAAAGGCTTTGACATTTGGGCAGAGGTCTAAGCTCTCAATACAGGAACAGAGGCAGAGTCTTCCTATTTACAAATTGAAAAAAGAGTTGATTCAAGCCGTGCATGACAATCAGGTTTTGGTTGTGATAGGTGAAACTGGTTCTGGGAAGACAACACAAGTGACTCAGTATCTAGCTGAGGCAGGATACACAACTAGAGGAAAGATTGGTTGCACACAACCTCGAAGAGTGGCAGCTATGTCGGTTGCAAAGAGAGTGGCAGAAGAATTTGGTTGTCGGTTGGGTGAAGAGGTTGGTTATGCTATTAGGTTTGAGGATTGCACTGGGCCTGAGACAGTGATCAAGTATATGACAGATGGTATGCTGCTTAGGGAGATTTTAGTTGATGAAAGCCTCTCACAGTACTCTGTAATTATGTTAGATGAAGCTCATGAAAGGACCATCCACACAGATGTCCTTTTTGGGTTATTAAAACAACTCGTGAAGCGCCGGCCAGACCTTCGGCTTATAGTTACTTTTGCTACATTAGATGCAGAGAAGTTCTCTGGCTACTTCTTTAACTGCAACATCTTCACCATTCCTGGAAGAACTTTCCCTGTGGGCATACTTTACACCAGGGAGCCAGAAACTGATTACCTAGATGCAGCATTGATCACTGTTTTGCAGATCCACTTGACAGAGCCTGAAGGAGACGTACTTCTCTTTCTGACTGGTCCAGAAGAAATTGATCATGCCTGCCAGTCTCTGTATGAAAGAATGAAAGGTTTAGGGAAGAATGTGCCTGAATTAATCATCCTGCCAGTTTACAGTGCTCTTCCTAGTGAAATACAGTCTAGGATCTTTGAACCTGCCCCTCCTGGGAAAAGGAAAGTAGTTGTGGCTACTAATATTGCAGAGGCTTCCTTGACTATAGATGGGATTTACTATGTTGTTGATCCAGGCTTTGCAAAACAGAATGTGTATAATCCAAAACTAGGCCTTGATTCCCTAGTTATCACTCCCATCTCACAGGCATCAGCCAAACAACGAGCTGGTCGTGCTGGCCGTACTGGCCCTGGTAAATGCTACCGTCTTTATACAGAGAGTGCCTACCATAATGAAATGTCTCCAACTACAATTCCAGAAATTCAAAGGATTAACCTTGGATTGACAACTCTCACAATGAAGGCTATGGGTATAAATGACCTTCTATGCTTTGATTTTATGGACCCTCCATCGCCTCAAGCCCTTATTTCTGCCATGGAACAGCTCTACAGTCTTGGAGCTCTGGATGAGGAGGGGCTTTTAACAAAATTGGGTAGAAAAATGGCCGAGTTCCCTTTGGAACCGCCTTTGTCAAAAATGCTTTTAGCCAGTGTGGACCTTGGATGCAGTGATGAAATTTTGACTATTATAGCAATGATTGAGACAGGGAACATCTTCTACAGACCAAGGGAGAAACAAGCTCAAGCTGATCAAAAAAGAGCAAAGTTTTTTCAGCCTGAAGGAGATCATTTAACATTATTAGCTGTTTATGAGGCTTGGAAAGCTAAAAAATTTTCTGGGCCATGGTGCTTTGAGAACTTTGTACAATCACGTTCATTAAGAAGGGCTCAGGATGTGAGGAAACAACTTCTTACTATTATGGACAGGTATGATATTTTCTTTGTGTCTGATACATTCATTGTTAGAGTTCTTTGGTTAATTTTCATTGATAACTTCTTTGTGGTTTACCGTTTGCCATTTGCCTAGCTGTTTTGTATATGCTAATTAAACCTACTGACTTTCTGCTTCAGGTATAAACTGGATGTTGTCAGTGCTGGTAAAAACTTCACAAAGATAAGAAAGGCAATCACTGCTGGCTTCTTTTTCCATACTGCAAGAAAGGACCCCCAGGAAGGGTACAGAACCCTAGTTGAGAACCAGCCTGTGTATATCCACCCTAGTTGTGCTTTATTCCAGAGGCAACCAGATTGGGTCATCTACCATGAACTTGTTATGACAACCAAGGAGTACATGAGAGAAGTTACCGTGATCGACCCTAAGTGGTTAGTTGAATTGGCCCCAAGATTTTACAAGACTTCAGACCCCACAAAGATGAGCAAACGCAAGCGGCAGGAACGTATTGAACCACTGTATGACCGCTACCATGAGCCGAATTCATGGCGTTTGAGCAAGCGTCGTGCTTGAGGGTTGGTACTCGATTTGCATTTCCCCCCCATATTTTCTTCTAAGGCATTTTTCTATGTGATCCTTAAATTTTCTATTGAGGTTACTGTTGTCGTCAAGGCACCATCTTGTTTTCCTTAAAATATGCACATGGAAACAATTTACTGGGAGCTATAGTTTGTGCATTGTTTGCGAGGGGCAGCTAGAATTGAATCTTGGGTGCATTCTGATACACATTGGTTGATGAATTTGGGGAGAACTTTATGAGTTGCAAAACAGCTAAATTTTGTTTCGATAAACTCGCAGCGTCTTTTTTTGCATATCGAATATCTTTTTCCTAATATGATACAGAGACTATTTTTATTATAGAGCATAGTGGTAGTATATTTTTTAAGTAGCCATATGCTGTAGAGTTTGATCTCAGAGATTTTATCTTTTACGTTTGAAAAAATAAATGCTGTAAACAAATGTATTGATCCACATTCCTCTGTACGGAAGTTTTTCAGGTTAAAAATGATAAATGTACGCCTATAATAGTAAGATTTGATACTGGAGCTCGAAGAAGATCTCTGGTTAAAAGTTAAAACAAAAAGGGGGCTTTTTTTTTAGGTGAGTATTGAACTTATTATATTCTGTCTAAGGTAAGTTTTTCTGGTTAAAATAGTAAATTTATACTTTTGCTTCTCTGATTATTATGGAAAAATTTCTGTAGTTAAAACGGTAAATAAAATGAGAGCTCCTCTCCCTAAGTTTATATTAAAAAAAAAGAACCAATGATTTATCAGATGTAACAATTGGAGGGGGAGGTGATTGAAATTGATTTAATTAAAGTGGAAGGGGTAACGTGCGAAATGACAGCGAAAATGAATCGTTTCCCTCCCTCCCTCCAATTCCTTCCTCAATGCGAAGCAAAGAATCCAATTCTCCTCTCGCTCTCAGCCGCCGGTGCCGCTCTCTTCTTCCCTTCTTCGCCCTTCCGCTTCCCCTCCCACCTCTCTACGAATTTATTAGATGGAAAAACCCCGACTCCTCGCTTCTGATCTGGCGCGAGCGCCTCTCGCCCTCTACGGCTCATTCCGCCAGAGATCCCTCGGTGGTTGGTCCGCAGCAGCTGTGCTCTTCCTCCTCTTTTGGGCTATCCTCCGGTTTTTCTTCTCTCTGAGCCGCCGCGCAGTCTCCGGTGGTTCCTGGTCGTTGTCGAGGCCGACGAAGACACGATCATCGTTATGCGTGCTTAAATATATTCTTCTCATGCTTTGAATTCGATCCTCCTTTTTGGTAGTGAATTTTTGCTGTTCTTTCCTCAAAAGTCGCTCTTTGTTGTGGCTCTTGCTGCAGTGTGGCTAAGCTCATATCGGATGCCGATCTGAGAGACTTGATGGTTAGTTTGGGGGGCAAGTTCGAAGGGAATGCGGGATGGGAAGATGTGCTTGACAAAAGCAGCGATCTTGTTTCCTTCAAAGCAAAGCTCTTTCGGCCAAAAGTAAGCTCATCTTAGCTCATTCGTTGCGATGTTTGTTATTTGGTCATCTACTTTGGAAATTGTCTATTGAGAGTTTACTAAATTGATCATGTTTGCCCATTCTGGAAGTGAGGTATATTTCTGTCCTTTTTTTTTCTCTAGTTCATAATGGCATCATTACAGCTTTACAGCTTTACTATATCTTTTGTTGTGCGATGGAAGGTGATAGATAGATAAGATCAGTTGGAATAATGACGAGCTGTTTACACTTTCTTTTTTTCCTTTTCTCCATTCCTATATCTGTTAACTGATCATCTGTCTGGTACTGAGTGAGTTGTTAGGAGTTGTCTTTTTAACTTATTTGTAAGGCTAATATGCTGCATGTCCTGTTTGCAACATCGTTGATCTAAGTACTCATTTTTGACGCATATCATTGTTGGCATTATTCTTTAGAACTTATTTAGGAGTCAGTGTGCTGAATGCAGCCGGAGATGAGTTTGGCCTATCAACACTGTACCAACAAACTCAAAGTGTGTTCATTGAGAAGGGTAACCAGCTCCTTGTCAATCAAGTCGATTGTATGACGCATCAAGTTGAGGCCATAAAATATTATTTTAATTGGAAAAAGTGCAAAATAGGTCGGAGGATGCTACTGGAAAATTAGTGGAGGTGGACACTGATACTGATACTCCTAGGAAGAAGAGTACATGGACCCAAATCATAATAATGGGGTCCTTGTAGTTTATCTTTTTTAAAAAGTAATGTTTTTTACTGTACGTGAGATTAAATGCTCTCTTAATAGCTAAAGATTTTAAGCATACAAAAAAGGATTTTGACTGTTCCAAATAGCTATACTTATTGAGCTTTTGGTTGACATGTGGTTTTCAGGATGGTCCATTGAAGTATTACAGCGTTGCAGTATTTGAGAAATGTTCCACAGAACAATTAAGAAATTTCTACATGGACAATCAGTATAGAAAAAAGTGGGACAAGATTTTGATCCACCATGAGCGCCTGCAGGTTGATGAAGGCAGTGGGACAGAAGTTGCGCAATCTATAAAAAAATTTCCTCTGCTGAAACCAAGAGAATATATATTGGCATGGCGAATGTGGGAAGGAAAAGACAAAACCTTTTATTGCTGCACTAAGGTTAGGCAAACAAATCTTTCAAAGTCGACACAACAAACCTGCATAGACAAATTTCATCTGGTATCTTGGCTTGTATTGGTCTGAATATCATCTTAATGAAATTGTTGACATTCTCGGCCAAGTCCAGTTGTGATGGTACTTGCAGGTTGGTACGGGTAATTGCTGTTTCTTGAGGGACACCTTCGTCTCTGTTGTGTTAAACAACTTGAACATTTTCTTGGATCCTCTAGCAACTATTGTACACTAGTTCTGCTATTTCAAAGGCACCCTTTGATTTCTCTAACTGATATTTGAAGTCATGGTCGTCATCATGGTCAAATCTGCGATATTATGTTTGGTTAAATATGTTTGCTATGTGGGCTCTTATCTTCCAGAGTCAAGAGTAAGTTGGTTTTGTTTGTTAGTTAAATTTCCCTGCATTTCTGTCAATCTTCTTGAAAATGCTGGAGAACTGTTTTTTCACTTGGTCGATCTTCTTCCTAGTGCTGTTCTTTATGCGTCAATTATCAAGTCGGGAGTGTTGCCTACTTGGTGACTTCTTGTACAACCATTGTCTGTCTTTTATAATATTTTCTTCGGCAGGCTGGTTTGGCATGATAAGGTTGTCCATGGCGTGTTTTTCTTCTCTAAGTTATTAACTAAGGCATGGTGTTCTGTTATGGTCATATTAGTTGAAATTTGAACCCCTGCCTTCTGAACTAGTTTCCATTTCATAATCACTTGACTCAATTAAAATTTTCAGTTATAGGTTATATTTTATATGTTGTTTGGCCAATGCATACATTACTTCAGTAATTATAGTCAAGGTTGGTAGATTTTTTTTCGTCTGTAATTCGGCCAATAATTCTTAGAATCTTTTTCTTTACTGGAGTACCTAGTAATTTTGTTTATTTTGTTTAGACCGGAAAGGGAACTTTGTGTGTGTGTGTTTAATTCTTTACTACTGCTATGATAATTCACTTGTTATATTAATTTCTTTCCACTTTTCACCGTAGTTTTCGTCGAAACCCCACTATTTTTGAACACCAAATTCTGCTTTTGTAAGAACTACTTTGTTTAGTCATATGAACTAAATTTTTTAGCCACGGAAAAAACACGGTACTTATAGTTTTTTTCTTGCGTTAGATAAAAATCTTGCTTTTTTTAAGAGAAAGCTAAAAGCATTGATGTATTTTACATGATGTATTTTGCTAAACTGTAGACATGATGATGTATCATGTCATTGTAATTTCATTTTTTTTAAACGAAAACTCGTCAGTTGTAATTGGAAAGGTGTTCTTTTATGACCTGTTTTACGCCCTCATTTTGTGGATCCATCAAAGTGGACTTTTTCTCTTGAAATTGTTCTTGCTGTGCTCGGTTGCCTCCTGGTTATGTTTGTGACTTATCACTTACCTCAACATGCACAGTGACGGACTGACTCCCTTAGCTTAGGCAAATAGTAACGATGTACTATTTGAACATTTGAGTGTGTGTAAAGAAGTACCAATCTTTTATTAAAAAAATTATTTACGAATCAGGTAAAGCCCCTACCATATTAATATTAATGATTAAGTTAAATTAATGACATCAACGCGATGTAACTACTACTTTCATTTTCTTAACACAAGTATGCTTTATAAATTTATAAATTTATGCGAAGTATATATATATATTTTTATTTTTTTTTCATATTATAGAAAGGAATGACTCCATAACATCCAATTAATATATTGTACGGTTATCTATAAGTATGGGTTGGATTTATTTTTAATTTTCTTTGGATCTCTCGATTATTAATTCACTTAGTCCATCCAAATAGATAGAATTTCATAGTTTAATTGTAAGGCCAATATAAGATTTAGATATGATTATTCCATAATTAGATAAGAATACTAATTGCCCTTTTTAACGCCAAGATCTAATATAGGTATAATTATTCAATGATTAGATAAAAATATTAATCTTTAAAAATATATTTAAAGGCTTAAAGAATAAGTTAAATTAATATATTTTACTAAAATTTAATTATCTATTCAAAAAATATAAAAAGGTGTTACACTAAGAGTCCACAATAAATAGTGACATCAGATGCATCCCTACATCCTATTGTAATTTAGTAATTATAAAGTGAAGAAAGTGGTCAATTGATTTTTGTGTAAGTTTGACTTATACTTAATAAAAGTAATATTTTTTCTCATTTGATTTCTTCGACTTTAATAGTATCAAAGGTAGATGTGCGGGCCGGGAGGCCCGCGGGCGGCCCGGGCCCAGCCCTGGCCCGACATGGGTCGTGCCTGGCATGGCTCGGACCACAAGCGAGTCGTGCTTGGTATGGCCCGCTATTGTTACTGTGTCGTGTCGGGCCTCAGAGTTTAGGCTCGCGGGGTGGCATGGCACAACACGATTAATATATATATAATATATATTTATATTTTTTTAAAATGTTTAATGGTCGGATGGTTAAAACGTTTATTTAGCGGGCTGACCCGATCGGGTCGTGTTGGGTCCGGCTCGGCATGCCTTTGAGTCGGACTACGGGCCGTGCCAGGCGAGTCAAGTTACGTTATAAGTAATAATTAGGTTAAAATATATGGGTGGGGGTGAAAGTATTCTTATTTTTACATATAACGTGTGCCGCGAAATATACATATATAGGAGGACTAAAATGTAATTATATCATCATCAAAATCTAACCTTAGACCCGGCACGCTACATTGCGTGCCCAGCGCGGGCCGTGCTCAGGCCGGCTTGAGCACGACCCACATGCATCTCTAATTAAAAGGCTACTGCGACTTGGACTAGGCATGGAATAAGCGTTCTAAGTAATAATTAGGTTAAAATATATGAGTATGGGTGAAAGTATTCTTATTTTTACATATAACGTGTGCCGCGAAATATACATAGATAGGACTAAAATGTAATTATATCACCATCAAAATCTAACCCTAGTGTGGCAATTGTTCCCGATACCCAAATTTCGACATCGTCCTTCATCCCGTTCTGCTATGGCGTCGGACCTGGCACGGTACAGTGCGTGCCTAGTGCGGGTCGTGCTCGGGCTTGCCCTAGCACGGCCCTCGTGCATCTCTAATCAAAGGGCTACTGCGACTTGGACTAGGCACGGAACAAGCGTTCTAAGTAATAATTAGGTTAAAATATATGGGTGTTGTTGAAAGTATTCTTATTTTTACATATAACGTGTGCCGCGAAATATATATATACAGGAGGACCATCAAAATCTGACCCTAGCGTGATAATTGTTCCCGATACCTAAATTTTGACATCGTCCTTCATCCTGCTCCGCCATGGCGCCGGACCTGGCACGTTACAGTGCGTGCCCAGTGCGGGACGTGCTTCGGCCGGCCCGAGCACGGCCCCCGTGCATCTCTAATCAAAGGGCTACTGCGATTTGGACTGGGCATGGAACAAGCATTCTAAGTAATAATTAGGTTAAAATATATGGGTGTGGGTGAAAGTATTCTTATTTTTACATATAACGTGTGCCGCGAAATATACATATATAGGAGGACTAAAATGTAATTATATCACCATCAAAATCTAAACCTAGACCCGGCATGCTACATTGCGTGCCCAACGCGGGCCGTGCTCAAGCCGGCCTGAGCATGGCCCCCATGCATCTTCAATTAAAGGGCTACTACGACTTGGACTAGGCATGTAATAAGCGTTCTAAGTAATAATTAGGTTAAAATATATGGGTATGGGTGAAAGTATTCTTATTTTTACATATAACATGTGCTGCGAAATATACATATATAGGACTGAAATGTAATTATATCACCATCAAATTCTAACCCTAGCGTGGCAATTATTCTCGATACCCAAATTTCGACATCGTCCTTCATCCTGCTCCGTCATGGCGTCGATCGTGGCTACAGTGCGTGCCCAGCGCGGGTCGTGCTCGGGCCGAGCACGGCCCGCGTGCATCTCTAATCAAACGGCTACTGCGACTTGGACTAGGCATGGAACAAGCATTCTAAGTAATAATTAGGTTAAAATATATGAGTGTGGGTGAAAGTATTCTTATTTTTACATACAACGTGTGCCGCAAAATATACATATACAGGAGGACCATCAAAATCTAACCCTAGCGTGGCAATTGTTCCCGATACTCAAAATTTGACATCGTCCTTTATCCCGCTCCGCCATGGCGCTGGACCTGGCACGTTACAGTGCGTGCCCAGTGCGGGCCGTGCTCCGGCCGGCCCGAGCACGGCCCACGTGCATCTCTAATCAAAGAGCTACTGCGACTTCGACTATGCATGGAACAAGCATTATAAGTAATAATTAGGTTAAAATATATGGGTGTGGGTGAAAGTATTCTTATTTTTACATATAACGTATGCCACGAAATATACATATATAGGAGGACTAAATTGTAATTATAACACCATCAAAATCTAACCCTAGTCCCGGCACGCTACATTGCGTGCCCAGCGCGGGTCGTGCTCCAGCCGGCCCGAGCACGCCTGAGCACGCCTGAGCACGGCCCACATGCATCTCTAATCAAAGGGCTACTGCGACTTGGACTAGGCATGGAATAAGCGTTCTAAGTAATAATTAGGTTAAAATATATGGGTATGAGTAAAAATATTCTTATTTTTACATATAACGTGTGCCGCGAAATATACATATATAGGAGGACTGAAATGTAATTATATCACCATCAAAATCTAACTCTAGTGTGGCAATTGTTCTCGGTACCTAAATTTCGACATCATCCTTCATCATGCTCCACCATGGCGCTGGACCCGGCATACTACAGTGCGTGCCCTGCCCGAGCACAACTCACGTGCATCTCTAATCAAAGGGCTACTGCGACTTGGACTAGGCATGGAACAAGCATTGTAAGTAATAATTAGGTTAAAATATATGGGTGTGGGTGAAAGTATTCTTATTTTTACATATAACGTTTGCCACGAAATATACATATACTGAAGGACCATCAAAATCTAACCCTAGCATGACAATTGTTCCCAATACCCAAATTTCGACATCGTCCTTCATCCTGCTCCACCATGGCGCCGGACTCGGCACGCTACAGTGCGTGCCCAGCGTGCCTGAGCATGACCCACGTGCATCTCTAATCAAAGGGCTACTACGACTTGGACTAGGCATGAAACAACATTCTAAGTAATAATTAAGTTTAAATATATGAGTGTGAGTGAAAGTATTTTTATTTTTACATATAATGTTATATGCCACGAAATATACATATACACCCGCTTGAAGCAACTTAGGAATTTATCTAAGTTGGGGGTGTAACAACTATCTTCTTTGTCTTCTTTACAAAGGTTAAATTGATGAGAAGGATATATATTTTCTATCATTTGAGAAAATAAAAAAATCTTTTTATAATTTATAAATATAATATAAGATTATTATTAAATTATAAAGGATAATATATTTATATATAATTATGCTGGAGAGGAAGGCAGCATAGAACTTTTTCATAAATTTTCCCAGATAATGGATTAACTCCTAACAACAACAAACACAGTTCAGATAAAGCAGCAAAAAGACAAACAACCAGAATATGAGGCATATAATTTAGAAGGGATCGGATTAATTAATCAATAAAGCTAAAGCGTCGCCAAGGTACGTATGTCGACCGGGTAGGCGTCGGACGGCGACTGCGCGACGTACGACCTCCTCCCGATGACGATGTTGGCCGCCTCCGACGGGTGGAACGCGTCCCAGAAGAGGTACTCCTTCCGGTCGGAGCACGGCGACTGCATCGGCAGGCAGGTGATCTGCCCGTTGTTCCTCCCCACCCCGCAGCAGCCCCTGTTCGTCACCCTCAGCCCGTAGGTCGCCGAGTTCCGCAGGACGTCGTCGAAGATGCCGTAGCCATTGATGTACGTGAACCGAGCTCCCTCCAGCGTGTTGAACTCGTCCACCACCCGGATCAGCTTGCTGTTGAAGATCCTGATCGCGCTGTCGATCTCCTCCACGCAGGTCACGCCGTTCGCGCTGTTGCGCGCGAGCTCGTTGGGGCTGCACCCGATCCGCCCCACCCCGATCAGCACCACCTTCCTCGCCCCGTAGTTGTACAGCACCTGCGCAGCAATCAAAAGAGATCGATGAGGGCAGGCAGGAGGTTGAAGACGATGACGGCGGCGCCCTGGCGGCGCGTGCGTACGTTGAGCTGCTGGGTGTACTGCTCGATGAGGGCGTCGGCGAACTCCTCGGGCGTGAACTGCTGCCCCGTGGGGTAGAAGGCCGGCATGAAGTAGTTGTTGAGGTAGTCGTTGCTCCCCATGCCCACGGAGAAGATGCACCGGCTGAGGTGGTCGGCCGCCGCCGCCTCGCCGCCCAGGATGCCCACCATCTGCCGGACCGCCGTCTGGTAGTTTCGCAGCTGCCCGCTGAACGGAATTCGACCGCCCTGCGTTCGAGCATTCATTCATCCAGCTGTAATCGTTCCAGAATTATATATCCATAGAGATGCACGCATAAATACCAGTTGCCGGCCGGTCTCCTCTCTTATTCCGGCGGCGGCGGAGGCGAAGTTGGCACCGGAGAGAAGAGCTCGGCCTCTCGTGTTGGCGTAGGGCGGGATGTAGGTTTCAAAGCCCAGCAGCTCAGCTGCATGCGTAGAGCAATTAATCAGTTTAATTAGCTCGATGATGTATCCTAAAATAAATGCATGCAGGTGAAGTGAATCGGGCGAAAGGGACGGGACGTCTGCAATCAAATCGATGGCACGCATCCGAAGTGACTTATTTATTATAAGTTTATAAAACTAAGTACACATATAAATATAAAGGATCGCCACATTTAATACTGGATTCCCGTGGTAGATGTGCAGATTTAATGTTCAGCATTTATTCTTCTTCCAGCATTCTGTGCATGACTGTGCAAATGCATCGATTGCTTAATCTGTAGATATTAGTTAAACATTCATAGAACAATTTAATCAGAGCTAAAAAAAAGCTTGCTGGCAACGCAGTATCTGCTTATGAATCCTGAACAGAAGATATTTTGCAGGACTAAATATAAGAAGGTCATCAATTGAGTCCTTAATTCCTGTTAAAAAAAATTGCAGGGAAGCTTCTTCATTTGCTCCTCCTTGATAAACGAAGTAAGAAAACCTAGAAATGGCAAAAAACGCAGTACAACTCACTGGGAGTTGATCTGCATATGCATTGAAGTCGAAGTTAAGAGAGAAGAAGGTTTAAAAAAAAATGTTCTTGGAGGAATCGAGTGAACAAGCGGAGGAGATGATCCACTGCAAACATGAGGAGCTGCGAGTGGATGAAAAATTATACCGATGACGTCGACGGTGGTGAGGCCGTTGCTGAAGCGGCCGCTGGGGCCGCCGCCGGGGAAGTCGATGCCGTAGGGGAGGTAGTTGGCGACGGCCAGCGTGGCGATGTTGTTGTTGTTGCCGTTGTCGACGAGGGAGTCGCCGAAGATGAAGTAGCACGGCACTTGCGGCGCTGCCGAGATCATAACCAGGTGGAGCGGCAGCAGCAGCAGCAGCAGCTGCACCTGCTGAGGACGCGGCGGCCGCGAGCGGCCTGCATTGCTGAGCTCGGGGCGAGGCATTCTGCAGGAAGGTGGCGGAAGGGGAAGGCTGATGGTGCGTGCAGGGGGGAGGGATTTTTGAGAGCGACGATGTGGGATTTTAAAAACAACGATGGCAGCGAACTGCTTTATATAAAAGTTTTTAAAAGACAGCTATAATTAAAGTTAAATTTCCCTTTAATTTTGCCAAAACAATAAAGAGCATTTATACCAATTTTAAAAATATTAATTTAACAAAAATTAATATTTCCCTTTATTTTTTTAAATAATAAAAAACATTTATACTAATTTTAAAATATATTTTTGTGACACGTGTCATTATCTAGATTGGTATAAATATAAATATTAATTAATTAATTTTCATTTAACTCGATTAAAATTTGTTATCTCAATTAAAATATTCAAAAGAGTATTATCTCAATTAATATTTAATTTTTTATTAATTTATTTTTTACAGACCAGCTTCTAGATATAACATAATTAATTTTCACTAAATAAATATTATTTTTGATTTTAAAATACATTATATATAATATATATCGACCATGTAGTGTTTAAAAAAATTAGATCAGGACATATTAATTCAAATCTAAATAAAGATCTTTGGTGAAAAATTATAAGATAAATATGATCGTCAAAGTATAGATAAAAAATTATAATAAAAACTCATAACTCTTCTTATAAACTATATTTAATTTAACTAGATAGTTATACTATTTATACCTAATATAATATT
Organism: Thalia dealbata; assembly: GCA_030544415.1. Taxonomy (NCBI): domain Eukaryota; kingdom Viridiplantae; phylum Streptophyta; class Magnoliopsida; order Zingiberales; family Marantaceae; genus Thalia; species Thalia dealbata. Next base: position 3,486,572 of record CM060454.1, read on the forward strand.
GAACTCGTGAATAATCGTATAAAACCTAATTATTTTAACAGAAGTAGTAGGTCTACATGGGCTGCTGACTATCTAATTATAGCTAAGAGCTTTTCATATAAAAAAAATAAAAAAAACCTTAAGGAGAGGGAATTAAGTACGAGAATAAGAGTTAGTTCGAGTATCTTTAAAATAGGAAGAAGAGCCAAACCGACGAAGTTGAAATACTACGCAGGAGGGTGCGACACATTAAGCACAATTTATTTAAAAATGCTGTGAGGAAAAAAAGAACTTGAGTATAATATTAAAAATAAAATAATTACCATTTTATCAACTTTATTATTTATTTATCTTATTATTATAGATATATAACTAAGGGCAGAAGCGTTACGGGTCGGGTCAATCTCCTACGGTAGGGTATGATGTCGGACAAAAGCTGCGCAAATGGAAGTAATTAAATGCACGCATGTGGTTGGTAGGTGGACGAAGTGAATGGCGTCAATAAATATTTTGAAACCCCTCCCTCCTTCCCCTCAAAAAAAATAAAATTGTAAAAGCAATTGAATGAGCGCGGTCGCCAGCTCACGCCTACGCGCCCTTCGGACGGGAAGATTATTTGCCTCGAAGCAGCGGGACAAACAATATCATCGTTTACCGAGACGGAACGGGCCGCCCCAAAAAAAAATTGAAGGCGCTTTGAGATTCGCAATATCGAGGACGATGATCATCATCGCCCGTCATTTGGGTTTTTACCGCATGAGATGAGGATGGTGAAATGGTAATTTAAAAAAAAAATCTTATTTCTTCGCCCATTAATTGCCGGGGGAATCCACGGAACGACCAACTCATTAAAATTATATATATATACATCGCTTTCATTTTTTGTTCTGTAGCTTATTGGATTAAAAAATACGATTATTTTTTAGTACAAAGTATAAATTAAAAAGAATGTGTATTTATAAACCCAGCAAGTTGATGCATTTAAAACAACAAAAATTTATGATAAGTGGGTCGTGCTTAGAAATAAATAGTTTTAAGTACCAACATGTTTGATCTAATAGTGGGCTTGCCGCTTACAGGATTCAGAGTTAGTGGACTCTACTATAAATAATTTAATTTAATTAATTACGGTGGTAAATTAATTCCAGGAATGAACAATTCATATTTTTTTCATAAAATTACATTACTATTAAAAGAATAAGTTATAAATATTTTTTTGGGTAAGAAAAATATAGTTTTGTCATAATATATGGTATTAAAAGTGACCAGTAATTATGGGACTCTAATCCCAACAGGCTGACCAATTTGAATATATGTATTTATGCAGTGTTGATGCACGGATAATAAATGTTATGCTAAAAATTCATTGAACATAATTAAGAGCAAGTCTTTATGGAGCCAGCCAACGAACTACCATCAATGCATCTATCTATCTATATATATATATGTATGTATGTATATAGGTGGGTAAATAGGTATTGGGAAGCAACGTGATGGTGAGTTTAAGACTCATTAGAATAAAAAATATTTTAAATTAAATTTTAGTTATAATTTTAAGTAATTTTTGATAAAAATATAAATTTAATCAAAATTATCTTATACTAAAAAATACAATTGATTTTTTGCACGTTACAAACTGTTGCTATATGGATTTATTAGATTTTTTTAAAAAAAAATTAACAAATAGTAACAAAAGAATTACGTTGAGAATTCCAAGATAAATTTACATTTGAAACTTCTACAGTAATATAAAAGATTACTCCGAATGAAGTGCCCTGTGAAATTTGAATGATCCTATTCAAAAATATTAAGCAATCGGTACGCAGCCTTCAAAGTTTAATACCCAACCAACCAAAGGATGTTTAGCTTTGACTAAAAGAGGAGAGGAAGCCTCAGAAAGATGCCTCTGCATGTATGATAAAACCAAAGGCCCACATTGGCTTCTAATCAGAAGTAACGAACGGAAATATCACAAGAGCAATGGAAACTAAAAGTCCATTCTGCTACCCAATCGCATAGGAATCGTTTTTATCCAAACCAGAATTTATTCGGTGGTAATACAAGAATAAATTTGAATAGTCCAGAAATTTATAGCATAAGATGGTGTTATCTATCATCATATATTTCTATCTCGAGTTACCTCGAGATTATAGCAGCAAAGTGTTAATGACCATCACTCAGTGTATAGGGCATCTCCCCTCCTTGTAGTATGTACACGAGCAAACTGGTGGGTGAGGGTTTGAATTCAGCATGCCCGAAGCGGCTTTTAACCCCCAACACAAACTTAGCTGAAGCTCGAGAGGCAACTAGCAGCAAGCAGAGATAGCTGGAGCAGTGACTGAAGGCTACACCTACTTCTCTCTGCTCAGGCATTCTACCTCTGCTTACTAAGAATTAATATCAATTTATGTCTATGTTCTATGTAATCTACTGGGAGAATAATGGGGGGCTAGACCAGGTGGATAAGCCTGAGAATGTGCGATCACTCCGTAACCATGCAGCTTCTAATGAGCTCATCAGATTGGTTCAAGTGGCTTTGCCAAAATTTTCGCAGTCTTAACCGGCTGGTATCCAGCCATGGCTTCCCTGGTCCGCTGAAATGGAGAACTGTAGCTGATTCCAGCTGATCCAGATCAGGCATTTTCCAACCCAATCCTGTCAAGAGCCATGAGGGTTCGATCGGCAGCACTTGCCCATTGAACGCGATTAAGGCGGGGGGCAATGATCCCATCGGCCATAAGGTGAATCCAGATTCACGATTCTGGAAAAGGAAATTGAGACCTCAGTTAGGATTTGATTCAGCTAAGGAACTTTCTAAATGCAAAGATGACTAGATTCTCTATATGTCAGGAAAAACTTGCCAATTTAAGCCAGTGCTGGTATGTCCGGGTGATGTTCTTCTTTCTCCATGCTTGCAGATCGAATATATGCAATCCTTCCAACCATGCACATTGATCGCTTTGTAGTTCCAGTGATGGCGGTGCAAGCAAGGGATTTGAGAAATTGATGTAGTCGCTGTAAGTCTTCCCGTTACAATGGTCGTCACCGAGGATTTCACTGGTCTCCCCTGCACTAACTGCACCCATGACAAGTCCATGGAGATCTACCTGCCACAGTGATGCTAGGTCCCTTTGCACCACCACGTCATCATCCAGAAAGATCACTTTTTCTAACTTCGGAAATAGCTGAGGATGCAAAAACAATAATAACCACTTCTGTAGTTGACAAGTTCTCTTTGCAAAATTTATGAGTATAATAACTAAATATCATTTCAAATGCAGCTTACCACCGGGAGATGTATCCTCATATAATTCAAGAGTGAAAAGGTGCTTGGTTTTACAGACAAAAGTCTTCTGTATTCTTCATCTGCTCCCTTGTAGTAGCGATAACTAGAAGAGCTCTGACGGAGTTCCTCTATAGTGTCCATGATCACAGCGTTTGCATCAGGAGGAAGGTCGAACTGGTGGAACCCCCTTACCTCCACCACAGAAGGAAAGACAGGGTGGAGCGCAAACCATGCGTGCATCGGGTTATAAGTTTTCCTATCAGTGACAATGTGGAAAACTAATTTCTCAGCATCAGCACAACTTGCAACCGTAGATGACACCACGACAGCAGCAGCAAGTATGTTATCAGTTATGAGGGCAACATGAAGGTACGAATTATTTGCCAGCCGTGACGCATATTCAGGTGGTGGCAGAGAGGATCGAGCAGCAGCGTTGAGAAGGTATTGCTCGGCCAACCTCAAGCCAAGGCAATGCATGCTTTTTGGAAGTCCAATTGAAGCCAAGTGCTGAAAGACCAATGCTCGGAGCCTAGCAGATTGAACCTTCTGATCCATCTTCAGTAGCTGAAAGAGAACTCAGATAAGTGTGCATTCTACGATCGTAGAAAGAATAAATGAACCATCATATCGAACTTCGTGACAGCAGGTGACTAAATAATTCCGATGATCAAATTAAGAATTCCCAAAGGATCTAGGTTAAAGAAAAAGAAGCAACACACTTACTCGTTCTAAAGTGGATTATAAGGTCACTTTATAGACTAGAGATCCTAACTACTACACTTTGGTTATTCCCTAACAAAGAGGATAAGATAACCACAAGCAACTTTGTATTCTAAGCTCATATATATAAATTTCATTCACTTCACTACGTCCTTTGTTATAGTCTTTTCCCCATCAAGAATGTAGTTTCCGAACAGTAACTGGTCATGCATGATGTACATCTATAAGCTGTAAAGCCCACGCAGATAGCAACATCATCACATGCAAATAATACCACCAACCTAACAACATGAAGCTTATCTGTCTCAGATTCTAGAAACCAAACTTCAAAAGGACAAGATGGTTGACATGAAAAATTAGGTGTGCTAGTGATAGCTCATATCCTTTATTCTTGGACATGAAGTCCAGATCTAGGTTACTCAAAAGAGTTTTCACTAGCTATTTAAGAACCAATAGGCATGATCCCAATGCAACTCCCGCGAGCTGTACAAGTTTCTCACATTAACACAGACCATGCTCTTGACTAACTGTAGACATATATCTCAACTCAGTTGGAGCCAAGCAAGATGCAAATTAAATCAGTCCTTGAGAGTAAAGTTTCTGTAAGGCGCTTTGGAGGTCATTGTCGTTGTCGTTGTAATCAAAGTTGAATTTTGTTGAGCCCAAAGAGCTAGTTAGTAAATGCATACAAATAGACAAAAACAGTATGTGGGGTAGGGTAATCATCTTATGGCAACTCAGCTTTTCCCCATCTTTCAACTGTTACAAAAACTTTACCACAACTTTAAAGTGACCTATGACCTAGGACATGTATCACATGGTCCCCATGTGTGAGCAGTTAGTATCCAAGTCGCCCCAAGTTTTGGCACTTCTTAATGGATCTTTTCAGTAGCTTACATGCTTTATCTGATAAAGAGGCTGGATTCTGTAGCATTTATCTTCTGAAAGTCTAAAGCTTTTATAGCAATGCTATTTAGAAATTACAGCCTGCTAAGAGGGTATATAAGAAGGGTAAACTGCAAATATACCATCGCCTTTGTCTTCAACAAGAATGCCCGGAGGTCAAGGTGTTGATAGAAAGAGGATGAACTCATCTCTGATATCAAATCATCCAAGGAATCAGGTGCGGAATTCACCAACTTGGGATCTAATTCCCATCTTCCTTTCTCCAAATAAACTCTTCTTAGTTCCTTCCCAAAATCCTGCAAACATACTAGTTAATTTAAATGGAACCAATAGCTTTAAGATAAATCAAAGACAAGCAACGAAGACCAGACCATAAGATGAAAAATAAAATTAAAAAAGCCTCTTGATAAAAATTCGACATAATCATTTCTGCTTTTAAAGCCTTATGCAGGGCGAGGTACTACTATTAAAAGACTGAACAGAGTCATGAATCCATCGACATGATAAGGGCGGAGGATTTCACATGCTTTGCTAGAATAGCACTTAAGATGTTTGATGCATCATGCAGACACCATGACTCTCTAACTCACAAGATTGAGGAAGAAAAATGAAATTAAAAAAAAAAACAAGCAATGATCAGGAAACAGGATTGCACATGCATTGTGGAATATTGCGTACCGTATTACATCATTCTGACAGCATACTTTCTATCCATACTTACAGCAAAATTTTTATATAAAAGACCCAAAAAATGGTTTCTTTCTTATCGCAGATAGTGCTCCATTAGCAACCTGGCCATGAAGGCCTGGATTCCAATGGATCCAAACATATCCACATGACGGATTACGTTTAAGATAGTTTTGTTCTCCATACCAGACAAAATCTGAATAGGAAGCAGCAAATTACCACATTGCCCCAGACCGTCTCACGTGTAACCACAGTCGATTTGGGAGCAGTGAAGTAGAAAGTAGAAACAGAGACAGTGAAAAGGAGAGGATTGCGGGCGATCAAGCAGCAAGCGCAGAAATTACGGTACCTGGGATGAATCAAGCAGCAACCGAGGCGCAATCCTCCACCCCAAGCAACCTGAACGGCGTTCATCAAGAAAAGGGGTTAACATTGGCCGCCAATTGAATCGGCATCTGCAGATAGGAGGCTGAGCAAAAAGAAGAGAATTTTTACTGATGGAAGGGCAGATGGAGGCGGCGCGGGCGTCGAGCGCGACGAACGCAGCCCGGATGAAGGCGAACGGGAGGAGCAGGCCAGCGAGGAGGACGGCGGGCACGGCCAGGCGGTACGGGAGCCGCCGCGCCGACGCTTTCAGCTTCATAATTGACCCCCGCTCGCGACGCACATCCCCACCCCCCGGCGCTCGCGTCAGAGGCAGCAGCACCTCATTCCCTCCCCACCTCCCTCGCGGTCGGTCACACTACCCTGCAGGTATATTCAATGCGGCATTGATTCGAAGACCTTGCGGGCGCGGCGAAGCCGATGGAGATCTACCTCGGAGGAGAGGCGATAGCCGAGGAGGCGAGTGTGGAGTGGTAAAGTGAGGAGGCGGGGGAGGAAGGAGATAAAGGCGAAGAAAAAGGCGAATGCCGCGTCCGAAGCCGCGGCCGAGAGAGGGAGGGAGATGGAGAGGTCGCAGGTATCTGCGAAGGGAAGGAGGAAGAGGAAGAGGAGGAGGAGGCGGCAGCTTCCCAGATTACACCTCGGTAGTTCTTGAAATCGAGGAGGATGCCACCGACACTTATTTCTTTATTGTTTTTATTATCCTATTCCTTTTGTATCGAAAGTGACCACTGTTTTTTTCCATGAAGGCTAAAACCCTAATAATAAACATGAGGCCAACGATGCAACGTTGGTCATCATATAAATATACTTCCACGGTTTCCTTCAATATACAACGGTGACCTCCTCTAATTTAACTGCACCCAAGTTTTATCCAGTTTTATTAATAAACACTTATTTTTCTATCACTCGACGAAGTATTTAGTAATAATAGTTTTGATACGGTGACCTCCTCTAATGTTATTATTAGGATTCTGTTAGTTATAATATTATTATTCTTTAGAACCTGAATCTAGAACAAAATTTAGTTACTTTAATTAAAAAAATACACTCTGTTACTAGTCATAATATTATTATATATAAATTTATTGTTATTATAAAATTTCTGCTCCAGAATTAATTTTATTATAAGAACAAAAAGTCTAATTTTATTTCTCTTATGTATTTCTACTCTAATTTTAATTTAATTATAAGGCTTTTTACCCTTCTATTATCTTTTTTTTAAAAAAAATAAATATTTGTTAATATATACCATAAGGCTATATAAATATTTATTTAATAATTCATAAGGAATATATATATATATATAACGGTGATACTTTAAATCAAAAATCACAATTTATTATATTTTTCCTCTAATATATATAATAACATTATTTTTTTTAGCTAGTAAGTCATGATCATAGCATTAATCTTATCTGAAATAGTCACTGCATACTACAAATTATTTTTGTCGCACCCAAAAAAAAATCGCTTTTGATTATTTTATAAACCAATTCGTGTATTTTTTTAAAATTACCGTATAATGATGCAATTTTAATAGAATAATTAAAAATAGAAAATTGTTAGCATGAGATTTTTTCATACAGGCCCTCGAGAAAATAGATTATTAATTTGGACGAATGCTCTTAGGAAACGTTATCAAGGAACTTAAATTTGTTTTTTAAGAATATAACATCGATCCTTTTTTCGTAAAAAAAAAAAAAACTTTTGCTTCCTGAGAAGTTGTTGGTGATGCGTCGGTTTCAAAGTTCTAGATATAAACAATATTTTATTTTTCATGTGGAGTTGTAGTTATCACGTCACATTCAGCATTAATACTCTCATGTAATCACATTTGTTCCTGTCTAACTTATACCCCTCCACTAACTCTATAAATTTTTTTAGTACGTAATCACCTCAACACATCACTTAATTAAGTAAATATGTACTTATTATTAAGCCTAAATAAAATAATTTTAAACTCACAACCACTTAATTAAGTGTATATATATATATATAATTTATAAAAATATGATTATTACGATAGGAGAGTGTATCGATCAATTTAATCCAGTTTGATTTTTATTTTAAAATCATAATAATAAGATTTACTAACATTTAAAAAAAAAATTATAATCTGAAAAGGGTGAAGCAGAGAGAGGGGCATTAACGTAATTATATCAAATACGTCTTCAGCGGATAAATATAAATATATAATCTCGAAGCGTATGTTTTTTTCCTGGAAACATCATTTTCATAACTGAAATTTATAAGTCCAAATACAATGATTTGAGTTGTATTCATCCGAATCCGTCTCGTTCCCTTATTATTATTATATACGTTTAAATACTAAAAATAAATGGAAGAATATTTTTTTTTCAATTTTAGAGAGTTTAGTGCGACAGTTTAATTCGTTTAGAAAGTTGGGCGTCTAAGCATTTAAAATAGGAAGGAAAAAAAAATCATATGCTAATAATAGGGTAGCTTTTATTTTCCCTAGCGAAGTCAATTGGATTTATTAGGTTGACATTTCAGTAGATTCACTTTTGACTTTTTTGACCAAGCTGTCGCGCATGGAGATTAAAAAGAGACACGAATCTAAAAGCATAAAGGACCCGTCAATGATGCCTAAGAGCGCTTCAATAATTAACCTACGCCCGCTGCATATTGATGTAATATTATAATTATACTGCGCATGTAGACGTAGTAAGAGACACGACAATTATAAATATCCCAAATTATTCATCGATCTTTTATAATTATATATTTCTCAAAATAATTAATGAGGTTTAGAACCCTCCCTCCCCACCCATGAGAATGAATCCTAACCGTCTGATTGGATGCCGGAATAGTTGGATGATGTGATCACGCCGTTAAAATAGGCTCAAATTGGACTGGTAATCCTAAAGACGAACTAACCAACGCTTTTGCACTCTCCAGGTTTTCCAGGGATTTACTACAAGCCGGGGAGCCGTGCAAATTGCGATGGGCTGCTGCGCTCGCTCAACGATAAACTGGATCTAACGGTCGGAATGGCTGGAAGTGGGGAATTGCACGGGTGCCCGGATGAAGCCCCAGATTGGAGAGGATCCGAATTAATCGATGGCGACGCTGTGCATGCATGTGGTGTCAGTGTGGTGGAAAAAATTAAAGAAAGAAGGAGAAGGAGAAGAAGAAGGGCATGGTGTGTTGTCACCTTGCTGCAAAGGAAGGGGACAAAGGGAGCACCTTTATATGTGATGGAAAAAGATGGCTCCTTTTTCAAATTCTCCACCAAATTTAATGAGAAATTATTGCGAAAAATAAATATATGTTTTAAAAAAATTAAGGATGGGACTAATTATTATTTTTAAATATTTATTATTATTATTTTCATATTATTAAAAATAAAATTAAGACATCATTAGAAAATAAATAATGACAATAATTTAAATGAATGATAAATAAAGTTTATATATTATATTCCGAGGAGTAATAAATTATTAATAATATTTAGTATGATTTATTATCTCATGCTTAATTAAGTTAAAGAATTATACTATTCAACTTAATAAAACATCTATTTTATTAAAAACACTATATTATAAGTCAGGTCTATCCCACCGTATATTAAGTCAACTTGAACCTTAGTTTGATTGGGGAATAAAGGGTGACGTTATAAATTTTAAATTATTAGAAGGTTGGAGAAGTGGCTAAGGGGAGAATAGATGAAATATTCATATAATTAGTCTTGAAATGTTGACATAATTTGACCATATATGTATATGCATATAATTAAAAGTTATTTAAATATCAACATGGGACATATTTGTTTCCATCGATTAAAGAAAAAGATGCACATATATAATTAAAATACTTTACGTCACATCGATGAAGACCTGCTGCATGTGGACGTGGGTGTGCTGATTTAAAACAATCATTCAAAGGAAATTGAAAAGGATTGGGTTTTCAAAGTTTTGGGGCAGTGGAGTACAACTAGATTAAATGATTTGATTTTAATTAGATTAAACTATTGAACTGGGTTTTAATAATTATTCTCCCAAAAAAAAGTGTGGCTTAGTTTTCAAATTAAGATTAAATATTGAAATAGTAACATTAAATTTTGACAGTATGTTTAAGACTCAGAAAACAACTCTAAGGTTTATAATTATTTGGGCTAATTACGCCTTATCTAATAGGCCAATAATTTTAAAGGAATTAATTTTTTATTTCTATTTATACATTTTTTTATACAATATATCCCAATGTTTAGTTGGCTAGTCAAAAATATATATTAAATTATATATATTTTAGGTTATACGATTAGAAAAATGTAAAATTAATTTTGATAGAAAAGATACCGTGTATAATGACACACCCTTCAAACGTGGACGGAGATTACGTTCGGGTATGCGGCTTATTGCTGTTGTATGTTTAGCAATACAAGCCTAGGAATCTCAAGAGCACCAAACACGATAGGATGAGGGGAAAAAGGATTACTTTATTCTTTCAAAAGCACCGGTAAAAACCCTCAAGCTGCGGAGTTATTATATCAACTCCGTCTTTTTCTCCTCCCAAGAATCACTCAGGAATATAATATATATATTGATCTGATGATGAGTTTCTTGAAATCATCGGAACTATAAATAGATAGCGATGGAAGGAAGTTGAGGAAGTTTGGAAAACTAGAACTCAACTGCCATCCGGAACAGTGTCGGTTCGTCGATGCAGGCGTGACAACTCTCCCCCGCCGGATGATGTCGATGCCCCCATCGACTCCTTCGTGAGGTAATCTTGAATCTGTCTCTGGAACGGCTGCAGGGCAAGTTCGTTCTCCCAGCTGGCCTCTTCGAGAGGTTCGTTCGCCCACTTGATGAGATATTCAACAACGCCACCAGGTTGGAAAGTTCGACGTCCCAGAATTTGGTCGATCTTCCGTGGAGGAGGACGAAGAGAAATGGGAGTTGGGCGGTCTTGTTGGATCCGAGTAACGTCCACATCTTCATGGTAAGATTTGAGGAAACTGACGTGGAAAGTAGGATGAATACGCAGACCGGGTGGGAGTTGGAGTTGATAGGCGATCGAACCAATCCGCTTGATCACGACGAACGGACCATCGTACCGCGGCACCAACCCTTTGTGTAGATGCGTGCGCTGCGCCCTCCTCCACATCTGAGGTGAAAGTTTGAGGAGAACTTTGTCACCAACCTTGAATTCTTTTGGTCGACGACGAAGATCAGCGTGCTTCTTCATTCGTCGCCGCGCCTTTTACAAGCTATCCTAAACATCCGACAGTTGCTCTTGACGACCACGAACGATTCGGGTGGCAGCAGGGCAACGTTCTTCGACCGTAGCCTGAGCCAACTCGGCTGGAGAGAGCGGCGGCCGCCCATAAACAACTTCGAATGGAGTCTTCCCTGTCGCCAAACTCTGCTGCATGTTGTAGCAGAATTGTGCAACATCAAGAAGTGCAACCCAGTTTTCCTGCTTATTGGTGACAAAATGGCGCAAATACTCCTCAAGCAATGCATTCGTCCGCTCGGTTTGCCCATCCGTTTGCGGATGGTTTGCCGTCGAAAACTTCTGTCACGCCCCGACCCGCAGGACGACACGTGGCAACCGCCGTATGAGCCCGACAAGCCCATACAAGGCATAAATACAAATACTAAACTACATACACCCACATTTTTCAAATAACATCTTAAATACAGTCCCGATATCTCCTAATACAAATCTAAGACCGGCATACGAAAACTCGTAACAGCAATCGTATACCTTCCGCGACGAACCCTCCGTCAACGATCTCGTCTCGTGCGTCGACACCTGCACACACATTGAACGCGGTGTGCTCAGCCTTGCGGCCTAATGCGAAATTACGGCTCTACCGAATAAGGAAATCAAAGGCTAGGAGGAGTATTCTAGGATGTCTTTGGTAATTAATCATCATCTTTCATACCATATCGTTTGAACAATTTATATAAAAATAGACAGCATAAATAACCAATTAAATAAATAATTAAATACATGTGTACATGCCACTAGATGTCATCTAAGTCATGTCCAGTGTGCATATCAGTAGTCTATCACCTACATCATGGTGAGACTTTTTAAGTTTTATAAACTCGGGTTGCCAGCCTACGCTTAGTGACTACCCGGGCCGGGGGTATCAATAAGCCCATCAATGCCTTTCTGTCTCAGTCTCTACCTATGCCCGCCGCACTGATGTTGGCAGAGAGGACGGATGACCTAGAGTCCCTCTCCTGTTGTTTCACTAGTCGCCAACCATGCCTCCCCTAGCGAAACCGTCGTGCCCTTACATCCTCCCCGGATACCGTAGGGGTCACGACACCCATGTAGTACTACACACTGCCCGTAGACAGGGTCACCTCTCTTAAATATCATCGGCCACGGCTAGCCGGAATAACCACCCTAGGATCCGGACTACTCATCCGATCGTCTGCAGACGTCAAGGGTGATAGTCGTGCGGTCTACGGATCCACTGTCCAAGGCGTCGCATGTGGAATCACCTTCCCAGTCCAATAGCCGTCAACGTCTATCGAGATTGGCGCACATCCGCACGATGGGTTGTGGCCCTCGACTTCGTTGGTGCCAAGTCCATGGTAGGGTTCATCCTAGCTAACCATCTCAAGACTATCACGAGGCCGCCTACAACGACACTCGCGCGGGTGAAGATTTCGGGTAAGGACTTGCTCCATATTTTTAGTCTAACATGACCATGGAGTGTGTACAGTCCCTTACCCTACCAGCTCCCAGTATATGAGCTATGCATAACGTCGGGAGTGGTGCTCCCAGTGCTCCGTTATGCATGAACCTCGGGAGTGGCGCCTAACGGAAACGTCACCGTTTGACTACCGTCGGGACGCAGCAGTCAACCGGGGCATATGGAAAAAGGCTCCTTTTTCTCTAAATGGCGGTGACGTCGCCAAAGGTTCTAACATGTCGCATGTATTATCTATGTCCGCATGGTAGTTATTTAACACAAGCATAGAAAACAATACAGCATGCCGGACATGAATGTAGAACATGTTAGATACATAGCAGATAAACATGTTAGATAAGATAACTATGCTAGCATGCATACAATTTAAATCTTATCAAACATTATGGTTTATCATATTGAAGACATCCAAGAATTGTTCCTAAGAAGACCCCAGCGGGAATTCCCTAGCGTGAATAAATCCTACCAACGGAGAACCAACGCACCTGGGATAGCGATCTGCTTCTGGGAACCAAGTCGCGCGGAGAATATCACCCGCCGAGCTTCTCGGATCGCGTACCCACAATAATCCTATTTAATAAAAAATATTTAAAATAGATTTAATTTATTTCCCTTAAGATAAATAAATTAAAATCTATCAATTAAATAATTATTACATTAAATCAATCCTATGCATGTTTAGGATTAATCTCACCTAATGAATTATGAATTAATCATATTTTTACATTTTTATCTAATAACTTCAATGAATTTTTATTCAATTTCTACTCATCAAACTCACCCATAACTTGGCCTATGTCATACAGGAGCCCAAGTAGAACCCATAGAAATTTTTATTATTTTTATTATTTTTTAATTTTTTTAATTTTTTTAATATTATTTTATTATTTTAATATTATTTTATTAATTATTTAATTTAATTTTTTTATTTATTTTTTTCTGACCTGGTCAACGTTGACCGGTCGGCAGTGGGCCCGGTCAATGCTGACTGGGTCAGCGGTTGACTCGGTCAACGTTGACTAGGTTGGCGGTGGGCCCGGTCAATGCTGACTGGGTCAGCTGTTGACTCGATCAATAGTTTGAGTTACTGTTCATCCGGTTCGGTTCGGTTCGATTTGGTTCGGTTCGGGTCCGGTTCAGCTAAATTAAATTCAATCTAGTTTGACTTGAGCTCGAACAAGGTTCAACTTATTTGATTCGGCTCACCCAACCCAACTCAACCTGAACCCAAACCCAACTCAAACCCAACCTGTTTAACCCCAACTTGGTTCAACCCAACCGGTTTAATTAAATTAACCCTAACTCATAGTTAACTTAACTAAACCTAATTTATTTAACACTAAGCAGGATTAAATAAATCTAAGCATATCTTAACTTAATTTATACTAATCCTACTTAATTATAGCAAATCATGCTTAGTTATTCGCTAAGCATGATTAAGGGAAAGGGGCGGACGATACCTTCTTCCGCCGCACCCTTCGCCCATGCTTCCGTCGCGCCCTTCGCCCACGCTTCCGCCGCGCCCTCTTCGTCGGAGATCCCGCCACCCACACCGGCCGACGACCACAGCTTCACCGCGCGCGCGTTGGTAAGATCTCGCTGCATCCAACTCCGATCGTAAGGCACCGAAATGCTGCGATTTCGGAGGTCGTCGGACCCTCCGCGGGCGGCAGCACGAATCCGCGAAAACGATGGACGAAGGAGGTAGATAGGGATGGGATTCCTCACCTCCAAACTCGCGCGTACTTGCGCATCGCTAGTGGGAAGGGATCGATCGGCGATGGCGACGGAAATGGAGGGTGGTCGCAGAGGAAGGGCATCGGCTATTTCCGCGATGGCGAGAAAGCAGGGGAAGGAAAAAGGGGCGCGGCAGCGGAGGACCTCTGCTGCGCTCTCCTTTCCGCAACGCCGGCGATTGGCACGTCGGACAGCAGCGACGGACGGCGGACGAGGTGGGAAGGCCGGCGTTCGCTCCGCTGTGGTGGAGAAAACAGGGGAGAGAGAGTCGCACGCCGCGGGGGTGCTTCCACCGAGCTCCTCCCTTCGCGACGGGGAAGGGGGCACCGCGGTGGACAGTCGGCGGCAGCGGGCGGCGACGAGCAGCAAACGGCGGCGAATGGGAGGGCGCCGCCGCTGTTCTGCTGCGGTGAGGGGAATGATCTCGCGAGGTCGGGGATGGAGGAGGCCGTCGGGAGTGGGAAGAGCACTCGGCTCTTCTCGCTCACACGGGTTCTTCGAACCGGGTCTAAGCCGGTTCAGCTGGACCGGCCGGCTGGCCGGTTCAGTTGAACCGGACCGATAATAAATAATAATTTTTTTTTAAAAAAATAAGATTTGAAGGTGGGGGTTTACAACTTCAATTTCTATCCGAGCAGATGGAAAACAGAGGTCCAAAATTTACCCGTAAAGCGCGGGTCGGGATCACTGATGATATCCTCCGGGAGCCCGAAGTACTTCACCACGTGATTGAAGAACAACTCGGCTGTCTGCTCTTCTGTAATACGTTCGCTGGTAGGGATGAAAATAGCGAACTTGCTGAAGCGATCAACTACCACAAGAACAGCCGAGTATCCGTTCGCCTTTGGGAAAGAGGTAACAAAGTCCATCGAAACGGACTGCCATGGATGTGATGGCGCAGGAAGGGGTTGCAGTAGCCCTGCTGACCGCGTGCGTTCGGTCTTGTTCTTCTGGCACGTCATACATGTGCGGATGAAGGTTTCGATGTCCTCCTCCATGCGTGGCCAATAGAAGGATCGACTGAGGAGAGCTATCGTGCGCTCGACCCCCGGATGTCCGGCCCATAAAGTGTCGTGACACTCCGAGATCAATTCTCGCCGCAGCGTCTCCGCTTGGGGAACATAAGTCCGCCCTCCCTTCGTCTGGATCGTCCCGTCTGGCTCCTTCCAGTAGCGATGGGCTTCCCCTGCGTCAATGGATTTTAGTATCTGTTGATAAGCCGGATCGCGAGCATCTGCATCTAGCAGCCGCGACACCAGATCGCCATGGACACGGTTAAGGCTGCAGATCCGTCTGCTCAATGCGTCTGCTGCCTGATTAAGACGTCCGGCTTTGTGTTCCCAGACGACATCAAACTCGGCGAGTTGCTCCGAAGCCGGACGTCTTAATCAAGCAGCAGACGCCTTGAGCAGACGGATCTGCAGCTTTAACCGTGTCCATGGCGATCTGGTGTCGCGGCTGCTAGATGCAGGTGCTCGCGATCCGGCTTATCAACAGATACTAAAATCCATTGACGCAGGGGAAGCCCGTCGCTACTGGAAGGAGCCAGACGGGACGATCCAGACGAAGGGAGGGCGGACGTATGTTCCCCAAGCGGAGACGCTGCGGCGAGAATTGATCTCGGAGTGTCACGACACTTTGTGGGCCGGACATCCGGGGGTCGAGCGCACGATAGCTCTGCTCAGTCGATCCTTCTATTGGCCACGCATGGAGGAGGACGTCGAAACCTTCATCCGCACATGTATGACGTGCCAGAAGAACAAGACCGAACGCACGCGGTCAGCAGGGCTACTGCAACCCCTTCCTGCGCCATCACATCCATGGCAGTCCGTTTCGATGGACTTTGTTACCTCTTTCCCAAAGACGAACGGATACTCGGCTGTTCTTGTGGTAGTTGATCGCTTCAGCAAGTTCGCTATTTTCATCCCTACCAGCGAACGTATTACAGAAGAGCAGACAGCCGAGTTGTTCTTCAATCACGTGGTGAAGTACTTCGGGCTCCCGAAGGATATCATCAGTGATCGCGACCCGCGCTTTACGGGTAAATTTTGGACCTCTGTTTTCCATCTGCTCGGATCGAAATTGAAGTTTTCGACGGCAAACCATCCGCAAACGGATGGGCAAACCGAGCGGACGAATGCATTGCTTGAGGAGTATTTGCGCCATTTTGTCACCAATAAGCAGGAAAACTGGGTTGCACTTCTTGATGTTGCACAATTCTGCTACAACATGCAGCAGAGTTCGGCGACAGGGAAGACTCCATTCGAAGTTGTTTATGGGCGGCCGCCGCTCTCTCCAGCCAAGTTGGCTCGGGCTACGGTCGAAGAACGTTGCCCTGCTGCCACCCGATTCGTTCGTGGTCGTCAAGAGCAACTGTCGGATGTTCAGGATAGCTTGGAAAAGGTGCGGCGACGAATGAAGAAGCACGCTGATCTTCGTCGTCGACCAAAAGAATTCAAGGATGGTGACAAAGTTCTCCTCAAACTTTCACCTCAGATGTGGAGGAGGGCGCAGCGCACGCATCTACACAAAGGGTTGGTGCCGCGGTACGATGGTCCGTTCGTCGTGATCAAGCGGATTGGTTCGGTCGCCTATCAACTCCAACTCCCACTCGGTCTGCGTATTCATCCTACTTTCCACGTCAGTTTCCTCAAATCTTACCATGAAGATGTGGACGTTACTCGGATCCAACAAGTCCGCCCAACTCCCATTTCTCTTCATCCTCCTCCACGGAAGATCGACCAAATTCTGGGACGTCGAACTTTCCAACCTGGTGGCGTTGTCGAATATCTCATCAAGTGGGCGAACGAACCTCTCGAAGAGGCCAGCTGGGAGAACGAACTTGCCCTGCAGCCGTTCCAGAGACAGATTCAAGATTACCTCACGAAGGAGTCGATGGGGGCATCGACATCATCCGGCGGGGGAGAGTTGTCACGCCTGCATCGACGAACCGATGCTGTTCCGGATGGCAGTTGAGTTCTAGTTTTCCAAACTTCCTCAACTTCCTTCCATCGCTATCTATTTATAGTTCCGATGATTTCAAGAAACTCATCATCAGATCAATATATATATTATATTCCTGAGTGATTGTTGGGAGGAGAAAAAGACGGAGTTGATATAATAACTCCGCAGCTTGAGGGTTTTTACTGGTGCTTTTGAAAGAATAAAGTAATCCTTTTTCCCCTCATCCTATCGTGTTTGGTGCTCTTGAGATTCCTAGGCTTGTATTGCTAAACATACAACAACAATACGCCGCATACTCGGACGTAATCTCCGTCCATGTTTGAAGGGTGTGTCATTATACACTGTATCTTTACTAATGTAAAATTAATTTTGATAGAAAAGATAAAGTGTATAAAGTATATGTCTATTTAATTAAATTGCTAAAATTCATATGGAATAATATTCAGAAATATATCGAAAAATATTTATTTATTAAAGAAAATCTAAAATTTACTTATAAATTACGTCCTAATTATTCAATAAAATAATTATTCACTGCCACTTCCCGTATACTAATATATATGTATATGTATGTATGTATATATATATACATAACTTTCAATCGAGGCGTCGCCACGAACGCTGTTTTGCCACAACTGTAGCTTCAGCTATCCGTATCGACCGCTTCCCTCTCTCCTCATCCATTGTGGGTCTCCCCTTCTCTCCATGCTCGATTGGGTTCGCATCCTGTTCCTGGAACGCTTGCCTTGGTGGTTTTCGATCCATTCTCGACAGTGATCGTCTTTTCCCTTGCAGATTCTTCGTTGAAATCGGTTATCGTTTCCATCTTGCCCTAATTCATGCCGCTCCCGTCGGCTCGCGCACTGAAAGCGAGGAAGCCAGCGAGTGCACCACCCCAGATACGCGGGGCGATTCCTCTCGCAATGGTGTTTGTTCTCCTCCTCGGCGTCATCGTCTTAGCCGTCACCATGAATGGTAGAGGACCCAGCAAATCAATTCCCCAATCTGTTCCTTCTATGAGCGAAGGTGATCATCTCGCTGCAACATCTGCTCGATCGGAGCCCTCTGTGAGCTTCACGAACGGAACCGATGTCATATGGCAAATCCCCGAGTCCCCGAAGGCCGTCCTCTTCATTGCTCACGGATGCAACTGCCGCGCTGCCAACTTCTGGGATCGATCCGCTGCCTGCCCTCACTGCGTCGGACTGCCCGAGGACAGGATCATTGTCCTCCGTGCTCTGGATCGCAAGTTTGCAGTCATTGCTGTTTCCAGCTCCGGAAGGTGCTGGTCGATGGAGAATGATCGTGGCGTTGTTAAATGGATACTTAAATGGTGGATTAGACAGAATAAGCTTGAAAAGCTGCCGGTCATGGCTTTGGGAGCTTCATCGGGTGGCTACTTCGTTTCTGGGCTTGCAAATGAGATGAGTTTTAGCAGCATAACGCTTATGATTTCATCAGGGGTATTTGGATCCACGGGTGTGCCCGTTGGCTATCCTCCCACACTCTTTGTTCATATGCCCAAGGACTTGCGTATAAACAGGCTTATAGAGGAGAACATGGAGGCTATGTGGAAGATGGGTGTTCAGGTTAAGGAGGTCAGGTGCACGGAATTTCCATTAAGTCCCACCCTTCTATCGGATAGAATCCCAGGCCTGGAGCAGTCATTTTCCATTATGCTATTTGAGCTATTTCTGGAGAAAGGATTTATTGATGAGAAGGGATACTTGAAGAACGATGGTCGGGCAACTCGATGGAAACAAGCTCTCAAGGAAAGGAAACCTTCATCAGAAAAATATGAATGGTTCGATCATATTCAGGAGGAGTTAAATCTTGCATTTGCATACCATGAGATGACGAGTTTGCCAATAGATGATATTCTTGATTGGTTTGAATCTCACATGGGATCATTGGCTGTAAGCTGAAAATGTACGAGTTTGGTTATCATACCAAGCCCCGTTGATTGATGAGTTGTCTAGAAGCTCTATTGAGAAATTTAGAATACTTTGGCAATGGACTAATGAGCAGGAAATTGGACACTGCAGTGCCCTATCTGATCTTTAGTTATTCTATCGGCTGAAAACAAGTAATTTTGAGCATTCTTTTTCTTTATACCTGACACGTCGGACAATAATCTCTACTGAATCTATCTTATCCTGTTGTGGAACGATGGTGCCATCATGAGGTACTGACATGGGTCACCTTGTTTATGCTATTCTTCCCTGTTGCAATTAAATGAGAAGCAGTCTTTTGATGTGCAAGCTACTCCTCAAGTTGGTCATATATATGTGCAGTCATCATAGTATGAAAATGAAGAAGTTCAGTTGTATATCTTTTTTGTGGAATTCAGCCAATTCAATACTGCACAAAACGTGCTTAATTGCCTGAATATTTGCTCTGTCATGTTATTCTTTGTGCTATTTACAATCAATGTTCTTAAACTAATGTGACGTTGACTTATTTTTCTTTTTCTAAAAAATTGTGCAAATATTTGATGGATAATGTTTACTATGGCATTTATAGCAACTCTTGCAACTTTTCTTTTTAGTTCTTGTGCTATTTATCAGTGGGATCTTAGAGAGTAACCCATTCCAGAACCTTTCAATCTCATATGGTTACATTCCCGGCTGACGGTTGTCCATGCTAACCTCCCACTGCTTAGGTTCAAATATCCTCGCTATTGGTAAATGACAGAACAAAAGAGGTGTTGCAAGGCCAGCTCCTGAAAAAATGAAATTTACCAAAACCCACAAGAAATAATATACCGAACATAATACTGAAACACAGTATTTGCTAGGACTTTGGTGATACTAAGAGCTATTTTTGTCTCCACACCCTCATACTATCAACTTTGCTCAACATGTATCTGAAATTCGCGATGCTCTTTCCTTCTTTGAAGTCGATGATGTGCACTATAGGACACCCATTACTGCCTATCTATGGGAACTCTGAAAGAGAAACAGATATATGCCGGGTACTATATTGATTTATTGTCAACGTTCGATTGTAATACAGCCATTTCATTTTTCCATTTGAAATACTTTAACTTTTAACTTACATTTTGTCTGTTGCAGCTAATTCGAACAAGTCAGTAATTTTCACACAATCAACTTCTTGATGTGTTTTTTTTCCTTTAGAAAAACTTTTTTGATGTATCGACAAATCAAAGCTGAGATGTTTTGTTTCTGCGTACTGCTTTATCATAACATCTAATTCTTCCATGGTAACATTTTTCCACCTGATCTATTCAGAATACCAGTGTTGGCTTTGCCAATTATTTACTCATGATTTTCTGGTGAGGCACTTTGATGGTCAATTTTAGTTATTAAGCAAACTTGTGCAGTAATACCTTCTCTCACCTGTTTAACTTCTATTAACTGCCAATATTCTTGTTTTCCTATAGCTACCCTTATAATGGATACCAGCAAATTGAATGACCTTTTGTGTATCTATATATCGGTTGTTTCCCAGATTACCAAAATCTTTTGGATCGATTGCATTCATTGTATTGGTTATTTTTTTGTGATGGTGGAGGTGTGCCATTAGGATATTGATTCCGAATGCACTATATTGCTTTTGTGAGAGGCAATACCTTTTTGCAAACTAGTTATGGTGAAGATCATATAAAGAAGAAATCTTTTTCTTTTGAAATAAAACATTACGATTTATTTTACCAATCAAAATGATGCAGTATATCATTCAAAAGGATAAGAAAACTCAAAAACAACATAACAAGTGAAGAGAAGAAACACTAAACAGGATCAAGGAGGAAAAACAACAAACAGTGGAGAAAAAAGATGCAAGAAAAGGAAATAACAGAGTAAAACATCTGGAAATGCTCAAAAAGAACAGAAGATGATAATTAGCTCACTCATGCTTAAAAATT
Source organism: Thalia dealbata (assembly GCA_030544415.1). Lineage (NCBI taxonomy): Eukaryota > Viridiplantae > Streptophyta > Magnoliopsida > Zingiberales > Marantaceae > Thalia > Thalia dealbata. The sequence goes on from CM060454.1 coordinate 3,507,821, forward strand.
TATGCTCTTTATAATGTACTGTCTTGGCTGAACTCCAAAATTCTTTACACCCTCGTTCTTTTTACTGATTGTACAAGCTCTTGTTAAGTAATCTATAACTCTCTCTTGGCTATTGCTGTTGCATCTCCTTTGGCAATGGAGTTCAACAAAACTCACTTGCCCATTGCCGGCTTATCATGTACTATTAATTTCTAAATTCTAAAGACAGAGTTGAGCTAACTTACTCTCCACATTTCAGATACAAAAGGAATCAGTCAGCACATCAAACTTGTGAATCATATTTCTCCAACACGCTAGCTTGAGTTTTGCTGCCAATGATTGACTAAAAAGAACAATTTTTTGGGGTGACAGATGCTTTCTTGTAATATTTTAAAAGAACTTATATTTACTAGAAAGTTAACATCCACTTTAGCTTGAGTAAATTTCATCAACAAAAACTAATCTTTCTATTTATCTGCAGTTGCTTCAATGACTTCACTAGCCTTTACGCTTTCTGATACTGGAAGCCATCATTTGGGTTGATGTTAATAATATCAATCTTCTCTGAAACCGAGTCGAGCACTGTTATGGATTTGTGATTTTTCTTCACTCAAGCTAAAAGTCCCAGCTTCAAGTCTTTCCCTTTATAGAATGCTAAATGTTACAACGCCAAGCGCTGCACTCTTGAGCTCAGACAAATGGCATCGTCCGGTAGGGAATTATCTAAAATACCTCATCTGGGCTTCTCCTTTTTTATTCCTAAGTATGGTGAAAGTGGGTTTAATTCTTACCTGGAAGTCATCATTTGAGTTAATGTCAATAATATCAATCTTCTCCACACCCCAACTCTTTACCTTTATGGATAGTAGTGTTACAACACCAGGTGTTGCACTTTTTGAGCTCAGACAATTGGCTTCATCAGGTAGGGATTTTTTTCTGCATCACCCCATCTGTAATATCTGGAGAAACAATTACTTCTGCACATCAAAGAAGTTTATTCCAACTTTAGCATTTTCTGCAACTTTCTTTACTTTAATGTTATCCCCTCTCGTTGTTGATGAACGTTCAAGTAAAAAATGATCAACTTGACATTTTTCGATGATCTTAGCAGATGCCATATCTAAGATTTTTGCCTCCTTGCTAATAAATCAGTGTCTTCGCCACCTTGTCTTCCTACTATATATCTCCATATCTGTTTAGTTTGTTCTCTTATGGAAAATATATAATATTATTTTTGTTCCATGCGAGTTGGATGGTTGACTGAATTGTCTATAAACGAGAGCCACACTTTGCCCCTTTATATTTAATTAGAATGCTTCTTTTTAAACAACTAGGTTGCTTTCTCGTACAGGTTGAATCTCTTTGTCCGCGTCAGCACCAACTCTCAAATTGCAGGGAACCACATTCTCCACTTCTTAGTTGCCTGCAGTACCTGGACTGAGGTAATCCAAGCATTAGAATCTCTCCCCTTTTGATGATTCCTTGTTCTCTTTCTTCCTGTCGTTCAATGAATACCGAGTAAAATGAGAATTCATCTCAATCCGGTCAACTGTAGAAAACAGCAATAGCTCTGGGTGGCTGCAGAACATGCATTTTGATTGAAGAGTCAGAACCGCAGGTGAAATAGTGATAATTGTGTCTGCATAATGCAATTTTGGTTTTGGTTTGGAAAGAGGAGAATTCCACTAAGCAATGGTCACTTTTCAAGGATAACAGTCCCTAGGTGTCTCCACTGTGTTGCAATAGTCACTGAGCAGTGGTGGAATGGGGAACCAACCGGTTTGATCTGTTGGAATATGAATTGACTTGCATTTTTGAAAGTGATGAACAATATAGAAGCTTGGGAGAATATATTCTCCATGGATAGTTTATATATTCTCACAGGTTTCTTCTCTCCATGATCTCTTGGCTGACCCAACTGTGTAGGTTGAGCAGGTCAATTCAAACATGAGGTTAATCCAAGTAGATCTGCGCATGGTGATGGAGACTCAAATAAAATAGAGTGTTTGATTGAGGCAACTATTAAGAGCCGTAGAGGTTATCAGTAGATTGTAAATATGTTGGATCAATCATGCCATGTTGAAGAGCAATTTGGACATGAAAAGCTATGCTGTGTTAGTATAACCCTCCATTAGAAATGGGCCCGGATGGATGAGATAAAAGAGTTGTGCAGATTTGAGGTTTGGCAAACTTAAAGATTAGGAGTTGGCGCATTAATTTGTAGACCGGTGGTCAGACTCTGACCCATTAATTAGTCAACATCAACGTGTTCATTCAGGTCCCCATTTCCATCCGCCCACCTCATTGACTGCCCTCTCCCCATCACCACACCCCCGTCAATCCATCCTCTTTTTATTTCTATCTGCATTTGATCAAGTGGCAATTCTTTTCATTTCAAGAAAAAGTTGAAATTTCTTTATACCTATTTTTTAATATCTTAATTTAGTGGTAATTTTTTTTAAAAGTACATTGCAGTACACGATTCTTTTTATATTATAATGCAAGTTTCAAATATTTGCTTTAGTGTAACATTTATATATAATTTTTAAAAAACTATGAATGATATATTATTATACTATCACAAAGATTTGTCAAAAGTAATCTTTAACTTAGTAAAAACACATTTAGCATCAGTAGATGGAAAACATTAACCCTTATATTAATATATCCATCTATTAAAAAATTATTTTTTTTAAACAAATAAATTTTATTTTTCCATAATATTTGAAAATTAAGTTAGCTCGTATTCACTGATGTAATTTAGTACATCAAAAATAATTCTTCTTTTTCCTTCCTTAGGCAAATTCCCTTATATTAATAATATTTCCACATTTTAAAAGTAACTCAGTGAATGCATTAGTTCTTAATGCCCTACATATTTTTAAAATTTTCTATAAAAAAAATTACTGCATCAATTTTGTACGGCTCTCGATAACTCCTACCGAATGAATATTCCTAATCAAAGAAGGTATATTTTCAAAATTCTAAACCCTAAAATAAAATATGACAGCACACACACACACACACAAAATTTTCTGCATCTCAAAACTTTTAAAAACTGGATAAATTTTTTAAAGAAACTCCCACCGACTTGAGTTAAATTTTGAGTTGATCATTGACAGGTGTTAAAATCCTATAATTACAATTATTTAAATCGAGCTCGATTAGGTCCAGTTTTGACCGTGTCATTAATTTAAATCGGATAAACCGCATTAATTCGCCGGGATGGGATCTGTGATGAATTAATTAATTGGGTTCACAGCTCATGCAAAAGCTGCCCTGGAGAAGAAGGCAGTGTGTCGAGTTGGGTGGATCATCATCATCATCCTGCAGCAGCGGCGGCGGCAGGAGGACTTGAATGCTCTGACCATGTACGTAGAGTCAACGCTATATGAACTTGCCCTTTAACTTGTTAATCTCAGCAGATCCAAAATTGATCTTAAAGTTACTCTTAATAATTTTTTTTTTTTTTCATATACACGGTTTGGATTTTTTTTAAATTTTAGAGCATATTTTTTTATTGCTAAATGTCTTTATAATGTTTGATTTAATAAAAAAATTATATTCAGTAAAAAAATAAGAATTTTTAATTTATAAAAAATTATTTGATTGTAATTAAATATTTATAATTTACCATAATTATTATAAATTTATTTAAGAACAGCTTAGGTTATATTTATATATATTAAAACTTGATAATTATTTTTTAGCACTTAATTTTCTTCTGAAAAATAATATTTTAACATTTTTAGAAGGAAATTAAAATTAAAAAAGTTTAGGACAGATCAGAAATGGACCGCTGAGATTTCAAATGTCACGTATTCATGTGAATTATAATTTATAAGCACTCTAATTGAATAAGAAAAAAGCTGATTTAATCGTATTTTTTGATTAAAAACATCAATCAAATCGAATAAGAAAAAAGATTCATTTAATATTATTAAATTTAACAAACCATTAAGATTTTATCAAAATTAAAAAAATGTATAAAAGGTGCAGGCTCCTGTAAAATTAATTAAGCATTATATTAGGAAAGTTACATAGCCCATTTAAATTAGAACTACCAGTAGAATTAGTATAATTGTATCAATGGGATAATGCTAACACTAAGCTTTTAATTCTGTAATATTTTTCATTCTGATGAGTCCAATTGACTTGAGGGACGATCCAACTTCTTAGTTTTTAGTTTGACTTGGTTTGGTTTGCTGAAACTAAGTTTGTTTCGTTGTTCAAGCTCTCCACTTTGCAGTCCCAGAGGAGGTTGCGTCTGCTCTCTCTGGCTGAGATTGATGAGGAGGAACTTTCAAACCTCAGAATTGGATGCTCACTGTCCCTTTTTTGTTCCCTCCCAATTCTAGGATACCTCCCAATAAAAGAACACCTCCTCCTCTTTCCGTCCCTCCTGCAGTCACTCTGCCACCATCTTTTTCTCGTCTAAATCCACCCACCATTGTTGGCATTGCCATTGACACTTCCCCTCCTCAAGCCCCCACATGATCCTTCCTTGGCCCATTTGATAAGACAAAAAGAAAACAAAGGTCACGGTGAGATGATCACAAAGTAAACCCCCCTCAAGTTCATGGTAAATTCGACCAGTGTTGGTGTGTTGTGAGTTGTGGGAGAGAGAGGGGGAGAGAGAGAGACATCATCAACGCAGCTTCTGGGGCAGTCAATTTGTCTCTTACATTTTTTTTTTTGGTTTTCCTTTTTCTTCTTCTCAACTCAATGGGCCACCATTGATGGCACCAAAGTTTCCTTGTCATGGCATTTTGACTGCAAATAAAGCAAGCAAGAGGAGAAGAGGGGGGGGGGGCGACTGACAGAGAGGAGGAAGAGAGAGAGAGAGAGAGAGAGAGAGAGAGAGAGAGAGAGAGAGAGAGAGAGAGGCTTCTTTTTAAGCCTCCAAGATCGCTCATTTCCTCCTTCCTCTCCTTTCTTGGGCGTTTCCTGGTTGGGTCGCATCCGAAAGGTTGGATTTTGCCTGCGGATGGAGAAGCTCCAGTCCTCCAATCCCACCTCACCTAATTCCTCCAGCAGCAGCAGCAGCAGCAGCAATGGAGTCGCGGCGGCGTCGGCGGCGGCTGCGGCCGTAGCGCCGCACTCTCCCGCGCCTCTGACTCCCAAGTCCCTGCCGAGATCCATTGAAGCCAACCCTTACCCCACCACCTTCATCCAGGCTGATGCCGGGTCGTTCAAGCAGGTGGTCCAGATGCTCACCGGCTCCGCCGAGACGGCCGCGAAGCACGCGGCCGCTCCCTCCTCCGCGAAGAGCGCGATCCCGCCGGCCGCGAAGGCGACCTGCCCCAAGAAGCCGGCTTTCAAGCTGTACGAGCGCCGCAGCAGCATGAAGAACCTCAAGATGATAAGCCCGCTGATCCCAACCTACATGGGCTCTAACCCTAACTCTCCCATGGGCGCGCCCGCCTTCTCGCCCAGGAGGCAGCCGGAGATCCTCTCCCCGAGCATGCTCGACCTGCCGTCGCTGACCCTCAGCCCGGTCACGCCTTTGATCCCGGATCCGTTCAACCGGTCGCCGCAGCCCAATTCAGCGGCCCCAGCGGCGGGGAACGCCCCGACCATGTCAGCCGAGGACCGCGCCATAGCGGAGAAGAAGTTCTACCTTCACCCTTCCCCGAGAACGGCAACGCCAAGGGACGCGGAGCCGCCGAGGCTGCTGTCGCTCTTCCCGGTGACATCTCCAAGACTGTCGTCTGCTTCTGCTGCCGGGTATTCCGCCTGAGTTGCTCAATTGGGGGTATGAGAATGATTCAATTGTACAATTTGAGCTCATCTTGTCGATGGCCTCTTGCCTCTTTTATCTCTGTTTATGCAAGCCAATTAAATCAAAATATGGGAAGCATGATCTCTTCAACATCTACCTCATTCTTCTTGTCAAAGAGATACCTTTTTCTCATCACGATCCCATTTTCCTCCCCACTTATTAACTTATGAAACTTGTGGATTGAGAAAAAAAAAGCTCCTTTGATGCATGCTGCTGCGATTTGTATTAAATTTTTGTCTTAGTATTACTGCTGATGGAGGAACCCACATTATGCTGAATTCATCTTCAAGGAGAAGAGTCAAAGTTGGTGCAGGCTGCTTTAGACTTCCACTTGCGCATAGGCAATAAACAAGATACCGACTGTGCTTTCCAACCTGTTTCTTCTACCCAGATGGTTTCTTCCTTTGTGTGACAACTTGTGAGCTGGTCTCTTTTGGCATGCATCTGCCTGACCTATGCGCGAACCCTAAGTGGAGAATAACACACAGTGATTTTGAAGCAAAAAGATTGCAAGATGTGGGAAGATGCCATGAGAACTATAATATGATAATTGTTAAAAGAATACAAGCAGTGTGTTCCCCACTTCTTGGACAAATTGATGACAGCTGTTGTGAATGGATTGGGTTCTAGTGGAAATTAAGATTCCATTTCTCATTCATGAGACAGGTCAGAAAGACACAGGCTTCGGACTGGAATTTGAACAATGGAGGGGGTTCAGTAAATTCTGCAGGAGCATCTTGATAGAACTGTGAATTTGGATGCCTTGCATCAGTTGAGTCCATCCAGTTGTAGGTTAGAAGACTTGTTTGGGAAGTTGGTAGAGTTTTGAGGTAACTGAGATAAATGAGTATTTTTCATTTGACTTCTTCCTTGTCTTTTCCAGCTGAAAATGACTTTTGTCAAACCACCACTCGTGAAGATTGCAGCAGCCTTGAGAAAAACTGCTGAAATTTCTCCAGATCTTAAATGGAGGGCAAGTCTTCATACATCAGTGAATTACTCCGTTTGCTGGTATTATGAGAGCTCAAGTTGGCAAAAATCCCTCCCTGCCATGGTATGTGAATATAAGGCTGCATTCAGGACACATAGTCCCTTCTTAGACCCAGCGTTATTGTACATTAGTTGAAATGACTTTGTCAACCATTGTTGAGGTATTTGAGGTGGGAATAATATAATTATTCATTCTTCTGTATTAGTATTTGTCTTCAATACAACATTTATCTAGTACTTTCCGTCATGTATTAATACCTAGTCAAGGTGTATGGATTATATCAATGCCAAGTTGAGAAGCTGTTGTTTTGTGTTTCACCTCACATTGAATTTGTCCAGCACTTAATGTATTGCTTCTTACACCAGGGAAGAAAAAAAAACTGGGTACCCTCCATGATTGCGGACAAATGAGCCAATCCCTTTCAGGTGATGCATACAAACTAACCAGTTGAAGTGGTCCATTCTGACAGGCCTGGGCATTTAATCTATTATTTTAGGAGAAAATTTTTTAGCCAAAGCTATAAGCAATGATGACTGAATGGACAGGCTTTGAAACAAGATTAGCAATCAAGACCCCGCTGTACTGAGCATCCAGGAAGAAGGAAATTAGGTCAATCATCCAAATCTACTAACAGAATGAGCAAACCAATTTGCATGAAAGATGGGTTTGTTTAAATACTTACAACTTAGTGAATTCTTAATGGACCTTCTCTGTAATTGGAATCCTTATTGTCATTCAATGAGAAATAATCAGCTAAGCTCCTTTCTCTTTTTCTCTCTATATCGGTGGAAGAACTATTTGCTACGTTAGTTTCTCTACTGTTCCTTCTTTAGGCATTAATTAAAATGATTTGTCATTGAAGTTACCTGAACTTGAACATAGGACCAAAAGCTAGGATTGCTTTTGAGGAAGCATATATGCCCACCCCAGAAGCAAAGTGGCAACGCAGTATAATGCCCAACTTATCCTCATATTCCAAGCTCAGTGGAGCTAAATTTAAGGTAGAGGAAAAGCCATGAGGTTCCTGCTAAGCAAAGAGTGCTCCAAACAAAGAAGAAGTTTAGTTCAAGGAGTTGCTTTTGATTCCTTACTTTTTGTTTTTTGGATCAAACACAACCTTCCAGGAAAAAAAAGTCGTCGACAACACTACCAAAATAAATACCACTCGACTGATCACCCGTAGGTTCATGCCTACATCTCCACCTCCAGTTTCCGAGTGACAGAGAAGAACAAGGAGAAAGTTTCATTGTCTATGAGTGTAGAATTGGGAATGAAGTCAGCATCTGCTGCAATTTCGTCTTCAACACCAAAACCCCACATGTAGACGCAGTGTGACATGTTGCGTGCTTGAGGAGGGAAAATAAAACGAGAAACGAGCACAATACCAGGACTTGCATCTGCATCTGAACTCTCATCATTGAGACTGTGATCTCATTTCTTCAAACTTAAATTAGTCTGAGAAGGAAGCCAAGTTTTCCACCTGCGGGAGAAGTGCACTCAACAAATTAAGTTTCCTATCAATCATACACTCAGAGGGACCCTTCATTTCTGTCATTTTGTTGCAATAACAGCTCATGGCCATGGGGAAGAAGAAGAAGAAGAAGAAGAAGAAGAAGAAGAAGAAGAAGAAGATGCTTACAGAAAGTGCCACTGCTATCCTCTTTGCTGCTGTCACAGCCAGTAGATGATCACTTGAAGGTAATAATATATAAAGTGGTCTTGCTTAACACTTTTAAGATGCGTTTACTGCATTCTCAGTTTTTTAATCTTTCAACTTGCAGCTTAAAAAGAGAAAGATGAGCATCACATCTCCACATCCTCAACAACAATGCAACTTTACATAGGGAAAAACCCTGAATACACCTCAAAAGAGAATTCAAAGTAACAAACCAAACCCAGCTTTGATTGATGGTCACCAGTTTCCCACTACCTTTTGCCTTGCAGCCAAAGCAAGTTAAAGGAGCTCTACATCATCAAATAAATGCCTTGAGAAGTACCATTGAAGCCTGTTTTGGTCTATGCACTACTTTGACATTCACAATAACTCTTATTTATTCTTTTTCTAAAAAAAATAATTGATAAAAGTACGCATATTGATGTAGAGATTAAATTTTGTAATAATTGATGCTAAAGTTAGTCAATATATACATAATATAGTTCATTATTTATATAAAAAATAAATACTAATACAATAGGTTTAATATAATTATAATATAAACATAATACTTTTAATATAATTATAACATAAACACACACACATATATATATATATATATTAAGTATTAATGGTAGGACTTTAATTTATAATCATATATAATTAGATTTTTACTATGATGACAACTTGGGTCCAGCCCAAAATGGACAGCGTGGATCATGCATACTGTCCTGTCCTTGAAATCCCAAGCCCAATTGGGAATATTTTTCTTTTGCCTCATCAAATTTATTTTCATTTAAACATATAATAATAGAGGGACTTATAGTATTTTCTTAATATATCAAACAAGAATTCAATTCAACCAAGCTGGCTTTATAGAAGAAAAATATGAAGCGTGCGCAAATTTTGAAGCATTTCAATAATTAATTTTGAACAAAATTAAATTTATTATTATAAACATTAAGTATTAGTTAAACAGTTGGAGCATAAAATAATAATTATACATTTTATTATTTTAAGAAAATATAAATTTTTTTAATCTTACTCCCTCTAGTGTTGAGTATTATTATTCTAATCCAGCGAGTATACGTATATTATTTATTTTTCTGGATTGGATTGATAACCTAGATTGTTGGCGGGGTTAAATTGAAAAATGTAAGCTGAAAAAAATCGCAGTGAGAGAAATTTGAAGGGGAAAAAAATTTGGTACGAACGCGGCAAAAGGCGGCACGATTATTAAAGCCATCCGCCTGCTGCTAGAAATAGTCTCGTCGGCGAACGCGCGGAAGGAGAACCCAGATCGAAGAGGAGAGGACGGATGGGTTGAGTGGTGAATGGTGATCCCCGATTCCGTCCCCTCGATGTGCGCTTCGCTCTCGCAATCCTCTCGATCCGATCGACTTCGATCTCCAGAGCGCGCGATGGATCTCCCTGAGCAGGTTGTGCCCTATTTTTATTTTTATTTCCTCATCCTCCTTGTCGTCTGGTCTGCAGAGAGGGCTGTCCATCATCTCTATGCTTTCTAGGGATTCTAGGTGCTTGGAAACGGCCAAACGTTCCGATCTGTGGCGGCATCGCCTAGATTTCCGGATTGACGAGACGCTTTGATGTTGGATTTGTGTTCGATCGAGTTCGTTCTGCAGCATTTGGAAAGATTACCGTGGATCTTTCGTCGCTTGTTTGATGCCAATGTCTTGGAGGATTTTGCGAGAAGGAGGGCAAATTAGAGATTGGATGGGCTAGAGGAGGAACAGGGGAACTGTGGTTTTTCTTCTTCTGCTGCTGCTGCTCGATACCCTCAATAAAGGCGGCGGTCGTCTAATGGCAATTTTTTATCTTTCCATCGTCTGTGGCCACGAAAGGTTCGTCGTCTTCTACTTGATTTTTTTTTATGTGATTAAAATGTGGACTTGAATCTTTGATTTGTGTGCCATGAAAAGAATCGAATGGTTAGTTTTTGGACCATTTGGTTGGAATTTTTCTCTGGTATTAATTAATTTCCAAGTCTTGCACATAACATGTTCCATGGAGTTCCTTTATAGTTTATATTACCATAATGCATGCAGAAAACAATTGAAGGGAAGCCGTGTTTATGGACTTATATCACTGAGCTAATTTTTTACCAGGTTTTTTTGTCACAGAACTGTGCTTATTTGAAGCTACTGTTATATGAGCAAGAATATGTAGGTTTTTTATTCGGCAAAAAATTAACAGGATATAATTGCAACTGAAGGTGTTAGCTTAGCTTATTTGTTAAGGGCTCTTTCCTTCGATAGCAAAGGTATTAATCCCACCTTGCCAAAAAGAATATATAGCTTCAACACAAATACACAATCTCATAGCTTAATTAACTGGTAAAAGAAGCAGCAGCATGTAAGACCATTACAATCACAAACCAAATTTATAGTAATAATAGATCTTTACTTAGGATGGATAAGAAAGTTGAATACAAAGTAGATGATGCAGCTATAGATGATGTACTATGGCATCAATCCATTTGGCAACACAACACACTGATGAGTAAAGGGTTATACTCGCACAAGTTATTTAATCAACCATACCAGACATTCGATTTTTGTTTGTATTCCAGGCCTTAATATACTAGTACGGAGAACTGACGAAGTGCTTGATTATTTGCCACACTTGCAGTCGGTGCAAGCGCAGGCAGAACCACACTTGCAGCCATCGTGCTCAGCTGCTGGGGCATCGACCACGTCGTCAAAGTAGCTGAGGAAAGAGTATAATTAAGAGATGTAAGTACCTGGGTACTTTTTCTTTAATTTTTAATTATCTTATCAAGAAACTGTACTGGACCTATGGATCTATGCACACACATGAAATTTTGGAGCATATATTCTCTATCAGGAGATAAATTGAGTACATAATTTTAGTTTTATGGCATCATAGTATGAAGATCATGCATGATGCTCTCTAATATTGGACAAAATATTCTACATGATGCATCTGTTAGGTGCAACTATCAGTCTTGGACTTGAAATTTTATTTTGAACTAGCACACAAGTAGTTGGATGCTAGTAACAAAGGAGTGCATATCATCACCAATTCATTGATTAAGACGTGTTTGCTATCTCGTTTGTGCTTGATGTTTTCTTTTTTGTTTCAGTTTTTATTATTCTGAAGTATTTGTTGTAGTCTCACTTTTATATACGAGAAACATGTTATATATATAGTCAGTATGATTCACTAGAGGAGAAAAGGAACCTAGGGCTGAAAAAATGTATGTATCATGTTCAGAATTCTCATCATGCGGATGAGGAACTCCACAGCCATACGCAATGAACAAATTTAGATTTTTCCGGGGAACTCCAACATATATTAGAAAAAGTAAAATAAGAAATGACATAAGCAATCAATACTACATACCTCTTCTCAGTCTCAACTATCTCAACAACGTACCCGCTTCCCTTCTTCCTGCAAGGTGCAAATCGTATTCTCTTGAGTCACAAATACCTCAGTGAATGCAACTTTCGATCGGTTTGATCTTTACTGTATGTATTCCCTTGAACTCTTTGGATATATAAGTAATCAAACACGTTTTTATTGGCAACCAGGTGCAGCAGCAAAGGTTGGAGAGGAGAGGAAAACTTACACACACTTGCTCTTGTCAGAGCAGTCGCAGTTGCCGCAGTCCGACATGGTGTGAGATATGGGGAACGAGCACACAAAAAAGAAAGGTCTGAGAGGGGTTTGCTAGTATAAGTGTGGCTCTTGGATGGGGAGTATGTGCCTTGCATCGGCCCCTATTTATAGGCGTCCAAGGGAAAGATAGATCGATATATGCGATCGCAATTAAGCGTGGAGCGGAAGAGGCACTTGTTCGTTTGTGCTGCCCACACGCCACGGTGAAGAGTCATCTGATCCAACCGCTTGGGAATCTCTCTGTTCCCAAGAACGGTGGGGGCACGTATGCGTTTTAACCCTTCATGTCTTTTTCTGGCTTTTTATCCCTTGACAGTGAGAAGAGAACGCAGGCGGCTGGAACACGGAACCCACTCCATGGATGCGGATTAAACAACTGTGAGTAAATCAATTTTTATTTATTCATTTAGTTTCTATCTTTCTCTGTGCAATTCATAATCCACGAAGCTTCGATGATTCGGTCTGTGGTTGGTAAATAACTAGATAGAGCATTTTTTTTTCCTTTTAGATGGTGGTCATATTTTGCTTCCGTTTTTAGATTAAGATTTACTTGATATAACTAGATTTCCATTTAGGCCGTTATTTGGAGAGAAATAGTTTGATTTCAATATTATTCATAAAGTGTTGGAAAAAAACATCTTAATGTATAATATTCTTAGAAAATCAATAATGTTAAATATTTTCAATATACGAATGATGTACTCGAACCAAATAATCGTTTATTTTCATCCAGAAAGAATACCCATTTATTATTTTCCAGTAAGCTGAAAATAAAAACCATATTATTTACTTTTATTTTGTAAAGTAGAAATATTCTATCCAATGGGCCCAAAGCAATTATGATGGTTATGCTATTTTTTTATTCTCCAAAATAGTCTTATGCTCTTGATTAATGTATGTTAACAGTGCTTTTTTAGAGAATATAGGTTTTGGTATTCTAGAACCTAGAAGACCAAGATCCAATTCTCATGCATTGCAAAACTCTTCCACTAAGATCATGTTTCATGGGGGTAGTTAAGATAATTTTTTTTAAAGGATAATTTATCCTTGTGCTAAATAGTACCCAAATTATCCTGTAGTAACTAACACCCAAATGTTTGATCCCAAGTAGCACCATGTCGTAAAGCATTGACCATGACATCGTGTCAATTATAAGTTTGCCGCTTCCAAATTTTTTAATCCCCACTAGGGAGGTTTGATCCAACTTGCTATTTCTGGAACCACGAAATATGTGAAGTAGTGGGACTTTTAATTTCCACCGCGATGGACCGGCCGGTGTTAGAAAGAAGCGTCCTCCTCCGCCTGTGCCGAGTTGATGGTTGTCTTTATTAGTCGCATCACTTTGCCATCTTTTCTTCTGAAATTAACCACCACAGATTGATTCATTTCCTGCTGAATTGTCCTACTTCCTTTGGCATCCAAGTCCATATCATGGCCCATTGCGCGTCCCCCCGTCTTGACGTCAACTCCATGTCCTGTACAAGAACATCATGTCATTCCTTATACAAATAATATCCCAAATGATTACCATACACAAGAGAATTCATTGCTTTTAAGGGGATAAGAATAAGGCTCCCATTCATGCATATATATATTTTAAACTGTTGAAGATGCTGGCCCGCAGCATAAATGGGTGAAAGACGACGAGAGATGAAAAAGATGAGCATAATAGCAAATGACCATTCAACGAAATAGAGCATCATATGGGGGGCAGCCATTAAGCATACAACGGATAAGCACGAGAGGAATAAGATAGATGCCCTTTACCAGAAACAAATAAATAAATAGGTAAAATATAACACCAAGCAATAAGAAGGAAAGGAAAAAAGAACACTTACCCTTGCATTTCTAGTGTGCTCTTTTATCTGAACAAGCATTCATCGCTTCTGCGGCCCGGAAGCGTGTAATTGTCAACTAGTTCGGACCGCTTTTGTTGGAAAGTGAAGTATATAAGTGACCTAAATATCAGGGGCTTTTTAAATTACAAATCAGACTAACCAAAAAAGTCCAATGATGTTCTCATGTATAGAAAAAGAATCCACAGTACACAGATCTATAACTCCACACCATAACAATCCTACTGTGGAGCTCAGCAAGTCATGTCAACAGTTGCAAATAAAGCACAACCTAAAACAACCACCTCTACAAAAAAGGGGAAAAAAAAACTAAAACAACCACGAACATAGATGAAACTATTTCCCTTGCAAAGAAAAAGGGAAGAGAACAAAGGGGGAAAAAAGTAGGATAATGCCTCATTTTCACTTTTTAAGAAAGAGAAAAAGCAATCTGAAAAAAAAATGAAAAAGAAAACTGGGAAAACGGCACCGGTGGTCTTAGTAGTATAGAGGCATAAATTAGAAACGGTCAGTGGAGATGTCCCGCAATATGTCATAGAAGTGATTGAGATCAATGTTTTCTTTTCCAGAACGTATAGCCTCTGCACTTTTTCCATCAGGACCTTGTGCAGCCATCTCCACCAGCATATACAATTTTTTGATCGATATCTGAAGCATTGCCAAATAAATAAACAGATGTTAAGGTGGGGAAGGTTTTAATCTACGATGAGAACCAGCATAATGTATTGAAAATTAAACCAACAAATCGTGAAGGAGGTAGAAAAGTTTTTTATTTTTCTCTGATGATGGCAACTCACATCATTCAGTTCTTGAACTGCATAGTCAAGATCATGTTCAGCAAAAACATTAAGCCCTTTCAGCACCTGCAGAGGTTTCAAAAATTGCAATGAAGAAGCAAACACATTTGTAAGTAACCGTATAACATTGAAAGGAAAGAACTAAGTAGCAAAACAAAAACCATGAAAACTTTGGAAAGAAAAGATGTTGATATCCTAGAAGATTAGGAACAAAAACATTTGCAAGTCTTAGGAGAAAACATTGCAGGACGAGACAGGTTTTATCATCTAAACTTCTGAACTATTTTCTTAATAAATGGCTGTGGAATGCACAATCTAGTATTCTGAAACCTCAGACCCCACCAAAAGATAACCTAGATATAATCTAGAAAAGAAACAACTAATTTTCTGCATATAAATCATTGGTAGTTTGTAGAAGGAAATAATAAATAAGGAAAAAAAAATCACAAAACCTATAATAATTAAGAGGATATTTTATGAATGTGGTCAGCATTCATCCTACCATTCATGTCTATTAGAATATTATATTCAAATGTAATGATGAACTCAAAATCTAGCACTATGTAGACCTCTAAAAGTTGCCCCTTTACCTTTTTGGCATCTTCGCTGGTCAATTTCGGAACATGGTATGTGACAGAGAATGCATCACATATACCAAGAGACTCCAGGAAATGCACTTCGCTTGTTGTCCCGATAACCAGCATGTTCTTACCCTAAGAACAATACATCAAAGAGTCAAGCACGCAATTTCTTAATAAGTCCCTCGTGTCAAGGGAAATATGTCAGTAAATGAGAAATCACCAGAAATTACTTTGGTAAAAGGGAAAACAGATAAAAATAATGCAATAGGTTAAACTGTGAAAGTGTGTTATTCCTTAACATAGATAAGGGTAGAACCTTTGGAGGAAGCCGTTTCAGGAGGACCAGCAATGTCTGTGAAATCAAATTTGAGAAACGTGGTCCAATAGCTACATATTCTATCAACCTGAAGCATAGAACATTACAGGAAGTGAGGCCAATAGACAACAAGCCCTTCAGGACAACAGCACTTTCATTGTTGGAACAAGTGCAATCACTATTTTTAAGAAGACTGAAAATTGCAACATGTGATCCAATATATTCAAAATGGTACCAAAATTTAGACTTACCTCTCGATATCATCAAGAATTATGATGCTCAGTTGAGATCTATAAGCATCCTCAAAAACCTGCATCGAGCAAGGGTTAGTTGCAGAGTTACTGCACTAAAAATAAACCATCAAATTGGAATAATTAGCTCAAATGGCAGCTGCAAGCAAGCACACAAAAGATTTGAAAGAACCAAAAATAGACATTTTTTTATCTCCAGCAAGATCAACAAAGATATAGTTTATGCAAAACTGTAAGGATAAAAAGATTAAAAAAATTTCTCATTAAGAATTCAAATAACTAAAAACCTTTAGGCAAAACTGTTTCATTAGTATTCAACAGCAACAAACCTTGACAATTTGTGCACATTTGCTTCCTTCGCTGAGACCGATCATTGTTTCTGCAGAAATCTATGTAAAGAATAACATTGATCATTGCCTGAAGAAATAGCTGAGGTACTCATATCATCATAAAGATGAAAATAACTTACAATCTTGACAAATGGGAAATCACTTTCAATACCAATTGTGGCTGCCATAGCAGTTTTGCCACTGAAATAAACAAATTATTACAGATCAACCCTGCTAACCATTCAGATTGTATATATAGAAAGATTGTAGACTTACCTGCCACTTGGACCCTCAAGCAGGCACGTGACAAGTGGGCTACCCTGGCTTACTTTTACTTGTTCCACTAGAAGCATGGCTCTTTCGCGTATATGCATGTGTCTCTTACCACAGTCAATGATCCCATTAAGCCTGGTTGGCGTTCATACAATGAACATAAACTACATGATCAGGAAGATTGCCTAGCAGATTGAAAGAGTGAACACAGGCTGGGAAAAGGACAAATAACCAGTTCTGATGTTATATGAATTGCAATGCACATGATAAGTTCAGGAGTGATAGTCCGTTAGCTGAATATTGGGCTCTATACGGGAGATATGTGAGGTCTTGGGTTCAAGTCTCACCAAGTTCTAAAAAAAAACTATGAAGTGATTAATTACTGGGAGAGCAAGACAATGATACTTACATCCATCCACATCCTTACAGTGGAGGTGTGGAAGGGTGAGGGATTGGACCGATCTTATTAGATGTTTGAGGTTAAAAATAAATGACTAGTGATACAAAGATTAAAATATTGGTTGTACACTAATAATATCCTATACTAGCAGGGAATAGACTCAGCCATCCCTGATCTGTATTGCATGCGAGTTTTTTCCTTTTTCCCTTACCCCACCCTCCTATGTGGAAAGCCAAATAAGAGTGGGTCCTGCCCGTGCAGGTCAAACTGTCAGCCCTACAAAAATCATTTTCATTATTTGCATGAATCACCAAACCGACTAGCTAGTATAATCCAAACAAATCTTCTCTGAAGATAAAAAGGGTAGTGCCTTTGCCCAGTAAAACATTGTTGCATACTGCAGTTCAGAGTCCAACCTCCTCTCCCATAAGCATTTGGGTTTCGTTAGTAGCCATATTGAAAATCATTGCATAGGTTCCATCCACACATCACAAATGTTTCACTATAAGCTTTACTGTGTACTAAGGTCCTTGTTTGATACCCCTATACTTGTAATCTGAGCAGCATACTGACATGAGAAATTAAAAATATATATTCTAGAGAAAGCCTGCAAGCAATGAAAATTTTCCCACCTAAAATTAAAATATCTTAAGGAACAAGATAGTTTTCAAACAGATGCTTCCTGATAACATAAATGGGTATTTGGAGAGAACATGATTGATTTTAGATGTGGCATCAATTTTAACAAGTATGGAAGTGGTAATACCTGCATCGTTCAAGATCATCAGTGGATGCACCAAAAGCAGGGATAATCTCATGAAGAGCATGCAAAAAATCATCCATAGTGACCTTTATGCTCTCCTCATCAAGGGGTTTAGTCAAATCATCCATGCTTATTTGGCGATTCAGGGCAAATGAGACTGCACTTTTGACCACACCTTCCAGTTCTGCTCCACTATAATTTTTTGTGCGTGCAGCTGCATTTATAACAGGGAACATTCATTTATTAAAATCTGGAACAATGCATACTTTCATTCATACATTCAAAAGATTAGAAAATATACGCATATTTTTACAATATCAACCATCAAATATATCTTAATTGATGGCCCTGAATGAGAAAAGAGAATATCCTCAGCCTCTTCTGATGGTATACAATGAAGTCTCTAAAACACATATATGCTCTCTTATTAGTTGCCTCCACAATGATCATATTGACAAAATCAGTAACAACTAATAAACAAGAAAAGCTTCTGGCGTGCAACAAACTTTCCTTAAACCATCCATATTCAAATAACAAAGCTGTTGTTGTGCCAGATCAAGATAGAAGATCAAATACAATCTCTTTTCTTGAGAAATATATATAATTTTCATATGTGAAACTTATTAGGGTGTTGTCTTTATGGAATAGCTGAAAAAAGTTGTGTGCATGCCTAGGCAATCGTTGATTCCACATGATAAAGAATCCATGACAACAAAATTAAAATATAAACACATACCAAGCTCTTGAAGGTTTACATCAGCCGCAAGAAAAGAACTTTCTTTCATTTTATTAGTGTGTATTTGAAGAATTTGTAAACGACCATTCTCATCAGGGAGGTTGATTTCAACATGAACCTCCAAGCGTCCAGGCCTATACAAAGAGCATGCCAAACAATGAGGATAAAAAAGGATTGTAGCACAACAGAAATGCTGAACAGAAATTTCAGAAAGAACCAGAAGCAAAAGAAGTACACAATTATTACAAAATCACACAATTGCTAGCTATGCAAACCTTAAAAGAGCTTCATCCAATAAATCCTTCCGATTGGTCATTCCAATAAGCAATACATTGTTTAAAGACTCAACACCATCTATCTACAACATGAAAGCACTTGGTTAGTAATCACTTTTGAGCTGTTAATGAAATTATCTAACACTTGAAATTTTCACCTTTGTGAGGAGCTGGTTGACAATGCTGTCATGAACTCCAGTACCATCCCTAGTGGAACCTCTTGACTGCACTTGCAATTTGCAAGATTAGAAAACTTCATAATCACCAGAAAAATATCTAATTGATTGGACAGCATTTCATCTAAATAAGACTTCAAGGCACAACGAGGTAGTATTGGTGTTCTGGAGCCCAGGAACAACACCTGAACTGATGCACGCACCCTAATGTTTTATACTTTAAGACTGTTTTGAATAAGCAATGTATATCAACTTCTCTAATCAGCATTTCTTCTTATAAATATAGATGTACAGTGCAGTTTCGTAAAGGGTTCTCTTGAATTTTAGCTCTAAAGTAGAGTCAAAGTGTTACATATGAGGGTATACTGCATTCAGTCTTTGCTAACCACGATAAACTGAAATAAAGCACAGCATTGGACCAATGAAGATGACTATGAGAAAAAAAAATTTTATCCAAGAAGTTGATGTCTAGATATGAAATACAACTTCAAGAAGCATCATTTCAATTAGTTTTAAATAGTAGAAATAGCAGTATAATCCAAATTCAGGCAAAAGATCTCCAATCAAGAAGACAAGCACAAAGAGAAGAAATAAATATTAAAAACGTCAGATGTCTTCCTTAGCAACTGATAGAATCAAGTACAAGAATGCATATACCTTACAGATAGCATCAATTTCATCAAATATGATAACATGTAGGTCACTCTGATCACCTGGAAGAAACCAAATGGATTTAGTTTTCAGAAAGTAACAAATAATGCAGAAAATTATGCATTGCAAATAACATAACAATATGCATTGCAAATAATATAAGAATATGCATCACAGATAATATAACAAGCAAAAACTTCATACCTTTAGTCCTCTGATCATTCTCAGCATCAGCAAATAGATCTCTCACATTTTTCTCTGTCTCTCCAACATATTTGCTTAAGACTTCTGGTCCATTAACAATCTAAAATGTAAAGAAACAGTTTCCTCCTTTAGTATCATGCATTTATCAATATAAAGATTAATAGCAACCAAGATATAACTATCTGGTTTAATGTGGAAAGGAATCACGTTGTACTACAAAGTCAAACCTTTGGCTCCTTTCCATTCAACAATTTTCCAATCTGACGAGCCATAAGTGTCTTGCCAGTACCAGGTGGGCCATGAAGCAGCATCCCTTTGACATGCTTGATACCCAACCTGCAAGATATTGCCAATCAGGTTTCAAGATTAAACAAGCTTCCACAGGTAAGGTAATGAAATAATCCGGACCTACAAGTAAGGTTAAAATTACTTATTAACAACATGTGTTGGGAATACTCGGGAAGCAAATGCTCTTCGAAAAATTTCTGTAAATTCATCACTTAGACCCCCTATTCCCAGCTTCTGAAGGTTAAACTCTTTATGACGAAATATTTTACTGCTGGCGGCTTCACGCTGATTTACTATCTGCATAAAAGACAAATAGTGATATATTGAGATTTGAGTGGCAAACAAAATGTGTATGAATTCCTTTAAAACAAATATGTTGTTACAAAAAGAAGAACTTCTGAGTTCTGATGCCAAGCAAGAACCTTAATGCCAGAGTTTGGAGTAGCTTCAAACACAAAATAAGTCTCTGTGGATATCATTCCTCTGTCCAAACCTTTGGAATCATCTTGGCCTTCTAACAAAGCTTGATTAACTGTAAAAATATAGTTTGTACCACAAAATTCAAATGACACTCTTTGACCAGTTGTCATAACCTGCACATCAAAAGATAATTCAAGTTAAAATACCTCGATCACAAATCAATTAACCTATAAAATAAGGACCAGCAAAAGGTCTTCTACAAATGTGTCAAAATGACTATGATTTTACATGTATACCGTCAACTCAAAGGGAGCAAAAGAAGATTGCCTATGCCAACTAGATTCATCTCAATGGAATTGTGCAAGTTGGCATTATTTTTTGTGCTTTCCTACAATCTTGATCAAGACCATCACGTATTCATAACCTCACCCACAATGAAGTCTAATAATTAGATATATTATACGTTAGGACTACTATAATAAGTATATAAACTTAGGCTTTCATAAAGTTGCAATTTTAACAAGAAGCTTCACATGAACTGTGAAACATTTGCAGCAAATGAAATAACATGATTATTTAGGATGAGCAACAATTATCTTAAAGGGTTATATGAAAGAACACTTTTTTACGTAAGTAAGAACACTATTTTCAGCAAAAGGTATGAGCAAAATGATCAAAAGTTGGTGATTCCTAGAATAAGAATAGTCAACAGCCAGTAAATATCAGTCAATTAAAGAGAAATATGAATGTTTACCTGGTCAATAAATTTCCTTTGAAGTTGTTGACCAAGAACCACAGCGTCTAACTACAACATAACCAGGACTTGCAGATTATAATAGCAGCATTAAATGGTGGAACATGATTAACGTAAAAATTATAGTGAAAAACTTACTTGCTCAGTCCTATTAGTCTTTGCTTTCACAAAATCCAGCTCAAGATTAAGCAATGCCAACTTAAAGTTGTCCGGAGGAAAAAATCTAAAAGCAGATTAAATGATTAAGGTGGAAAGTTTCTAGTATAACTATTCATCCAAACTTGTATGCTGGATAGTGATAAGAAGAATCCTTACGCGCTAACTGAGACTTGATCACCAGATGAAACTCTTGTGTGCCGACGCTGGATGGCATTTAGAGCAATATGACTGCTGGGAATGGTCTGGTGAGCAGTATCTCTTTGTTAAGGTCCACGACGAAGAGAATCTATATCTTATTATCAGAAACAAAATATAATAGATCTAAAATCGAATTAATCAGATCAAAGTAGCATTCTACTGAATCACTTCATCACCAAGCAACCTAAAATGTCGAAAAATCTAAGCACTGCTGAATTGTACTCTCGAGCTTCGATTACGGGAATCCAAACAAATTTGTGAATGTATCAAACACATTGAAGTCTAACCGGTCCACCATCTAATTCCAGCATTCCAACAAGACGATAAGAGATACAGATCGAGATGGGAAGGATATCGTAGGGTGAGGACGACGGAATCCCCGACGAGGACGAGGACGTGCTTGGATCCAGGAGAGGCGAACTTGCTCAGATCCGCCGGGGAGCAGTAGGCCAAGTTGGTGAGGGCGAGATCGTTGCTCGGCGTGTTCACCACGGTCATCGAAGCAGCCGCCGGCCCGGCGCCGTAGCCGAACCTCCCCGCCATGGGAGATCGGTCCGAGGCAAGGAGCGGGGTGGGCAAATGGTCGAGGAGGCGAAAGCGAGGGAGAGAGGGCGGACGGAGAGTCGAAGAAGAAGCCAATCGAAGCGACCAGAGAGGTGGAGGAAGAAGAACTGTCTACTTAGCCTCAGGTAAGCGCCTCAAGATTCGCGTAAAACTGGAAGAGAGTCTCTTCAAGATTCGTGCAACAGCTTCAAGACCGTGCGCCTCCGGTAAGCGCTTCAGGATTCGCGTAAAACTCGTCCCTTCAAGATTCGCATAAGCGCTTCAAGATTCGTGCAAAACCTGAAGCGAGTCCCTTCAATATTCGCGCAAGCGATTCAAGATTCGTGTAAAACTGGAAGAGAGTCCCTTGCAGGATTCGTGGAAAATACGAAGCGAGTCCCTTCAAGATTCGTGTAAGCGCTTCAAGATTTCGTGTAAAAATCGAAGCGGGTCCCTTCAAGATTCGTGCGAGGAACGACCGACGAGAATGGCCGTGCGATTTCTTTGGAATTTAGAAGTATGGCGAAGTGGCATCCATCAGCTATTTCACAGTGTTATATATATATATATATATATATACATGGAAGGAGGTGAGAGACCCAAATAGGAGAAGAGGGAGACATGCGACGGCTGTTGGGTGAACAGGCTTCCTTTTGGTCCAATGGGCGCCATTGGAGGATGCCCTTCTGATGGGCTCTCTCAAAGGTCATCCCCGTCGAGCGCGTCGTCTGAGAAAAATTAATCGAACACCTTGAGCGCAGATATGGCCTCCTCCGCCAGGGGTTTCGGCGGAGTCCTCTACAGAGCGTCACTCTCGCATGGCCTCGCATCGCTCAGGACCCCGCCAAAGCTTGAAAGTATCTCCTCCCCTCGGTTGTTTCATCTTTTTCCCCGCAGTTAAATGCTCGACTGAATCTGACCACTCGTCGTCTCTCCTCTTCAGAGATCGGCTTGTTGGGCGCTAAGCTGCTTTTGGTGCCTTCCAATGTGGGGCGTAGTTCCCAGAACGTCAGAAAGCTATGGACCTCACGCCCTCTTTGCATGGGCAGGCGTTCCTGCAAGATCGCTGGAAGAAAGGTACGAACTTTTTTTGTCATATCAGTTCTGCCTACGGTCATTGGTGCTCTCACTCACCTATTGCGAACCTCGATTCAGATGTTTTGGATTCTTGTCTTTCTTTTTGTCCTCGTGAAGGGGATCTGCGATAAGCCTGTGGTATATAGGTTGATTTGCCATATGATAACTTTGGTGGTGATGCAGTGATCCCTACTGTGACTTGGGAGTACATATTGTGTAAATTTTATGCCAATACTCTGATGCTTTGTTTTCACCCGATGGAAGACTTTGCTGGGTATAAGAACAGTGATCAGTGTCATCGAGTTCCAACTAAAGAGATTATTTTTCCAAAGCATTATGTCATGATTAGTCCTGACAGGAAGCATTATGCTCAATCGTTTATGCTAGAATCATTTTGCCTGCACAAAAATGGTAGCATTGCGTTTACTCCTGAAAAGCACTATTATTTTCTTACATGGGTATGGGAATTGTTTGCAGGATGCACAGAATTTGAAGAAGATGAAACGTAATAGCAAAATAGGAAAGGAAATTGTTGCTGCGTAAGTTCAGAAAGTACTTTGACAAGTAGCTCGTGAAGCTCTATTGAATTTCATTTGTTCGCATGATATGTCTTGGCAACAAATGTCAGAGGTTATCTAAGCTTGCTCAGTAGTAATACTTCTCTGGTCGTGATATCGTATGAAGGTGCTATTGCTGCATTGCTTTACCTTTTGTCATTGGAATTGCTTGTATCTCCTAAATTATCAATGTTTCACGACTATATGCCTTACAATGAACAAGGATTTTGTGTCTAACTAATACTAGGATTGGATTTAAGCCAAGTCAGCCACCAATATTATTTTGCTTGCCTATTAGGTTTAACATTTAGTTGAATTTTAGGCAAATGATGAATCCTTAAGTGTGGATTCCAATCTATCCTAGTCCTTGCCTATTAGATTTAACATTTAGTTGAATATTAGGAAAAAGATGAAGCGTTAAGTGAGGATAGTGTGGCAACACAATTTATCCCCACAATAGGGTGATATATCTATTATCATTAACTTGGATTAAAGTATTTTGAGCTGTCTGCTTGTAAAAAATGAGTTAATTTCCTTGTCAATTTGGGTTGGAGGTTTACTACCAGTAACTTGTGGTTGAGAAATTTAGATTTTGTAGGCTATGCCTACCAACTTAATGATCGATTTTCTCATTGCATTGCATGCAAAAAGATGTTTGCTTTCCTAACTCCTAATAAAACCACCTTGTGTGCTTGTAACGTTTAAATCATTAAATTGATGAAAAGAATGATCATATTTTGTGTTTGATATTCTATCTTCATTTGACAACTTATTGCATTGTCATGTTAATACAAAGCTAAAGAATTTTATCAATCTATGTTCAAATTATGTTCCTTCTTACTAAACATAAGCCAACCTTCTATTGCCTAACTATTTATTTTATGAAATGACTAAAAAAAGTTTGGCCTTTGGATTATTAAATTGTAGTTGGATTCTTATATGCCTTTATTTTTTCTTGCATTATGAATTTTATTTTTTTGGTGTTAATATGCTGCGGTTTTCTTCATAAAGTGTACAGAAAGGAGGTCCAAATGCCAATTCCAATATACTTTTAGCTACTGTCCTAGAAAAAGCTAGGCAGCTTGAAGTACCCAAGGAAATTTTGGAACGCAACATAAAAAAAGCATCAGAAAAGGGTCAAGAGGCTTATATCGAGAAATTCTATGAGGTACGTAGTCCATTTAAATTGTATCACTTGTTATTAAAAATTAATAATAATGTTGACTAACAGAGATTCTAAATCAGATATATGGTTTTGGCGGAGTCGGGATGGTTGTTGAGGTCCTAACAGATAAAGTTACAAGATCTGTGGCTGCTGTCAGAGGAGTAGTTAAGGATTGCGGAGCGAAGCTAGCTGATCCAGGATCTATCTTGTTTAAGTTTAGGCGAGAGCGTGTTATAAATGTCAAGGCCAATGCTGCTGACAAAGACCAGGTGCTTGCTATTGCTTTGGATTCTGGTGCTGAAGATGTTATAGAACCAGCGGAGTATGAAGATGACATGGAAGAAGATAGTTCTGATAGGTATTTTCAATGCAAATGATTTCATAAATCAAACTTTTTCATTTGGCAGTATTTTATGTTATGGTGTATGGTGATCTTTTGCGAGACTATATAAAACATATATAAATAAAATAAAAACAGTGTCAAGCAATGAGAAAATTAGTGAGTGAAAAAGATCAAGTTGAGGATTAGGTAATCGCAACTGTAATATTCACTGCAGGACACCCGCATCTGATTCTTAGTGGAGTACCTCCAAATTAGCAAGTAAAATATGTAGTTAAATGATATTAAAATGGAGTCGTATTATATCTGCAAATTGGAGGCTTATAATATTTCAATTGAGGCCTGTTAGCTAGATAAAAGTGTAAAGTTGCATGCTTAAAATACAAATATAAACTTGTGGAGAAATTACAGACATCCATCTCTTTTTGTACTGAGAAATCATATCTAAATAGACATTCTCCTTGCTTGGGTAGCAAAGAGAGTCCACATTGTGTGCATCGAAGTATGGGTTCCTGGCAATTAACATGAAAAGTTTAATTTGTGTGCATTCATGGAACATTAATTATCTTTTTCTGATGTTAACTGAACCTATTACTGCTTTCTGAAATATGTTCAACGAAGTATTTCATTAAGGAATTCCTTTTGCAGATACTACAAGATTGTTACTTCTTCCGAAAACTACTCCACAGTAATATCAAAACTGCAAGATGAGGGAGTAGCCTTCGAGCCAGATAATGGCTTTGAGCTACTACCACTCAACCCCATTGAGGTATGTGCTTTAAGTAGTTGATCATGTCTGCTTTAACTGAAAATTATTTTTCATATGTTCATCCTCCAAGCAGTTTATATCGTGCTGTGTTTTCCATGGCAGGTAGATGATGAAGCCATGGAGTTAAACAAGGAGCTTATGTCGAAGTTACTTGAACTTGATGATGTTGATGCTGTTTATTCCGATCAAAAGTAAACATGATGGTCGTCTCGTCAGGTCTGGATCCTTATTTTCTTGGTTATTTTGTTTGTAGGACCATAGAAATCTTTCTACCTAATAGCATTTGCAAATGTCCAGTAACTCTTCCTGAAATCCAGAAGCCATGTTATTACGGTTCAAAATTATGATAAGCTTCAGCTCTTTTCAGGTTCCTGTAACAAGATCTGATTCGCAAAATAATTATACTTCCAGTTGTGAGTTGTGCGTTCACGAAGTGGAGGAAGTCCGATGTCCAACCATTTGCAAATTGTCGAAATTTTCTTCAGCCTCTTAATAAACTGTTTGCTTCCTCAAGCTTGTATGTCAATATAGTCCTCTTTAGGTGAGAAGGGACTTCCCCCGCTTTTTTTTCCCCCAATCTTTTCTAACCACAAAAGGTTCATGGTTGTCACTCTCTTGACGACATTATTGACAGCATAAATTATCTTTTGGGACACATCAAAATCTTGTTCATGGTTGCTAGCTTGTGCTTTAAAAGCATGAGAAGCTCCTCAGCTTCTCTTATTCTCTATTATCCGGCCCAGCTTAGTTTTTCCAAGCGTTTGACTTTTTCGCTTGGTGCTGCACTTTGTCTCAATTAGTTTCAATTTTAATTGTGCAGACGCCACATGCCCTTGTGCTTTCTCCAATGATTTAAGAGCATGAGGTGTCTGGACCACACATCTCATTAGGTTTTTTTTCACACATTGGACCAACCAATTTGTGCTGGAAATGGCCGCTGCTTGTGTATATTTCTGGCCAAATGGCACCACTGTTTAGGAAGGTCTATCATTTCAGGTTTAATTTGGAAGAAGGAAAAAAAAAGGTCATACAAAATATGAGTGAGTCATCCCTAGCTTTTGCAAATTGTTTAACAGATGCTCTCGTTATTAACAAATTACAAACCTGCAACTCGTCAAGCTTCCATCTGTAAGCCGGTGGAAAAGGTTGAAGAAGAAGAAATAGCTATCGGCATCGGCGTTAATTACTGTGCGCCGGCGCCGACGAAGGAAGATAGCTGTGCATCACATGGCGCAGACGTATAAAAATTATTTATACTAAATAAATAAATACATGTGAAAAAACTGTTAAAATGTGGGATTGACTCATTATTTGTTGAGCATTAAATCTACGACTTCCGGTTTAAATTTTTTTAACTAATCCTTTATCATTTTTTTACCTTATTACGTATATATTTATACTATAATATATATATATATTTAAAAATAAAAAATATTATAAACTATCAGAAAAATTATAAAATTAAAATATAATTATAAATAGATTTTGTTGTCTTTAAGTAGAATACTATTACTCTTTAAGATATTAATTTTTGGTATTATAGTAATATTTAAATATCATTTTTAGAAGATATTAAATAAATTATAAAAAAATAATAATTTAATTTATTTATAAAAAATAAGTACAAAATAGAGGGGCATATTAAAACCGAAGAGGAGGGCGAGAGTAATCACGGGGATACTGCGGTGGCCATCCACAGCCGTTGATTCATATGAGTTGCGAGCAGCCCCACATGAGGCGTGCCAACCACGTGAGCCAGAGTGTGTTGGGCAATGGGCACAGCAGAAATAGAGTTAATTGCCTTTGCCACGAGCTCCCATGTTCTTCTAATTATTCCTCGCTGCTTCCCTCTCTCCAACCTCCTTTATTTTTTTACTGACTTGTAGTGAAGTTTTACTTTTAGTTTTTAGATCCCTCTTTTTTATTTATTTCTTTTTTAAATTATTAAGTATTCAAATATATTTTAACGTAATTGTACACTTTATTCTATTATATCACGTATTAACTACCATTTTTATTTCTGAAAACTTCCCATGAGTTGAAAAAAAAGAAGAAAATATTGTCCGAATTACCTACTAAACTAATTTGGTTGGGTTGGTTGTGTATAATATAAAGCGATACAATATGATTAGATACAAATTGGTTGGTGGATGACGATGACAAGGCATCCACAGAAAATAATTGCACAGAATACGACACGTTTATAATTTATATTTATTACCTCTTTTAAATTGTAATCCCTGTATCATCACGAGATACTTCTCGCTCTCACTCTTTCTTTTACCCGCCCCTCGTGGGAGACGTCCACCGAGCCCGGTCCCGGTGGGTCCGATTCGCCCCGTCGAGTTACCAGGCAGGTTTTAGATACGGTTAAGACGTCGTTAGATAAAATAACGACAAATTAAGCTATTTAAGTACAAAAAAGGCAATAAATTAAATATAATTTCTAAAAGTAATTTTATTAATACAATTATGGTGTTATTATATCAATCAAAACCTAAATAAATAAATAAAATAAAATCCTAATAATGAGGATTATTTTTTAGCAGAATATAATTTAATATCATCAAACAATTATAAATTAATATATGTGAAATTGGTAAAAAAAATTAAGATTTTTTCCTTATTTATAAATTGTGCGGAACTTAATTTGTTTATATATATTTTTAATAGTTTATATTAATACAGCGTCTAACTGTTTTAATTAGATAAATTTACATTTTATATATCTTATAATAATTTTTGATAAATAAAATAAAATAAAATTTTAGGCTAACCAAAGAATAAGAATAAGAATATTAAAGTATTCTACTTAAAATAGTTTTGAATTAAGATATGTTAGGAAAGGTATTCGAGCATATATTATTAAATAATTTATATAAAATTAAAAATTTAAGTATAATATTATTAGTAATTAATAAAATGTACATTCAGAATTGTTCTAATTAAGTTTTTTTAAAAAAATTATCTTATTCAGAATTGTTCTAAGTAGATAATAATATAATTTAAGCATATTTTTAATCTAATGAATTTATTAGAGATTCAATCATACGTATTATTTTATTTTGGTTTGGATTGATTTGAAAACTAAATATTGAATCTACAAACGTTTTATTTTACGTATCTTTTTTTTTACAGCATTTACTTGGGAGTTGGGATGGTCATAAAAACGAATAATTCGATGCAAAAAAAGGGAAGGAAAGAAAACAAATCATACACCATCCGACGACAGCAGAAAGGGAAAGGAGAGGAAGAAGCTGCTGCTGCTGCCGCAAAAAGAAAAAAAGAAGAGGAGAAATAAGAGAAACCCCCTCGCCGCGGCGGTGATGGCGCGTCTCTTCAGAGGAGGAAGTCTCGGCGGCGACTCCAACGGCAGCTCCTCCCTACGCTTCTCCTCCTCCTCCTCCTCCCCCATGCCGTCGGCCGCCTCCGATCTCCCTTCTCCATTCGGCAACCTGGCAGTATCCCTCTCCCCCGCGGATCTCCGGGAGACCGCCTACGAGATCTTCGTTGCCGCCTGCCGCACCACCAGCGCTAGGCCCCTCACGTACATCCCCCAGTCCGAGAGGACCCCCGCGTCCTCCGACCGCTCCTCTTCCTCCTCCTCCTCCGCCGCGTTCTCCCTCACCCCCTCGCCCTCCTCCTCGCTGCAGCGGTCGCTCACCTCCACCGCCGCCAGCAAGATGAAGAAGGCCCTTGGGCTCAAGTCGTCGTCCGCCAAGAAGGCGAGCCCCGGCAAGGACAGCAGCACCCCCATCAAAACCTCCAAGAAGCCGGCAACCGTCGGGGAGCTGGTCCGCATGCAGATGGGTGTCTCCGAGCAGACGGATACCCGGATCCGCAAGGGTTTGCTCCGGATAGCGGCCGGACAGGTGAGTAAAACTCCTTAGATTTGCGCTGCGGCGTTGTTTCTTTGTTCCCGGTGTGGTTCATAGCCATTATATGCTGTACCTGCTGATCTACCCATTGGAAGTTCTCCATTTTCCATTACGGTAATCTTGAAATGTGAATCTACTTGTTCCATCTGAGATTTATGTAAAGCCCTCTTGCATATGCTAAAGTGCCGACTGGTTGCGTTCCTTCTGATCCAGTTCAGTCCGACCTCTCTTTTCAAATAGCCCGCACCAGTTTTTTACCATCTAATTTCTGGCTTCAGAACCGGGCTAGTTTATTTCCTTGTCAAATCAAGTGCATGTTGATCTTGTCAAATGGTGAAGATCTATTTTGGTAACTTTGTTAGTCTTTCCTTATTTCCAATTCCATTATAAATACTCTAGTGAGGTTTATAATCCAGAGCGATCTCGAACAATGATGGTGGTGTACTTTGGCAACTTTGTCAGTCCTTACCTCTTTCCACTTCCCTTACAATCTCTCTAATGAGGTTTACTTTTCCACCACAAGTAATACTGTCGGATGCTGTAGGCCAACGGAGAAATTGAGACATGGCTTGTGAACTTGTCAAAATTTTATCTTTTCTGTACTTACTGGTGGAATGTGATTGTTTTCTTTAATTGGCCAGTGATTCACTAAATTGCTTTATTTTTCAATATTTAAATTTCATATCAAATAGTTATTAACAATTGAGTGATTAACACATTTCTAGTTTTCATCTGCTGTGGGATAAATTTTTATTTCATGTTCAATGAACTCATCTAGTCTTTTTTTATGCGCTTTCATTGGATATAGCAATTCTAGTGGATATAGTTGGTGACACACTTTCCCACCTTAAAATTATGCCCCTTTTTATGCACAAAGTACAGTGAATCTGTATCTGCATTGATAAACATGCAGTGCAAAAGATGGTACATATCAAAGGTTTTCTTCTCATAATCTGTTCAGTTAGTATTATTTAATTTAGCTTCATGATTACAGCTTGGGAAACGTGTGGAGTCAATGGTTCTGCCTCTAGAATTCCTGCAGCAGTTCAAGGCTTCAGATTTTCCCGACCACCAAGAATACGAAGCCTGGCGGAGTAGAAACCTAAAGATTTTGGAGGCTGGCCTCCTTGCGCATCCTCTTCATCCACTAGAAAAATCAGATGCTGCATCACAGAGACTTAGACAAATTTTACGTGGAGCTTCTGAGAAGCTGCTTGAAACTGGGAAAAATTCAGAGTCGATGCAAATGTTGCGTAGTGCAGTGATGTCCCTCGCCTGTAGATCCTTTGACAGATCCACTTCAGATTCTTCCCACTGGGCCGATGGTCTTCCGCTGAATCTCCATTTGTATCAAATGTTATTGGAATCTTGTTTTGATGTCAGTGAAGATGGCTCAATAATTGAGGAAATTGAGGAGGTCTTAGAGTTGGTAAAGAAGACCTGGATTATTCTTGGCATAAACCAGATGCTTCACAATCTATGCTTTACTTGGGTTTTGTTTCATCGATTTGTTACGACTGGTCAAGTAGACATCGATCTGCTGCTTGAAGCTGATAACCATATGGCTGATGTTGCAAATGATGCGAAAGCAACAAAAGACCCAGAATATTCAAAGATTTTAAGTTCAACTTTGAGTTCAATTTTGGGATGGACAGAGAAAAGGCTTCTTGCTTACCATGATACTTTTAATGCTAGCAATATTGAATTTATGCAAAGTATTGTATCCTTAGGAGTATCTGCTGCCAAGATACTAGTGGAAGACATTTCCAATGAATATCGTCGTAAGAGGAGAGAAGATGCTGATGTTGCTCGTACCAGGGTTGAAACATATATTAGGTCATCTCTTCGTACTGCTTTTGCACAGGTAAGATATCCTTTTTTTGCCAGCCTGGGCATGCTCAAGCATAATTTCCACATGATGTTCGTCTCTGTTAACACGTGGCTACTTTTGCTAAAAAAACCCATATTTGCCTCTAGAAAAGAAAGAGAACATCCATAAAACGTAAATTTGCTGAACACTTGATGAATAATTCCCTGGAGGTACTAGCGTGAAGTTCTTTCATTTTTATTTGTGTCTCGATGTAAGAGAGAATAATTGGCCTCCTTTTCTTTAGTTGTGCTTGTTGATAAAAAGCCTTTAATACATATTATTATCGAAGCTTGCAATGTTTCTCACTTATATAATTGAAAATGATTCGGTGCAGAGAATGGAGCAAGCAGATTCCAACAGGCGATCCTCAAGGAACCAGAA
The DNA here is from genome assembly GCA_030544415.1 of Thalia dealbata. Classification (NCBI taxonomy): domain Eukaryota; kingdom Viridiplantae; phylum Streptophyta; class Magnoliopsida; order Zingiberales; family Marantaceae; genus Thalia; species Thalia dealbata. The sequence continues at coordinate 3,539,894 of CM060454.1, forward strand.
TACTCCTACTCCTCTGTTGGCTATCCTGGCAAAGGACATTGGTGAACTCGCAAGTAAAGAAAAAGAGTTGTTCAGTCCAATATTAAAGAAATGGCATCCCCTCGCTGCAGGTGTTGCTGTTGCCACACTTCATTCTTGTTATGGGAATGAGTTGAAGCAGTTCATATCGGGCATAGCAGAACTAACTCCAGAAAGTGTTCAAGTACTGAAAGCTGCAGACAAGTTAGAGAAGGATCTTGTGCATATTGCTGTTGAAGATTCTGTTGATAGTGAGGATGGAGGTAAATCACTGATCCGGGAGATGCCACCTTATGAGGCTGAATCTGCCATTGCCAATCTTGTCAAGGTGTGGATCAAGACAAGAATAGACATACTGAAGGGTTGGGTTGACCGGACTTTGCAGCAAGAGGTTTGTACGACTTGATCCTATCTATGCACAATTTCCATCATTTTACACACACAAAGTAATGGTTTTATGATCAGAGTTTGCTCTTATTTCGGTTCACAACATCAGCTTATATAATGGTTTTATCCGAGTGATTGTTCACATCTGTTACGAATAGACATGAGATATAGTAGAGTGCTCAACGTAAATTTTCGCCCATTAAAGAATTGACAATAGCTCATGAGTAACTGCAAAGTTAAATGAATCTTTTAAAACTAGAGTGAATTTTTCTACCAGCTAAATAAATGTGAGGGACGTTTCACACAGTCATGCACTCGCACTTTAGTGTTGCACAAATGGGGAGGTCTAATTTCCTTGGGCTTGTTAGTAGTCCAGAATAAAAATATTATACAGTGGAATAGTTAATGACAAGTTACAAACTTTGAGACAATTGCAATTGTAGATGGACGCCGATAAGCTAATCACGATATTCACTTTGTAATATACTAATATGAGACTTGCCTTGCACCTTTTTCTATGTCACCTAAATCTTCTTTTTCTTGTTTAAAGTATCGCTGTTCTTATCAGCATGCTGCACTTCTTTTCACCAGGCTCGTTTCTCAATTATATATTGAGTTCTCATTTTGATTGACCGTTATTGTTTTGTGGAAATTCTCTGTAGAATTGGAACCCAGGGGCAAACAGGGAGAATTGTGCTCCTTCTGCAACTGAAGTCCTACGGATAATTAATGACACTTTAGATGCTTTTTTTCAACTGCCTATACCAATGCACCCAGCTTTGCTTCCTGACTTGTTGATAGAACTTGATAGAAGCGTGCAACATTACGCGTTAAAGGTGAAGTCTGGATGTGGTAAGTGACTTGTAAAACTGGAAACTGATTGCTTTAGTTAGATAACAGTTAACTTTATTTCCATCTACTCTGTGTTTAGGAACACGAAGTAGTTTCATGCCTCCACTACCAGCATTAACCAGGTGTGAGGTTGGTTCGAAACTGTGGAAGAAAAAAGAGAAGGCACAGAGTTTGTCGAAACGGAGATCGCAGGTTGGATCAAGAGATAATGGCTCTTTTAGTCTTAAACAGCTCTGCGTACGAATGAATTCACTTCATTTTATAAGGACAGAATTAGAGAGCTTAGAGAAGAAGACAATAACTTGTTTAAGGAATGTTGAATCAGCACAAGCAGATATAGCAAATGGGATGCATATAAGCTTTGAACTTACCCTAGCTGCTTGTCAAGAAGGGATTCAGCAACTATGCGAGACAACAGCTTACAAGGTGATCTTTAGAGACCTGAGTCATGCTCTATGGGATGCATTATACGTTGGTGAGATTTCTTCTTCAAGAATTGATCTTTTTATAAAAGAACTTGATCCTACGCTAGAGACAATATCGAGTACCGTGCACGACAGGGTGAGAAATCGTGTGATAACTGCGTTACTGAAAGCCTCTTGTGATGGGTTTTTACTGGTTCTTCTTGCCGGTGGGCCGACTCGTGTGTTTTCAAACCAAGATTCACGGATAATAGATGAGGATTTTAGATCTCTCAAAGACATGTATCTGGCTGATGGCGATGGACTACCAGAGGAAGTGGTTGAGAAGGCTTCATTACAAGTGAAAAATGTGCTGCCTTTATTCCACGCGGATACAGATACTCTCATCGAGCGTTTTAAACGTTTGATCACACAGACATATGGTGCTTCAGCCAAATCCAAGTACCCGCTCCCACCGACCACAGGGAACTGGAATCCTGCGGAGGCAAATACGGTTCTACGGGTGCTGTGTCATAGAAATGAGGAGACTGCCACTAGGTTTCTAAAGAAAACTTACAACCTCCCCAAGAAGCTCTAACCCCGGCATACAGCATTATCTTAGTTTTCTTGGGGATCACTTTCATCATTCTGGACGATCGTTGCCGCACACTTTCACATTTCAGCAGCCATTGCGAAGCTATGTATTGCATTTGGCGTTTCACCGTCATGCCTTGGGTGTGTGCCAGGATTTCCTGAGGATTTTAATGCAGCAAAATTGCCGTGCCAATGATCGTAGTGGTTAAATGATTGATCGGGTGTATGGTTGGGGAGAGCATTTCTATCGTACTTTCAGCTCAGTCGACGGAGATCTTTCTGGGGATAGGATGTGCATAATGCGTTTGTTTAACTGTAGTTCATGGTCTTCTTACCTTCATTTGTTCTCTTCTCTTCACTTCTCTTTCTCTAATATGGTTTTCTGAGGCTTGTAATGTTTTGCTTGGATAAGTTAAAAAGGGAAGGCTGGTGTGAATAAGTTACATTTTAGTCCACATCTGAGGCACGTGCTACTTGTTTTGATGCTCTTCGTTCCACAACACTAGTGAAACATCATCAAGTTCCACAAATTGTGTTTATAAGAGGACGGGATTAAGAACTCATCTGAAATTGCTCACCTCGGCAGATCACGAGTCGGTGTACAATTTAGGAGCAGTAATTCCACAAGGAATTGTGTGTGATGTTAAGTTCGTCGAAACCCTCGCCCACAGTTGTCCCGTGATAAGTTCATTATGATGATTTCTGGATGCATCCACTGGCTGTCAGATGGTAATAACATCACTGACACAGAGTATGATAAAACCAACTAGGTGGTGCGAGAGAATCCAGAAAACGATGCTTGGCTTACCATTTCATTTCATTTCATTGATTAAAAAAAAACATCAGATCTCGACAACGCTCAGAATTTTAAATTTTTTAAACGCACAAAATTTTGCCATATATCATCAATTCAGAGTGATACCTGTAAATGAGGGACTTAAAGAACTCAACTCAGCAATTGCAATGCAATCACATCTAAATAGATTCGAAAGACTTGCTGTACCGCGTAACTCTCATCTATGTGACAGGAAGTTTCGGAGTTGCTGCGGACTTCCAAAATGCCCCCGGTTCATCTAAATTCTGAAGCAGCCACCAGACGTCCTCACGCAGCATAAATAAACAACATGCTATATTGCCGTGTGACCGATACGATAACACCAGCTGTCGCACCTTTCAATAAACATCAGAACAGTTAACCGAAGCCGACCAATCGTAGATCCATGCGAGTGTCAATTCTGCAAACTCCAGCAAGTATTTCTCTATCAGTAAGCAGCATCAATGATTTAATTGAGACAATAGGTATTAAGCGATTTGGAATTGAAAGGAACAGAACCATAAACACTAAAAAGTACTGTTAAAAGCATCTATAGTTAAGGAACAAAGTGCATGGGCACAATCTTCGACAAGGTCCTGTGTATTGCTCGACCACAGGAAGAGCTTGTTCGATATGAGCAACGACTTGAAATATCCATCATAATTTGCTTGGAACATATACACTGATGGTTAAGTAGAGCCAAAACAAAGAAGTCCCATCAACGTGTTGATATCCACTTCTATTTGTATCTTAAATGAAAGGGATAAGCCCTTAAAGAATAATATTGTTATTTCAGTGTTTCTTAATTGCTATTGCAAAGATCACGATGACAAGCATAAAATAAATGTAAAGAAAAAAATATGTTAAAGTGGGATCACGATGATTTCTTCGTAAAATAAGCATTTTATTAGGAGTAGCACATGAAGCAGCTGTTTGGATGAATGACATACCTGACAATAATTCTTCTGGTACATCACCCGACGTTTTTTATAGAGCTGATCCTCTAACAGCCATCATATTTTCTTGAAATTGCAAAAGCTTGGTCTTCCTTATATCAACAATACTTTTTTGTGTGGGCTCAAGATGACCGTATTCTTCCACCAGGTCCGAGAACTCCTGCTTGGTCAGACTTTTCTTCTCAACTAATCGATCAACGACCACATCCACAAACTTTCTATTCCGGTGCAATATCTGGAAATATAGATTGAAAGATATGTACATGTTTCCGACACAAATAAGGTCCACAGTTGGATTCTTCAGAACCATAAATACCTGTTTTGCTCGATCATAGCAACTGTTCAGTACCTTCATTGCCTCCAGGTCAATATCCTGGATAAAAATGTACATTGTCAGACATAGAACATCGTGAGAACTCTTCAAATCACAAAACGGTGCAAGTTACATTGATACGATCTGCAACCCAGAAGTTGGACAGTCCATGGTATTTTTCTGAAAGGCCTCCGAGAACAAAATGCCGAGCAGCTGACCTGGCATTATCTGCTGTTTCGGCCCAAATTGTACTCAGCTGCAATAATTTTTAGAACGGTTCATATTAGTCACACACCAAAACTTTGACACAAGGGGGGGGGGGGGGGGGTGCGAATAGGATTCCCACCCTATAACTAAGACTTGGGATAGGAATCCCGCATTATCCAAAACCAAACAGCCTAATAATAGCATCACGTATGAACCAATTTTCAATCAGATATTAATTCAGACTGAACATACACTATTTAACTTAAAATATTAATCTGATCAATTAATGCAGTCGGGGCGTGGTTCTCAAATCTGAACCCTCTATTAAATGAGTTAATCCCATCGATCCATTTATGATTCAACTCTTGCTAACACATAATTTGTATTTTTTCCAATCATCAGCCTACTGGACGATAGTAGTGGTGAAATCACTTAGATACAGGCTACTACTCCGTTGTCCCTCAACTTATTTCAACAGTGTATCTGTGACCTCTTATAATTAATGATCATACTGGGCAGTGCTTTTCAGCAAACATTTTAGAAGAATGCATTTCAATGGCCATAACAAGCCCAAGATCTTAATTTACCTGCTCTTTGCCATACCAAATTTCATCAGCAGCACGGGGTGTTATCTGAACTGTGATATGATCAAGCAGCGACTGTCGGCTGTGAACATGAAAAGCATAACCCAATTTTTTTTAAAAAAAAATTGTCATTCTTCTATATGATATAGCTTTATGTGAGCTATATTAAGGGGAATCAAGGTCTTAAAACTAAAAATCTTTAAGATTGATATGTTATATGTAATGTTCAAGTGAGAAATGTGACACATCGAGAAACCAAGTATCATAACATACCTGAGCATTCCTTCTGAGAATTTCATGTGATCCATCTTGACACGCACATAACCTAATTCTCTGCCAGCACGAGGTGCAATAGTTACCTGGATGGACAACTTAAGATTAAGATCCGAAACTACAAGATTCAAAATGATGTTATGCATAATAGATGTCCTGCACAAATGGATTCAGATGAAACATATACATGAAATAAGCTGCATGAGGCTTGATCAACAAATAACATAGTGTGAAGACAATACAAACTCAATGTTCCTTAAATCAGGGAAGTTGACAGCTACAACAGCCATAGCTGCTTCATTAAGAGCCAATCGTTTCCACATGTCTGAACTCCTCTCCTTTTTGTCAAGCATTCCTCTTTCTTCTATTTGTGCAGCTTGCAATAAGTCATCAGTTGTTATCTGGACATGCAAATAATGTCATGAAGCGGGACATCACACCCATTCATTGGAAAGAAATGATCAATCCAAAATCTAGCTCCCTTTAAGCAACAATAGACAAACATGCCATTCTAGAATATTATCCTATTCCACTAAACAATAATATTCTTTATACTATACAGAAAATAGTTTTTCCTCCAAGATCCACATATCATAAGCACACCCCAAATAATAAGCAAATAAAGTACACTATCACAGCAACCAAAGGCCAAAAAGGTACCCTTAAAATGGTAGCACAACAATACTTATCCTTCTTAAACAGAACATCTGAGTCCTATACATGTTTCTATATCTTGAAGACAAGCTAATTATGCATATCATACCATTTAGTGTGAAATGATACCTGGGATGATTATGTAGATGTGAATTTGCATAGAAATGAAAATGACAAAACTTAATATTGATATTCAGTGCAAAATAAAAATGACAAGAAATATAAAATCAATCGTGAATATCAATACACAGGAGATAGTCAAAGTGCTCAAATTTCAGAGGAAAATGGCTGGCTGACAGATGTATGCAACAATTACCAAACAATAGTGACAAAAATGGACAAAAGCCCAGGTATTGTCTACGGACATGTAACCAAGAAGAAAAACAATTTCTGGTGGACGAATTTGTTCAGCTTGAATATCAAATTTTATTATCAACATGTGGTTTTTTGTAGACTTGTAGAATGGTTTGTTGGAACATGCACTCACGTATTAGAACAATAAGTTTACTGGACGCATTTCACTAGTGTTGGTTATATAAATTGAGATTGCAACATATGAATAATGGATCACAATACTTGCAAAACTGATGTCATCATGCTTGATACTGCATAACCTCAGGTTAAATTCAAAAATAGAAATCAGGCAAGAACTTGTTTGCTTCTCACCTACATTTTCGACCTGTTTTCAAAATTTTCTAAAGGATTCCTTTAGTATACCAGTTAGACTTAAGATATTTTCATAGGTTTAGATGACAACAATGGGTAATATAAGATTCTGTACAATGAAGAACTATTTGTTGGGCTTGGTAAGTTATATAGATTATCAGACCTAAAAGTACAAAATAGTATAGCCAAGGTTCAGAAACAGAAACACTGAGACTTCAGCCAGTGTAGATCAGGTAGGAACATATATTTTATCTACTGCTGTTCTACAATGAAGCCATATGCCAGCTATAATTATAGCAATTGTTTCTATGTTATTTTATGCATTAAATATATTACCTCATCCTTCATGACTGCATTAATACTTCATGAACCAAATAAAATTCAAATAAACATCTTAAACCAGCAAGTGTCCATGTAGCCAAAATAAAATTTAATAGAAGTTAGAATTATAAAAGTTTCTGAGTAGTTTACCTCAGATCTTCCTTCACGCATCATATTTATGGCAGCAATTTCAACTATGTTTGCGAGCTCAGCACCAACCATTCCATCAGTCATACTAGCAACAGCCACATAGTCGACATCCTCAGCCATAGGTTTTTTTCGAGCATGAACCTGCGAATAAAAAACTGAAAAGTTCACACTTGCTACACATATGTAAAATCAAATCTTAAATAAATTTTTATTATCACAGTGGATATGATATATGTATGAATGCTTCCTATTTCCACATTTGAGCTAATAAAAATGAACAATGTACAAAATATGACCTCAACCATAAGAACCAAAATAACAAGATGATGACCATCTTTTAACACATTTACAGACGCACGTAACCAGGTAAACAAGAATTTTATGAGCTATAACTTTAAATAAAGAAAAAAATGATGCAACATACGTTATTTGTTTGCAAAGAAAAGCTAACAGCTACTTATTGAAAAATGAATCATCATAAGTCATAATTGGTAACACTAAAACTTAACATGTAAGATGCTTGAGAAAAGAGCATCAGCACAAGCTGGAAAACTAGTGGTTTTTTTATACCAGAAACAAGATAAGTTTTAACAAACAAATGACTGTAGTACATCAATTAAGCAATATTACCTTCAGAATCTCAACTCGACCAATTAGACTAGGCTTTGGTATGTAAATTTTTCTATCAAATCGCCCTGGCCTCACTAGAGCTGGATCAAGGATATCTGGCCTATTAGTTGCAGCTATGGTGATTACATCGCCTCTTCCTTCAAACCCATCCAAGCATACAAGGAGCTTCAGTGATTTCAAGTAGATATAGATGTCAAATATACTAGAGCACTTGTAACATAAGCAAGTACAATGAAACCGGACAATGTATTCTTCTACCTGATTGAGAGTAGCATCACGTTCTTGTCCACCAGAACCCTTAATGAGACCACGTTCTCTTCCAACAGCATCTAGCTCATCAATAAATACAACAGAGGGAGCCTAGCATGTGAAAAAGGAAATCAGAAAATAATTTTCATGGTCAAACTTTAGGCCAGAAGTAACATCATGCTCATATGAAATGTAAATGCAAGATATTTAGTATCTTTGTATATAAACAATATTATCTTGCCACATAGTACAAGTAAGCTATAATTGACTGCTTACTATGCAAAGTAAAATGAAACTGTGAGAAAATTTGAAGCAGCCCAAGAGCTCTTACATTTTCCTTGGCTTCCTGGTACAATGCACGCACACGCGATGCACCGACACCAACGTATATTTCCACAAACTGTGAAGCTGAAATTGAAAAGAAGTTCACTCCAGCCTCACCAGCAACAGCTTTTGCTAATAATGTCTTACCCACACCAGGAGGCCCGCATAGAAGTATCCCACCTACATAAAAAAAATATTCAACAGAAGATAGACCCATTATCTGTCATGAATACTGAAAGCCATGCATACAGTCTCACATTTTCAGAAGAGGCCATCAATAGCTAGTGCTCAACAAAAACGTAGTAAGATTCTTCAGACAAGACAAATCTTTCAAGAATCAGGATGAATAAAGGCAATCATTAAGCATAAGGTTTCAACCACTGTGGCATCTTGGGGGACGCCCAATATGCAGTCTTATCCTTTCAAACAGAAATAAGTTTGTCAAGTACAATGCTGTAGATATGTAGTAATTCATTTCCTTCATCATTTCTTTGATTGTAGGCTTTATTGATCTAGATATACAATAAAAATCAAGAAAGGGAAAGAATAAATATTATTGAGATAATTGTGGTATAAAATTTGTAAATATGTAACAAGTTTATCTTCCGTACTCGTATTTGATTATGCCAAAATTTCATATCGAATTAGAAGGCAAATGAAAATGAAAATAATGAATTTAAAAATATCAAGGCTGCATCATGAAATTATGTGGGGTACAAGAGGCAACATATTCAAAATGATTATATGCACGATCATGTTATAACCAATGATGAACTAGATGAGCATGAGTAATTGATATAACATAAAATGTATGCAACTATTTTGATAAGATCTCAGTCATATATTTGTGAAGAATTGGATTTTTTTTAGGTTGTCAGGTCCTGGCTTAACTTGAGTCATAGCTTAACTCAACTTGTGATGGGAGAGGACACAACTCAAGTTGCAATTCAACTCGACCCAAGTCATAGTTTGGGTTATCCAACCCATTCAAAATTAGGGTTGTAAGGGATGAAAGGATCAGGCACCTCTATAAATACAACAGGAATGCCCTTTTACCGTGAGGTCATGACACTTCCTCCCATAGTAGCCGGTAGTGTCTCCAGCAAACAGAGGTGACAGCAATGCCTCCAGCAAAGGTCAACAATCCCAGTCAAATGCAAGGGATGAGAGGAACAGACACATCTATAAATATGATGGCATACCTGCCATAATGCCTCCTCCCATAGTAGCTGGTAGTGTCTATAACAAATAGAGCTGGCGGTAATACCTCCAGCAAAGGGCAATGTCAGTGATTCCACATTACACAACAGCGAACCCTATGTGCATAATTCTACTGCTTAGTTATCTATTGTTGATTTCCCAATTGAAACTCTTCTTGCATTGTTAGTGAATGTGTGAGTGTCCTCAAATTTGCACATGTTTCGTGAGTAATTACTATGATAGGGTTGTAGGATAATTTGTTAAATTGCTGCCATGATATGTATGCTGATCGATGCAGTTCAGGTAAACCCTGATGTTACTAGTATGCACATTATACTGATTGGTTATAGTTGAGATGAATGTGATATATTATTATTGAAGGTATCATTTTATGACTTGGATGAGAGCATTGTACCATACTACATGTAGATGCACCATTCAAATGGTGCAACAATTGTTGCTAAGACTCAAGAACAATTGTCATTAGCAAATATGACCAAAACCAGGGTGTGACAAGATATGTGTTTCAGATGCCTTGAACAGGAAACTAAAAGGCTATCATGGTAGAACTATAATTAGAAAGAGGTTACCATGGTAACAGAATTACATCAAATCATCATAATCTAGTAGAATTCCATTCAGCTCATTTATTGCAGTTCTCAATAATACTCTACCACAAAAATAGAAATACAAGGAAAAAGTCTAAAATCACCTAAAAATGATGCCAAGAACTCTTACCTGGTATTTTGACTCCTCTTCTCTTATACATTTCACCCAACGTGAAGAACTTCACAATCTCCTCAAGTTCCAGCCTTATATTCCCAAGACCAGCAACATCACTAAACTTGACATCGACTCCTCTCTCCAAGTATTGTGGTACTTTGTTGCGTGCTCGCCTCACCCGAGCACCTGACTGCATAAACTTCATTGCCATCTTCATATATGCATTCTGCTCACCGCCTTTCTCCTCATTCTCATCCTCCCCTGGTCCCTCAAGTCCTGCCATTTCTCTCTCTAATTGCCTCATTTTCTTCCGCTCCTCGGCATCTGCCTTTTCAATCTTGAGTCTATCTTCATAGTCCTTTTGCTGCCTCCTATAATTAAGAACAACGGTCTTATAGAAGACGTAGAATATCACGAACCCAATGGCAGTGGCAACATTCGTGTCCTTTGCCATACTATCCCAGATATTTGCCATCCGTTGGTAATTCTTTCTAGCCTGCCGTAGTGATGCCTCGTACTTGGCTCTCTTAGCCTCCTGCCTCCTCCTCCTTTCATCTGCCTTTTTCTGCGCCCTCAAAGCCTTATCAATTGCCTCCCTCTCCGTCCTCACTCTCGCCAACTCTGCCCTCCGCCTCTCTGCCAACTCCTTCCGGGCATTCTCAATCTCCAACACGCGCTTCGATTTGGGCTTCGGCTTTAAACGAGGAAGAAAGAAATTGGGAACCTTGCCCAACCATCCCAAGTAAGGAGCGGGAACTTCCGGCTTCTGGAGGGGAGGGGTATAAGCATTAGTGCAGAACGAGTCCAACTTCAACTGATCCCACGACTCCCAAAATCTCCCGTCCCTCTCGATCGGCGGAAGCACCGTCCGAAGAACCCTAGAATCATCGAGGACGACGAGAACTTGTTCCGGTCGCTGCCGCAGGCTGATGGAAGGGAGCTTCACGATGTGCCGGAGCTTCCCTTCCTCCCGGAGGCTCAAAACATCGGTGTAAGGGATCCGATCGCCGACGGTGGGAAGGCCGCGGGACCAAGATTTGAGCTCTTCAGGGGAGATGGTTTCGGCAGGGCGCTTCGTCCGGGGCTTCTTCTCGGCGACCTTCGCGTGTGCACGTGGCGCAACGAGCGAGGAGGCAATCACGGTGAGCGTGACGGAGGCCTGGAGCAGCCTGGCGCGATTCTTCTGGGCTCCGTCCTCGTCGTCGAGGTCATCTCCCGGCGCATCGGCTGCGGCGTTGCGGGCGATGAAAGCTTTGCGGCGAACGGAGAAGGAAACGACTCCTCGTGGGAGAGACGGGGCGAACGAGAAGGGGGAGAAGGAGATCACCTTGGAAGCTGCCATCTCCATGGTGGGAGGGAGGACATCGAAGGGATCACCAGCTCCGGGAGCTCTCCATGTCCATGGGAGGAGGGAGGGTTCTGGTGATCGAAGTGGATGAGACGAGTCCTTCCGTGGTCTTCCTTGCTCAATACATATATATGTTGGGCTTTTGGCCCAAGAATGGCTTCTGTGACATGGGCTCGGTCCATATAAACATCAAGGAAGACGCGCGAGGTGTGCCCTTATCCCCTCCACGGTTCCTCCACTCGGCTCAGTTCTTCTTCCACCACCGGCCCCCTCACTGCTTCTCTTCTCTGGAACCCTAATCCCCCAGCCGCCGGATGCGACACCGCCGCATCCGCGGCCTTTCGCTCCTTCCATCTCCGCCGCCGCTATCTTATCCTTCTGCCTTGCACTACCGGACTTCGCCAGCGTCTTGGATTCGGACCCCTCCCCTGCCTTCCGCCGCTCTCCCGCCTCTTCTTCCTCACAGTCATCTCCTCGCCTTGTGAAGGCGGCGTCCGGTTGGAGAAGAAACAGCTCAGTGAGGGAGTAGGTCTGAGGGAGGGAGATGATGATCACAGGTACGGCGTCTTCCATTCATTCCTCTATTTCGGTGCTAGATAGATATCTGAACAGCTAAATAAGCATGAAACCTTTTTGTATAATTTTCTAGTCACTGCTGACCGTGCATTTTAGTGAACTTTGAATCGTTTTTAGGGTTGTTTGGCTATCTGCAGATTGCATGCATTTTAGTAAACTGATTCTGTGTGCCGCGGCTAGGTTTAAATTTTGATCAGTTCCTACAAATATTTTCTTTTTGCAAGGATCACTGGGCGTTGAGATTGATATTTTTCTTGAACCAGTCTGTATCTTGGTTTCTTTGCTACTGCACTTACATTAAGCAAAAACGTACAGTTTAGAAAATCATATGGATACTGTGGTAATGTTATAGGGTTCCATGAAAGATCATATTGCTGTTTTCTTGGTGGATATTTAAGCTGTCGTATCTGGTGCAAGATCATAAAATAAAATGAGGATAACTTTCAAAACTTTGAACTTGGCCAAAGAAATGGGACTTGGATTTTCTTCCACATTTTTTAAAAGAGAAAAAAGTGTGAAACCTTGTACGACACAAGCGTCTCCAGTTTTAGTGAGGAATATATGACCGTTTTACTTTTCCCTATTTTCTATCTAAATGAGAGATTAACCTTCTTCTTGTACCTATCCTGAAATACTAGGTCTTCATACTCGTGAATCACTATAGTTTAGCAAACTATATCGATTAACAATACATGCCTTCCATTTACGTGGTTTGAGGACTTGTAACTCAAAAACTTTTGAAGGTGCTGTTCGGAGGGTTAGGTCTTTCGTCTCCTAGTTATGCTTGGGGAACATATATGTGTGGTGTGTGTGTGTGTATATATATATGCAGATACATATATAATCATTGTGTCTTCTAATGTTGTTTATTTTTTTTACAGATAACTTGTTATTGCATTTAGAGATCCTCCAGATATTATGTATCCAAAATTATCACGTACAATTATCCCCCTAGTTATGCATGCATCTTGGTTCTTTCTTAAACTATCTTTCATGTATAATTACTGATCCTTCCATCTCAATGTCCTTATGCTACCTGAAGTTTCCCTTTTGTTTCTTTTCAAATATCTGGATCTAAATAATATTTATGTTATCAAGTGCATATCATCATTTGTCTTACTTGAGTGAATTGGTGAGGTGTTCCAAGAGAGAAAGTATATCAATATGGCTAATTTAACGAACCATCTTTGCATCAATTCTAAAATATGTGCACAGAGTGAAATAATTGAGAATCAGCTTTAAAGAACTAGGTAGTTTGGCTTATGTTGCTATAGGTAAATCCTAATATTTCTGTTCCATACAGTTTAAACTATCAAGGGTTGTTGACCGTACATTCTGTGTGATATTTATGTAGTTTATTTAGGCCAAACAATATCTCATCAGTCGAAATCCAAATTAATGAAGTATATCGTGTTATTAAATTATTGCTCTCACTCCCTGACTCCAAATAAATGTAAGTAGTAACCTAATCTATTTGTATTCCTAAGCTGTACATCGCAGATGTATTATTAACATAGATCTCCAGAGTTGGATGCTTAGGTTAATGTGATCAGAACACCAACTAGATCTTTCTTCTAGTAAAAGCTTACCACAAAGTGAATTTTTAATAATCTAAGACTAGGAATCAACTGATCATTCTTGGTTCTGTTGATATATTGTTGTAATTTGATGTATGTTTTGGTTGCTATAAATTTTGAAAATTTTTGATCTAGTAAATTGTCTTTTAACCAAGATGTTGTTTGGTTGCCAATCTTAAAATTTTTTGACTTGAAGTTTTAAAAATTCAGATAAAAAACTCTTGGAAATCCAAGAACAGCTTTAAGCTGTTTTTAGATTTTTTTAGTCTTGATTTCTTAAGAAACCTATACAACAATGGCAAACTTATAAATATTTTTTGTTGTAAATATTGGACCAACTAAACCACTAAAATTATTACCCAATAATAGTTTTTACTAATCAAAAGTTGTTTAAAAAAATGACAATCGAACATGCTCTTAATGACTTCAATAAGACTTGAGGGATTTTAGATTATGTGGTACTGAAGAGGTTAATGTTTTATTGACTTTCAGGCTATGTGCCCCATCATGGGAAATGTCCTCCACTTCCAGGGGTCTCCCGTGGAGCTATTGTGTCATCAAATACATGTAAGAGTGGCCAGAAACAGTTCTGTATAGATCTGAAAAGTTTCAATTTTCACAATTCAAAGAGGTTATCCCTAGTTTGCAACGTTGGTCCAAATAACTATAAACGGAATCCTGATTTCTCTCGACAACAGAAACGGTCTTCTAGAGGCAAGAGCAAGCAATACCAAGAGCCTGAGCAAGCAGAGAGCTCTGAGGAAATTGATTTTATGTCCTCTAAAAATGGATCGTTGCCTTCTCTAGTTAGTAATATTAGGCCTCAGGCTACTGCAACTCCAGGACAAAGGGAGAAGGAAATAGTTGAGTTGTTTAGAAAAGTTCAAGCGCAACTACGAGAAAGGTCTTCAATCAAGGAAGATAAGAAGATTGTAGCTGCACAAAGAGGGAAAAGCGAGAGAGGAACTGTCGATTCGCTTCTTAACTTGTTAAGAAAGCATTCAGTGAATCAAAAGAAGAAGAATAGTTCAGAAGTAGATTTTACTGTTGATCAAGTAGAAAAAGGTGAGACATTTGAGGATGAGCAAAATCTGAACCCCTTTGGTCCCGATGACACCAAGCCAGAGGAGAGGGACGAACCCGACCCTCCTCCTTCAACTAGGCCTGCCTCAAGTTTCAGAAGAAAATCTCCTGTTCCGAGAATGAAATTTCAACCAATCTTTTCAGCAGAGGATATCAAATCCACCCCCTCAAAGTCTCGAGGGAGAAGGAAGAAGAGCGAGAATAGTGAGGTTCAGCCCTCTGTACAGTCAGAGCCTTTGGTATTGGATAGTCCGGATGAATTACCATTAGATAATCAGTTGGAAGCTTCTGATTCTGTTGCTGAGGAGACTAAAGAGCTTGCTATAGACTCCCCTCCTGATTTGGGTTCCTTAAAACTTTCAGAACTGAAAGATATTGCCAAGTCTCGAGGTGTTAAAGGCTATTCAAAACTGAAGAAAGGGGAACTGCTTGAACTACTAAAAGCTTGATGGTTTGGGTGAGCGGCTAAGTAGTGTGTAGCTTAACCTTTTCGTTTTTTTTCTTTCTGGATAATCACTCTTTTTGCAAATTTATGCCTACTCTTGAACTTCCTGGGGCACTTTTTGTGTTTAGGTTTGGGCAGGTTCTTTCCTTCTTTACATGCACAATTTTGGTGGTCTGACTGAATCTTGTTGAAGGTATTTTACATTATTAGACTGAAGCAATAGGACAATAAGTTATAATGAATGATGCTGCATACCCAATTTCCATGGTACGATAAAAATATACCATTGCATTTCAATCACTTTATGCATAGGTAATATATACATTCTGCCACTGCAATATGCAGTATCAAGAAAGGCTTTGACTGGTCCAAATGGATTATAGAAATACCCAATATATGTGATAGTTTGAACTGTGGCAAAGCCAGAATGTATATATCTCTGTGTACATGCAGTTGAGTAATGCAATCGTACCATTCTGTAGTACTGGAACCAAAGTTTATGAACCTAAGAAAGGTTCCGGCTTTGATTCTTCATAAATGTACGTATGATTCGGTTAGAACTTATGTAAATTACCCATATGCTTCTGAAAACTCTTATTGCTGTTTGTTTCCCCGTGCTTGAATATGATGCTTTTTTTGTCATCACATAAGAATAGTGCACAGGAATGACCCCTATTGAACGCACCACTGCAACCAAAGCAGTCATTCCTTTTTTAAAGCTGGAAATTTGAAGGTTGATTCCATCAACTCTGGAGGAGATTAACATTTTTCTACAGTCATTGTTTTTTCAAGGAGTGTTCTTTAGTGCATGTCATCATCTAATCTCAAATGTGCTTGGTGTCCTTTCCTGAATGATGCCAGAGGAATAGAATTACAGGCAAGTTGGCAGTATACATATCTTTTCCAATGTCATTTTTTGATGGTGCTAGCACAGACTTATGCTCTCTTAGAAGTTAGAACTGTGTCATCTGTTGATCCTCTCTATTGCTAAACAATACCGAATCAACAAAAATAGAATCACATTATCCGCACACAAAGAACATGTTCTTCATCTGCCCTTTTTTTCCATCTCTATGATGACTACCAAAAAGTTGAATGATGGGTACAACATAAGATGGCATGAACAGGAACTATTTGTTGACAAGGACAGATCAACGGGATGGCTATTGAGCAAAGGGGACCCGGGCCTGCAGTTGCATCTGCACTCTCTCATGTTCTTCCTATCCATTTCTATCCGCTCCTCTACTCCATTAGATGCTGTCTGTCTGCAAAGTCATTGCCCTCATTATCAAGGCAGGAGCTTCTCTTGTTCTTCCTATTCTGTCCACACAGATGGTGCTCCTTGGAATTCTCTCAAGCACTAATCATATGATATATCTAACAACAAAAGGAAGGATTTGCAGATGCAGGCCTACTGGTCTAGCAGGATAAGCTCTTAGAAGACTATTGATCGACACTGTTTACTTGTTCTTGAGGGAAAAAATAAAGGTACTGAAAAGGTAACAAGGAAGGAGACCCCTGCTTTCACTGCCATGAAAATGATTGAGTGAAGTCAAGTTTGGTTGATCCTGGCTTGATATTTTATTTTATTTTAAAAAAAGGGTGCGGGTTGAGTCAGTTTCTCATTTTTAGATAAAAAATCAGATTAGATTAGATTAGATTAGTAACTGTTTGATGTTTCAGCTTCACTTCTTCAGATCACAAAGAACAAGAATCCTCTGCCCAACAATTGGAATATGGAGGAAGTGACAAGGACCCATCAGCACAATGTCTTCTGTTGTCTTCTTCTCCTTATCCTTTCCCATCCAAGAGGCTGCTGCCATTTGAGACATGGAATTCTCTCACGAGCACATTGCTGGAAAAGAAGTAATTCTAAACCACTAATCATTTTCTCTTCTTTCTGTCTATTTTCTATATCTCTCTTTTTCAGAGGCTTGTGATGTCCGGGCGTTGTTGATGTATCCATGTGATTTAGATGGGGATTCGGTAGGATAAGGTTTGGGTACCATCTTAATTTACTGTATAAATTTTGAGTCCTCAGAGTGGAGTCTCATTTTGAGGCCGGTTGTATTCATATTGATTTTGAGGTAGCTAATACTTAGCATCAAAAAAATATCTAATATGTAGAATTACTGCTACAAAAATAGTTCCACGTTACTGTATTACTAAGTAATAAATTGTTGTCTTAATTGATAATGAGTTGATAGAAATAAATCGGTTGAAAATTAGAGAATTACTTTTTTTAGAATTTATTGAAGATAGACTAACAGAGGTTGGATTTCTGACTTCACATGAGGTGAAAGTATTTAGAAAAACAACTAAAAATAAAAATATACATAGAAGGACGGAGCTGAAGTTCTAAACAGGCATGTTTTAAGAACACGATATATATTATTAATCAATTAGGGCAGCACATGCTCCTCGCTCGCACTCTTTTTAAAACTCAGTGCGGCTGCTGCCGCTGCGAGTGGGAGAGCAATCATTCATTATCATCAATTCGCCGACTCCTTCGATTTATTTTTATTTACGTACATCTCTCGCTCAAAATACGGGACCACGAATTCCCACCGCTGCCCCACCTTACCCACGCCTACCGCCGTGCGGGCCCCGCCCCCAAAAGCTCCCACCCACCGGCAACTTGTGCCCCGGTGCGGCTTACTCGGCGGGTCCCCTGTTTCTTCCTCCCCCTGCCCCGTGCAATTATCATTCCACGCCTCTCGCCCTCCGCCGAACTATTAAATATATATATATATATATATAAATGCAGGCATCTTTTCTTTCTTTTTTTTTTATTTATTTAACGTCGATCGGCAAATATCTTATACGGAGTGGTTTAAATTTTTTTAAAAAAATTAATATTTTTTTATTAAAATAAATCCATTTGTTATCTCTTTATTTTTCTTAAAGAAAAACAAAACTAAGACAAGTAACAGAGTGCATGTGTAAGGCATATGTGAAAATAGTATAAGGAAGATTTTTATTTTTTTGAAGTCACATTATAGATGGAATGTTCTAGTACATAAATTACAAAAAAATGGGTATCATTTGTGAATAAGAAATAAAATTATTTGTAGGCATGTCCTAACTCTATCGCTTATTTAGTAAAATTATGAAAATATAAATATATATCTAATCTTTCTTTACCTAAAAAAATTATTCAATAAAGAATGATTAGAAAATAGATTAACTTATTATCTAACTTAGACTCTTAGTTGGAAGGTGTTATTCCGATTTAAGCTTCTTTTTTACTCTTTAATATTTTCTTTATTTTTTTATGATGTATAAAAAAAAATCAACTTATTATATTTAATGCATTTTATTTTTTTTGTTTTCTATAATGTATAAAAAAGATCAACTAATTATATTATATTCATTGTGCTCAACACATGACTAGTAAGCTAAGAGAAAATTATTTATGGTTTTATGTTTATTCACTCTGAGCAGAGTTTGGGGGGAAAATAAAAAAAGAATAAAATAGGGGGCAGCATCAAATGAATTATGGAACCATAAATTAGGGGTTATAAAATAATTAAAATAGGGATATAGCAGTAAATAAATAAGGGATAAGAAAATAAAAGTGAGGAGGGTCATTTCGTCGAACAGTTGGCGAGCAGATCAACCAAATCTGCACGTATCTTGGACTGTAGACTTTGTGGGAGGGAGGCTGAGCCTGAGCGCAGCAGAGCGAGAGCCAGAGAGAGAGGCCGGACCACCTCCACTTCCACCGCCACCCACACCCAGCACCACCACCTCCTCCTCCTCCGCCGCCTACGAGTCCCCCCCCCCCCCCCCTCCCTCAGAGCGCATTGAATCCAGTGCTCTGCTCTGCCCTGCCCTGCCCCTGCTCTGCTCTCCGACCTCAGCAGCAGTTCCCTGCAGCCAGCTTTTTACCAGAGACCGTGATCATGATGCTCGCCACAGTCGCCCCCCTGCTCCTCCCGTCTTCCTCCTCCTCCTCCTCCTCCTCCTCCGGCGGTCCCCTACTGCTACTGTTGTCATATTCCTTCCCCCCCCCCCTCCTCTTTTGTCTTGTCTTCTGCTTGTGTGACAATTGAGCTCGGCTCATGCACTCTCTGCACAGGCTTCACCGTTTATTTTCCCTTTTGTTGCAAAAGTTACCTGATAATAGAAGAAAAGAAACTTCTTGAATGAAAAGGGATTGCAGCAGTAAATATATTCTTATGCTTCCAAATCACTCCTTACTAGATACTTAATCCATTGCTGATATGGTCGTAAATCATGCAAAAATGCTCCATCCTCACTGAATTCTCACCAGGTTATTAAGAAATGTAATGCAAGTTGGGAAGAGAACTGAGAAAGAAAAATTATGAAAAAACAAGCTTAATGAACCAACCTATGATTTCAATTCCCTCTATAAAAAAACTAGGTGGCTGCACTTTCTCGAACGCAAGTCCAAGATCAACCATTAAACACTAAAACTGCATCAAACCAAATACACTGGACAGACACTTATATGGTTTCATAATTTTGGATAAAATTTTAACCGGTGATTATTGAAAGAACATGCCAAGAACTGGGTGATGAAGTCAGTTTTGAGCATTTATAGAACAAACAATTGATCTATACATATATAGGTTAAGAATACTTATCAAAATATGTTGATGACTGATAAATGATAAAAGGATGAGATATTTAACCGGCCAATATAATAAAAAAATTTGAGTTGATTTGCACCTAAGATTGAAAATATCCAATGAACTTGAATCATTAGCCTTCCACCTATTCTTAGGCAAGAACCAGCGAAACTACACAGAAATTAATACAATGAAGAAGTGATGAATTAACATGTGTATTCAAATATCTCAAGGAAATATTAAAGAAAAACTTCCATGGTTAGACTGATTCAAACTTCCAAGAAAAAATCATAGTTTACAGTTCCAAGCCTGATTTACTCTCGTAGAATTTAAACAATAATTCGATCATATCTAAACTAATTTAAATTTAAAACAAATATCCGAATCAAACCAAATTTAAATGCTTTTGGGTGTAACTAGTCAGTCCAATCTTTTGAGTTTAAAAACACTACATGCTTCAACAAAAGAGTTTTAGGACCACTGCCAATGACTGGAATCATTAGACCTCCCACTTTTCTAGGTGTAAGCAACATAGAAATCAGGTAGAATTCTTAACACCACGAAGGGCTGATAGTAGATTGATCTCGGAAGGCAAAATATTCAACAGGGCCACACCTACAAAATATTCCTTGAATAAAAATAAGATAAAAATAAAACAAAATAGAGGCCCAACTTTGCTAAGATGGAATGAAAGATTTGAGGACCACCTGATCCAATGACTCAAATCATTAGTCCTCACATACTGCATGGTGCAGCAGTAGGCAACCAGCAAAGTTCTACACCTCAACAAGAAGTTATATAAAGCCATCCGTCCACCAGTAGATTAAAGTATTCAAGGTATCTGATACTGTATTTTGGCCATGGCTGCCATTGCTGCTTAGTTTTTGTTCGCTCTTTCTTCTGTGCAATTGTTTTTTCTTCAAGAGGAGGGGGCAGAGGAAGGTGTGTTGCAGGGAGGGAGCATTGCTAATTTGCCATACAAGTTCAGTTATTGAGACCGGAGAGGACTCACGTCTCTATCAATTCCTTGGCCTGGAAAAGCGTGCCTTGCTGTAGAGGTAGGAGGAGAGGCACGCCTCGATCCCATATTCCCCATTGTCCAAATTCTCGCGTGAGAGGGCCTCTAAATTTCCTTTCTCGGCTGCCTTTTCCAGCCATGGAATCTCTGCAGCTGCTCCCTTTTTAAGCTCCACTTCCTCTCTCGCAAGAAAGAAGAAAAAGAAAAGAGAGACAGGGAGAGAGAGAAAACAAAGTTTGATGCTTATTAGTGTGGTGTAACTTCGGTTTTCTCCTAATTCTCCCTCCAAGATTTGATTTTGAGCGTTCTGCGTGGTGTTCCAAGGAAAGGCGACACGCTTTAATCAGTGCTGGCGCTGGGCTTCCGTCCGCCTCCTCGCTCAATCTCGAAGAACCATCAAGTGCAGGTAGCGCAGTAGCTCCATCTCTTTCTTGAAATAATGCCCTGTGGTTAACCAAATGCTTCTCACGAGAAAGAGTTTTTGATTGCTTTGTTGCTTGTTTTGTTAAGTTTTCTTTTTTTAAAAAATCTGGTTTTTGACGCTTTCTCCCAGCTTGGGCGTTGAAGTTGAAGGTGGCTTGCTATTTGTTTAATCTCCCGTGAACAAATCTTGTAGTGTTGAAAACATCAGCGTTTCCACCGATCTCTTTCCTTTTCCATCCTGTTGAGAAGAA
Source organism: Thalia dealbata (assembly GCA_030544415.1). Lineage (NCBI taxonomy): Eukaryota > Viridiplantae > Streptophyta > Magnoliopsida > Zingiberales > Marantaceae > Thalia > Thalia dealbata. The sequence continues at coordinate 3,561,526 of CM060454.1, forward strand.
AGGGTCATGGAAGAAGAATTTAAGGCCGGAGGGGATGCGCGTCCCCAGCTACTGGATTTGATCCCAAATGAGAGAGACTGGTTGATGGTGCAAGATGCAGGAGGAGGAAGAACAAGAGGAAGAAGAGGAGTTGGTTGTTTCGATGCCACGGAAGAGAAGAAATTGGAGCTGAGGCTTGGACTCCCTGGAGGAGGTGGAGGAGGAGGAGGAGGAGGAGGAGGAGAAGAAGAAGAAGAAGAAGATATGAAGCCTGCTGTTCTATCTCTTGGTTTCTTCTCCAAGACTCCAAAGATCAAGAAAGAAGGTATTCTAATTTTGCAAGTATCAAAGTTTCCTTCTTCTCCGCGAGGTTTTTGTTTCTTTTTTAACTTCTTCATCTCCTTTTCTTCTTCTTAGGATCCCAGCTGCACCAGCAGGAAGGTGGGTTGTTCCAGTTGCAGAGCAGAGCTGTGGGTGAGAAGAAATGGCCGCACAAGAGGTATCAGCAGGGAAGCCTTGGGAGGGAGGAAGCACATGCTACTCCTGGGAATGCAGCTGGACCCAACTCCAGCTCCCAGACAAGGTAACCATGATGAAGCCTACGGCATGCTTCAATTTGTTTTGTGAGCTCCACCAGTTTCTGCACATTATTTGATGTCTGCATCTTTCAAGAGATGCCCTGCCATGTCTTTGCTACTGTCTCTTACCATTTTAAATGTGCTCTCTAATTTCATGCTGCGCTCACAGAACTTTTAATGCTCAGTTGGCTGGCTTGTCTTTATTGTCTGGTTGTAATTATTACTAAATTTCATGCCTTCTCTTTTAATCTGCTCTACTCCAAATCCATGCCCTTGTTTTATTCTGGCCACTAGATCTTCCCCTATTACTGAAGAAATTGTCACGTAGTAGTCTTTTTGTGCTGTTTCCTATTTGCTCTCTGTGGGTATAATTTTCTACACCATGCCTTGATATTTTGCTCTAGGAAACTATGCAAAACCAGTGCTGCTCCTGTTGTTGGTTGGCCTCCTATCCGATCTTTCAGAAAGAACCTAGCGAGCACCTCGGCTAAGCAATCAGCCGAGCATGGAAACGAGGATTTGGAGACAAGAGGGAAGGTTGAGAACAGCAAGAAGGGTTTGCTTGTGAAGATCAACATGGATGGTGTTCCTATTGGAAGAAAAGTCGACCTGAAAACCTACGACAGCTATGAGAAGCTCTCTTCAGCAGTGCAAGATCTCTTTCTAGGCCTTCTTGAAGGTATCTACATAGGTAGTTGATTAATATTCTTAATGATCATTTCTTGCTTCATCACAATATAATTGGCTAGAGATCCACAGGAATATATTCCTTTAGATTTCTTAGGTTTCATTAGTAGAACCCATAATCAAGGCCCTAAAAGATTATTGAAATTTTCTAGCCTTTTTTGTGCTGATGCGCAGCGCAAAAAGACACCTCTGCAAATGCCCCACTGAAGGATGAAGAGGCAAAGCAGGCATTCACAGGTTTATTAGATGGCACTGGTGAATACACTTTGGTTTATGAAGACAATGAAGGTGACAGAATGCTTGTCGGGGATGTTCCTTGGGAGTAAGCCTTGTTTTTTTCTCTCAGTTTTCCTATCCTGTGTTCATTAGTCTCTCACTAATTTTGACAAGAAGGATCTTGATAAGACAATTGCTAGCTTGACTATTTCTTACTACTTGACAAAGAGAGCTTATAATCACGTTTAGGAAAACTTTAAACATATACTTCTCAAAATGGATATACTTTCTTCAACCGAATACCTTTGGTCGCTTATATCAACTCACACATGGATGCCAATAAAATATTACCTTGGATGACATAAACTTCCAAGATTGAACATATCCCATGCTTGTGTAAATGTCTTGGACGTTGAACTTGATATTTTGAGATAAATTGTTAACAACTGATGGTCTTTACTGGTGACTGCTATTATCTTATTCATTCCTTTCTTGACCAGCACCACGTTTTTTCTTTTGGAAAAGATGTTGTGTCAAAAATATCCATGGCTTGCCATGGAAGATGACTAACTAGTATGAAACAACCTCTGAAAAGAACTACTGCCTAACACACCTTTCTTGAGTGCTTTATTACTAGCTAAAAAGACCTTGAAGTCAAGAATTCAACCAGTGCATAGTTAGAAGGATTAAGAAAAACAAACTTCAAGGACTTTCAATCAGATCCTAGGAGTCATGCATCTCGAAAACTCAAACAACTATGTTCCTAGGCACTAAATAAACAATGCTTGAATAGTCAACACCGGTATGGGTACAGTAGAGTTCAAACTGTTTTAAACAGATAACTTCAAGATAAAAGCCATATAAAATGTTATGCAAAATGCCGTATAAATTACACTTTAATGCATATTCTCAAATGTCAGTATATGTTTTGTTCCTCAATGTTTTAGTTTCCTCTACTCTTCAAATTTAACTTAATAAATAGCATCAAAATCAACTAAAAAAAACATAAAGAGAAGTTCTGATCTTTTCAACACTTGCAGGATGTTTGTTTCAACGGTCAAAAGGTTGAGGGTGCTAAAAAGTTCTGATCTTTCTGCATTGACAGTGAGTACTCTAACTTCCCTTGCAGCATTTCCATAATATGAAGATTTTTGATACTGCTGAATAATCCAAGAATGCTACAGTAGCAAATTTCCATTTTAAAAACATGTTAGTCGAAGGTTTGTTTTAGTTTATCTAATTGAAGTTAATATTAAAAGGACTTTTAACACTGACCATTTGCTTTGTTTGCTTGTTTCAGTTGGGAGCAGTCTGCCGGAAAAGAACAGCAACAGTGTTGAGTTCATGAGAAGGCCTTGTCTATTTGACTATTTGGGTTATGCATCCATCTTTCCTATTAGGGATGTGGCTGGCTAGTGGAGAGTGATCTAATTCCTAACTATTTTGGATGTTGTTGAAATCATACTCCTATTAAATATATAAATGTTAAATATTAATGGCAATTGAACAATCTTTCCGTATGTACATGCTTCAATTGCAAATAGATCTGTCTGGTTATGGTATATGATGGTTAGCTCTTGGATTTCCATTCAACTAATTGTGGTTTAGTACTTGCTAACACAAACCATCATTTGCCTCAAAGAAATCTTAGTTCTTCGAGATGGTTGTTTATGAGGAGACTGGAAGCAAAATGCTCCAGAGAGATTGAAGTTCTAGAATACAGAAACTATTGCCTCGTATTCACCGTAATTTATCATGAACCCTAAACCCTATTCCTAGCTACAAAAACTATAATTGTTTGCAGCGGCCTTCAAGATGAACAAGTCAATGGGGATGCTAAAACAGTGCCCACTCTGGATGCAGGATGCATCATCATTGTCTGGTAGATCTTGCTGGTTGGCTGGATGTCACTAGGAGACGTTGAGTCCCAGCAGGCTTTCTTGACAAAACGACAGAAATGTACTCATTGCAACTTTTCTATCCCCAATTGTGCTGTATCTTCCAGCCATGCTGGTCCATGCGTACTTGATTGTCCAGGTGCCAAGCCAGAATGAAGGCTGAAAGTAAATTTTCTGCCATATCTAGGGAGTCACCTTCAAACTATCATATGAACGCCCCTTTCGCAGTTTAAGTTGGACAGGAATAATAAGATCATAATAGAGTCACCTCCCATATGAAGACATGTATAAATGCCAATAGCCACTCATTAAATGAATACTGACTTGATCCAATACTAGTTTCAATACCATATGCAAACGCTACTTTTTTCCCTTCTTTTAATCCTTCGTCCAATCATTCAAGCACAAGTCTTAAATCCTTGGATGCTAGAAGAGAAAGAATAATGCTCACTTTAGTGCTGGGAGAGAAAAGAAAGGTTTCTTTCACGTAATACGCCTGCTTTCCGGACAGCCAAAGAGACGAAGAGTTAGTTGGGACACGGAAGGAATCTAGTTGTCCGCTGATGAGACATCTTAAACTTAATATTTTTCTTCATGTTGCTCTGCTAAACTAAAGCCTGTCCCTCCCTTTACTTTCTCCCACCTACTACACACTGCATGCTTGGGATTAGCTGAAAAGAAATGTTTCTTATTGTGTTTCAATTTAAGAAGTCCAATTAATTACAATATTATAAGCTGATTACTTGCTCCAATGACGGTGTGCTGCCAAAGCTGCTGATTGTAGTCATATTTCTTTCGTAGATTTGTTTGAGTTGACAATTCATATTAGAAAAAATTCTCAAACCATGGAACAATAATTGCCTTCTCATTCGGATCAGACACTGGATATTTATGAAGGTAATGAAACTAAACCACACTCCATCAGAAAAAAGAAATGTGGGAATGTGACACTCCACGTGCTAAAGAGTCACCAACTCATTAGATCTGGAGAGCTCTATTTGTTGTCTTCTAGCATAGGGTTGAACCAATTCTTTTAAAAACGATGGAAAGGTTGGAGAGGATTGCTCATCATGTCTTCCAAGTTTTTTTTCCTTTTTCTTACTCATATTGATTGCTGGGGAGGGGAAAATTTCTGAATCTAAAACAAGTGAGAATGGTACCATTTAGGGAAGCATTTATCTTGCAATAGTCAACCAAAGAATATAATGACCTCCTGTCGGGATATGAGGGATAGATCACATAAAATATTAGCAGATATGGAATTTGGGCAAATAAGCTACAGTGACTACTCATCAGAGACCACCACCAACACAGTTTCTGCCGGCCATGCATGCTTTTCTTTCTTATCTCAACTCTCCGTTCTCAATCGTTGGGCATCCATCACTTCTTGTATAACATCAGGGGATGTCAATGTGAATCTAACTCTTTAAAGTCAATGAACAGTTCCCAAATACGTTAGCTTAGAGTTGACAAGTTCTTGCAGCCGAGGGCTGTCAACTGAATGGTAGATAGGCTGCCTAGAATAACTTAATGTGTTGAGTGGAATATACTGATAAGAGTGGTCAGAAGAAGAGACCATCTTGAGAAGCTACAATTAATAAAAACAGCTCGGAAAACTCAACTTTCTTCCAACCTTAAATAACAGATTACTTCAAACCTCAAATGCGGACACGTATTAATCAGTCAATGACTAGAATAAGCCAAAAGGTCATGTATCCTAATCAAACTTATGATGCTCTGAGGTCTTGGAGGAGCATACCTGTTCTTGAGAATTACTATCCTCCAGGATTTTTGGGCCTGTATTGGATCTCCCAAACTGCAGAAAGATGAACAAAAAGGTACAAAAAGTGAAAACTTTTTAGGGCTATTTTAAATCGAAGAGTAAAAAGGAATTGAAATCATCAAAAATTACCTTAGATTGACACCAAAAATCTCTTCTTCCATCTTCATCAGAATCCGCCTCTTACGAAGAACCAGGTGCCTCGGTGAAAAGCCGATGACCAAAGAGCGCTCGTCGAGATATCGGAACGAACAATGTTGGCCGGCCTGCTGGCCGGACGGCCCACCGGAGGCCCAAACAAATCACCTCTTCCCTCATCAACAGTGACGCGGCGAACAATGACGGCATGGGCCATGTAAACAGATGCGAGTCTGTTTCAAGCGAGACCGAGGACCTCGTTATTTGGTAGATCAGAAACCCTCGGATTGGGGGCGTTTAAAATTAATTACTTGCAGCAACGCCGAACCTGCCATTAACTCCAAGCATTAATTGATGCAGTGAAAAAAAAAACAGTTGGGAGGAGGAGGGAGGGAGTCAAATTCCACGACCTCCAAGCATTAATTGATGCAGTGAAAAAAAAAAACAGTTGCAAGGAGGGAGGGAGTCAAATTCCACGACCTGACGCTGTTGATATTGCAAGAACAGTCATCCATCATTCGGAAAAAGCAACGCCTTCCTCGTGCTTTCTCTCCACCGCACGGTCTAACTTGTTGACTCCGCCGCTGCATCTCCCCTCAAGTCTTCGTCTTCACCGTGCTGCACGCCGGCTTCCGCAGCGTCCACCCCTCGTGCTTCCACGCACTTCCCTGCTTCTCAATTTGGACCGAATCTAATGCTTCTTCAGTGTGTATATATATATATATATATACAACGAAGGTTAAAAACTTCTAGAAATGCATAGAAAGGAGGAAGAAAAAAAAAAAAGAGTTCAGTCGAATCTACCTTAGACAATCATTTATAATATATTCTTTATGTGTTAATAATATCGATAATATCATATTTCCTTATAGTAATATCTTAATCAAAAGTATCATATTTCCTTATATTATAGTATATTTAAATTATTTTTTATTGTTTAAAAATGAAAGTTTTTAAAAAAATTTATATATACTATTTAGGGGTCTCATAATCTTACTAAATCTCATATATGAAATTTGAATTTATTAAAGTTTGATGGTGCTGTGAGAGTAGGCACAAAATGAGTAGTTTTAAATCACTTAGAACATTAAAAGTATATAGTTTATGGCTAAATATAATATATATTTTTTACTTAAAATCAGTTAATTTCTATGCATTAATAATATATTAATAATTTAAATCAACTTTTAAAAATTTCAACTAAGAAAATTAACTTTATATATATATATAATTAATAAATTTAGATGAGTATTTAAAGGTTTATAACATCAGAAAATGAGAACAATTATTCTGGATGAAAATTCTGCACAACTTGAGCTGAAGTGGAAGAAAAAAAAAGAGATCTGACCTGTCTCAAGTCTTCTTTGAATAAGAAGTCAACGATTTGTCTTTGACCGAAAACCTTTTTGAATTTGAAACCAGTTGGTTGTTTTAGACCAGCAGCGAGCAGTAGCTTTAATTTACTTCAGTCTTTTATTACTCAGCGCCAATCTATATGCTTAACCCAGTAGCTTAAGATTAAACTTCAATGGCGGCCAGGAGCAGAGAGATGCCTTCTCTCTTCTTCTTCTTCGTCTTCTTCATTGGCTCCACCTTCACCTCCGAGGTCGCGTGCCAAGCACAATCCAACCATGGAGATAAGCAAATCCTCCTGCGGATTAAGAAGGAATGGGGTGGCGAACCGGTTCTCGATTCTTGGACCGACTCTGCCGCCGCCTCCCACTGTAGTTGGGCCGGAGTCGGCTGCGCCGCCGACGGTTCCGTCGTCAACCTCACGCTCTCCGGTATCTCCGGCGAGGCCAAGATTTCCCGGCCACTGCCTGCCTCCCTCTGCGACCTCAAGAACCTCTCCTCCCTAAACCTCGGCTTCAACAACATCCCCGGCGGCTTCCCCACCTCCCTCTACTCCTGCTCCGCCCTCCGCCGCCTCGACCTATCTCAGAACCTCTTCGTCGGCGAGATTCCGGCCGATGTCGGCAGCCGCCTCTCACCGCTGCTGACGCACCTCGACCTGTCCTCCAACAACTTCTCAGGCGACGTCCCGCCCTCCATCGGCCGGCTTCGTTCGCTCCAGGAGCTGCTTCTCAACAGCAACCTCTTCAATGGGAGCTTCCCGGCGGAGATCGGCGAGCTGTCCCAGCTCCAGGTTCTGACGCTCGCGTACAACCCCTTCACTCCGACGAGGATACCGCCGGAGTTCGGCAACTTGACGAGCTTACAACTTCTGTTTATGCGCGACGCAAATCTGCAAGGCGAGATTCCGGCTTCGTTCTCGAAGCTGGTGGAGTTGGTGCGGCTCGACTTGAGCTATAACTCGCTCTCTGGAGCAATCCCCGCCGGAATCTGGGGTCTCCCTAGGTTGCGGTTCCTCATTTTGTACAAGAATAATTTGACTGGTTCGATCGTCATTAATGGAACAATCGAAGCTCTAGACCTGGAACAGCTGGATTTATCCATAAATCAGCTAAATGGATCGATCCCCGAAGACTTCGGCAAGTTGCAGTACCTGACGGTCCTGCATATGTTCTTCAACAATTTCTCCGGCGAGATACCGGCGAGCATCGGCCGGCTACCGTGGCTGTACGATCTCAAGCTGTTCAGCAACAGCTTGACCGGCGTCTTACCGCCGGAGCTGGGCAAGAACTCGCCACTGTCGGAACTGGAGGTCGATGACAACATGCTCACCGGCGAGCTACCAGGCGGCCTTTGCGATGGCGGGTTCTTCACTTCCATCGTGGTCTTCAACAATAAACTCACCGGAAACCTGTCGGCGTTGGGTAAGTGCCCGTTGCTCGACAACTTGCAGGTCTTCCACAACCAGTTCTCCGGCGAGGTGCCTGAGGGGATTTGGCTGGCCGAGAACATGACCACCGTGATGATGAGCGATAACGCTCTTTCCGGCGAGCTTCCCGACAAACTTCCGTTGAATCTGACGCGGCTTGAGATCGCAAACAATCGATTCGCCGGCAAAGTTCCGTCCTCCGCCCCCAACTTGGCCGTCTTCTTGGCAAGCAACAACATGTTCTCCGAGCTCCCACAGAGTCTATCGGGACTCTCAAATCTCCAAACTTTCGATCTCGGGGGCAATTTGATCGCCGGAACGATTCCAGAGGACGTGTCGTCGCTGGCGGAGCTCAACGGGCTCAACCTGAGCCACAACCAGTTCGACGGAAGTATCCCGGCTGCGATCGGGTCGCTGCAGGTGCTGACTTCTCTCGACCTGTCGAAGAACAAGCTCTCCGGCGCGATTCCGCCGCAGGTGGGCAACCTGAAGCTCAACTTTCTCAATCTCTCCTCCAACCAGCTCACCGGCGAGATTCCGGCGGCGCTGCAGACCCTCGCTTACGAAGAAAGCTTCCTCTCAAACCCCGGCCTCTGCGCTTCCTCCAATTCCGCCAACCTCAAGGTCGCCGCCTGTCGAGCCAGGTCCGGTTCGGGCTCGAAGGGAATCTCCGGCGGCCTCCGCATCTTCTTGATCCTCCTCGCGTTGCTCGTGTTCATGACAGCCGCCGCGTTTTCCGCCTTTCTCTACACGGCTTACTTGAGAAGAAGAGACGGCGGGGAGCTCGACCCATGGAAGCTGACGTCGTTCCAGTCATTGGATTTCACAGAGTCCAACATCCTGCGGGGCATCTCCGATGAGAATATAATCGGCAGTGGCGGCGCCGGGAAGGTGTACAAGGTCTCCGTCGGCGACCGCAACGGGGAGGTCGTGGCCGTCAAGAAGATTTGGAGTAGCAGAAAGCTGAACATGAGACTGGAGAAGCAATTCCTGGCGGAGGTCGAAATCCTGGGCTCCATCAGGCACAAGAACATAGTGAAGCTGCTCTGCTGCGTCTCAAGCTCCAACTCCAAGCTTCTGGTGTACGAGTACATGAAGAACGGCAGCTTGGACAGCTGGCTGCACCCGTTGCCGACGGCGGCCGGCGCTCAACCTCGGCTCAGTTGGCCGACAAGGTTGGAGATCGCCACCGGAGCCGCCCGGGGGTTGTGCTACATGCACCACGACTGCTCGCCGCCGATCATCCACCGCGACGTCAAGTCAAGCAACATTCTCTTGGATTCAGACTTCAACGCTCGGATCGCCGACTTCGGGCTGGCCCGGATGCTTTCCAAGTCCGGCGAGCCCGGCTCTGTCTCGATCATCGCCGGATCTTTTGGCTACCTGGCTCCCGGTACAGCACGCAACTACACTTTCAGACTTTAAATCCTTGCTGCTTGTTGATGACGGAACCCGCTTTCTTGTTGTGCAGAGTGTGGGTATTCCAGTAGGTTGAACGAGAAGGTGGACGTGTACAGCTTCGGCGTTGTTCTTCTGGAGCTGACAACCGGAAGGAAGGCGAACTACGACGGCGACGGCGACGGCGATCAGCAATGCAACCTCGCAGAGTGGGTGCGGAGCCGACTGCAGGAGGGGAGCGAATTGAGTGATGCAGTGGATCCGAGCATGAGGGGGTCGCCGTGGATCGAGGACATCGCCATGGTGCTCAAGCTGGGGATCATCTGCACGGAGAGTTCGCCTGCGAGAAGGCCTTCGATGAAGGAGGTCTTGCACATCTTATCGCTTTGCAGCCGGCCTATCGACGTTGTTGCTTGCAATGCCCGAGCCGAAGACGATGGCTTGCCTCTTCTGCCGACGACTGAGAATCCATAGAAAAGCAGGACGATGAAACTGGAGGAGTATTTGGTAATACTATATGTCGACTTTGATGTCTCCATGTAGTCCCTAATTTGCAATATAAACAGCATAATATCTCATTATCAGTAAAGGAAACGTAGCAGCAATCTGCTTGTGAAAAAGATACAAAAATGTAGCAGAACAAGCATTTTGGTAAAAGGAAAACTCACTGCAATGAGTAAGCACTGTTACATAATAACTAAACAGAACTGGAGATGCCACTGCACCACCTCCATTTATTTGTTTACATACATTGATGATATAATACTGAAAGGCTTTTTTGTCTCAGCCAAATGGGCAGCATGCAAAATAATGGCAGCAGCAGCAGCAGTGTACCAGTTTTCTTCCTTTTGTGAAGTGGTGATCCTCTTTACTTCTATTATTATGCGCTTTACTGCGTGGTTCAGTTAGGAGTCTCATCGTTCATGTGGAGGCTGCTGGATTCATTAGGAAGTTAGGTTGCAGATACTGGGAGTAGGAGGCTGCAAGGAGAGATGCTCCAACGCCTGAACCATCACTTGCCATCTTGATGACAACAGAAGTGGAGATATCCTCTCCAAGGATCTCCTTCATGGTGCTCTGCACGGTCTCACTGAATATAGTGTAGTGTTCGTAGAGTCCACCGTCCATGGCGATGACTGTCCTAGGTGTTTCAGCATTTGCTGCGTTGCTGCACCCAATCTTCTTCAGGATACCAACTATACCAGCAGCAGCCAAGCGAGCTCCGCGCTTGGTGACAATGTCGCATACCTGGAGTACCACTTTTCTTGTTGCAAGAGAGGTAGAGATCTGAAACACAAGGAGAAGGTATAATAGCTAGAATGTGCTGGTGATGGTGGAGTCCTGAGCCATATGTGAGAAAAAGGTGATCATACCCCCAAGAGTTCCTTCAGTTTAGCCCCCACAATTTTCAGATCAGGTGACTTGTCATGATGCATGGCAGACATAACCGGGGTCCTGCAAATCTCACATTGAGAATTTATCAGAAATGCAAATAGCACCATATTAGTTCCTGATAGGTGGAGTGCAGACACACCTCAGAATGAATGGAACTTCAAGATTTTGAGGCACTTCATCCCCAAACAAGGAGGCTTGCTTGGCCAATCTGAGGAGGACTCTTCGCAAAATTTCCCCCAGGTACATTCCAGAGATCATCTTCTCAAATATCTGTCGTGACAAAGCTTAGTCTTGAATAATATCATTCCTAAAGATGCTGATGATAAATAGTATCCGACCATAATTACATCACCTGTTCACCAGGGTTCAAGCTAGCAGCATCTAAGGCTTCATCAAACTCAGTTACTGGAAGATGAGATGACTTAAAATTCCCCCATTCCATGTTGACAACCTAGTGAAATAGATAAGAAACTAAACTAATGATTTCCAAAAGCCTTACTTTCTTCCAGTGGCTATAAACTAGGAGACCAAGGAAGAGTCGAAACACAAAAAAAGGTTCTTACCATGTCTCCTGATTTGGGTAAAAGTCCTTGCCATTTAGGTATGGCATTGACGCGCTCTACATAGGCTGCATTTGTACCAGTGCCCAATATCACAGCAGCAACTACATCATTATCGTTATATTTCCCCCCAGCCAATGTCCCGACTGTATCATTAACCTACGTTGGAGAATCAATTGTCAGTCACTCACTTCATCTAGTCCAAAAAGATTAACCAAACAATCAAAATTGCTACATATTGGCATCTTGGATATTTATCATCTCCAACATGGAAGCTGGGAAATACAAAGAGGATGATACCAAAGCAGATACTCTCATGTTGAGACCTTGTCTTTCTATGGCCCTGGTCAATTCGGCCACCACATCTTCCCCAACCTGCATTGAATAACATTGACAGCAACAAATCATAAGCTGGCTATTGTTTGATTACTTTCATGTAGTACGGAACTTGAATTATCTTGAGAGGAAAGGACCATGTCTAAATCATTTGACCAGCCAAGAAAAAAAAAATCTTTTTAGTACTTTTGCTGCAAATTATTAGAAAGTATTATCTTCTTAAACCAAGGACGGGTTTAGCCTGGAAACTCAATTGAAGTGACCTTTAAAACTTCACTGGAACATATTTGTATCATGCAATGACTGCTGAAGAATTTATCAGCAAAAGGCACACAAAGTTAGATATAACTGAGCAACAAAAAGCAACTAACTGCTGAGAACTTACCGTGGCATCAATACTGAAACCTTTTGTCCATTTAACAAGGGTACCCGATGATATAGAAGTTTGATTCACTGGAAAAGAAAATGTAAAGCCAAGCTCCCTTTGCCTTCCGGCAGGAAGGTCAAAATCTTCATCCTCAGTAGCAACAAATTTTGCTAAAGCTGAAGCAATGAAATCAAACAGTTCCTGAAAACACAACAGTAAGTGAATTTTAAATACCCCGGGATACATCAACCAAAGAGGACATTAGGTTCAGGCATTTCACTTACATCTGAGCCTCCGACCATTAGTTGCGGTGGAATAGAAACCTCCTTAAATTCCTGCTTTACAACTCCTCTCTCCTTCCCTCCTAGTTGTATACGTAAGACCCGGAAGTTGGTTCCTCCCAGGTCCAAGGCATAATACAATCCTGTCTCATGCCTATGAAGGTTGCAAACAATGAGTATAAGATGTTAAGAGTACGAATCCATACTCCGAGTTGTATATCCAACAACACATAGTAAGTTGGTAACAATCACCCCAACATCATGGTCATCCTTGGGTTTGTCTTGTGTAGGGTGGTAAATTGAAACATAAAAAACCACATGAATCAGCAAACAGGTCACAGAGACATGCATATACCATCTCCAATGGTTTGATCAATATCCTATCGAGCTTATGATGGGTTATGTTTAGAGTTTACCATTTAACAATAGTGCCTTTGTCCAAAAGGCGTAAGAAATAATGATTTTTCATATATGAAAACAGACCAAGAATTCAACAGAGAAGCAATGAAAAGAAAATTCATTGTGTATACTAGTCGAACGCAGAAATTTAACTCCTCTTACAATTCATACCAAACGTCAAATAGTTATTAAAACAGGAAATCCATCAAAAACAAACATCACTGAGAATAAAATGAAGAATTCTAAGGAATGATTTTTGCAATCAAAAGTTCAAAACTACATATTCCAAGGAAATCGTCAAATCCATCATGTTTCAAGAACAAAGCGATAGCATCCTATTACTCGGAAGAGAGAAAGATAGCACCAGATGACGAAGGTCTCAACTATCCATTTTGGATGTGGGGTTTCATCTCAAAAAACAAGTACTGTATAATGACAAAGAGGCACGTTTAGTTTATTATGCCGAAAGACAAAGGAGGGCCGTACCCGGTGGGGAGGCTGTCGACGTAGCTGATCAACATTTTCAGCTTGCTCCCTCCCTCGGATGAGAGACCGGCGTGCATCTCCATCGTCATCGCCTCCGCGACCTGCCTCAGCTTCTCGACGGGCGTGGCACACTGATCCTCCAGCTCCTGCAGCGCCGCGGCAACACACGCCCACTGCTCGGAGCTCCGCATCCGGCGGCGCACGACGAGCGCCGCCACAGCACACGCAGCGGCGCTGCACACGACGGCCGTCGTGACCTCCGCCTTCCCCATGCTCCGAGTGCGAACTGGGCCGGGAGAGCTAGGAACGAGCTCCCACTTCCAAAAAGATCCCGCCTCTGGATGGTAAAAGAAACCAAAGTGGTAGGCAGGAAGGGATTTTGGAGAGATCGAGAGCTCCTCCTCCCCGGTGAGGATCGTGAGGAGGGAGAAAGGAGAGACCTTGGAGGAGCGAGGAGGGAGAGTTCGGCGAGAGGGAGAAATGGGGAGATTAATTTGCCGCGGGAGAAGAAGAACCCGCCTCCTGATGTGGATGGATTATTAATTAATTAATTATTCTTATTTTAAAGAAAAATATTGTTTTTAAATTTTAATATATTAACCTTTTTTAAGTTATGTTAAAAATATTATAATTTTTCATATTTCCGATAATTTATTATAATTAAATTCAAGACTAAATTAGAGTCATGATACAATTCTAATTTGAATTTATTATAAGATTAAGCGTTAGATTAATTGTAATAGCACTTTCAATAATTATAGAAATTATCGTTTTTATATAATTATCTTTTCTTATATTTTCATAATAATAAAAAATCTTCAATAATAAATTTTTATTCTATTCTGTACTATCTGGTTAAAATATTTAGGTTGAATAATTGAATTCTTTAAATTCTATATGATCTTAATTCCTACTTAGATTAAAAAACAATTATTCTATTTTATAATTAAAGTATATACTTCTCTTCTCTGATTAAAATATTTAGATTTTATCCACAAAATGTAGTTAGAGCATTTAAGTTTTAATACCCACTAAGTTTTAAAAAAAATATATTATATGTATATCAATATATATATTTGGAATGCTATTCACTAAAATTCATTTTTATCTTAAAATTCGTATCGTAAATTGAGGCATGATGAATGAACCAAATCTGATGATTTTATAGAATCAATGAATGTTCCAACTTCAAAACATTACTCCAAAACTAATAAACACCCACCACCACTCAGTATAAACTTGAGACTTTAGAAGAGATAAACACACACAAAGTAAGATATAAAAAGAAAGAAAGAAAAAAGGAGATAAAATGATGGAATCATATATATACATATAAAGAAGAAAGAATAAATATTTTTGCCTTTAGACCTAAATTTTGGCTTTTGGAGTGGAGGGCTTCTTTCGGTGCCATTGATTTAACTCGACTCGATTCCTCCTCTTCTTCTCCTCCTCCTCCACATGCCACCATCGATGGTCTCATCATCGTCATCTTATCTACTTCCATATATAGCAAACGCATAATGCAGGAAAAAAAGACAAGTACTCCTCAAGGCATGGCATGGCATGGAAAATTAAAGAGCTTTAATGCAAGTCAGACGCATCCAGGTGTGTATATATATCCTCATCATATCCTAAAGGAATTTTTAGGTATGGCCGCCATACACCACTCCCTTCTTCCTAATTCATTAATCACATGACTGATCATGATGCCAGTATTATTCGACAACGACGAACACACCCATCCAAAGTGGATTGCTAACTATTTTTCCCTAATTAATCTGATGCAGAATAATACCTTGCTATCTAGGAAAACACTCCACTTATACTTTTTTATCAGAGAAAGAAATGATACAAGGATAAAGGATTACCAGAGATACAGGGAAGAAGAAAGAAAGATACAATTATGTCTAAAGTTGGAAGGTGGTGGGCATGAGTTTATATAAATTCTAATCGCTTTGAACTGAACTGTGACCCATAGGAAGGTAAAGACTGAACTACTATCAAAGCAGATAATCTTGATATGAAAAGTTTGACAAAAAAAGGAATAGCAGATATTTTCTACCGAGCATATAAAAATAATTGAGTATATCTTCAAACATCCTTCCAACCTCCATGACCCTCTCTATATATAAGCATCTATAGGTATACATTTATTTGTCTTACCATTATAACATTTCACTCTTGGGACATCCTTCAGATGGTTAGTTCTTCATTTAATTTATCTGGTTTCATTATAATTAATATTATCTCAAACTAAATACACCCTCCATTATAGTTTATTACAGGATAGATTAAAAATCACTTTCTTGTTCTCCCATTTTCCGAGCAAAAGCCTAATGGAGGATAATTTGATATGTTTTAATGAATGATGTGTTTTTTAATCTTATGTAATGTTAAAAAGAGTAAGGTGTGATGGTAGTTTATGGAGGATGGGAGGAGTAGGAGATAGATAAATTAGAGAGTTCTGATGGAGGAGGAGGAGGAGGAACAAATCTATGAGGAAGTATGGAAAACTCGGAGGAGGAGACAATAGTTAAAGAGTCCGCTCGTAGAGGGAGCAGGAGGAGCATCAGAAGGCCCAGATAGAAGAATAAATCCACCAGAAAGTACCGGAAACAAACTCAACTCAAAGTTGGAGAAGTTGGACTCCATTACTAGGAGATCCAGAAGATGACTTGGAAGAAGGAAGCAAAGTATCACCATCATTGCATTTCCATGGAGCTTCAGATGGACCCCATTTAGTTCCCTTCTATTTTTTTCCTATTGTTATCGATCTTGTTATCAGTTTAAACAACTGTTGTTCATGTAATCTCAATTATTTTGCATGCAGGTTTTTTCTGGGTTGATTAATAAATATTTTTTTTATAAAAGAAAAAAAACAATATTCATATTTGGTATTTCCTAAAAATAATTAATCGTGTCAAGCATTTTTACTATTTTTTATTAAAAACAATGCATCCTTTTCTCTTATTATTATTATTTTTTATTTTTTAAACCCATAGCTTTTGAAGTTATAACTTTACTATATTGCATTTTTTTCTTTGATTCAAATAATAATTGTTACGTAACTAAAAATTTAATTAGAATAAGTCTCCTAATCTTATCCCAAATCAGTACACAAAGTGTACATCCCTCTAGTTAGAGGGATTGGATTTTATACTCAGGTTGAGTTCAATACTCACCGAGTTCTAAAAAAAATTTATCCCAAATCAAATATTTTAGTTTATTATGGGATAGATTATAAATCAATTCTCTAAGGAATGACATGTTTTAGTGAATTAGGGCTGGAAAACGGACAGAACCGGCTTGCCCGGCCCAGCCCGAGCAAAAATTGCAGAAGTTATAGGTTCAACGGAAAGGCCCAAAAATATAAACGGATTCCCAAGAATTTGCACAAAATTAGGAAACATGAGAAAAGAACTCATCTCACTAACAAACAATGAACAAAACCATCCTAAATATTCAATAAACTCAAGGTCCTATCTTGCAACCTCGTCATAAAATTCCTTAATTTAACTACTCATAAAGGCAAATATTATACAACTAGCATTAATTAGAAGTCCACCTATGACTTATATATCTGTATATCCTTCACATTCAACCAGATATATAACTTATTGCAAGGATTTAAGCATACAATGAAGAACAGTAGACAAAATCGAAGGAATTAAATTGTTAACTAACACCTATCCAGCAATCTACCCATGCTTAATCATCCACCAAAAAGCTAATTAAGTCACCAAAAGGACAATAGCAAGAAGTAGCTAACCCTTTAGCCATATCCAAACCTAAAACAACCCTAAACTCAGGAAACAGACCATGTAATCATTTTGAAATATTACGAACACCTTATGTAATACCAACACTGCATCCATAATCAAAAGTTGCATAAGAAATTGGAGAATACCAAGGTTGTGCACCAAGTATATTCCCCCAAAACAATAGTTTACTAAATTTCGATTACAAAATTAAGTCAAGCATAGTGTGCAACTGTTTTCCCTTACATATACTCGATATCTATTATGTTTCGGAGTAGGAACAATTCAGTAGAGAACAGGACAACAAGCAAGATGGAAGAGGTGTCGTCAAGTAAAGGATGAACTCACTCAATCCAACTCAACATGGGCCACTTTATGAATGAACTTATAGAATCAAATAAATTCATGTCAATGGCCAACCAAAAAAAAAGAGAGCAAGAAACATCCTAATAAGATCTAGACAGGTTAGGTGGTGAGAGAATGAAATCTTATGGAAGTCCAACATAACAGGGAGAGGTTCATACTCAAGGACAGGCAAGAGAGAGCCACAACCATCCAACACCAGCAAACAACCTGAACTCTGTCGCGAGCAGAAGCAACGACAACTAAGCATAGGTTAAAGCTTTAATTCCAGTAACAGTAATAAATCTTTTAAACGAGATTCAATTCAGGGCTCATCCATGTTAATTAATTACCCAAGATCCTAGATGAACCCAATCAGCTGTAGAGCTTCTAAAGTTACATTAAGCATTCAAATTATTCCAGTGAGAATCTGATCCTAATTTATTCATGCATAAACTCAGAAATTTAACTTTTAACTTGGATATCTGGGACCAGGTTAGAATAATACCCGATTCCCTTGACTGAAACGATTCATGGTGTACGTCTTTGGATCTCTCGATCGAGCACCTAAACCAATCGGCTCTGGCCATCCTTTGTAGGTAGTTGATCTGATCACTCCGACACCCGCTTCTTGGACGAAGGATACGATCATGGTAGATCCCTCCATGGATCCACAACCTCGAGGTCGCTGATGACACCTCTCGTCACTGACCAACCAACCCGATGAACACGCGCTCGGATGTGGGAGAGCCCCGGAGCGGATGAAGCGTTTGTTCTTAAGGACCAAGGATGAGATCGCTAGCTTGCACCGGCTCATCCCTCCTCCTCATTTCACGATCGATCGATCACCGAGGAGCGAGGCCGGTGATGCTGGAGATTACAGCTTGGCTCTCCATTAACTCCTTCAGCCTCGAGGTGGCGGAGCGCAGAGATAGATAGAGAGAGAGGATGTTTCCGGTACAAAGACGTCGACGAGAGGCGGCCTCCGGCGGTCCTCGCTGCGGAATTCGCAGCGAGAGGGGCTCGCGATGTACCGCCGGCAGGAGTCGAGCGATGAGTCGAAGCGGCGGAGGGAACTTTTAATTAGGGCTAAACGTTTCCCCTATTTTCATTTTTTTTTACCTTATGGACGAAAGGTTAAATTTAATAATATAAATAAATTATTTAAATATAAAAGAGTATTTATTTGGAGCAAATGAGAGGAGGAAGGAGAATTGATTTGAGAGGTAGCTTGGGTGGTGATTTATTCGTAGCAAGTGGTGATTTATTGAGGGATGCTGCGGTTGCAATCTCCGATTCGTCTCTCAGTCGAATCCAGTCTGTCCGATGGAGACAAATTTAATGGGATTCCCAATTAATAGTGTCTCCATCTGCATGTATCCTTCCTCCTCTTCTTTTTTTCCTTCAATTTTTTCACAAATCCTTCTCTGGTTCACAGCCTCCGACCAAATACCAGATAAAGCAAACATACTATTAGTTTAAGATTTTATATGGACATAAATTGTGCAGTAATTTGAACTCTTCAAAAAAATTAAAATTTAATGCATAAGAAAACTTTTTTCTATTTTTTTTTAATTCTATCCTATGCTACGCAAACAGTGAGGTTAAATTTCTTATTAAAAAAAAGGGCATTCTGAGCGAAATTAAATGGTGCCGTGGAATCTCCGTTGGAATGGAATATTCCTAGGTATATATAATTTTCTTTTTACAATATTTTAGAATTGGCAGATTATGAGATCCCACCTCCATTAGAATGTCGTATCCAATTAGGTCCGCTATCTTTTTATTAATCCCTTTGGATCTGAAGTGGCTAAGAATCCAAAATTTCTCACAGGAATCGGTTGATTCGGGGTAATATAAGATTTATTTTAACTTAAATTTATAATCAAAAATATTAATATTATACCTTATTTTAAAATAGATTTATCCTATTAGAGAGCTAGACTTATTTTCTATATTTTAATATTGTAATATTTTTTAAAAAATTATCATCATAAATTCTCTACTATTTTAATACATTAATATTATAATATCAAAAATTAAACTCGTTAGCATACTAAGTATTTTTTAAAACTGCATTGCTTTAATTAAATAATTATATATTCTATGTACGAGGAATATACTAGGCATTAATATAAAAAAATAAAATGGTAAACATTTTCAATATATAAGATAATACATGGACACTGTACATTAAATATGGAATATTTTTGTACATTTTATTAAAGAGGATACCAATTCAACTTATTATTAGCTATTATTGCTAATAAATAATTTCTTTAAAAATTTATCTCAAAATTTCTAAAACAATTGCACAATTTTTATTGAAAAAAGCTCTGCAAAATAAAATCCAAACCAAACAAATTGAGAGTAATTTTTTTATTAAATCTACAATTGATTCAAGAAGATGGTGGCTTTCAACGACGCAGGCAAGGCAATCAATCATTAAGCTCAATTAAGTAGGTGAGATTTCAAGTTGGGGTGCCCCGAGAATTTTTTTTTTTAAAACCTAAAAGTACCTTTTCTACAATTTAATCATCTCAAAACTGACTAATTATATATATATACACACACCTAACAATTGAATTAAAATAAATAAAATATTAAAAAGAAATGTAGGACTAATTAAGAGAAATAAAATATAATACCTATCATTTTAAAATATAATAAAAAATTATTAAAATACTCATATTTAATAATTATTAAAACTAGAGGTGATTCAGAATAATATACATATATTAAAATACTGTAATTATCTTTATAGAAAAATTAATAAAATTTTTGTCACCGTAGACTTTTTATTCTTCTCATTCTATATTATGCTCATATTTAAGTATAAAAATAGAAACAAATAAATTAAATATTTAAAATTAGCTAATCCTATCAAATAATTTTTTTTTTTAAGAATTCAATGAGTCTTTGAACTTAAAGGTTTTGTGTACGTATAAAGTAAAAATTTTATTTAAAAATATAGTGGAAAATGATTTAATCAAATAAATATTAATTACTCTGTAAGCACGATTGCATGAAACACTCATCACCTTTCAATATTTAATCAAGTAAATAATTGATACTCTTTAATTATTTTCTATATTTTTCCCTTTTTCTATACTACCTATTTTTTTAAATAAGTTTTCCTCTATTTTAATATCAGGAAAATTATAATTAAAGGAAAAAAT
Organism: Thalia dealbata; assembly: GCA_030544415.1. NCBI lineage: Eukaryota > Viridiplantae > Streptophyta > Magnoliopsida > Zingiberales > Marantaceae > Thalia > Thalia dealbata. The sequence continues at coordinate 3,582,085 of CM060454.1, forward strand.
AATAATTAAAACCAGTAGGTTATTAAATTATTTACCGCTTACTACCATCTCACCAAGTTGCAGTGTGTCCCACTGTCAACTGTACACCCTCCCCCCTCTCTCCTCTCTAATCTTACCGTCCCCCACCCCTCCCCATATATAAATACTTCGCTTCCCCTTCCTCTTCCTCTTCCTCTTCCTCTTCCTCGTCCTCCTCCACCTCCACTCCACCTCCACCTCCTTCGTTGTGTGCTCCTTCTCCCTCTCGCCCTCCTCCGATCCTCCACCCGCCGATCCGATCCTGGAGCCCCCTAGGACATCAAGGTCTTGCCGGGATCCGCGCGTCACTGCCGACCCGAACCTGGCCGGAACCCGCACCCGATCTCGCCGGAACCATGGCTTCCGGCAGGTACATGGCATACTCGCCTTCCCCCTCCACCGCGCCCCACTCTCCTCACATCTCCGGCATCCGCTCCGCCACCGCTGCCCTCGCCGAGCAGGAGAAGTGAGCCGAACTCTTTTCCCCTCTGAAAAATCCCGTCTTTTTCTTGTTTGTTCTATATCTCTTTGGCTCGGGCTGTTTCTGGCCTCCTTTGGCACTCCGATCGTCTCACTTCCGGTTGCTACGTTTGATGATGGATCTGTGTTTCATCCTTCTTCCGGGGTTTTTCTCTTTTGAAGGTTATGTACTTTGTTAATGTTTTTTTATTTTTTGGGACGATCGGCTGCTGGCTTGATTTGCATCTGGATGTTCTCCTACGTTGATTGGTCTCGTAGATTTTTCGATGTAAGACTGAGATCTTGCGGATGATTGGTCTCTTTTCTTATGGGCCGGATTGGGTATTATGTCCGAGTCAGTCTTCTTCTGTTACCCTACCACCGATTTGAATTTTTTTCTCTCCTGGTCATCTGGATGCAATTTTTTCGGTTAGTATTCGCCAAAGTTGTGGTCTTGGAATAATTATTGGATGTTTTATCTTCATCTGAACCACTGAGACTTTGAGCGTACAAGATATATAGTGGTAATTAAAGTGCTATTTGATTTTACAGGTATCTCTCGGAATTGCTGGCTGAGCGTCACAAACTGAACCCATTTATGCCTGTGCTTCCGCATTGCTGTCGTCTATTGAACCAGGGTGCGGTTTGGACACAGTTTTTCTTTTTTCTGTTGTATTAAAATGCTGGCTTTGTCTTTTGGGAGACCATTGCTTTCCCTTTTTTCTGTTAAGAGGATCCCCTGGAACCTTCTTATGGTTCTTTATTCACTCAACCAGATGGTTGTAAACCAAGTAACCAAGTTGCGTCTTTTCAGATTTTAGACAGGACATTCAGATTCTTATTGGCTCAACTTTCTTTGCTTAACATGATTTGAGAGTTTAGAAAAAGTAGATTGTAAGATTCAATCTGAGGTCAGGCTGGTCAATTATAGCCTGAGGACACTCCAGTGGACAACCTTCTGGACTTATTTTCTTATATGATGGTATAAAAGTGTAGGCTGTACAATTATGCCTGTCGAACACTCAAATCAGTGATCAGTCAGTCAAGAACATTGTCATATTGTTTCATAGAGATGTTGTGCTTTTTTGTAACTACTCCGGATGCTGTGATCTCAAAAAGCTCCCTCTCTATAATCTACATTCATCCTTGTACAGTTGTTAGGCATGCTTGTATAACTTGGAATTCATTTCCAAGTGATGCTAAATTGATGGAAAACATAAAGTTCATTTCATGATTTCTCATACTAGTTCTTAATCTTTTGCATGCTCGATAAATCATGTGCCTGTATCTGGTCGTACTTTCCTTTTTCTCTTTTTTTGAGATTTTATGCATTTTTATGTCAGTTAAATTCTCCTTTGACAACTTTGTCAGATGATCCATGGATTGTTGCAAATCTATAAAGATTTTTGTTACACACATATGCATGCTTGTCACTCTTTCTTGCCCTGATTTTACGACTTGCATTTTCATCTTTCTCTCACTTTCTAGAGTTCATTTTGGTTTGAAAAATTCCGAATCACTTTGCCAACCTGGAGGTATATCATTTCCTATGGCAGTGGACTGATCCTCAGCTGTTGCTTCTGATGTTGATAATTCTTGGAGAAACCCTGGTTGACCAATTGCCAATGATAATGCCTTTTGCTGAAAAAGAACCAAAACTTAGTGTTTGGAGATCATGGTAAATGTTTTGGCCTGTGAAGACATTTTGATATGGGTATATTTCTATTTTTGCTTTTGGTGATCCTCTATATCCTTCGTAGTCAGTAGCCTGCAAATTGGCATTTGCAGGCTCAGAGAGATATGGCAGCCCCCTATTAGCATAAGAGCTCTAGTCTACCCTTAAAATGAACTTATGTTAGTTTTTTCCTTCTAGAAAATGGTTGTTTCTTCTTATCTGCTTTCGTCTATGTCCATCCTCCAACATTTTGCCCCTACTTGAGAAGGGCCTCAAATTTTGTTTGTTCTGATCCCATGTCGAGTTGGAAGTGTCAACAGGAAAGGAAGTTTTTGTAAAGAGAATAAACTGATAGCTTCATTTGTCATAGCCTACACAAGAGACATTATTTTTAGGAGTTACTGGAAGCATAAGAGCGCACCTTTGCTATTAACTCATTGCTCTTACTTGGATGGCTAATCTTATCAACTCTTTCTGAATGTCTGGCTGTTCATGTATAATCTTTTAACATCTGTAGTAGCTTCTGTGGAGTAAGTTGTTTAGAGATCCTTGGTAAGAAATTTTAGCTTGCAACTGACAGTATTAACCTGGTGAATATCATTTCAAAAAGAAAAGAAAAAATCTGGTGAATACTGATTTTTAAACTGACCATCTGTTAGAGCGAGTGTATGAATTTACTCATTACTAATCTTTTAACAAATGCTGACCTCTATATTTTATGCTTGAAATTGACATTTTGAAACAGAGATTATACGTGTTACAATGCTCTTGGGAAATGCATCTCTTTTAGACCAAAGTGGGCTTGAACATGGTAGCCCGATGATTACAGGAGGATTGTTTTCAAATGGAGGAGCAACTGATATGAATGAGTGGTCATCAGCATACCAATCTGAAGTATGAATGCTAACCATTAACGCAAGTCTTCTTTTTAACTAAATTTACTGTTCAAAGAAGTATTCCTCAAGTTTCATGCTAACTTGGATTGACTTTTAGTTCTACCTTTTCATCTTAGTTGGTTTTGACACTTTATGCTAATTTACCTTTGTGTTTTCTGTGTCGTGAAGATAGTCTTATGCATCTCTTAAAGAGATGCATTTAATTATGGTGTTTGAGATTGTAGGATCTACTATAATGTCCCACGATGCCTCATAACTCTGGGATTCTGGTTCAAAATTTTGTTGTACTTGTTTGCTCAATGTTGCGATCAATTGTTTTCTGTTCAGCTGCCATTGGGTTGATTTCTACTCAAGGCTCCTCAGTAATTTTCTTGGGATTTGTTCATGCATAATGGATGATCCCACTAGCTGTTTCTTGATCCTCTGGGATCTTAGGTCATGCCTTGCTTTGAAACATTGATCAATAGTAATATATGCTAGACAAGATGGAGATATAATATTTTCATTTGATTCAAATACTTTTCCAATGAATTCTGGATTATTTTTGTAGTTTACCATTGACTTTGATCTTGCAAAAAACATCTTTAACTGATATCTAATCACATTCATTTTTTTCTGTTATCATGATTAGAATTAACATATGATGGTTGGAATTGATGCAGGCATCATCTGCACATAGTTGGCTTGGCTCTCAAAGTAGCTCTTCAAATCTTGTCGTGAAGAAAACTATCAGAGTTGATATTCCTGTAGACAAGTTCCCTAGTGTAAGTTTTTGCTATATGCTCTAGTACCTAGGTTTTGTGATAACACAAACCCACAAGCGGTTCTAGTAAATCCATCTGTTTGTGTAGTATAATTTTGTGGGGCGGCTCCTTGGTCCTCGAGGAAACTACCTAAAGCGAGTAGAGGCTAATACTGACTGTCGTATACTAATAAGAGGAAGGGGAAGCATCAAAGATTCAACGAAGGTCACATTTCTATTTTTCTGTTTTTGCAATAACCATTTTCATTTAAGTAAACAACTATTTCCCTATCTATGTTGACTCCGCAATACTCATGTGTGAAAACAGTTACTTTCAGATTGTTCAAGTAAAAGTAAATCTGAAACAAGATTCTCTGATATACTGGATCTAACATCTTTGCTTGCAACTACAGCTTTATGCTCTTGCTGGTTTTGTTCTGTTCAAAACTTAATTTGTACCAATTACTTTGGACTTTAGTGATGGCCCTACTGTTGCAACTTGAACCGACACTTGATGTCTTCTTTTATGTTCTTCATTGGCAAGGTTCTTCTGTGATGAAAGTTGATGAGTGATAAACTAATGAAATAGCATATTACTCGTCTGTAACATCCCAAAAACTCAAATATTAGCTTTTTCTCTCTACTATGCAGGAGGAAATGATGAGAGGAAAACCAGGATATGAACATCTGAATGAGCCGCTACATATATTGGTAGAGGCTGAGTTGCCAGCAGAAATCATAAATGGCCGTCTGATGCAAGCTCGTGACATCCTTCAAGAGCTGCTCAAGCCTGTGGTATGCTATTCCTCTTTCCAAGTTCAAATTCAATCCATATTCCCAGAAATTTAGCTAAAAGGGTATCCCCTCTTTTATCCTCTGATGCATCCAGGATGAATCACAAGACTTTCTTAAGAAGCAGCAGCTGCGAGAGCTCGCCCTGATCAATGGCACTCTTCGTGAGGAAGTAGCGGGATTGCCCGGTTCGATCTCTCCCTTTCACAGTAGTCTCAGCATGAAGAGAGCCAAGACAAGAGAGTAAATTCGCTGCTGAATCGTAGGCCTGGTGCAAGGCCATCATAATTCAGTCATCCTGTGGCAGTTAGCTTTACAACTCTGCTTGCCGGGAAGAACATATTGCCATGGAGGCTGCTGGCACTGAGGCCAGTCCTCGGCCTCCATCACTCACTTCCTCGGTGTGTTTCATCAAGTCAGTCAGTTTGGTGACGTTATGCATCATACCTAATGCAGGAGATTATGCCTTTTGGCAAGTTAGAAAACTAGGGTTCTTTGTTGCAGTGTGTCTCTTCTCTTTCATGAAAATTATAGTAGAATGTATATGAGAGTTGTCAAAACAATTATGTAGTGCATGTATATACTTGGTGGGCGGTTTCCTTCTATTTATCAGACTTTGCTAATGGCAATACATAATATCCATTAGTAGTTAATTTGAGTGTATGTCCAAATACATCGATAGCATTTAGATGTACTACATTTCTCACTAATGACTCCTCAGGAAATAGAAAAAAATTGTTTCCTGAAGAGAGGTGAAGAGTCTTGTTTGTGGTATTTGGAACCTGATGATCCCATGATGTTATGATCTGTAAGGAACCTGATGCTACTGAAGTCTCTCTCTCTCTGACATTAATACTGGAGGTTTGTTGGTTTAAGGTAATAAAATGATGTTAATTTCATCCTTTTAATGCATAACTGAAAGCCTTACAAGTAATATTAAGGTAAGGTGCTCTAAAACAAAGTTTAATGAGAAACATTGTAAAGAAAAATACTATTTTTATTTACTCTTGGGACATGATCAATGTTGCTTTCTTACGTTTAGAAAACCCCTCCTGTATATAACTTGTATGTTAATTTGAGACAGAAACTTGAAGAGAGCCCACGAGCCTCAGATCTCTAACTTGACCTGGAAGTTGCTCTCTTTTTAGGTTAGAAGGTGCAGCAGATGCATGATGAATTGGTGCAGCTAACTTGCTACTGGTCCTGCTGGTAGGTCAATTTCATTCCTTAAAAATTAAAAATTAATAATTATGCATGTGCTAATAATATATCTATCTATATATTAACATACATTGTAAAATTTGTATATTAATTTTATTTTCTCCGTGATCTCAACTCCATGTTTAGGTTTGGTGGAACTAATCACAGATCCATTAATTATGCTCAAGAATGAGTGAGAGAGGTCCCAAAAGTGTCCAACCGCTGATGAATGCTACTTCCCATCTCTCTTTCCCTCTTCTTCTTCCTCCTCCTCCTCCTCCTTTAATTAGTCTTCCACTGCAAAATCCAACGCCGTCTTCATCTTCTTCTCCTTTCTCTCTTGTTTTGGTAGCGGGTCGATCGATCGATCGGAGATCATGTGCTGCTCGATAAGGTGTTGCTGCCTGCTGCTCGTGCTGGTTGTGGCGGCGGCGGTGGTCGGCTACGGCGTGCTCGGCCATGGCTTCGACAAGCTCAAGAACACCTTCCACTCCCAGCATATCATCAATGGCGGCGGCGGCGGCGATCACGTCCACTTCTCCAGGCCCTTCGCCGCTGCACCTCCCATCCCTCCTTATAATTAATTCATTAGTTAAAATTCTTCTTGTTCATCATATACACGCACGGCTCCTCTTGTCTAATTTGATGTGTTAATTGCTTGTTTTTTCTTGTCTTATAAAAATGTATTGTTGCTTTGTTTATTATTAATCTGCTTTATATTTTTTCACTATTTGTGTGTTCTTGGTGCCGGAGTATATATATATATATATAAACCCCCACCCCAAAATAATATTATTATTTATTACTGGTTTTCCTTTGACTTTTATTATTCTGTTTACTATAATATATGAAATTAACATTCCTTATTAATATGAACTATTTTTTATGTTTTTTAAAATATTACATGGTATAATGTGATTTTGAAGACTATATGCGCATATTTAAATTTTTATATTAAAATGCATGCATATCAAATATATATTATATTTTTTAAAGGTATTAATTTTTATCCTATTCCAGTTTTTTTTTTGTTATATTAAGTATTGATTTTATATTCTAACTTCTTTAAAAATCCTAAGTTATTGACATATACTGAATAAAAAATAGGAAGAGATTCACCGTAGTTTTAAATTCTAGTAAAAAAAAATGGTGTGCTCTAAATTTTGTTAGCATCTTCTTCCGGATAAATGATTCACCGTAGTTTACCTGCCATCAAAAAACAAACACCTCTTCCTTGAGCACTTCTGCTGCAAGAGCTGCACATGGTTGTCCACCCTGTGTTTGATACCCCCCGGATCACGCTCTCAAGTCTTGCGAAAAGGAAAGCTTTGTTTGTGGGGGTGCCATGGCACATGCACCTTGCAACTAGAGAACAGAGACGAGGAAGTTGTTTATGGCGCCGACTCTGGAGCCATTCCAATGCCTGCTGAGGGGAAGGTGGACGGGCTTGGAGTTGGAGGTGAGATCCATTATCCATGTGTTGTAGCTCATTTTTCCACGCAGAAGTTTCTTTTGATGCATGCATGGCATTGGAGAACTACGAGCTTGACGGAGAGTGTGCGAGCTTGGCAGCTCTCCAGAGGAGGAACCTGCTGGGGACATGTCCCCCTCCCTGCCAAGCCCTTTGATGCGTGTGCGCGCTTAGGTTTAGGGTTCTAAAAGCCAGCCTTGCGCAGTTTGCTGGACCGGGTAGTTGATCGATCGATCGAACTCGAGGAAAAAAAAAATAGATTTTGACTTGAGATCGATCGATTCGATCTGTTAAACCGGTTCGAGATCAATTCTAGTCAAAGTTCAATCTGTATTTTAAAAAATTGTCCAGAAAAAAGGTGCCCTTCTCTCCTCCTCCTTCCTTTTGCGTTCCGGATCGAAAGCAGTGGAAGGAACTAAAGGCAAGAATTTTGAGTTTTGAGCGACAAATGAAATGGTCGCAGGGAAAGCAGAGAGCAGAGAGCAGGCAGCAGGAAGGCTTTTAAAAATCAACGTCCTCGCCCACGCGGCCTCATTCCATTTCTACCTCTAAAGGTCAAGGAGTTGGCGACAAGTAAGCGAGGAGGCATTGGATGGATTTGTGCGACCGACGACTCCCATGTCTTGTTCACAAAATGGAGTTTTGTTAAAAAGCTCCCGCTTTTGGTTTGACCCATCTCCTCATCCATCGATGCCCAAATCTAGGAAAGAGAAAGCTGCTGCGATCGGCTTCCAAGTGAAAAGCATATTTTGCATGCCGCTTCTCCTAGTTTGCGGACTCCAGGAAGCAACACTGCGCGCCTGCACACCGGACGCTCCGAAGCAGTTATGTTTGGGAACGAGGTACGACTTCAGCTCCGGTTCTTGCATCTCCACAAGCTTTCTTTTTTTGTTTCCGCCGTTCTGTTCGATTTGGAAGGGGCAGATCCGGGGGATGGCCTTCCGATTTAGGGTTTCGATCCATGTCGATGCTTGAAGCTGACTTCGTCGGACTAACGTCCCTCTGATGCCATTTTGGGGTTCCGACGCCTCCCACCGCTTGCCAAAAAAAAAAAAATCTGGCGGGCGGGTTCTTGATCCATGATTGATTAGCTTTGAAATGGTGGGATGCAAGTTTTGTTTAGGGGGAGACATTCTAGAAAGGTGTTGATTCATGTAATCCAGGCTGCATCTTGTACTTATTTCTCCACAGGCTAAAAAGAAAGTTGCTTGTTTTGAGGTGGATCATGGTCCACCACCTTCTCTCTTGTGGAAAGTTTGTATCTCTGTGTGTGCTTCCATGTGATCTTTTGCTCAGAACTCTCACTGTCCCAAAAAGATTGGTGCTTTTGTGGGGCAATGTCTTTAATCAAGCTAGCTTTTGGAAGTCATGGGTGGATCTCATGACTTTGCTCTTGCATCATGGGTTTCAGCCAGAATGTGCTCACTTGGTCCCATGCTGTACTGTTAGGTGGGCTGGAATTTGACTCTTAAATTGTTTCTTTATCTTAGCATGCTTGTTATGTTGAGATCCAAATTTCTTAGCTGAAGTTCTTCCAATCTCTTCTCCAAAGATTTTTATTATTATTATTATTCTCCATCATCCTCACCATGTTCTTATTTCTTCTGTCCTTTTTCTGTTCATTCTAGAGGAACCTGTTTTTCTATCTGCTATAGACCACGATTGATATAGTATCATCGGTATTGCGGCATCTTTTTTCTAACTGAAGAGTAATCTTTAACCAATTATTCTTCTATTTTTCGTTTGAAATTTCTTTGCTTATTTTTATGGAAAAATCTTGGATTTCATCTGCAGGTGATTGAGAAAAATATGCTCAGATATTTGCTCAGGCAAGGGACGAAATTGTCGGTTAGCCTGGCTGGTTAGATACATGTGGATTGATTAATGGCTTTAGAGACGATCTCATGTTTGATCTCCGAGAAAAAAATCAAACCACTTTGCAAGCAGAAACCAGAATCCAGTACTCATACGACCAAGCATGATTCAAGCAAATCAGAGGCTGCTTCAAAAGAATTGATAACTGTAGGTGAGAGCATGACAAGCGGTATTGTAACCAATTTCTCAGAGGGACCTATTGATTCTGTAAGAGGAACTGTTCCATCCATGGGTGTCCTTTCATCAGGAGATAATGACACAAATCCATCTTCTGGTGGTCATAAACAACCGGTACCACATGCTGGTTCTATGGAGCCAAATAGGACCATGATCTTGGCAGGAAGTGGATATGAAGGGAAGAATGGTGAACACAGTACAAACGATGAAACAATTTCAGCCAAAGACAGTGATGGGAAAAGCAATCTAACAAAGATGAGTGAGAACAGAAAAAGTAGCTTGTGCAGGCCCAGCACAAGTAGTAACATCAGTGACGAGAGCTCATGCAGTACTTTCAACAGTAGCATTACCAAGCCCCATAAGGCAAATGATTTGAGATGGGAGACGATTCAGATGATTTGCAATCGAGATGGGGTTCTTGGTTTACATCATTTTAGGCTGCTAAAAAAATTGGGGTGTGGTGATATTGGTACTGTATATTTGTCGGAGTTAAATAGAACAAATACTTATTTTGCTATGAAGGTCATGGACAAGGGATCCTTAGCTGGCCGTAAGAAGCTTCAAAGAGCTCAGACAGAGAGGGAGATATTGCAATGTCTGGACCATCCGTTTCTTCCAACACTGTATACTCACTTTGAAACTGATAAGTTCTCGTGTTTAGTAATGGAATTCTGCCCGGGAGGAGATCTGCACACCCTGAGACAGAGGCAGCCAGGAAGACATTTTTCTGAGCAAGCTGTGAAGTGAGTCTTATGTTTGTCTTTAAAAGAACTTGAATTACTTATTTTTGTTATGCTCGTAACCTTGTTGGATGATTCAAATCCAGATTGCTTGTTTGATTTCTGCTTTCTCTAATTTTTTTCACCTGAATTAGTTGAAACAGTATCATGTTTGTCGATGATCGTTCCTGATACCTTATATCAGTTTGCAGGAGGATTTAATTTGTACCACCAGAAAACCTATTTAGTATTGATGAATTTAGTATGCAAACGTATGATGGTAAAGAATGGTTTAGGATTTTAAGGAAGTCTGCATGTAAATTTGACAACAAAGGCTTTCGATGATGAACGGTGATGGTCTTGACTGCATATATGCATACTCAGATCAGATCAAGGTCATTTTGAGAAACTTGCATTAATCAGAATGACCTCAACCATTATCTTTTTTCTTTAGTAGCTTGCTATGGAGCAGGAGCAGATTAAGGTGTAACATGAAAGTGAAGGATAGTGCTCATAGTTAGGAGGTTGATTCACTTGAAGAGCAGTAGATGCCGTTAGGTCAAGTTTATTATGACGACATACTTTTGGTGTGGGTAAATGACACTTGAGATTATGCCTTCCGAGATGATTTATCTATAAAGTAAAAAAAACTAAGGGCAAGGGAAGGAATTGTGGTTATTTTATATGATTAGAGCCCCCAAACTAAAATGAGAGAAACATACAATTTAGCTTGGCCATGATGAATTAGCTAATTGCCATCTTGGTGAAGTAACAAATATTTTGATGGTAATCATTTCCGAGTTTTGTGTGCTTCTTTCGACAGCCTAAGGCCATCTATTATGTTTCCAAGGAAAGTTGAAATATGAATGTTTTCTTTTCGTTGGAATGAATTTTCGATATTTATAATCTGATATTCTGATACATCATCTTTGTCTTTTCCTTTACTCATAAAATTGCAGATTCTATGTAGCAGAGGTCCTCCTGGCACTGGAATACCTACACATGCTTGGCATCATATACCGTGACCTCAAGCCTGAGAATGTTCTTGTTCGAGAGGATGGCCATATCATGCTTTCTGATTTTGATCTTTCCCTTCGGTGCGCATTTAGTCCCACACTGATCAAAACTTCCAACCCAGAATCTGAAACACCTCGGAGGACTGATAACCCCGCTTGCATGGAACCACCCTCATGCATCCGACCTTCTTGCATTGCTCCCACAACATGCTTCAGTCCTCGCTTTTTCTCCTCCAAGTCCAAGAAGAACAGCAAACCGAAAGCTGAGGCAGGGAACCAGGTTAGTCCATTGCCGGAGCTCGTGGCAGAGCCAACAGATGCTCGCTCCATGTCGTTTGTCGGCACACACGAGTACTTGGCCCCCGAGATCATCAAGGGTGAAGGCCATGGTAGTGCAGTCGACTGGTGGACCTTTGGCATATTCTTGTACGAGCTTTTGTTCGGGAAGACTCCGTTCAAAGGATCAGGTAACAGGGTCACATTGCTCAACGTCGTAGGGCAGCCATTGCGGTTCCCGGAGTCCCCGATCGTAAGCTTTGCAGGAAGGGACCTTATCAGGAAACTACTCGTGAAGGAGCCAAAACACAGACTTGCATACAAGCGCGGTGCTACTGAGATAAAGCAGCATCCGTTCTTTGAGGGTGTAAACTGGGCATTGATACGGTGCGAAACACCCCCAAAAATTCCAAGGCCGGTCGACATTGGAAGGTTCTCGCAGCCTTCAGGATCAACAACTGAAAAGGCGGCTGCACCAGCCATCATCGATCAGAAATGCTCTGATACTTATCTTGAATTTGATTTCTTTTGACACATTCTTCTTGGCTGCAACAGTGGTGTGTCAAACGAGAGCAATTGAAAGATTTCAGCCTCTACGTGTAGAATCTGCTGTCAAACTGCAGTTTACATCTGTTTTTGTTTGTGTGTGCGCATCAATCTATTGATGCTGAGACATTTTTCTTGTTTACTACTAAGTTGTTTTTTCCAGCGTTTACTTTCTTAAGAACACCAAATTTTGTTCTCTTGTTCATATCATATCCATCATACCTAATACCATGAAAGAATAGGTAACACTGCTGATTTTTAGTAGTCTTTTCACCCATCAGTCAATGCCCATTATTATTGCCCCAGGGTCTTGAATAATTTGAGGTAACTGCAAACACACTCAGTCTACTTTTGGATTTCATAAAGTCTACAGCTTCAAGATAGTAAAATCTTCTCTACCAAATTTTTACATTGTACTTTCGGATTTCATAAAGTCTACAGCTTCAAGATAGTAAAATCTTCTCTACCAAATTTTTACATTGTAGAGATCAATAAGCTTCAGTGATCTATCTGATGTCCATATCAATCACTACATAGATTATTTATATTTACTGGATATTAATGGATAGGGAAGAGAGAATTTTTTATTATCTATAAACAGGATAAAACTACTGCTATTATCCAAAGGAAACAAGTCAAGTTTGCCACATTTCAAACTTGATTTTTATATATATATACTAGAAACAAGATTCAATCTCTTATTGCAACTCCAAAACCTAGGGAAACATCAAACATCATCCAAAAGGCTATTCTAAACAATACAAATTAATTTAATACAATCAATACTCAACACTATAATTAGAGGGGGAAAAAATCCAAAGAAAAAAAATCAATAAAATAGTTATTGAGTTGTGACAGTGATCACTGCTGCACTGCCTTCAAGCTCGGAAACGATCTCCTGCATACTGAAGGAGGCAGCTGAAGTAAACATCAGCAATGGCTTCTTCTTCGGCACGGCCATCGGCTCCGCCTCACGGTTCAAGATCTGAAGCACCCTCCTCATCGTCGGCCTCTCGGCACAATTAGGGTTCGCGCAGCTCAGACCGACGAGCAGCAGTCGCAGCATCTCCTCCTCGTCAAACTCGCCGTCCAACCTCCTGTCGGCGGCCTCGATGAGCTTGTCCTCCGAGTACAACTTCCAGACCCAGTCCACCAAGTTCGCCAGCTTGTGCTCTCTGTTCTCCTTCGAGTCGATCGGCCTTCTCCCGCAGCAGATCTCCAGGACGACGACCCCGTAGCTGAAGACGTCGGTCTTCTCGGTGGCCTTCCCGTATTGCAGGTACTCCGGCGCGAGGTAGCCCATCGTCCCGGCCGTGAGCGTGGAGGTGGGGCTCGTGTTGTGGTCCGTCAGCCGGGCGAGGCCGAAGTCGCCCAGTCTCGGATTGAAGTGGGCGTCCAGCATCACGTTGCTGCTCTTGATGTCCCGGTGGATCACCTGCTGCTCGCACTCCTGGTGGAGGTAGGTGAGGACGGAGGCGATGCCGACCGCCGAGTTGTAGCGCTGCGGCCACCGGAAGGCGGAAATGGCCCCCGAGTCCTGCCCTCGGTGGAGGGCCTTGTCGAGGCTCCCGTTGGCCATGAACTCGTACACGAGCAACAGCTCGTTCTTCTCCGAGCACCAGCCCTCGAGCTGGACGAGGTTCTTGTGCCGGAGCCGCGCTATGATCGATAGCTCGCCGATGAACTCGGCCCTGCTCTCGGGGCGCGCATGCTTCGATCGCTTCACCGCAAACGGCGTGCCCGGCCCTGGGAGGACCGCCTTGTAGACGGTGCCGAACGCTCCGTTGCCGATGATCCGGCTGCTGTGAAAGCCTCGGGTGGCGGCGCTCAGCTCCCGGTAGGAGAACTTCCTGGGCCCTTTCAGGAACTCCGACCTGAACTCCTCCTTGCCCGCCTTCGCCGCCATCCACTTCCTCGCGGCCACCCAGACGAGCACCACGAGGGCGGCGGCGAACGCCGCGGGCGCGATGAGCGCCAGCCCCAGGCTGAGCTTCTTGCGCGCGCCATCGCGAGAGGCGGCGGCGATCGGGATGGCGGGCATCGCGCTGGTAGGGGTGGCGGAGCCGAGGTCGACGGCGGAGGCGGAGGCGGTGGAGGGGCCGGAGGCCTGGAAGCTCCAGTCTTGGATGGTGTACACCTCGGTGCTCCCCTGCGTGGAGGCAGAGAAGCCGACGAACATGCGCTCCACGAAATGCTTCGAGAGATCGACGGCGGCGGTCAGAGCGGGATCTCGGGGCTTGTCGCCGGAGTACGCGAGCCAGACCTTGAGGGAGGTGGAGTTTTGTCGGTACTCGATCCAGGCAGTGATGAGCTTCCCGCTCTTGAGATCGATGCCGAAGGGAGTCAGATCGGCTGAGGCTTCGGAGATGGGGGAATCGACGTCGAGTCCGACGTGGTTGGGGCTCGGATCGCCCATTCCCACGTCCATCCTGTCGTCGAACTCGATCGCGATGATCGATCCATTGACGTCGGCCGCCGCGCCGGGGCTGGTGGTGGATGAGGGGTTGAACAGGCCGAGGTAGCCGCCGGGGTTGCCGAGGGTGACGTTGCCGGGGGCGAGAAAGAAGGCGAGGCCATCGCCGGCGGCGTCGGCGTCGGGGTCGGGGTCGCCGTTAGCGATGGAGAATGAGAACTTGGTGGAGAAGGAGGCGGCGGAGTTGGTGGCGGGGTCGAGGAGTTGTATGGGGAGGGTGCAGATGGCGGCGCCGGCGCTGGAGGAGGGCACGCCGGTCTCCCTGGTGAGGCCGATGGTGCCGTTGCGGAGGTAGGAGTCGCCGAGAAGCGTGAGGTTGAGGAAGGAGAAGGAGGCGAAATCAAAGCTGACGCCCGTGGAAGCAGATGGAGAAGAAGAAGAAGATGCCGATGGCAGAAGAAGCAGAGTCGCGAGGAAGAAGACAGTGGGGATCGCCATTGAAGCTACACACAGCTCGCAAGTGGATGAAGGAAATGATGGAGGAGCTCAGGAATGGAAGAGGATGAACTGGAGATTGGGAGAAGAGATCGCCATTAGAAGGATCTCGGTGGCATTAACGTTGAGGGACGCTGGGAAATGGAGCGTAGGGACGGCGATCACTTCAAAAAACCAAAAAAAAATACTGTCGGACGGATTTGCAACGGTCGGGAAGAGGGATTAGAATTAGATTCGCTTGAGTCAGAGTCAAAGATGTGGGTTTCAGGACTAGATTTTGTCGGAAGTGTGACGTCATATTTATTCGCATACCACATCAGCTATAAACGGCAAAGATTTAATAAATATCCTAGATAAAAATTACCACATAGTAAGCGGATAATTTACTAAGCATTGACTTAAGACTGTAAAAAGAAATCCCTATAATTTACAGGCAATTTGTAAAACTTCAGTGCTTAGGATAAACATACAAGCGATATATCAGCATTTAATCCATGATAATAAAGATAATGTCAATCAAGA
The DNA here is from genome assembly GCA_030544415.1 of Thalia dealbata. Lineage (NCBI taxonomy): Eukaryota > Viridiplantae > Streptophyta > Magnoliopsida > Zingiberales > Marantaceae > Thalia > Thalia dealbata. The sequence goes on from CM060454.1 coordinate 3,597,377, forward strand.
ACAACTGGTCGATTCCTGCTCTAGTAAGCAAAACATTGATCAATCTCAGACTGCTGCTTATGGTTCGCATTGCACATCGATCACCATCTACAACCAAATAAAAATTCCAGTGCTGGTCTGAAAGGAAACACAAACTTGAGTTCTAAAGCTTGGCACATAAGTCGCACGTGTTAAGAATTCAACTTTAACAAAATGACAAAAACAATTTTGTTATGAAGACTTCTCCAATTACTGGTAAATGGAGAGACTCGGTGCAGCATACAAAATTCACCCAGCCTTCCTTCCTTCCACATGTGCCACTTCTGCTAAGTGTATATATATATAGATATATATATATATATAAAGTGTTGTCTAGGATATCAAAGTATGATATAACTGCACCTTCTTAGGGTTAGAGATCTATCTATGCATGCATACCCCAACTGTAGGAAAACAGATACAGTGTCGCAATCTGAGAAACTTGGGTGATCAGAATGACTTGAATCTCTTCTCTGGGTTCATGTAGCCATTCATGCCTTCGTTGGGCCTTTTGATCGGTGGAGGAAAGGGGTCATTAGCCAGCGGCAGCGGCAGAGGCAGCGGCAGCTCCTGCCGTCGGTACAGCCCCTCGTAGCCTTCGTATCTGCAGATGTCTGTTGCAATGGCTATAGTTGCGACTTCAGAGCGAGGAAGGAACTTGGCTTCCAGACAGGCAAGTTGCCCACACTGTGATTCCACTTCTACCGCATTCTTTAGGCATCGAAGAACCTCAACCTTGTCTTGAAGGAAGCTGTTTTTGTTGACCTGGAACGTTTAAGAATGGGATTATATACCTCTTTCTTCTTTACCTCATCCTACAACAGAATCATCAATGCTGTTTCTTGGATGGCTAGCATTATGAATTGGGGGAAAAAATACTAGTAAGAATTACTCACTTTCAAATGCATGCTTAATTAAAGTTATTTATCTCCTCATGCTATTTTGTAGCAAGCCTATGGTGTTTATCATTATCAAAATTCAAATCATATATTTTGCTATTGAGATAATGAAGAGAAATAATAGTGTTCATATCTTGTGGTGTTACTAGTATTTAACAGGATGATCGAATGCTTGGTAAATTATTTAATTTAAGGAGAGCAATATTTGACAGGTAACAAATACATGATGAATGAAACGAAAAGGAACACTCCCAAACCACCAGTCTGCAGATTTGTCTTTTATGTGGTCACACGAACATGGTAAAACCCATCTTTTTTTAGATAATACCCATCTATTATAGTTGTTAGCATATTGCAATATCAAGTTATTACGAGAGCAAGGGGCAAACAAGGTCTCGCTGAAATTAAAAATAACAATTATTGCAATGTGCTGGAATTTTTCAATGTTGATAATAAAAAGAGAACTATTGACGTTGCAGGTTGATCAAGGATATTAGAGCATATAAATTTATAGAAAGAACCACATCTTCACTATAACCAAAGTTCTCTAACCAGCTAATGATGTCATACCCGGAAATCAATTGGCCATTCCACAAACGTGTGTGGGCACCTAAAACCATCACTGAGGTGAAATGTTAGCAACATCTTGAATGGTTTATTTCTTGATGTTTCCCTGTAAGAGAAGAAATTCTCCTGAAGAGGACCAACAACATGCAAATGGAAGTATGTACAAGGGAATCAGTTATCAGTCACTTGTGTTAATTTACTGGAGGTACCTTTTCAGATGAAATGGATGCTCATGTAGGAAGACGGCCTTTAAATCTGGTCTATCAGGAAACGATATCTGATAAGCAAGAGGAAGTTCAAATGTCATAAGGAGAAATTTGACATGTTTGTGTAGGCCATAATCTAATCATGTGAAGGTAAATATGAATTAGTTAAGCGAGTAATAGGATAATGCAGCATATTTTTTCATGAAAATATACTAACAAGCCAAGGAGAGGTGATGAATAACCAGAGATGAAATGAGATGAAAACCTTGGGCTTTCGTTGGCAAACCACTGACAACTTTTTATAGCAAAACACCTATTAGGTTCAGAAGAAATCATTTAACATGAAAGGAACTTGAAGCCAGTTCAAAGCATGAATAGGCCTGGGAGAAAATGTAATAACTTGTGTTTCCATCACTAAAATGACGGTCAACCCTTGTAGAGTTCAAACACCCTGTAGATGGAAATGGCAACACCTTCTAGAAATGACAGCAGTAGCTACAGTAATGGGAAAGCTCTCATGCATTACATATAATGTGATTGGTTTCATTGATACCAAAAAAATAGCATATACGAGAAAAACGACTTGGTTGGATATGGACATAGTTCTACCTGGACTGATTTGAGAAATGGTAATGGAGCCTTGGGCCCATGTACACTTGTGATCCTCAGGGTCCATTTCACGTAAGTCTTCTCTGAATTGCAAAACAGCAAAGCAGTAAGCAAAGATTATGATAGCCTAAGATTTTACTTTCATAGAAGTGGAGGATATGTTATTAGTATGTAAACTGAGAAGCATTTCCTTCTAAAATCATGTGAGCAAAAAGGCATATCTGGAAAATTTCCTTGTTGGTAATGAATTTTCACGCTTATAGATATTGCACAGACATAAAATACCAGGATAAAATCTTGAGGGATAAAATCAATTTCAATTATACCGATCAAAATGTGATTCCGCACTGATATCATGAACATGTCCCTACATGGATTAATTTCCATAAACACTTCATCGTGAGCTCTGAGGTAACAGAGGAAAATTGATTTTCCAAATTGATATATTTTATATAATTAATCAATGAGCTAATGTGCTTTCATTCAAGAAAATTGGAAACTACATCCCACAAACGAACAAGAAGTAGTAGGCAACCTTAAATCAAATTACTACTGAGTATAATCAATTATAATGTTGTGAAATATCCTTCATTTACTGATGAAATATAAATTATTAATATTTCGAATAAATTACTTAGCTTCTGCTGGATGAGTCCTAAATTATCTCAAATTAAGTACTAATGACGTCCGAGCTAAGTAAGAAATTGCACCAACAAAAAGAACAAGAGAAATAAAATATTTACTTTTGGGAGAATGAGACAGACTAAGCTGAAGAAAGTCAATGCGAATATATGGAGGTATGCGCAGGTTAAGAAAGTGCATGACGCCTGCAACGACCTGTTCTGAATTCATCTGATGATTAGCATAGGGAAAATATAATTGTAAAATGCAGGAAAACATTCAACATGTTAGGTTAATGCAAGGAACCAATCTGTCAATAATATAATGTTGAGACAGTAGCCGCAGCTCAATGCTAACAATATAATAGTTATTAACTACTGATATACTAGTTAATAATGTTAACAATATAATTAATTGTATCAACCTTCAGGAAAAAAAAAAGCCACATATTAAGTCAAATTGCGGTAGGAATTAACAACTGTCATGTTGCCGTTTATCATTTTGAATTGCATGAATTTGACCTTAAAAAAATAGTTTTATCATGACGTGATATCTTGAACAGCGTACAAAGCAAAACATAAACTTGACAACCAATTAAAAAATGATAGGCTAAACAAATCTGAGATGTAATCTATGATCTCTGAACCAACTGCACAAGATTGGTGAGCATGCAGGAACATCTTTGATATGCTTAGAAAAGAAGGGTTATTCATCTTGGATTTTCTAAAATACTCTTGCCAATGGCATCTCTTAGAGCATGCATCAGAAAAATCATCCTAGTTCCTACAGATGAATCTTGAAAAAAAATCATATGTGCTGATCAGAAGCAGATAGCATATGAAATCATCCAGAAGCCAATGTCCAGAAGAAGAAAAACGACAACTACCTTATCCACAAGGCCATGGATCACCAAGCTTGCTTTTTTATCCTTTGGGGTTGGCTGCCATAGACAGATGAGCAACATAAGTCTGATATCAAGTATTCATATTATTTGCAGAATAATTAATTTAGCAGTTTCTTTTAAAAGAAGAATTAATTTACAGTTGAATTTAGAAAATGTAATAAAATCAAAAAGAAAAAAGTTATAAAATGTAACAGAAACTATTATCCAGACAGAATATTGATCTTACCTATAAAGGTAACTCCTATATTAAAGATGAGACACATCTTTCCAAGCCTTTTTCTTTTTTAAAAAAAATGATCAATACGTGATTAAAACTTGAATCCTTTTAAATTAAAAATTAAATCATTCCCTCGCAGCATGATATTAATAGAAATATAATATTTTCTTTAAAAAAAACTTGAATCAACATGTGATCCACGATCTAATCCTACTAAGTTGATTAAGAATAATACACAACTTTGTTTAAGTTTTAAGCACTGTGAATGCCAGTCTATTGCACTTTGTGTTTATCAATTTATCTGTGAACCGATACAATCACTCAATTTCAAATGAATTGCGTATCAACACGCTCTTAAGATTCTTCATAAGATTATCAATTTTTTAACGATTCTTAAATTTTATTTATTTAGAATTTTAAAAAAAATCGTACACACATGTTACCAATTTTCTGCTCAATGATTGTACAGGTAACGACGATAAGATTTAGAAACTATTTTAGATATATATATTGTGTCGAGACATTCATATAGGCATTTAGACTATAAAATATATATTCATTTAAATTTGTAATCGGTAATAACATTTTTATAGATTTATCTTAAATCTGAACACACCTTTATAGGTTACAAATTCACATCTTAATATTTGTCACTCATAAATCCAAATACTTATTTTCAACTAATTATATATATAATTTATATTTTAAGACAATATCAGTAGGCCTATGCCAAGCCTACCAGCACATGGTAAGTGCATGGTACTGGACACTACCAGTGCGCCTATGAACTGGTACGAGGTCCGGTACCAAAATTGATATCCGTGGCTTATACTACCAATTGTAAATGAGAAGTAAGAAGTTATATGATGCAATCTGTGTAAAATAAGTATATACAAAATGGAATTAAGTTCTGAATATAGAAGCTTCTTATAGCACCCATAGCACCATAGGCAATATGCTTCTAAAACCATGCTTTAAACTCATGATATCAGATTATAGGGCATTAAATGTAAAAGCCATTAAACATGTGGAATTGATAGCTCATAGTAGTAGATAAGAATGACATACATGAAGATGCATATATAGCAATATAACTAATTGCAGCTAATACCTGAAGATTTACAATAACAATCTTCCCACCATCACGGAGGCATTTCAAGGGTAAGTTGCATGCAGGAGTTATTTGCAAACTGCAAAAAGCAAGGTAAAAAAGGATAGCTTAATTAGGAAACCGTGAAGATAAAAGTGGACAAATCTACATGGTGACAGGTGACATCATATGGTTTAGAAATCCTTGTTGGTATACATGGGACATGCAAAGTTGCAAACTCCTGTTATGTGAATCGCCAAGAACAAACTTGAGAATATGGAAACCAAGCTTGTAGCTCTTCAAAGTGTGCATTCAGTTTTGCCCCTCTCATTCAAAAGGGACCTTCCTCTTTCATTTTTTTTGGAAATGATACTTGTAGAAAATTCACACCCATAGAAAAGGAAATATTGTGGATCTTTGTGGTTGACCCCTCATAACACAATCACCATATCTCTTTAGTTTGATTAAAGCATGATGGAATAATCAACTTACGCTAAAACTAGCTTAATCTTATTATGATAGCATAGCGTAGACAAATAATGATTTAAGAATACAAGTAGAACATCTTACCAGCATTAAAGTATCACGATAACTTCAGACAATGAAAATTTTAAATGCTATATCCACTTTAGTGAGTTCTACTTGAAAGAAGCCTCCCACTTGCAGTAAAAGTTAGTCATTATTCTTCACCTTAAGCATGTCTATCATATGCATACCTGCTCTTAAATTTCAATTTCAATCATTTGTCCATGTTTTAATGTATAAGAAAAATAGTCAGGGCTGCTTGATCATCGAATCTTTGTTGCTAATCTACCTGCTTGTGATCACGGAGGATCACAGAATCTGTATTTTATGCTTGAACCTAATTTCGGCAACACAAAATATTAGCATAACAGAACAGAGGTATGTTATATTTAGCAGTTAAGCCACTAGATTTGTGCTTCTAGCTCTAACTTGAGACCAAAAAAAAGCGCATTCAAATTATTCTCAGCTTATATATGACATTTACTGTAATGCCATTAGATTACTCTTGGCTAATAGATACTAAGTTCAAGAATGAAACATATATAATCAATAGTCTAAAGATCTAAAATACATTTTTTTCATCACTAACTATGATGTACAACTGTTCAGAGGAAAAACGAGGTTAGGAGAAGTCATTACTAGGGTCTGAGGCTGAGCATGAACCAGTACTCAGGCCGGACCTATTTCAACTGAAATTGGCTAGCCCAGTATTAAGAGCAAAGTACGATTAAGCGGACCAACATACCAACACTTGTTCGTGTGCATATTGCTATGTGCCCATTGGTTGCCTTCAGAAAGTTTATAAAAATGACATTAATAGGATTTTTTATATAATTAAATTACCAATCTACCCCTCCTTTCACTCTACTTATAAAAAACACCATGTGCATCCATAAGCTTGGAAAATTCATGAAAATGTTATCAATGGATTTTTTTTAATTTAAGTTATTGATTTCCTTGGCTTCACTCTTCCTATAAAAACTCACCCCGCCTCTCATTCCACCTCATTCTTAATTTTTATGTTTTTCCTATTATTTATCATGTTATCCTTTAAAAAAACCCTTGCAACAACCAATACAATCAGACTATATTGATCATACCAAGTATTGACAGAGCAGTAATAGAGTAGCAGTTTGAATAAAGGCTTATATAAATAGTACAGTATCAGCATATCAAACCTTGGTGGATAGTACCTTGTCCCTAAACATAGTACAAGGTCAGCAATTCTACAATGATTCTCAGCAGGATCCATCTCTTTAGGTGGTAAAGCATCCTGCAAAGCCTTAAAACGTGTTTGCCATAAACATGATGCAAAAGAAAATGATACATCATTGTATAATGTAGGTGATGAATATAACTGAATAATTTACATCCCGTATATGGCTAAAGCTTTTGGATGCGGTATTGATCAAAAATGCAATGTTTGTTTATATGTGTGTGTGTGTGCGTTTGTGTGATGTAATTAAGTTTTTATAATGTAATTATGTGAATCACAATTTTTTAAATGGGAAATTTTCATTGGGAACACACCATGTCACCCACTAAGTATCTATATTTATTATGCTTTAAATTATATATGATTACTTTCCAATTTAGACCACAACAATTTTATTCTAGTATTCAAATTAGAACTTTTCCATGTCATCAATACGTTAACATACGGTAAAGCCAGTGTCAAACCAAACTATAATTTTAGTCGTCTGAAATAAAATTAAGATGAATTTATGTAAATACACCAGATTTTGATTTTAATTAAAACTTTAAAACTGAACCAAACTGATCCATAAAATAGGTTTGATTTGATCGAACTTAACTTTGACTGCAATAAAATTTAAACAAAATGAATTTTTATTATATAATTAAAATCTAATAAATCCGGATCCAAATTTGATACAGTTGCAAGCCACATATTGCATTGGTAATATACCTACTATACATGCGTTAAGTCATGTTCCACCCCAGCCCATGTGAAGGGAAGTAATGACATATAAATGAAAAGGGTGTATCTCGATACAATGGCATTGAAACCAAAATCTTAAGAACATGTAAGAGAATGTCTGTATAGCAATTTTTCTTCAAAACAGAGTTGCAAAGTGCTGTTCCAGGGAAATAATGTATACTCTATAGTGGGTTTTGGTAAGGACAGCATTCCAGCACCAGAAGGGGTATCGCCTATTGGATTTCCACTGGACTAGTAGGTGCTGATAGGAAAAAAAAAGCACTGGTACCATGTTGGAGCAGCACTATTTTGTCAGAAAGAGAAGGGAAAGAGAGAAAGGAGGGAAAGAAAAAAAGGAAGAAAAAGAAGAATAGTAATAAGAAGGAAAAAGAAGTAGAAGAAGGATCAAAAGAGGAAGGAGCAGAAGAAGATGAAGAGTCAGAATAGGTGGAAGTGAAAAAAGAGGAAGAGGGCATGGAAGAAGCAGAAATAAAAAGAGGACACATGCATACATAGCAAGCATGTGCACATTGAGCAATAGGTGACCATGAAAATCCTTCCCGAGTAAAAGATGGAGGAGCAAGAGGAGATAGCAGAAATGGCAACAGCATGCGACTGAAGATAAAAAAAATGGAGGAAAGAAGAGAAGAAAAGGCGTCTCGAATGAATACTAAGTGATTTGCTCAAAATGAATTAGGTTAATAATCTGATTCTTGGATTATCTATACGTTGAAGATTCCCTTCTAAAATAGAGGAGCTAGTCCTCCATGATCAACGAGATAGATGGCCTTGCATGCCAACGGGAAATGTTAAGACAATGACATTTTATGCAAATATATGATTGGAAATGTGCCTCAAGGATGTGCCAGTTTCATCATATCATGCATTAGTACAAAGTATATACTGACTGTAACAAGAGCATTTCAGAATCTTCCAATATGATATTGTTTTGTCATAGAGCACAAAACTTGTCATCCATATGATATGGTTGAATTTTAACCAAGAAAATCTAAGTTGTCCTAATTCTTACATGGTGGAAATTAAAAACACGAAGAACTGATTTAAAAATAAAATGAGCATCAGATGACAAGGCACTAATCAAAGCCAGTAATATTCCAAAATCTCCATGATGAGAAGGTATAAATAAATGACCTACCCATATGAAGAACCCTGTCGATAACCATGTGAACTAATATAGAGGTTAATCAGGAATCACACAACCAAATAATTGAGCATCTTATTACCTCCCAATCAAGCACACTGTCCCTAAGTTTTGCACCACACTTGGCATCTGAACAACGTCTTGATGTCTCTTTCATCCCAACAGTTTCAACCTCAAAATCTCGGACATATCTTAATCGACATATTAAAATATCTATTAGTAAACGAGTAATTCCAATATAGTCAACTAACGACCCTAGAAATTAGAAGAAATCTGAAAGCAACATAAAATTATTTCCCAATATTATGGGGGAAAGAATCAGCTTGCAAAGGTATAAATGGAGAAAATTTGTCAACAACATACTCAGTCCCACAAGAAGAGCAAACTTCTCTGAAGGAATTCCCATGCAGTTCAGCAAGCTTCTGCCTTGGTATGCCAGATCGAAGATGAAGACTATCTACATTCTAGCAGACACAAATTCACCCAAAAAAATACATATATTTAAATCACAATTAAAATCCACTAAACATAATAAAACAATAAGGAGCAACTTGTACAAAAAAGATGAATTGTTCATTTGCTACCAAAAAGATGAAGATTTCAATATGAAAAATCAAGTCATCGGAATATGATAATCAATTTGGAATAAACGTAAAAGAGAAAACACAGAATGGACAAACTTTTCTCTTGTGATCTGGGTGCAAATTTCTACTCAAATCATGAATCAGTGAAAAAGAAAAGATGCATACTTCAATCTAATGCCAATAAACAAGAATTTCGTAGATGATTGTGTATTGCATTCCTAAATAAGATAATTTCATGAGTGGCTCATCTAAATCCACCAGGAGGCTAGTTACCATACCAACCGCTATGAGTAGTACAACTGATATAAGCCATTACGGAATTCAGACTAGTGTAATACCCACCCAGAATGGTCTGTATCAAATACAAAAACAACAGGCATATAATGACATGCCCTCCCTAGTACAACTCAACCATCTAAATTCAAGATATTGGAAACTATGTAAATATTATCTTTGGGCAGTTAAAGCTAGTGTTGCTTACGCTGCCTCATAATATTTAACTATTGGAAAATCAACTAATCCAAATGTATTTTGTAGTTAACAATTGGAAAATCAATTAATCCAAATACAGTTTGTGGTTTCAGCCAACAAGTAGAGATTGGTTCTGAAAAGGCAATCTGTATCTTAGTCTCTTTCAAATACTTCAGGTTAATATTAACATGTAGCTAATCTGAAATAGACCTTTTTGGAATGACTAGTGTAGGGAGCAGTTAATCAAAATCGCATAGCATCAGAAGTGAGTTCATAACTTTTTTGTATCTAATATTTCAAATTTCCCAACCAAGACATAGAACTAGCTCATTTTTCTTTTTTGGTATTTTAAGAGTTAAAACAATAAAAATATGTTTTGGGGGGTTAGTATCAGGGTTAAACAAGCAAATCATGCTATGTGAACATGAAAATGCAGTAGTGTTGGTTCAAAACCAATCCAGATTAATATGTATGCACCAATGTCATAAGCCAATATCACGCTTGAACCTACAATGCTACCAGATAAAGACTTTGAACCATGAAAACAGCTATTTCTTGCCAGGAAGATAGTGGATGTTCATATCTAACCTAGAGATTTTTAAACTAAAATATGTTTTGTTTGTGAGTGATTAGAAGAATATAGAATTTATTTCATTAGCAATTAGCAGAATGGTCTTTCCATGAGATAGCAAACCATAAGAGATTATTGTCCTCATGGTTGAGTAAGAATAAATATTCCATGAGTGAACAACAAAATCCAAGTACCTGGCTGATAACAAATTTTAGGATGCCAGCTTTCTCCAATTCAACCAAAGCCATATGAGTCAGACTTGGAATTGCATGATGAAAAGGAAGCGATGCTTCTGGCAACCCCTTCCCTGCACGCTGCACATAATAAAAAATTAGTAAATTATGCCAATACATATTGCACCACAAAGGAATTGAAATAAGTAATATATTACATATATATGTGCATCATAGTATAAGGCAGCAAAATATGTCAAGAATGAAGATTGTAAGATAGACCTTCATTATTACTATTTTTTCATAAAATTTGACAGTGCCTAGAAAACTTGACATTGGCCAATCTATCAGGTACGCCTCCATTTTTATCTAGCCAAACTTATATGTAATGCATTTCCAGAAAAACCAATCTTCATCTATTAAAGAAAAAGATGTTATCCAATTGAACCAATAAAATATGAAAAACGAACTTCATTTAAAAAATAGTAAGGATGAGAGCTTGCAAGATAAACATTAAATTGACAAACAACACAAAATAGAGAATAGAAATCAATGATAAAATATTGCGCAATTAGATATTTAACAGGCAAGAAAAGCATTTCAGGCATACTGAATTCTAAAATATGAAAAATTTCAAAATATAATCTTCATGGAAGTGTTAATGATGTCATTCTAAAACAGATAGACTAGATTTATTCTAATGAAAAAGTCTGCCTGGACATCGAATGTGTTTATACAAAAATAAACTAACATGCATATTTAGGTTTTGCATATTCCTCTTTTGACAAGAAGATATGGGAATCATGGGACAACATACACACTTGAAACTTTTTTTTTTTGGAATTTAGTGGGTATTGAACTCACAATCTCCAACATAGAGTCTTGATACTCTAACCAGATGAGTATACACTTTGTGTACTACATGTGAAACTTACTCGATTGACCAATTACATAAAAAGCAGTTTGTCTTAACTACATAAGCAAAAATTTTGCTAGAGAAACTGGAAGTAGCAGAGCTCTCCTATAGGTCCTTCCATGCATGGCAGGAAATTTATTGTTCAGGACGTCCCAACTCCTATGCTATCAGTTTTCACTTATTCCATAATGTTTCCTAATACAAGCAACAGGGAAATCTCAATAGCAATTAGCAAATCGAGATTATTTAGAAGTTCGTAACCATGTAGGAGCCTAGCTCTCAAGCTTATACCACAGGAGGTCATTCATATAACCAAAAATAATAATAAGGAAATAAAAAAAAAACATACAAACACGGAGCAGGTGAAGAAAAAGGAAAGCTGTATGAAACAATGACTATATTCTGGTACGATTGAAATGCTTTACCTGAAGAGTCCAAACACCCTTAGGTCCTCGAAAATCTGGTATTCCACATGAGGTTGAAATCCCAGCTCCAGTAAATACCACTAGATGCTTGCTCTGCAAAGGCAATGATGAGAAGGTACAGTCTAGATAAACAAAATTGAGATCTGCATGCAGAAGCTTGACAGAGACAAACAATTACTATGAAAACGGACCTTTTTAATCATCAAAGCAAGCTCTTCAATCTGCAACAAACAAATCAATTCAAAAAAGATCAGCATCTTGAAGAGAGGCTAAATGACCAGCAAATTAATTTTAATTTTATATCCACATCTTTAAATACACACCCAAATCAAAGGCATTCTAATCTGACATTGGAAGAAAAAGATTTCAGTGCCACTAAAAATTTGTTATATAATAATATTTACAGGAAAATAAATAAAAACAAATAATTTTTTTCTTCTAGAGACAATAATGTAACGGAATGAAGAACATATTATCATCACACATGTTACAGCGTGTCTAAAGAAAGGTACCATCAGTCAAAAATAGTAGGTAACCAGATGTGGACCATCATTAACCACCTTAATCCAAATGAACTTGATTTCTAAGAAGCTCCAAGACTCCTTTAAAAATCTACAAGTTTATTTCAATCTTTAGAAATCAAGTGCAGATATAGGACAAGTAAGCCAAGAATCATAGAAGTGTGGTAAGCATAACTACCAAAAACTGAGGTAGGACGTATCAAACTATTTCTCACTAATTGGCAATGAACCGCAAGGTTAGATCACAATGAATAAAATGAACCCATCCACTCTGCAGTTCAGGTCGTCATTAACCATCAATTATTGTACAACTATCAAGAAGAACACATTCATCTAGAGGTATGTTTAGTCCAACTAATGCTGGTCTCTGGGACCCTGTTTTACCATCTAAGGCAGGTGTACAAAAGAAAGAACATGAAATTTTAGCTAGACTATGAAGTTTATTTGTATGGTATTGCTGTTACAATATAGTATGAAATAATAATTGGCAACAATCTAATACTTGCTATCCTTTTTAGTCAACAAAATTGAAGACTCACAAATTTCCAACCGTAAAAGTGGATGATCGTTTAGGAAGCCACTAACGCAACTAAAAATGGCAGCCTTATTTATAACGCTTCTCAAAAATAATTCAAGTCAGTTCCATCAAGTTTGATCTCCGATCAACACTGCTTTCCCATCAAACCACCAGCTACAAACAATTTGAGAGAGAAAAAAAGAATTTCCATCTGATAAATGTGACTATGTTTCGATACTACAAGGCATATCAAGTGAGAGGAAAATCAAAGAAAACATCTGCAGATATCTATTTGGTAAACCAAAGCCATGAAACCTAATCTATACACAAGTGTGAGAAACAAAAAAAAAACAAAGCTCAATCCCGTATAATGGACGTTGCCAACATCCTTTTCGGCTCACACTCATGCTGCCCCTTTCCTCATCATCACGAAAATTAAGGAACAAATAACGAGAAACGCAGGAACGGAGAAAATTTTAGCTACTTCACTCAACAATCTCCTTGTCGCCCCAATCCTTCTATATCTCAAACAAAGTACAATCCCCGGACAGAAAACAAAGCTCAGACCACAGAAGATCAAACCCAACTTTTCGAGAGGAAGTAAGACAAAGGAAAGAGAAACAAAACAAAACAAAAGAAAGCCGCAACCTTTTGCTCGAGGATCTCAGGAGGGTCGAAAATCTCGGACATGCCCACCGTGCCGACGTCTTCCCTGTAAGAGAGCTTCTGGGCGTACCCCAAAGACATGGCTGCCCTCCTTCGCGTCCTCTCTCTGCCCCTTCACAAAACCCTACCAAGTACGGAGACCTTCCCTTCCCCAGTCGCTTCTTCTCCTCCCACTCCCAGCGACAGGGAGAGCTTTGGATCCTCCAAAAAAGGGCCACAAACAAGAGCTCTAAGAAGACATCGCGAAATGGCGCAAGGATTTTTTTCTTTCCTCGACTCGGAAAAGGAAAATAAAGGAGGGCTTGTTTTTTTTCATCATCTCTTTTCCTTCCGATGGTGGGAGAAAAAAAAAGAGAAAAGGAAAACAAAAAACAAAAAATGCGAAACAAGTTACAAGACCTGCGATGAAGAAATATGCTTCCCCCACCAGGTTAATTCCTACTCGCATATGCACCTACTCTTTTATTGGACGTAGGTGCCTTCTCCCCGCGGATCCCATGTTTCCTCACCAATCAAATGATAGGAGGAGACAGCGATCGGTGACTGTAATTTATTTCCTCTGAGCGTTGAGGGAGTAAAAAAAAAAGGCAAAACGAGCTTCATTGAATGCCATACGAGATTTGTTCTCACTGTCTCACGCACCGACTTTTGATTTGCTCGATGTGTGGTTGCTGTGTGGGTCCCGAAGGTTCTTGCCAATTAGAAGACGGGTGACGGATGGTTGGTGAGCTGGATTTATTTAATTGTGCGGTGCTGTCACCGCGAGGTGAGAATAGAGGAGCGGTGAGATTGGGAAATTGGGGGGTCGAGCCGGCGAGGTCTACTAATTGCTGCAGCACATGGCACGTGGGCAGCACGTTGGCTTAGTCTCACGTGTTGGCGAACTATCAATTTTTTTTATTTTTTTAATATCGAATTATATTTTTAATCAACTTTTTATTTTTTTAGAATCAAATATGAGGAATAAATAAATAATAAAAAAACTCGGCTAATTCATCCCAAATCACCATTTTTTTATTAATGTGGATAATAAAAGAAATAAATAATTTCTAAATTAATATATCCTCCCCGATATATATATATATATCTTTAGAGAACGAAGACGGCCGTGAGGGCGACCACGCCGAGCGGCGCGCCGATGGTCAATCGCACACCGCTGCTGTCCGTCGCATCTGGGCTTAGCGCATCCGCCGAAGGATCGGAGTCGGGGCTCGGTCCTGCGGTTGAGGAGGGAGCCGACGGCGAGGTGGAGGCGTCTGGGGCGTTGGCGGCGGCGGAGGGAGAGACGGAGGAAGGAGCGTATGCGGAGGAAGCGTCGACCGAGGGAGCATTAGCAGGGGTTGCCGCCGGAGGCCGCGTCGGCTGCTGCTCAGGCGTCGATATGGGGGCAGGCGATGGGGGGTCGGCGGCGTAGGCGAGACGGACGACGACTGCCAGAAAGAGGACGGCGAGCGCGGTGGCGCGTGACATGTTTCCGACGATTTGGGATGAGGCAGGTGATTTGGGATGAAGATAGCAGCGGAGGTAGGAGGGGATTATATAGGAAGGGGGGGGAGGGGGGGAAGGCGGAGGCTGGCGGTGAACCGCCAGTTCGGCGGAGGAGATGAGCGGCGTCGCTGGTAAAGCGGAGGCGTCGCTAAATATAAAAAAATATAAATGTACCCGCATGAGATTACCTACAGAAGCTGCGAGTGAGGACTTGGTCCCACCGGGTAGCGTGGTACTGACGTGTGGGTGACTGAGGTGGGTAAGGTTGCGGTGGGGGATGAAAACTATATTGATGTATATGATCGAAGCAGTCTTAGGATTTTGTGACGAGGTCCAACCCAAATGGGTCGAACCATAATTCTGGATTGGACTTATTTTTGGCCAGACAAAATAATTATATTAAAATTAAAATGCTAAAATAAATAATATATATATATATCAAAAATTATATGCATCAAATGTATACATCCATTAGAGGCTAGACCCAAAACGCTTGTCGATGGCTACAGAGGTACATAATATTTTCATATCTAGATCCAATAAGACTAAATATGACGTTTGTATCGAAAATATACATATATTTATTATTTCAAGTGTAATTATTCTTATCATTTATTACTTCAAGTGGCTGGTTAAATAATTAACTCTATACGATAGCATCAGCAACATTACACCACATAACTCTCATTAAGTAGTGTAATTTACTTAGATACATTACAGCCTAATTAAGGGTTCCAAAGCATCTCAAAATTTACACAATATCATTTAGGTAATGTTTTTTAGCATCAGTTAGTACATGATAGTAAATTGAACTTTAAATAATCATCTCTATAATTAATTATACTAGTAAAAATCAAATCTAGTTTATTTTTTAAAGATAATCACTAGTTATTTTCTTATTACTCAGATAATGTTTAAAAATAATAAATCCATTGATGAATAAACAATATTTGTTCTATATTTCATTATTTTTTCATTCTTCAACATTTCCCTACTGCTATCCTTTCTTTAATTAAATGAGCTGATTTTAATTATTACAATTAAATTTGAAAGAAATATAAATTATTGAACTGCCATCTAATTTTTCTTTTTATCACACTTAATGTGATGCAATAGGATCTTAGGATCCTGTTCGTAGTTGTTATCCTTCTTTTTTCTTGCTATTTGTTATGTTAAATTAAGCTTAAAAATAATACGTCAAAATACTCGAACAAATAATTTATCCCAAGCCACCATTTTTTTATTGATATATTTGGATGAATGAAATAATTATTAGATAACAATTTAATTCATCCTCGCCGGTGTGGCCGTAGCTTTTAGAGAGCGAAGGCAATCGCGACTGCCACCGTGCCAAGCGCAGCGCCGGTGATCGAGTGCCCTCCGTTCGCATCAGGGCTCAGCGCGTCCGTCGCCGGGGCATCAGCGGGGGCGGCCTCGAGGGGGCTGCCGGAGAGCGGGCCATCGGCCGAAGATGTGGATTCGGCTGACGGCGAGGTGGCGCTGTTTGGGGCGGAGGCGGCGGAGTTAACAGGGGCCGTGGCGGGGGAGGTGGCGGACCTAACAGGAGCCGTGGCGGGGGCGGAGGCGGAGGACTTAACAGGGGCCGTGGCGAGGGTGGAAGCGGAGGGAGGGGGGGCCCCGGCGGGGGCTTTCGCTGGAGCCTTGGTCCGCGACGGCGGAGCGTGCGGTGAGTTAGGCGCGGACGCAGCGAGGCCGGCCGCCACGGCCAGGAAGAGGACGGCGAGCAGAGTGGCGCGGTGCATGTTGCCGACGCTCTCCCGGGGGGGGGGGGGGGGCGCAAAGGTCGGCGAATGAGGCAGGTGGCTTGGGATGGAGACGATGGTGGACGAAGAGGAGATTATATAAAGAGGCGGGAGGAGAGGCCGAGGTCGACGGCGGAGCCGCCAGCTTGGCAGCGGAGGTGAGTGGCGTTGCGGCAAAAGTGGAGCAGCGTTGATCGCCGCGGGATATGCGGGAAATGTAGGGCAGCAGAAGAAACGTTTGTGGATTAATTATGGAGTCATTTTTTTCGACTCTCTTGGATATAATAACAATTTAAATATATGATTATCTTTTTCTGGGTTGTAATAGTAGGATTGCTAATTGTACGATGCATTTGGATGAATGAAATAATATATAAATATATAGCTATCTAACAATATATTTATTAACTTAATTTTTCGACAGGAAATTATAAATTCAATATATATATACTAAAATAAAAAAATATTTTTTGAACTGTACACTTACAATAAATTATCTAAAAACTCAATTAACTTTTTTATTTATTTTAATTAATAAAAATATATTATGTACAAACTATGATCTAAGATATTAAAAAATAACATAATATATTGATACTCGCATACGGTATGAAGTATAGAAAAGTAATAGGTATTGATAAAATCATCGGAATATAGATAGAATATAATGAAATAGATGACTTATATTATTCATAGATACTATTCATATTTCTCACTGTGAAATGAAATTAGAGTCGTATTATAAAGTATGAAAAAGTAGCAGATATTAATAGGATAATTAAAGTATAAATAAAATTGGAGTCATATTATTAAATTGCTGATCCTTAGTAGCTTAGTTGCATCGACAAGGTGTAAACCTTACTCACTGTGCAACTATCATCAATTTTTGATTCCCCTAATTTAGGTTCTGACTTAATTAAATACTCTACTACTTTCCTCGCCTCCTTTTAAATTCTTCAAGATTTAACTAAATAATACAAAGTATGTAGAAACATTTATAAGTGACTCGTGCATTTTCAGTTAAGCCGTTTCAATCGAACTAATTCAACGTCCAAATTGTCGTGGATAATTAAGAGCAACGCAGGTTTCATCCCAAACCACCATTTTATTCATTAACACGGATAAACAAATTAGTTACAGCCTAATTCATCCTCCCCGATGTATCTTTACAATGCAAAGACGGCTGCGAGAGCGATGGACAACGCTCCGAGGGCGGCGCCGGCGGTCAAGTGCACACCGCTGCTCTCCGTTCCATCCGGGCTCAGCGCATACTCGTCGATGGACTCTCCCTCCGGGCTGCCGGCCGGGCTGCTGTCCGGGCTACCGTCCGGGCTGCTGGCCGGGCCATCGACTGCCTCCTCCTTGTCGGAGTCCGGGCCGGGTGCGGCCGCGGGGGAGGAGATCGACGGTGAGGCGGCGACGGCCTTTGGTGCCTCAGCTAAGGGAGCGTCGGCGGCCCCTGGTGCCTCAGCAGATTGAGAGTCGGCAGAGGGAGCGCTGGCGGGGGGTGCGTCGGTGGAGGAAGCATTGGCGGAGGGAGCGTCGGCAGAAGGAGCGCTGGCGAGGGGTGCGTCGGCGGAGGAAGCATTGGCGGAGGGAGCGTCGGCAGAAGGAGCGCTGGCGGGGGGTGCGTCGGCGGAGGAAGCATTGGCGGAGGGAGCGTCGGCAGAAGGAGCGCTGGCGGGGGGTGCGTCGGCGGAGGAAGCATTGGCGGAGGGAGCGTCGGCAGAGGGAGCGCTGGCGGGGGGTGCGTCGGTGGAGGAGGCATTGGCGGAGGGAGCGTCAGCAGAGGGCCCAGCAGCGGAGGGAGCGTCCTCGGCGGGAGCGTCGGCTGCCCGAACGTTGGCGGCGGTGGGGGCGTCGGCAGACTCCGCTGGGGCTGCAGCAGGAGGGCTGGCATTTGCCGGAGCCTGGGCCTCCGACGGTTGCTCGGGCTTCGAGCCAGGCGCGGCCGCCGGAGTCTCGGCCCCGTAGGCAAGGCCGACGACGGCTAGGAAGAGAACGGCGAGCGCGGTGGCACGATACATCTTTCCCGACGCTCTCGGGAGGACGAGAGCTGTGAGGTTGAAGAATGAGGTCGGTGGTGGTGTGGGATGAAGAAGACGGTGGAGGGAGGACGGCTTATATAGGAGCGAGAGAGGGCGGAGGGAGGGCCGACGTTGGTGGCGGAGCCAGCAACGTGGCCTCAGAACGGGCGGCGCAGCGCCTGTTACGCGTGACGTCGCCCAAATAAAAGAATGCTCATGTACCCGCATTCCATACCCTGAGACGAAGAGGTTGGTCCCACCAGGCTGATGGCGCCGATGACAAAGTGGGTGGGGCAAGTTGGGGCAATCTTTTTTATCGGATGAAAACGGGTCGGATTGTATCATCCCAAGCCGGATCCGCTACGAATATAACGATATATCGGGTGTGGCCGGCACGGGCATGGGGGCGGTATACAAATTCCTATTGCTGTTATATCTCTTCATATCGGCCTTCCTTCGTGTCCGATTACAGCTCGATCGGGCATTTGGGCTTCGCCGCTTCCTCATCTCCGTCTTCGCTCCTTCTCCATTCTCCCTTCTCCCTCCATGGCGGCGGGGATCCTGTCTCGGCGAGTTCTACAGGCTCTTCGCGCTAGGCAACCGGTATGATCTCATCCCCTTTTCCTCTTTGCTACTCCTCGATTTCATCCTTGTCCGATTTCGTCGCGGTAAATGGTTCGATAGATTTCAAGGCAGAAAGAAATCAGCGTGTTCGGTTCTAGTTCCTTGAATCCGTAGATTTTGACATCACGATCCGTTTCTAAGGATCTAGAATATGCTTTTACCAATTACTGAACCTTTGCAATCGTAGAATGAACAGCATCTGTGGTCTGCGTAGTGTTTGTTTTTTAAGACAACTGTTCGCTTTGGTATCACTCTGCATCTGTGAAGTTTTGATGCAGATGGAGTTGTAGTTTTCCGCTGTTGCGGGAGATTAAATAGTGGGGGAATATTTTGACTGCATTAGAAGCTTGTACTAGTAAAAAGAGGGCTTACATCTTTGAAGAGAGGGGGAATGAGAGAATTATTTAAGTTTCCATGCTGATTTTTCCGGTGAATAGTGCCTCTCGCGAGCTCTTTAGCCTTTTCAATTTATTAAGGATGATTAAATTTTTTTTATAGACTCCATCAGGAGTGATAGCATATACAGTTTTTTTTGGTTGTTGAAAATTTGATTTGATAAACTTAGTTTCCTTTTACGTTTGCTGCTTACAGAGCTACTATGATTTCATGAATTAAATAGTTTCTGAAGCAAATATGACATCTGATTCTTCTCGTCATTTTGAAAATAGCAAATTCTGAAGGAGTTTTTTTGGATATTTGCATAGACTGTAATGCATTCTTAGAAAAATAATGATGCTTAACTAAATCTTGGCATTTTATTTTAGGATGTCATGAGACATTAAACAATAAGAACATTTCGCCATGTCATCTATTTTTCTTGCAAGCTAATTTGTAGCGTCAGTGACATTTTATTGAATACAATGTATCTGCAAATACATTGGAAGACAACTAATCATTTGTCTCCCTTTCTCTTATTGTCTCTTGTTGTCTTGTCGAGCTGCAAATGAAGTGGATTAATAAAAACAGTTTCACGCCCTAGTTTTATCCTTGTTTGCCCGGCAGCACCCTTCCGTTCCCCAGATCCTAATTTTAAGAACCTCATTGGATCAACATAACCTTTGAACAATTTACTATAATCAGCTGCATTTAAATCAAAAGATCCACTAAGTTTAAATCTAAATGACTTCAAATATAAACTAAATAAAATAATGTTCATCATCAAAAGTCTGAATAATTTTTTTAAAATTTTAGTATCATCTCTTGGGTTTAACTCTCATCCCTTGGAGCAACACATCTATTATCCCAGCTCATCTACTGACTCAGCATCTGATATCAAAATGAACAAGAGCCATTTCAAAGGTATTGAGTAGGGGATATAGTATGCAACTAGATACATGCACGACAGTACTTGCATATATGCTAAGATCCAATCAGCATTATACATAGATGTATATAGATCACAATAATTTAAAAGTAAATTTACAAGGATCAGCTGGATACTAGTGAGCCACATTCATTCGCATGCATTGCAGTACCTGCTACAGTCAGTTAAGCAGCAATCTGTGTACCACAGTGTCAATTAATCAGTATCCAGCTTTGGCCACTGGGATTTCTCTCATGCACTTCCTGGAGGTGGTACTCCTGCCACTAGAATAGAGTAAAACCCTGCTACCACCCATGGTTTGTTTTGTGCTATGATCCCACAAGTGCCAATGCCTTAGACATGGATCACCCTTGAAGGTACTGTTTCAGTGAAATTGTTATGGGTGCAATGATTGCCAGTCGTCAAACAATTATTGAGTCTAATGCTAGCTGCCCATAATGGATCCATCAAGGTCAAATGATGGCAACTATGCCCATATTGTATAAAACAACAATTCTGACAATAATATCTATCATTCAACTCAATCACCATAAGCAATATGTTATTTGAGTAAACAATCATGTGAATTCTCTATCCTGAACCTGCTGATCAATTACAGCATGTCTGAACTATAGCCTTTTTCCCTCGTGCAATGCAACTCAGACACACTTAAACCATGCATTAGTACAAATATTTAATAGGAATGCAATAGGAATTAATAAAATTACAACCAACAAATTTAAAAGGGATAATCATGACCAACGGGTAATTAATGACTAAAAGAGGGGTAATGAGCTTCTTAAGTTATAACGAATATAAATTATGCCTATTACGTGAAGGAAATCAACCCTATAGAAATTAGGTTTAGATCCCTACTATGTTCACACTTGATTTGATTTCTATATTACTCCAAAAAACTTTGTAATAAAATGATTCTCTTTTTAAAGCGCCTGTTTGTTGTACCATGCACGGAGCCCAAATCCAACCTCACTGCAGTGGTTGTCCAGGTTCCACATTTTAAAAAAAAAATCTTTTTTTATGCTTGGCCGCTGGCTTCACAAAGTGTTAGTAAATAATAACTAAATGTTTTATCATTTTGATAGGATAAATCATAAATTATAGATAATTGATTTTTCTCATGCCTCGCAGTCCAAATGTGATGAAGCCTGATTCAAATAAATCTATAATAATTGTTTTTTTCATACTTTCTGAATTATTTTCAATCGGCTTAACTCTAAGTCATAACTTTGTAACTTAAGCATTTCGCAACCTCATTAATATAATTGAAAAATAATAAGAAATTGTGAGAATTGCCTCGCCTTATTAGATAGTTATAATAGTAGTCCTTGGATCTCCCTTTTTTCATAACTTGATGGTAATTCTGTATGGTAGTGAGGAAGTTACACTAATGATGTCATGTTATTATAGGTCCAACAGGGACAAGCTTCATTGATATTGAGAAATCACGCTCAAGCATTCAGTTCAAGTTCACGTGCACGAATTAAAGGTCTGTGTAAATTCTATGTCGCTTGTTGAATAATTACTTTAGGATTATTTTGCCACTGATATATATAGCTCAATTTACTAACGTACCATATAGATACTTGTCTGATTTGACAATGCTGCAGACCACACTGTGGTGAACATTGTCATATCCATACACCTATTTAGAGGATGCTGCAGTGGTGATTGGATAACTTGTAATACGATGATGAGATTTTCTTAATAAAGTACCAAGTAAAGCTACAGAAAGATACATGTCTATTTATCAATGATGATAATCAAGAAGAGTAATTTTAGTATTTAGTAGTGAATTTGATTTCTCTGTGCTGTGTATATATACATGTATATACATAATGTTGAGAAATGAGAGAAGAACTATGTGCTAGAATAGATGTCCATAGTCCTAGTACTTCTTCTCGTATGCATTCATGTGAGGTGCTACAATCATCTACAACATAATTTTTCTAGCATTCTGCCTAAGTCCCATGGTTAGATATATTTTGATATGCAATACTTATTGGGGCCTGCAAGTAGTGTTTCAGTTCCCATTCTTCAAGAAATATTACATGATGCTGATGCTAGATACCATTTAAATCCCCTCTTAATCTTAAGACTTGGTGATTAACTTAGACTGGCTAGTTATTTTTTTATTTGCCTTTTGCAACTTAATACCAGAAAGTTACTGTTTTTACAACTGTGGAACATGAGGATATGTTTGTGACACATTCAGTTCTTGTGGTCCATGGTCCTGATACTATGTGTTAAAATTCTATGGCCTTGTGTCTTTTGAATATTATGATTGTTTTTATATTTAGTAAGTTTTGAACCCACAACCTTTAATATCGAGAATTAACACCAACTATGATGAGCGTATATTTTGCACACTTATATATTATAATGGTTTGTCTACAGAAAATCAATTCTTAAATATTATATTTATTATATATTTATACATGTACTAATATGCAGCTGCGGAGGAGAGAGAGAAACTGGTTAACGAACTTGCTAAGGATTGGAATTTTGGTAAGCACTTCCTCTTTAAAAAATAAAAATTTCTTTTGCTACTGGTGTGTGCCCTCGTCATTGATTCGATACTCGACTGCAGTTCTTGAGCGAACTGTAAACATACTTTTCCTGACTGAAATGGTGCGTGGTTTGATGTTGACGTTAAAGTACTTCTTTGAGCCAAATGTTACTGTAAGTTCTCTCTGCCACCTTCTATTGACTGCCGGCGGTCGTATCTCTTTGTTTGTTTGTTGTAACTTTCAACTCCACATTTCCTCTTGATTGTCATAGATAAACTATCCCTTTGAGAAGGGTCCTCTGAGCCCACGCTTCCGGGGTGAGCATGCCTTGAGACGCTACCCTACTGGTGAAGAGAGGTGTATTGCTTGCAAGCTGTGTGAAGCGGTATGTGTCAGTTTTCAAAATGGTGTTTCTATTAAAACATAGTTGCCACTGCTTCTACATGGCATATAAGAACATCTAGATCGCAGCATAGCATGATGCCCCTTACTTCTAGCATACCCAAGACATATATACTTACAAGGACTTGTCGGCCATCAGATTTGCCCAGCACAAGCAATTACAATTGAGGCTGAAGAACGAGAAGATGGCAGCCGTCGAACTACGAGGTAGTAGCTTGTGCTTTTGTAAGCTACAATACGAAACATGGTTTGCTATAACTTTATCCCTGATTCATGTTTGCATTTGGATCTCATTTGTTAGGTACGACATCGATATGACAAAATGCATTTACTGCGGGTTCTGCCAGGAGGCATGCCCTGTAGATGCCATCGTTGAAGGTCCCAACTTTGAATTCTCCACAGAAACTCACGAGGTTGTCTACTCTTTCCCTTGTAGCGGTGGTGATACTTTTTCACTGTCATTTTATCGTCACGGTGGAATTGTTAGCATCATCTTACATGCTTAAACCTTGCAGGAGTTGTTGTATGACAAGGAGAAGCTGCTGGAAAACGGTGACCGCTGGGAAACTGAGATTGCTGAGAATCTCAGATCCGAAAGCCTCTATCGCTGAGTGAGTTTGCTGCACTTGCACTCGTACTTGCATGGCGAGGTATTGCAAGTACTCTTTCCAAGGATGAAAATAAAAAAAAAACCGTGGTTTTATTTTAGTTTAATCTGCAGTTGGCACTTGAATGTTTTTTTTTTTGATATTTCTGACAGAACATGCGATCCATGACATGTCCTTCTTTAAGGAGTGTATCGAAACCTGTAATGCTTTCATTTTGGGTAAACTAAACCCATCGAAACATTATCATTGATGCTCTTTTTGAGAAAATAGCAGGTGCCCGGATGAACGCTCGTCACAATAATTATTTTGATTAGAGGTGGTCGTGCTTATTAGACGATAGTGGATTTGATACCCCACCACCATATACCTTAAAAAAGGGGAGAGACTATTTTGATCATATATAAAAATAGGAATCAGGGACTGATTTGTCTACACATTGATTCATTTTTATGCAACTACGCCTAAATTACACCAAGCAGTATTACCTCTTTTTCCTTTAAAAAAAAATCTTTATTCTGCAACCTCGATTGGCATCTGGAGCTCATCCATGTCCAAAATGTTCCTGTTCAGTAACAGCCAACTACGACTATAATTAAAATTATGAGGTCGTCGTCATCATCATCCAGCATAATCTTCTGAACATATAACTAAAGCTCCCGACTGATTTTATCTACACATGAAAATTCATCAACGCCTCATCTCATCTGAACACATCATTGACTCACAGCAAGTAAAAAGTTGACGTATAGTTGAGCTGCAGATGGGGGTTAATTAGTTCAGTTCAGTTGTGGATGGGGGACCGGCGACGTCCCCTCATCTGGTAGTCCTTGCGGAGCATCTCGAAGACCTCCTCCTCCGCAGCGTCCGCTTCTCTTCTTCTTCCACCCTCATTTTTGTTGCGAGCGGCTTCTGCTGCTCCTCCATCAGAGGGCACAGCCGCCGCCGCTGCCTTCTTCGCCTTTTTTGTTGCCGCCGCCGCCGACTTTGGTTTCCTCTTTTTGGCCGGAACTGACTTACAATGTTCCTGATACACAGCAGAAACCACTTTGAGTTTCTAAAAAAATTCGAGTAGAACTTGAGGGCATGCTTTCTTTTAAATTTTTATTGATGTTAAACTGACTATCTACCATCAAAACTTACCACTCTAGCACTCTCATCTAAAATATTTTATTTTAGGACATATCCATAAATTGTATGTTTACTAGTTAAAAAGTATACATTACTCTAATTAAATCTACCCCTTAATCAAATATATAGATATACGAGAAAAATCTCCCAATCCACCCTTTGATTGTTCTAATAAGCCCTATTTGTTATTAGAAAATTAGAAAGTATGAAGAGATAGATGGGGAGACCATTCCCTAATTCTCCTAAGATTTCTACTAGGATTAGGATTAGGAGGTGGATTCTGAATAAATAATTTATTGGTTGAGGAAGGTCTAGTAACTGACAATGGCTTGCACCTCCTACTTAGCTCGTACAAGGTCTTAAGATATAAACATTCTAATCGTTAGCCTAAACTCTTAATGGGTGGCAATCATAAACAGTTGAGAGATTTTTGGGAAAAATTCAACATTTCATGATAAATTTTAAGAAAGGGGTAGAGAGAGAGAGAGAGAGAGAGAGACCTTGATCTGTTGCATGCTTGTTTTTGAGCTCAAAAACTTTCTTGTGGAGACCAAATTTGGCACTTCTGCAACAGAGAAATCCCAGAGCACATAATCAAATGGATAACACAGCGGTTAAGGCAACAACTTGTAGTAAAACTATATACATAAAACAAGCTCTTTAAGCTGCAGAAGATTAACACAAAAAAAAGGCTACTAGGCTTTCTCACTTTTTTTCCTTTCAGAAGAAAGGTTTTTCATTTTTATTTACATGAAGGAAAGAGCAAGGGTAAAGAGCAAAAAAAAAGGTGTCCTAATCTGCTCTACTTGTTCATCATTAGTTATTCTCTACACCTAAACAATTCAATCACTAGGACAAAAGTCAATATGTAACATCAAGTTTCATCCCTTGGTTTTTATGTTCCTTGAGGCTAATTAGAAAGTTCAAAAAGTAATTGCCAAAGGGAAAAGATTAGCATCAAGGAAGAGAAGGAGAACTACCTCTGTGGGCACCAGCAGCGATTGAGTCACCAAGAAAAACCAAGCAAATAAAAAGCACAAGGAGGAGTTTGAACCCCATGACCAGTAGAAGGTGAATAGTGGGGATGGAGCTGAAACTTTTAAATAAGGGTTGTCATGATACGTACGATGTGCAAGGAGATCCATAGATAAAAAATAAGGGCATGATTCCCAAAAACTAAAGACATGTCTTTAGTTTCTGATTTCTCAGTCTGCCTTACTTCCTGTTTACTTTAACTTTTAGTACTTCCCATCAATTTAATACTCCATTAGTTAAGCTTATTATCCTGGTTGGTACATTGGAGGGCTCAAACTATGAAGCAATGTCTAAGGAGAGAGAGAGAGATAGGAGATATACTTTGAACACAAAAGAGAGATAAGGAGTATGCAGATAATTATACTTGTTCAAGTGCTCCAGTTTTTTCTTTCAACCTTTGGTCATAGATTCCACGATATAATTAAATCATAAACAGCACAAGTCTGATACAATTGTCTGGTTTTGTCAGAAATATACTTATAATATTTTAATGAATTGGATTGAGTGTCCAGGTGTAATGTTATTTAACCATAAGTTATCTGATTTAAAAGTAATTAACCTACTATAAAAAATTTCATAGGGGAAGTGGCAGGAATTATTTCCTAGGAGATATTTTTAAAACATACCACTGATGGGATGATGGCTTGCAACTGATGCTTCAAAATAGAAAGTTTGATGAGTGATGAGACTATTTAGAGAAAACCACACTACAACATATTCACCCTCGCAAGGGCACTTCTTCTCCCATTGAACATGGAAAGAAAAGGAAACCTAGCAAGCTTTAAAGCTCAGCAAAAAAGATCAAGGGGATGGGAACATATGACTAATTGATGCTCTTAAATCCAGTTTCAACTCTAGTCAGCTAGCTGGACAACCATGAATGGGCTCTCAAGTTCATTATTTTTTTAGAAATCCTATCGGATTAACTGATAATTACGTATAAGTCCTACAGTAATGGATCCTATACTTGTGATCACATGGTTAAAATGCATTATGCTCTAACTATTGTCCAGTGAATACGAACTTCCCATTATCTCTTGGCCCTACCAAATCCATGGATTACTGCCAGTGCAAGAAAATAGTAGTGATCTTCGAGTAGCAGATATCAGTCTATCTATCTCACAGAAGAGAAGGCAGCATGAAATAGCTATTGGTTTTGCAGACGAAGAGAAACAAGCGAAGAATATTGCTGGAGCAGTAATAGTAATAAGAAGAGGAAGAAGAAGCATGAAGTAGCAGTTATATAAGAAGAGGCAGCATCAAAGTAGTAGTTGCAGAAGAAAGAGAGAAAATAAGGATTAGCTAGTGTGTAGTAGGAATCGTAATAGTAGTAGTAGTAGAAGAAGAAGAGGAAGCATGAAGTAGTAAAGAATTAGCTGGTGGTAGTAGCAGGAGCATCAGTGGTAGTAAAAGAAGAATAGGAGGAAGAAGCATGAAGTAGCAGTTATAGAAGAAGAGAAAGAAAGAATTAGTGTATAGTAATATAGCTGCAGGAGCAGCAGGAGTAGCAGTGTAATAGTAGTAGAAGAAGAAGAAGAAGAGGAGAAGGAAGAAGCATGAAGCGTAGAAGAAGAGAAAGAAAATAATTAGTGCATAATAATAATATAGCAGGAGCAGCAGTGGTTGTAGTAGTAGTAGTAGTAGTAGAAGAAGAAGAAGAAGCATGAACTGGTTGAATTTTGTGAGCCTTGAACACCTCTTGAAGCAGTAGCCTTGAACATGAAGCAGTTGTTGTAGAAGAACAAGGAGGAAGAAGAACAATGCTTAGTGTGTAGTAGAAGAGATCGGCCGTCACTTGGTTTACTTAATTTTCAGATTAAATTCCTCGTCAGCGCCGATAGGCTCACTGAGCTGTAGGAAGAAGATACTTGATGAAGTTGACTAGGAAATCCCACACCTTTTCTTATTCTGAGAGGAGGCATGTAAACACACGTTGAAGCAGGATAAGCTTGAATTGAACTTTGACGGATGACACAGTCTACAGAACTTTAGATTTACAGCTGAAGTCTTATTTCACGCTTCCAAATACGATGGGAAATCTTTATTTGAAACAATGACCAAACAAGAAGTTGGGTCAAAGCCTACTGCATGCCATATACACAAACAAAAAATAGCAAAAATATAACCACAAGATTGATCGGTGGACTGCAACAACTGTCCGATTACATATGAGGAGCAACATCACCGGCACTGGCATCCCGCTGACCTGGGAAGAGAACATCTCAGGGCTCCGACAGGGGGTCACTCTTTCTTCCCTTTGAAGAGAGCGTATGCATCACTGTATATGGCAATGGCGTTTGACAGCACCGCTAGGACGATCATGAAAACAGCGATCATGCTATCACACCTTGTTGCGAGCCCATGAGGGTCCCTGCGATACGACAAATGACGTTAAGAAATTTGGGAAGAACCCTAAATGAACTATGCCAGCTTATATTCTGAAACATGCACATTTCATCTCACCTTTCACAAACATCAAGCAAGGAAATAAAAGTTTGCCTAGGTTATCACATTATCATGCTTGAAGGGATTGGATCTTAGATGTCAAGGCTCGTGCGATTGAAATTTGAAGTCCAAGTAACTCACCCAGTGCAACAAAAATGAAGCTTGCGTATTTCCAAGAAACAATGTACCACACTAGAACACTAAATATCACACTATCCATGACAGATGATCCATGATGAACTGGGAGGACTGACCTGAGGACTACAGCTGCTGGGAGAATGAACCCAATGCAAACTGCAGCAGTAGCGCCCGTAAATTGGAAGGCATCCCATATGCTGGGAATAAAATTTGCAGCCAAGAAGATGATCAAGAGAAGCACCACGGTGATCGAAGAAAACCTCCGATTGTCTGAGGACAAAGAACTGGCTGATGGAAAGAGCAGGCCATCCACATTGATCCGGAGAGCATGGAAGATCATGGGGAATACAAGCATGAGGTGCACAGCGTAGCTAACTCTGACTGCATCGTTGAAGACAGAGCTGTATGGAATACCAAGGTCGGAGTCAAAGTTGGCGAGCACATCATCAAGTGTGGATTCACCAAAGAGGAGAAAGCCAAAGAAACTTGTCATTATGTAGATTGTGGAACAAAGAGCTAGTGATGACTGGACAACAGGCTTTATCTCGGAAGACTCCTCGAGTTCATTTGCTATAGGGTGAACTGCAGAGTAGAACATATGAGAGAGAATTCTATTAGGCTATATGAAAATTCCAGTAGTAATTTGATGAGCAGGAAAGCAACCGATGACCTTAATGAGCTGCCCTGATTAATAAATCATGCAGTTACAATTAACACATGAACACACAAAATAGTAACGTGGTGTACATTATCTACTTAATACAACACAAAATATAAGAACTAACATGGAAAAGATTGGATGATGTTCAAAGTCAATACCATTGTAATGGCAAATATATGCGGTCACCAGAATTGGGACCACTGTGAAGAAGCTCCAGACAGATGCCAAATCTGGTATATCCGGAAACAACTTGGGCATTGCGATGCTTCCAGACACTAATTTCACAATAGCGATTCCTGCTGTAATTACAACAAAAACAACTGCAAGTGCAACTGATAAGGTAGATGTGAACCTCAGTGAATCTGTGATAAGAGCAACAATACAGTTAGCATATGTCTGGTAAAACCCAGAATTGGAAACAAAAAATGACAGTTTAACTTCTCTGACACAACCACTTACCCACACGTTTCAAGCATGCCAATGGAGCAAACACTACCAGCATAGAAACCAAAAGAATGAAAAATCGACCAGTCCACCAGCTCTGTCCAAACCACCCTTCCAAAACACCCGAGTGGTGGTCTCCACCAGAAGACGTTCCAGAAAGAACATCACCTGCAACATCATCGTGATTAGTATTCAAGATTAAAGGACAAAAAAAAGAGGTCAAAGAAAGATATAAAAACTACTAAAAAAGGTTTGATGTGAAATCAGACTAGCAACAAGTACCCAAAATTTAACTGTCTTCACACACTGATCAACAAAGAAAATAGAATCGAGAGGAACCAGAAAAGGATTTGGAAAGGAAACGCCATACATGAAGCATTTAATTGAGAATTAGATTCTCAAACTAACAAAATGCTGAAAACGAGTATCTGGTTTACTTGTAACAGAATTCTGAAATTCCTTAATAAGGCGCATGGCTGTGCCACACAGAGACGATAATATCTTCAAAGGTTACAAAGGACTGCTGAGAACTCATCTAAATAATAACATCAAAGGTGAAAAGCAATTGGAAACTACAACTCTCAGTCAAGCAACCTCCTATAGCAAACATGATAAAAGAATCAATAGAGAATCTATTTTTTGCCGGATAACATACCAATAATGATCATGTAAACGATCAGCACACCAACGTTATTCACGATAATGCATAACTGAATCAGGATCTTGCCCATCCTCCCAAATGCATCTCCCATGAGTCCTCCATAGGACACTGTTTTCGCTGCTCGGCTAAACCTGATCAACATGTCGATTGATTTCTCCGTAAGGAAAGCGAAAAATATAATCAGGAGAATCCCAGGAACCAGCCCTAGGACCTTCATGGTGGCAGGCAGGGACATAATTCCAGCTCCAACGATAGTCGTCGAGAGGTTGAAAACAGCACCGGAGAAGGAAGCTCCATTGAACTCATCGAATCCTCCAGCTTCATCATGTTTGCTCGGCAACAGGGGAGCCTTCGCATCAAGGATTCTTCTGCCCCTGCTCCGTTCATTTGTCTCAACAGGAGAAATGCTTCCGATCGTCATTTCACTAGGTAGGGCAATGATCCGAAACGGAAGAGCTGGAAAAGATTGATCTTTGGGTTCGGAAACAGAAATCCGAAGAGTGATATTTTTTTCTCTCCCAAAGACACGATCAGACGGGTTTCCGACAAAGATTTCGAACACCAACCCCAAATCACACTTCTAGCGGCAAAGCCTAATTCGGTAACCCAACGCCGCCGGAGAAGCGAAATTAAGAGCAGAGCACACCAATTATTTTACAAACAAAGGATAAGAAGCGTGTGAAAGTAGAAATCCTTCCTCAATTTTAGGCGTATCTTCCACGTCTCTCGCCTCGCTTACCTCTGAGTTTGACAAGGAAGAGGAAGGAAAATACGAGGAAGAACAAAGGCACAGCTTTTGCAGCCGGGAGACCGCGCAGAGGCCGAAACGGCGGAGATCGGCGGACTCGGCGCCGGCCACGGGACGCCGAAGAGGGGAAAAGGAGGAGGAGGAGCCCCCTCGATGCTTTCCTCCGGCGGTAGGAAACGGAACGGGGAGAGGGACGACGAGCGTAGTTTAATCTCCCAAATAATTCATTTTGTACCTTGATTGACGTTGTTACCCTTAACTATTGGCAAATTCTCTCGGATTTATATATAATATTTCTGGTATTATAAACATTGTTATGTGTAAAATTGTCATTTCAGTCTAAGATTCTCACGGCCATGTACAAAAAGTAACTAAACGCACGCTTTGTCCTCCCGAGAGGTCACACCTCGTTTCCTATTGGAGTAAGAGAGAAGTCTTCAGATGGGTATCTCCGGGCAACGGTTTAATTACAACGGAGGAAGATATTGATTAAATAAAATTTAGAGTAAAATTAAATTTACTTACCTTATTAGTCTTTTTAGATTATATTTTATTATATTAAAAACTTGTCAATTCGTTGTGAAGCAACAAAGACGTGTACGCAAAAATAAACAAAAACAAGAATAAAAAATTTGTTTTTTATTATTACAGTAATTGAAGTACAAATAAATAAAACAAAATAAAAAAGTACAGAAGTCTTCATAAGAGCTTTTGCCCAGTTTTTTTTAAAGAACTTTTACAGTAATTAGGGTAATATATTTTTTACGAATAAAATAGATATTTCTTCTCATTACATCAAGTTTAAACTTAATAGTATAAAAATAATTTTTCATTAGAATCCGTGAACTAATAATAATATATCATTATATGGTAATATAAGTTAAATATAACATAGCGAGATTCTTATGTCACATCATTCTTTGACTCACACAATGACGTGTACATAATAATATTTTGATGGCTAAGTGCACGTGATATAATAATAATTGAAGCAGCATGTTTTGATAAATATTTTTTAAGAAAAAAAAGCTGTGCTGTGTAGAATAATAATAATTGAAGGCTGAGTGTATGTTATATAATTGTGCACGTGGCAAGTTTCTTCCTCAAATCTCTCACCACATGTTTTGGGAAACTCAAAATATTTTATGTTTCATGTTTATAATCAATTGATTGAATTATTCATCATCTGAATGATTAGTAGGGTACATTGCATTATGGAATAACTAAATATTTTGCACCATGAGTTTGATTGGCTTATAAATTTTAAGCCTAAATAAACACACTCAATGACCCTTTTCACCTTCATGCTATATATATTTTTTAACAAATAAAAAAATTGTATTCAAAGCAAACCTGGGTGGTTGAATTAGTCGAACCGATTTAACTGTAATACTAACATTAAATTAGTTTAATTAAAATTAAGTTCATTATGTGCTTGCTTCCTTAGCATAAATTTTCAGCCTTAAATCTCTCTCTCTCTCTATATATATAATATACAGTATTTATTTTATTTAGGTTACTCAACAATTAATACGACACATTATGTTTTTTTTAAAAAAAAATAAAGTACGATAATTATATGAAAAAATGAATAATTATAACTGTAGCAATGATTTTATGCTTTAAGCATTGTAAACAAAAGCACCAGTGGTCTAGTGGTAGAATAGTACCCTGCCACGGTACAGACCCGGGTTCGATTCCCGGCTGGTGCATTAAAAATTTGTTTTGAGAGCCGCTCACAGAGAAATTAATCAACAGTCTCATTTTCTTCGCCTGCATTAAATTTTATACAAACATTGAGCTGACAGCAGTACATAATATTTTGCATTGGCACAGATAGTAATTTGATGTGGGAGAACATCAGAATTCCTATCTTGATCCACCAACAAAAAAATACTTTTTTTTTTTAAGTTTTACTTTTAGGCCGAATGTTAAAAAGAGTCCCTTCAGATCAATTTGTTCTACCAGCACAAAGATTCAGTCTCCATCCTCCGCTTGATGCATGCCCTCTGTGTACACATCTTTGAGAGAAAGGGAAAGGGGATGCTTTTTTTTTTTTTTGAACTTGCCCTAGGAACGCATGGAAAGCGCAAGAGTCCTAAAGGTTCTTCAAATTACTGTACATCAAACCCTTAACACCTGATATGGTTTCAGGTTTGCTGACAAAAGAATTTGATCTTTCTACCTTTTAGGTTACAGATAAATGCATCAATCGCTGGGAAGGAACATCATGTGATTGCCATTTATTAGATTTCAACACCAATTGGTGGCTTTGACGGTCTCATGTGAAGAATCCAATCCATCTTGAGGTTTGTCATTGAGATCTTGGTTGTTGCGAGTTGTTGGTGTTGCCAAAAGTTGTCATTTGCATCAGATTCTGTAGCTGTTCATCCCATGTATTATGAATCTGTAAAGAGAAATAATTATCATCTTATACGTCAAACATTGCTCATTTCTAACAGTAAGCTTCAGGTGTATGCATTAATTGATCTCATGCGAGCAGCTAGAATAATAAAACTCAATGTGTGATTGGAAGAACCCTAATTGATGTTTTAGAAGGTTATGCATTAATTGATCTTCATGATTTGCAGTCAGGTTAACTGTTCAGATGAATTTAAACTCTTGGAAGCTGAAATAAAAAATCCTCTAGTCCTGGCTGGTAGCATAAATCAAAAAACATGTTCGGGGAGACGCATGTATGTGGAATTATGTGCAGAAAATGACTATGAATAGAAGATAAAGCTGCAACTGATGAATAAATTTGAGAATTTACTGAATCAACTTACTGAGTTCATTTGAGGATTTATTGCTCTTCGGAATACATTTGGAGGGTTTAGGTTCCCAGATACCCCACCAGTTTGCATCAGTCCTTGTTGAGATAGCTGTAGTTGGGGATGAACCATATCTGATGAGAAACCAATGGCAGATGAAGGCCCACCTTGTGACTGAAGAAACTGTTGAAAGAAAAAAAACAAAACAATCAATCAACGAGGGTAAACAAGAAACACTTTATCTGTCAAGCACACAAATTTGTCACATTTGTATTTATTTATGTTGAACGTAACTTCTGGGATTCAGAGATGATTAGATTTATCAGTTACATACATCCTTGGAAAGAAGTGCTTCTATGTTCAAATCCATCCTTGGATTCACTGTCGCAAGCTTCATCGAGAGGAACTGTTGCGTTCAAAAGCAGCAAAAAAAAAAGAGAGAGAAGGATTTCAACAAACATCGGATCAGGACTTCATTCTTTTACACAAAACAAAAGCATTTTTTATTCCTACACAAATCGTACCTCAACTTGCCTCTGCAGTGACTGCACATAGTTGATGATTTCATCAAGCATTACTGCTTTTCCAGTGACCTAAATCCAAATGCTCTAAACAATGAGAGATTGATGGCAGGTTTCAGAATTCTCATGAATAAAGTCGAATCAAGAAACCCTACTTTGCTGCAACCAGGAACAAGTTCTTGAAGAAACTTCATCCTTTGGCTTATCTTTTCCCTTCTCACCTGAAAATAAACACCGAGTCCAAGTTCCCTAAGTGCTGGAATATCAAAACCTTGAAAACAAATAAATCAAATGGATGAAATAAACATGGGTGAGCCACAATTCCAACACATAACCTTGCTCCAGCATCATCCTGGAGATTTGATTTGTGTTACTATTTTTTGTTTAGAGAACATTGGGTGACTACTTATCCCCCATTCTTATGTTTATTATGGTACAGAAATTTTCATCCGGAGAAGGCTGTGAAGAACAATCAGCTATGAAGGACACAGGGATAAATAGGAGAAGGCTGCAACATCAGCAATCAGGAAGTGCACAGAGGAGCCTTTCTGCGTTATGTCACAAACTGAGATTTTATAATTTGCTTCAAAGTTTTGTTGTTTTTCTGCTAATTTTGGTCGAGATGCAGGTACAGGTCAGAAGTAGAGGTCCTTCTTAACTTCTTCCCATCTTATCTTCTAACTCCAAGCTTCATTAGAAGCTAATTATCTTGGGCCATTTCCTTTGAGATGAATACAAGTTCTCCTTTTTCAAAAAAAATAAAAAATCATCCAGAGACTATTTGCAATTGAAAGCTTGAAGGGTGTCAAGAACCTCCTTACTCTTTCTGCGAGGCTGTGGCTATTTGTTGCCTGGCCCCGCCGAGCTCGAACATGAATGTAGTCTTCCTTTGGTGCTTCAGAGTCATCATCTTTCACTTGCTTCCCATTGGACCTTTCATTTGTGTCAACGTTCTCTTTGGCTTCGATCGGAGACTTTGTGTCTCCTTTTGTGTGATTCACTTCCAAATCCTATCATTCAAATCATTCGTTCATCTGCTAAGCTTGTGAACCTTTTTTAAAAAAAAAGAGTAACAGAAATTTTTTTCATAGAAATCTACCTCACTGGATCTTTTCCTCTTCTTATCAGCAAGAAGACCCTTGGAAGAAGATACCTCGGTGGCCAAATTGGCAGTGCATTCACGGCCACCTCCACCGGGATCAGCATCGCCAGACTCAGCCCCAGCTTTTTCGGCCTTGGGGCTGCCGGGAAAGGAAGCATCTTTTAGGGTTTCCGACATGTTAATGTCAATCTTCTGAGCATGAGCACTCAATGTGCGGGGCGGCGCACTAAAAGGATTCGGGGCACTGAAGCACGAAAACCTCGCGGCCCTCTTGATGAAATCCGAATCAGCCGTGAAATGGGAAAGACTTGGAGGAAGAAAGCCGCCGCCTCCTCCGGGCAACGAATCCGGAGGATTCCAGCTGCCGGGAATAGTCTTGTTCATCGCGGCGATATCGGTCTCCACAAACCCTAAGTTTGCGGGGCTCAAGTTAGGGTTCCAGGGAGAAGGGTCGAACGGAGTCCTCTGGCTCTCGCTCCCTCGACCCCGGTCGCCGGAGGCAGCACCTACCGAGGGGTTCCTGAGCTGCCATTCTGGAGCAAATCCGACAGCACTGTAGCTCAATTGCTCCTCCCTCTTCTCCGAGCTGCACTTGTCCCTCTCACTCATCTCCATTCTCTGCCTGCTCAATCAAACCGACACAAAGGCACAATTTTGGGCAATCCTACAAGAGCATTCTGCAACAAAAAAAAAAACCTCGATGAATGAGTTCGCCAGCTAAATATTCGCTCTTTCCGGCGTACTGGAGGAGGAGAATGAGGGAGGAGGAGTGGGAGAAGGGAAGAGGACACAGCAAGGAATTGGAATGACAGTGGTTCAAAAGAAGACGATGAAGAACCAGCTGTAACCCAAGAAGAGTTGAAAAGACAAAAAGAGATTAAGAAAAGATTAGCAGATGCATCGGAGGAAGCGAGATCACTGTAGCAGGAACGACAGCATACCAATTCACTCCATGGTCAGCTTGATTGATTGATGCCCCCCATCGGTAGCAATAGCAAACCAGCTAAATCTTTGCCAATAAATGAGGGGGGGCTTCGCAGTAGAATACAATCTGAGAGTATGAGTATATGTAGAAATCTCTTCTTACTGTTCATTGTTGATTCTTTTTTCTTCAATTATACAGTAATTTATTCAGTAATACTATCAAATGCCAAAAACAAATTATGCTAATTTAGATCTGATTTCAAATTTCATCTGCTATTTTAAGTGAAGCAAAGCTTTCTTTTTACAACTCTAATACATATATATATTTGCACTTAGAATCTTGAAAAGGAAAATTTTCTTTATTAAGAGTTTCCAATTTAAAATTTTAAAATAATAATAATAAATTGGAAATTTTAAAATTATACAAACCATCTTTTATAGTGTCCAAATAGTTAAAAAAATATTTTAAAATCATAAATGTATCTTTATACATGATGAATGATTGGATAAATAAATTATAATGTTCTTCATCATTTTTTTACTGTGTAATTAAACTATTTTAATTTTTTTTATAAAATAAAAGGTTGGTGTAGATTGCTAAATCAAGTGGGTAATAAATTAAATAAAAGGACTGCTGAATGTATACATAGATTAAGTAAAAGTGGCATAACTTTCCAAATCCCCACCCCCAATATTTTACTTTGAACTCCTGACATCCTCTCATTTTTTTTCTTTTATTATTATTATTTCTTTCCCCTCTCCCTCAACTTTTACTTTGGTGATTACTTTTT
The DNA here is from genome assembly GCA_030544415.1 of Thalia dealbata. Taxonomy (NCBI): domain Eukaryota; kingdom Viridiplantae; phylum Streptophyta; class Magnoliopsida; order Zingiberales; family Marantaceae; genus Thalia; species Thalia dealbata. The sequence continues at coordinate 3,635,090 of CM060454.1, forward strand.
CTTTCTTTCTGTCTTTCTCACTTATCATAATTACTATATAGAACCATAGAGAGTTCTATTGATGTTGTTATGCAGCTTACAATCAATTTATCGGTATAAATTACACTTAATATCAAAAATTAGATAAGAAATCTAAATTTAGATATTTTTAAAAATAATACAGTATATGAGATAGTTTATTAAAATAGAAGTAAGGAGTATTGATATATATCATATCGTTAGTATAGTTACTAAAATAATAATAGAAAAATAATAACTCATGCAATGGTAATTTATTTATCTTATTTATGATAAAGTAATTAAATATTATTTAAATAATAATGATACTGAAATATTTTTAGAGAGATTATATTTAAATTTATAGTTTTAATAATACTTATCAAAAATGAAAAATAATAATACTACTGCCATAAAATATTCAATGCATATAATTTTGATGAAATCGATGGATGTTTAAATTTTTAAAAGTAACGGATAATATATCAGGACAGTAATATATATATTAGATTTTTATTGTAATATATTAACTATTATTTAAAAAAATTTAAAAAAGGCGGCACGAATCTCCGAACGAGGCATTTAAAAGTTGATGTGCGGCCCATGTTTAATAAAAAATAAGTAATAGCGATATGACGTGGGGGAGTTGTGGGAGAACGCAACGCCCCGCCCCCCTCCTGTGACACCGCAACAACGCCAAAGCAGAACAACAAAGAAGACGCCCTCCAAAAACCGATATATATATATATATATATATATATATATATATATATATCTCTGATGAACATAACACTAAATCTAACTCTACGGTCAAAGTCTCAAAAGATTCGCCGGATCTCGAGACGCTACGTATCGGGGGAATCTTCACTCTCCTGTTACGATATAATCCCGTACCGGTTTATCATCATATGTTTCTTTTTTTTAAAAAAAAGCTAAAACTAAATTTATGAATGTGAAGAATATGAATAGTAATTCTTTATTATAAAATTGATACGAAGAATAGAGGATGTGCAGTATGAATCTTAAAAATGATTAGATTGATTTTAGAATTAAGATAAAATTTAAAAATAATAAAGTAAGTAATTTTTTCATTAATTAGAATAGTAAACAAAAATTAAGTGAGTTCAAGAAAAAAAAAGGATTAAAGGAGAGATTAACAGTGGTATGCAAGTTAAAGTCAGCCAGTGTTCATGAGTCATTGGAATTTGAATAATATAATAGAGATTCTCCTTATGACATGTTTTGATCCTTCCACATGTGATTGTGAGGAGGCTCTGACTGAATCACATACTTTTGTTAATTATAATTAAAAAGAAACCCATTCGAGGGAATATTTTTCTGGCCCTTTTCACTCCTGCCATTATTGGGTTTGCTTTGGGAGCTGAGCATTATTTTTTACGTGCATTATGAAGCCCCACTCATGATACTTTGCTTGACTATTTTTTTTAAAAAAATTATTTTATTTTAAAAAAAATATTAAATCGTTTTTCTAAAAAATAATTTTTTTACCCCTTATATTACTACCGATTGCATTGCCACTGTATATCCATATTATAAAGTGATGAATTGAGGGGCCCAACCTACCACTTTAGAGTTTTGAAGAGAGATTGAAAGATTCCTTATCGATGGATGGATGCCTCACCCAATGAGCAACTCCCGTGTGTCCTGAACGCTTATAAAAGTTACAAGGAGACATGATTTAAACATCATAATCATATTGCACATTCGAACTGATACTTTTTTTAAATTCAATGAATGGAAAAATAAAAATTGATTTTAAGGACAAAAAAGACAGCATAAATTGGCAAGCAATAAAATAAAACTCAACAAACAAACTCCCAAGCTCACCTAAATGGTATAGCACATTTACATGCAGAAAAACTAATAAATAATAATACTCAAAACGTATCCTGATATCATCTATGAATAATAATACCCACCTTAGCTTACGCCACACCAATCAAACGCAAACTAAATTATCATTTTACACCGTAAAAATATATACCAAGTTATTAGAGACTAAATAAACAAATAGCATGAAATATTTAAACAATTAACTCAAACGCACCTTCTCTAGGATTAGCTGAAACGATTCAAACAGCTCTCACAGCTGACCTGCCACTTGGATCGCCAGAATTGAACCGGACCAAGTCTTCTTCGTGATCTATTTTTTTCTCTACGTGGCGGACAGCGAAGAAGCTTCTGACGCATTCCATCCAACTACGTACTTCCACGTTTACGGAAATATATATATAAAAATGGAGACGAAACTGGTAAATCGTCTGTTGTCGCCTGAACAGGAGACATGATTAAGGCCGATGAGAGCTTATGAAATAGCCAATAAGTAGACGAAACGTACCCAGTAAAGGTCGAGAGAGTCGGTAAGACGAACAGCTGATCCTTAGCAGGTGCTGCTTCCACCCTCTCTCAAGGTTGAGAGATCCCTTTCCTTCCCCCCCATCGGGGAAGACGAAGAAGCCATCGAGCCATGGCGAACGCTTCCGACCTCTTCCTCTTCGATCTCCTCCCTCTGCGCCGCTCCCCTCCGGAGATACCCTTCGCGGGCGCCCTCGACTTGTATGGTGGCTCCAGGGCATCCGATGCGCCGCCCTTTGACGAGATCGCCCCCCTTCAGGGCATCTCGCGTCTAGGGTTAGGGTTCGAGCGAGACGGCGATGGCGGGCGCGCTGACCGCGAGAGCGATTGGGCGGCGGACGACTTCTTCGTCGGCCGCAGGATGAGCTCCGCGCATTCGTCGGTCGAATTCTCCCGCGCTTGCCCGGTCGATTCGGAGGGGCTCCGCGTCGTCGGGCTCGATTGGGACTCCGACTCCGAGGATCAGCAGATCGTCGCCATCGGCGGGGGGATCGAAGAAGGAGGCGAAGGGCCGGATCGAGCAGGTCCCGCTGGTGGCGTCGGCCTTCCCCTCCGCTGGGATTGCCTCCAATTCGGCGACGGCAGGAGGGATCCGAGCGATGAGTTCGAATGGGAGGAGGTCGACGCCCGCGTCGAGGAACGGGATGCCATCAGCGTCACCATCATCGGGGACGAGGTCAGATCTGAGGAAATTAGAGAGCTCGACTACGACGACGGCGACGACGACGACGGCGGCGGAAGTCGAGATGTGGATTGGGAGGTTCTCCTGTCCGTCAACAGCTTGGGGAGAAACCCGATGGATCCGGAGGACGTCGAAGCGTACTTCGTCGACGAGCAAGAGGGCTTCGCCGACGCTTCCGACAACGAGGCGTACGAGGTTCTGGTCGGGCAATTCGCCGACCACGAGAGCAGCATCAAGGGCAGCCCTCCTGCGGCCAAATCGGTCATCGACAGCCTCCCTTCTGTCCTCCTTACGAAGGAGGACGCCGCCAAGGCCGACGCCGTATGCGCGGTGTGCAAAGATGGCATCTCGGTGGAGGAACGCGTCAAGAGGCTGCCTTGTTCTCATCTTTACCACAAAGAGTGCATCCTGCCGTGGTTGGCGATTCGGAATTCGTGCCCCCTGTGCCGGTTTGAGCTGCCGACCGACGATCCCGAATACGAGAAGTGGAAGGCGAGGAGGGCGGCGCCGGCCGTCCCCGAGGAGGAGGAGTCGCAGCTCAGGTATGATTTTGAAGTGTTACCTGAACCTTAAGCTTAGTTAATGTAGATGAAGAGGAGGAACAAAAATATGTACAGTACGGTGGTCTCGATATTTTCTGATGTTGTTGTAAGGAGGGAGGGTTATTGACACAATTTAATTCCTTCTTTTTTGGAACTTTTTTAGAGGTAAGAAAACCTTTTTTTTCTCCTAGTCATCCATAAGGTATTATTTGGGAATTCAATTCTTAAGGTGCTATATATTATGTACGCGAATTGTTGTGGTCTGTGGATTAACTTTTGCAGAACTAAAAGTTATTCGTTTTGAGTTGATCTGATGCTTGTAATGGGATAGTGAAAACAAATCTGAATTATTATTGGAAACCTTTCTCCTCTCCCACGTAAGAAACATGGTAATTGAATTCTTCAGATGTTCTATTCAGATACAGATATGAACTGTTGTGGTTTTAAAGGTACATGGCAGAGGAGTACGCCACTGAGTTCTGCTCACTAATTATTACCCCTCAGATCATATTCCATTTGAAAACAACCTTGAAATGAGAGTAGTGAATGACCTGTACCGTTTCCTATTGTTCTTGCCGTGAGTTTTACTCCATGCTCACAGATAGATTGCTGCATAGAACTTATACGTGCAAATGTTTCCTAGTTCCACTTGACAATATGATACAGCAATAAAGGCTGGAAACATTTCAACAGCAGAATAACGAAATGAACCAACGGATGCAATCGCACCCTTATACTTTGTTCTTGGCGTAAGGCGAACAAATTGATTCCTCGCTCACCTTCATGGCCTGTTTGCAACTTTTAAACACCTTGACGATTCATCCCCAGTTTGAGCCTCTACGATGAACCTAGACAGTCTTTTATCAGGTTGAACTTTTCTTCCAATGCACTTCCTGCTAGTTCAAGGAAGGCGTCATCAATTCTTGCTTGAACTTCGGTGGAGGGCATCAGATCTTGCAATACTTCTTTCAAAGACATGTCTAACCCAAACAGCAAAGTCGAAGCGTTTCTTAATCTTTCTGCTAAAGTTGGTAATGTGGGCACTTCAACTAACCGAACCGGGTCCGTGCACATCAACTCATCAGACTAACAGCAACAAATGGAATTTTGCAGGGAATAGTACAATTAAAAAGGCCATGAAAACCCATATATTTAGTATTGTCGACCGATATATTAGTCTAACTAGCAACAACAACAGGGTACTCTACTCTTCGATTAAGATGTTTCATGATTCTTTTGATGGGGGAAAATGTAGGAGAAGCTTTACTCCAACAATAAATCAACTGATAATAAATGGAAAACGGAAGTTAATTGGGGAAACCTGTATATGATCTGCTATCTTAGCTTTGTGTTTTGCAATGGCAACAGCTCGGTGGAATCCCCCCACAGCGTCAACCAATCCCCGAGAAGCTGCATCTTTGCCGGTCCAAACCCTACCTTGGGCAATCTCCTCCATCTGCTCTACCTGGTTACAAAATGATCATTTTAAAAAGGCAGCAACGCGTATAGAAACAAACTATGACGCTTGTTGCTAGAAGACATGTGAAGATTACAGTCATCGATCGTGACAAAGCTGCTTTGTCGCGGAATTGCGTGTAAACATACTCTGTGGACTTGGCAAAGAGTGCTGCTTCATCTTGTCTGCACTTACAAAAATATCCCAACTAAATTTCAATGCGAGTATTATTTCATAAAAGGAAAAGAAAAATTATTGCCTATCAAGACAACAAAAGGCTAACAAGTTCCTTGGCCTGCAACCCCATTCTAAAGGTTGCTCCGACCATACTTATTTCTTGACTAAGCAGCCAGTAGTACATCTTGGTACACAGATACACTACAGGATGTCACCAATTCTTATGGAATTATGGGAATTCATTGTATTTACCAACTTTCACAAAAAGTAGCTTCTGCTGCTGCGGAATTGACAAAAACTTGTTAGTTTCCTATGCATAACACTTGATTTTACTGAGCATTTTTTCACAGAATTGTCGTGAGAGCCATTGCCCCAATTGACCAAAGCACAGGTCAACTTTCAACTCATAACCAAGCACATTGGTTACTGTTGAATTGGGTATCTGCGGTTGACTGGGGGCCTTAAATTATATCATAGGCTTCACCCAGTTGGCTTTTGTTATAACTTGAAAGCTCATTATGGTCATCTCAATTTCACCAAGCATTTGATTATTTTAGTGCTCAGTGCATAATTTGATGTAAAAGCCAGAAAACTTATATTTGTGATTCTAGATGATAGAAGGATATGTAGTGATACTACAGATTTAGGAAACATCTTCTTTCTTCTTATGAAAAATACTTATTGCAAATTGACATATCTTAAGTCAAACATAAAGAACCATTATTCTGCAAATTCAAGCTTCGTTAATAATTAATTACCTAGGAAATACCATTTGTATTATTTTCATCAGGTACACGTCGCATAATTTTGAGGTTTAAATTCAGCATGTACTCACCTGAGAGGACGCTGTACAGCAACATTAAGTTCAGCATATTTACCCCTTGATAGAATCTCCTTGTTGAAGCCAATCCTTTCATACAGCTTGTTTAAGCTAACCCTTCCTGCAAGTGCTAGGGATTAGTCCTGACTCAAGATCCTAGATATCTTAAGATGATGAAACCACAACACGGCAGCTTTAAGCAATGACTTTAAGCATTTGGGTCGAAAGAGGTCATGTACAGCATTGCCATAGCACACCCAGAAGATTCATCACACTACTGTAGTATCTTCCAATAATAGACAGAAGAAGGTATGTCAGTCAAATCACCTCTGACAACTCCAATTGAACCAGTTAAAGTGAGCTTCTCAGCTAATATAATTCCTGCTGCCATAGCAATGTAATATCCTCCACTAGCAGCGACATCAGACATCGATGCGATCACAGGTTTGGAAGCAGCAAGAAGCTTGATCTCCCTCCAAATTCTGTAAGAACAGAAATTTTATCTGAGAAAAAAACAAAGAACGAGATCTGACATCAATGAGAAATTAAGACCAAGCTGTGGCTACCCAAATAGAGGCAATCAACAAAAGTATCCTACTACCACAGTGACCACTCTTCCACAACATAAGCATAAATGGTGCACCGATTAATGCACTGACGTGTGATCAATTTCAATTTGTAGAGGAAGAAGGGAGTGAGGTTTTAAACTGGAGGAGAAGGGTAGAAGAAGAACGAAGAGAAATCACGTCGATTGGGAGGGTTGTAGTTGTAGCAGTTATTAAAACGGGTCGGACGGCCTGCGGGCGGCTCGGGCCCGACCCGACTCGGGCCGTACTTGGTACGGTCCGAATCAAAAGCGAGCCGTGCTCGGCACGACCCGGTACTGTTGATGTACCATGCCGGGCTGCAGGGTCTAGGCCTGTGGGCTAGCACGACACGACACAATTATATATATAATACATATATATAATTTTCAAAAAAAATAAATGGCCGAGTGGATTATTTTTCCGACCTCATTTCGAATCTCGCAGCTATATTTTCCTCATTTTGAATCTTGCCGGCTGCGAATTATTTTCAGCAACCGACGGAGTTTTAGCAATGGGGTTGGAGCGGGTTGGCCCGAGGGCTCCGAGCCGTGCCCAGCCCGACACGCCTCCCCCGCGGGCTCCGGGTCGGACAGAGCAATGCGGTGACCGTGCCGTGCCAAGCCCGGCACGCTACAGGAGCGTGCCCACGTGGGCCGTGCTCGGGTCGGCCCGAGGACGGCCCACGTGCATCTCTAATAATATAGTTATATATATATATAATGTATCCAAGTAAATTATATAGAATGGAGTAACGTAAGTTGTAACGTAATAGAGGAAATTACATCGAGCAGTTATTTAATGAAAGGTCTCTCAACCTTTACCTGTATTGGCTTTAAATAAAGAAAAGACATTTTGAAGTGGGAAAGCAAGTTAGGAATGCTGAACATTCCAAAGGTGATAGATAAAGGACTATGTACTAGGTTGTTTTCAACGATCCTTTGCCATTTAAAAAGAAAAGCTATAAACTAGATGTTCTGGTGAGGCCTCCAAGGGCACCCCAAAAGATGAGAAAACTAGTGAATATACAAGTACGCAGAATCTGGGTATGCATCATGAAAAAGCATGCTGGCTCATTACAGTGTCCATAGTTTATCTATGTTTAATCATAAAGAAATAGGAAAGAGATGAAACATTCACCCATAAGTATGGTCAAATAGGTCTCACAAAAGCAGCCAAATAAGAAAAATAGAGCACTTAATACCGGAAAAATGGTCCATGTTTTATTCATATGAACTGTAAATAACAAAATTATTTAAAGAAGAATAAGACAAGACAGCTATGACCAGCATTAAACAAGAACATCCATCAAATGGAGATGATTGAGATAATGCAGAGAAAATATGGGGGGGAAATACAAATCGAGTACCAACCCTCAAGCACGACGCTTGCTCAAACGCCATGAATTCGGCTCATGGTAGCGGTCATACAGTGGTTCAATACGTTCCTGCCGCTTGCGTTTGCTCATCTTTGTGGGGTCTGAAGTCTTGTAAAATCTTGGGGCCAATTCAACTAAACACTTAGGGTCGATCACGGTAACTTCTCTCATGTACTCCTTGGTTGTCATAACAAGTTCATGATAGATGACCCAATCTGGCTGCCTCTGGAATAAAGCACTACTAGGGTGGATATACACAGGCTGGTTCTCAACTAGGGTTCTGTACCCTTCCTGGGGGTCCTTTCTTGCAGTATGGAAAAAGAAGCCAGCAGTGATTGCCTTTCTTATCTTTGTGAAGTTTTTACCAGCACTGACAACATCCAGTTTATACCTGAAGCAGAAAGTCAGTAGGTTTAATTAGCATATACAAAACAGCTAGGCAAATGGCAAACGGTAAACCACAAAGAAGTTATCAATGAAAATTAACCAAAGAACTCTACCAATGAATGTATCAGACACAAAGAAAATATCATACCTGTCCATAATAGTAAGAAGTTGTTTCCTCACATCCTGAGCCCTTCTTAATGAACGTGATTGTACAAAGTTCTCAAAGCACCATGGCCCAGAAAAATTGTTAGCTTTCCAAGCCTCATAAACAGCTAATAATGTTAAATGATCCCCTTCAGGCTGAAAAAACTTTGCTCTTTTTTGATCAGCTTGAGCTTGTTTCTCCCTTGGTCTGTAGAAGATGTTCCCTGTCTGAATCATTGCTATAATAGTCAAAATTTCATCACTGCATCCAAGGTCCACACTGGCTAAAAGCATTTTTGACAAAGGCGGTTCCAAAGGGAACTCGGCCATTTTTCTACCCAATTTTGTTAAAAGCCCCTCCTCATCCAGAGCTCCAAGACTGTACAGCTGTTCCATGGCAGAAATAAGGGCTTGAGGCGATGGAGGGTCCATAAAATCAAAGCATAGAAGGTCATTTATACCCATAGCCTTCATTGTGAGAGTTGTCAATCCAAGGTTAATCCTTTGAATTTCTGGAATTGTAGTTGGAGACATTTCATTATGGTAGGCACTCTCTGTATAAAGACGGTAGCATTTACCAGGGCCAGTACGGCCAGCACGACCAGCTCGTTGTTTGGCTGATGCCTGTGAGATGGGAGTGATAACTAGGGAATCAAGGCCTAGTTTTGGATTATACACATTCTGTTTTGCAAAGCCTGGATCGACAACATAGTAAATCCCATCTATAGTCAAGGAAGCCTCTGCAATATTAGTAGCCACAACCACTTTCCTTTTCCCAGGAGGGGCAGGTTCAAAGATCCTAGACTGCATTTCACTAGGAAGAGCACTGTAAACTGGCAGGATGATTAATTCAGGCACATTCTTCCCTAAACCTTTCATTCTTTCATACAGAGACTGGCAGGCATGATCAATTTCTTCTTGACCAGTCAGAAAGAGAAGTACGTCTCCTTCAGGCTCTGTCAAGTGGATCTGCAAAACAGTGATCAATGCTGCATCTAGGTAATCAGTTTCTGGCTCCCTACTGTAAAGTATGTCCACAGGGAAAGTTCTTCCAGGAATGGTGAAGATGTTGCAGTTAAAGAAGTAGCCAGAGAACTTCTCTGCATCTAATGTAGCAGAAGTAACTATAAGCCGAAGGTCTGGCCTGCGCTTCACGAGTTGTTTTAATAACCCAAAAAGGACATCTGTGTGGATGGTCCTTTCATGAGCTTCATCTAACATAATTACAGAGTACTGTGAGAGGCTTTCATCAACTAAAATCTCCCTAAGCAGCATACCATCTGTCATATACTTGATCACTGTCTCAGGCCCAGTGCAATCCTCAAACCTAATAGCATAACCAACCTCTTCACCCAACCGACAACCAAATTCTTCTGCCACTCTCTTTGCAACCGACATAGCTGCCACTCTTCGAGGTTGTGTGCAACCAATCTTTCCTCTAGTTGTGTATCCTGCCTCAGCTAGATACTGAGTCACTTGTGTTGTCTTCCCTGAACCAGTTTCACCTATCACAACCAAAACCTGATTGTCATGCACGGCTTGAATCAACTCTTTTTTCAATTTGTAAATAGGAAGACTCTGCCTCTGTTCCTTTGCATTGGCGATTCTCCGACTGGCAATCTGGGAGATGTGAACCAAACCTTCCTTACCCCTGAGGTCAGTCAGCTGGACAAAGCAGCCAGTGTCCATAACCCGTGATACTCTTCCCTTGTAGACCTGATAAAGCTCCGGCTCATCAGAATATGTGCGGGGATGACTGGAGTTACTGCTAATCTTTAGATCTTCATCATCGTCAACCTCATCATAAACCCTAGAATTCCTGTGTCTATCTCTTCTACCGTCTCTCCCCCTGTCTCTTTCTCTATCACTGACGCTTCTCCGTCGATCATCCCGGTGCCGGTCGCGATCTAGATCACGCTCCCTATCTCGTTCATGCTGCCGGAGATCGGCGTCAATCTTGCGGTCGGCCTCCCGCTCCATCTCCAACCGCAGTTCTCTCGCGCGATCAGAATCGTCAGGGCGGGAGAGAGCCGGGAAGGCGGAGACTTTCTTGCCGCCGCCGGTGGTGGTGGAGGCGCTGCTGGCCTTGAGCTGCGGGGGGAGGATGGCCTGAATGATGGTGAGGAGGGTGCGAACGAAGTAGTCAGGCATCTCGGCCCCGTTGGCCTTGAGCTTAGCGTCGAACTCGTCGACGGTCTCGGAGTCGCGGCCGAGCTCGGTGATGAACTCCGCCAGCACCTTGTCGCCACAGCCGACATGCGATTCGAGCTCCGTGCAGACCTCGGACACCAAGTAGAGGTACTCGAGCTTCTTCAGGCCCTCCGCCCCTTTCGTCGCCGGCTCGTCCGGCGCCATCGTGAAGATGTGGAAATTTAGGTATCGAAAACAATTGCCCTCCTATATATAATTGTCCGGTTAGATATAATTATTCTCAAAGTTTTCGTGTGTTCTGTTCCTTCGGAAAAGTGCGCCTCTTTCTCGGAAAAGTGCGCCTCTACGTGTCCCTTGACGTAAAAGTGCGCCTCTTTCTCGGAAAAGTGCGCCGACGTGTCCCTTGACGTGGCACCTCTTCGTCTTCAGACCGTAACAATGTAAGAAAATATATATTCTTCTGATCAATTTAACCTCTGTAAAGAAGATAGTAGATACAATGTAAAAAAAATAATTAACTTATTGAAGTTCCATATATTAAGGCTAATGATTAAGTAATTTCTAGACCTACACCTCCTCTCTTATTATATTGGAAAAACTAAGCTTACAGAATTTTATATATATATAACAAGTTTTGTAGAATTTAAAGTCTAAAGGCAGATAAATCTTAATATACAGAAATTACCAAAAAAGGGATTCTATTTAAATGCGATTGGACTTGAGTCGAGTCAAACCCTTCTTCATCGCTACATTATATATTGAAACATGCATACGGCAAGCCCATTTCGTACCGTGAGTCGGTGAAGCGGCGTCGGAGCGCGGCCCATTTCCTTCGCCAAACCCTCCTTTCTCCTCGCCTTCAGCGTCGGCAATCGCCACCGGCGATGTCGGCAAGGCGACGAGTCCTGCTCCTTCTGAAGCCCCTCGATGTCTACCCGCCGAGGCCACCCGCCGCCATGCCCAGTTTGGTCCCCTCGTCTCCGCCACCGCGCGTCCTCGACGAAAAGGTAATCGGCCATCGCACACGGAGTCCTTTCTTCTTTAACGATTTATTCATGGCGACGCGATAACGGTGTTGTTGATTTTGGTATAAATTGAATCGATGGACTGTGGGTGTCGATCTGGGCGACCGCTAGTTTGCTTTCCCTTTTCTCTGCAATTTGGTTCTCTAGCCGTAGGATGCTCACAGAACAAAGATGACGCAAGTACATTTATCAATTGTTTATTGAAGGAAACAGAATGTTTGGCCTCATCTTATCACTGTACAATTTTAGGATACTCCACTTGTGTTCTTCTAATGTCTATTACTTCAATTCCCAAAGCAATCAGTTTTAGAACCAGAATTCTAGGTTAAGTGATCAAACATGCATAGTACTGTCAAAAAATTTGAACCCTATGAACTTGGTAAGGTGCCTTTCGGAAAAGATGTTGAGTTTTATCTTTCCTCTTTGCCTTACCACATTCTCTCTTTATTCCTCGTCCAGTGTGATGGTAGGCCGCCTTATACTTGGACGTCTCCCAACATGATGTCATACTTTTAGTTTCTATTCCCACCAAGATCTACCCCTCATTTTCTTAAGGATTTAGTCCAGATAAATTTGGGATTTTGAAGTTTAGCATAGAAAATTGAGGTTGTTTGTGATTTTTTTCCTATTATGAACAAATTTTGTGCACATTGTAGCAAATTGATTTATAAATAATAGCTTATGCTATTTGAAAAATGATAGCTTATGCTATTTGAAAGAAAAAAAAGGATATTTATCATGATATACAGTTCTGCAACTTCCATAATCCAATTTCTGAAGAAGGTTATATGCTTCAGTTAGATAATTTGTTTATGGTGAGTGCGTATAATCTATGTTTCTTTTTTAGATGTAAGAAAAGTAGTTGATTTCCCTTTCCACGGCAGATCGTTTATTAACCATGAGAATGCCAGTTTACTTCTCTGATTGTTCTATTATTAAGTTTTTTATCTGTGTTCCATTTCACCACTGAAATTTTTATGTTTTAACTCTTCCAGTTTCCTCGTGCAGATTTTGAGTTATCTCAATGATAGGTGCAGGGTGCACAAGAACACAATCAATTTTTGTAAGGAAGTCTTGCAACGGAAGTCTGTAGATTGGGAGCATGTAACTCGTAACAATTTGTCTCATCCAATTCGTCAGGTAGATCTAGTGATCACTGTTGGTGGGGATGGTACTCTTTTGAAGGCTAGTCACTTTTTGGATGACTCAGTTCCAGTTTTAGGAGTGAATTCAGATCCTACACAGATTGACGAGGTCTGTTTATATTGATCTACTTGCAGATATATTTCTGCCTATTTTCTGCTGTTAAGCGTACTTCTTTCCTGTCATCTAGGTCACCCGACTCAGTAATGAGTTTGACGCAACAAGAAGCACTGGATATTTGTGTGCTGCTACTGCGGAAAACTTTGAGCAGGTAAACTGGTCATATGAAATATACGCTTATTCTTTTACCGTCTATTTCAGAATTCTCCTCTTAACATGCTCAAATCGCTGCCAATTCTATTCCTCTTTATGTAAATACGTGCGGAAGGTCCAAGTTCTGTTTTCCTATTGTTCTTTTTTCAGGTCCTGGATGAAATCCTCGAGGGTCATAAGGCTCCTTCTGAACTCTCAAGGATATCAGTAAGCCTAAATAGTCACCGGTTAGGGGCATATGCTCTGAATGACATCTTAGTCGCGCATCCTTGCCCAGCGACGGTCTCTCGGTTCTCATTTCGGTACATTACCTGACTACAAAATGATGTTTAAATTTACAGCAAACAGCTTCCTTAACACTCATAGTTCTCTTCAGAATCAATGGTTCATCTTTAGTCAACTGCCGATCGAGTGGTCTCCGAATCGCAACTGCCGCAGGATCCACAGCAGCAATGCTCTCAGCCGGAGGCTTCCCAATGCCCTTCTCAAGCAGTGATCTCCAGTACATGGTGAGGGAACCAATTCAACCTAGAGATGCAGATAAATCATCGATGCATGGCTTCTTCAAATCCGATCAGTTAATGCACGTCGCATGGTATAATCAAGAAGGTGTCATTTATGTTGATGGCTCACACGTCCAGTTTCCAGTTCATCATGGAGATAAGATTGAGATATCATCAGTGGCTCCCATTTTAAAAGTTTATTTGTCTCAAAGAGAATGATATATATATATTGATGAGATATGATCATCTCTTGACACAATGTGGCCAAAGCATATCGACAAGCGCTTGAGATTTCTATGGTCATTTCACTGAGGCAATTCATCGAACATGTTCCTAGCCAAAAACTATTTACAAACTCTTGCGATTGCTATCATCATATCAATCGACGACGACGACGGCGGCGGAAGTCGAGATGTGGATTGGGAGGTTCTCCTGTCCGTCAACAGCTTGGGGAGAAACCCGATGGATCCGGAGGACGTCGAAGCGTACTTCGTCGACGAGCAAGAGGGCTTCGCCGACGCTTCCGACAACGAGGCGTACGAGGTTCTGGTCGGGCAATTCGCCGACCACGAGAGCAGCATCAAGGGCAGCCCTCCTGCGGCCAAATCGGTCATCGACAGCCTCCCTTCTGTCCTCCTCACGAAGGAGGACGCCGCCAAGGCCGACGCCGTATGCGCGGTGTGCAAAGATGGCATCTCGGTGGAGGAACGCGTCAAGAGGTTGCCTTGTTCTCATCTTTACCACAAAGAGTGCATCCTGCCGTGGTTGGCGATTCGGAATTCGTGCCCCTTGTGCCGGTTTGAGCTGCCGACCGACGATCCCGAATACGAGAAGTGGAAGGCGAGGAGGGCGGCGCCGGCCGTCTCCGAGGAGGAGGAGTCGCAGCTCAGGTATGATTTTGAAGTGTTACCTGAACCTTAAGCTTAGTTAACGTAGATGAAGAGGAGGAACAAAAATATGTATAGCATGGTGGTCTCGATATTTTCTGATGTTGTTGTAAGGAGGGACACAATTTAATTCTTCTTTTTTGGAACCTTTTAGAGGTAAGAAAACCTTTTTTTTATTCACCTAGTCATCCATAAGGTATTATTTGGGAATTCAATTCTTAAGGTGCTATATATTATGTACGCGAATTGTTGTTGTCGTAGATTAACTTTTGCAGAACTAAAAGTTATTTGTTTTGAGTTGATCTGATGCTTGTAATGGGATAGTGAAAACAAATCTGAATTGTTCTTGGAAACCTTTCTCCCCTCCCACGTAAGAAACATGGTAATTGAATTCTTCAGATGTTCTATTCAGATACAGATATGAAATTGTGGTTTTAAAGGTACATGGCAGGGGAGTACGCCACTGAGTTCTGCTCACTAATTATTACCCCTCAGATCATATTCCATTTGAAAACAACCTTGAAATGAGAGTAGTGAATGACCTGTACCGTTTCCTATTGTTCTTGCCGTGAGTTTTACTCCATGCTCACAGATAGATTGCTGCATAGAACTTATACGTGCAAATGTTTCCTAGTTCCACTTGACAATATGATACAGCAATAAAGGCTGGAAACATTTCAACAGCAAAAGAACGAAATGAACCAACGGATGCAATCGCACCCTTATACTTTGTTCTTGGCGTAAGGCGAACAAATTGATTCCTCGCTCACCTTCATGGCCTGTTTGCAACTTTTAAACACCTTGACGATTCATCCCCAGTTTGAGCCTCTACGATGAACCTAGACAGTCTTTTATCAGGTTGAACTTTTCTTCCAATGCACTTCCTGCTAGTTCAAGGAAGGCGTCATCAATTCTTGCTTGAACTTCGGTGGAGGGCGTCAGATCTTGCAATACTTCTTTCAAAGACATGTCTAACCCAAACAGCAAAGTCGAGGCGTTTCTTAATCTTTCTGCTAAAGTTGGTAATGTGGGCACTTCAACTAACCGAACCTGGTCCATGAACATCAACTCATCAGACTAACAGCAACAAATGGAATTTTGCAGGGAATAGTACAATTAAAAAGGCCATGAAAACCCATATATTTAGTATTGTCGACCGATATATTAGTCTAACTAGCAACAACAACAGGGTACTCTACTCTTCGATTAAGATGTTTCATGATTCTTTTGATGGGGGAAAATGTAGGAGAAGCTTTACTCCAACAATAAATCAACTGGTAATAAATGGAAAACGGAAGTTAATTGGGGAAACCTGTATATGATCTGCTATCTTAGCTTTGTGTTTTGCAATGGCAACAGCTCGGTGGAATCCCCCCACAGCGTCAACCAATCCCCGAGAAGCTGCATCTTTGCCGGTCCAAACCCTACCTTGGGCAATCTCCTCCATCTGCTCTACCTGGTTACAAAATGATCATTTTAAAAAGGCAGCAACGCGTATAGAAACAAACTATGACGCTTGTTGCTAGAAGACATGTGAAGATTACAGTCATCGATCGTGACAAAGCTGCTTTCTCGCGGAATTGCGTGTAAACATACTCTGTGGACTTGGCAAAGAGTGCTGCTTCATCTTGTCTGCACTTACAAAAATATCCCAACTAAATTTCAATGCGAGTATTATTTCATAAAAGGAAAAGAAAAATTATTGCCTATCAAGACAACAAAAGGCCAACAAGTTCCTTGGCCTGCAACCCCATTCTAAAGGTTGCTCCGACCATACTTATTTCTTGACTAAGCAGCCAGTAGTACATCTTGGTACACAGATACACTACAGGATGTCACCCATTCTTATGGAATTATGGGAATTCATTGTAATTACCAACTTTCACAAAAAGTAGCTTCTGCTGCTGCAGAATTGACAAAAACTTGTTAGTTTTCTATGCATAACACCTGATTTTACTGAGCATTTTTTCACAGAATTGTCGTGAGAACCATTGCCCCAATTGACCAAAGCACAGGTCAACTTTCAACTCATAACCAAGCACATTGGTTACTGTTGAATTGGGTATCTGCGGTTGACTGGGGGCCTTAAATTATATCATAGGCTTCACCCAGTTGGTTTTGTTATAACTTGAAAGCTCATTATGGTCATCTCAATTTCACCAAGCATTTGATTATTTTAGTGCTCAGTGCATAATTTGATGTAAAAGCCAGAAAACTTATATTTGTGATTCTAGATGATAGAAGGATATGTAGTGATACTACAGATTTAGGAAACATCTTTCTTCTTAAGAAAAATACTTCTCGCAAATTGACGTATCTTAAGTCAAACATAAAGAACCATTATTCTGCGAATTCAAGCTTCGTTAATAATTAATTACCTAGGAAATACCATTTGTATTATTTTCATCAGGTACACGTCGCATAATTTTGAGGTTTAAATTCAGCATGTACTCACCTGAGAGGACGCTGTACAGCAACATTAAGTTCAGCATATTTACCCCTTGATAGAATCTCCTTGTTGAAGCCAATCCTTTCATACAGCTTGTTTAAGCTAACCCTTCCTGCAAGTGCTAGGGATTAGTCCTGACTCAAGATCCTAGATATCTTAAGATGATGAAACCACAACACGGCAGCTTTAAGCAATGACTTTAAGCATTTGGGTCGAAAGAGGTCATGTACAGCATTGCCATAGCACACCCAGAAGATTCATCACACTACTGTAGTATCTTCCAATAATAGACAGAAGAAGGTATGTCAGTCAAATCACCTCTGACAACTCCAATTGAACCAGTTAAAGTGAGCTTCTCAGCTAATATAGTTCCTGCTGCCATAGCAATGTAATATCCTCCACTAGCAGCGACATCGGACATCGATGCGATCACAGGTTTGGAAGCAGTAAGAAGCATGATCTCCCTCCAAATTCTGTAAGAACAGAAATTTTATCTGAGAAAAAAACAAAGAACGAGATCTGACATCAACGAGAAATTAAGACCAAGCTGTGGCTACCCAAATAGAGGCAATCAACAAAAGTATCCTACTACCACAGTGACCACTCTTCCACAACATAAGCGTAAATGGTGCACCGATTAATGCACTGATGTGTGAATCTCTTACTCAGTCATCCAGAGAAATAAATGAATCCACTTTGATTGATAATCTATGACAACGAGAGTTTCCATTAACATAGAAGACAAGGATATTAACATTTTTGTAGGAAGAGAATTTTGGGACTTGAGAAAACCCATGGAATAGTTATTCTTGCCATGAGGAGGTTTCCTCTGAACTCTTATATTTTATTCATTTAATTCAATCATTTTTCAACAGCTTAATGCCTGTACCAAACTGGATGACAATGAGCAGCAGCTTTTCATCTTCCATTATTGATTTGCATGTTCTTATCTTTGTTTTTATTTTCAATGTCTATGGTTCTAACAATCATTTCAATCAGAGAACTATTTGGTTCACAATAGACCTACACCGTAAACATTAGAAATAGGTTAGAGATATAAGCACTTACAGATCAGAAGCGAGGGCATCACCACCAGGACTGTCAATTCTCAATATAACAGCTTTATACTTATCTGAGTCTGTAACAACAAAATTATGTTATCACGTAAGCATGAAATAAAATTTTACAGGGAAGTTAATAATATATCCAGATCTGTCCAACCACAAAGGAAGTAATAAGTTAACTCTTTAAGGCTAACAGCATGCAGTTTTCCCTGACACTACTGAAAAGCAACCAAAAAATGCTGCAGCATGTAAAAATTATGGAACTCAACTCAGTATTGATTGTTTTTCTCTCCCCTTTTAAAAATTTTTGTTTGTTTTATCTTGCTTTATCCTTTTGAAGGATATATTGAACCATTTCAGATTGGTGAAATGAATGCAATGTTGTTTTTCAAACATAAGAAAAACTCAGTATTGATTGAAGCCAAAATTTGACTAACCATTGTTTTTAACTTAGTAAATCTAACAGATGACAGCCTTCACTAATACAATAGACTATTTCAGGCTTATACAAGTTGCAATCGACAACTAAATCTTATATTATCCATAATCAAAACAAGGAAATATTGAAGTTAAACATAAGTATTAAGGGTGATTTATACAGGAAAAATCAGCTTAATAGTTATATGGATATATTTGAAAGCTAAAAAATTCTTTGCAGATGAAGATTTATAAGTAGACAGGTGCAATGGATCCCTCTGAAATATCTTTATTTTTTCAAAAAGATAGCATCACGGTTGTTCAGTGTTACTACAAGACACAAGATTCTAAAACCAACCTCTGACACTGTGAATCTTCTTGATCAGTTGATCAGCAGTGATGCCAGAACCAGGAAAAGTTAATGAGGTTCGAGTACGGTTAATGTTTCCAGAGACTCTAATTACTGCAATTTGCTCTTTGCCACCATCTAAACCAAGGGCTGATTTTCTTACTCTTGAATACTTACTGTTGAAGCAAAGAATGAAACTTTAAGTGAATTTAAGTATAATGATAACAGAGATATTAATAATATTCTTGTCATTCTTCTGCAGAGTAAATGAAGGAAGAAATGAGGAATTTTGGTATCTATTTGGAGAAATTATACGAGTTCCAGGTACAAAACTATGGTAATGAATGAACTTCCAATGGTCCACAACCAGATAAATGATGGCGGTATGTTCAAACTGGAACAACATGTATTTACAGTTAAGAAAATCTGTATTAAAATTGAATTATTAGCAAATGAAAGAAATGGACAGCACGATACATTTGTAATGCTCAAAATGTAGAGTGCAAACTACAATCCTAATTCAAGACATCACGTAACATGACAGTATATTTGACAAAATATGTGCATAATGAATGACTCCATGGTTGAGAAAGTTTAGTCAACAAAGAAAATGGTTTATACATGAAACTAGGTTTATTGCAAGTCTGGCAAGAATAAAACCTTTTTCTATCTCTACTAGGAAAAACTTTTTTCTGTAATGATTTTGAATATCTATATTACCTGTAATTAACCAGGAGAAGCTTTTTCTTATTATTTTGGTGCAATCGCTCTTTTAGCATTGACATCACCTGCCTCAAGATATCAGAAATGGAAGTTGGTTATGAAAAAACACTCATCAAAGAAAGGAAAGGGGGTAAGGAGGAAATTGTTAAAATCTGAAAGTTTATATAAACCTAAGAGCTCGATATGTTGGTGTAACTTACCAGTAGGCAGTTTCCATATTCAGATTGGTGAAATGAATGCAATGCTATCTTTCAAAAAAAAAAAAAATGTAGGCCGTTTCCATAAAGTGCTAGTACTATCACAAATGATGGTTGTATTCAGGTATTCAACAATATAACCAAATTCATGAAGCATTGTCAGACGACCAAACAGTAGTTTCTAAATGTCAAGGGAATTCTCTCTGATTAGTGATTAGTCGTTATCTAAAAAATGTACTGCACACAATCTGGAAATTTTAGCTACTACTTCGATAACAGTCCATGTAGTAATTACTTAATATTTCAGAAAAATGATATCTAAAGAGTAACTATTCTGCATTTATTGGTGTTATTTAACCACGGATTAATCATTCATATACCAGAAAGATGTAATTAAGAAAGAATTTAATAGGGTCTCCAGAAAAAAATGCATATACTTTCGGAATTCACAATGCCAAGAATACCGCAAATATAATAGCTTAGCCAATTTAGAGAGGAACAACTAAATTATATCTTGACATCTGGATAAATTAGATAAATTAAGAAATAATTAATGTTTGCCTAATAAGATCATACAAACAACCCACTATATCTGTATTCTATTCACACCAACAGCAAAACCCTTTGGAAAATTTCACATGCACCTCATCAACATGTATTAGTCAATAGCCCAGTCAGAAGCCTTCACCTCATCATCATACATTACGTTTGTTATCCAACCTTCTTCTTTAAGTTTCTCGACTTGATAAACTCCAGAGTTCAGAAAATGCTCTATTTCTTCCCTTGTCTTTCCTAGTAAGAACAAGGTTTGACAATAAACTAAATCTGGTAGTTGATAGTACAATATGGGCATCCAATCATGTAAAAGGACATGCAGAAATACCTCGACTAGATGCTACTGTCTCAATCCAATTTTCATAAACATTATCAAGCAAAGAACTCAGCATTTCACGAACTTCTTTGGACATGCTTTTATTTGCAAGCTGGTCTCCAAAATTCTTATATTTACCAATTCTCTGAACTTCAGGATGGACTCCTGCTTTCTCCAAAACACCTGCAAAACATTGTTGCAAACAACATTTTATATCTAATTTAGTATAGTTATGATAAAATATTCAATTACTGGAAAGACCGGCCTTTTCAATACCAGATGAGCTCATGCTCCTTAAAGTAACATTAGTGAGACCATCAAACTGGCTTTTTCAAGGATAATTGAAGAAGGTTATCAAATTTTTACATACCATCAAAAAATTAAAAAAATTGTTCATAGTGGAGATGACAACACTGCACAAACATAGTATGTTTGTAATTTAGTAACATCTACAAAGCATGTCAAATGTATCACTTGAACCATTGTAATTTAGTAATTATATTATAGTCCAAAAGATAGTATGCATATCTTTTTGGTCCTACCTAATTCCCCCTGAAAAATGAAATGTTTGTATTCTGAAGTAAAAGATAAATACTTAGTATTGGATTAACAGAAGACTAAAATAGATTTCCCATTATCGGTACAAGCAAATTGTTCAAAACATTAAAAAGAACATGAGAATTCAGCATAGAAACACGAATTAGAAGACTAGAAAACTGTGAATTATAAAAGGAGATTAATTATAACTTTTATGCAATATATCAGAGGACAAACTCACCACCAACAAATGATGATTGAACTGCCAAACCATACAATCCAACACAACCACTTGGAGGGATGTACAACTCTCCGCAAGCACACGCAAGATAATACTCCTTCTCTCGACATATAGGCATATAACCCACGATGAATTTACCTATAAATATTTACATACGCTGTAAGTCCATATTAAGCACAAAAATGATTGAAGTGCGAAGTAGCTGTTACTAAAACCAAGCCATTAATCATAGACAGGCATGTAAGTTGATCAAATTAATGATGAACCGAAGGTTTCTTCTATCGGTTATGGATCCACAAAAGCATGACATATGATAACTGAAGAATTTGATGAGTTGTCCTCAATATTTCAAAATGCAATTTTTTCAGAATCATACTCCGATTACTCTCTAGGGTGATGAGCATACTGATTATTTTTTATTTCTTTTAAACCTTAAAGATTATTATTAGATGATGTAAAATAATTATTAGGATTTATGAGTGAAAAATTTATAAATCTAAGTTTAAATTAAAAAAATCAGAATATTTCAAGAGGTCAATATTTTGACATGGTGGTAAATAAAATTGTAACAATAACAACCATTTTTATTACTGAGCCACTGCTGCATGGTACATTGTAATAATAACAACAGCATACCAAATGATTTCGAGTTGGCATGATTTCACCCGAGCACATCTGGTGCCACAGCCTATGCAGATTGACTGATATTGATTGGTACGTGTACTCAAACTGGTAAATACTGAGTATACTAATTTGGTATGCTCAATATATTAATCCTTGTTCTCAATTATGAAGTGCATGTACACCACAGCAATTTACAAATACTTGCAACAAAAAGTAACATCTAAGACTCATTGCTCAAGTTAAAAAGATATGAAACTGTAGATTTGAGGTAAACCTTGTGGACTTCCAACTTAGATGGGTTGTCATTGACTTGGAATGATTAAAGGTTATAGTAATGTGGTTCTTCCCTAGTCCTCTATAGAGGAGCAAGTAAGACTAGTAATAGATTATCAAAACAAACTAAAGGTACTGCATCACTTAACAGTTTAGCATGTGCTCACCTTAGATCTGTATATAAATCACTCAAATACTTACCAGAACCTACAAGTGATGATACAAGACAATAATTACAAAATAGGCTATATTGCCCGAATGCCTATTCATAGTTGACGGTAAAACCTTTGGTGAGAAGTTAATTATTTCAATAACCTTAGGATTATTAGAAGTATACAAAATTTCAATTCTTTGGGATATTAATAGTTGCTTATAAATTCTTCAATAAATCATCTAACATCCATCTCTGTAATAATAACGTTTGCAACAGTGGTCAGATACTGCATAACAGAAGTAAGAAAACCATCTTTCAAAGACACATCTGCTGGGCATGTGAAATCAAGATTGCCAAAAAAAGAAAAATCCAATCATTTAACTGGGGACATTATATTGAAAACCAAACAAAGATCAATTTAGTGAGGGAATCTCCCTACCTAAATCCTCACGTTCCATATTCAGAAAATTTTTCTTATAATGGAAGAAAAAAGATATTAAATATGCATCATTCAGAAAGCAGCAAAAGAAGTGAAGCAGAGTTTATGTAAAAGTTATAAAACATCAAAAGAACTAAATTGTGTCACCTGATTTCTTAAAGTTCATAATTTGCCTCCGTATTTCATCCAGTTTTCCCCATCCACAGTTAAGTGATTCTATGTGAAGATAGATACCAGATATACGAGGGTCATATGTGGCTTTTCTAAAATTTTCACATATTTTTGGTAGAGATAGCCCTGAATAGAAGCTTCTCCATGACTGATCAGATATCTGCATTAAAGTAAATACACGAGTCCACCATATTAAATCAAACAAATCTGTGGCTGAATGAAAGAACTGAGGCAGTCAAGAATCTGCTTACCGTGTAAGTTCCCTCTACCTATTAATCCGGCAGAATGTCCGATTCTATAAGAACATTACTTCAAATCTATAATGTTCAGACAAGAAATCACTTTTTGTGATCATCACTCTTTGGGCTTTGCCTTGATCTCCATAGCGGGATCAAGAACAAACAAATCTTAATTGTTGATGGTACCAGCTAAGCTCATTGCATCAAAATGCTTATCAGATGAAGAAACCAAAATTGTTGTACTTTTTTCTAAAAAAAAATTAGTCAATTTTGACCCACAACATCCACTAATGAACCTTACCATTCTAACCAAATGAGCAAGCACTTTGTGTACAACTCAACTGTTGTACTTTTAAACACATTCATCATGGTCTATCACTACTCCCATAAATAACTCAGTAACTCACATTGGCGTGGTTCTTTACTACAACATTTGAGCCTAAGCAGAGGCCATACGTATCATCAATTGATTTGAATATGTTTGACGTGGCCTCTCGACATCAATTGACCATTATTTGCCGATGTGAGGTGCTCATTTGAGTACTTCCATTACTTAAAATTCTTGATAGCAGGTTCAGTGCCTAACACTCTACATAAGGTGTATTATTGCTTTCATTCCAATGGTTTCACCTAAACTAAAATTCGTAATAATTTATGTGACAAAATTCGAACCAGTGACTTCTCCCTAAGCTAACATGAGTAGTAGTAAACAGAAACGGCAAGAAGAGGACAGCATCGGAAGTACAGAAAACGAGATGCAAATGGCAATTTCCTCCTCGTTCGGTCGAAACAAGTCGTCATGATCGAAGGAGAAAAATAAACGGCACCTTCCCGCGGAGCAGGATCTTGAGCACGCTTCCCTTTTCGACGCGCTGCCAAGGGGGAGCGAGGAACAACCGGAGCTTCACGCCCAGCCTCTTCCACCAGCCGAACTCCTCCATCTCGAATTCCCCCGTGGGGTAATCCTCCTTGCCTCCCGCTTGCTCGGGCCGCCCGGCGGCATCATCTGCTCCGGCGGATGACGCCAGGGTTCGGACGGGGAGCGAGAAAGAAAGGAAATGATCGGGGAGATGGAGAGGAGGAGATCGGCAGAGAGACGCGGAGAGCTGCGATCGGATGCGGCGTTGGGAGAGGCCGAGGAGGAGGAGGATCGCGGAGGGCATTAGAGGAGGGAGGAGGAGGGGGATGCAATTTCAATTTGTAGAGGAAGAAGGGAGTGAGGTTTTAAATTGGAGGAGAAGTGGAGAAGAAGAACGAAGAGAAATCACGTGGATTGGGAGGGTTGTAGTTGTAGCAGTTATTAGTATATTTAGTTATAAAGGACATAATAATAATTATATATATATAATGTATTCAAGAAAATTATATAGAACGGAGTAATGTAAATTGTAATGTATTAGAGGAAATTATATCGAATGATGTAACTGTCAACGTCGATGAAAACTTTTAAGAAAACCATTATATAAACTCAACTTTTTATTATCTTCCACTCTGCTTTCACTCTTCTCTACTATTAAATTATATTCTTATTTTTACACTATTACTCTCTCTTATGCACTATTATAGATTTTAATCGTGGTAATTCTATCCATTTTAATTTATTAATGGGGTTGTGTCGGTTAAGTGAAGTCTAGATTCATGGAAACTATAATATTTCTTAAATTAAATCAAACAATTAGTTATATGATATTGGAGTGTTTGGAGAGAGCGAAACAAAAGATGTTTTATTGGTAGTGCAATATCAACAAGGGTTTTGGCTATCCAAGCAGTTGTAGCTCTCACTTTCTTCACTAATCATAAGCCACCTTGAAGAGACTTATAATGGATTTGAGGAGTTTTTTTTTAATTTTTTTGGTGCTTTAGTTTTTTGGAACATTTTGATGACACTGTGTATACTAACTATATATTATATACTATATACATATACTTTTATTTTTTAATGCATTTCTTTGGATGATATATTGTACCATTTTAGATTGGTGAAATGAATGAAACGCTATCTTTTAAAAAAAACAAATGATTAATCCTTTAATCAAATATCATGTGTATATTAATCATGCATCTAGTCAATCTAAAATCACACCAATTAAACAGAGACAATAAGGAGAGTCATATGATTCCATGTGCACGGCAAGCACACCTTGATCTCAAAGCTTACAAAAGAACGAAGAAACTAAATTAACTAATCCATATATGTATATTCTCCATTTTTTTTATAAAAAACTTGCTCATATTCTTTAAAGAATGAACAAAATCTAGAAGAATTAAATTAAATAAATATAATTTATCTACTATACTCTCTGATCCTTTTCCACCCTCAGTATATTGATGATTAACTCCTCTCCATCTCCCTTGTGAATCGGAGGACCAAAAAAAAAAAAACAAGAAGGGAAAACAAATTGGAGGATGATTCTGCCTCATCTTCTTTTCCTCTTTCTCCTCTTTGTTCCTCTTCACCGACCTCATGATCATAATCTTCTAAGCCAGCCAAGTGCTGCGGCCATCGTCTTTACTGTTCGTCATCCTCATCCTCATCGTTGTTGCTGCGATCGCCATCGTCCTCCTTTTGACGTTGCAGTGACTTGGAAACTACTAATCTCGAGGAAGCATCAGAAGCCAAGGAGTCATCGTCGTCGTCATCGCCGCCGCCGCCGCCGCCGCCGTCGTCTTCATCTTCTTCTCCTTCTTCTTCTCGGCCATGGATTGGTGTTCCCAGGTACATCGTCCAACCGGATTGACTGCTACCGCACTGCTCTTCTTCATCATCTTCTTCTCGCTGATCTCCAGTTATACCTGAAGACTCCATTTCCTGATTATAACTAAGAACAGCAGAAAGAAAGAGTTAAAATATGTTCTTACAAGCTGCAGGTGTGCCAAAGGATTACTGAGGAATATTTGAAGACCTTCTTCTTCTTCTTATTATTGTCGTTGAAGTCTTCTAATTTCCTGGCCGCTTCTTCTTCATCATGCAGCCAAGGTTAT
The DNA here is from genome assembly GCA_030544415.1 of Thalia dealbata. Classification (NCBI taxonomy): domain Eukaryota; kingdom Viridiplantae; phylum Streptophyta; class Magnoliopsida; order Zingiberales; family Marantaceae; genus Thalia; species Thalia dealbata. The sequence continues at coordinate 3,661,345 of CM060454.1, forward strand.
TGCCATCAAAAAGAAAACTAAAAGAGCGAGCCACCCCATCATATAATGAAAGAAGAAGGGAGGGAGGTGTGATTTTTGTTATCTTTGACAACCCATCATCAACAAGAGGCCACGTTACAACAACGCATCAGGGCAATCTATATGGCTAGGGTGTCCACGTGGTTCCATCCAAATCAAAACTAATCCCCAATTAAATTGAGCCCAACCAAAATCATATTAATGATTTTCTTGAATTTTTTTACCTAATATGTATATATTGATTGAATATTTATCATTGTAAGTAGCTATAACAAATGAATCTGATTTTTTTTTTTTGCAAGTGATTACTTCTACAAATAGTACCGCAGGAATAAGTTCCAAGAGTTAACCCTGATGAGAATGCATTTGTTAACCATGTTGGGAGCGCTGGTTTGAGAGCTGATTGAAGTGAAAAAAGAGAGACGAGAGAGACAGCCAATCTTACCAACCAACTGTACCTCACAATAATCCAGTGGGGCTTTTTGGTTGAGCATTGTGAACCAGCTTTTTTAGGGCACACTGTAGGGATATGCCCATGTGGATTCCAGGGGCTGCCCTCAACTTTAGAGGTAGATTAAGCTGTCATGGGAACCATAATTAGATAATTAATACTTGTGCTGGCCTCATTTGCTGTTCTTAGTGCACTTTTTTTTATTTTATCAAATCTTCTCATTCTAATCAGCTAAAAAAATAAGATAGTATATAAAAATAATATTCGAGAGCCCTTTATGAGTTAGACATAAGTAGGCCAGGTGAGCATGCATTTTGAGGAAGAAAATGATTATATATGGTGCAAGTGAGACACAAACCCTATCAGAATTGTACCATAAAATTGAATGTTTAACAGTTTGGTAGGCAATTCAAAAGCAATAAAAAATGACTTCCTGAATTCTCTCACGGAAACTAAGTGAGAAAACTAGAAAGCTAATGAACTAAGGTAAGAACATGAATCAAGTTTGCTACTATGCTCCTTCAGTATGGCAAACTTCACAAAACTTTGTTCATCACAAGGATGCTTCGAGCCAGTGGATGTTTCACCACAATCGGATTCTGAGAAATAAATCTACGCTCTGGCAAAAAGGGAAGAGTTTTACTTGAGGAAAGTACAGGCTAAGAATAAGAAAATATAGGAAATCAAAGAGGTAAGGAGTTCAAGCGTCCAAGTCCGGTGAAGAACAATCGAAGGAACCATAGGAACCACAATGGAACCAACTACCCATCCGATCACAAGTGCTGCGAGTCTGGCGACAGAAAAGAAGTCAATAAGCAGCGAGAACTTCAAAATATTTAGTCTCTAGTTACAATTACTTACCCAGTGATTGAGGCCCTCCAAAGATTTTTCATCTTGTCGTTTAAGAAATATATACATGATAACAGTGAGAGCGCAACCTGTAACACAACATACAACCCATTAAAGTTTATTAGTCTACTAAAAGTAATAAGGTTTTTGTGGAAAGATATTTTAGATATCATCACATCAGAGCAACAAGAAGTTGTTAGCAGAAAGTACATTCATTTTTCTCATCTGTGAAGAGAATTATGCTGCAGTAAATTTAGAAAGGATGGGAACAGAAGAAAAATTAAGCAGGATTGTTCAACAAATTCAGGTCGCCACCCATCAATCTTTCCAGAGTTGAAAATTTACCAAAGGAAAATCATATCTTGATGTTGCCATTATAAATGAGCATTTTTTGAAGCAATGTTCACCATTCAATGCTACAAATGTACTTCATCCTTGCTTTGCGGTTCAAAGATCAAGAGGAAATCTTAAGTTAAACAATGTAGGACAAGACCACCAAATACAGTTGTGTTAGTAGGTTAGCCATACTTCCTAGCCTGACTAGTCTACACCTATCCAAATTCAGCACCGTCATGATGGTAATATCTTTAGTATTCCCATAAAATTTGAGATTTTCACTTAAGAAAAAAATAAAAATTATAGAAACATCGAAATCTTACTTGAAAGGCAGGTCCAGTCTCAGAAGCGTTTATTACACTCCATGCCCCCATGAAACCAAAAAGGAACAATCTTTTAAAGATCACATCAGTTGGAGGTAGCTCAACATAATCAAGCAATCTTTTTATCCATGGTGGTGATTCCTCTACTTGCTTTCTCAACCTGCTTTTCAGATTGATTTTTGACTTTTTACGCTTCCAGAAACTTGCCATGATTATCTTCTCATAAGCAGCTTCAATGGACTCAACACTGCTCTCATGCCCAGAATATTGCTTCACGAGAAAATTCCGAGCCTCCAAGATTTCTTCTTCAGATGCATCACTAGTCACACCGAGACGTTTATAAGGATCCCGAACATTCATTCGGGGAAATTTAGGGATATTTTCTGCACAAAAAATGCCATCAGGAGATGTATAAGGAAATTGCAATTAAAGACCATTATATCAGTTCAGTGTATGTTATTATCGACAAGAAGACATCTAGTGAAATATCAAGTAAAACACTGCCATTTTTTCTTTGCAGAAAGATAAGCTAGATATTTGTATGTCATTATATCAGTTCAGCCCATGTTATAATTGATTATAAGGCATCTCGTGAAATATCAGGAAAAACAGTCATTTTTCTTTACAGAAAGATAAGCTAGATATTTGTTGGTTAAAGCGGTGAGACTCAACAGGAGGGTTGTGGGTAAAGACTGTAAAAATTAAAAAAAATATGACTAGAGAAAAAGACTTACAAAGCTCTAACTCAATATAACAAAATCTGTTTCCCCCCAAAAGTCATTGAAGATTCAATTAAATAAGAAGGCAAATCATATAGCTTGTGGTCAGTTGGAAAGAATTGATAAACATATCTTGAAGGCTTGAGTATTTATGTCAAAGGAATAGTATACATAGATATAAAATGATTAAACATCACAAGCAAGAAAATCAGCTTCAAAGCAGAGTCTCGAGGAGCTTACCCATGATTGACAGACATACCTATTCACTGATTTTAGCTGCATAAACGTCCTAGATGAAGATTTAGAAGTAACATGATTTTACCCCTAAATTGAACCTAACCTTATTATACAAATAAAATCCCATCCACATAGTGTTTGGGTGTTAAAAAATAGGTATAGCAAAATATTGATATTCTGTAAGAAAATAAATACGGAGAGTTGACAATGAAATTTAGTTGAAGTGACAGTGGAAACAATAAGGAATTCACTTTGAGAAAATTCCATATCAAAGTTGGACACAGGTACTTATCAAAATTTCCTCAGCACAAGTCGAGTACTTTGTTAATCATGCAGCATTCCTAAAGGATATACAAGTGAAATATTCTGCATCAATGATTCACATATTTTGGAGGTAAATCAAAACCTCAAACTTTTGATATCCGATTATTGACAGACCAAACAGTGCAAGAGGACAGGTTAATTTTCTTATGTTATCCGAACCTATCAATATAATCTTAATGCATATTTAAGCTCCTCCAATATGACACACTCTCTATATTGTCCATGTTGTGGGTTGAACTCACGTTACGTACGCATGATTAATGCGCTCATAATAAATTCCGTCATCAGTTATTAAGATGAAATTTATCTGCAAATAGCCAGAGATAGCGATCCATTTTCGCAAAAAAAAGAGAGATATTGCAGCTACAATAAACAATAGCGATAATTTTTAGATTAGAACCAAAATGAGATTAAAAAAATCCGCGTCCTCTTACTGAAATCGTATCCGCCGCCTTCGCCGAGCGCGATATCCATCGAACATCTAGTGATCCCAGGAGCATCCACGCGAGCCCTCATCCTCCTCGACGCCGTGGTACTCCTGCAGAATCCATCACATCAATCGGAATCTCCACCTACAGTAGCGATTTTCGATTCAAAGAAGAGCGGTACGAGCAGTACTGTCGTAGGCCCCATGGTCGGAGGAGGAGACCGGGACCCCTCGGGACGAGAGCGACGCGAGGGGAGCAACAGATCGGCGGGGCGGTGGAGAACACTAGCGCCTTCATCGGGCTCCCTCTCCGCCGCCGTCGACGCTTCGCGGAAGCCGAAGCGATCGGGGTAGGGTGGAGAGAGAGGGGAGGGGGGAGGAGGAGAAAGGCGACCAGGAAATGGGTTTGTGATAAGAGAGGTTCGAAGGTGGGCGACGGTCTCGAAACGGGCTGCTCTCTCCGCACGCTTATTAAAGCAATCTGATCCAGGCCCAAACATGAGCAAACCCGTTTCGAATTGGCCGGATTGGATCCGGTTCAAAGAAAATAAATAAATCCAAACCAACCCATTTGATCGTGTTTTATTTAAGTTTGACTTAAATATTTTTACTAAAAAATATATTACATATTTTTTTTAAATAAACTTAGTGAGTATTAAATTCATCTCTCCTGTGTAAAATCCAATTGCCCTAACTAGACTCCCTTGTAAAATTCAATTGTCCTAGCTAGAGGAGCATTCTAACTAGACTCTCTTGTAAAATTCAATTATCCTAGTTAGAGGAGCATCCTACGTAGACTCCCTTGTAAAATTCGGAGCATCCTAACTAGACTCCCTTGTAAAATTCAATTGTCCTAGCTAGAGGAGCATCCTAAGTAGACTCCCTTGTAAAATTCAATTGTCCTAGCTGGAGGAGCATCCAATTGCCCTAACTAGACTCATTGTCCTAGCTAAGGAGCATCCGTATAAATATATTAGTCTAAATTATATAGTCAGCTACTAATTTTTTTTTACCAAAAAAGAAAGAAGAGAGGAACTGCACAGCTGCTAGACTTGTCTCAATGTTCATTCCATATAACTAAGAACCAGAAAGTAAACTGGGACTTGGTAGATAAAAATATTGAGTATTCTTTACTGGGAATACCATTCAAACATGATGTATAGTCGAATCTAGGCAACTCAACCTACCGTGAGGGATTCACCTGTAAACTACAGATATTACAATTACTATCAACCACAGTGCTAGGAGAAAAAAATGAACACTTGGGGATTTCCTTTAATATATATATATACACACACAGATTGAAAGTGAGAAATATATTTGATCTCATGAATAGTTGGCTACAAGAAAGGGGTAGCAAAACAATCTATTCAAATCGAGGTTTGTAAGCAAACAGCTAGTCGTGCAGTCTCTGCCATTTGCTCTCTCTCTCTCTCTTGATCAAAAAAACTAGAGTTTGACCTTGGTTCAATTACTTCATTCACCAATCCCTGCCTTTCCTCTTGGCTTGAGGATTTGGAACGAGCACAGCAAGCTTTCGTCCACACACATCAGTGCCCCGGCATTGTTGAACTCCCCACAGTAGTTTGGAGCTGAGAATATTGTCACCAGTTGCCTCTCAGCAAAGAACTCATAGCCATCTTCCACAACCTGCGCTATCAGCTCATCATCGTTCATGCCATCTATCTTCTTGAAACACAAAAAAGTAAGCACTCTCCATAACCTCAGACAAAAGATGGAGAAAATGAAACACTGCATTAATCTTCGCATGTCACTGGTCAAGTGCATGGAAAATTTTGTGGCACTTATTTTTCTTATTTATTACTAATATGCTCGGTTTTGAAGACACCATTTTAGTTATCGGACTGGAATGCTTTTCAAGAAGTCGCATTTAGAGTCTTTGGTCAATTTTCACTACTTGAATAAGTAAAGAATGAGTTTAGAGATGGGATTATAAAAAAAACTCACTAAAGAGAGGAAACAGTTTCCAAGGGTAAGATCCCTGCATAGCCGCATCTATAGAGGGTTCCTCATCATTGCTCATCCCAAGTAGGTTAGACTACACAATTCATTAGACCTTCTTGGGATCTACGTACAGTATACAGCTCCAAACCAGATGAGGGAGAATGAATAGCTCAGCTACACCACATGCTCGGATGAGCCCTTCAATAAAGGGTCCCTCCCTGCACCCTTAAGAAATTATAATTCCTAGTTTTCTGTGATTACTACATATATAATCTTCAGATTGAATCTCCTATAGACAAGGTTCTGAAAACAAGTTCATCAATGTCTATCCAGTTACTATTCTAGCAATATTTTCTTTTGGAAATCTAAACTAATTATTTCTAGGAGAATCACCTTTCGATGTTTTCAATGCAGAAACCAGGTAAGCTCTCTTGGTTCAAATATACTTACTTGATGCGCTCGGCAGATTAGATCAAGGTCATGCTTCATCAAGAACTCTGCCACCTTATCTGCTCCAAAAGTGTAGGAAACGCCTCTATCATTCTCGCCCCATCCCGCGATCTCCCGGTCAGGATCAGACCACAAGAGGTCGCAGAGCAATCCTTGGTCGGGCACATCGAGCGGCCTCTCGATCTCCTTGATCTGATCCATGCTCAGCAGCTCCGGCGAGAGGCCACCGTGCATGCAGAAGATCTTGTCGTCGATGAGGGCGGCCACCGGGAGGCAGTTGAAGCAGTCGGTGAAGATCTTCCACAGTCGCACGCTGAAGCGGCGCTTGCACTCGTCGTAGAAGCCGTAGATGCGGTTGATCGAAGCGCATTCGTGGTTGCCGCGGAGGAGGAAGAAGTTGTCCGGATACTTGATCTTGTAGGCGAGCAAGAGGCAGATGGTCTCGATGCTTTGCTTCCCTCGATCGACGTAGTCGCCAAGGAAGAGGTAGTTTGAGCTCGGCGGGAGGCCACCGTACTCGAACAATCGGAGAAGGTCGGCAAATTGGCCATGGACATCGCCTAAACAAAAGAACAAACAAACAGAATGAGTGCCGCTATTTTAATTCTAAACTAAGACAAATAGCATGATCAGATAAAGAGCTTAGAAAGCTGAATTCAATAATTTATTCACCTGATGATGAGAAATGTGGATCACCAAATTTAATATCGTTATTTCGATGCAAATATTTCGACATTGGTCTTTGCAGCTGACTCAACTTACAAAAGAAGGTGAAAAAGAATCCATTTTTGTTTCAGCATTTGGCAGCGTGATTCAAAAGCTGAGTCGACTTTGAAAATTAATGATTTCAAAGCACAAATTATCTTACATGGTCGTCTGTTTCTGCAATCTGATCCCTGATCATAAAACCAAAAAAAGGGAACAAAGCAATCTGTTTCCTTTCCGGATTAATCCGTCGGAAGTCTGAAATCTCATTCCAGAACTCCCTAACTCAACATGCAAGAGTTTTTCCTTTAACCCATATTTTGAAGAAATCATCATGCTGGTCTCCGAGGCATTTACCTAACCAACACGGCGACGACTCACCAACAACAAATCGAACAAACAAAGAGTAGCAACCGTAAGCGAACCAAATATTAAATCCCGAGCGAACAAGCATCAATCGAGCGCCAAAAAGAATCCGATCCAGGGAAATGCACATGAATCATACCGCAGATGTTGAGCGGGGCTTCGAGTTCGAGGAGGACGGGCTGGGAGAGGAAGATGTCCTTGGCGACGACGCAGAGGTTGCGGATCTCCGCCTCCACCAGCTGTACCTTCTTCCCCTTGTTGCCGTTGCCCTTCCTGCTCTCCACCAGCCTATGTATCAGCTCGTCGACGCACCCATCGCCGCCGCCCTCCATACGATCTGTACAACTACCGGAATCCGCCAAGCAATCTCCTCCTCCGTCTGGATCAATCTGGGCCTCGGCGCGCAGGAGGAGGAGAAGGGAGATCGTGGAAGGCCTCTCCTTTTGGATCGAGGAGGGTCGCAGGGAGAGCTTGCGAGGAAACCAAAGAGGGAAGGGGAAGGAGGGGCAAAGAGAGAGCGGAGGTTGAGGGGAGGATGTCTCCGCCTTGTGCGCAGGGGCCACGTAGGACGTGGCGGGAGGAGGGCTGCCGAGGCGGGACCCGCCAGGCTGCGCCAATGGGGGAGCGGATAAGGTCAACGGAGCCGGCGGCGGGGAAGCCACAGCGGGGTTGGACCGAAGCAAATAAGAATAAATTTTAAAAAATAATATTTAATTTCTATACCAAACAATGTTAAATACTCACTCAGTTTAATGTTCAATACTCACCATTAAATTTGATTAAAATTATAATATATTTAAAATATAATTTACTTTATAAAAAAGCTTTGAACATAAAAATTATTTCTTTAAAAAATTATTTTCACTCCACCGTTAAGCTCCATAGTTAGACTTTATCTATAGACTTCGTACTAAATCTAAATCAGCATATCTTACCCATCTAAACTTTATTATTCTCTATTAAATCAGTACATTAAACTATGGGTTAAGCTGTAGAGTTGAGAAGTATATAATTTATAAGCCTTTTTAAGATATAATTTCTACTAAGGGTATCCCTACAGTACCTTTTAAAAACATTGGTTGACTCGGACCATTATATCTGCATGCCACAGCAAGACAGAATCAGGAAATAATTCGCAGTTAATGATATATAAATATAATACACAAAAGCAGGAACGTAAAACTAAGGATATACACAGTTAATGAGATGGTAAAAGTATTAAAGTACAACATGGAAGATCTTGGGCAATTAAGATTAGATTTGTTCATGCATGTCCTGTCTTTAGACTACATAATTAAAATGAAGCAAGTAGAAGGGGCGTGAGGTTATTATATGTGCAAATTGACTCCATGATCTGATTCCCAGTCCACCTTCCGATCTAACATGATCCTGTCAACTGATGAGATGGATTGTTTAATCATGAAAGAAATGCTAGTTGAAAAATATGTAAATGCATCTCACCATCATGATCTCAAACAAGAAAATGTTAGGTAGAGAAATGTCCAATTTATGCCAAGTTTCCAATAATATAAGGAAGTTTTATCTGTTGAGGATAAAAAAAACAACTCATTCCAAGAAAAATAAAGGATAATTGCCAACAACTCAGATATAGCATCGATTTATGTAGCAGGATATGTCTCAACAGCTCACAATATTAATTTTCATTGCTATCTGATAAAACCAAGTAATTTTCTTGAGCGACACTGAAGATAGAGAGAGGAGATCTATCATTTTGCCACTAGGAACATGGAACATATGAAAAGAGTAATTGCTTCTTGTCATCATGATCTCAAGTATGAAAATATTAAATAGAAATATCACATTTATGACAAGTTTCCAGTGTTTTGAGAAATGCAATGCAGAGGGGAAGTTTAGTACAGTTCACCAGAAAAAGAAAGGACTTTATATTGGCAATTTGGCAACAACTCGTCATGATCTCAAATAAGAAGTATTCAGTAGAAATGTGAACTTTCATGCCAAGTTTGCAGTAATTTGAGAAGGTTAAACTTAGCTAAGCAGCATCTATCTGCTAAAATAAAGCGAAGACTAGGAGATCACATGACAGGATATGTTTTCCACAAGTCAACGCATAAATTTTGCTGAACTAACTGGTCACTGCACTATTTAAACATTTTTCAGCCTGTAAAGCTGCTGGTTTATTGTAGTAATTACAAGAACTGCTGCATAAATTTAAAAAATCATTATTATTGTCCCTCAATATGCTGTACAAAGTATGACGAATTGATATATAGGAACATAAATGAGTTTTCAACTAACTGGATTACAATTCTCCATAATCTATATTATATCCTCATTAGACAAAAGAACCAGGACACTATTGATTTATATCTATTTCCCGCATCAACAATGTGATAAATTTTTATATTTTCAAGTTTAAAAAAAAACAATGTGATAAATTGTCCCCACCTTGTGGAAGAGTATTATAGTATCCATCTTCCTATGATAGCCAGAGTTGAAGGTTATGAGATAGTGTCATACAACAACACTGCATCTCTTCACCCCCCATGAACATACGTTCCCTTTTGACTTCAGAATATAACCATGAAAACTGATATGAGCCAATAGGTTCTTATATACTTGTCCTTTACTACCTCTCTATCTACACTATATGCCTGTACTCGACGACCTAAAGGATATTTTGATGCAACATTGTTTACCCTTACCAAAACCTTCGTATCTTTTTTTCTATCAGGGAGTCACTGTCGTGCATGCAATCTTTGGGAAGCGTTTCCCCAGAACTATTCAGACAGATTTAAGATGGTCCAAACATCTCGGACAGACCTTAGCTGCCAAAAGCAGACGCAAGACCAGCAATTAATTTGATGCTCCTTCTGTAGTGAATACAAGCAGCCAGTCCCTATGTTACCACTGTCCTTCTGCTTCTGTACAAGATGTATATTGCAGTGTAATCAACCGGGTATTCCAAGTTTCATTCTTTGTGCAACTTGTCAGCCAACAAACTCTCCATAGATGGTCTGTTATCATGTTCATCCATTCTCTTTGTGCATCTACGCAGTTAGTAGCAATATCCCCATTGTTATCCATTCAGTTCTTCAACTCCCTTCCCATATATCATTTTGTGACGCTGCATTGGAAAGAAGAGAATGGCCAATAGGACGCATACACCAATACCAACAACACCATCAAATGGATGGAGAGGATGCGTGCTCATTAACCAGGGAGGAGTGCCAAGTTTGTAATTAATGAAGCCACCAGTTTGCAAAGTAAAATTAGTGCACATTATCCCTGCACGTATCCCTATTGGGACATAGATCTTGTTCTGAGATCTTTGCTTAATTCCAAAGAGCGCCAAAGATAATAGCAAGAAACCTGGTACTGAATGAAGCGACCTGTAATTTATAAACACGTCCTAACATTTAGGCACTATAATACAGAACCCACAAAAAGAAACTTGGAGAACTATTTAAAGAGAACTGAAAGCATGCCTAGTTTTTTTAGAAGGGAATTCAGAACCTGGAACCTCTACAGAAACACGAACATTATTTGCTTGATAAGAATTTGTCAAAAGAAATAATGTTAGCCAGTCTGGAAGGATAGACACCGAAAAGCCTTTTCTTCTATTTGTCTTTCATAGCGTATTATGCTTGAAGAGGAAATAAATAAGCCGAATATTCTTTTGGGATAAGAGTGAAAATGATATCCGATTGCAGCTTATAGGCCATGCTCGTTACGAGAAAATTGGAGATTGGTTTCAAAATCTAACCTTATTTTTAGTTATAACTTGCACTTAAATGAGGTTCGATTTAGAAACCAACTTCCAATTCCCCATACCAAACATGGCCATAGAGTGAAACTATTCTGCCACATGCTTTCTAGGTGGATGAAGTCAAATAAACATGTGTGTCTTAGAAAACAACTTGCGGAAATTGTCCTATGTCCAAGAGCTCAAGGTGGATGAAGTCAAATAAACATGTGTGTCTTAGAAAACAACTTGCGGAAATTGTCCTATGTCCAAGAGCTCAAGTAGTTAAGCACGTACATACCCATGAATTAGTGAAAACGCCAACCCAGTTATCATGACGGCAGGATAGTACCCTAGATCAACTTCAATTTCTTCAAGTAGCCATGACCTGAATAACAATTCCTCAGCCAGAGCAACACCAGTTGCTATTACAATGCCGCGAAGACCTTGCAGTAACACATTAGCAGATGATTTCAGAAACAATATGGGACTTGCTGAGAATGAAGGGGGCCTAGCCGGCCAAGAGAGGCTTGCATATCCAAGCAATCCATTTAATGAATGTACAGACATCACGATAGCCATTCCTCCAACCAAACCTTTCATGAAACCACGGACCTGCAAAGAAGCAGCTGATTAAGTAATGGATGACATCCTTGGGACTATAGTAACATGACACCAAAAAAAGAAATCATTCGAGATGTAAAAGAAGAAAAGAGCGGCGGTCTATTAACAATGACAGTAAAGCACAAAACCCTTAGGCCAGCCTGACAAACACAAAAGAAGAACACCTAAGGAGAAAGAACAAGACAGTTATAGCACACCTAAGGAGAAAGAACAAGGAACAATGTGCACTGAAATAGGACAGGAATCTGAGGATGTCTGCCCAAAACCTCAAATGGGTATGCTACACTCAACCCATCAGGCTTACGCTTCAAAGGATGCAATGGTTGCTTCCCTTAACCCCCGCGCAGAGAGTGCACGCCCATTGGGCCTTTGCCTCTCGGTCCTCGGGAGGAAGGGGAATGCAATTCATGCTGATGAAGGAGGCCTTCACCAGGGCATGATCCGATCAGACACCATCCTTGTATCAACAGTGTTCAAAAGACTAAAACAAGATCTCTCAAAACATAGCGAGCAAGTCATAAGGGGTGCCCAAATGTGGAAGCAAAACAAGCATAATATTTTTATTCAGGGTCATCAGTTAGCTGACAAAAGGATTAGCATCCAACTGGATAGATATAGCAACATTGTACTCTTGCAGCATGAAGGGGTCTGTTTAAAAGAAATCAGTACAGTTCAGTTGCCAATTTAGTGGTATATTAAATGCCAAAATGAGTCTTTTATGGTGCAGACAGCAATCTTGAATGCTCGTATCCTCTTTTTGAGCCTGAATATGCACTACACAAAGGTTTCGGAGCAAGCTGAAGCTCAAGTATCTATAAGAAAGATCCAAAATAGGATGGACAACAACGTAAACAGGTGGAAAGGGTTCAAATACAAGAGGAAGGTGCGATGGAAGGGGCAATTTCAAAGTATACTAGATAGTACCCAACAGACACTGATCATAAACAACAAAGGGGTGAGAAAAAGTGAAAGGCTTGCCCACAAGAAATACCAAAGACAAATAAACGAAGGCCTCACAAGTGTTGGTCAAATAGCTGTCCAAACAGAACCACAAATACATGCAAGGATAGGGGGAGGATTGAAGCTGAAAGAAATAAAGTCAAATGCAGAATTAGAGGCCAAGATCAGAATGTTGGGTTTTCAGCCGGTGGAGGGGCTGGAAAATTGAGGCAGTACACTATAATTTTGAATGGATAAAGCAAGTTTCAAGATATTATTTTGGAATGTTCGGGGGCTTAACAGATCAGGAAAGCGAAGAATGGTACAAAATGTGCTGAATGAGGAAAGGATTCAAATATTTGCTTTACAAGAGACTAAGCTGGAAATATGTACAGATTTGCTGGTTAAGAGTATAACTGGTTCAAGTGGTTTCTTTTATGTGACCAAGGACTCCATCGGCATGAGTGGAGGCCTATTAATGGGATGGCACAATGACTACTGGGATTTACTAAACTCTCATAGTGGGGAAACTCACCTTTCAGTAGAATTGAAGTGCAGACAAAGCCAGACATGTATTGTAGTAGCAAATTTCTATGGCCCTCCACGTCATGAAGGAAGGAATTTTTTGTGGCAAGAGATGATGGAGTTAGCAGGTCAAAATAAGATCACTATCATGGGCGGTGACTTTAACTTGACAAGAAATTCAGAAGAAAGATTAAATTGTGCAGGAAACCCAAGAGACTCCTCCAAATTTTCTAGAATTATTGCAGACTCAGGTCTGATGGAGATTCAAAGCATAGGAAGGTCTTTTACTTGGACCAACCATCAACAACCTCCCGCATTTGCAAAGTTGGATAGAGTACTATTGAATGCAGCAGCACAATGTCATCTACAGCTTGCTACATGCTCAGCAGGTAACATGCGGTTGTCCGACCATTCTCCATTAACTTTCATCTCCAATCCATACAAAAAAAGACCATTAAAGTTCAGATTTGAGTGCTACTGGTTGAGGCAGCAGTCTTTTCAGGAAACATTTCAAAAATGCTGGACAGGAAATGAAAGTGGATCTCAAACTGAGGACCCTTTGAGAAATTGGGTCGCCAAGTCTAGGAAATTGCGAAAGACCCTCAAAGATTGGAGTGCTGGCCTAAAGGTGATGAAGCGAAAGTTTAGAATTGATTTGGAGGCAAGACTAAACACTCTATCTAATAAAGCAGAGAAAGAACCTATGCAACAGCAAGAACTTGATGAGTTTAAAATCCTAAGACAACAATTAGATGAATGCTATGATGCTAAAGAAAAATTCTGGAAACAAAGATCAAAAATTCGATGGTGCAAAAATGGTGATAGAAACACGAAGTTTTTTAATGCTTATGCTAGTGTCAAACATAGAAGAAACTACATAGGCATGCTCAATTTGAATGAGACTGAAACTTATGACCAAATAGAAATTACCCAAGCTTTCTACAACTACTACAAGCAGTTATTGGGGGTTCGGCATTACCCTAAACTCCTGGTCAGATGGGATGATTTCTATCAGCCGTAGGGCATAGAGTTCGACAGCTTGAAGGCTGATTTTGCTGAACAGGAAGTAAAAGATGCAATCCATAGCATGGGAAAAATGAAGGCTCCAGGGCCGGATGGCTTTATTCCTGAATTCTATAATACAGTTTGGAATGAAATAAAGGATGAAGTCATGAACATATTCAAATGTTTCAAGGAAGGGAAGATTGACATGAGAAGAATCTCGTTGAGCCACATTATTCTCCTTCCAAAGAAGCAAGGAGCAAATTCTACTGGAGATTACAGGCCCATAAGTCTTGAGCACAGCATGAGGAAAATCATTTCCAAAGTATTAGCAGATCGACTCAAAGGATTAATGCCGAAGCTCATTTCAGAATCACAAAGTGCATTCATCCAAGGCAGATCGACAGCAGATGCATTCATGGCTGTAAAAGAAAGTATACATGCCTGCAAGAGAGCTAAAGAAAACAGCCTATTCATCAAACTAGATATTGAGAAGGCGTTTGATACTATATCTTGGGAGTTCATCGAGAGCATGCTGAAGGCTAATTGTTTTCCAAAAGTTTGGATCAGCTGGATAATGGAGGTGATCTCAAAAGCAGACTCGGCAGTCATCATAAATGGTGGTGCAAGCAAACCATTCATACATCGCCGTGGGCTAAGGCAAGGAAATCCACTATCACCATACTTATTTGTCTTAGTCATAGAATGCTTCTCAAGGATGATTGATCGGGCTGATCAAATGGGACTAATCAGGGGAGTGCTCAACCGAATTCATGGCCAACGCGTGACATATGTGGGATTTGCAGATGATATAGTCCTCTTTGTGAAAGGAAAGGAGCAATACATTAACAACTTAAGGCTGCTTATTGATTGTTTCTATGCAGCATCCGGACTTAAAATTAATTTGGACAAATCCTTAGTAATCGATTTAAAGGGCAGAGCAGAATTTGCAAAGAGAGCTGCTGAAATTTTGGGATGCAAAGCTGGAAACTTCCCAATAAAGTATTTTAGGCCTGCCCTTAAGAGATAGTAAACTGAAGAAAGATGATTGGAGGACCATTATATCAAAAATGGACAATCATCTCACCGGATGGAAGGGCAGATTATTATCTAAGGGAGGTAGACTTATCTTGATAAACTCTGTACTTTCATCTATCCCTTCATATTTCTCAGCGGTATTCAAAATTCCGCAATGGCTGGTTAAAGAGATGGATAAGCGAAGAAGGGATTTTCTATGGGGCAAGAAAGAGGACCAAAAGGGTACACTTAATCCAGTGAATTGGAAAGTTATCACAATGAAAAGGGAGAATGGTGGTTTAGAAGTCCTTGACATCAGTGCGCACAATGATGCTAGATTAGGATCTTAGCTATGGAAATTGATAACAGGAAATTGCTCAACTTGGGCAAGGGTTGTAAAATGGAATTATTTCTGTAGAAAAGAATGGTACATGGACAAAAATAAAACAGGATGGTCAAGCACATGGAAAGCGATAGCAAATTTGAAAGGGGTATTCTTATGCAGCCTTGAGTATGAAATTGGCAATGGAGCAGATATAAATTTCTGGTTTGAACCTTGGCACATGTTCAGAAGAATGGCAGACTTGCACAAGGAAGCATTCCTTGCTATCGAAAACCAAAGTGTCACCTTAGCGGAAATGGCTAGGTGGGCAGATGGTCAATCCATAGGGGGGGAACTACTGTGTCTAGCCCAAACTCAATAGCGGATCGGCTTCTTGCTGATATAAGAAAGATACAGCTTGAGGTTGGAGGTAAAAGAATCAGGTGGAGATGGACAGGAAATAAGAAATTTTCAGTGCACTCCCTATACAACCTTATGAAAGAGTCGGGCATCAAGGAGGTCGAAGGATCTATACTTTGGAAACCAAGGCTGCCCCTTAAAATAAATCTATTTAATTGGCTGATGAGGAAAAATAAGTTGCATACTAAAGTGCGCTTGGTATGCAAAGGGATTATGGTTGAGGAGACATGCATTCTATGTAAGGATGAGCTTGAAACAAGAGACCATCTTTTCTTCCAATGTCCATATGTGGTAAATGGGTGGGTTATATACCTACAGCAGTTGCAGCTAGAACCATTTGACATCTCCCTAGTTCCTTGGGTGGGGAAAGGAGAGGTGAAAGAAAAGTTGCAAAAGATTGAGCAACTAGTCATATGGCATTGGAGTGTATGGGGGGAAAGAAATAGAAGATGTTTTATGGGTGAATCCAAATCAACAAGGGCCTTAGCCATGCAAGCGGCTGCATCCCTAACTTTCTTCAATACTCACAAGCCACCATGAACTAGCAATGCCTCAATCCTTGGGTATTTTGATTGCAGGGAAGTATAGGAGATATTTTTTTTACCTCTCCTATTTTGTGTTATATGTTCTTACTTCCTTGTGTTTAGTTTTCTGTTGTTTTCTTCTACATACTACATCCTTTTGGATGATAGATTGTATCATTTCAGAATGGTGAAATGAATGCAATATTATTTTTCAAAAAAAAAACACAAAAGAAGAACATATAAACGACTAATGAAACACCTCCTGACCAGTCCAATTTTTACTTCCATGACTAAATCAAGCCAGATCTTACATGCCAATATCGTACATAAACGGAAGGTAGAGAAATTGTCCAATTTGACCCGAAATTATGATTTATATTACTAGAATTATAAATTTGATAAAACATAGATGACTCTTCGAAATTACAGTATGCAGAATAAATAGGTTAATTACAGTATGCAGAATAAATAGGTTAAAGAGCTCGTACCCTGGGTGCTGAAAAATCCAGTCCATATTGTTCAAGGGGATTGTCATACCCACGTATTCTTTTACCCCAATGTACCACAAGTATCATACTGGAAACATAGAGGCCCAAAACGCAGGCATATTCAACAATTATATTAGAAGTCTTCATTGACCAACTCTGCACTAGTGTTGGGAGCAAGGGAACAACCACTGGAGACCATAATACAAGAACCATGCAGCTGAAGCAGATAACCCTACCGATAAAATAAAACTGGTGTTATTGGAAAAAGAATAATGCTTATAATCAAGATAAACCTGGAGGAACAAGCTATCAAGTAGTTTGAGATGAACGATACCACAGATGTATTTCATAAAGAACATATCACCTGACATCTTTCACATCATATGTACAAATAGAGAATGAACATGCCCTACCTCCCAGATTGTCCCTCAAGATGTCTTTACTAAAACATAATTTTCTCTTGATAATAAAAAGAGAAATTTTCTCACAGTTTGCAGTTCCTATGCATTCTATTCTTTTATCCATGAACATGATAACCATTGTTTTTTTGGCCAAGACAAATAATGACGGCAGATATTAAGCCCAATACCTCTATTATAACCATATAGTATTTACCAGCTGAGTCAACTGATAACTTCAGATCATATCTATCATTTTGAAATGCTTCTTTTCCGTTAAATATTGAAACTAAAATGGTCGCACCTTGAAAATATGAGAATATCTAGGATCTGAGCGGAGGAAACCAAGGCCATTTCTCTTATTTTGGATTGTACAATCAATATCGAGCCTATTTATCAGACCAGAGCTCATTATACCAGGTGGTACACAAATTTATATAATTTCTTTATTTGGTACAATATGAAAACAACTCCAGTGTATGGCCTATACATAAACGTGTATGCTCCTCTGGTTAAAACAATTGGGTTCTATATAGGAGGTTGTGAGTTCTATACTCACAAGTTTTTTTTAAAAAAACTCAGTGTATGGCCTGTTATAGTGCTAATGTGTTGGTCCAAAGACACCGATTTGAAACCATGGTTGAGGTAGATGTACATACCATTTTAAAACAAATGGTCTTAGGTGAAGTTTTAATAAAAGATAACATTAAATTAAATCACCACAGATGGGTCCTAAGTATGAAATATGAACATGTCAAAAGGATAGTCACAATGAATTATTAAAGGATAATATTAAGTTAAATCACCACGGATGTGTCCTAAGTATGAAATATGAACATGTCAAAAGGATAGTCACAATGAATTATTAAAAGATAATATTAAATTAAATCACCACAGATGGTCCTAAGTATGAAATATGAACATGTCAAAAGGATAGTCGCAATGAATTATTTAACTAGGATCGAAAAAGCTAAGAGAGATGAGGAGACCAAATAAAGACAATTTATTAGACAACAAAGAACTTGTGAATGCTCTTATTTTTTACAACGTTGCAGAGTTAGACGTTACTCTATCATTTTCAGATTGGTGAAATGAATGCAATGTTTCATAAAAAAGAGATAGTGAGTTCGACATTGAAGTTCAGATTCCTCAAGATTTATGTCATGCTTCAATTGAGAAAATTCAACTACCTATTATTTAATTTTTGAATTTGTTAGCTACCAAAAGTCAGTGTTGCTCCAGTGCTATGGCACAACCTCATCTCAAAAATAGGACTGAACTAAAAGAGGAAATGAAGGTTGCTCCTTTCTAGGGGATTCGTATAGTAATAAGCTCCCTTATAAATAGTTGCTACAGTATCATCTGTGTGGAATTAATAAAATCATTGTAAAAAAAAATTTAACCAGGTTTAACATCATATGTTAGTACCACAGCAGATAATTGACTAGTACACAATATATACCGTGGAACATTGACTTTTTTTAATTTTATTTTCTTATTTATCTTTCTTGTCTTGTTTTGTTTCTTTCCTTTTATTTTCTTTTTATTTATCTTGTACACCAGATACTGTCTGATCCAAAGAACAAATCAGTACAGTGCGAGATTTTAATCATCTTAACCCATTTGCCTTTCGTTGCAAGAATTTTTCTCAACCAGAATCTCTATTTTTACAGTGCCAGATGCTCCAAATGTTTTTCCTTGTTTATTTGACATTAAGCAATATTCCAGCACTCCAAAACACAAATAATATATCGTATACTTGCTGATTGGAAATGATTTACATAGTGCAACAAGCACAGTCCTGCGTAGAATAACTTTTATGTGGAGATGCAATGAAAACTCAATATAGTCATGTTGAATGTAGTTCATGTTATCGATTTAAAACTAACCTCTGCAGCAAGGGACGCTCCGCAATACGCAAAAATGAGATGAGCTTGTCAGTCAAACTCATAGCACCACGAATACCACCCCAAAGCAAAGCAAGCTTACCAACTAGTTTCAACAGTCCACCTTTTTGTCCCAATTCTGCCAGTGTAGCAACCAATCTTTACATATATTTCACAAAGACAGATGTCAGTGCAGGATTAAGAGAAACATAACCCTTAAAAGAAAGAAAAAAACAGAAAGAATAATATAAATGATCACCACCTTTCATGGTCCACTTCTCCACCATCCTTTATAGGTACTACAGGTCCAGCAACAGACATGGCTTTCTCAGCTAGGTTGCTGACAATGCTAATTGGATTCTTCTCATGTGCATCCTCCACAGACTTTCCATGTGCCTCAGACTCCTTCTCAGTAGATGCACTTGAAGGAACTTCCATTATTTCACCATTGTTGCATGCATTATTTTGCTGAAGATTCAAGGTACGCCATCCAGTGGCAAGCAATTTAGTACACAAAGATTTTCAGAACAGCTCAATAATGAAGCAGAAATGAGGAATTAAAAGAAAAAATAAATATATTGTATGTATTTTGATAATAAATAGATTTTTTAAAAGTACAATTAGTATGACTGTCTAAGTTTCCTAGAAAAGAAGTAGCTGTAATCCAACACAGAAACAGGGAATGAAGGGAGAGCATCCACACAATCTAGTAACAGAGTACCAAAAATTCCCACATTTTCTATATACCTGATGATGTGCTAACAAAGCGGTTGCACCCAAGGCAGCTGTAACAGCTCCAATCATAACTCCATCACCATTGGAATTACGTTTGGCAAAAGTCTTATCCCCACTAATCTGTCCATCATGAGCACCATCTTTCTCGTCATCATAAAGATGGTTGTTGGGATTAACCTTTTTGGTTAGAAGTCTCTCCTTAGCATTTTCAACCTTCTCGCTGACTTTGCTTTGGTCATGCATTGCAGAAATGTTGAAGTAATTCCTCAAAGCTGCCAGAAGCGAGCCCACAATTAGGCCAACTGGAAGGACCTTCTTCAAATAGCTGGTTTTCTCAACTGCAGAAGCTATTATTTTGACAGTGTCTTCTCCCTCTAAGGTACCAACTTTCACCAATGTCAGGTCACTAATCTCTGACCGTGATTTTAAATTTAACTGGTTGTTGAACACTTCTTGGGCTATTGTATCAACAACCTGATTCATATCATATACAAGGACATCGTCAATGTCCTTCAAATTAGAAGTGCTCAATCTACGACCAACTTCAACTTTCAGGGAATCAAGTAAACTGTTCCTAATCGTACACAGTGTTACCTCTTCACTTACATCCTGATCACCTTCCATGCCAACATTTTCAGTTGATTGCCACTTAGGTATTGGAAATACTGAATTTGAATTTACATATGATGTCTCAGTAATAGTATTCGTATCACTTTGATATGCTTCATGATGCTGAGTTTGAATGAATCCATTGATATTTTGGTTTTGCCTGCTTTCAGTTTGGTTACTACTTGAACTTGACGGTTGCTCTAACATCTTCCACTGACCTTTTTCTGGATCAAGAATTAAATCTGTAGTTGAATCCATGTCAGATGATCTTGGTCTTGGGAGCTGGGAAGCAAGATAACTTTGTAGATATGCTTCATATGGTGAACCCCAATAATAAGGGTTACGAGCTATATCTAGAAGATAATTTTGTAAAGGATCAAATTTATCAATACTATTTGTTTTGAAAGAATTAAGTCCTAAGGCATTTACTTCACAAATTCCACTATTATGTTCAGCAGATGATTTGAGGTTATCACTTGTCATATTCTTGCCCAATTTATTGTCCAAAACCTCCTTAGAGTGAGTTTCATCATTTGAATTATCTTCAAAATACTTAGATTGCATACTTACATTTGACCCTTCACTCAATATATTATTTGTATGCTCCGTCTTCCCGTACTTATCTTTGTTAATGGTAGGCATGTCAGATGATGACTTTTGAGATTCCTCATCCTGATCTGTTTTCGTTTCATCATTACCTTCACTGCTACTTTTCTCCAATTGATCAATCATATCCTCTAATACTCCAAAAACACTATTAACTGCCAACTGTGTAGAATCATCAAATCCAGTCAAGGCATCTAATGCTTGAGTAACACTGATAGAAGGAGGCTTAGATGAAGGAATCTGTGCAGTTTCATTTGATATTGTAGCACCATTTGAATTTTGATGAATATCTGGAGTACCTTTGTCTTCATTCTTTTGAAATTCATTGGAGTCTTGTTGCGGAACCTGAGAAGCTGATACCGGCATGCCTGATGAAGTTGACTCTTCTGAATTCGAAGCCAAATTCGACATATTCTGCTCTTCAGTATGAGCTGATTTTTTCCCTTCACTGTTAAGAATATGCTGCGAATCACTGTGAACTTTATCATCTTCAGTGTACCTATCAGCCATTCCTTGGCTTTGTGGAGTCTTGTGCTGCTCACCACAAGACTCTTCCCTCATATAACCTGGCCTATCCAAATTATTGCCCTGGCTTGGTCCACTATCATCTTCAAGGATTTCAGGGGATTGAGAAGTTTTCTGTTCAGAGAGACCAATGCTTTCTTGCATGCCATTACTAGCTGAATTTAACTGCAATGGATCACCTTGCACTTTCCCCTCATGGTCAACACCTGAATTACTCTCGTCATTTCCTTTCTCATTCACTGAGATGGTTTCTTGAATCTCTGACTTTACCTTTGATGGAATCCAACCAATTTTGTCAAGCCCTTCGAATTTTACTTTGGTCCCTTGGGTTTGCAAAATTTCAGTAACAGCACTTGTAAGCTTTCCACGTACATCTTCTGGCACAGCTTCTTCAAGAGCTCTCATGAGGTTTTCTCCTCCCCCAACAGCAGAAAGAACCTAACTCAATATAGAAGAATGCCAATTCAACTAGAAATACAAATTGATTTTGAATAGGTGCAAACAATTTTCCATAAGAAAATGCAAAAGCTTCTAGATAATAATTAATAAGTCTTATGCGTGTTATAAATTACCAGAAATACAAAATGTCAGGAATAAGATGTGGCAATTGTAGGCCCACTTCTACAGGTCAAAGGAGAAGGAAATAATTATGATACCTTGCCATACAAGAATGACATTTTCGTGTGCACGTACAAGAACGGAGAGGTGACGAGTGTACCATTAATGAATGTAGTTAACATTAATGATTAAAATGCCATCAGTACCAGTCTAGTATGATTAGTATCCACCAATTTTGGCTAGCACCAAGTGACACACTATATGAAAAGTGACACCGATGATGATTGAGCTGGTATAAGTCACTCTGCCATCCATATTCAATAAAGTTGCATTTATACCCCCCCATCAACTCTCCTTATTCTCACCCTGTTCCCTCATTCCACCACCTCTCCATCACAATGCTCATTCTCTATTAGCAATTTTCCTTGATCTCCAATTTGAAGCTCTCAATCTCTCAATTTACCTTTTTGGATACAAGTTTTTGGTATCAACCATGGAGAAACTACAGGCCTCCTAAACTTGGACACACGGAGAAATTACTTATTAGTGAAACAAGTATAATTTTCTGTTATTTATGAATTATTGGTGTATACTTTCGGTTTTTAAAAAATAATGACCTTTTGTATAATTGCAAAAGCTCAACTGCACCGAGGATCAGCAGGTACTAGTACTAGTATTTCAAACCCTAGTTAGCACACTCTTGTAACTTCACTTAATGTAAAGTGATATTTTCAGTCAAAGCATTCAAGTAGCCAAAAGGAAATCATCATTTATTTGAAACATAAAATTCATAAATAGAAATTTGAAGCACAACTGTACCTTGTGAATTAAAATACAAAGACTATGTTTATATGTGTCTCTCACAAGGACTAAGATGATAAGTTAGTTCATATGCTATCCGAGCAATGCTAATCAAAGAAATGATTCAGCCATCTGATTGTTTGAATCTGATAATAAGATGAAACTAACCGTGGGTGAGCAAAATTATTTTGTATATAGCTGTGTTCTTTCTCGAACACTTCCATTTCTTCAAAGAAAATATCTATTTTGTGTATTGCAACAAGACAAATATTTGAAGTAAATGCACAAACAAAGAAATTCAGTCCAGATCTGGATTCAATTTAACCGAGCTTGAATGACATCGACAGCCTAAGGACTGCAGTACATTTAAGTGAACATGAGACATTAAAAAAAGATTTTTTATTCTAAATTGCAAAAAACAGAGTTATTCAAGCAAATTTTATCGTCTCATTTCATACAGCAAAAAGCACAAACCAAAACTTTGACCTTAGATCCAGCAATTTTGAGACTGAACTATATGATAAATCTGAATGTCTAAGTTGTCTTACTGCACAAATTTGAATAAGCATGTTGTACTTAAGCATATACCGTATTCTTCTGTTCATCATCAAGGGTACCAGGCATAGTAACATCAAGCATATTCATGACAACAACAGCAGTTGATAACACTGTGCTTTCCTCATCTCCTTCATTCACGGTAGTTGTTGCACTATCTTTCTTAGAGTCAAAAACATTTATGCTGTGTTTTGTCTGGTCATTAAAATCAATCTCTATCTGCTGCAACTCACTTGAATATAAGTTACCATTAGCATCTCCTTGAACAGCAGAATCATTTTTTATTTGACCATTTAGAAATCCATTCACTGGATTTAGTTGGGTAAGCTTCCCATAGATATTCTCATCTGCCATCTTCCCGCTTATACATAACTGAGGTGAATCATAACTTCCTCTCATGTCACCTGAAATACTCTTTTTTGGTGCTTTCTTATCAAAAAATGTCAAACCCTTTGAGGGATTGATTGGGAGATCAACATCTTTCAAAAGAGGATGGCGGCCTTTCAAAAGTGCAAGCTCCACTGCTGACATCCACTGCAAGAATTACAAGCAAAATTGTGAAAAGAATTCATATAAAAACTTTTAGGAAAAAGAGTGCCTAATCCTTATCCCTTGTGAAACTTGCTTACAATATCTAGAATTTGACTCCTCAACTTTCTCTTCAAGAGAATCAAGGATACCCACAAATGGTAACAAATTCAAAGGGCATGATAAGCATACCACATAAATACCACTGACATTATCAGAACGAAAGGCTTATCAACATCTTCTGGGCCTAAACCTAGCCCACATACAAAGAGCATATAAGCACTGACATCAAATTGTTGTGGTTCAACCAGCACCCTAGATCCATTTTTAACATAAAATAAGTGCTCAAGTAGTAACAATACTCATCACTAGCATGACAATCAAAGCCAAAAAGATGATATGTAGAAAGAGTCTACATGACAAACAATTTTTACTGTGAGCATGGTTGAACTCAAAAATTAAACAACCACTTGAACAGCACAAGATTACCTCAATAGCAAGATGTTGGCACCAACAGAGAGCATCATTGGCCGTAGTATTAACTGACGGCAAGTAAGAACAAATAAGTAAGCTTGTAAATGGATTTTCTGCTATTGAACCTCGTGGAATAGAAAAAGCTGGTACACTTTCATCATCACTCTGCCAAGTAGCACCAAGAATAAAGAGAATTTTCAAAATAATGATTCTCAATCAAGAAAAATAATTTACATTAAGCTAAAAAATAAGCTGCAAAGGCTAGAGATAACAGCTTTGAAGCAAATGAATGAAGTATGAGTAAGAATCTGCACAAACAAATGAAACACAAAATAAATTGTAAAAGTAATAGTGGATCCATGAATACTTTGAACAAAAACACCAGGAGCTAAGTATCCACCAACTCATCATGCAAAATTAACATGAAAGAAAGTGACAGTTCATGGAAGTAATCTAGCTGTTCCAAAAGAATTGCTCTACATGAAAACAACAAACTCTTCAACACAAATAATTGATGTAAGATTTTTGCGCATGCCTGTAAAAAAAGAACAGGAATCTTAAGACTGCCAATTGACTTCCTTGTGCTGGACATGGAGTAGAAGTCCTCAATCCTTTGACACCCATGCGAAACCATTGATATTGCTCCATCAAAATCACGAACAGATTTTGCTGACAATGCTTTTTCAACATCAAAACCTTTAGTTTTGCCTTGAAATAGCTCCTGAAAAGTAGTGGTATTTTATCTAAGAAATCAATTTGACTAATATAAGCTTTAAAAAAAAGAAATTTTATCTAAGAAATCAATTTGACTAATATAAGCTTAAAAAAGAAGAAGGGAAAAGCTATTATCATTTTGCGCTCTACTATATGCAACAATAACCATAGTGCTAATTCATGATTATAAAAATAGGATGCAACCACGAATATTTTCTAAACAATTTGCAACCTTATTAGCTTGTAGAATATCTGTCAATCCACTTCTAAGCTTTTGGTCCAAAGCAGTATGGTAAGGTCGTGACCTTGTTGCTTCGGCTAGGTCAAATGGGTTATCTATGCAAACAGCAGCCGTTAGAACAGTTGATTCTCCTACTTCCGCAAGATATTTTGTCAGCATATTTGCACCATATCCGAAGCCAACACTCATCACTGTTGTCCAAGGTCTCACCACATTGATGAACTGGACAGCTGTGAATACATCATCACTGTCAGCAGCTGTAAATAACCTGCAATTATTATGAAAAAATCATGAAGAATGCAAATTTGATATATAAATCAGTTAGTAAACAAAATTCCATTATGACTGACCAGGGGCCACCTTAGGGAAACAATGAAAGGTCAACTTCATATCATGATAAAATCTCCAGGAAGTGAACTTGGGCAGTTTGGTGTTCTATTAACAATATACCAGCACCATTTTGATAGATTTGAGTTATGTATTCTGTTCACTGATCAAAATGTAAAAGTATAGTCCAATTTAATGTTCTTATTTGATAAACTAAAAAGGTAAACACATTCTTAAGTCCTCACCACATTGCTCTTTTCATAACCATTCAACTATCTTGATATTTATCAAGAGAAAATTCAAGGATTACTCTATGTGAGTAACAAATGGTTCATTTCCTTCTTAATGCTAATATGATTATTTGAAGAAGTCTTCTAGAAGTATTTCTTTGGAAATTTGATGTATTTTTTTCTCTCTTGATTGCAATTACAATGTTGCATCAGTTTCATAGAAAATTTCTAATAGAAATCATCCTCCACTTGTTCTCCAAGGAAAATCAATTGCGACATTTTTGAGATAGCAATGTGTCAATGAGTTTACAAGATATTTCCCAGCTACTTATATTATATATGTTCTTAGTTTATTTGATCATAACTATCTATGTGAAGTGTAATTTTGGAAAATAAGCCTAATGCCCTTTTCTATAATTTTCGAGGCAATTTCCCATATTCTTTGATAGGGAAAATATCTTCATTTTTGACATAGTAAATTGATTTCAAGAAGATTCCCCACTCAATATAAACAATAATAAATTTCAGTTATATTTCATATCATTCACCAGGGGAGGTAGAACTTTGCACATTCACTCTTTTCCATGACAGAGACTGATTTTCGCGAGTAAACTCATCTGGATTCTAGTTTTACACTTATCACTAATATTTTAAGCTTATAGAAACTGATTCCTCAACCATGAATATGCCATATCAGCCTGTGCTCTTCCTCTGTGCTCTTCCTCTGTACACAAAGTGTACGCCCCTCTAATTAGAGTAATTTGGTTTTATACGGGAGGTTGTGGGTTCAATACTCACTAAGTTCAAAAAAAAAAAAAGCTTGTGCTCTTCCTCTTATCACCTTAATCACTTTAGAATGTTGAACCAACATTCTCTCGCATTATAGCACTCAAGTAAAGTTGTGAAACCTTGTGCACCAATCTCTACTGAACAGAATATCTGCTTCCATCCACTTTGCGTAGTTGCATACTTGATGTATGGAACTAAGCATTACAGTTGAAACAACTTGAGCTATCTTTGATGGTTGCATCATCTGTATTGCAATGAGCAGAGTACCTTACTTTCTAGCACCCAAATAAGTTCCACTCAGCTGAAATTTAAAAGGTAGAAAATTTAATGAAATTTCTTCACCTTGGTGTTGTTAATGGCGAACCAGCACATCCCCTTGGATTCATAACAACAGGAAAAAAGCCATGTTGGAGGGCGTCAAACACAAAAGTCCTCACGCACTTATCCATACTCCCTTCAGCGCTTCCTGGTACAATGAGCAGTGTGGTGTCCAGGCCATGCTCATTTCGTAAGTCCAAATTCTCCGGCCAATCCAATGAGATGACCCCTCCATCATCCGTCCGCACACAGAACCTCTGGTACTGGACTTCCCCCAGCGGTCCCTTCTCTCCCTCCCTTATCACAGCAGGAATTCTCCCACGGCTCAAATTCACGTAGTGCCGCTCCTCCGCGAGAAGCCTCTCGTTCACACCATCCAAAAGCACGCCACCGTCCTCAAACGATATCGAGGGGCATCGAAGGAGAACGCTCCGGTTGAACGGCGTCGGGCTCGTGAACAAGACCCAATCCCCAACCACCTCATCCACATCGTCCGGCCTCCCCCGAAGAGAAGAGAGCCAAAGAGCAGCACCGGCAGCCAATCCGACGGCGGGGGTGAGAAGGAGCTCGAGCGAGGAAGGGGAGGGGAGGGCCAAGACGAGGTCGCGGAAGACTTCATCGAGCACGGAGCGGACGCGCCGGCCCCCCCGCCGCCAGCGGCAATGGAGCCGAGGGCTCCGGCGGACGAGAGGTGCCGAGGAGCTCTTGGGGAGCACGAACGACGGCGGGCGGTCGAGGAGGGAGGGAATCGATCGGAGGATCATGCGGAGAAGCACCGGGATGCTGCTGCTGGATTCCGGAGAGCTCGAGAGAGACCACCGAGAGAAGGATGAGGAGGGAGGCGGGCGGCGGGCGGAGGAGAAGACGACGGAGGGAGAACGGCGGAGAAGGCGGCACGTGGAGGAGCGACTGTGGTAATAAAATGACTAAATTGCCCTTCGTAGTCGTCCATTGACTCGAGCCGGCGCGGGTTTCCTTTGCAACGGTAGGGAGCTCTTCCCGCCAGTTGTTTGGATTTTGCTGGTTCGGATCGGGTTTAGATCCGAATTGGATCCGAGCGTATTTTTTTCAATCCAAACAAGCGCGGATTTTGCTGGTTTCGGATCGAGTTCATTGCCCACAACGCTACAAATCCAATCCTATAAGAGAGGGAAAAAAAAGGAAGAAGGGAATAATGGCGAACCACGAACAAGTAGAGGGTGGAGGAGAAAGAGATCGAAAGGGCCGCCTTTTCTTTTCCAAATATAGGAATTAAAGATGTCGATTTGGATCTCGATCTTGTTCTTCTCATCTTCTCCATTTGCTTAAATGGAAGGAATATTTCCGCCTGTCGTCCTCGCATTTGCTCGCATTTGCCTCATCTGGGATTGGGGTTTTCGCTTCAGGCTCTTTTTTGAAGGTAAATGTCGCTATCCACAAGGGGGGAAAAAAGAAATGGTTGATAATGGATCTGAGTAAAGGAGATCTCTACTTTAGTACGTATTGGTTGGATGATGAATCAGTTCGGTTCTATCATTTGATGATTCCCCCGCACGCTACCGCGCCTAATTTTACCCTTGATCTTCTCTACTGCTTTGATTATGTCTGAGAGTAGTTTTTAGTGAGTTGGTGATAATGTATTTTTTGGGGGATAAATTTCGTGATAATATATTTTTTTACAGCTTGATTCTTACTCTTTTGGAAGAACATGTTCTAGGAATTTTCTTTTGTTTTTTTGCCAACCTTCTTGTTGCAATTCAACGTGTCTAAGCGAATACCAGGCCACTTTCTCTTTTTTGTCTTTGATACGTAGAACTCAGTTGGAAGAGATTTTTCAACAGTTCAGTGATGTAGCTTTTGAAAAGTTTTTATCGGCTTTTTGACACGCACATGGACTTTATTTTTGGGGAATATATTGAGAGTTTGGCCGGCCATTTCTTTGCAGAACAAGTAAAATTCCTCCCTTTTTGGTGGCAGCGTGGTCTGTTTTATTTCCTTGTTCCAGTGACAGAGTTCATTGGAAAGTTGGTAGGATTACGTCGCCTTCATGAAATAGTGATACAGCTAAAATTTTGATAATATTTTTTTATTGTAAAATTTTGATCATTTCTTTGTGGCTCTCTCTATATATTGCAATCTCTCTTGTCTTCGTTTTTCAAACCTCTCTTTAGCTTGTAATCATTTCATAGCAACAAATTCCAAGTAAATTCTTGTGATGCAATTTTTTGCTTAAAACTTTTGATTCTCTTTTCTAATATGCTGTTCAATCATGTTTTCGCAGAAATTTCATCTTCAGTTTGGTTCTACTTTATGTGGAAACACTAGAAGAAAAACATTTTTTTGTATCTCGTATATATATAGTTTTGTTATTAATCAAAATTAAATTTTCTTTCAAAAAAGGAAATTAAAGCTTATTAACATTGCATGCTAGAAGATTCAGAACATTTGTTTCAATACTTCTATACCCTTCACATTTTTTGATGAAACTAGAATTTTCACTGTGCTGTTATCAAGATGTCCAGTCAATTCTCCCAGATATTAAATGCTATTGATGCGACGGATTGACTTCTTTAAAATTATTCCAGCTTGGAGGAGTTACAAGGATCATGGCTGGGCGCATTTTGACTCGTGTTCTTAGTTCTAAGGAGCGTCTGACTGGTACACTGGCTGCAAGTCCTAATGAATTGCAGGCTGTCTTCACAAGGTAACAGAAACCTTACACCTCTTAGCAAACTTCCAGCCTAGTTGAAAAGACCACTATTAATATCATTCCATCAAGTTCAAGGTTTCGTCCTTATACGTGCTTAAATATACTCAGTAACCCTGGTTCTGTCAATTCAACAGCAAGCATGTTACGGTATTCACTGCTTCATACTGGTGGATCATGTTTTCTTGTCATTGGCATTAGATGGTCCACATTATCATAATGCTTTACAATAATCATTAATTAAAAACATGAAATCAGAACTTCAGAAGCTAATGAATTCATGCTTTTATTATATAGCAAACATGATTGTTACTTATGAATTTTTCAGGTATGTCAACCATGGAAAGGGGATGCTTGAACGAAATCAGTTGCTTGCTGACTTTGAAGCAGCTTTCACTGAAGAAGAAAAGGAAGAACTTAAAGGTGGTGACTTTGAAGCTGTTGTGAGAGCTGCACAGGTGATTATCTGATGGAACGGTGATTGATGAATCGTACGTTACCCTTTGTAAATCTGATGATTTTTTGCGCACTCCAGGAAGCTATCGTCATACCTCCACTCGTTGCCCTTGCCATTCGTCCGAGACCTGGTGTGTGGGAGTATGTCAAAGTGAATGTGAATGAGCTGGCTGTAGGGAGGCTAAGCTCATCCGAGTACCTGGACTTCAAGGAACAACTAGTGAATGGAGGGTAATGTTCATTTAATATCTATACTTTGTGCTGTTTATAGCTCGTACTATACTTTTTGCTATTTTCATGGCAGTTCATCTTGTAGCAATTGAACCTACTACATCTTTTCTTATCTCCTGCAGCTGCAGGGATAACTTTGTGCTGGAACTGGATTTTGAGCCCTTTAATGCTTCTTTTCCTCGTCCTTCACTGTCAAAATCCATTGGCAATGGAGTCCAGTTTCTGAACCGTCACCTCTCTTCAAAGTTGTTTGTTGACAAAGAAAGCATGTATCCACTACTTGAATTCCTTCGGAAACACGGTCACAGGGGAACGGTAATTCTCAATCATTTGTTTAGGTTTTTCTTATTTCCTTTTTGCTCACCTGCTATTTCCAATACATATATATTCTTTCTATCTAATCTCTTTTTGCCATTATATTTGTATTTTATTTTACTGCAAATTCATATACCTTTCTCGTGATCCAAATGCAGATAATGATGTTGAATGATAAAATACAAAGCCCTAGTGCTCTCCAATCTGCACTAAGGAAGGCAGAGGAATTTCTAATAAATATCCCTTCAGATACACCATATGCTGATTTCAACAATAAGTAATGCCAACCCCACTTGTTATGCAGTCATTGGATTTATCTTTCTGATTGCCACCATAGTTCGTTTTAAATTTTTTGTAGGAGGCTACAGATGATGCTATTTAAAGGCTTCATCTACTAGCATTAATGGTAGAAATTCTTATCATTGGTGCACTTAATTTTCAGGTTTCAAAGTCTTGGTTTTGAGAAGGGATGGGGCGATACTGCCGAGCGTGTACTTGACACGATGCATCTACTCCTTGATCTTCTTGAGGCACCTGATCCCAGCACTTTGGAGAAGTTCCTCAGTATAATTCCCATGGTTTTTAATGTCGTAATTCTCTCTCCACATGGATATTTTGCACAGGCTAATGTCTTGGGATACCCAGACACTGGCGGCCAGGTGCTGTGCTCATTATATACCTAGATAAAAATCAGTTTGAAGTATGTGTTGATCTTGTCTTAATGCTCTTTCGTTATCCCTGCCAATTTCTCTGCAGGTTGTTTATATTTTGGATCAAGTTCGTGCCTTGGAGAACGAGATGCTTCTAAGAATAAAGCAACAAGGACTTGACATAACACCCCGTATTCTTATCGTGAGCATGAAATTTTTACTGCTTCCCTCTGGCTGTGATGATCATATTGCCCTTCATTGACATTGTATTTCTCCTTGCGACAGGTTACTAGGTTGCTCCCTGATGCAGTAGGAACAACCTGCAGTCAGCGTCTTGAGCAGGTCGAGGGGACACAGCACACAAGCATCCTACGTGTTCCTTTCAGAAATGAAAAGGGGATGCTTCGTAAATGGATTTCGCGTTTTGATGTGTGGCCTTATCTAGAGACTTACACTGAGGTGATTCTATCAATTGAGCATATTCTCTTGTTTCACGAGCATGTTAGAACCTAGTGACCCTCTCTTAACCAAAACTTGTGGTGTTTATTACACTGCAGGATGTCGCAAAAGAACTTACTGAAGAGCTGCAAGCAGTTCCAGATTTGATAATTGGAAACTATAGTGACGGAAACCTAGTGTCTTCTTTGTTGGCACATAAACTGGGGGTCATCCAGGTTCATACCCTGAAACCTTTGCTATCGTTCCTCTTTTAAAAACATCATCACTGACTATATCTTCCATTTTTGTTCTACAAAGTGCACCATCGCCCATGCCCTGGAGAAGACGAAATATCCAAATTCTGATATGTACTGGAAAAACTTTGACGACCAATACCACTTCTCTACCCAATTCACTGCTGATTTGTTTGCCATGAATCATTCTGATTTCATTATTACCAGCACATTCCAAGAGATTGCTGGAAGGCATGCTTATCTAAAAGCTTATAGATCAAGTCATCTTCTTAATTGCTTCGATTCAGATGCTCTGGAATTAATCTTTTTAAACTTTTTATGATATCATAGCAAGGACACAGTGGGACAGTACGAGTCTCACACCGCATTTACCCTTCCTGGACTCTACCGTGTGGTGCATGGTATCGATGTGTTTGACCCAAAATTCAACATTGTTTCGCCTGGTGCTGATATGTCAGTCTACTTCCCTTATACTGAGAAAGAGAAGAGACTCACTTCGCTTCATCCGGAAATTGAGGAGCTGCTCTTCAGTTCCACTGATAACAATGAGCACAAGTTAGAATCTCCAGTAACTTCTTACTCTATGTTTAGCCTATGCTCTGTGCTCTCCTTAGCTGATTACATAATTTGTCATCCTTGCAGATTTGTGCTGAATGACAAAAGAAAACCCATCATTTTCTCGATGGCCAGATTGGACCGTGTCAAAAACCTGACAGGTCTCGTAGAGTTATATGGCAAGAACCCAAGGTTGAGAGAACTAGTGAACCTTGTTGTGGTGGGAGGAGATCATGGCAAGGAATCAAAAGACATCGAGGAACTAGCAGAGAGGAAGAAGATGTTCAGTCTCATTGAGAAGTACAACTTGAATGGCCATGTAAGGTGGATCTCTGCCCAGATGGACCGGGTTCGCAACGGTGAGCTCTATCGATATATTGCTGATAGCAAAGGTGCTTTCGTACAGGTAACTTGATTGCTTCACTTTCAAACAGTGAGGCATCCACATTTACTGACTCCTTCGCCTGCAATGCTACGTCTAATGGCTCTATTCCTCTTTGCAGCCTGCCCTATATGAAGCTTTTGGGCTCACCGTGATTGAAGCCATGACTTGTGGCCTGCCCACCTTCGCGACATCTTACGGCGGTCCGGCAGAGATCATTGTTCATGGCATTTCTGGCTTCCATATCGATCCTTACAAGGTGGACAAAGCTGCTGAAGTCTTGGTGAGCTTCTTCGAAAAGTGCAAGCAAGACCCAACACACTGGGGCAAAATCTCTCAAGGAGGACTGCAGCGTATCTACGATAAGTGAGGCTCTATCTCTTGTTTCTTGATGCCATTTTTAAATATCATCAAGCAGCTGAACTCAGATCATAAACTTGATCTTGAACTCCTCAATATCTGCATGCACTTACAACTCGCAGGTACACATGGAAGCTCTACTCCGAGCGGCTGATGACATTGGCCAGCGTGTATGGCTTCTGGAAGGACGTCTCCGACCTGGAGAGGCGCGAGACCCGCCGATACCTGGAGATGTTTTATGCCCTCAAATGCCGTAGTTTGGTGAGTTCTGCTGCTTAAACTATGCCCATATCCCAATGCGCACACCTCTCAAATGATGGTCCATTTGTGATTCACATAATGATCTAATGCAGGCTGCTTCAATTCCTCTTGCAACTGATGCTGGAACCGCTGCAAGTGCACCTAAATAATGCCAGTTTCGTGCTGGGAGATCTGGCAATAAAGTCCCGAGAGGAGGCCTTTATGTATCAATTGGAATTGGTTTTTCCCATGAGTGCAACTGATACGAGGATTCGTATTTCTAAATTAGCGAGCTTTTTTTTTTCTCTTCGCCCGAGTGTAATTGTGCCCGTAAAGGGCCAGAGTTATCAGCAATAAGACATGGCCGTATTTATAATATTTGAGTAAAAGCATGGATGAAATCTCCCTTTGCACATTGCAGAAGTTGCATCTGTTGATTTGCTCATCATGTCTTTTCTTTTTTTGAGTGAATCCATCATGAAAAATCCCAGTATTTTTCAAAGTATTATTGGAATACCATCTTCGGTTCTTTCTCCCTTCAAAACTTAAACCAATTCAAGTCGAAGGTGCTGTGATATCAAATCAAGTTTGGATGTTTAAACCCTTTTTTTCTCGATAAACCAAACACCAATTTTGATATAGTAACATGATATAATTTTGATAAACTAAGCCACTGGGGTATTGAAACGTGAAAAATAAAAATATTCTAAGATTTTATTTTTTTCACTTAGTATATGTAATTGGACCTACTCCAACATGATGTACACTTAATAATGGGTTGTCCTTAGTAGTCCAATAAGATACATGTAGTGAATCTATAAGGTGACATTGCAGCTCAGCACGAACTTAGTGGTTCGTGCTGAGGTAAGTAAAAATATTCATTATTATTTTTACCTACTAAATCTATAAGATGTTCTGTCATACAATCGGATTAATATTTAACAGTAGATCATGTTCACTCATAAAAATATTCACCATTAATATTATTTTTCTTTTTATATATACTAAACCCATGAGGTGTTCTCCTGGACAATCGGACGGTATATGGCCCGAGCCAGACCGGGTTCACCTTCCGGGAGTTCATGGCCCGTTTACGTGGAATCTTAAGCTGAACCGGACAGCTTTCATCCTACCATTGGTCGAAACCTCCTGTTTGCTGCCTCTAGTCGCGCATCAACGTGAGAAAAAAATTCCTCGAAGTCGTACAAAGTCCCCGAGAAAACTACCCAAAAGGAAATGAGATGCCAAATATCTATCAGAAAGTGGGTCCCAATCGAGCCCCCATGAGAAGGGTAAATTTTTTGGGCGGAGGAGATATCCACAGGTGCACGTAGCATTAACTCGGAGAGGGCTGCGTTTTCTTCGTTCAGCCATCGTCGCCTCTTCTTCCCCTTCTCCAAGAAAAAGCCTCTCGAGCCTTCTTCTTCTTCTTCTTCTTCTTCTCCTCCGTATTGGAATCCGACGATCGAAGGGGAACGAGGAGAAGAGGGAGAGAGCATGGGTTCGGAGGAGGCGGTGATGGAGGAGCTGCAGGCGTTGCAGAGGAAGCTCGGGAAGAAGCAGTCCTTCGAGGAGGCGGCCTCTTCCGTCGCGTCCCTCTTCCGCGCCCGCTACCCGGCGGCCTCTCCGTCTCTTCGCAAATTGGTACCTCTCCCTCGCCTCTCGCGGTTTGACCCCTCCGTTTCCATTCGTTGCGTATTGTCTCCGTCCTGTGCTGCTAATCGTTCGTTTTGATCTTGGGGCCGTGGGAGATGTGCGCTTGAGTCGATTCTTTGAATTCCCTCTGCCCGTTAGCGATTTGCTCTTAGATTAGAGATTTAAATGCTGGTAGATCAACTGATAAAATCAAGCATATGGCTGCTTCTTTGCCGGATGAATCGGAGGATTGTAACTAATAATTGGACTGAAAAATCTCAATTGTGCAACGCTGACATGATATAGTATGCTATATTAAAATCTTTAGCTAATGTTCTTTTTTGATAGTATAACGAGAATGTTTTCTCATGATTGTATTTATCTGAAAAAATGAGATGATGAAAAAACGAAATATGCTCCGGTGCTGGTGATTCGATCATGGTTGTTATCGTCATTTCTGGTCTATTGGTGTTTTCCAATATTTTGCTTCTATTAGTCTGCATTTTGTAGATCGAGAAGGATAAATCACAAAGCTGCTCATCTTCGAATCATTTGGTTGTTTGATAGTAGCGCATTTACTTTTATTAGAGTACTTGAGGATCAAGTGTAAAAACAAGCAAGTACTAGTATGATAACATTCTGATTATGATTTAATATTGTTGCCTTGACCTTTTAATAAAAGGCAGGTTCTATGATGCCAGATGTGTCATCACACAAGGTTGGTCCACAAATAACATTTGATCTCTACTATCTTGGGGCCAAGATATTTAGTGTCGAAGCAGACAACTTATCTTTCCTTGTAACCTTGGACTCAGCAATTGAATTTTCAGATCATTGCTATCATTTTATTTCATTTTCATTCCCTAACTCGTGTGTGAGACAAATGTGCTGCACTATTGCCATTCCCTCTTGTCCAAAATATAATTCAAAGTATCATCTGGAAATATATATAAATGTGACTTAATTTTTAGGTGATTCATAACTTGTGATATATCTATAAACGGACTTGACATATACACTGTTTATTTATTAATATTTGCTTGATTTTCTGCTACAGCTGTATTCTACAGTATGTCGAGTTGCGACTGTTCTTCAGACTAGATATACAGCACCTGGATTCTGGCTTGTTGGTTTAAGGCTTTTTGAAGAAGTTGAACAACTAGTTACTGAGGCTTCTGAAAAAGAAAACATGAGAAGATGCATTGCCAGAGCACGTGAGCATCTGAATGATATGGAAACTGAGGTTCCTTTGCCAGATAGGAGGCCTGCTGGTATTATTTCAATTTCAAGAATAATTCCCTCTTTAAATAATCCCATTGTAGGATACCCACAAGCTGTACTATGTTGTTTGCATATATCATTATTCTTTATGGTTGTGGCATATATGGTTTCATAGAAAGAGCTACATGCACAGTGCCGTCTGCAGTTTGTATTAGAATAGGATCACTATATCTATCCTTATCTTGTGATTTGCTTACAAGTAACTGTTTTTGGGTATCACTACTCATGGTTTACTTTCTAAGATTTCTGCAGATAATACTTTCTAATAATAGCAGAATTTTGTTGACCATATGTATAAATTTCTAAAGCTCTTGACATGTTTCTGACATAGTGGCAAATATTTTTGATGCGATAGATTGTGGTCATACATGTTCTAGACGTTGTTCTTTTAGTTTTAACAAGTCACTATTAGTTGACTAAGATAATACTATGTAAGAAAAGGCTACCAACTAAATAAAGAACATCGATCCAAGAGTTGATACTAGTTTCTAGATTGAGGCTGATAAAACTAGAAACTCAGTACTTGAAGGAATGGACTGCCGTTTGTCTTTGTCTCCATACACATTCTCAAGAGAGAGATAAAGGACTCAAACACTTATTTTCTTGAGCAATGTATTCAACATTTAGTTTTGGCCAAGTTTTAAATCTGCATATTCTGTCTTCAGGATCGGGATATCTCTTCGAGGGGCACCTGACTGTGGAGCCTGAACCAGCACCTCCTGCATGGCTTGTAGCACAAAACTTACTCACAACCCTTGCTGTTGCGCAAGATTGGGCTTCTGTATCTGAATCTTCCTCAGGCCAGGAAGAAAACAGTAATACAACTCAAAGTGCTATAAGGGCTGAACTGCCTACTTCGGTCAGGGATTTAATAAATAATATGCAAGAAATAGGTGGTTTTCTGGATCTTGATAATGCCATTGAAGCTTCTTTACAGGTGTGCAATATTTTTCTAAATCATTTTGGTGCCTGTAATCTTGTTAAATTATCCTGGCCATGGCCTTGGCGTGAGAAAAACATGGATTTTGTAATCCACTTGAATATGGAAGCTTGAGAAACCTAAATCACAAGGTTGAATGTATTGATTTGCCATTTTGAACAAACCTATTAGCGGAGTATCAGATCCTTATTACTGTTTCTGATTTCCAGGAAATTGGTGCTGGGCCGCAGAGACCACCACCTGCCTCAAAAGAAGTCGTTGCTAATCTCCCTGTGATTACTGTGACCGAGGATGTCATTGCCAGGTTAGGCAGTGAAACAGAATGCGCTGTTTGCCGGGAGAACTTGGTCATAAATGACAAGATGCAGGAGTTGCCTTGCAAGCATCTGTTCCATCCACCTTGTCTGAAACCGTGGCTGGTAAGTTTCGCTCACTTTTCAATTTGTTAATTCAAACACAGTCCATTTGCGCAACAAGGTACTACAACAACCAGCCGATTTGGTTATTAGGTTGCACTAATCATAATTAACCGTAACTGATTGGCAGGATGAGAACAACTCCTGCCCAATATGCAGGCACGAGCTGCGTACAGACGATCATGCATACGAGAGCTGGAAAGAGAGAGAAAGAGAGGCGGAGGAAGAAAGAAAAGGTGCAGCAAATGCTATTCGTGGAGGTGAATACATGTATGTTTGACCTGCCTGCGCTGAAATAGACAATCCCTGACTCCGGAGACAAACATAGATTATCAACTTTTCCTGAGCAGGCGCATCTTATCATCAGTTGCTGTATCACTACTTTTAGCATTTGCGAAAACTGAAGAAATTTGTTTCTGCATAACCTTGATGTGGTATACACAAAGTCTACCTTCTATATCAATTCCAATAATGTGTTCAACGGTTGAAGAATGTAGTTCCTTGGCCAAAGAGGATGAACAAGCCACAAAATTGAATCGGAAATGGCTTTTGGGGCTTCATCATCCTTTATTCAGGTCTCTTCTTACGGTTTGCAACAGAGTGCAATTAGAATGGGTGAATCCACATTCACAGCAAACTTGTCGCGAAACTGATATGATTAGCTACTGCCTGTTCAAACTTGATTCTAGTCCTACCTGTCTTCGATTTATTATGTTTTGCAAATTTGAAAACGATTTACATTTATATAAGTTTTATTTCAATTATCCGAACCTGACTACTAATTTTGCTATGTTCGTTAGGACTTTAAGATACTTATATTATGTTGGCTGGAAATTTCTATGGTGTCTTGCATTATTTGGATTATTTTTGCATATTATATGAGCTAATTGTTTGAATCTGATCACTACTATTATTATAATGAGGGCAAATCTATTACATCAATTACAAACGATGCATACCTCTCATCCACATACATTAAATGATTATTACTATTAATCGGCTGTGCTTAGTCTCGTTATTTAATCCAACCCGGTGTTGTACTTCATAAAGATTAAAAATTGCAAAAATAATAGCAATAGTAATAATAAAGCATCATGGAAGATTTTTTTTCCCCTAAATTTCATAGATACCAAACAAGTTACAGACATGGAGTGGAGACATTGCCGAGTTTTTTGAACATTCAACACAAGCACGAGCATAATACACAAACAACAAACAGTATCAGAAATCCATGGTCCTACTACCATTTAGAAGCGGCAGCAGCTTTGCAGCAACAGAAGACGACATTAACACAGTTGCAATCTATCAAGAGTTCAGACATCTGACCGCCATCGGAATGCAATCACATGATCTGGGGCTGTCCCTGTCCCTCAGAGGCCACTTCTATGCTGTCCGAAGGCTTCTTTGAACCGTAGGGCGCTTTGCTCACCACCCTGCCGAAGCAGTCAATGATTGTTAGAAAGCTCCAGTAAGATAAGGTCAACAGAAATGGATCCACCACCACAACAGCATCAGTGGCTTAGCATGGATGCAAAATATTCGACAGCATCAGGGTTTTGTTGGAGTGAGCAAGTTATATGGTGCCTTTGGGAGCCCCACCAGGCATATCAGGACTCTGTGCAGGCAAGCTGATCAACAGTTTGATAGTGCCAGGCAACCTACTTATCACAAACTTGGGTTGACAACTACAATGTGGTCCGCACTGATCTGGGAAATCGAGGTGGTTCTTACAACACAAGTACATGAAATATATGTGCCTGTCATGGATCCACTGACAGCCAAGGATCAGAAAATACCAGAGGCAAACTGCCTGATATAATTTTGTTGGTCTTTGCCAAAGACTGAAACCTCTTAAGGTTACAAGTTAATAACTTGATATGACAAGAAACCACCACATTCAAGTTGAATGATTTGCAGGCCTGTACCAGAACAGGCATGTATTCACATTTCACACTAGAACTTTTTGTATTGTCATCAGAGCTACTACTATCAAAATTAATATACTCCAAAATTCATATTACATATACAAATGGGCATAACGGTTGACCTTCCTCATATCACTACCTAGAAGAAGGATGTTCAAGGGAAAAGAACGTCATGCTCATATTGGTATTCAGAATTAGTATAATGATGTGTTAATATTTGGTATTTGATATGTGAAACTTGTGGTAACTAAAACTTTTAACAGGTATTTGATGGTGGAGCAAGGGAATGTAAAAAGATTCCGTTAGAAGAATAAAAGGTTTGCCTCAAGAAACTATTGACTCTAAATATTCGGAAGATGATATAGCCTGTAGTTATTGTGATAAAGGTACACATAACATGAAATCTAAAGAGATCATAAGATCAAAAATATGCGGAATTTGAAGAACAGAGTGCATCAAGTTTGACTAATCATTTATGCTTTTAATGATTTTATAAAAAAAATCAATTTTGAAAAGCTCAATGTCCTTGAACCTGGAATGAGCCTTATGCTTTAATTCATGACATGGGAAAATAAAAGAAGATAAAAGGAGGTGCATTGTGAGACAGTTGCAATCACGAGTTATAATAACATGAAGCTCAAAGGGTTCATCTTAAATCAAAGATAAAGAATACTTCCATAAGAAAAGAAACTAGCTTCATCAGGAAACAATGAAAAGTGGGAAACAGGCGA
The DNA here is from genome assembly GCA_030544415.1 of Thalia dealbata. Taxonomy (NCBI): domain Eukaryota; kingdom Viridiplantae; phylum Streptophyta; class Magnoliopsida; order Zingiberales; family Marantaceae; genus Thalia; species Thalia dealbata. The sequence goes on from CM060454.1 coordinate 3,701,889, forward strand.
GACTTAGAAGATTAAGAGAACCATACCATGTCTGAATTTTCATTATAATATTTTTATCATATCTAGACAATTTCTTCTAATGTAGAAAGTAAAGCAGAAGAAGATAAAAGAAAGGAAGTGAGTAAAAATCACAAGAAGGTGTAGACGAGAGATTTAATATCTGGAGATCATGTAAAATATTTATTATTTTGCCCCTTCGATTTATTCATCTTATACTCCTCTAGTATGTAAGAAATGGTATTGTTGATAACATTGCAGGCATCATTATGATCTTGATGCTGGTAAACAGCTATCATTGACCTGATAATCGTTCAATGTGATTTTATGGCCACAATAATCACATTATGACAGTAAGTATTGGAGGTCATCCTAATCCAAGATGTTGTGCGAGATTAGTTGTAGCCTGTCCTAGTGGTAGGTATACCACTTCCAGGAGGGAAGTGTGAGGGATCCCAACGGTTTACACTAGACACTGACTGGGGATGCCATGGTTGAGAACAGGACGTGTTTGGGGTAAACTGTCAGTATCCTCCCATACACTTCCCTCAACTGTGCCAACCCACACCGCTCATCTCACACATCAATATGCGAGTGTAATATCTTGAACTTGGATCACCCTCAGCTGTGGCCATCATAATGACCAGCTACCCAAATGATTTTTAGGTCCATGATAAAAATTCGCCAACATCAAGATCATAACTATGCAAACACTACTATCAATAATACCATCTACATATACACCACTTGATCTAATGCACTATAATATAAGTGAACCCAAAATAGACAAACAACTTGATTCCTATCCAAATCAGTTTGATTCTCATTGTAGTGTTTTCTCAAATCTCAGTAGTCATTTTTTTGTAGGAAGTAAAGCAAAAGAATAAAAAAAAGAAGTGAATTAAAAACATTTAAGAAAAAGTAAATGAGAGATTATTTAAAAAATACCATTTGTGCTCAAATGTAAAATTAACTTGGAGCAGAGAGGTTATTTTGTCCGTTTTCAACCCTCCTCTTTATCCTTAATTCCTTATGGGGCAACTATCAGTTACCCTTTTTTTTTCTTATTTTAGTTAAATCTTATTGCAATATATAACCTTGAGAGTACCAAGGAACATAGAGAAAGACAGAGAAATAACCGTCCTTCATGGAACAAGAAAGGTGGAAGGGGGGAACTACCTGTCACGGCGCTTCTCCAAGAAACGTTGAAGTGAGTGCCTCCTGGCAATAGGAAGCTCTGCAAGAAAAGAAAGAAAGAAAATTCCGATGAATAATCTGAAGTACATACACAGGCTTGAGCATCATTGTTTAATCAACGAAGATGGTGGCCTTACCAGCTTGCAGCTTGCAAAGTGAACTGCCAGCGTCGGGAGTGAGCTGTGGCTGCGCAGGTTGACTGTCTGCAGCAGCCGAGGAACTTAGGAATGACAGAGTCCTTGTGAGCACTGGTACAGATGGAGCCGGAGCAGCAGCTGCCCCAACTACGACCGGAGCCTTGGTATTCGCAGCAAGCGCAGTAGTCTTGTTGGCAGCAACCCTCGAAGCCACTGCCGTGGCTGCAGCGAGAAGCATGATAGCTTGTGCCTGTTTTAGTATCCATCAGAACGATGACTCGGATCAAGCATCAAAACCACATGAAAATTAAAGGACATAAATCGAGGAAAAGGCTCACCTTTTCAGGAGGCACAGCGTCATAAACGCTTACAGATCCGCCATAAAACATGATGAGCTGCGGGGGAGCGGGCGCCGGAGGGCTCGACTTCGGCGCCGGTGTGGGCATGTTCCTCAAAAGCCACCCACAAAACAATTTGAGGAGAAAGACAGCAAACAAGAAACTTTAAGCAAGCAACCACGCCGCCACGAAATTGGAAGCTTAAGTTGCGATTATTAGGGCACAAACGTTCCAGAGAGAGGGGATCGAATCGCTCCAATTCCCCAACTCCAAAATTATGGTCCAAGAGTAGGAATCCTGGACCACAACCAATCTTCCAGTCACAAAAGATCAAATTGGAGGAGAAAAAAAAAATCGATCTCCTGTGCGCAGATTGACTGGCGAAACACAATTGATCCAGAGCACAATAATCTCGTGAAGTAGAAATATCTACCTGTCTCCGGCGTCGGCTGCGGTGGGGGCGGAGCCTTTGAGCTCGGATCGATCGCCGGAGGCGGGCTTGCTCTGTGCCTCGAAGAGATCCATTTGACGGAGGAGACGGTGAGTTGAGACGACGACGGAAGGATAAAAAAAAAAGAGGAGGAAAAAGATGCGCACCTATTTGGCGCACGTGCGAGTAATTCAAGCGGATGCGGGTTTATATTAATTGGCTGATTAGAAGAGAATAATTGTTTAATTCAAGCGGATGCGGGGTTGGGCGGTTGGCTCATTAATATTTAATTAGCTACTTGTGTTGTTGATTAAAAGAGAATAATTGTTTAACTCCAGGGTGGGATATCATGTCATTTTCTGGCACTTGGCATTTGGAATTTTATGCTATTAATGAACAAACTCGTAATTATTAATATATATATATATGGCAAGTTGAGCTTGGGAAATTGCATCAACCTAACTCACGTAGAAAAGAAAATAAATAAATTTGAAGCATTCATGCAACTCTTGATCATATTTGGGCCAACCTGACTTAAATAACACAAAATTAACACGTTTACATCGACTTCAATTTACATGGGTCCCTCTCCAAACACAATATCTTTGACTTAATAATAAAAAAACTCCGGCATCTTTCCACTAAATGATAACTATTAACAATTCACTGATTACACCTTCAATCCGAATATAAACCAAACACAAATATATCAGACCTACTTTTTCTGCATCAGTACAACATCACCCTGGGCTGTTTTCCCATCAAGTACTCTTTCAACCCATGAAAGAAAGAGCAAAGCCAACATTAACCTGGCAGTTCACAAATTTTTTTGTTAAGGTATGTCCCAGCATAAAACATGGCATGAACTATTAGATTGGAAGCGAAATCCTCTCCTCGGGGGTGTCTACCTCTAAACTGTCTCACGTAATTAATTGTTTACGAGACGATCTATCCCACAGACACATAAACTAATTAAGGCGCCCATGCCATGGCCCGTGAGATTAACCTAACACCAAGTTCAAGTTATGTACAGGGATTAGTACTCCAAAAATGCCCACAAATTTTACAGTAAGAACTCATCCTTGCAGCCTGAAAAAATAATCTTGCATACGGCGACCTTTAAACTTTACAACAAAGAACAGTCGGGAGGTATGATGACCTTGAAACATTGGGCTGAAGTGATGGATGATCACATGGCCTGCGTGGTGTCATAGTTAATAAGAAGAGATTGGGCAATACAACACGTCCACATGGCATAGAAGAGATCTTGTGTCAGAGAAAATAAAGAAAATACTTTTTTTCCCCTGTTGCCGTGAAAAAGCCTCCAAATCATCTGGTGCTTGATCCTGATGATTCCCATTGCAAACAAGAACTCTACTACCCTCCTGGATAGCAAATAAAACATAAACAAAACTTCAATACATTCCCACCAAACTACTGTAGAGCATGAGGAAAGGTGCACAGCTACATATAAATGAAACATCTCTAATTAGTCTGCTCAGTTAGGGGTGTGCATCAGTACAGTTCACTCGGTTTTTACGAGTTTTTGTACCAAACCAACTGGTTTTGTTAAAATTGCAACTGAATCTGAACTGATTTTAATGAGATGAGCCGAATAAGTCTCAGCAGATGTTTGGGAATTCAGTAAGTTTCACTTATATTCAATTCAGGTCGATTCAGTTGGGTCGATTTCTGCACATCCTAAAGCTCATCAATTCCATGGCATGGCCTATGACGAATGAATGCTCTCAAAAATACAACCAAAAGAAAAATAGAGCAGTTATTTTATGAAAGGTCTCTCGACCTTTACTTGTATTGGCTTTAAATAAAGAAAAGATATTTGAAGTGGGAAAGCAAGTCAGGAATGCTGAACATTCCAAAGTTGATAGATAAAGGACTATGTACTAGGTCGTTTTCAACAATCCTTTGACATTTAAAAAGAAAAGCTATAAACCTAGAAGTTCTGGTGAGGCCTCCAAGGGCACCTTCAAAAAGATGAAAAAACTAGTGAATATGCAAGTACGCATAATCTGGGTGAGGAGTCTATGCATCATGAAAAACATGCTGACTCATTACAGTGTGTTCATAGTTTATCTATGTTTAAACATAAAGAAATAGGAAAGAGATGAAACATTCTCCCATAAGTATGGTCAAATAGGTCTCACAAAAGCAGCCAAATAAGAAAATAGAGCAGTTACTTAATTCAGGAAAAAAAGTTCATGTTTTATTCATATGAACTGTAAATAACAAAATTATTTAAACAAGAATAAGACGAGACAGCTATGACGAGCATTACACGGTTAAGAATCTAGGACTATGTTTAATGCTCTCTCATTGTCCTTTAGCCACTTAAACAGAAACTGCTAACCTACTAGTTATTGCGAAGGGTGCACTGCAACTAGTGCGATTAAGCAAGCCAGGAAAAGGAGCCTATGCAGCATATGCATAAACATGCTAATTCCTTCATTATAAGGTGATCAAAAGTTACTATGTTGAAGCATAAAGAAACAGGCGAGAGATGAACATCCCCATTCAATAGGAACAATAACATGGTGTAAACAAAAAAAGCTAATGTAGAATCTTTTAGCGTATTTTGTCAGATGCTGAAAACTGCATTAGGTCATACAGTATCTTTGCACATTTAAGTGGTCCTCTAGCCCTACTTTTCTCAAGGTTTCTCTTGAATTTTTAGTCTCAGTCTAGGATATGGGCTTCCTATATTCCATTTGAGTTCAGATTCAGCAATTGACTCCATGTTTCTTGAAAGGAAAGATAAACAAGAGCATCCATCATATGTGGTAGGAAAACAAAACAATAAACATCAAAAACTGTTGAAACAGAAAATTAAGAACACGTATAATTGAGATAATGTAGAGAAAATATAGGGGGGAACTGCAAATCGAGTACCAACCCTCAAGCGCGGCGCTTGCTCAAACGCCATGAATTGGGTTCATGGTAGCGGTCATACAGTGGTTCAATACGTTCCTGCCGCTTGCGTTTGCTCATCTTTGTGGGGTCTGAAGTCTTGTAAAATCTTGGGGCCAATTCAACTAACCACTTAGGGTCGATCACGGTAACTTCTCTCATGTACTCCTTGGTTGTCATAACAAGTTCATGATAGATGACCCAATCTGGCTGCCTCTGGAATAAAGCACTACTAGGGTGGATATACACAGGCTGGTTCTCGACTAGGGTTCTGTACCCTTCCTGGGGGTCCTTCCTTGCAGTATGGAAAAAGAAGCCAGCAGTGATTGCCTTTCTTATCTTTGTGAAGTTTTTACCAGCACTGACAACATCCAGCTTATACCTGAAGCAGAAAGCCAGTAGGTTTAGTTGGCATATACAAAACGACTAGGGAAATGGCAAACGGTAAATCACAAAGGAGTTATCAATGAAAATTAACCAAAGAACTCTATCAGTGAATATATCAGACACAAAGAAAATATCATACCTGTCCATAATAGTAAGAAGTTGTTTCCTCACATCCTGAGCCCTTCTTAATGAACGAGATTGTACAAAGTTCTCAAAGCACCATGGACCAGAAAAATTTTTAGCTTTCCAAGCCTCATACACAGCTAGCAATGTTAAATGATCTCCTTCAGGCTGAAAAAACTTTGCTCTTTTTTGATCAGCTTGAGCTTGCTTCTCCCTTGGTCTGTAGAAGATGTTCCCTGTCTGAATCATTGCTATAATAGTCAAAATTTCATCACTGCATCCAAGGTCCACACTGGCTAATAGCATTTTTGACAAAGGTGGTTCCAAAGGGAACTCGGCCATTTTTCTACCCAATTTTGTTAAAAGCCCCTCCTCATCCAGTGCTCCAAGACTGTACAGCTGTTCCATTGCAGAAATAAGAGCCTGAGGCGATGGAGGGTCCATAAAATCAAAGCATAGAAGGTCATTTATACCCATAGCCTTCATAGTGAGAGTTGTCAATCCAAGGTTAATCCTTTGAATTTCTGGAATTGTAGTTGGAGACATTTCATTATGGTAGGCACTCTCTGTGTAAAGACGGTAACATTTACCAGGGCCAGTACGGCCAGCACGACCAGCTCGTTGTTTGGCTGATGCCTGTGAGATGGGAGTGATAACTAGGGAATCGAGGCCTAGCTTTGGATTATACACATTCTGTTTTGCAAAGCCTGGATCAACAACATAGTAAATCCCATCTATAGTCAAGGAAGCCTCTGCAATATTAGTAGCCACAACCACTTTCCTCTTCCCAGGAGGGGCAGGTTCAAAGATCCTAGACTGCATTTCACTAGGAAGAGCACTGTAAACTGGCAGGATGATTAATTCAGGCACATTCTTCCCTAAACCTTTCATTCTTTCATACAGAGACTGGCAAGCATGATCAATTTCTTCTTGACCAGTCAGAAAGAGAAGTACATCACCTTCAGGCTCTGTCAAGTGGATCTGCAAAACAGTGATCAATGCTGCATCTAGGTAATCAGTTTCTGGCTCCCTAGTGTAAAGTATGTCCACAGGGAAAGTTCTTCCAGGAATGGTGAAGATGTTGCAGTTAAAGAAGTAGCCAGAGAACTTTTCTGCATCTAATGTAGCAGAAGTAACTATAAGCCGAAGGTCTGGCCTACGCTTCACAAGTTGTTTTAATAACCCAAAAAGGACATCTGTGTGGATGGTCCTTTCATGAGCTTCATCTAACATAATTACAGAGTACTGAGAGAGGCTTTCATCAACTAAAATCTCCCTAAGAAGCATACCATCTGTCATATACTTGATCACTGTCTCAGGCCCAGTGCAGTCCTCAAACCTAATAGCATAACCAACCTCTTCACCCAACCGACAACCAAACTCTTCTGCCACTCTCTTTGCAACCGACATAGCTGCCACTCTTCTAGGTTGTGTGCAACCAATCTTTCCTCTAGTCGTGTATCCTGCCTCAGCTAGATACTGAGTCACTTGTGTTGTCTTCCCTGAACCAGTTTCGCCGATCACAACCAAAACCTGATTGTCATGCACGGCTTGAATCAACTCTTTTTTCAATTTGTAAATAGGAAGACTCTGCCTCTGTTCCTGTATTGAGAGCTTAGACCTCTGCCCAAATGTCAAAGCCTTTCCATAAGCATCTTTCTTCCATTCAGGCATCTCATAGGCTGACAACCCAACTCCTCTAAGTTCCTGAGCCAGATGCCTCTCACCAGTTTCTGGCATTGGATCCTCCCAAGGACGATTTAAATCTTTTGGAATAGAATCTAACATTGTCCTCTGTTGCTGCTCTCTCAACTCTCGCCTTTCCTTGATGAGAGCTGACTGGAGGGCTGCAGCCCTACTCAAAGAACCCTCCGGATTCTTGAAAATTTTGACAGGTGACATATCAATTGAAAATCTACTTTGCCCCTGTAAGAAGGCAGGTTCATCCTCATTAAGTTCAATCTCAATCTCCTCCTCAGCTCCTTCTTCCTGATACAAGAGCCCATCTCCATCATCATCAAACATTGGATATTCCCGGACATCCAAAACCCCCGAAGCAATTAGTTGTTTGGCCTCCCACCTCTCAGGTGAGCTCATTCTCTTGAGTGGTCGCCTTGATGGTGCATCTTCAACCTCGTCTACTATTGTAATTCCTGAAAGACCCAATCTCCTCGTCGGACCACCATTCCCACTTGCTGGGTTCGCCCTAAATGCCTCATCCTCGGAGCTCTTCTTCATAGGAAGAAGATCCTTTCCGCTCTTCTGATCCACATCTCTCATGGACAAGCTAAGCTTCTGCCCAGATATGGAAATCACCTTCACGTAGACTTCCTGATCGCGCTTCACTGCATCCTTTGCATTGGCGATTCTCCGACTGGCAATCTGGGAGATGTGAACCAAACCTTCCTTACCCCTGAGGTCAGTCAGCTGGACAAAGCAGCCAGTGTCCATAACCCGTGAAACTCTTCCCTTGTATACCTGATAAAGCTCCGGCTCATCAGAATATGTACGGGGATGACTGGCGTTCCTGCTATTCTTCAGATCTTCATCATCGTCGACCTCATCATAAACCCTAGAATTCCTGTGTCTATCTCTTCTACCGTCCCTGTCCCTGTCCCTGTCCCTATCTCTGCTTCTGCTTCTGTTTCTATATCGATCCCTGTCCCGGTCTCTGTCTCTCCCCCTGTCTATTTCTCTATCACTGGCGCTTCTCCGTCGATCATCCCGGTGCCGGTCGCGATCTAGATCACGCTCCCTGTCTCGTTCATGCTGCCGGCGATCGGCGTCAACCTTGCGGTCGGCCTCCCGCTCCATCTCCAACCGCAGTTCTCTCGCGCGATCAGGATCGTCGGGGCGGGAGAGAGCCGGGAAGGCGGAGGCTTTCTTGCCGCCGCCGGTGGTGGTGGAGGCGCTGCTGGCCTTGAGCTGCGGGGGGAGGATGGCGTGAATGATGGTGAGGAGGGTGCGGACGAAGTAGTCGGGCATCTCGGCCCCGTTGGCCTTGAGCTTGGCGTCGAACTCGTCGACGGTCTCGGAGTCGCGGCCGAGATCGGTGATGAACTCCGCCAGCACCTTGTCGCCACAGCCAACATGCGATTCGAGCTCCGTGCAGACCTTGGACACCAAGGAGAGGTACTCGAGCTTCTTCAGGCCCTCCGCCCCTTTCGTCGCCGCCGGCTCGTCCGGCGCCATCGTGAAGATGTGGAAATTTAGGTATCGAAAACAATTACCCTCCTATATATAATTGTCCGGTTAGATATAATTACATTTCAGTCCTCCTGTATATATATTTCATGGCATATAACGTTATAATAAAAATATTTTCATTTATACTCATATATTTTAACCTAATTATTACTTAGAATACTTATTCCATGCCTAGTCCAAGTCGCAGTAGCCCTTTGATTAGAGATGCACGTGGGCCGTGCTCGGACAGGTCCGACGCCACGGTGGAGAGGGACGAAGGACGATATCGAAATTTAGGTATCGAAAACAATAGCCGCGCTAGGGTTAGATTTTGATGGTGATATAATTATATTTCAGTCCTCTTATATATGTATATTATGGCACACATTATATGTAAAAATAAAAATACTTCCACCCGCACCCATATAATTTAACCTAATTATTACTTAAAACACTCGCTCCGTGCCATTGGTTCAATTTTTTTTTCACCTTTGAATAAGAGTTTCATCAAACCATGCAGCCCAACATCGAGGGAGAGCGTTACTTTTATTAAGTGTCAATAAAACTCACTCATACTCCGATCACTCTCCTCACTGCAATTGCTCTCTTGGATCAATTATAAATAAATCTTAAAATGAATCATGGATCTCTTAAAGACACCATTTCATTTGGTAGTACACTTGAGTTTGATCTAAGGATGACGCTTAGACGTATAACATTTTTTATATTTATTTAATAGATAGTTAAATTTTAATAAAATACGTTAATTTAACTTTTTCTTTACCTCTTAAAATATTTCTTATAAGATTAACATTCTTATCTAATAACTGAATAATTATACCTATATTATATATTTACATTCATATATCCTACGGGCAAGCAACGTTCTTATCTAATTATGGAATAATCGCATCTAACTATTATCTTGGCCTTAAAATTACATTATCAAATTCCATCGATTTGGATGGACTAAGTGAATTAATACTCGAGAGATCCAAAAAAAACTAATATAGGGGCTTTACCTGATTCGTAAATAATTTTTTTTTAACAAAAGATTGGTAGTCAGTCAGTTATTGCGCATGTTGATGGAAGTGATACGTCACAAATATAACCAAAACAGCCAAACTACTTCATGGAAATAGAAAACGAGTCCACCGAGCAAAGCAAGAACAATTTCAAGAAAAAAAGTTTACTTTGATGGATCCACAAGGGCGTAAGCAGTTCAAAAAAGAACACATCTTTGCAATTACAACTGACGAGTTTTCATTAAAAAAAATTATATTACAATAGACATGATGCATCATCATCTTTAAAAATACATCATGGAAACAAACAAAAGAACCTAAGTTCAGTACTTTAAGTTTACAGTTTAGGCTAACGACAAATTACAAGATTAAAAATAATGTACTGCAGGACAGGAACAAGGCTTTTAGCTCGCTTTAAAAGCAAGATTTTTTATCTAACGCAAAAAAAAAAAACTATAAATACCAAAGTTTTTTCTGTGGCTAAAAAATTAGTTGAGTGTAACTCCAGTGAAAAAAAAAATTTGATTCTAAGAATTATTGGCCGAATTACAGGCAAAAAAATCTACCTACCTTGCCTAGAATTACTCCAATAATGTATACATTGGCCAATCAACATATAAAATATAACCTATAACTGAAAATGTTACTTGAGTCAAGTGATTATGAAATGGAAACTAGTTCACAAGGCAGGGTTTCAAATTTCAATTCATATGACTATAACAGAACATCATGCCTTATTTAGTTATTTTAGAGAAGAAAAACTCGCCATGGACAACTTTATCATGCCAAACCAACCTGCCGAACAAAATATTATAAAAGACAGGCAAGGGTTGTACAAGAAGACACCAAGTAGGCAACACTCCCCACTTGATAATTGACGCATAAAGAACAACACTAGGAAGAAGATCGACCAAGTGAAAAACCAGTTCTCCAGCATTTTCAAGGCAAATAAGTTCAAGAAGATTGACAGGAGAGAATATCTCAGCAAATCTCCAAGACACCGAGATAGAAATGCAGGGAAATTTAACATACAAACAAAACCAACTTACTCTTGACTTTGGAAGATAAGAGCCCACATAGCAAACATATTTAACCAAACATAATATCACAGATTTGACCATGATGACGACCATGACTTCAAATATCAGTTAAAGAAATCAAAGGGTGCCTTTGAAATAGCTGAACTAGTGTACAATAGTTGCTAGAGGATCCAAGAAAAAATGCAAGTTGTTTAACACAACAGAGACGAAGGTGTCCCTCAAGAAACAGCAATTACCCGTACCAACCTGCAAGTACCATCACAACTGGACTTGGCCGAGAATGTCAACAATTTCATTAAGATGATATTCAGACCAGTACAAGCCAAGATACCAGATTAAATCGACAAAAAACTTCTTAACCTTACTCCATTGACACAACTTAGATCACATGAGGGTGGAGAAACTCATACTGATGGCAGCAACTATAAGACACATGACTGACCATAGACAATCAAAGTGTGCGACGCTGACGATGACTCTGAACCTTCTCGACCCTCATAACAGTCCTAGGACTCACTGTAACATAACCACATGTTGAATCAATGCATGCAGGATAATGTGGAAAGAGAAGCTAAAGAATTTTTTTTATGAATGCTCATATCTTGTAAGAAAATACAAAAGGGCAGTTCATGTATCCATGTTTTACAAGAATTAGTATTCAAGCCCAGCATAAGAGACAAGCATGAGTACATATGTTCACAATAACGAACCTGATCATCCTCATTGGATGTCAGCCCATGAGAATTTGGCTGGGACGGTTTTTCTGCACCACAATTCTGTCGGTTACATTTTGTTCGGAAAGGATAATTTATGTTGTTACACTTGTCACACTTCCAACTGCCCTCAGGCATTTTGGGTTCTGAAATAAAAACCAGACAACAATCAAGAAAAACTACTGGTGATTAAGAAATTAAAACAAAAAACAAAGAACAAAACCAGCTGTCATTAATGAGCACAGCTTGATGTTCAGAATAAGTCACATTAATAAGATGGTAAGGAAAAGGCAAGACGAGTAGTGTACATGATATCTTTTCATAATCATTTTGGTAAATTTCTAATATATCAAATAGGCCGTGAATGTAAGCTAAAAGAAGAGTACGGAGTATACTTACTCGAACCTTTAGAATTCTCTGATTTTGTGCCCTGCACAAAGTTAATGAAAAAAATAAGTTAGAACAGACTTGTTCAGTGTGAATGTAAAAAAACACACACACACAACTGCTTACAAGGAGGAACAAGAACCAGGGAAGAGTTTGAGGACAAGTAAAAAAAACTCCCAGGGAAGCAAAAGTCCAGATCCATTTAATGTTACTTCAAATAAATCACCTATATATTCAATTTAGTTACTGTAGTAATCCAAAGGAAAGTTTGGCAGTACGCACAAATGTTCTTCCACGAGCATTTAATGTGTTATAAATCAAAGATGTCACTTGAAATTTGTTAAGGTAGTCTCTATGTCGAATATTTACTCAGTTATGTAAGGCTTTTGACTGAATATTAATGAAATAGACCAGTCAGTCAACATTGGACAGTCCAATATCAGGTTAGAAAGTCAAAAAATTATTCCATCCAGTTTTACCTCTGGTCAAACTCCCTGCTAAGTATATAACATGTATACATAGCCCATCAAAGACCAAATGCAATATATTGGTTCAGTGCAAACACATATAACATTCTTATTTATTACTTTATCATGATTGATCAAATAGTATCAAATCGGATCAACAGTCACTAGCATCTATCTAGTACTCTTTTATGTTCTTTCTCCTGCTTTTGCAGGTGGGTTAGTGACTAAATCTGACCAAGTAAAATATTATATGAGAAATGATGCAAACACATAGGAGAAAAAAAAGTGTGCTGAGGAGGAGAAAGGATCAAGAGCAAATAGCATAATTAAGATGTGGGCAAGAATATAGATGCATTTTCTTTTCATAGAAGAAACCAAATTCAAGTGTAAAAAGCATATCATACAACTAAAAAACTTAAGAAGCACACATCTTCCACAAAAAAAAAAGAAGTTTGCATGTGCTCAAACCTGGCTTCCAGGTCTTGGGGTGTTGCATTTCCTCATGTTACAAACGGTGCGAAAACCAAAATTATTGTTGCCACAGTTAGGGCATGTCCAATCATTTTCACGTCCTTCACCTATTGAACATGATAATAGAAGGAACTAAACACAGGTAATCATTTCTGAGATTCATAGATATCTGAAAATTTCAGAAAAAAAAAACCTGCATTCTTTTTTTGAGAACTTTCATCTGGATATGCTCCTGGCCTGCCCCCCTGGAGATTTTTGAAACACTATTGCATTTAAATCTTTTGTTATTAGAAGTAATTGTGATCAATTCAAGAAAAATCACTGAAGGATATCCTGCAGCCTACTAATTCTTGTTAGATGCAAGCAAATTGCAAATCTTATGCTGATGGGTTCAAAACACAAGTTAAAAAGCCTTCAGAAATAAAATTCATTGCAGAGAGCCTTCTGGAGGAAGGACCAATAGGAAAAACATACAGCAGTTCATATCAATATCTATTAAACCTCCTTCAGTACAACATACCATAGCTCCATGATCCATAGGCAAACCCAAGCCGTATCTATCCACCATAGGAGGAGGCATACCATACATACCACCTAAAGAATAAGAAGAAATTAGAAAACACATGAAAATAAAGAGGATATTAGAAAAGCACTCTAAAACACAATGACAAGAGGCCTAAGGTCATACTAGTATAAGGGGGAAATAAAACACCATAAGACTAATTTCTCACAGCCAACTTGAAAATACTGGTGAATTTATGAGAAATAACGATACCTTTCATCATAACTTAATTAATTCTTAAAGAAACAATTTATATACATGCATAAATTGTCTATAGTTCTACCCCAAGGCTGCTTGGATTTACTCAATGCAATAAAAGCCTACAGTTCAAGAAAAATTCAATCCTATTGAATGTGAAGATTTTCAAGCTTAATTCCAAAATAATTAATGGGAAAATGTCCTTACCTGTTCCCATCATTGATCCACCAGAATAAGGAGGTCCAGACAAATGTAATGGTCCATATGGACTCCCAACAGAAAGACGGCTACCGTACTCATAATGATAAGCAGAACCTCCAGAGAAAGGCATGTCATAAGGTGGCAGTGGGGGACCATTAAAAATGGAAGATCCATATGGTGGAGCACGAAGATACATTGAAGAGGGAGTGCCATAACCCATATAGCCACCTGCAGAGGAGTAAGGAGGAGGAGCTTGCATAGACTTTGGAGCAAACTTCTGGAGAATGAAACCAGAGGAACATAAATATGATACAGAGAGAAATTTAACTAAAAAAATATAGAAACATCAGTTCCCCCGATGACATAACATATATTTCATATGTCCAGAAGTTTCCAAAAGTTTATATAACCATCCGCAAGAGGGATTGGAAAAAAAAAGGAAACATGATGGAAATATTACACAAGAGTCATGACCAACCACTATGCTCTGGAGGGTCAATGTGTAAAAAATACATGAACTAGTTTTGACATAGCTTGCAAAAGAATTCAATTGTAAATACATGAATATTGCACCTCAAGGCAATACGTACCCCATTATGGTCTGCAGGCCTGGACTGAGTACAATTCCGCATATTGCATGTTGTCCTGAATGAGAAATTAACATTACCACAGCTAGGACATGTCCAATCATCTTCTCTGCGACCACCTTTGGAGCAAAAGAAGGGTCTTAGACCATCTGTATTTTTTCCTCATCAATCAGATCTCAATATGTGACAATTAAAAGCACTCATACCATCAGTTCTGGCACGCTTGCCAGCAGATGAATTTCGGTTATCCACCTGTAAAACAAAGCACAAAAAGGTGATAGCAAAATGAGCTGTTGTGTGTATTCTTACACATTTTTGGATTGGAAATTTTTCTTTTTCTTTTCTTTTGTTAAAGGGGACAATAAAATACGTATTTAGACTTCATCTCATTACTAGCCAATTATCTTAATTAACAAGTTCGACTCAAAGAATAAAAATTATTACATTAGTTGTTTATTGCAGATAAACTGAGAGAAAGGAGAAGAATGGCTTGGAATGGTCTCATTGATATACACTACGCATCCTCATAAACTGGTAATTGTGCTTTGCACTCAAATGCATACAGATACAGTGTATAGCAGGAAAGGAGCAGGATGCTAAAGGAGTTAACACTAAAAATATTTTTAGTAATATTTACTGGGCACTAAAATTTCAACATCTTACAAATGGAATGATCGAAACTGAAAACCGGGGAGAGTTAGATCAAATCAAGCAAAGACGAACAAGGGGCTTGGCATCACCAAAAAATCTCTACTAGAGAAATCCCACCAAACCAGAACAAAATATCACGTACAGGAAAAACTTAACAGTCCAAATTATTAATGGGGAAGTCGTGCTCAACACAAAAGGGGAAATCATCAGGCAAGGCTGAGTTTGTCAGTAAAAGAAACTGCAGATATCAATTAACCAAATAGATCCTGTCAAAGACAATTCAACGTAAAAAAAAAGAGAGTACCGAGGTCGGAATCATCCAGGCGAAACGCACAGATCTGCAGGGGAGAGAAGCCGGAAACAGATCGATAAACCACAGCGGCAGTGAATTAACAATCATCGGAACGTCACGGATCAAAAATCGACGGAAATCCAATGGACCGATCGATGGATGGCAAGGGAAACATTACCTGAGACATTTTTCGAGACTGCAACTTGATGCTTCTCGACGAAAATTGAGAAGCGGAGAAGGGATTAGGGTTCTTGTTTGTGAGGACTTATATTATTTAAGCTTGGGTTTTTGGACGGTCCTGATTTGACCGTGTGATTTGATAAATTTCAATTTGGCTTAATAATATTTTGGTGCAGTTTGGTTTTGACCCCTTTGTTTAAAGAAATGGCAATTCAACTCCTTATTTTATTTTGTTCTACAAAATAATCTCCTCCTTTTATTGATTTTGTTTTCAATTTTTAAGCAAATAATTTTAGAATCTCAAAAAAAATACATCCTTAAAGACATCCTATCCTTTGAATAATTATTACATACGTAGCATAATATAATATTATTATAGTCATATTTCTATTTAATTGCTGTGTTAATATAATCGAATAATGGCTTTTTAATGTAAATTGGATTTAAAAACTAAATAATAAAAAATTAATATTTCTTTCAAAATATTAAATATTAAACGGTTCAAAGTTGGATATAATTCATAAATTGTGAGGTATTTAAACTTTTGAATTTGACGAGTATCTCTTACTTAGAATTTAAATTTATATGAAGTTTATTATATTATTTTTATATATTTTTATCATTTTATCCTATATTTTTCATAATATGATGCTATATTCAGAGTATTGCTTCATCATTATTATCATTATTGTTTTAAAAAATAGTGAGAATGTAATCACTAAGTATATGTCACGAGAATTAGAGAGGATATTTTTCTAAGTAATCCGTGTAAGTCAAGTGATTTATATGATATATATATTATAATTCCAAAACTTCAGAACATATTTACGAATAAATGATGTACCCTGGGCGCTTACCTGTTTAACATCAAAAGCCATCCTCTATATATCTGGGTCCCACATTTTAAACGAATCACATGGAGACCAATCGATCAGGTAGAAAGGGGGTAGAGAAGAATTGCTACAACGCGACTGCCAATATAAGCAATCCACTTCGCTGCGCTCCCCCAATTCAAGGAGGGCGGCACGAAGAGGGGGCGAAGGAGAAGTCAGGCAGAGGAAACCGAAGAGGAACCGAAATGGCGGAGCAGAACCCTCGCGATCTGCCCGGCGCCGCGACGGGAACGGCGGGGGCCGACGTGTTCTCCGCCGAGCCGATGTCGTTTAAGATGGATCGGATGTCGCCGGAGGCGCTGGCGCTGCGGGACGCCGTCTCCCGCAAGCTGCTCGAGTTCCTCGGCGCCTACTCCGACAATGTCCTGACGGTACATGATTTAGCTCTCGTTCGAATTTTTTTTGCTCCGCTTAAGACGGGGTTGGTGCCGTGAACCCGAAGATGCCCTTGAT
Organism: Thalia dealbata; assembly: GCA_030544415.1. Taxonomy (NCBI): domain Eukaryota; kingdom Viridiplantae; phylum Streptophyta; class Magnoliopsida; order Zingiberales; family Marantaceae; genus Thalia; species Thalia dealbata. The sequence continues at coordinate 3,718,729 of CM060454.1, forward strand.
TTCGGACCTGAATTGCCGAGATAGGGTTTTTGTTTCTTCGGGTGGCTCTAGCGGATTGTCAGAGGAGACCGTGAATTAGATCTCTGTTGAATTTATTTGGTTTATGCCCCTCAAATAGCGTAAGTGAGGAACAGGAGTTGCAGCTTGCTCGATGAATGGATAGGCGTTGCCTTATTGGTTCCCCTGCACGATCGTAAATTTTTTTTTACCTGTTATTACAGAATCTATGTTTCTGATTGCAATGAGTCAAGAGGGCACACGGCTCCCTGTGTTTGCTTTAACGCATGCATTACTGAACTGGATTGGTGGGGTGCGGGTCGGCTGTTGAACCGGTAGATTGCAACTTAAGAGGAAGAGGAAGCGATAGCCTAATTATTGAAACTAAATTATCCAAGGAAAGACACTAAAAATATCAAGGTGGTATAAAATAAAATCTGTTCGCTTTATAATGAGCTAGTATTCTTGTATATCCTGAATAGATTCCATTACCAGATAAATTAAAATTACTCATTTTCTGAAGAAATTATTATTTTTCGGTGGTGACTTCACAAAAGTTATGGGTCCATAGCTTTTCGAGCAATGAAAGACAACCTTAAGCATAATCTTCATTGATCCATAGCTGAATTTTCTTATTCCTACAAAATAATTGCGTCATTTTATATCATAACAGCAAATTTGAATGATCTCTCATGAATTAAAGAACCGTACTACTTTTCTTGTGTGGCTGCTTTTGTGAAGCCTACGTGTTGTTTTATTGTTGGAAACAGTGACTAACATAAGTACTTGATTACATTCTCACTATTCAAAAACGAATGACATTGATGGGACTTCAGCATTCAATCCTTGTGATATTTCATTGATCTGGTCATGCAGCTGTTATTCCACTCAATCCTTGTAATTAGCAGCTCAACTTACTAGAGTACTTTGTAAGATTCAAAATATATCCTTTGCAGGTAGCTGTTGACTCATCTATGCACCATTCTTGAAATGCAAACTTTGCCAACAATGGTATCTTGTTTTCTGCTTCCAGTGCCATACAACTAGGTCTTGTTATCTTTATGTAAAAGGAGGTTTTTTTTTGTGACCAACTATGCTAAGATTTTGACTAGTTGTGAAATGCTGTAAGAAAAATGAATTTCTAGGATTCTTGTTATAGTGTTTATCTGTAAAGATGCATACATGTTAAATTCACAGTGTGAAGTTAATCATCTTCAAGCAGAGATGGTATATTGAGTTGTGTTTTAATTGTCTAATATAAAAAATTTAACATAGTGTGAATATGCTGCAGCTAGTAGTTCTCAACCATATAATTCATCTCTTTCCATGTAAATGTTACTGCAGATCTCTTCATATTTCATTCTGGTAGATTGACTAAATTATGAGATATGGGTGCTAGAAAAGTTCTAGTGAGCTTCTGTTATTTTTCTCCCACTCTAATGGTTGCATCTCTCACCTTCCTGTGCTAGCTTTTTCTCCTCTAATTTCATTGTTGCAGTTCTTCTTGGCCAATAAGAAACTATGAGATGAGATTATGGTTCGAAATGTAATGTTAGCTTAATGAAAAAGGTTAATCTGGTTGTTTCAGTATTCTTTATCATAGTATGTGAAATGGAAGCCTTGCAAAGCAGTCTTATTTTGTATTAATCTACATTTATAATTTGCTGCTGGTTCATAGTTAAACTTCACTGCTGTGTAGTGGGAGTGATTTCTTAAATCTTTTTTTTTTAAATTTGAGCATACAGGAGTATATCACAGTTCTTGTTTGCAATGGGAAACATCAGAATCAAGCACGAGATGACTTAGAGGCATTTCTCGGCGATGAGAGTGAAAGTTTTGTAGCCTGGTATTTTTAACATTTTTCTAAACAAAATTTGGTGTTCTTTTATGCTTACATCGTGTTATTTATCATCTCCTGCTTTATGCAGGCTCTGGGATTACCTGACTAGCAAAACTAGTGTTTCAAAGCCGCCACCCATTGCCCGTTTAGATGAAGAAACCAAGGTGATCACCATGCTTTTCAAATATGAGGGAGTTACAGGCCTTCTGATTTTTGGCCAATTGGTGTTGCACAGTTACCTATGCTACCTGCTTATGTGGTGGACAAGCCATAGGATACAACCCTTATGTAAATAAATATAGGATACTGCCTGCTTATGTGGTAAACAAGCTTATGGTATACTCATGTATGCTCACCATCTTAGGGTGAAAATATTATGTGCATGATTACTTTTTCTTGCTGTATGAATGGGTCCCTCCTGTAAAAGTTAAAAAGCATTTTGAAACATCAATATCTTTACTCTCGTTGATAATATAAAGCTTTGGTTTACATATCATATCAATGAAAGAACTTGTTGTTAGCATCATGGGCCTTTGCACGGGTGCTTAGTGTACTCGTCTAGCCAGTAAATTAGGTTGGTTACAGAATGTCTAGACAGTTTAGACTGGTGTTTTTTTTTCACTTCTCAGCAGATTTCTTTTCATGTGTTATACTTACTTTTGACAAAAATATCAGGCTAAGGCTGTTTTTGTGATGCATTGAATGTCATATAGAACTCGAGCTATGCAAACAACATTGAAGATTCAGATAGGTATAATGGTTTTTGTCCAAGTCAAATTTCTTCTGTCAAAGGACATGCTGATGAACCACAAGAACAAGCACGCACAGTCTATGGCAATGTCCATGTAGCCAACAGTAATAAAAGTGGATCAATAATGTGCATGGATGGTAGCCTGATTTCCTCTGGTAGAACTGTTTCTGGTGGTGAGCAATGCCTACAAAGTCAATATCAGCATCAGAAGGTTGATTGGCTAAGCCTTCTTAGTTATCACATTAATTTCTAAAAGGGCTGCCATGTCTAACTTCATCCTTCATATGGTAGAACAGATAGCTAAAAGTAATTCAAGTGCATTGCCTTGTCAACCTTTGAGTGTTCCAAAGACAGAGCAAGTCAGAATGAACTCACAACTGATTGTCAGAGGCAAGTTTATTTTTGTGGTGTTTTCTTGTAAAGTCAAAGGAAACTTTTGCTTGATTACCTATATATGGCATTAGGAGAATTCTTGTTGTGTAGTTCATAAAAGTTGACAAGTATTATAGTTGTTTCTTAATATAAATAAACAATTGCTCAGAGTTCTGCTGTTATATATTCACTTACATTTCATATAATCTTTTATCCATGCAGAAGATACCAAACCAAGGCCTGTAACAGTCAAAAGTGTTGTTTCAAGTAGACCTTCTGCAAACGTTATCGATGTTGTGGAGGCTCAAGTTAATCGGCCTCGTGGTAATGTTTGGGACAGGCTAAGCAAGCCATGCAAAGACAATGAGACCATATTAAGAGGTGAAAAGCACCATGCTATCAAAACAGAAACACTAAACCACCATGTCGAACAAGATCCAAGGTCAATAATTGTTCAGCCATATAGACTAAGTGGCAATGAGACCGAAAATGTTGCTGTGTTTGACAAAATTCATAAAAGGACAGTCTCCAATAACCGTTCACAAGAGGGTAACATACTGGAATACAATAAGCAAGGTTCACATGAACGGGTTGATAAATCAAAAAGGATGAGACCCGATTCTGGCAACATTTCAATATCTTTTTCTAGCAGTCAGGAAGCTTCTCGGCAAGATAAGGAGGGATTTCAGAATACAAAAGGGTCGTTGCCTTGCAAACACCAATGTTTGCCTAGATCCAATGATTTAGCAACTGAGGTGAAAAGTAAAACTGGCATTCCTGAGCCCTCATGCATTTCAACAGAATCTATAAATGAGCATAATTTACAGTCAGATAAAGTAGTTCAATCTGCATTAGAGAACCGTACTTCATTAGCAACTATGGGGAAGAATATTATTCCACATTGTAGTTCCACATTGGGAAAATCTGAATCTATTAAGCATGCAAGTGGAAACATTAAATCTGGGCCTGTCCAAAATGTAAGATGCAAACCATGGTAATATAAATTTCTAAACATCTTCTAGTGATTGACAATCTTTCTCTTGTTCAATTTCTAATCCAGGAAATACTCAATGTAAAGTTAAAGTTGCAACAAGTAGAAAAGCATATGAATGAGCTCCGCTCAAAGCAGGCAGATTTGAATAACTGGAAGCCCATACCACCATCAGGTCATACAAATTATATTAAGCCTATCTTACTTATTCTTCTAAGGCATTTTTCTATCATATTTTCTCGTTGATGCTTTATCTTTTATGAGCTTCTCGTTTTCATCAGCCTTAAGAATGTAGTGACAGTTTCTTTCCCATTGCCTGAGCTATTAAAATAGAAAAGATAAGAGAATCCTATGCATACTTATCATTTTCGTATTTAAATTGTCTTGATGATAGGTCAGACAATATTTAAGTAACTCTCTCTTCTGAAATGCCTGATTTTTCTGTGAAGCTCTTCTAAGAGAAGTTCTATAAGTTTTACTATTCTTTTTTCCTCTTCTGAATTTATAACTTAGGTGTGTTTTATCAATATTCAACTTAATATAAACCATATTGCCTAACCTTTTGGCTATTCTGGCCATCACATATTCATAATTATTTGTGGCATATAATCGGCAAGCATCAACCATCTATTATAAATCAACTGAATATGATAGATAATTTCTTGTCTGCCATTGATGCAAAGTTGCATAAAATATAAAACTACTTTTGTGGTTGCAGCTAGACTCTAGCATTGTTATGCATGGATCCGATGGCACTGAATTTGTGGGATATTCTGACTTTGTGATGATTTATAGGGAACATACCGTTATGTCAGTTATACCCAATTACCAGGGAATTGATTTTTGTTCAGTGCCATAGTTTTTACATTCTACTGTATCTTAATATAATCTACAGTGAAATGAATGACATGTGAGAGGTGTAATCATATGCATTAGAGTGAGCAATTATCAGTGTTTTTACAATTTATTCTTGTTATTCCTTTTGGTTGGCTCATGTTTCTCATAAAATATTAGCTTTGACATGGCAATTTGATCATTGATTGAGTTCTTTATTAATCATCATTTCTTGAGCTTGTTGGTCAAAGTGTCATTTTCTAGTAATAATGCCTCTTCTAATAGCTCGTGGGCATTATAATCTGATCAGTGTTTAAGCTGTTAGTATCAGCCACTTTCTAATTGGTGATTAAGAAAGAATTCCTTAATTTTGCAGGTCTGCAGAACATCTCAAAGGAAGATGTTGAGTCAAGGACTGTATTTGTGACAAATGTAATTTCAAATAAGCTAGCAAAATTTAACATATTAAGATTTCTTTTCATGTGGATCTCCTTTTCTATTATTTTGCTTTCTTTTCCAATGAAAAATATGCCAAGCTCTTGCTTTGTTTCTCTTTATATGTTGCATTTTCCTCTATCGTCATAAAATTATGTTTTCTCGAGGGATTGAATTGAACAATCTGTTATTGTTTACACTCACTTGATGTGTTATCTATCTCCCTGTATATTTCTATGAAGATAATTAATGTATCTGATGCCGTTGGTGCTGCAACTCAGGTACATTTTGCAGCCTCGAGGGAGTTATTACTATCTCATTTTGCAAAGTGTGGGCCGATTGTTAAAGTAACCATTCTAACTGACTCAACTGGTCAGCCAAAAGGGTAAATTTTTTTATTCAGATTTTCCTTGCATTTAGATATTTTTCTGTTATCAATATCATTTAAAACGCATAATATATTCACTATTTCACCTGCATATCCCTTGTCCAGGGAAGCATTTATCATCTTTTCAAACAAGGAGTCAATTGAGAAGGCAATGTCATTGAGTGGGACCTCATTCTTTTCCCGGATACTGATGGTATGTGGAAGCTATGTTTGCATAACTTATATAGTTTCTTTACTGTTTGCCCACAAAATTGGTACTAATAGATAGTGATGTATATTCTGAAGTATTTTTTTCTATGACTTCAAGCTTATTGCATATCTACTCCATAGGCGATCAGGTTTGAGAGAAAACCATATTGGTTGAAAACATTCTTTGAATAGCAATAAGTTTTGGCGTTGATTATTCCTTTCAGTTGCGTGCTGAACTCAATTTGAACTTGTTATTTCTGACCACGATGTATTTGAAATCTTGAGTTGTATAGCAATATTATATAGAATCAAGGTTTTAAGACACCGATCAATATAGATACTGATGCTGAAGCTCAAATGCACGGCCAATTAACTGATTGATCTCTGTAAACCTTATCAGGTAACACGGAAATCAGAATTGCCTTCTGGGTCATCAATACCAACACAGTCTGCTCCGAAGCTTTCTGCACAGCCTTGGTATCCTCAATCGCACAAGAACGGTGCCATCCGAAGGCCCGGTACAAGTTCTCACCTCCAATGGAAGCGAGACGAGTCAGTGACCAGGGAAGTGACCAGGGAAAGCTCTACTCCTGTCTCTACAAACAAGTTAGAATCTGCTAATGCAGGGGAATAAATGAGAATCATCACACATCACCGTAGAATCAAGGTTTGGCCACGAATTGGTGAGGCAACGTATTCATTAAATCAAGTTTCGGCCATGGCTTTGAGGAGAGAGCATATCTGATGGCTTTCAGTTACTTTATCGGGTTCATGATTATTATGAGGACCAAAAGGCATGGCTGATCAGTCAGAATACGTCAGTTTATGCGGCCACATTGAAACTTATGAATGCACATCAATTGCAGACTGATCTGCATATAATTGGCAGCCCATGCATTCTTGTGTAACAATATCTTTGTTCTCGCAGTCCTATTCTGTTTGAGGATCAACATGTGCAACCTCCATCGACATGTAAAAGATCTTGTAGGTTCTTATTATGCCGTAAATCTTCTATTGGTGTTACTGTTGTTGTCAAGGTACCATCTTGTTTTGACTTCACGAGCTGTTCCTTAAAATACGGACATGGGAACATTTTACTGGGAGCTATAGTTTGTGCGTTGTTTGGGAGGGGCAGCTAGAATTGAATCTTGGGTACATTCTGATGCATTGTTCGATGCATTTGGGGGAACGATACGAGTTGCAAAACAGCCAGATTTTGTTTCAGTAAACTTGCAGCGTCAGTGTTTGCATTTCAAATATCTTTTTCCTAATATGATATAGAGACTATCTGTGTTTTCTTATAGAGTATAGTAGTAGTATATTCTTTTAAATAGCCATATGCCGTGCAGTTTGATCTCAGAAATTTTATCTTTTATGTTGATGATAATATGATTAATAATTTTTTTAAAAAATATATATAAATGTTGCAAATAAATATATTGATTGCATAAATGTGTATATTCTAACGGAGGAGGCTCTGTACTAGAGCTCATGTTCTGATTATAATAGTAAGATTTTATACTAGAACTTAGAGTTCGTATGGTTAAAATGGTAAGATGCAAAAGTTTATGAGTTTAATACTCCTTGTGTTTGGAAATAAAGAAAATATTGGATCGGATAAATGAAATGAACAAAGGATTTATCAGATGAAAGAATTGGGGGGAGAGGCGATTTAATTAAAGTGGAACGGGTAACGTGTCAAATGGCACCGAAATGAGTCGTTTCCCTCCCTCGAATTCCTTCCCCATTGCGAAGCGAAGAATCCAATTCGCCTCTCGCTCTCCACCGCCGCTGCCGCTCTCTTCTTCCCTTCTTCGCCCCTCCGCTTCCCCTCCCACCTCTCTACGAATTTATTAGATGGAAAAACCCCGACTCCTCGCTTCTGATCTGGCGCGAGCGCCTCTCGCCTTCTACGACTCATTCCGCCAGAGCTCCCTCGGTGGTTGGTCCGCAGCAGCTGTGCTCTTCCTCCTCTTTTGGGCTATCCTCCGGTTTTCCTTCTCTCCGCGCCGCCGAGCAGTGTCCGGCGCTTCCTGGTCGTTGTCGAGGCCGACGAAGACACGGTCGTCGTTATGCTTGCTTTAATATATTCTTCTCGTGCTTTCGATTCGATCCTCCTTTTTTTGTAGTGAATTTTTGTTTTTCTTTCCTCAAAAGTCGCTCTTTGTTGTGGCTCTTGCTGCAGCGTGGCTAAGCTCATATCGGATGCCGATCTGAGAGACTTGATGGTTAGTTTGGGGGGAAAGTTCGAAGGGGATGCGGGATGGGAAGATGTGCTTGACAAAAGCAGTGATCTTGTTTCCTGCAAAGCAAAGCTATTTCGGCCAAAAGTAAGCTCATCTTAGCTCATTCGGTGCAATGTTTGTTATTTGGTCATCTACTTTGGAAATGGTCTATTGAAAGTTTACTAAATTGATAATGTTTGCCCATTCTGGAAGGGAAGTATATTCCCGTCCATTTTTTCTCTAGTTCATGATAACATCATTACAGCTTTACTATATCTTTTGTTGTGCGATGGAAGGTGATAGATAAGATCAGTTGGAATAATGACGAGCTGTTTACACTTTCTTTTTTTCCTTTTTTCCATTCCTATATCTGTTAACTGATCATCTATCTGGCACTGAGCGAGTAGTTAGGAGTTGTCTTTTTAACTTATTTATAAGGCCAATTTGCTGCATGTCCTGTTTTCAACATCGTTGATCTAAGTACTCATTTTTTATGCATATCATCGTTAGCATTATTCTTTAGCACTTATTTAGGAGTCAGTGTGCTGAATGCAGCCGGAGATGAGTTTGGCCTATCAACACTGTACCAACAAACTCAAATTTGTTCACTGAGAAGGGTACCGACAAAGGCTGCTTGTCCATCAAGTAGATTGTAGGACGCATCAAGTTGAGGCCATAAAAATATTATTTTAATAAGAAAAGAGTGAAAATACGACGGAGGAGGATGCTACTGGAAAATTAATGGCGGTGGACATTGATACTGATACTCCTAGGAAGAGTACATGAACCCAAATCATAATAATGGGGTCCTTGTAGTTTATCTTTAAGAAAAAGTTATGTTTTTTACTGTACGTGAGATTAAATGTTTTCTTAATAGCTAAAAATACTACGAATATAAAAAGGGATTTTGACTTGTTCCAAATAGCTATACTTATTGAGCTTTTGGTTGACATGTGGTTTTCAGGATGGTCCATTGAAGTATTTCAGCGTTGCAGTATTTGAGAAATGTTCCACAGAACAATTAAGAAATTTCTACATGGACAATCAGTATAGAAAAAGGTGGGACAAGATTTTGATCCACCATGAGCGCCTGCAGGTTGATGAAAGCAGTGGGACAGAAGTTGGGCAATCTATAAGAAAATTTCCTCTGCTGAAACCAAGAGAATATATATTGGCATGGCGAATGTGGGAAGGAAAAGACAAAACCTTTTACTGCTGCATTAAGGTAAGGCAAACAAGTCTTTCAAAGTCGACAACAAACCTGCATAGACAAATTGTATGCTCATTTTATGGCTTAAACAACACTAATTGGAAGCCTTGTCATTTAGTCATTTAATTCTTCATAGTTCATTGTCAGGCCACCACTAAATGTTATTATCTTGACACTACCTTGAAGTATGGCTAGAGTGAACCTTAAGCTTCAATTCTGAATCTGAAAATTCTAATGAGGTCAGCTAATTTTCAGTCAGAATATTATGGTGCCAACCGTGATATGGCGTTGTATGAATATGACAATTGATTTTATTTTTAGATTAATTAACTAAGAGGCTAAAGCTTTTGTTTGATTTTTGCTAGTGGTTCCTCCGTCTTTCAAAATGATAAACTATATATAAAAAATAAAAATTGTGCTTATTTCATAAACAACTTATGCTTGTGGAAAACTTCATCACATTATCAAACCGGAACACATAAGTACGGGGAGTTGATGGGGATTTCTTCAACTCACATGTCCAAGTAACATCTAGGCTGCCTTGTCCTGTACGACTTGTTTGAGAGTTTTCTCAGTAACGGGAAGGAAGAGGGGGAGGAGGAGGAAATTATTTTTCTTGTTTAACATTAGGAGTATAGTTGGAAGATATTGTGTTTGAGCTGACTAACATGTCCTCTCCCTCCCAATTCCTCTAATTTGAAGAGGCTAAGAATCACGTAGGATAGAGAAGGCCAAAGAGAAAATAAATCGGTCTCCTCTATCTGAAACAAGGGATTGATTCCCGCTCCCCATGTAAGGACATTAGTTCTTACCATTCAGGTTTTTTCTTAAAGCAATTGCGTGCTATGTATTTTGCAGGATTGCCAGCATCCTCTTGCACAGCCAAAGGAGAAATATGTTCGTGTCGGTTCTCTCAAATCAGGTTGGCGTATAAGGAGAGGCAAGCGACCTTTATTATCAAGTTTGTGATATTAGTTCAGTTCCTATCCTACATTTGAAGTTTTAATCACTAGTTTGCAATATAAGAAGAGGCAACCTCTTGTCTTTTTATGGATTTTACTTTCTGGCTGGGTGATGATCGGGCAAAGCTCCCTGTTGCAGTTCCTGGTAGGGATGCATGTGAGATAGCAATGCTGCATGAAGAAGATGCGGGCATCAACATTGAAGTGACAAAGGTGGCCTTCATTAAGGGAATTTGGAGCTATGTGTCCATGATGAACACTGCACTGCGTCAGTACTACTCCTCCAGGCTTCCCATTCATTCAAAATCACTTGTCGCTCTCGATAGAATCATCAGAAAGGTCAGGCCATTATTTATTCCCACTGTTCAGAATTTAGTTTGAGAGAGTTATTCGTTAGTTTTATCACTCAGCTTAAACAACGAAGCCAACACTGAATCACCTTACCCTCCTATATTCCCTTTCTTCCCTTCCTCCTTCTTAGATTTCTTGAAGGAAAAAAAAAAACCTTGCAAATGTTGAGATCTCTTGAGGATCATTGAAGCGGTGAGTTGATGATGACTTTGGAGTTTATACGAGCATGAATTACATTTCATCCGTTCTGTAGGTTCCACCGGAGTTGGAGAGCAATGGTGAGAGGAGCGTTGAAGAATCTCCAAATGGAGCAGGCAGGATCGACCGTACTCGTAGGGCAGGCGTGCCGGAGAAGAAGTCGGTGAAGCCTTCAAGGAAGTGGATTGCAAATGGGGTATTGCTCCTCGGTGGCATCGCCGTCTGCCTCTCGCCGGCTCGTTCCGCCGTTGGTGGTGGCGCTCGCTTGGCCATGGCTTGCATCTCAAAGAAGCTCATGCTGAAGTTGAAGCACGGAGCAGCTTCATGAGGAGGCCTATGCTCAAACTACACCTAAAAATTATTCTCCTCGTCATTCTTCTTCTTTCGGTTCATTTCGAGGCACGCTCGAGAGTTGATTGTGATCGTCTTCTAATAGCCAATAAATGATCTGAGTAGAGTTGAGCTCAGTGCGCCCAAGAGCTGGTACTAATAGCGAAGTATTGAGGGCCGCACAGGACAACGCACAGGCCCTGTTCGTGTGAAGGTGCACGGACGCATTTTGGTGAGGTCGCACGGGCCTCTCTCCATGCGAGAGACTACACTCCGAGTGAGATGCACACGAAGGTTTTTTCTTCTCGAGATTATATGAGCGGACCTCCCCTTTGTGTGAGATTAATGTAGAGTCCTCTAAGTACATGGGTTTCTTTCTCTATCTAAAGGATACTTAGATATAGAGATACAAGTAGAGTTTGCCCACGAGCAATACTTGCTTAACTTAGAATAATTGAACATAGTCATAAAGATGATTAAAGTTGACTATATTATTTGTGCTTTATTAATTAAAATTTATTGTGCTTAAAAATATAATTTTTAAAAAATATTTGAGACCATTATATATCCTAACATATCAATTAATTAATAATTAATAAACAAGTAGACCTCTTTTTTAAAAAAAATACAAACTAGTGTTCGTTTTCATGATCAGCAACAGACCGTAGGCCAGCTTATTTCCACTATCATATTTCTAGTAGTATATATTTAGAAAAACGAAGCAAAATATACTTAATACTTTTACTAATAAATGATTAATCACCCACTAGAATAAAATTATAGTGGAAGACTCAGGTTGATTGGCTCCTCAAAGAACACAGCCCCAATCATATCATCAATCCAAAGCCCAAAACATCTCTCTACAATTTCCATTGTAAAAAGAAAAAAAAATCTGAAATCAACCAGTTATAGATACCCACACTGCACATGCAAAGATAAAAAATCTTTCAAATATTGGATTCTCAACAACATTTGCTTGCAGATCGTACATGTAAAAATGCATTCGGAAATTTAACATTATATATCTTACACTCAATAAAGAAGGAAGGATTGATTTGAAACTACTGATAGTGCTACAACAAAGTTTAGTACCAGTTACCAAGGAGGGAACTAGGGTGCTGCATGCACAAATCAAAGTTATAGCAGACAAGAAAAAGGCCAAAACTCCTTTCTTTATGAGCCAGGACTGTGAAACATGCAAAAATGCACTTGTTTCTAGTTGAACGAAGAAGTAGATTTAGTTAACTTCTCGACTTGTTTGTCCCCGGCAATCGATGTGGCCTGCTTGTCCCCGGCGACCGATGTTGCCTCCTTGTCCCTGGCAACCGAAGCGGAAGAGTTTGCCTGCTCAAGGAAGCGTACCACAACGCAAGTAATGTTGTCAGCACTTCCTCTTTGGGAAGCTTCGTGTAAGAGTTTTGTTGCTGCCTTTTCTGGGTCCTCCATGGGTTGAGTCATGGCCACAGCCTCCTAAAATTTTGCAATGAGGGAGAGAGTGAGAGAGAAGGAGGTCAAATTAACCACGCTGATAACTAAAAGCTGTTGCGGAGCCGATCAAATACCTCATTCGTAACAACATCCCATAATCCATCACTTGCAAGGATAAGAAACTCCAGCGATTGATCAACATGTTCCTCCTGCATTTGCAGTTAACAAATCATGGAGCATTTTAAAGCAGTGGACTCCCCAACAACATATGACATTACGGTAACGAAATGCTGATTATAGTATTCATGCCATCTCATGCCTTTATTTCTGGATCTGCAACAACAAATTGCTTCAAGAGTCGATCACCAAATGCACGAGTAACAGCAAGAACCCCACCAACCCTCCATGTCCCTGCAGTAGTGAAACTCGTTAGGACTGGAACAAATAGAAGAAACATTAAATTTTGGAATGAACCAAGTACCGGCCCAGATAACGAATCCCCCAGCATCTTCGATCCGTTGCCTCTCATCTGTTTGATCAGGTTTATGATCCCTCGAAACAGCAAATGCTACAAAATTAACAAATTACTCTAAGTACGTCAGTTTACCATTTCCAAACAAACCAGGTGACAATCTCTAGAATGGTAACTAATTAGTAACCTAATATCTGACTGCCTCGCCATATCTGGTTCTTTAAGAGAACAATTACAATAGGCTTACTGGTGAATGTTACACGGATATAATGGTCCTACTATGTATTGAAGTACCAAAAGTATCCAAGGGGGAGTCCTCAAGCGTCCGTGTTTAATATGAACATGGATACCAACACATTAAAGTATGCAAATTAAGAATAATAACAAAGCAAGGCAATTCCTTGCTGTGCCTTCAGAACTGCAGCAACAAGATTATGTGAAGGTGCATCATTTTGGTGGGATGGCTTACCCTTCCCTCCCCTGCATATAACAGCTCTGGAATCTCCAACGTTTGCAACCAGCAAGCGATCACCGACAAGGATGGCAGTAGAAGCAGTTGAGCCAGCATCTCGATTCTGGGTATTCTCAGATTTCAGGAACTCAGAGTCAGTTGTGGTGTAAGCATCAGCTGCAAGATCATGATATGAATTAAATAAGTAGATAAGTATGTCGGCAAAAAAGTGTGTCATAGACGACCAAATGATGAAGAAAGTATCAAGCAGAACCTATGGCTGACTTAGTATCACTAATGAACTTGGGGTGATTAACCAAATTGCTGAAGAGGTGTTCTTTCACGTATTCTGCTGCTCGAGCGCCACCATGACCTGGATATACAATTGCTGTTAGGGCACCATGTACATAACAAAACTCTCTAATTTAAAAGATCAATTCATGAAGCCTGAAAAGTAGATGAAAGTCACGAGACAAACTTTTAGAATCAATGTCCATAAGACATATGCCATGCTAAAGGCTATTAGGATAGCCATAACTAAACGTGCCATTCACTCTAACTATGGGAAAGAATCCTACCATCAAAAACTCCAAACAAACCGACGGTTTCTCCATCGATGCCATCGATTCTAGTCTCATAGAAGTCTTCCATTGAAGATCTTTTCCCACGGAAGCTTGCATACCCATAACTGAACTTCCCATTCTGGCTGCAATATTCAAATAACAAGAATTATCTACAGCACTTGCATTGTAGTATAAAAACAAAAGTATCAATCATGTCATCAATTGTTAGAATGCTCGATAACACACAAAATCTGCCTAATGCGTCTAGTTTCCTTAAGTTTCATCATAATGAAACTGAAAATAAGGGGAAAAAATAAACTAGATTCATTGTATAACTACCAAAGTTTGCTCTATCATGCTTCTCATCTGACCACACTGCCAAGAGATAACAACCAGCTAGATTAGTTAACCTATGAACCTCACTTCCAGCTACACCTAAGATTTTCCAGCAAGATGATGATGCACAACATGAACCGCATGAAAAGAAATCCAAAAAAGAAAGGAAAAAAAACCTTTTTATTAGGTTCAATAACCTATATATTAAGTTGAGGACTAAGAATAAAAACAATGCACAAGCTAGAAAATTATGCCGATTTTATCGCAAGGTTACAGCACCACATGAAAAGAAGTTTTTTGTCCCCCCTCTCTAACAAGTAAAAGTGGGGGCAAAAAAAAGAGACCTGCGTCCTCCACCGCTAACTGGACCGGTACCCCCCTGGATTCCTCCGGCGGTGTTTACAAGATCCGTCATTGTACAGCTCTCTCCAAGTCCGAAGCGCAGGTAATCCAGAATAATGAGGAGTTCTGCCAAAAAAAAGCGAGAACGCAAAAACAAAGAGGAGAAGGAAGGACAGATCGAATCAGCCCGCGAGAGAGCCAAAACAATTCCGGAGTCTGCACATCCTCCACGGCCGAAGCTGAAATCAAATCCCAATCCAGGCACCACTTCCGATCCCCCAAAACGCGAACGATCATCCAAATAATCGACAAAAGAAGCGTCCAAATGGGGGGTCGGAGGAAAAGGAGAGGAAAAGGAGAGACCTTCACCGCCCCCCGGGGAGAGGGAGGAGCCGAGGAGGAGAGAGGATGTCGGAGGGGAAACCGGCGCCGAGTGCGGTGTGCGTTTGTGGCTCAACGAAGAAGAGAATAACACACTTGCGTCAAAGTATATATATATACTTATACTTCAAATGAAAAAGAAAAATCCTGCTAATTGCACATAATTTATATTTATAATTTTATAAGTTTATATACATATAATTTTCGAAGCTATATATATTTATCGACTTTTTAAAATAAAATAAAATAAAGTTTATGAGGAGATCATCAACAGTCAACTCGACTGATTACTACCGACTCCTTTCAATGACCAAATTCGAGGTGTCTCCAGCGAGACCGCTGTTTCTTTATTGGCTCACATCGTGGGTCCCTGAACGGCTCCACATTCGTTAACCAATCACAGGATGGGTAGTTGCTCTGATCGGTCACTCTGGCGACCGCCACAAGCTTATTAATTATATATTAAGGTGCTGCGCGTCTTCGCCGCTCGAAGGTCTCGGCAATGGCGGAGTCCACCTCGGGGCCGTGGATCTCCGATGCTGCTCCCTTCTTCGTGGTCATCCTCGTAGTTGCTCATGCCTCCGCTCTGGTAACGTGAATCGACCCCATCCGCCTACTCCTCCTATTCAGTGTGCTGATGGTGTTAATCCTTCCTACTGGTTGCTGTGTTTCTAGGTTTATTGGATCTACAGGTTGGCCTCTGATAGAACGCAGCACCGAGCTAAGACGCATTAGGTTGGCGTCAACAATCATCTCATCGACGCCTTCTTCGATTCTTTCTTACTTTGCTGAAAAAAAGTTCCTCCTCTGCCGCCCCCTCAAGAAATTAGGCCTTTCTGCTTTTATCCCAGCTTGTTTTTTTTTTGGCTGTGCACATGATTGCTCAGTTGGGTTTGAAACCTGATATACAGAAATAGCAATTGTATTCTGTTGATGAGCATCTTCGTATGTCCTAATTGATTCTCCTCTTGAAGCACAGTTTTACTTAGTAGTTCAATGATCTTATTTGGACAGAACTAGATTTTATGAAGACTTATGCTCCGATCAGACTGCTCTAAAGTAATGATGCTATGTCTGATGCATGTCTTTGAGTTGTCATTGTTTTGTCCATAAAGAATTAGCTTTTCTATCACCATAGGATTCTTTGTTGCAGTAAATGCACCTTTATTTATGTCCTGCCGACTTCATTTGACTTTGCTTCTTCACATTTCCATTCTACATAAACACCATTCGAACCTGCTGAACCTTTTGGATAACCCCTTTTAGGCAGCACTCATATAGTGCACAAGCGTCAGTCTGCCTGTGATATGAGATGAATCTGCTTTCCTCCATGACTATTCTCACTGCAACTTCTTTTACAACAAAATCCCATCATCTGCAGTCAATTTAGTGGAGATAAGGGTGCCTAACAGGCAAAACCCTTAGCAGTAAAAGTAGTATCTTTTCACATGCTGATCCACTTCCAAGGCCTCAGTTTTTTGTATGACCAGCAGAATTAACCTGACACATGACTGCTGTAGTTCAGTGCCTTACTGACGAATTTAAGTCTATCTGTTGCATGGACTTTAATCTCTTTCCTTGGCGTGACCAGTTAAATATTCCTAGACAATATTCATTGATGATCTCCTCTTAACTATTGCTTGATTTATCATTAGGTCTCTTTGAAAGGAGCTCGTATTCCAGAACCTTGCATGTTGGCTGCTTGATTCTATGATGATTTTATGCATATACATTTAGGTCTGCAGCACGAATTCAATTAATATGTGATAAGGGTTCTGAATCATTGTCTTAAATTCAACTGTGTATGTTCTCTCTATAGGGTGTTTCCTTTTTCCTTTTTTGTTCTTATTTTATTGCATAAGTGTATTTTTAACATGTTTGGCCCTCAAGAAAGCGGTTAAGATCGTGCCTTCAACTTGTGCATCTTGTTTAGTTGTCCACAGGTTTGAGAAGAAATGGGTGACATGCAGATAAAATGGAGGAATTCCTTTCTTGGCATCTCTCCTCAAATAAAAAGTTCATTTCCTTCCTTTTCTTTTCGCCTCAAATTTCCTGTCAACAAAACCGTACTATTAAATTCACCTTGATGTTCGGCAGCAGATTTTATCTACGGTAAGTAATTAAGTAATAGATGGGAATGCACTTCTGCAGTGGATAATCTGACGCAATAGATACTTGCAGTTTCAGGAAATATGATCTTGAGCTTCACCTACAATTTTCATCCACTCCTTCGATGTCAAGTCTTGGCATTAATGATGTATTACAATAGTTGTTTCAAAATCTGGTAAAGAAGTTGAAACCAAGACCATTATAGCAATTGAATGGAGTGAGAGATTTGTTTGACTTTGAGGAACTGATAAATGGTTTGATTTCTGCCTCTGATGTCAAAATGTTGTTTGATGATGCAATTCACATATCTATAAATAGTGTTGAAGAAAGAGAGCCACAGTGCTTGTCTCAAAAGTGCACTTTCCTAGTGTTGAAAGTAAAATTAGAAATTAAAAACTGAAATATATTATTGACTAGTTGTGCTTATTATTCATGCCAGTTTTTATAGCATCACAGTAGAGAATGTGTAATACTGGCGCCACTGCCTTACTGCAGGTCAAGTAGCTATCAAATGTGAAGCTACCTCATTTTTAAGGCCACTCGCAGTGACAAGTGAGCTCACAGCAAATAGGAAC
The DNA here is from genome assembly GCA_030544415.1 of Thalia dealbata. Classification (NCBI taxonomy): domain Eukaryota; kingdom Viridiplantae; phylum Streptophyta; class Magnoliopsida; order Zingiberales; family Marantaceae; genus Thalia; species Thalia dealbata. Next base: position 3,736,459 of record CM060454.1, read on the forward strand.
AAACAAACGCCCTCTTATCTCATTCTCCCTCCTCTCTTTCTCTCATTATTCTGGGCTCCAAGCTGCCCGAGAAGGCATGTTTAGCTGAGATGGTAGTCAGCCTTCTTTGATGAAGTACGAATCTTCCTGGTGGAGGGCAAGGAAAATTAATAATTTTGGTCTCAAAAAAAGGAAAAAAGAGGAATCTCAAACATTCTTTATTTTATCTTAACTCGCAAAAGAGTATTCTTGTTTGGTCCTCACATTCAGAAAAAAAAAAAACTGTTGCAGGAGAGGGCTGCTGAGCTTCTTTTCAGGGAAATCCTTAGAAGACTTCCTCAAGCAAAAAGTTGGGGAGTTTTGAGTCTCTGGACTCCTTAAGAGACTCTCTTCCTCCCATCAAGTGAGCATTCCCTCCTCATAAACAAATAGTTTCATCTTCTTTGTTGAAGATTTAGAACAAATTTTTAATTCCAGTTATTAATAATTTTAGCTATCAAAAAAGGGAAAAAGGAATCTAAAACATTCCTTATTTGATTTTAAACTCTCAAATAGGAACTTAAGACCCTGCAAAAAATATTTTTGTTTGATCTTAACATTCAGGAAAAAAAACTGTTGCAGGGGGCTGTCAAACTTCTTTTGGGGAAATCCAAATCATTCACCAGCTTGGCAGATGCAGCAGGCATGAATGATCTCAAAAAACCAGAGAACCCCTTCAGCAAGAGGAGAAGTATTTGAATGGAAAGCAAATGAAGGAGAGCTTCTTCCTACACTTCATTACCACCATTAATGTCTTCAGATCACATATCAGAAGAAATGATAGAAGCCAGAGAGAGAAAGGGGGAGCTGATGGAGAGAACTGTTACTCTCCACCCCCATGCTTAGCTTTCTCAGCTCCAATACCCAGAATTTAAAAGCTTGGCTTGCTTCATTGTTTAGAATAAATTAATTTAAATGTAAGTTAACTAAATTTTCATAATTCTAATTAATATTATTTTATACCAAATATATCTTAACATCCTTAAATTATAAGATATCATCACAATTATTTTTCTACCATATATCGATATCTCAGGTAATAGAAGTTAAATTAATCCTTTTCTAAAAATTTCGAATAATTATCTCAAAACCTTCTTATGCATATAGTCTGTGTTCCTTTTTAATTATTTATTATAAGTGAGGAGTCAATGATTATTGTCCTCTTTTAATCAAGAACAACATCCGTTGTAGTCTAGTTGGTTAGGATACTCGGCTCTCACCCGAGAGACCCGGGTTCAAGTCCCGGCAACGGAATTTTTTTTTCTAAGTTCGTGCATTGCTGTTTCATTCTACGACATAGATGTCTGCTCTCAGTTAAAATGAGATGTTCTGTAGCCTAGTTGGTCGCTCTTACTCGGGAGACTCGGATTCGAGTCCCGGCAACGCAACCATATTTTACCTATAACGACTGAACTTAATTAATCACCGGAGCTTATTAGTTTTACTAGGGCCAACTAACAGCATCTTCTCCTTCAACCTGGTGGATGGTAGCCTATATCTTGCAGTGTACCTGAACTAAGTTTCTCCAGCATTTGTAGCAGAAGCAGCTTCATCTTTGGGTGCGGCAGGCGGAGTATGCTTCAGTTTTAGTAAAGATCTGCCGCATTCTAGACGGATCCGGTGGGTTTTCCGGGCTTCGGTCCGTGCACGACGACTGCCGACGGCTTCTTCTCCTCATTTTTCTTCTTCCCTCTCTTATTCTGGATGCTCGCAATCTCACGTTGGATTAGCTCTGAAATTGCTTTCCAGTGCTGCTTGCCTACATTGGCGTGGAAGTTCTCCTGGTTGGCCAAGAAAAGCTGGAAACATTGCAAGAAACAGATCTCTTCAGTAGGTCGTGTACTAGTTATACAACCACATCAAGCAGCATGAGGGCATGTTTACCTTCTCCCTCTCTCTGTTTTGCTCCTTTCTTGTCTCGCAATTTAGTTTCCTTTTCTCGTAGAACGCTCGCTTTTATTCCTTAGCTTCCGCAGTGATCCGACTCCGCAGCTCCTTTTCATCCTTTTTTTTTTCTTCGAGAAGAATGGCGTTTTGGCTGCTTCACAATCAAGTAAGCACGAGGTGTTATTTCATCCTTCAAACAAAAACAGGGGACTTGGAACAAACTGGTAGCATAAAATTTTATGGTATTTTCCTCCTTCGGATAGAAAAAAGTAGCCCCGACTGAGACATTCAAGTGTCTGTTAAACACTTCAGAATCCAGAAAGAGCGTATCTCCATAACTTGCAGATGCCATTTTCTATACTCAAACTATGTCAAGAAATCAAAAAACTAAAATTTTGTTCAACCGTGTTGTCAGCTATATATATCTGTAAGCGTCTCCTCTGCGCATAACCATCTCTCCAGGAGAAATGTCAGAACAGTCGAGATGATTTTTCAAACTCAAGCTGCTTTCCTGGAGACAAAAGTTATAGTATAGGATGAATTCCATATGACCTTCCGAAACATTTGGAACTTGAGATAATTTTGAAACCACACCACCTTCTGTCTTGCGATTCAGTGTGAAAAGCTAGGGGGCAAAACATGAAGCAGTGACAAAAAGGAATAAGAAATGTAAGTTCATCGAGTAAAACTCTCTTCATGTTTAATAATTTAGAATCTAGATCCAAAATAAAGATGTTCGATCTAAGTAGCTGCGGTATAAGGCATCAAATTTAGGGCAATATCATCACCAAAACTATTCTTCGCTTGTTCTCAGGTATAAGGATCATAGGCATCACACATCAAGGCTTATTACCAAAACAAACAAAGACTCAACCACCTTTCATAGCATCCAGTAAAATAGCAATACATATATGCACGTATCGAGCAGCTTCAAAGATCACGATGTGTAGTGATGAGAAATTTACCTAACAAGCAGATCGAGTAAAACGGGAGCCCACACCAGCGCCACTTCCGGAGCATAAACCCCTCCTCGCGCTCCACCTCGTCAGGCGGAGGCAGAATAGACCCTCTCCTGTAGAAATCTCCTCCTTCCTCCACCATGCCCAAATCGGCGCCATTCCAAGATCCCTCAGGAGGAGATAATCCTCCGCCTTCGACGACTTCCACGCTTTTTTCGACCGAGTCTTCGCGGCCGGGTAGAGGGAGGAGAAGGCATCGAAGTGCTGAGAGGAGAGACGGGGATCGTAACCGAGGTAGCCGTCGTCTTCTGAGTCACCGAAGGATACGCCCGCCGCCCGGTCGCCGTCGAGAGACGCCGACGTCGCCCCTCCCCCCTCTCTGCTCTCCACGCTTCCCTCCCCGTCTCAGCGACAACGAAGAGGTGGCGAAGGAAAAGGTTGGATGCCGTGGCGTTATAAGACGAAGAAAACGCGCGCGCGCGCGCACACACACACATCCTAACGTGGCAGCCAATGAAACGAGACCATTGGGGGGCCCCACTGCACTACTTAAGGGTGCGTAAAAGTTTTTGGGCTGCATTCGTGAAAGTGGGTTGGGCTGAGGAATCTTCTGGCCCTGTTAGATGTAGATTTGCTCCAAACCGGTGTATAAATGCACCGTACGCCCATTTCTGTCGGACTGCCACGATATTTATTTATATAGAATCATGGATGATCCACCGTTGGATGATTAGCACACGATAGAAGGCTTGGAGAGCATCCAGCCCGTTCTCCATCTTCGTTCTTCTACCTTGGGCCGGCCTATTTATACTTGCGTATCGTTTCCAAATTTGTATGATCATTTACACCTTGCAATCCCGTTTGAACGCACATTGCTCGAACATTTATATTGGAATAATAATATTGTGCCGTCCGATTACTTACACTACTGAAATGCTTGGAGAGGATCTAATCGCCTGCGTCGGGTCTTCGGATCTTCTCCAAATTCTCCTGTAAATGTAAACGTAAATTCGATGTCAAATTCCAATTTTAAGTGTAAAATTTTAAAATCGAATGTGTCCGGTTATCGACGATCCACCGTAGGATCAATGGCACCCGATGCAAAGATTGGAGAGGATCTTCTCCATCCTCTGGCCCGTTCAAATATACCGGATCTTCTTCAAGCTGGCTTAGGAATACCTAGCGTATAATTCGATTCCTATTGGAAATACTCCATCATATGCGTGCAATCATCGATGATCCACCGTTGAATTACTAGCACCCGGTACAAGTCTTGGAGAGGATCGAGCCCTTCTCCAACTTTTTTCCTCTTGTTTATAATTATTCGTCGTCGAGGGAGGAGCGATGGTGCACAGCGCCGACGACTCGGTGGAGCTCCTCAGGGGTGCCCGGAGAGGATCGATGCGGCCGCCGCCTACGGCTGCAAGCTCCTGCGCGACTGCTCCGATTCCTCCCTCCGGATTTACGGCCCCTCGTCATTGCACGCCACTGGCGGTAGCAGCGATGACGGCCCATCGCCATCCGGCCTCGAGATCCAGCGCGAGCCCTGCGTATTGGAGAAGACCGTGTCCGGGTTCTGGAATCGCTCCCCGTAGCCATGGAGGTGTGCCGTCCGCGCCATCTCCTCCTCTTCCTCTCGGAGTGGGTGGCCAGCCCTCCACCGGCTCCTCAATTTGGAGACTGTCGTAGCGATCGGGAAGGCGAAAGGCGCTCACGTCTTCTGCTGGGACGATAGGAGGGGGCTCCTCTGCGTTGGGAGGCAGAAGAGCGTCGCAATCTCCCGACTTGACGGTGCGGGTTGGAGGATTTCTCCATCTCCCTGAATCAACACCCTGTCAGACCTCTTCAGTCGTGATACTTGCTTCTTCATTTGCCAATTTGCACGATCAGGTTTTCTTTTTTTTTCTTTTCTCTGGCATTTTGGATACCAAGAACTTGCACTTTACTATTTACCGGCTAATTGATTTTTGTATCCATCAAACAACGAATGAATGTCTCTTCCGATAATGGAGTCTGGAGTCGGTTATTTCATTAATATTTCACCTGGCATCAAAGATTCGAGTCTATCATGCCCTTGATTACATGCTTGCTTCTGAAATAACGGTGATATTAGATTATATTTCTCCTTAGAAAACCCTGCTTGTTAAGTGCTGAACGCATGACTGTCTTATTTGTTTATTGCAAAAAAAATTTCCCCTGTGCCGGTAATTCCTACACAAACCACTTCGAGCAACTGAGCCTACGATGCAGATCGATTGGAGATTTATAGGCAGTAGAAGTTATTTCATGGCTTTTTGAGTGGCTGATAGATCTAATGATTGGTCAGGTTCAAGATAGGAAGCGCTGTTCTCAATGAAGAAATAGTTCTTTAGGATGGTAATTGCTTATAAGCTAAGAGAAAAATAGAGTTATCGGAAGTGTGTTGGTTATGCATATTCGTATCGTACTCTTTTACTACTTTCACTGGTAAGTATACAGAAAGAACTCATTATTTGTGCAATTTTATTTCTCTAGGTAGGCATCATGGTTTTCGTCTGATGATATCACAGCGACATACTTAACTGAATTCTTTTGGAAGGTGGTCAAGAATTTGCGTTGCTCAGGGTATTTGGTGTTCCTGACGTGGTGGTGAAATCTATGGCTTGGTTTGGGGATTAAAAGGGAATACATGATAATGAATAGCACAACTAGTGCATTCTCAGAGATTTCTTTTTTTTTCTGGCAGGATTGCTCCATCATTGGTTGTTCCTCTTCCCTCAGGAGAGCTCCTTCTTGGAAAGTTACTTTTGCTTCATTTCATCATTGGGCTTCTTTGTCAGATCGTTTTATTTGAATGCACACAAGTATGTTCTGCTCATCAAAACACTCAGATTTTTGCATGATAACTTTAGTATTTGATGTTATAATTCCAACCCTTCTTATCAATGGTATGTCATTCATTTCTGTTCCATGTGATATCAGCATTTTGTTACTGTGGTTACCTAACCCTGATGTCTGATGGCTGATGAAGGATACATAATATTGTAAGCAAACCTAATCAAATGGATGATGAAGGATACATACTATTGCATCTCACCGTAATGAAGGAGCATATGTTGAAGTGAGGGCGTGGTGGCTGGTTGCAGATGTAGCGCAGAAGTAGAAGGGAGAGTGGGGGTTATGTGAAATCTATGTGCTAAGTATCACAAAAGGGTCAAGATGAACATTGTTTGAAATGAAGGTTGCATCGTATAATTTTTCATGACAATGAGAGACATAACATTGAAAAATCTTAGGCTGCAATTTAAATTCTCATTTAAGAGCAAAATCTCAAATTCATCTGAACAGTTGATAATGTATGGAGTTGATCCTCTTGACGGTCATACGTCACCTTCTCGAGTGAGTTTGCTCGATTGTGGAGTCCCTTTTAGGAAACATCAAATGTTGTGTGGGTGATTTATATCCCCATTATTTCTAGATTATTTTTCTTTAAAATCCTGATTCTAATAGAATTTTTATCCTTGAGGCTAATTCATGAAGGGTTGGTTGTGTTTGTCGTATAGAAAAAAGCCTCTATTTTCAGTGCCATCCATCATTATACCATCTCGCATTTTGTGAATTCTACACTAGTAGGGTTCGTAGTTTATGCTGCTGCTCTGAGCCAATATCATAAGGTCAAGGAAGATGTTCATAAACTAGAAGAACTTAAGAAGCGAGCAGAGGCTGCAACATTTGATAAATCTCAGGTGACTTTTTTTTTTACCGAATGTTATTTAAGATTTTTCACTGTCCATGAGCGATATTTTCTTAATTATTATTTTTCACTGTCCATTAAATTCTGAAACTTCCTTTTACGAACACTGAGAAAAAAAAGATTTTTTTAATATAAAAAGCTTATTGAAGTTTTTTTTATATTACCTACCAGGAATGCTTGATATGTTTCTGGATACAGACGTGGATCATGCACAAGCTGCTCGAGTCTGTTGATTTCATAGAATATGTGATCCGTTGTAGTCTAGTTGGTTAGGATACTCGGCTCTCACTCAAGAGACTTGGGTTTTAGTCCCGGCAAAAGAATTATTTTTTCTGCTTGGTTATCCTTTTCATTCCAAGAAGCTTGAGAGTGTTGTCAATTGTTGAAAGGGGGGTACGTAGCTTATACCAACTCCAACAGAATAAAGTAATCAATTGTTTGAAAGTGGAATGTTCATCTCTGGCTTGTTTCTTCATGGTTAATGAACGCATGTATTTGCTGCATTGACTTCTTTACCAGATTTGCTTAATCACTAGTTGCAGGGCACCCCCACACAAGGACTGGTAGGTTTGCAGCTTCCCTATTTATGTGACTAGAGGACAATGAAGGAGAAGGTAAACATAGCCATCATTAATGGAAATGCTACTTGTCTCGTTCCTCTTTAAATATTCTGTTACAGTTCATACATATGAATATGAACCATCTTTCTCGAATCAAGTAAATGTTATTATACTTCTCCTTTCTGGCTGCTTTTGTGAGAACATTTCATCCCTTTCCCTGTTTCTTTATGTTTTGGAGGGGTGCCCTTTCGAGGCCTCACCAGAACTTGTAGGTTTGTATTTTTTTCCTTTTTAAGTGGCCGCTAAACCATCTTGAGAAACAACCTTCTTGCATGGTCCTTAATCCAAAACTCTGGAATGTTCAGCCCTCCTGACTTATTTTGTGCATACTCCAAACATTTTCATTATTTAAGGCCAATAAAATTGGAGATTGAACCACCTTTCATCAATTAGCTGCTCTACTATTCTTGTTTGGTTGTATTTGGGAGACCTAGTTGCTGTTTTACTGGTGAAAGAAAAATTCACAGAAGAACTCCATTGCATTCTGTTTATATGTGAAAAAAGAGGACAAAAGGTGGGAATCTTCCCTTGTTGCATACAGGCCATGCTATGGAATTAGCCTAATGAAATTGGTAAATCAAATCAAACCGAACTGAACATACCTGCTGCTATCTCCCCCTTTCCAAACCTCTACAGTGTTCTGCAGTGGTTTCTGAATAGCACACCAGTTGGCTCGGTTGAAAAATTAGTGCAAACCAAGTGAACAGAATCAGTTCATTTGTATGTAGGTATGCTCCTTTCCTCAGTGTCCTTTCAGGTACCAAATTGGTAGATGAACTGAGATGATTTGGAGGCATTTCATGGGCAAGGAGATAAGAAAAGTTTTGTCCCTGTATTGTCTTTCTCTGGCACAGATTAATCAGGAGCAATTCGGCATCAGATTGATCAGGCAGCTCGGGTGTTATATCAAGAATATAATATTTGATGCATTGTCTGCATAACATATAATATTAACTTATCTAATCATATTTAATACATTATCTTAAGCACTATTGTTTATTTTTAACTTCAAGAGTATTGATTGAAGGGATCGATTGTCTTAAGCATTATTCTTGGTTTCTTTCTTTCAATTGTCTTAAGCGCTCTAATCAACTACTGTTATAGATTTAGCTCCACCTGTCACTTCTAATGCCCTAATTAATTGAGGTTACTGATATTCCTTTTATCGTCGATCTGATTTGAGCTAAGTCAACCACCTCTTTTTTCCATCGAAGAATATAATTGATAGATCTATTTTTTAGAACTTAATGAGCATTTGTTCATAATCCTTCATATTGAGTTTTACCACTCAGACTTACCCTTTCTATCCTTTTAATTTTTTTAAATTAAAAAGTAAATAATTTTTTTAAAAAAACTAAGACTTTTACTATAAGTAGAGAAAGTAAAAAGAATTATATTTTAGTTTGTAACTCTGAGGGTAGGATCTAATTCTGATTTAGTCTGAACTCATAGGAGATCTTGAGTTCAATAATTATCCAGTTCAATATATATATATATATATATATATATATATATATATATATATATTTCAAATATTAATTATGTATAAATTATAAAAATAACGGCAACTCATGACCAGCCAGTTTTAATACCAACTTTAACCAGACAGGAACAGGGTGCTCAAGACATTCCCTGCACGGTCTTAGCATCAAGATCGTATGCTTTACTCAGGTCAAATGCTACCACAACTGAGCTTAATTAATCACCTGGGCTTATTAGTTTTACTGCCACCATTGTAATTTAACACAGACCACCGGGGCCTACTAACACCATCTTCTCCTTCAATCTGGTGGACATATCGGTGGGTTATGATGGAAGAGGAGTTCACTGACTTATGATGGATCTCCACAAAAATGAACTAGAAGGAATTTTATACAACGCTTGTTACATATTTACGTGAAGGTTCTATGGGCTATCGATCATCGCCTATATATTACAGTGTACCTGAACTAAGTTTCTCCAGCATTTGTAGCAGAAATAGCTTCATCTTCGGCTGCGACGGGCGGCGGAGTATGCTTCAGTTTAAGTAAGATCTGCCGCATTCTAGACATATCGGTGGGTTTCACGGGCTTCGGTCCGACCATGACGACCACCGACGGCTTCTTCTCGTCATTTTTCTTCCCTCTCTTATACTGGATGTTCGCAATCTCACGTGGGATTAGCTCTGCAATTGCTTTCCAATATTGCTTGCCTGCATTGGCGTAGAAGTTCTCCTGGTTGGCCAAGAAAAGCTGGAGACATTGCAAGAAACAGGATCTCTTCAGTAGGTCGCGTACTAGTTATACAACCACATCAAGCATCATGAAGGGCTATATTTACCTTCTCCCTTTCTCTGTTTTGCTCCTCTCTTGCCTCGCAATTTAGCTTCCTTTTCTCGTAGAATGCTCGCTTGCATTCCACAGCTTCCGCAATAATCTGACTCCGCAGCTCCTTTTCATTCTTTTCTTTTTCCTCGAGAAGAAAAGCAGGGGACTTGGAACAAACTGGCAGCATAAAATTTTATGGTATCTTCCTCAAAAAAATAAGCCCCGACTGAGACATTCAAGTGTCTGTTGAACTCTTCAGAATCCAGCAAGAGCGTATTTGCATAACTTGCAGGTGATGCCATTTTCTATACTCAAACAATTGCAAGCAATCAAAAAACTAAAATTTTGTTCAACCGTGTTGTCAGCTATATATATCTGTAAGCGTCTCATTTGCACATAACAATCTCTCCAGGAGAAATATCAGAACAGTCGAGATGATTTTTCAAACTCAAGCTGCTTTCCTGGAGACAAAAGTTATAGTATAGGATGAATTCCATATAACCTTCCGAAACATTTGGAACTTGAGATAATTTTGAAACCATACCACCTTCTATCTTGCGATTCAGTGTGAAAAGCTAGGGGGCAAAACATGAAGCAATGACAAAAAGGAATACTAGATCCAAAAATAAAGATGTTTGATCTAGGTAGCTGCAGTATAAGGCATCAAATTTAGGGCAATATAATCACCAAAACTATCTTACTCTTTCCTATGCTGGTTCTTCGCTTGTTCTCAGGTATAAGGATCATAGGCATCACACATCAAGGCTTCATTACCAAAACAAACAAAGACTTGACCACCATTCATAGCATCCAGTAAAATAGCAATACATACGTATGCACGTATCGAGCAGCTTCAAATATCAAGATGTGAAGTGATGAGAAATTTAACTAAAAAGCAGATCAAGCAAGCACATACCAGCGCCACTTCCGGAGCATAAACCCCTCCTCGCGCTCTATCTCATCAGGCGGAGGCAGAATAGACCCTCTCCTGTAGAAATCTCCTTCTTCCTCCACCATGCCCAAATCGGCGCCATACCCAAATCCCTCAGGAGGAGATCATCCTCCGCCTTCGACGACTTCCACGCTTTTTTCGACCGGGTCTTCGCGGCCGGGTAGAGGGAGGAGAAGGCATCGAAGCGCTGAGAGGAGAGACGGGGATCGTAACCGAGGTAGCCGTCGTCTTCTACGTCACCGAAGGATACGCCCGCCGCCCGGTCGCCGGCGAGAGACGCCGACGTCGCCCCTCCCCCCTCTCTGCTCTCCCCGCTTCCCTCCCCATCTCAGCGACGACGAAGAGGCGGCGAAGGAAAAGGTTCGATGCCGTGGTGTTATAAGACGAAGAAAACGCGCACACCCACACATATCCTGACGTGGCAGCCAATGAAACGAGACCATTGAAGGGCCCCACAGCAATTCTAAGGGTGGGTAAAAGTTTTGGGCTGCGTACGTGAAAGTGGGGCGGGGCTGAGGAATCTTGGCATTGATAAATGTAGATTTTCTCCAAGCCGGTGTATACGCCATTTCTATGGGACTGCAACGATATATATTAAATATAGAACCATTGAAGATCCACCGTTTGATGATTAGCTCACGATAGAAGGCTTGGAGAGTATCCAGCACGTTCTCCATCTTCGTTCTTCTACTTGGGCCGGCCTATTTATCCTTGTGGATCTTTTCCAAATTTGTATGTGCATTTACACCTTGCAATTCTATTTGAACGCATGATACTCGAATATTTATATTGGAAATTATAATATCGCGCCGTTCGATTACTTGCACAAATAAAATGCTTGGAGAGGATCTAATCGCCCACGTCGGGTCTTCGGATCTTCTCCAAATTATCCTGTAAAAGTAAACGTAAAATTTGATGTAAAATTCCATTTTAAGTGTAAAATTTTAAAATCGAACTGATCCAGTTATCGACGATCCACCGTTGGATCACTGGCACCCAATGCAAAGGTTGGAGGGGATCTTCTCCATCGTCTGGCCAGTTTAGATACACCGGATCTTCTCCAAGTTGCGTTGGAATACACAACATACAATTTGATTTCCACGGGGAATGCTCCATCATGTGCGATCGAATCATTGATGATCCACCGTTAATTACTAGCACCCTGCACAAGTTTTGGAGAGGATCATCATCTCTGAGAGGACTAGCAGTGTGGTCAGTTTCATTCACTTGGCCGCTTCAGCTTTTGCTCCTCCGCGCAGGCACCGCCGACTTGAATTCGTGTTTTTTTTTCACGGAGCTGCTTCGATGTTTTCCTCCTCGACCGCCGCCGCCGACGCTCCCCCTCCCTTCGATTCCTTTTTTTTTCTCCTCCCCTATTCCCCGATCATACAGCGCCGCCGACTCTCCCCCTCCCTTCAATTCTTTTTTCCCCCTTTTTACCGATCATGTAGCGGTAGCTCCACCGCCTCCGCCGCCCCCGCTGCCGCCGCCTCCCCTCCTCCCTTTAATTCTTTCCCCCTCCGCCCTTCTCTTTTTTGTTCTTACATCTTGGGCGGCCCATTTGTTCCTTGGATCTTTTCCAATTTTTTATGAGCGTTTACAACTTGCAATCCGATTTGAACGGGTAATACTCGAATATTTATATTGGAATAATAATTTCGTACCGTTTGATTACTTGCACTAATGAAAAGCTTGCAGAGGATCTAATCGCCTGCGTCGGGTCTTCCGATCTTCTCCAAATTCTCCTGTAAATGTAAACGTAAAATTCGACGTCAAAATCCAATTTAAGTGTAAAATTTTAAAATCGAATGTGTCCGGTTATCGACGATACACCGTTGGATCAATGGCACCCGATGCAAAGTTTGGAGAGGATCTTCTCCATCCTCTGGCCCGTTCAAATATACCGGATCTTCTTCAAGCTGGCTTAGGAATACATAGCGTACAATTCGATATCTATTGGAAATACTCCATCATATGCGTGCAATCATCGATGATCCACCGTTGAATTACTAGCACCCGGTACAAGTCTTGGAGAGGATCAAGCCATTCTCCAACTTTTTTCCTCTTGTTTATAATTATTCGTCGTCGAGGGAGGAGCGATGGTGCACAGCGGAGACGACTCGGTGGAGCTCCTCAGGGGTGCCCGGCGAGGATCGATGCGGCCGCCGCCTACGGCTGCAAGCTCCTGCGCGACTGCTCCGATTCCTCCCTCCGGATTTACGGCTCCTCGTCATTGCACGCCACTGGCGGTAGCAGCGATGACGGCCCATCGCCATCCGGCCTCGAGATCCAGCGCGAGCCCTGCGTATTGGAGAAGACCGTGTCCGGGTTCTGGAATCGCTCCCCGTAGCCATGGAGGTGTGCCGTCCGCGCCACCTCCTCCTCTTCCTCTCGGAGTGGGTGGCCAGCCCTCCACCGGCTCCTCAATTTGGAGACTGTCGTAGCGATCGGGAAGGCGAAAGGCGCTCACGTCTTCTGCTGGGACGATAGGAGAGGGCTCCTCTGCGTTGGGAGGCAGAAGAGCGTCGCAATCTCCCGACTTGACGGTGCGGGTTGGAGGATTTCTCCATCTCCCTGGATCAACCCCCGGTGTAGACCTCTTCAGTCGTGATCAAGCAAAAAAGGGAGCACATACCAACACCACTTCTGGAGCATAAACCCCTCCTCGTGCTCCATCTCGTCAGGCGGAGGCAGAATAGACCCTCTCCTGTAGAAATCTCCTCCTTCGTCCACAGTGCCCAAATCGGCGCCATACCCAAATCCCTCAGGAGGAGATAATCCTGCGCCTTCGACGACTTCCACGCTTTTTTGGACCGGGTCTTCCTCGTCGTCTACACCGGCGGAGGCGGCCGGGTAGAGGGAGGAGAAGGCATCGAAGCGCTGAGAGGAGAGACGGGAATCGTAACCGATGTAGCCGTCGTCTTCTGAGTCACCGAAAGATACGCCCGCCGCCCGCTCGCCGTCGAGAGACGACGACATCGCCCCTCCCCCCTCTCTGCTCTCCATGCTTCCCTCCCCGTCTCAGCGACGACGAAGAGGTGGCGAAGGAAAAGGTTCGATGCCGTGGCGTTATAAGACGAAGAAAACGCGCACACCCACACATACCCTAACGTGGCTGCCAATGAAATGAGACCATTGGAGGGCCCCACTGCGCTACTTAAGGGTGGGTAAGAGTGTTTGGGCTGCATTCGTGAAAGTGGGTTGGGCTGAGGAATCTTCTGGCCCTGTTAGATGTAGATTTGCTCCAAACCGGTGTATAAATGCACCATACGCCATTTCTGTGGGACTGCCACGATATTTATTTATATAGAATCTTAGATGATTTACCGTTGGATGATTAGCACACGATAGAAGGCTTGGAGAGCATCCAGCCCGTTCTACATCTTCGTTCTTCTACCTTGGCCGGCCCATTTATCCTTACGGATCTTTTCCAATTTTGTATGACCATTTACAACTTGCAATACCATTTGAACGCATAATACTCGAATATTTATGTTCGGATAATAATATAGTGCCGTCCGATTACTTGCACTAATGAAAAGCTTGCAGAGGATCTACTCGCCTGCGTCGGGTCTTCGGATCTTCTCCAGATATTCTTGTAAACGTAAACGTACAATTCAATGTAAAATTTCATTTTTAAGTATAAAATTTTAAAATCGGACGTATCCTATTATCGACGATCCGCCGTTGGATCACTGGCACCCGGTACAAAGGTTGGAGGGGATCTTCTACATCGTCTGGCACGTTCAGATACGGCGGATCTTCTTCAAGTTGGCGTCGGAATACATAACATACAATTCGATTTCTATTGGGAATACTTTATCATGTGCGTCGAATTATTGATGATCCACTGTTGAATTACTAGCACCCTGCACAAGTTTTGGAGAGGATCAAGCCCTTCTCCTGTTGTTTATAATTATTTGTCGCGGAAGGGTCGTCGTGGAGGGAGGTGAGAGATGGTGCACAGCGCCGACGACTCGGTGGAGCTCCTCATGAGGTGCCCGGCGAGGATCGATGCGGCCGCCGCCTACGGCTGCAAGCTCCTCCGCGACTGCTCCGATTCCTCCCTCCGGATTTACGGCCCCTCGTCATTCGACGCCGCTGGTGGCGGCAGCGATGACGGCCCATCGCCATCCGGCCTCGAGATCCAGGGCGAGCCCTAGGTATGTCGTTCGCGCCACCTCCTCCTCCTCTCCCTCTCGGATTGGGTAGCCAGCCCTCCACCGGCTCCCCAATTTGGAGACTGTCGTAGCGATCGGGAAGGCTAAAGACGCTCACGTTTTCTGCTGGGACAATAGGAGGGGGCTGCTCTGCGTTGGGAGGCAGAAGAGGGTCGCAATCTACCGACTTGACGGTGCGGGTTGGAGGATTTCTCCTTCTCCCTAAATCAACACCCTGTTTAGACCTCTTCAGTCGTGATACTTGCCTGTTTACACCTTGCACTTTACTATTTATGGGCTAATTGATTTTGGTAACTCCACGAAACAACGAATGAATGTCTCTTCTGATCATGGAGGCTGGAGTCGGTAATTTCATTAATATTAAACCTGGCATCAAAGATTCGAGTCTATCATGTCCTTGATTACATGCTTGCTTTTGAAATAACGGTGATATTAGATTATATTTCTCCTTAGAAAATCCTGCTCGTTAAGTGCTGAACATATGACTGCCTTATTTGTTTCTTGCAAAAAAAAATTTCCCCTGTGCCGGTAATTCCTACACAAACCACTTCGATTATGCATATTTGTTATTATACTTCTCCTTTCTGGCTGCTTTTGTGAGAACATTTCATCCCTTTCCCTGTTTCTTTATGCTTAAACATAGTTCAGATTATGCATAATCGCCATAGTCACTAGTTTTTATCATCTTTTTGGTGGTGCCCTTTCAAGGCCTCACCAGAACTTGTAGTTTTGTATTTTTTTCTTTTGAAGTGGCTACTAAAGCATGTTGTGACTTATCTTGTTCCTACTTCAAATATTTTCATTATTTAAGGCCAAGAAAATTGAAGATTGAACCACTCATCGATTACTGCTCTACTATTCTTGTTTGGTTGTATCTGTGAGACCTAGCTGTTGTTTTACTGGTGAAAGATAAAATTCACAGAAGAACACCATTGCATTCTTTTTATATATGAAAAAAGAGGACAAAAAGATGGGAATCTTCTCTTGTTGCGTAGGATGCAGATCGATTGGAGATTTATAGGCAGTAGAAGTTATTTCATGGCTTTTTGAGTGGCTGATAGATCTAATGATTGGTCAGGATCAAGATAGGAAGCGCTGTTCTCAATGAAGAAATTTTGTAAATAGTTCTTTAGGATGGTAATTGCTTATAAGCAATCCATCTTAAATTCTCATTTGAGAGCAAAATCACAAATTCATCTGAACGCTTGATAATGTATGGAGTTGATCCTCTTGACGATCATATGTCACCTTCACAAGTGAGTTTGCTCGATTTTGGAGACCCTTTTAGGAAACATCAAATGTTGTGCGGGTGATTTATATCCCCATTATTTCTAGATTATTTTTCTTTACAATTCCTGATTGTAATAAAAATTTTATCCTCGAGGCTAATTCATGAAGGGTTGGTTGTGTTTGTAGGTATAGAAAAAAGCCTCTATTTTCAGTGCCATCCATCATTATACCATCTCGCATTTTGTGAATTCTACACTAATAGGGTTCGTAGTTTATGCTGCCCTGAGCCAATATCATAAGGTCAAGGAAGATCTTCATAAACTAGAAGAGCTTAAGAAGCGAGCAGGGGCTGCAACCGTTGCTAAATCTCAGGTGACTTTTTTTTTTTTTACGGAATGTTATTTAAGATTTTTCACTATCCATGAGTGGTCTTTTCTGAACTATTATTTTTCACTGTCCATTAAAATTTGGAACTTCCTTTTATGAACACTAAGAAAAAAAATGATTTTTTTTGTAATATAAATAGCTTATTTAAGTTTTTTGTCTGTATTACCTACCAGGAATGCTTGATATGCTTCTGGACACAGACGTGGATCTTGCACAAACTGCTCAAGTCTGTGGAAGAGCACTCGTCTCGCTAATCAATGGATTACTTAATGGTGCAAAGATCGAAGCTGAAAAGTTAGATTTAGAGTCTGTTCCATTTTATTTGTCGTCCATACTAGATGATATCTAGATGACGTCGTATCTTTATTTTCAACTAAATCAATATAAAAAAGAATTGAGGTGATATTTATCTTCTTTTTCTGATTGCAGACCAACTTTTGTTAATTGTTGCTCATGTAAAAACTGTAATCGTTAAGTGCAGCTTGCTCTTTATGTTTATATGTTTGTGATGATGTTCCTAGCCTAGCCTTAGCCTTGTCATGGAAGGTTTCGGCAAATAATTGCAGACCTAGTGAGCAACTCCATCAAAGTAAGCATTTTCTCTTCCTGTACATCCCAATGCTTTTAACTTTATTATTTTCTATGTTTTTGAACTTTTTTTTTTCCTATTCCAGTTTACAGTTTATGAGTTGCCTCCGAAGCAGCGCAGAGTCATTCACAAAGGTAACTGATCCAATGAACAACTTGTCTGGTTTCCTGAGTGAACACGCTCGTACACAATGCGGTATTGGGCTTTGCCCCAGAAAGTGTTTATGCACTGCTCCACATCATGACAATGAAATGCTTGTCGAATCTATCTTCTCCTTTCCGTAAGCTTTACCCTGCCCATCAGCACACCTTCATTCACTTCTTTCATGCCGCTTCTAGGTCTTTCAACTTTGCAGAATTGTTTGACGCAGTCACTACGATCACCCGTCTTTCTCATCATCATCTCTCTGAGAGGACTAGCAGTGTGGTCAGTTTCATTCACTTGGCCGCTTCAGCTTTTGCTCCTCCGCGCAGGCATCGCCGACTTGAATTCTTGAATTCGTGTTTGTGTTTTTTTCTCCGCTTGCTGCTTCGATGTTTTCCTCCTCGACCCCTCCCTCTATATTTTTTTCCCTTCCCCTATTCCCCGATCGTACAGCGCCGCCCGCCGCCGACTCTCCCCCTCCCTTCGATTCTTTTTTTCCCCTTTTCACCGATCATGTAGCGGTAGCGCCGCCGCCGCCGCTCCTCCTCCTCCCTTTAATTTTTTTCCCCTCCGCCCTCTTTTTTAGTTCTTCTATCTTGGGCGGCCCATTTGTTCCTTGGATCTTTTCCAATTTTGTTTGAACATTTACCATATGCAATTCCATTTTAACGGGTAATACTCAAATATTCACATTGGATTAATAATGTCATGCCGTACGATTACTTGCTCGAATGAAAAGCTTGGAGAGGATCATAATTACCTCCAACTGGTCTTTGGATCTTCTCCGAATCTTACTATCAGTATACAACTTAAAATTCCAATTTTACGCCTAAAAATGCAGAGCAGAAAATATCCATTTATCGGCGATCCACCGTTGGATGATTAACATGCGATAGAAGGCTTGGAGAGTATCCAACCCGTTCTCCATCTTCGTTCTTCTACCTTAGGCCGGCACATTTATCCTTGCGGATTTTTTCCAAATTTGTATGAACATTTACGCCTTGCAATCCCATTTGAACGCATCGTACTGGAATATTTATATTGGAACAATAATATAGTGCCGTTGGATTACTTGCACTAATAAAAAACTTGGAGAGGATCTAATCGCCCACATCGGGTCTTTAGATCTTCTCCAAATTCTCCTGTAAATGTAAACGTAAAATTTGTTGTAAAATTCCATTTTTAAGCGTAAAATTTTAAAATCGAATGTATCCGGTTATCCACGATCCACCATTGGATCACTGGCACCCGATGCAAAGGTTGGAGGGGATCTTCTCCATAGTATGGGCCGTTATGATATGCCGGATCTTCTCCAAACTGACATAGGAATACATAACATACAATTCGATGACCATGGGGTGCAGATCTATTTAAATAGTTAAGATAAGAGGGAATCTTTAATTTTTAATTTATATTTTTAAGCAGCACAGGAGTAGATCTCCTCTTATCGCCTCTCCCTCGGTCTCTCTATCTGAACTCCGAAACCTACGGGACTCTGCTCACATGGATGCGTCCGGCGACCGCTACGATGTCGTCGTCGTCGGAGCAGGGATCATGGGTAGCTGCGCCGCCTACGAGGCCTCCAAGCGCGGCCGCCGAGTTCTCCTACTCGAGCAGTTCGACTTCCTCCACTCCCTCGGCTCCTCCCATGGCGAGTCGCGCACCATCCGCGCCACCTACCCCGAGCCCTTCTACCCCTCCATGGTTCTCGAGTCCCGCCGCCTCTGGGAGGCGGCGCAGTCCGAGGCCGGCTACCGCGTCCTGACCGAGACCCCGCACCTCGACGTCGGCCCCGCCGACAACAGGAGCCTCCAGGCCGTGCTCTCCAGCTGCCGCTGTCAGAGCGAGCTCAACCTGCGCATCCGCGACTCTCCCGCCCTGGCCGAGATGTTCTCAGGCTCGTTCTGCCTCCCCGAGGGCTGGATCGGCGTGGCCTCCGACGTCGGCGGGGTCATCAGGCCAACGAAGGCCGTCGCCATGTTCCAAGCCCTCGCCCTGCGCCGGGGCGCCGTCCTGAGGGACCGCGTCCGGGTCACCGCGATCGAGAAGGCGGGCGGCGGCGTCAGCGTCTCCACCGCCGGGGGCGAGGTCTTCTCGGCCAGGAAGTGCGTCGTTACTGCCGGCGCCTGGACGCGAGCGCTGGTGAAGAAGGTCGCCGGAGTCGACCTGCCCATCCAGCCCCTGCACACCACCATCTGCTACTGGAAGATCAAGCCCGGGCACGAGGCGGCCCTCGCGGCGCCGGGCGGCTTCCCGACGTTCGCCAGCTACGGCGAGCCCTACGTCTACGGCACGCCGTCGCTGGAGTTCCCGGGGCTGATCAAGGTAGCACTCCACGGCGGCCGCCCCTGCGAGCCGGACGCCCGGGACTGGGCGGCGTCGAGCGGCGGCGTGGTGGTGGACGCTGTCGGTGAGTGGATCGAGCGGGTGCTGCCGGGGAAGGTGGAGGCGGGGAAGCCGGTGGCGACGCAGTCTTGCATGTACTCGATGACGCCGGACGGGGACTTCGTGATCGACTTCGTTGGGGGGGCTCTGGGGGAGGACGTGGTGGTGGCGGGGGGGTTCTCCGGTCACGGGTTCAAGATGGGGCCACTGGTAGGAAGGATTCTGGCGGAGATGGCGATCGACGGGGAGGCTGCGGCGGCGGCGGAGGAGGAGATGCGCTACTTCAGAATAGGGAGGTTTGCCGAGGACTGCAACGGGAACGCGAAGGAACACGAAGAACAAGTGTCTTTCCATGTTCATCCATGAAGAAGAAGAAGCGCTTCAATTAATTATTCCTCTGCTGCTGCTGCTTATTAAATCAAAAAGGGTAGAATTAATGTGGCCAAAACTCTCCTTGCAGTTCTTCTACTTAGTCTTTATTAAATCAAAGTGAAGGAGAGAAAAGACTGTCAAACTGGATTTGTTCTTGATTTGCTTCAAACTTTTCTCTGCTGGTTTGTTCCAGGACCTCCAGGAGTTAAAATGATCAGTTTTCAAAATTGAAAACTGAAGATTCTTTGTTCAAAATTGAAAACTCAAATCTCAAATCTGATGCTAGATGATTCCTTGGTGGACTGACTTTTTTGGCTCTATCTGTTCATCATCCATGACGTTTGGAGGGGGGGGGGGGCCGAAGAGATGTGTTTGTGGGAAAAAAGAAAAAAGTCCTCCGGATGCATCCTGCATATAGTTTTTTTTTTGTTCAAGTATTTGATTAGAAGAAGAAGAAGAATCTAGAGATAAGAAAAATAATATTAAGTATGGAGATTTTCCTCTCTTTTTCTAATTTTTTATGTCAATCTTTTTTAAGAAAACTTTTTTAGTTTATGAAATAATTAAAGATCATCAAACTATTTATCTTTCTCTTTTTTTTCTTCTTAATTATAGTATTAAAAAATTAAAATAATACAATAATACGTACCATTAATTATCAAAAGAGAATATAAAAAAAAATTATAATTTTTTATTACTTAATTTTAGCAAATTAAAGCATTTAAATGCTTCCTAGTGATCATATAAAAGTGTATGGGAAAAAGTTAGATGATCACAAGTTCACTCAAAAGATGCATTTTCATTTGTTATCATGTCATGCCATCATATTTAGTAAGACTTAAGTCAATTAAGATCATATTATACCTAATTTTATATCATTATCTTAAATCCATTTTTTAAAGAAAAAATCTTATCTAATTTTTTGGTTATGCATTCTAAACATTTGGAAATTTAGAAATCTTAAAATAACTTTAAATTATTCTTAATTTTTTATTTACTTTCTTAAAAAAATAAAATTATAAAAATTAGACTAACAAAATAAATTTTTAACATATTAAAAATTCTTAACCAAATATAATTTTTATCTATTCAGGAAAATAAAATAAGGAACTTAATTTTTATCCACTTAATAACTATAAAAAATCAATATTAATTTAAATAATCGAATTCTACAAAAGTGGTAGGTTTAATACTCATAAAAAAATTTTTAATAAAAATCTCAGTGTCATACCCACGTTAAACCAATTTTAAAATCAAGCTAAAATTCTTATACTAACCTGACTAATTTATAAAATATTAATTAAAGAATCCTGAAATGGAATCCAACTAGTGATGTTTAAACTGATATATTATTATAAAAAATCTAGGGTTTGTCGTTGAATATTTTAGTCAAAGATCATTAGAAGTCAAAAGTAAGACCAATTAAAAAAAGTCATATTATCTATTATTTATTCATTTATTCATAATCATTCATTTTGGCCCCCCTACCGAGCTAACGTCACTTGAACTTTATAATATGCTTAAATATTTAATTAAACGGTTCAATTCACATATCTCATAAAAAATAAAAAAATATAACATATGAAATATCATATCATATCAAAAGAATAATTTATTTTTATTTTAAAATTTAAGTATAATTAAAAATTAAATATTATATTAAAAACAATTAATTTTAGTTATAAATAATACTGAGCCCTAATTGAATTTATTTACAATTTTTTTCTAAACAAAAATTTAAAAAATGGATTTTTTTTTTGTATCATAAGTCAAATTTTAATTCGTTTTAAGCCCATCAATAAATATGTCGCTATCGTTTCTGGAAGAGCGAGGCAACGCACACTTCCTCTCTCCCATTTCCGCCTGCCAAACGCGAAGCGAAGGCGACGGAACGAGATCTCCTCCTCCTCTGCCTCCCTGTTCCTGCTCCTGCCATCGATCTCCGCGCCTCCGTTCCCGGTCGCTCCCAGCTCGGCGATCAGCGATTGCGCTCTCGGCGATCTCTCTGTTTCGCTCGGCCCGTGCATTTCCTAGACGCCCCCCGCAGATCGGTTTCCTGCTGCCTTCCTTTCCCGTCCCTTCGCGAAGGATCTCTCGCCTCCCCACTCGAGGACGCCGCGGCGTTCGGCCCGAAAGGTGACGCCTTTCTGTCGGTAGTGCCGTGCTCGGCCAGAAAATTGCGTTTCCTAGCCTAACTTTCTTTCTTTCCTCTTTTTTTTTTTTGACCAGCTGTTCTCGTCTCACTGGTTCTGCCGCTGTTCTCCTCCCCCCACCACACACCTCAACAATAGGTGGCGTCTTGCGTCTTTGCTTCCCCGCTGTGAATTCCTCCTCTTGGCGCCCCTGTTTCCGTGGTTTTTTTGCCGGAGCTGAATTTGTCCCCGTATGTTATTTTCTTGGTAAATTGCTGATCTTGATATCTCCGCTTGTTCTGTGCGCGAATGATCAAATCTTGAAATGATGAATTGGAAGATGTATATTTTTCGCTCCCGGAGCGGCTTTGGCAGTTTGCCGATTGAAATTGAAGGGGCATTGTTAATTATTAGATGCTAATTGGGAATTGCACATGCGATTTAGGGTCGATAGAGTAAAAAGGTTTGTTCTTGATCCTCAGGTAACATCTGTCAAATTGAATTTTCTGGCGACAGTTTGGATACATCTGATGCAAACAATTGATGGCAGAAAGTTTGGTGGTGAACTAAGGCTGCCCAATGAATCTACTTAAAATCTCTCCAAGGGCATGGATTTTGATGTTCTTTTCTGGTGCACTTATCTTAGGGGTTAGTTGTCATTCTTTTCTACGAGGAGACGAGGGATTGGCAGTCAAGGAGAAGCTTGAAATCTCTGCTGGACCTCTGTCGAAGGGGCCTAATGATCCCCCAGTTTTTGCATATTGGATCTCTGGTGGTGGCGGTGATGGTAAGAGGATTCTCAGGCTGTTGAAAGCAGTCTATCATCCAAGGAACAGATACCTTCTGCATCTAGATGCGAGCTGCTCTCCTCTGGAGAGAAGTTATCTGGTTCACTCTGTCAAATCCCAGAAAATCTTCAAATCGTTTGGAAATGTTGATGTTATTGGCCGGAGCTATGGAGTCGATCGAACGGGTCCATCAACAGTTGCCGCGACACTTCACGGAGCAGCGATTCTGCTTAGGCTTCATGCGGACTGGGACTGGTTCATCACATTGAGCGCTTCAGATTATCCACTCGTCTCTCAAGATGGTAGGTGTTTGTTCTTCCTTTAAAGGTAACTGTTTTTGTGTTTTTTAGGTTTGAAATTATGGCTTGCATTGTACGAGGTATCTCATATTAATCAATGCAGTGGAGCATTTTTTGGTGACATCTAAACCAGGCATTATCTGTATTTAAAGATCCTTTGTATTATTGTTAGGCTAATGATGGCCTACCCCATTTTCCTTATTAGGGAACAGCACCATGTGGTCTTTCTCTAATCATAATTGCTGCTTGGGCTCTGTAAGATTTAACTACTAGATTTGTTTTCAATTCTGTAATCTTACTTGCCTATTACTGTGATGCCCAAATAATCATACGTAGGGCCTGTTTAGATGGGTTGCAACCCATTTGTTGCAAACATGTGCAAATAGTATAATTTGTTAAGAAAATGTGGGCTGGATTATTTACAGACATTTTGTCGCAAATGGAAATTTTTGAACCTGAGAGGAACAAACAAGGGAAACTGCTATGGTTACTTTGATCATGAAATAATTGGAAGTGGCAAGGTGCCTACATACATTTTGCTATGATTTTTTTTTGAAAGATAGTATTGCATTCATTTCACTATATTTTGCTATACTTGAGCCTCAAGAAGCCACTAAGATCAGGAATTCTAGCCTACTGTGCCTGGAGAGTTAAAGGACACATATCGAATCTTTACTGATATTGGAGTCAGAAATATCTTAGTGGATCAGAAGAAGTATCAGCCCGAAGCCACTGGGCTACACTGTTTGCTAATTTTTTTGCATCAATATATAATCCTTACCGTTTCATACTCTTTTTTCCTTGTTGTGATGCTTATACTTTAATTTATATGCAGATCTTCTTCATGTTTTCACTGTTTTGCCCAGGAATCTGAATTTCATTGATCATACCAGTGATCTCGGTTGGAAAGAGTGAGTTTATCTGCAACTTCTAAGACTGCATTCTATTCGTCCATCTACTGCTGTTTGAGCATCGACTGATTTGTCATCATTTTTTATGATAGGAGAGAGAGGTTTGACAAAGTTGCGGTAGATCCCAGTCTTTATATGAAGGAAAAGGAAAAATTGCTTATTTCTACAGACGTTCGAGCAACACCAAATGCTTTCAAGATATTCACAGGTATTTTGATGTGTCAAGGAGCTTATCGTGCTTTTCTCTTCCCTTTATTTATATGCCTCTATGTCCTCTTATCCACTGCTTAATTTCTTTGCAAACATCACTGCTTGCTATCAGTCTGTCTTTTATCCTTTAAAATTTATGCACATTCTAGGTCTATCATTATGACAATAACAACTTGGTTATATCTTGATTTTTCCCAGAAATTTTGTGTTAAGTATAAAACCCTTTTAGCTAGAAAAAGTCACCTCTTCATTATTTTTCTTGGCCTTGAACAGGTTCTCCATGGGTGATTCTTAGCAGACCTTTTGTGGAGCACTGTGTGCATGGCTCAGACAATTTCCCCAGGAAACTACTCTTGTACTATTCCAATACAATCTACTCGATGGAAGCCTACTTTCAGACTCTGATTTGCAACTCTCCTGAGTTCAAAAATACAACAGTTAATAATGATCTGAGGTACTTCATCTGGAATGACCCACCAGGTTTGGAGCCTCTCTTCCTTAACAGAACACATTTAAAGAGCATGATAAAGAGCAGAGCGGCCTTTGCTAGGAAGTTCAAGCGCGATGATCCAGTTTTAAAGGATCTCGACGAGAGGATGCTAGGGCATAAAGTTAGCAGAACTGAGTTGAGAGACAATTACATCAATATGGTTACGCCAAGTCCTTCGGCAATGATGTTAAAAAGTTTGGTAACAGAACTCATTTCATCAGAGAGATTTCGTTCAAGCCAGTGTAAATTTTGATGTGGATATCTATCGACGTTTTGGACGTTCAGCAATTCACTCATCTTCCTAGATATTGGTATCCGATCATTCTGAGTGCAGTTGAATTACTGAACTGAATTTTTGAAGTTACTCCATGTTTCCGGCAGCATCGAGGTTGTAATTGCTTGATTTCAAAATGGAGATATCTGATTGAAACCTGATGAATTGCATGTTTGAAGAAAGAATCTGTTTCATTCATTAACTTGGACATGCCTGATGGACTACATCCTTTTAAAATGAAGCTACATTGTCATCCGATACAAGTATGGAGAAAACAGGCAGCATCAGGATTTACAGGTGTATACTCATAGCTTCATCTTCACTCGCATTCAAATTCTTTTTACTAGGAAAAAGAAAGAGTATATTTTATTGATGTTTCCTTCTTTCAACATACTGTATCTTATACTCATGTAGCGCCTTACATTACAAAAGAAAAAGGTTAGTTCCGAGTAAAACTGCATTTTACTTACATGTGCTACTGTACCTTGTACAACTATGTCTTCTTCTTGACCACTTCGCTTTATACTAGTGATTAATAAAGTAATCATTTGCTCGTAGTGATGTTTGTACATTTACCTTATTACTTCTTACATGAGTGTGCCATTTGAAAGCATAAGTGGGCAAGTGTCCGTAGTAAAGTACAGTTTTCAAATCTTCTCTATTCCTTATGTTTGTACACTTTCAGATAACGTTTGCTAATTGTTCAAGCTCAGTCTTTTATATTCTTATGGGATCAATATTGCTATGTTCATAAAGATCAAATATATTTCCACTATGCAGAACATACTATTTTATATTTTTTCTGTAAGCGGTCCATCTACCTATGGTTCTTTTTCTTTTTCAAATTTTGCTTTCATCAAGTGGTCCATCTATTTATTTTTTTACTTTCATCAAGTGGTCCATGTGTGGTATTGCAATCCAATCAAGTGGTCATGACAACCCCAAATCATGCAGTGAAGGAATAAAGAAACAACAAAGTCAGGGGACACAGCTGACACACCTTCCAAATCAATCGTGATGCATTATAGGAAATTAATCGAAGATTTAGGGTGGTACAAAGTAGTGCCCCATCGGACACTACAAGCCTAACTCCGTTCGTGGCTCCTACGATGGGAGCAAAGGGACAGAAATATATTGTGAGTAGAGGGAAAGAAATTTGATTAAACACCATTAAAATTCACATTGGATGCGTAAACTTGGATCTGGTTGCACTGCGCTTGACCACCATTAAAATTTGATACTTAGGAATTCAGATAACATATATACATCAGCAGTCCACGCATTGTAGTATTTAATAATGACAAAATAAAAACAGGCAACAAACCCATAAATGTAACACCTGTCCCAAAAAAATATCTACGATTGATTTATAAAAATATAAAATTTGCCATAGAAGCACTTGTTCTTGTTACCCACAATGCATTTAGTTCGGCTTTTGAATTATAGTGAATTAAATGCTACGTATTATTAAAAAGACAGAGGAGATACAAATGTATTCCCACCTAACTTTGATAGGTATATTTAATTTGGGTAAAATCTATAAACTTACCCTAGAGATGTAATAATTCTATTACTGTAGATTAAAAATATTTTTATAAAATTTATGTATTTAAGGATAATATAGAAGGTTCAGATCTATCACCGTGTAGAATTTAGTTAAATTAAAATATAATTATATAGGTGTCATGTACCCCTAAGCTTATCGTAATAAGATAGTTAAGTTTATATTATTAATATTTCCTTTTTTTTTGTTTTTGAAGCGTTACGGTAAGTGTTAGTAGCTACATTGCATACCTACTAAATTCACATTTAATAATTATTAAAAGAATTTTAAAAATCGATTATTGTTAATTAAACTGGTTCGATTTAGATTGAACCGGACAAAGAGATAAATCGAACCGGATGAGAATTGAGCCCCGATTCTGTCGAACCGACCAAATTGGCTGACGCGGTCAGAAAAGTCCGGTCTATTTTCGGTTCAACAACACTAAAAGTAGACCAGTACGATGGAGTCATACCGGTTCGCAGAGCGGTCCAATCCGGTCCTTTTTTTCTCTTTTTGGGTTCAAGGGCAGAACAGCGATCTCGGTGGTATAAATCCATGGAGTCGCTTCTTCTTCTTCTTCCGCTCTGCTCTCTGCCCAGACCACCTCTCCGCTCTTCTCTTCATTCGAGCATCCCTCGCCATCGCCGCCGCCTCCTCCACCACTTCCGCTGCTTCTTTGGTTACGATTATGATTTTTCTGAGTCCCCTAATTTTCCTGTTCTATTGGTTCGTCGGATTCAGTTCCTCGCTTCGAGTTTGAGCGAAACGCTGTCGTCGAGCAATCGTGTTTTATACTCTGCGGTTGTAGTTGTTTATCGTTTTTTTGATGTTCTCGATCGGGTTCGATACAATTTACCTGTTTCCTGGTTAAGATTTTGGCGTTCGGGACCAGCGGCGGTGGAGCGAAGATTGATTTTGGTCCGACAGAGAGTCATCGGTATTCAAACTCTGGATGTTGTTTATTTTCGTTCTCCAATTTGGTGAATTCTACTTGTCCTTTGCTGAAGCAGATTTATCCTAGAGTTTTGGAATTTTTTTTGGATCCGCTTTCTGCTGTAGGGTTTAGGGTTTTGGCCGTTTTGTTCTTCGCCACTGCTGCAGCTCTCGTGTTCTAGTCTTTAATTCTCAAATTAGGGTTCCAAGAGTGAGATTAAGGCTTGTGTTTCCGATCGCAAATATGTTTTGAAGTGTTAGAATTGGGGAATCTACTGGGTTTGTATGTTTATTATTACATCTGCCTGAAGCTGCCATGTCGATCTGCCTTGGCGGCGGCAGGACCTACAGCTTCGACCTCGATGTCGTGAATAAGTCTTCTTCGTCGTCATCGAGCCGGTCTTCGTCTCCGTCTTCCACCCTTTCCGAATCGAGCCACTCGCCGCTCGCAATCTCCATCAAGAGGGCGAGAACTTCTAGGAAGAGACCCAACGAGACCTACAACGAGGCCGCCGCCCTCCTCTCCGCCATCCACCCTAAAATCTTCACTACCAAAACCTCAAATCAGTTCTGCAAGAGCACGAAGCCCTGCTTCCACTTCCCGGATTCCTCCGACGTCCTGCTCCCCTCATTGCCGGTCCTCAGCGACGCTGCGTTCCTAATTCATCATCGTCAATCGGAGAATCCGCCTGCCTTCGTCATTCGCGTCAACCTTAAGAACAGTATTGCCGTTGACAAGGATTGTTCGAGCCCGGCCAGCAATGTTTCGTGGGAGCCTAATTCCCTCGACCTCCAGTTTGATGATAAATTCGACGCAGAATCCATTCTTGACGAGGAGGCGGAACAGGGCATCGACAGCATCGTCTGCAACCTCCCCATGGACACTTCTATCCACGGTGAGGAGGTATTGGGCAGCTGCAATCCCAACCTCAATCCCTTGCTTAGGAGCATAACTGGCTGCAGATTCGAGCTTAGGAACTTGCGCCAGGCACTGAGGAAGAGGGATGAGAGTGACTGGTGGCTGTCGCCGGCGGTGCCACTGAGAGACATTTCTCCAATTTATAAACCATCAACGGCAACGCCACCATCGAAGAAGAAGCACAACAAGAGGACTATAAAGGCCGTTTCCACCTCAGAACAGATGAAGTCGAAGGCTTCATGTCTGGGGCTCAAGCTGAACCATGAAGAGGTGCTTAAGGCATGGTCTAACCAGCGTTCAATGTTTTCCGACGACCTCGACCCGCCCAATTCATCAGGTGACGCCCTCGTAAGTATCAAAATTCTCATCTTTTGAAGCGTAAATTACCTTCTCTATTTTTACCACTCCTAGGTTTTAACAAATTGTTCTGGAAAAACAACTACTGACCAAGAGTGCATATTGGCACTATCACTCCAGTGGGGTACTTGATTTCCCAAAAAAATAGCAAATCCAACCAGGGACCATTGTCGTGATTCTTTAGGACTCTAAATTTTTTAGTTGGTATTACTCGTTGAGAACTAGTTTGGTGTTATATGCACATGGATGCAGGCCCTAGTGATTCTTGTATTTGTGGCTCTATCATTTATCACTTTTTTTTTTTTACTCTGCGCTACTTTGAACAAATGGAGAGTCTGAACGTTGTCTTTAGGTTTGAGCTTATTGATATAATGGTGTGAGTTTTGCAGGATAGGTTGGCCAATATCGATCTATTCTCAGGATCTGCTGTTGCTGATGATGTTAGAGAAGCTAGTGTTCCGAGGTGCAAAGATAAACCCAGGACCCGTCTCCTGTCAAAGAAAATACTGTATCAGGTACCCAAGGTGAATGCAGATAGGCGGCTGAGGACAAAGGCAAATGTAAGATTTTTATTGCTGTCGTGACGTTATTTCCTTATGCATTGTCTATGTGTTAGTTTCAGTGAATTGTGTCATATAGTTATCCCCAGATTTGATAAGGTGTTTGCCTCTTATCCTCCAATTGTTGGCATTGTAGGGCAAGTCTGCCAAGGAATCCATCAATAGGGAAGAAGAGAGACAGTTAAACTCTACTTGAGGACAACTAAATTATATTCAATCTTAAAGATTTATAGTGAGTTTTGTCAAGAGTATTATCCTCTTGTTTCCCTTTGTGCTTTTTCTTATATCCTCCTCCTCGTACGAATTTACCTCAATCTAACCAACCTTAAAGGTCAAAGTTAAAATAGTTCATTATTTCCAACATCAAGGAGAAGTATCTCAAACATTTACATTTTGCAAGAATCATGATGCCTCTATTGACCTATACAACTTGGATTTAGCAGGTGCATCCTGTACAAGCTTAGAGAAAAAGAAATCAAGCCAAGTCAAATATCAGATTGAGGCTTTTCAGTAGAAAGAAGTTGAGGTCAGACTTAGTCACTAAATCAAGTTCTCCTCAATACATAAACATAGCCTCATCATCCAAGGGCAGTCTGCAGTTTCCTGAGGCCTAAATTTATGTTTTTTTCCTCTCTAAAAAAATATGTATAGTATCTAATTGTAACTGAAAGAAACCTACAGGGAGGAAAACGAGGTCACAACTTCCGGCAAAAGTTATTATAAATATCACTATCATCTGATGCAAGCAATTGGGAAATAAATTAATTTGTCAAAAGTATCTTGAGGGCAACAATTATAATGATTACAACAATAAGGAAGAGTTTCAACCCTTACTTTTGTATCTGGATTTTTATTAGTCACATAAATTTGTGATAGATAATTAAGGGCATGTTGGAACATTTACTAAATCACTGCCCTATTTCTTTAAAAAAATATAGCTAATTTTGGATAGTTAAATGGTTATCATCTTTGTAGGGTTCTTTTATTTTTAGTGAACTTTAACATTCTATCTAGATTAGATTAGGATATATTTTATATAGTGTATAAAATATACATTTATCAGTTAGATTCTGTAATATTTATTAAATTTAAAAAGATATATATATATATGTACTTAATTAAGAGTTGACCATAAATAAACTAAATTTAAAAAATATATATTTTTTATATAATTAAGTATTTAATTAATAGTTGACCATGTAGGCAGGGTCGGAATGAACCAAATAGAATTTTCCGGTTCAACTCAGCGACTTAAACCGCACCGGACCAACGCACCAACCGCTTCCCGCGGGTTTTAATAACGGTCACCTCGTCCACTTCAAAATGATCCACCTCCTGTATTTCCCCAACGTCTTATTCCTTTTTCCATAGGCCTACTAATTTGGGCTCCACAGTGGACCCCAGCAAACTCTCCAGTAGTGAAGACCGGTTTATTGGTGGGTATTGAAAGGCCGAGTTAAAAGAAATTTCACACATCTGGGATTCTTCATTTTAAAAAAATAGAAGGCGACTTGCCGAATCGTTACCCGCGAATAACGATGCCTTGTGAAGGCGGCGACGCACGACGATGCCGGCGATGTGGCAGATTGCTCCATTGGAGGTGGTCGTCCCCTTGCCCTCTTCCATATCCTCCTTTCCAGGGGAGGAAGTATGATTAGGGTTAGGATTTTTCTTCGTCCAAGTTCGATCGTACGAATGAGGACGGTCAAGGGCTGGCGGAAGGCCTGCGGCGCCCTCAAAGACACCACCACCGTCGGCCTCGCCAAACTCAACAGCAAGTTCAAGGTTCCACCGGTTTTTTCAACTCTATTTTGTTCCCCTTTCTTGTACTTGAACTCAGTCTTGGTGTTGATTGTGCGCTTTTGCCCGGCCCGATGCGAGGAGGTGGATGTCGCCGTCGTCAAGGCGACTAGCCACGTCGAGCGTCCACCCAAGGAACGGGACGTCAGGAGTGAGATCCCTCACTTTCTTATCTTTCATTTTGACGTCCTCAAAAAGTGATGTTGCTGGTGCTGAACTCTCTGTCTTGTTTTATTTATGTGCTTCATTGCTGTTAGGGGTTTATGCTGCTGCCGCCGGAAATAACACGTCGTGGATCGATGCGGCTTACTGCGTGCGCGCATTTGCTAGGAGATTAGCGAAGACACGTAGTCCCCCGCCTTACCGCTTGGCCATGTCGCCAAACCAAATCCGATTCAAAATGGATAAAGATAAAATAAAATAGTATCCATCCCTATTTACTCTTTTTTTTTATTGAATTGGATTATTGGATCCAGTTTAGATTATTCTTTTTGATTGGTTATTTTTTTCATCAGATCCGGGTGAAGACCAAAGATCTTGAACGACCGATAAAGAAGTATCGTTAATTTCTTCATGCTCGTTTCAAGTTCGAAGTATCATTTGTACAAATAAGAATCCCCTTCTTTACATGATTTCTTTTTCATATAGATAGATATAGGATCTATGGTGGTTCGATCTTGATTCTTCATGCTGTTGTTTCAGTTATTTGATCGTCAAACTTTGATGATATGACCCATCTGTTTCTCAGCTTATTGGGTTAGAATTGTAAGATTTTGTGATGGTTTGTTGATGAAATCTTGTTCTTCCTCTTTTTTCCTTTATTTCCTCAGAAGGTGAAATCTTTATGGATCAGCAATTTTTTTTTCTCACCACTCTAAGCCCTATGAATACGTGAAATTGAGAATGCTATTTTAGTTTTTAAAGTCAATACTTTCACCAAAATTTTTATTTTCTTATTGTTTACTGGTCAATCTATTCTTTGTCAATTTGAAGTTTCATGCACTTTAACTAGCTTATGGGTTTTAATTCACTAAAAAATATTATGTTTTCATGCTTCCAATGCAACTTTAAAGATCATTGCAGCAATGAATGTTTCAAAGAACCGATACCATTTCTAACTCAGCTATTTTCTTCAGAAATTTTTTACATCAAGGATATAAGGCTGTTAGTCACTTTGAATAAAAATATTGGTATTTTATAGGACTCATAATATAACCTTTGACATTCTGCAGGTTACTCTGAAGACACTAATTGTTATACACAGGACATTGAGAGGGTGATTCTTTATTCAGGGACGAGCTTTTATAGTATTCTCATAAAGCTAACAAATTTCAAGGATGATTCCAGTCCTCTTGGTAAGTTCTGCACTGCTTAATATAATGGATCGTAGGAAACGCAGTAGCTGGCCATTTCAACATGTTAAAGATTTATTCTAGCCTGGGATTGCTCTGCATGGGTCCGAACGTATGCGCTCTTTTTGGAGGAGAATACAGTGCTTTAAAATTTTAAGATATGATGTTGAAACACAGTATTCAAGTAGATACTCAGATCTCTCTGATATGATATGCGTTCTTAACTTTTAGAATTTTTCATATGGCAGTGTTTGTGATTGTTTCGTTAGCCCTGTTCATCATAATTGTTCATAACATTCAGGATCATAGTAGAACAAGGACTTTAAGTAGCGTGGAACTGCTAAAACAGTTACTTGCCATACAGCAGTTACTTCTTTGCCTTGTGGGTTGCCAGGTAATGAAGTCCTTTTTTTTGGTTCTTAGAAGTTTATGTTGGTTAAGGAGAGTAAAACAAAATTCTATATCTTGCTTATGGTAACATCTGAAATTTTCTACGTTTTGATTCTATGATGCTTGAATATAAACCATTTTTCTTATTAGCCTGAAGGAGCTGCACTTTGGACCTGCTTTGTTCAGTATGCCTTGGCATTGGTATGCATATAATCTATTTGCCGTACGTGTTATATCTATTCCGAAGTGTTATAGTTATGAGAAAATTCTGCATATTTTCACTAGTAATCCTGCTATCATCATCAAAGTCATTTGCCTTCTTATTCTAAAAATTTTAGCCTTCAAATTGTATAATGTATGTTTATTCAGGTGGTGAAAGAGAGCTTTAAAATCTGTTGTGCAATGAATGATGCCATAATCAATCTTGTGGATTCGGTAATGAACTTGGCCTTTCACTTGTTTTAGTATAAGCCAATAGTTCAGTAGACTTTTACTAATCTTATTATCTAAAACCTGTTGTAGTTCTTTGAGATGCCAAGATATGAAGTGACGAGAGCACTTGACATTTGCAAAAGAGCTGGTCTTCTGGTAATCTTATAGTGAATCCTCTTAAGGATCGTATTTTTGTGTGCTTTATATGCAAATAACGACCACTAAGGAGTTTTAGGCCATAATTATTTTCTGCAGAATCATATATAGCCTTATAAATCATTAGGCACTCGGTCTTTCTGAATTTTACAAGTTCTGTCAAGGTTTGGAGATAGCTAGAAACTTCCAGTTTCCTTCGCTGAAAGAGGTTTTTCTTCTAATCACGTTCTCTTTTGTTTATATATGATGTATTCTTTGTCCTTAAAGGCAGCATCAGCAGTTTTTTATATGGTTATATTCCTTATGTCTACTGCCGTTCTTCAGCCAACTTCATCATTTCTTGCTACAATGGAAGAACACATTAAAGAAACGCCTCCAGCTAGTTCTATTTCATCTAACAAAATGGGGAGTATAATAATGTCTTTGGAAGTGGATTATTTATGTTGATGGAAAGCAAGTGCGTTACATATCCATAGATGAAGCTTGCATCTATCTGCGTTAGCATGAAAAAGTTAACATTAATTTTCTGATGTGGAGAGAGCTTAGAACATTTCTTAGATTTTAAGTTTCAAGATGGCTGAGGTTATAAGTTTTTGTGGGTAGCTAGTGTTGAATGATTACATTAGAAATTTTATATTTCTCGAAGAAAAAAAAAAGAAATGGATACTATAGAAATTGGTGCCTTTTCATACTTAAAGCATGTTGTTTTCCATCCTATAGCATGTATCTTGTGATAGTGTTACATTTTTGCTGGTTTTCTTGGAATCTATTGAGACAGTTTCATTAACATTCACATTGTTTTGTGATGCTGAGCTAGGAGTCTGAACAGAGGAACTTGTCAACCTATGAAAAACAAGCTTCATCAGACGGATTAGAGAAAGCAATTGCCGGAAACCCCAAATCATTTCCAGTTAAGTTTGAGGAAAAACCAGAGCCGATTCCTGATGTTACAACGCAGCTTTCAACTGATGTAGATTTATTAGTAGGTCTCTCGTCTTTTCTTGTATCCTCTCTTCAACAAACAGGCTATAAGAATCAGAACCACTCATCTATGGTGCAGAACTTGCATGAAACACCTCTCATCACTACTGAACAAGAGAATAGCAACGGATTTGCTCTTGAAACTGATTTAGCAGGTGTTTCCATTAATTCTGCATTGTGCATAAGCAAGCTTCTTAATCTAACTATATTCATTTAGTAGTGCTCACTTAGTCTTAGGTTTCATCGGACTTTGAAATTCCTCTAGCAATATAAATCCGCAGGGGTGGTAACAAAACCTGCTCCTACTGGTGACAATATTGAGACTGGAACAGCACCTTCAAGATGGGAGTTAGCACCTGTTAGAACACCAAGCAGTGCCTACCAACCAATTGAAGTGAAAATGGTATGTCAATTAGTTCACTTTTTTATAAAGAAAAGCAGTTTATGAATCTTAATTTAACTTTGTTCCTCTAAAATTCGTTATTACTGTTAACGTACATTATGCCTTGTTATTACTTTTTAAAATCCGTACAGATCTAAAACAAATTATGTGGTTCTTGGTTTCTATTGGCAGGCCGGATTTGACGAAATCCTGCTTGAGAGCTGGTGTGATGATGCAACCAGGGGACAACAAAACACAGCAGCACATGGCGATATCCGCCCGTCTGCAACGTCTTGTGATCCATTTGCTGCGTTAGGGGCCCATAATGTGCCCGTTGCTCTAATGGCTGAAGAGCCGCAGGAGAAGCATTTGCAACAACAGAGTGTAATAATGAACTGTCAACCCCAGATTTCTCATACTCTGACTGCATCATCAAGCCATTTGGCAGCTGATCAACACAGGGGATTCCCCCAGGCTGCTCCTGGCAGCTTCAGTTTGATTTGATACATGTGTGTGTTTCTAACTTTTTTTTTCTTTTATTATATTTTCATCTTAAAGTGAGAATGCATAGGAACAGACTCAGTGAATCAATTGTCCCTACTCACGTTCAAACACCTAAAGACTGTATGTTCTCCCCTTCAAGGGAAAAAAATAGCCAGAGAGCTTCCTTGCTGTTTGTAAACTTTAAGTAAATATTATCATAATGCAGGAGTTTACTTGGACAAAATATATCATAATGCTGGAGAGCTGTACGTAAAATTTGAAGACAAATGTGATGTAGTTGACGTACAAAAAGTCATCATACAGCCGCTCGGTACTCGGAAGGATAAAAAAAA
The DNA here is from genome assembly GCA_030544415.1 of Thalia dealbata. NCBI lineage: Eukaryota > Viridiplantae > Streptophyta > Magnoliopsida > Zingiberales > Marantaceae > Thalia > Thalia dealbata. The sequence continues at coordinate 3,771,970 of CM060454.1, forward strand.
CTCAAAGCTCACAGCAGTCAACACATAAGTACATGTTGAAGAAAGTCTTAATGTTATTGAAAAGTCAAACTATGTCGGGGATTTACATATATGAAGCACAAATCAGTTACATGAGTTGAATATAAATCACAGAATGGAACAACCTGTGGATTATATACTTACCAGAAAAAACAGTGACCGTGCTTAATATGTATGTTCAGCTAGTTTACAAGAAAGAATCGTATACATAAACACATCCCTGAACAAATTGCTCCAACATATACCAAAAACTTGGAAGTAATTGCTTTCGATCTCGAACTGTCCATACTCTAGTCTTGGAAGTTCATGTGGCATCTGCATAAAGATCACGATGCTATGCTTGTTTTATCTGTTGCATCACATGGTTGGTTAACAGGGCAGTATCTGGAGGCAAATGATAACCGACGTTTCAACCAAAGCAGTAGCATAAGGCAAACCTTCGTGATAATGTATTTTATTACGAAGTCAAGAATTTATCAAGAGGTTTCAACTGTGATGAATAGCATAAACACATTCGTGAAGTTAATTTGATCAGAAGTGGAAAAGATTGAGATATAAACTACGAAAGACGTTTTCATGGTTGAAGTAAATATTATTATCACGGATATTGACATTGAAATGACAAGGGATTACGGAAACAATAAAAAAGAAAGCATTTTGCTGTTGAGTGTTCTTTACCAGAAACTTGATGAATTGGGAATTTACACCAACTCAATAAAGCCCCAGCATTCTCAGCTCTGTAACATGACTAGGATCAAGCTCTGGCAAGTTCTTGTTTTCATCTCGACTTTCCACCACATACTCCTGCAGTTATACTAGCCAGTTAGTATAACACCCTTAAAACAGTATAAGCAATTAAAAAAAGGGATGCAAATAAAATAACAGCTCCAAGTTCAACAGATCTGTGAATGGCCTTGATCGAAAACATGGGAATATTAGTCTTCCATCAGATTGGTATAGTACCATGACTATATTGTTGAAGAAAAACTTGTTCGGTTCAAGCTATATCATAGAATCAAAAAAGGAGAACGTGAAAGAAAAAATAGAAGAGGAAAAAAAAAATCAAAAGCAAAAGAAGAAGAAATGAAAGAGGAAAAAGAAGTGAAAGAAAAAAAAATGAAAAGAAGCAGAGAAAAAAGAAGTGTATATCTAATGGGTAGGTAAGCCGTGACCAGCGGCCTAAGATGATTCTGTCAGAGCCAAATGAGAAGACAAAGGAGGTGGTGGCTGATGAAAAAAGAAGAAATGAAGAAAGGAGAGAAAAAGAGGAGAAGAGACATTTTAACTCTTGTTACAAAGCAAGTTTCCTGGATTTAGGCAGTCCATGTAGGTACAAAACCAACTAATACGTGTACTGAGACCAGTGCTTTAATCATCCTTGCCTTCAACCCTTAACTAATTTGCAGAGAAGATAGTGTTGTACCATAAAAAGAAAATGTTGAAAAGAACAGCAGACCTTAGCATCGAATCAGTTAAAACTTCTTTTAGCGGGCTCGTAAAGACAACACCTTATTCCTTGAAGGGTTAACTGGTTAAGCAAGCTGTAGATTATAGGAAAATCCAAATAAAGAAAAACAAGTATAGTATCTGCTTTCTCTGAATGGGACTATGCTTAGTCAATTTTAAAGACAGTCTGTTAAGTAACATCAGAGATCTGCCACCGTTGGTCAAGGCATTACGAAAATGAAGAACCAAATTAAATCTCACTTCTGAAGGAGCAGAACACCCAGGACATGTCTAACATATAAAAGAGATGGAACCAGAGAAGTCTCTATCCAAGAAGTACACACATCTAGCACTAACCTTTGTGAGTTCCTGTTTTGCAAGAACATGGTAATGCCGCTCATTAATTCTCTGACCACAGATTATGGCAATGAAGAAGCCATATAACAAGCCCACAAGAATACCAGCCAATACTGTTTCATATAGAAAAGCATCAGCAAAAGCATGATCCAAGCTTAATTCTCCATGGGAGAAAAAAAAAATGAAACTGAGGGCTTCACTAAACCTCCTCGGAATGTTTTCTATAGATGTGATATAATGAGCATCAGAATATGCAAAAATAAAATCAACTCCTCACAACTTTTTTTTTTACTATTATTCTTGTCCTCGGAACTAGCATAGCCAAGAGCAAGTGTGCATGACTTAACCAAAGAGGGTAACAATTAGGGTCCTTGACTAAATATAATGATCTTCAATATACGTAATCAAACAAAAGGATACTTCTAGTTCCATGAACTTAAAATAAAATAAAAATTTGCAAACTCTACAATACATATAGCTAGGAAGGCAAACCCTCTGTCTTTCTCAGATAATAGCATTTGATGAAAAAAAAGTATATCAGTTAAAATGCATATATTATGTTGAATGACTGCCTTACAAATGTCAAACTACTCAGCACATTTGCGTGCCCATTTCCATACAAGTTACTGACCTTAGTCACATGGGTTATGGGAAACTGGAGATAAAGCAATTCTATGGACCCCCCCCAAAGGTGACACTGTGACAAATTGATGTCCAGGATGTTTTTTCTTCTTAATCCAAAAACTGAAGCCTGATTAATCTGAAAATGGTTAATAGCAAAGCATGGTAGAAGGTCATCTGAGTTTAGTCTCAAATTGGAATCCAAGGAGAATTTGGTAATATATGTAATGATCCAGAAAGTTGCTAAATTAGTGCTTTACTTGGTCTAGAAAGTTGAAACACATTCTCTCTCAGCTAGGATTACATAAGTTTCTAGATCAGTTGGCTACAAGGTTTTAACACAGTTTACCAAGAATTCCATGTTTAGCATTACACAGATGACCTATGCCAGTCAGCTACAAGATCAAAAATAAACTTCCTAATATCTAGATTTAATCAATTGGCATAGGTTCAAGGCAGCATAGGTTTTCCTCCTATCACTTACATTACACAGATTTCAATAAGTTCGATACTTGAATACTTCACAACACCCAAACTAGAGTTATCATAAAAGGAGTAAATTAAATAGAGTAGTCAACAAAGAGAACTTACTTGCCATTGTGTAAAATCCATATGGGTGTTCTTCATAACCAAACATTTCTCGCAGCTCTTCACCATAAAATCTGTAGACCAGCATACCCAAGAAAGCCACAACCTACCAATAAATGAAATAGATGCCAGAATGAACTAGATCCTCAAAAAAGAAACTGTGACGTCACTTTGTGCGCAAAACTCTGTGAACCACAATATCAATGAAAGCTGTATGCCAGGTCCTCTAGGAGACTAGGATGCAACGTACACTTAAAATCAACATTTATATTAGATAGTGAAGTGATATTGGTTAAAGACAACCTTAAGTGGTTAGATTATCAATTCTGGGGACAAAGCATTATTAAAAAATATATAAAATCAAAGATGTAAATTTTACCAGTTGCACAATAACAAAGATAACAACATGGTCCCTAGCTACAAGGAGTTGAAATTTCAATCTTAGCCACCACCGATCTGGAGGCACATTTGCTCGTAGTAAGAATACAGCCCTGCACTCTGTGCAGTGTGAAAATGCAAAACCCTCCTGTTAGACAAAAGAAAAGATAGACTGAGCAAGAAGACAACCAATGAGCAGAAAAATAGTGCAGCCAGTTTTCCTGAATAACGAATCATGTATGCCAACAAACAATTGAGCGTTCTGAAAACTACCTTTGTTGACCTCCAGTTATCAAGACAGGATCGATGCACATACTTCTGTGTACCCCTGCAATAGCAAGGTGCAATCATGTCATCACCTGTAAGCAAAACTAAAAATATGTTACTTGGAGAACAAAATTCTTTCATAACTATGCTACTATTTTCTAGATGTTCGTAGATAGTTCAGCAAAATTTATATGCACTACAGCAAGTTAACTCCCATATAGCATAATGTACCGATTATGATTAGTAAAGACCTCCATTGTCAAGGCAAATCCGGCACTGTGGGGGTTCTTGACTGACCAGATTGCAACGCTCATCATCAATATCAGTAACATTAGGATCACACTCAGTCACCACAGCTCTAATTTCACTTGAAGATGGCAACTCCCCTGAACTAACTGCAGAAGTTAGCTTTGGAAGAATGGGATCAGTGTCCGATGCTTCTTGTCCATCATGAGAAACCAACTGCATTGTGATGAAGAATCACTCATTAGCAGGCACCAACAACTAGAGCTATTTGGTGGATCATTTCCAAGGATGGCAAGAACCTGCAAGATATCAGAAATTTCTTCTTTTTTAAAAAGTGTAAATCAAGATACTTGGCAGAAAAGGTCTGATGTAATAGCAAGTAGCAATGGATCAACGTGTGAGCTAGAGACAAGGATATGAATCGCATCACATTACAAACATGCAATTATTTTACAGAGTGTGCATCCAACCTACAATGGAAAGACATGTTAAGAACAACAACTTCCATACTCCAGTGAAATTTACCAAAAAATATCCTTGCAACTGGTCGCTAATGAAAAATAATATCTTAAGGTTATCCCAACGCTGAAGTCTGCAGACTATTAACGGGTCATGTATAACAGTATATACATAGAAAATAATAATAATATGATAAGTACTACCAAAAAATGGATTTTCTCTCCATGTATCATGATTGACAGGACAAATTTATATCCTCCTCCCTGCAGGATCATTTAGTTTCTATTCCCATCCTCAGAAAATTGGCAGTGCAACCTAAATTTTGAAAAATAATTTTGAAAATTATATCTTGCTACAACCTAAATGTATGACTGATCCCATGATCTCACTACACATAACACCACGAGAATCTACCTCCTAAAAGCAATGGATATCTAAAATTTAGTTGGAAGAGTTTAATCGCATATCTTCAAAGAGACTTATTGTGAAGATTTTGACAAAGCAGGTGGAACAAAGAAAATCATTCGAACGATTTATGGTGAATAAGTAAAGATACATGTTTAACTATTATAAGTCGGATGATACGAGAAATGTTCAGAATGTACTGGTCTGGAAGAAAGCTAACAAATGGCTAATCCCATGAGTAAGGGAGCGTAACTGTCCAATTTAAAAAAAGAATTAACGAGTTCAGTCTTCACCATAGTCCAAATTTTTTGAATAAGAAAATTATAGTAGACACTTGGTCATGGTTCTTTTTCGCTCTTATGGTAAAAACCATCATTATCCTACAGTGTCTAGGGTCTCCATAAGCTCAATCAAATCAGCTACCAATGCAGATAACAAGTAATAAGATAAAGCCAGTCATAGCTCTCCACACCCCCCTCCCCCAATGTGCCAAGACGCCACGGTACAAAGATTGTAGGAAATTCGAAAAAAAAAACATTTTTTTAAGAAAAGCAATGGATTCATTCCACTACCTCCAGACCGACAAGAAACGGGAGTCAACCACGAAGATCACACCTTTCCAAATCCCTCCGACCCCACTCATCACGCCGAGTCACTCAAATCGAAATGAGGCTAGATTTTTGTCCAATCAATACGATCCACCGCAAGAATCCGACCCGCAGATCAAGAAACCGACAAGAACAAGCGAAGAATTACCATCCGCCAGGAGGAACGATCGGAGGAGGTGTACCTTGATCCAGCCCCCGGGGAAACAGTTCGAATACGGCAGGGACGCAGTAGATCGGCGAAGAACACGGCCGCTGCAACTTGAATCCTTCTAGAGTTAGGGTTTCCTCCCAGAACCGCGACGGAAGAAGAAGAAGAAGAAGAAGAAGAAGAAAGAAAACGACGAGAGAGGTTTGATAAATCAAATCCAAATCGTAGATTTGACGGTGGCACGTAAAGCCCATCCCCGAATACCGTCACCCGAGCGGTTTTGCTTACGTGCGTAGCTACTACGGGTTCCTACCTGTGGAACCCACATGAGGTGCAATTTTGGGTGCCGAACTTGGGGACAACGCAAAGGATCTTTAACGGGCTCGAAGCCAAGCAACAGTGTTTTTCTTACTCGTGCAGAAATCACCATAAACGGTACCTTCCACGTGACTGGTTAAAAGAATGGGTCCCGGATGGGTCCGTCGGTGACAGTGGAGGTAGACTGCAGCGGGAAAGCAGCTGAAGTAGCAGTAGAAATATTTGCCGGCTGCGAAGGGTCAGTTTGGCTGCTTCGTATGAACACCTCGCGGCAGATACCCATTTGGTTTACCTCGGTTCGGTTGTAAATGAATTTAGGTATACTTTTAGTTAGTTATGCAGCTTGTTACCTGCATTCCAGAAGCATCGATATAAAAACTCCCTTAAACAAGTATTGTAAATGAATTAATTCAGCAGTCAAATCAATCCGTAGATAAAATGTATATCCTTTGATTACAGTAATTAAATTAAATTTTATACGAAATGATCGGATGGGTCGGACTCGTTAAATTTAAAAAATATATAATTAGTACAATAGTCCGATATTTGAATTAATTAAAGATTACTAGTGATGGTTGATTTGGTAACGGTGGGAAAGTTCCTCATTTCTTTTTCCCCTTAAATTACATGCTTTAGTTAGGCTGTCAGATTTTTAGCAATACGACCAAGCTTTTTAAATAACCTAACGCTGAAGTGACTCTTCATTGAAGTGTTTGACAAGAAAAATACTCCCAAGTATGGGTGCCTCTCCTTTAAACTGTTCTTCTAGAAGTATATAATCCACCAGCAAACTCTATAAGCTAATATTAAAATAACACAATGTGATTGCTTAGAAATGTATACGTTTATTTATTTTTTTCACGGCGTTTAGATTTTAAAGCTAATTAATTAATAAAATAATTAGAGATAACAGTTAAATTGTGGTGCATAATCTCTTAAAACAAAATGAGTATTATATTTTTTTTTAAATTAATTATTAAAGTTTTAATCACTTCATGCACATTTGGGTAGTATATCTGATTTACCTACTGTTATAAAAAATATATAATCAAATGATTTTATACATTTAGAAAATTTATAAGATCATACCCAACTATTATTAATAATTAATAATTAATAATATATATATATATAGCCTTCGCTGTTGTTTTTATTATCAGTAACTATAATTCGCTAGCTAACGAATGAGATATAATTATAGCAGAGCGGAGCAGCACGCATTCACGTCAATAGAAATAAATAATATAAATAAATCGTCATTGCGATGGATGCAGTCCACCTACGTGTTTATAAAAAATGGAAGCACCTGGGCTCGTCAATGCATGCATGAGACCTCATGACGTACGTATATATACTTTGAGCGGGAAGGAAGGCGACGTAAGAGCTTTAATCAAGAGATGCAGGAGGACACGTTCAAGATTTTATAGGTTTTGAAGTGCTGGATAAGTAATAAATCCACAGCATCACTCTTTATATTATTTCATCATATTTGCTCGTATATGATCCCTTAATAAATTTACTTAAAAATATAAACTATCATCGTCGCACGTAGATGACGGCACGGACGGCAAACTATGCACTGCAATTATTAATTGATCTGGAGAGTTATTTAATTTACTACTACTTTACCACTTTTTTTAAATTGAAACGAACGGATAATAATAATTGTAAGGGAGCAGCAGTCAACCTATTTTTAACTCTAATTAAATATCCTTATATTATATATACTGGCAAAAGGCTGCAAGATCCTAAAATTGAGCGTTCGAAGAATCCAAAGGAAAAATTAACACCTGCGGGTATTTAATATATGTATATATATTAAACTAGATTATCATCTCATAATTTTTGCATCGAAGGAGAGCGTGCGGATGCGGGTATTAAATTAATCGGATCGAGCGGTCAAACAGGGAGACCCCGACCCGGCTCGCCCGGCTGACCGATTGCTGGGGGAGGGGATGACGTGGAGGAGCCGCACGGGTGCCGCAGAGCAGGTCCATCCCGCGTGACGTGGGTCCCTCCTACGTGGCCTGCTGCTGACCGTGTCCGGCCGGAGTGGGTCGGAATTCGAGGGCGCCGCCTTCCCTGATTCCTTCTCCTCGGTTTCCCATTTATATATATATATAGTTACTCTAAAAACCGCTTTTTTTTTAATATTTAAAATTTATAAAAATTAAGTCTTGATCAGGCCTAATTTATATGAAAGTAAAAAACTATTATACAGTATAAGGTATATCATTGTAATTAATCATTTGAGATAATTTTTTTATAACTATCCGATCTTATGCTATATAGAATATTCATGTATTTTAAAACTAACTGTGCAGAAAATAAGAATAATTAAATTCTAAACCAGCTAATAAATAAATAAATGAAATTGTATTTATAATTTTAAATATATATTAAAAAATCTAGATAATTTTTTATAATTTTAAAATCTTATGAATAAGATTTTTAATATTTTAGAGGGGTAGTTAAGTAAACTAAACTAGGAGGTATTTTTATTATCAAAAAGCTTCAATATTGGAATGCATTTTATAATTAATTGCATATATGATGTTTACTGTTCCATATAAATGAAGAGCTTTGTGCACTAATTGTCTCCTTTAATTCTCCGTATTATTTTTTTAAAAAAATATCTATTATAATAATAAGGGGGTAAAAGTTTTTAAAGTGAATTAAGTTTTTTAAATAAAAAAAAACTCTTGCGACCATAAAAAAATATGAAAAGTCTTAAGACTGTCAGCCAGAGGTAAAACTGAGAAGAACAGACACATGGAGTTTGTCTGTTTGGATAAGCATGGTTGATGTGGAGAGTAGTTAATTCAATCAATCAACCGGCAAAGAAGAGCTTGTAGCTGAAGACCCTTAGTCGGTAAGAGCTTCTTCAACACATCATATTCAACCCCTCCCTCTCTCTCTCTCACTCATTTGGAGTCTGGAGAGACTTTTTTGGGTTTTAATTACTTCGAGGTTTCAAGGAGTCACAGGATTCCGTAGGAGTTGCACTTTGTCCCTCCCTCCCCAGCATATAATATTCTCCTCTCACACCCCTCATTCATCCTTGTTTTAGGTACTACTAATTCCTCCTCTTCTTCTCCTCCTTCTTTAAGGTACTGCAAGTTCAATTCCTTCTTCTTCTTTTCTGGGTCTACTGCTAATTCTTCTTCCCCTTACGCAGACGCTTCGGACGTTTTCTCTTCTCTTTGCTTGATCATTTTACCGTGCATATCTTGCTTCGGAGGTTGAAGAATTCATCCTCTCCTCAGGCCGTTCGGGTATATCTTTTCCCCTTCCTTCAACCTTTTTCTTCATTTACTTCCTTCAGCTGGGATCCATCAGTGCATCATCGATTGTCTTCGGTCGAAAGGTTAAAGAAGTAGTCTGCTAAAAGGTGATGAAACTGATAAAGGAGAAAGATCAAGTGGAAGGAGGAGGAGGGGGGAAACTGGAAGCGGACGACGATCGTGATCAGAAACTCCCACCAGGGTTTAGGTTTCATCCGACCGATGAAGAGCTGATCACGTACTACCTCGCTCGCAAGCTCGCCGATGGAGGTTTTGATGCGAGAGCAATAGCAGACGTTGACCTAAACAAGTGTGAGCCATGGGATCTCTCAGGTGTGTATTAGTGTATCGATTAATTAATCAAATCTTCTTCTCTACTCTCCCATGAGACTCTTTGCTTCTTCTATCAGGGAAGGCGAAGATGGGAGAAAAGGAATGGTATTTCTTCAGCCTGCGAGATCGGAAGTACCCCACCGGCGTCCGAACCAACCGGGCTACCGCAGCCGGCTACTGGAAGACCACCGGGAAAGACAAGGAGATCTTTAACAGCAGCTCGTCGGAGCTCGTGGGGATGAAGAAGACGCTCGTTTTCTACAAAGGAAGAGCTCCCCGGGGAGAGAAGACGAACTGGGTCATGCATGAGTACCGCCTTCATTCCAAATCGTCGTCCGCCTCCGCCGCCGCCCTAAGAATCAAGGTAGGATCATCACTGAATTCGAATTGATCTTCTTCTCCTATCACTTTGTATAAACTATTAGGGTTTGCAAATGGCGTTAACGTGTCACGTCGACCTCCTGCAGGATGAATGGGTCGTGTGCCGCGTTTTCTTGAAGAGCTCCGGCGCCGCCAAGAAATACGCCTCGAGCCACCCTCGATCCAACCCCTTCCACGTCGATCTGGTCGCCGCCGGCCACCACCTTCCGCCGCTGCTTCCTTCTCTCCTCCAAGCCGACCCGTTCCACCTCGCCGGAGTTCGCACGACCTGCCTCTCCAATGGAGAGCTCGCAGACCTCTCCAGGCTCCCCCGAGCCGCCGCCGCTGCCTTCGCCTCTCCGTTGTTCCAGCCTCAGCTCACTGCCAGCTTCAGCGGCGGCGGAGGAGGAGGAGGAGTAGGAGCAGCAGGAGGACACTTCGGTGCTCTTGCGGCCCTAAACCTCGGCGCAGTGGCTCCACCGCCGCCGATGCAGGCTGCTCTCCGCTCGATGCCGCCGGTTAATCTTCCTCACCCGATGTCGCACGGGGTGGCCGTTGAGCCAGCAATGGTGGGTGTGGTGGGGGAAACTGAAGGAGGAGGATACAGCGATGTGAGTGCTTCGGCCATTAGTGGATCAAGGTACCATCAAAATGTGGAGGCATGTGTGGATTTTGAGGGTTACTGGCCTTCTTACTGAGGAAGAAGAAGGAGAAGAAGAAGAAGAAGAGATAGGGGGACATTATCCATTAATATAACTAAAGTTTATTAAGGTTGTTGTTGTTGTTAGCTTGCACTTAATATGTTGGAGTTTCTTGTAGTTAATTAAGCTAGGGTTTATGTTCATGCACCACACTTTTCCAAGTGTCAGTCAAAAAATTAAATTTGAGGATTTTTTTTCAGTTCTTGCTTAAATTATGGTTCATATATACTAATCGCCAATTATGCAAAGTTTAATTAGTGGCATCAAATATAGTAAACGCAGATGTTAATTATATATAGTTGTTTTTTTGAAAAATACAGCACGAGCTTTAATTGAGCAAGCTCTGTGGTTTTTCTTTAAATAATCATCTTATTATAATATTGGAGAAAATTAAATTTTATGGTTTGAGTTGTTGATTTTGTGCGAATTAATTATCTATTATAAGTTAAAATTAAATAATGTTATTGCCGTTAATTAAAAAATGCTATATGTTTATTGTTGCTGAGTATAAATATATATGACTTAACTAGTTAATTAAACTGCTGCGCAATTAGTTAATAATTATTATACAGATATAAGTGTTAGCTAATTAATTCATTTATTAAACTATATAAACATAAGTTAAAAAAATTTATGATAAAAAACTATTTAATTAAGTTATTAATATTTCAATTTATGATTAATTTTTTAAAATCTAATAAATACTAAAGAGCATCATTTTTTTATAGTCTACGTAGGATCTAACAGTTAATTTTTTTTATAACTCTAATAAGAGAAACTTACACTCTGTATACAATTTTAATAAGATGCCGTGATAATTTATTTATCTTAATGATAATAATAATAATATTTTTTTTATTGAGTACCCATAAGTATGAAAATTTTATCGATCCATATTAAATAACTCATCGTTAGGTTGACCGTATTAGTTGAGCGTAGAGGTGGAGTCAATTTTGGGTTCGTTGGTCCGGTTCAACCGACCGGCCGGCTCGATCCGGAGTTTATCCGCTTGGAGGAAACCCTAAATACCGTCGTTGGTTCGCTTTCCCTTCCTCTCTCTCTCTCGACTACGCGATCCGATCCGCCCCTGTATAAAAAGGGGTCGCCTTGCGCCCGCCGCACGTTGAATCCGAGGTCGCATCTCGGGTTCAGCTGCACGATCTGAGCTGCTACTCCCTTCTCGCCGCTTCCTCGATCCCGCTGCCAGGTCGATCCGATTCTCTGCTTTTTCTATTATGTTCATTTCGCTTATCTGTTGAATCAGATTGGGCTTAGTAGTTTGCAGAATATTGTTTTCTCTTTTTTCTCCTTCTGTTTGCATGCTGGTGCGATCTTCGATAGTGTAGCTGGAATACGGTTTCTTTCAAATTGAGGTTTGCTCTTATTGTAGCAGAGTTGTCTACGAGGTTGTTGTACTTTGGGATCTCATAGTTTTTCGACGTTTGTAGCTAGAATCTGATTGGGGTTTTAAATTGCAATGGTTTAGGGGTTTTGTATGGATATTTTAACGAGAATTCACTTCATCTGTTAGACACCCCGTGTCTACAATCTAATTTGGGGTTTAGTTTGTAGAAAATTGTAGCCTTTTTTTGACTTCCTACTGGTATAAGGCATTTTGTCTGGATATCGCTGGAATTCGATTTTTTCTTTAGTTATTCCTATTTTGGTTAATCTTTGCCATTCTTCCTCTGTGGTGACATCCTTTAATGTTTAATGTGATTGATTTTTGTGTTTTAGGTTGCAGGAATTTGTAATTTTTGCTTGGTTTAGGGTGTTTGCTTGGATATTGTAGCTATAATCTGGTATCTCTGAATGTGTTTGCTCGTCTTAGTTATCTCTCCACCTCGTCATCTGAAGATATTATCTGTTGAATCGAGTTTGTCGTTTTAATTGCAGAAAATGACTATTATTTGTTCGAGTACTCTATTTCTTTCCTAATTTAGATAATCTGTAATAACTAGTAGGGTTTTTGTTTGGATGTTGTAGATATAAATATTTTTCCCTGTATCGGGTTAACTTTTGATGTTTGAATCTTATCTCTAATAATGTCATTTGAGGAGAAAGTTAAGGTTCTTTTTTGGTAAAAAATTGTTGTTTTAGTTATAATTTCACTTTTTCGTTTACTTCTGTAGTTGAATCTAGTCATACGTGCTCCCCTTCAAGCGTTTGCTGCTTCTCTAAAAGGATATAATTTATTTTTTCCTTGTTCAATGACATTTAATGCCCGTTGATACCTTTTATGCTCCCTGCTTATTTAAGTTATTAGGTTATGATGATTCCTTCAGTGTTTGTGTTTATCAAGTCCAGTATGTAAATCTCGAAGTTTCTCAAGATTTCCTCTTACAGCATAGGCTGTATGATTAACTTCTTGATATTTCAATTTATCCATAGCTCAATAACCTAATAAATTGATTAATAAATTCTCTTGCGCTTCTTTTATTTATGCTTAAATTGTTCCTAGTTCAGCATTGTTTTCTCTTACCAACATACTTGTTTGTTTATTAGATTCCATATGGCAATTTGATGTTTGGTTTTGTGTAGGAGTTGCACAGTAGCATATTGTGAGTTAATTAATTACTCTATGATCTATGTGTTTACCTTGATTTCAAATTGTCTGTCTCTATGCATGTAATGCCCTGATACATTTTTTTAATCTATTTCTAATTGTCTTCTTATCTTCTTCTATACAGACATGTCTGGAATGGCAGCAGAAGGATCACAATTTGATGCTCGTCAGTACGATGCTAAAATGGATGATGTGTAATTCATCCTACTAATCTTTTGCTTTTGCTCTAAATTTTGGGATAAATCAATTCCTTCTCTTTAATTTTGTAAATCCTGTCCTTTTCGGTTGGCACTGGTAAAGGAACTATTTCACATTGTTGGTACAGGTTAAATACCGATACAGAGGAGTTTTTCACTTCATATGATGAGGTTTATGATAGTTTTGATTCTATGGGACTGCAAGAAAATCTTCTCAGGGGCATCTATGCTTACGGTAAAATCCTAAAGCATTGAATTTTTTCATTTTGTGGTGAAAAGTTCTTAATGATGTAGATCACTTTAGATTGGTTGTTTAATAATGTGTTTAGGTTTTGAGAAACCATCGGCAATTCAGCAAAGAGGAATAGTTCCTTTCTGCAAAGGACTAGATGTTATCCAACAAGCACAATCTGGGACTGGAAAAACTGCAACATTTTGTTCAGGAATTTTGCAGCAACTTGATTATAGCTTAGTTCAATGCCAGGCCTTGGTTCTTGCTCCAACTAGGGAGCTGGCCCAACAAATTGAGAAAGTTATGCGAGCACTTGGCGATTATCTAGGTGTTAAAGTTCATGCCTGTGTCGGAGGGACTAGTGTCCGTGAGGATCAACGTATTCTTTCTAGTGGGGTCCACGTCGTAGTTGGTACTCCTGGTCGTGTTTTTGATATGCTGAGGAGGCAATCTCTTCGCCCTGACTATATTAAAATGTTTGTCTTGGATGAAGCAGATGAAATGCTTTCACGTGGCTTCAAAGACCAGGTCTTCCCCTTGCCTGTTTGTCTTTATGAAGTAAACCTTTGAATTTTTTTCCTGCACATCGTAGCTGTATCTTCTGATGCCTTTTCTATTCACCACTTCATGAAATGCATAATGTGAAGTTTTTAACGTTTATCATATGCTTCAAAAATGCAACCTTGCAATAATTAGAATAATATATAGATTTGATCTTAACCCCATGGAATGGGAAATTAAATTACCATAATCCATATCTGAATCTGAGCTAACAACCCTTGTTCCTCGTTCCTTCTTATTTTCTGAGTTACTGAATGAAGGATGTGCTCTTCATCCCTTCTTTTGTTATTCAGGTACCTAAGGCCGTCCTTGTTATTGCTTATTCTACTAAACAGATATGTGTAGGAAGGTTTCCTTTAAACTTGTTTTAGACATGTCCCCTGCAAACAATTTTGTTGTGTTGGAGAATTCTGTTGATTGTTATCTTTTCTCTACAATGGAAATTTTTTACAAGTTACGATACATGCTAAAGATGCTTTCATCCAAGTGTATTATTCATCTTTGCTTTTTGGTGCGACAGAAATGTATAGGGAAGTTCCTCTTGACTTCCTCGATGGAAATGTATAGTTGTGCTGCAGAATTCTATTGGTCGTGATCTTTGCACTGCAAGGGAAAATTTTAAAAGTTACAGATAATTCATCCTGAAGATTCTTTCGCCCAAATCCATCAATGTTTGTTTTTTGATGCAACAGAAAAGTAGGAAAGTACTTTTTTAACCTTTTCTTCAACATGTATTGAAGAATTCCATCGATTGTGGCTTTTCACCGCAAGGGAAAATCTGCTTGTGATCTGCAACTCTCATATAATGCTGATGTCATGAGCACTTACATGCAAGTTATATCGCTTTTGGGTATATGATTTGACTATATTCATTTCTTTGTCAGATCTACGACATCTTCCAGCTACTTCCTGCAAAAATTCAGGTTGGCGTTTTTTCTGCTACAATGCCTCCGGAGGCCCTTGAGATCACTAGGAAATTTATGAACAAACCTGTCAGGATTCTAGTGAAACGAGATGAACTTACTCTTGAGGGTATTAAACAGTTCTATGTGAACGTTGAGAAGGAAGAGTGGAAGCTTGATACCCTCTGTGACCTCTATGAGACATTGGCCATTACCCAAAGTGTCATCTTTGTTAATACCCGAAGGAGGGTCGACTGGCTGACTGACAAGATGAGGAGCAGGGATCACACAGTCTCGGCCACCCATGGTGACATGGACCAGAACACCAGAGACATTATTATGCGTGAATTTCGTTCAGGCTCCTCCAGAGTTTTGATCACTACGGACCTGCTTGCTCGTGGTATTGATGTCCAGCAGGTCTCACTGGTCATAAACTACGATCTACCGACTCAGCCTGAGAACTATCTGCACAGGATTGGTCGAAGTGGACGGTTTGGAAGAAAGGGCGTTGCCATCAACTTTGTCACCCGTGATGTTGAGAGGATGCTGTTCGATATCCAGAAGTTCTATAATGTGGTGATAGAGGAGCTGCCTTCCAACGTTGCGGATCTCATCTGAGGAGTGTTCTCATGACGCATTGTCTGGTACTTTGTGCTTTTGTAGAACTGTTTTGTTCCAAGTCATTATGGAAACTTAATCTATTTGTAGCGTTAAGATTTGGACCTTTTCTCCCCGTCGATTGATAGTAACTTGTTTGTTCGTATGCCTTCCTGCAAAGTTTTGAAACTTGCTAAGTTACTCTTTGTCCTGCCATATCGTGTACTTGGGATGCAACATTTAGTGAATATTATAATTGAAGATGTTTGTATCATTACTCCGTTACATGGAAGCACTATTCTTGCAGTGATGTTCTTGCAGTGATGTGCTTTAAGATTTCATAGTTTGCCTAAAGCGCAATGTATTGTATCTTCCTTAATTTTCCCTCATGGATCTCCGTCTTCATGACATTTAGGTGCTGTTTGGTTTGATGTAATATGAGATTTCACTCCTAAGCCAAACAGTCTCTCAGCCTCTGAGTAGAATGAATGATGATTCTTTTAAGGAGACGATGAAAGATAGCCACTGAAGAACGATAGGATCATTTGTTCATACTGTTACTTGGTCGACCCTCAGTTCCAAAAGCTAAAATGTTGATCATTTATCTGTGGCTTCTCTTCTCTGATTGAGTTTGGTTTGATTTTGAGGTTGAACTAAAATGTCGACCATTTTCTCTGTGGCTTCTCTGATTGAATTTGGTTGATTTTGAGGTTGAGGTGATTGAAGTTTTCCATGCATATCTTATCGAAGTAAAAGCTTAATTCTGATGGAGTTTGTCTTATAAAATGCTAGTCTTGAGTATTTTTTTTAGAAGAAAATATTGCATTTATTTCACCCCATTTCACCCCAGTATGAACTTAAACTAGGATAACACCTTCATTGATCATACATCACTTAAGAGCTCAAGAGCTCCTGGTGAAGATATCAACGACTACCTGTAAGGGTCTAAGGTAGCTTGTGAGACATGAAGAAAGTTAAGGTAGAAAGACAGCAGCTGCCTGCATGGCTAAGTTCCTTATTGATTTTGAAGTTCTCATAAAATATCTCTTATTTCTTTCACCCCATACACTCCAATGTCATACTGCCAGTTGTTGTGATTTGTTTCAATTCCTTATCCTCATCTCTCTTCACGGGCTATGAAAAATGTGAAATATTACAATCACAGTCTTGAGTATTGAATTCACAATCTCTTTAATGAGTATTGAATAGTCTTGAGTATTGAATTCACAATCTCTTTAGTGAGTATTGAATCCACTAGTGAGTTTTAGTGAGTATTGAATCTACAATCACTCTTTAATGAGTATTGAATAGTCTTGAGTATTGAATTCACAATCTCTTTAGTGAGTATTGAATCCACTAGTGAGTTTTAGTGAGTATTGAATCTACAATCAGTTTGGTGAGTATTGAATTTATAATCGTCTATTTGGTAAATATTGAATTTACAATTTTCTATACATACAGAACTTAATTAACTTAATTATTCTAATTAGTATATTATTGGTTACTGCTTAGTAAATATTTTAAACATATGGAATAAAATGAAATGTTAATTTTAAAAAATTTGGTATATGCTAATAGTAATATTGATCGGAACACCCTGTAGTTAGTTAAAATTATATTTTAATTAATATTAAAATTCTGAAATGACATTGAAGAAATTAATTCAAATATCAAGTTATACCTAACTCTGTGAATTTTATTTTTAACTATATTTTATAATCTTATCAACGATAAAGCGTTTATCTCTCTACTGCGTTTATCTCTCTACTTAGAGTAATTGAGAGTTATTAGTTTATTATTCATAAAATTTGAAAAATAATAAAGACTTATTTCATTAACACAAATAAAAAATTTATCTCCTAACCTACCATAATAATAACATGCAAAGTATTAGTATCTCTATCTACTATAATATTATAAAACTAGGTCTATTTACTTATCAATTATGATCAAGAACAAATATGAGCTAAGTATTTATGCTTAACTTGTTGGAGAAGGGCTCAATTGTATACCTTAAGCACTCATAATTGTTAATTAGGTTAAGATGAATTCCTACCTTAATTCTCAAATGTAAACTACACTTAAAAAGTATATATATTCTACCCCTAACTTTTATTCTAACTAAGTAGGTATATATTTTCTATATCATATACATATATATATTTATATTTACTCGGAAACAAAGTGAAAATGACACGGAATAGTATGATTTTAATAATATATATATATACATACTGATTTATATTTTTTAATATATATATATAAAAGAAAATAAATCATTCTCTAACTTTTTTTTAACAAATAAAATAGATCTTCATCAGTGTGATTACAACATCAATTGTCCATCTTATTGATTTTTAATATATAAGAAAATTACATTCTTTATTGATTTTTATTCTTGAAAAGGAAAAGAGATGGAAGAATAAATTTTCTCGACCTAAGATGACCATCTTATTTATTTACTTTCTCCTCAATGTCAAATCAATTTCTGATCTTTTTTTTTTTCCTTTTTATTTCTTTGTTTCCATATTCACTCCTAGTTCACTTAACATATCTAGATTAAAATAAAATTCTTGAATTTTTTTTAATTCTGTCAGTATAAAAAGAACATTATTTATTTATTTTTTCTGAAAAAAAAATATTTTTTAAAAGGAAATAAGTGAAAATTGAGCTCCTTTATCGGCCGGAGTAAAATTAGGGCTTATTGACCCGCTCAAAATCCCCAAATTCCAAGCCGCAGTTCTCGTCGGCCGGGTCTAAATCCCACGTGGCAGCCTCTGAGCTCGCCACCACCTGGGGGCGGTTCGACCGGCTCGGTCCGGGAATTGCCGGCCCAGAGGAAACCCTAAATAACCCTCATCCGCCTTCCTCCTCTTCCTCTTTCGCTCCTCTCCTCTCCTCTCTCTCTCTCGTCCGACTCCTCGATCCGGCCTTCTCTATAAAAAGGAGTCGCCGCTCGGACCACCGCACGTTGAATCCGAGGTCGAATCTCGGGTTCATCTGCAGCGACCAGAGCTTCTCCGCCTCTGCGTAACGTCCCCGCGACTCCTCAGCTGCGATTTCCTCTATCCCGCCACAAGGTCGATCGGATCCTCCTCCCACTGCAAGGTTCTAGCTGACATTATTTGTTTTCTCTTGAGTCTGCCAGTTTGTTGCTCTTTAGTTGTGGTTTCAGGCTGCGTAAAAGTTTTTTTTCTTCTTGTCTGAGCGATTATATAGTTTTTTTCATCTTTAGAGCTGGTTGGAATAGCTGGGGCACGATCATCTGTGGGATTTTTGGTCTTTTTTGGATCAGCGTTATAATGTGGTTTATCTGGGATGGTTGCTACTAGTTAATTTTGCTACTTTACCTTTGTCTTGATCCTTCTTTATCTTGTTTTCACGAATTGCAATTTTAGGCGGGAGTTTGGTTTTGGCGGACAAAAGTCGATTTTTAGCGGATTTTGTTACTTTCCCTCTTTCTGGGTTTACTTTGAGCTTGGTACTTGATCTAGGTTTCCCGCGGTCTCCTTGTACCAAAGGATTTTTTTTTTGATTTGCTGCATTAGATAGATGGCTGCATTAGATAGATGGCTCGCAATATTCGATTATGTTATCCTTAGAAATTCTGTATGTCCCTGCATATGTGGTGTTGGTTCCGAAACCTCAGTGCTTATATAACCTTTTCAGTTATGTTCTCTACTATTCATTCCCATTTTAGCTTCCTTCTGTCTTAACAAGGTATTGGTTTTGGTTCTTTCAGCAAGTACGACTTGATCTTCGTTTCTTAATAGGATTTTATTCTTCTTACCGTGTACTTGTATAACCATAGCTTTTTACCTTCTTTATTTTGTTCTCTCTGATGTTATGTGTATCTTTCCTGATACATCATGCTAATTCTGTTGGTTTTTGTTTTGTGCTGAATGAGATTGTTTGACAAGATATGCAATATATGTCTTGATATTACACTGATTGGTTTTATTGCTTCTGGTTATCAGTGTGTGTAATTGTATTTTTTCTTCTTCTGTACAGATATGGCAGGACTTGCACCAGAAGGCTCACAATTTGATGCACGGCACTATGATGCTAAAATGACTGAAGTGTAATTCTTCTTACTTACTATTCTATTTTTTTTTACCTTCACTATGCCATTTTCTCTTATATTTTTGCACTTTTCTTTGGTACTAGTGACAAAACTATCTTGTTCATTGATTTAATACAGGTTAACTACGGAGGGGCAGGAATTTTTCACTTCATATGATGAAGTTTATGATAGTTTTGATTCTATGGGCCTTCAGGAAAATCTTCTTAGAGGCATTTATGCTTATGGTAAAAGGATATATGAAAAAAATTCTGTTACACATTTTGTTTTGGTAATGTACAGGACTTCAGATTGGTTGTATAACAATGTGCATTCTAGGTTTTGAGAAGCCCTCTGCCATTCAGCAAAGAGGAATAGTTCCCTTTTGCAAAGGACTAGATGTTATCCAGCAAGCACAGTCCGGAACAGGGAAAACTGCGACCTTTTGTTCTGGAATTTTGCAACAGCTAGATTATGGTTTGGTGCAATGCCAGGCCTTGGTTCTTGCTCCAACTAGGGAGTTGGCTCAGCAAATTGAGAAAGTTATGCGAGCACTTGGTGATTATCTTGGTGTTAAAGTTCATGCTTGTGTTGGCGGTACTAGTGTGCGTGAGGATCAACGGATTCTTTCAAGTGGGGTCCATGTTGTGGTTGGTACTCCAGGTCGTGTGTTTGATATGTTGAGAAGGCAATCTCTCCGTCCTGACTATATCAAAATGTTTGTCTTGGATGAGGCAGATGAAATGCTATCACGTGGATTCAAGGACCAGGTTCTCTTTATCTATTTATCTCTATGATTATCTTAACTGTGAAGCAAATACAGAATTTCTTGAATTCTTGTTATGTTTTATTTTCTTCTGCTTTGTTTGAAAATCTTGCACGTGCTTCCAAATTTTACATGTTTTGAATTTTTGCCTGGTACTTGAAAATGCAATGCTTCCATTGTCAGCAGTAATCTTTTGCTTTGATTAGAGTCCCGACCCTCTGGAGATTATATATTTATTTTCATTCTCTGGAGATTATATATTTATTTTCATTCTTTCAGTTCTCTTTTTTTGCTATAAAAATTACTGGATCATTCTCTTGACTATCTAGATCAACATGCTGCATATATGCTTCTATGTTTCTACAAATTAGTCATCATCTTGTAAATGCTTTATGTTTTTCTATTTTGGTTCCCTTTTGTTGGTCAGCGAAAATTCTTAATGCCAGTGTCAGATGCACAAGCCATTTTCCAAATGATATCTTGTTTGTTAAAGTTACTTTTTTAGCTATTACTCTCTCCTTATGTTTAAGCTAAATTTCTTTATCTTTTGGTTTAATCCATCTGGCGCATTATTTTTCATTGATCAAATTTCTATTTTGCTTTGTAGTTGTACAATAAATCATTCTCCGAGATTCCAATCCAAGGATGACCTGACTTTTTTGATATTCTTCCCACTCAGGAAACCTGTGTCTACTTTCTTTAGTACACTTAATTCACAAGCAATCACAGTACATATTTAAAAACATTCTTTCTCCTATTGCATGTACTTTGATTTTTATTGTTCACAAATGTGAGGAAAATTTCAAGACTTACTTTTTATCACGACTCAGACAAACAAATTTTCATTGTGTTGGAATCTCTCTATGTATTTTTTTCTGAATCCTTGAATACATGATTCATCGCTTGAAATTCTAAATCTTGCTTGCTTATCTATAACTCCTATCCACCTTTGCCGCGATTAAATCTTTCTACTATCTAGGCAGATTTTGAATTAAAGAAATGACAATTGGAATATCTTTTTCTCAGATCTACGACATCTTTCAGCTACTTCCTTCAAAAATTCAGGTAGGCGTCTTCTCTGCCACAATGCCACCTGAAGCCCTTGAGATCACCAGGAAGTTTATGAACAAACCTGTTCGGATCCTTGTGAAGCGAGATGAGCTGACCCTGGAAGGTATCAAGCAGTTCTATGTGAACATTGATAAGGAAGAGTGGAAGCTTGATACTCTTTGTGACCTTTATGAAACATTAGCCATCACTCAAAGTGTTATCTTCGTCAGCACCCGACGCAAGGTGGACTGGCTCACTGACAAGATGAGGAGCAGGGACCACACTGTCTCAGCTACACATGGTGACATGGACCAGAACACCAGGGATATCATTATGCGTGAATTTCGGTCTGGCTCATCTCGGGTTCTCATCACTACCGACCTACTTGCTCGTGGTATCGATGTCCAGCAGGTCTCACTGGTCATAAACTATGATCTACCAACACAGCCTGAGAACTATCTCCACAGGATTGGACGTAGTGGACGATTTGGGAGAAAGGGTGTGGCTATAAATTTTGTTACCCGCGATGATGACAGGATGCTGTTTGATATCCAGAAGTTCTACAACGTGGTGATAGAGGAGCTGCCTTCTAATGTTGCTGATCTCATTTAAGGAGTTGGTACCACGAAGTTATTTATTTGCCCTTGTAGGTCTATTTTTTCTCTTCTTTTCTTTCTTCTTTTAAACTTTTCTTCCCAAGTCGAAATTTGACTTTATCTGGATCTTTCTTCAATGATGGATAGTAACTTTTGTTCGTATGCCGTCCTGCAAAGTCTTGAAACCTGCTAAGTCCTCTTACTACCGTTTGCATACTTTGGAGACAAGTTTAGTGAATTTTTTTTTAACGAAAGTTTATGCACTCATGCCGCATGGCGCTCACAACAATCTGTTTTTGAGCATCCTTTTTGTTTCAAGGCCGTATTCGTCCAGTAATAGTCATCCTAGAGATGTGCTCATGCTTCCTGGATGCAACAATGTTCCGATCCATCAAATGGATCGCTGATGTATGGCTAGTGTTTTTTACTAGGTTATTAAGTGAAGTACCTGGGAATAAAACAGTTTACTTTTGTGAGAAATTAGAAAAGAGTTACTAGCAACTCATGCATTTTAGATTTGCAGTGCTCAAGGTTAGTATTTTTTTTCTTCCTTACTTGGATCATGTCTTTGTGAATGTGTTTGCTGTCTATTGTATTTTAAGATGATTGTGGATCTAAATTCAAGTGTGTATTCCTATTCCCCTATGTTTAAGATAAATATATTTATCAGATGTATTTTTTAGATTAAAAAAAATTAAATTTCCAAATTTAGAGGTTAGCTAGATTGCTAGATTATTTATCTCATGAGGGAGCCAAAGTTGAAAGGAATTAATTGGTTGGTTGTTTCATCTGTTAATTTCATATAATTTGTATTTTACATGTTTTAAAAATCAATAATTGAGGTGTTGAAATGTCTTATACATCCATTCAGTGGCAAGTAGATCTCTTTATCTCTATGATCTTAAAAGCAGGGAGATAATACAATACAATGAGTAGTTATCTATTCAAACCTAATTTGGTGATCATTGCTTTGCATACATGGAGGTCACCAAGTGGAGGGATCCTCCCCAGGAAAACATTTAGAATATTTTAAATACATTGAGGTCACTAAATGAAGGATCCTCATTAGGAAGACTTAATTTAATTTCTATATCTTAAAGTTTAGTCTACCTACATTTAGTCCTATCAAAACATTCCAATTTAAGAAGAAATCAATTATTTATGTTTATATTTAGAATCTTTGAAATGAACTTAAAGAAAGTAAATTATTTATTTAAAAGTACTTCCCTGAATCATTCATTAGTAATAAAAAGTCGTTTCTTAATCATAACTAAGAGTATAGCTAGTAGTAGCATGGATAATTGGTTAAAAATAAATGTGTGTATAGATAATTTTATATTAATAAAAAGATGTATATTCCCATCACTCCAACTATTCGAAATTTGATTCAGACTTGTCATAAAAAGAGTTGTCCTTGGATAAGTCACCTTGTTCCGAGAGTTGCCTTAGAAAAAGCTACTTCTTTTCCTTATAGAAAAGCTTCTTTTTGAAAAGAAATATATGAACAGATAAAAAGTACATGAACCAAAAGGTGCACTGTGCCCTTCAAAAGATATATTTCATAATAATATTTTTTTTTCCAGACAAATAACTAATTGTGCCGTATTTACAAGTAATTCTTTTGAACTGTAAAATTTAGACACAAATTTAAAAGAAAAAAAGAAGTGAGAATAACTGAAGAGAGGTTGCCCTGCCAGGGCTAATAAAAGGATCCTAATAATTTGCATGAGAGAATAAAAAAAACCGAGCTAATAATTTTGTCATCCACCAGGTTGCAACAGTGAGGAATGCACTTCATGCTCAGTGAGGTGTAAAGCTGCCTCCATGCAGTGCATGCCTGTCCTCTGTTCCTTGGACCCATCAATTATTTTTTTACTTCCCCACCCTCTCCAGATCTCTCATGCATACATGCATAGTCATGGTTGAGGAAAAATAACAATAACATAATTTCATAAGCATTTTTTTCCAAGCCAAGCAAAACCTGATATATACACACACATATATAGCTGTTAAAAGAGAGTGCCACCATAAAAATCATAGCTTTCTAATTTTGATGAGTTAGCTGATGGGCATACATTTTGGAAGTGTGAGGTCCACAAAACCACATCAAATACCCCCAGCTAAGCAGGACATTAATTCTTCCAAGGAGGTGATTCTTTGGGATGTCACCGTATAGACTGTGATTATACAGTCAGTAAACAGATGAATACATCATGGAGCCGTCTGCAAACACAGGAGGAGAGCCGACATCACCATTTTAAATAATATAAATTAGATATCCAATGCCAGAGATTTGATTGATTCAACCTTTTGTTTTTGTTCTGAGAAAAAGGACTCCAAGTTGATGGATGGATGCAGAATGTTGGAAGGAAAGGATTTCAACTCACTGTTGGAATTAATTAATAAGGCACACATAAAATCAATGTTATCCTTTTAAGTTGATGGAGGTTTAGTTTGATGATTCCACTTGTTAGAGATAACGGTGGTGAAGTAAAACACTAGCTGCTACATATATATTTCTACCTTTTCCCCAATAAGTAGTGTCCAATAATGGATGCTCCACCTTCTATGCAAAAGATAATTTAAAAATCCTCATCCTAAGATTATCTTAGGGTTCCATGTGTCAAGATTAGTGTGGATGTTAAGAGAAGAATGCAAAATATTTCTTCTTTTATATGTATATTTAGCATTAGCTATCTTCTTTTATGAAAACTAAATATTATATGTACATGTATAATCCTCTAAGCATCTAATTTTTTTTTCTTTCTAAAATTATTATGTTAAATTCACTATTATTGTTGCACAGCTTCAATCCCATTATTATTATAGTAGTTTATCCCAATCAACATTTATCATAGTTATAGTCCAATGCTAAAACTATAAAAAAGAATAAAAATATTATCCTCCAAGTTCATATTCATACTCAAATATTATGTATTGAGTACAGATAACTTAAGACATAACTATTTAGAACACTACTATTGAGCATTTATTTGGACAAACTAAAGGTAGTGTGCTAGTTCATCTACATATAAATTAAAGTTATTATGCTTACAAGATTTGACTTTAACAACTAGCATGGTGCTTAAAAAGTTAGAAAATAACTGGAATGTCAAAAATAACAACACATGTTACTTACAATTTTTGAGTTAGAAATAGATACCACTGAAGGAGGTGAGAACTTGAACCCAACATTTTTTTTATATATCTCAGTTTCTATCAGCTTCGGGTGTCATACAAATAAACACACAACTAATTAATAGTGATTTGAGTTGAAATTACCTTACGGAATTATTGGATATTTTTCACTAGGTTCAGAATTTTGAGATTTTAACATTGACATGCCCAAGTAATCTACCATTTGCTCAGTACAAAACTTGATATTTATAACCAAAGACAATCCCACACTCGTTAAAAGAAAAATAAAAGAGATGGAAAGGGAAAAAGAAAAAAAAGGATTGAAAAGGGGAGGTGGTAGCATTATCAGACAATAGCAATCAAATTTGCATTTAAAAGCGAGGACATGATCACCTCAAATCATTACATTTGATGAATCTTTTGACATCATCAAGAATGCTTTCAGGAGTCAGAATCCACTCACCCTCTAATCAATTACTTTTTTGCTATAATTAAGTTTAGGAAACTAATCAAGTATAAGATATTAACTCAGTTGGTAATTAGAAGCCTTATCTTTATCACATACTTAATTGCCTTAGGTTAAAATAAAATTCACATCAAAATTAAATGAGCCTATTACTTATTATTAATGAACCAAAAAGTAAAACAGGCAAAAATATATCATACAACTCTTGATCTTTCATCTAAAGAACAAAAACATAGCCATTATATACTTTGGAACAGCCACCTACAAACACAGGTCAGATTTGGTTCAAACCGTGAGATATTCTTTTAA
This sequence comes from Thalia dealbata, assembly GCA_030544415.1. NCBI lineage: Eukaryota > Viridiplantae > Streptophyta > Magnoliopsida > Zingiberales > Marantaceae > Thalia > Thalia dealbata. Next base: position 3,797,947 of record CM060454.1, read on the forward strand.
TCAAATTTTATTTTCCTTCAATGCTATTATGTTGTTTTAGTTTGTCTACAAGGAATTATTTTTTTTCATTTTATAAAAGATTCCTTTAATATTATTAACATCTTTTTAACAACTAAATTAGTTTCTGTGTGCAGTTAAACTGAGATATACTCTTCTACGTTTGATTTTATATGGTTGTTTCTCCTCCGTTCTCCCTTCAGTGGCTTTAATTTACCCTTCTTTTGTTTATTTTTAATTTTTTTTAAACCCTTGATGGCAGGGCTATATCATATCCGACATGTAACATGCCAAGTTATCTAAGGATAATACTCATACTAGACTATTAATTCCTTAATAGACTGGATGCTAGAAGAGAAGAGAGCCAAAAGGGCTTTTCTTTTATTTTGGTATATTGTTATAATTTGGCACTATATTTGAAGAACAACATAGCATACCCTTGGCAAGCATAATATGGAAGTGCGCCCCTAACAACTTTTTCAAAGCTATTATATTCTGAAGTGACCTTAACTAGGGATCCCATCCTTAGATGACTGACCCTCACAAGGGATCCCCAACAGCTTTCATGGCTTCCACATCAGAAGCTTATGTCCTATCATTTTAACCACGGGCCATTATTTTAAGATGAGTTTTACATGTGGACTCTAATTTTATTTTTTTCCTGAGGCACTTTTTTAAGGAAAAAAAATCCTACTATATTATTATCAGGCTACCAGTAAGTGAAAAGTGCAGGTGATATCTTGTTGAGATAAAAATAAAAGGACAGTGAATAATTAATTAACCACAATAATTGGGAAGAAGGAAGAATGTTCAAGTAATACATGAAAAGGAAAACATTTTTTTTAAACACGAGATATGATTGTATGAGGTTGGTACGAATAAATGGTCTCGGACCATCCATGATCACATTAGATATATTTCTCGTTTGTCAAGTTATTGTCATAGAAGAGAGTCTCATATTATTTAGAATGATCCAAATTTAAAATTTATTATTGTATGTGACCCTTCAACAATATTAATAAAAGATTGAACCCATACCTAACGATTTGTGTAGCTCAAATAAATCAGAATTAAAATTCTCATACCTAATATTTATTGATCACATAAACAAAGAGTTGCATGTTAAAGTAAAATCTACTGAGTAATTAATGATGACAAATATATCATCAGGTGTTGCTTCAGTGCTTAAGCAAGTAGAGTTTGTATGCCCATGAATAAAATTCAATTCCAAGCAAAAAATATTTAGTAACTAAATATTATATCTGTTTTATCTAACTACATATGCACCCTTACATTAAATTATACAATCATTCCTTATTCTATGGGTGACTAGATCTGCTTAGCTGAATTGATTCAATCAAAACTTTAGTTTCTTTGAAATCCCTGCCCTAGCAGCATATATTGAATCAACGTTTTCCTCAAACCAGCTACTTAATGTAGCAATATCATAATTACAACACTACTTGGGGATATATATATATGATTAGAGTAGAATAGGTGAGGTGTGAATGTGATTATTCCTGCATTTAATTATATGAACGATAGTTTTCTCTAACTTTTTGTACTACATGTAAACTTTACATAACAATTTAGGTAAAAAGAATAAAAAACTGAGATATGCAAGTCGGAATGGATATTTTACATAACTAATCTTAATCTTTATCCGATTAATTTATTCATTGTTGGTGTGTGTGTATATATATACACACAAAGAAACATTTAGCCCTCTTTAGATCAAATCACAACAAAAGATTAAAAAAAAAGACAAGGTTGTGGCATCTACTTGGAGCCCACTGAGAACATTTGCATTGAAAAGTGGTCATTAAAGTCCTTAAATAAATCATCTTCCTTTTCTTCACTACCTTTCTTTGGCCATACGCAGTGCCCACTGAGTAGCAAACCACCTCATTGCCTTATTTAAATGCCTAGACCCATCCTCCCATAATGCATACATGTCACGGTGTGTTATCGAAGAGGGCCTGTTAGGTAATGACTTTTGGATTTAAATCACCTTTGTTCTGGCACTTGCATTTACTACTACTGCAGGTTTTTGTTCTTCTCATTAGATAGGTAGGTTTGAAGAGTATTATTCATGAGCTATAATTGGTAGTGTCCAAAGGAGATCAACTTTTTCCTCTTAGTGGACTCTTTTGGTGTGTAGAGCATAACTCTTCTCCATGTAATTAAGTGGTGCCATAGTTAATTCAACCACTCCTTGGTTTGTAGTATTAATTGTGGAACCTGAAACCATATTATTCAAACACTACACAACTACCACATCTCCTCTCTTCAAGTGAGTGCAAACAAGTTGGACCTGCTCTTCTCTCCTTCTACTTGTTTAGTTCAGCTTGCACTCTATCTAAGCTTGGATTGCCTCAAGGATGAGGAACTGAAGCAACTCTCTCTTGAAGAAGATACAGGTCTTCTCCGTCTATTATTTTCTTAATAATTTCCCTTCACTTGTTTTCATGATAAATACTTTAGAAAATGCAGTGAAACATACACTAATTCTTAAATGAATTGAAGGCCATTTCATGCTATATATATACGTACTCATCTCTTTCTCCAAGCAACACAGTCTTGAGGTTTGGGTGCATGAAAATCAATTGTGTCAAATAGGAGGATATTATCCAGGAATCAAAATAATAAAACTTCACTGCTATTTCCCTGAGGTTTGGTTTGTTGTTGCTGCTGGCTTCATACTATGAAGGATAAATTATTCAGTTCATTTCATATTTTGCTATTTGTTACTTACACTTTAAAACATATATTTTTTCAGGTGAAGATAATTAAGTAATAATTATAAAGACTATCATTATAATTAACTGAAGGAGGAATTAATACTTAGCTGATGGAGGAGGAAGGAGCAGCAGCAAGCAAACCAGAGGAGAAAATATCATCAGTAGTGAACAGGACGATGAAGCTCCAGAAGAGCTACTTTGATGTGCTGGGCATCTGTTGCACGTCCGAAGTGCCCTTGGTGGAGAGGATCTTGAAGCCCTTGAACGGCGTTCACAAGGTCTCGGTGGTCGTTCCTTCCAAGACTGTCATTGTGGTGCATGACAACCTCCTCGTCTCCCAGCTCGACATAGGTATCATTTTACTTACCTCAGTGCTTTTCTTCAGGAGTTTCTGATGGGGAGTAAGATGAGATTCCACCCTAAATCTCTGTTCGCCTCCCCTAGCTATAGTTGTGTTACTGCATAAAACTAGAAAAATTTCAATTAGTGATGCTTTGATATAACGATATACATAGGTTATCGGAGAATAATTTGAATTTATGTTGATTAAATTTTACGGTATGTTTGAAGCAACAGCAAAAATTGTAAAACAATCAATAAATGATATGTCGATAAAGATAAATCTAATATAAAATGATGCTTTATATATGAAGCCCCAACCATATTAAGCTATCTCATCTACAATAATAGCGATTTGATCAAATCAAATCACTTTTATTATTACCACGTTAAATATTTGATGAATACCCGTGCATCCCGTTGATAATTACATATTTATAAAATGAAGTTTTGATTTTTTTTTTGGTCATATATGCAAGAAGAATTAGATATGAATAGTTCTTAAATTCTTAAAATCTTATTTCATCTATATATTCAACTTTATGATATGCATAAAAAAGGCTGCACATTACAAGACTAAATAAGGCGTCATATATTATACCATAAATTTAGAAACTATTTTCCAAATTAGAGCATAAGAATTAAGTTGGTTTCTATGCACATTTAAATCCTATCTACTTCAATTCCAACCCTACAAAGTATGGGGTGGATTTCAACCCCACGCTACCCATACCAACCAGAGGCCTGGAAGCTGTTTGGTTTGGGATTAAATAGGTTCAGAATGTGATTTTATCTATATTCTAATTATAATTATAACTAAACTCTAAATAGAACAATATTTTAATCCATATAACCAAACAGTCTCTCAACTACTAAAAACTTCAGATGTGTGATCCCAACAATTTTTGGATTATTTCGTGCACGTATTGAGGTTTGTTTATGTATTTACCTTTGTTTCGACTTGGATCAGTGAAGGCATTGAACCAGGCAAGGCTTGAAGCTACGATTAGGGCGTACGGCTCTGCAAAAATTGCAAAGAAATGGCCAAGTCCATATGTGCTGGCTTGTGGAGTGCTGCTTGTGGTCTCATTGTTCAAGCACTTCTTCCATCCCCTGCGATGGTTCGCGGTAGCAGCTGTCTTGGTCGGCATCAAACCCATCGTCTTCAGAGGGATAGCAGCAATCCGCAAGCTCACACTTGACATCAACATCCTTATACTGATTGCAGGTATTCCAATTCCTGTAAATATATAAACACTTCAATGAAAACCGAGTTTAAGTTGAATTGAAAACATATAGCCCAGTTAGACAATATAACTCCTTTTGCTAAATTTTCATAAGCTAAATCAAACCAAATTAAGCAAAATCCACAGAGGTCGATCAGCAGTTTATTGGTTTAATCTGATTCGCTACCAAATCCATAAATGAAGAGGTTCAATTTCAACAGGATTGTAGCATCAACATTGAAACAAAGAGAGAGTGAAAGATAAGATGAAGGTGATTTTACACTTCAAAACTTTGAATATAACATTTTAACTTATCACAAAACTTTGGATAAGAAACATTTCAGAAAAATGAATAATATAAAAGCACTGACGGATGCATTTCTTTCGCTCATCCATGGTGAAAAATGAAATTTACTCCATTACTTTATGCTAAAAATAATGCAACAGAGAAAAGAAAGAAATAACCACGGAAAAAGAATTTACTTGTTGCTGGTCTTTTTGGACAGTTGGCGGGGCAATTGCACTCCAGGACTATTCTGAATCAGCCTTCATCGTGTTCCTCTTTACAGTTGCTGAATGGCTGGAATCAAGGGCCAGCCATAAGGTTATGTATATATTACTTACTCCCAACACGGCATCATTCTTCCATCTCTCTGTCTTCACTCACTGTTAAGAAGGATACTTGCTAAGTTTAGGATCTCAGTATACATAGGAGGACCATTCTCAAAGCAAAAAATGGATCCTTTAAGCAATTAGTTTGCTTTCCAGTAATTGCAGTACCATAACCAAACAGTAAAATAATAGCAAGAATTAACCCTGATAACATAAACTATCAATGATAAGCAAATACATAGGCATCATTCTTCCCTTTCTATGCCTTCACTCACTGTTCAATATCCTGTCACAACTCAAAACGCTGTTAGATTGCATAACGTGATGTTGCGATTTGCACAAATGAACCCTCAATATAACTTATAAGCAATTAGATTTCATGCAATCGAAAGAGCAGATGTACAATTTTTTTTTCTTTTTTCAGAATAGGATATCTAAAATGTGTTAGAACGTCTAACCTTACGCAGGCTGTTGCTGGGATGTCCTCATTGATGAGCATGGCTCCTCAGAAGGCAGTTCTAGCTGAAACAGGCCAGGCTGTGGATGTTGAAGAGGTCAAAATCAACACCATCATTGCAGTCAAGGCTGGGGAAATTATCCCAATAGATGGCACTGTAGTTGATGGACAGAGTGAGGTTGATGAGAGAAGCCTAACAGGGGAGTCATTCCCTATAACCAAACAAGCGAACTCTCTAGTTTGGGCTGGTACACTCAACATAGATGGTATCATCCTCCCCAATAAATTTTTAAAGAACTACTCTGTTGGGGAACTTCACTAAACATTATACACTAATATCTTGTAGGTTATATCAGTGTCAGAACGACTGCTCTTTCGGAGAATTCCGCCGTTGCTAAAATGACAAGGTTGGTAGAAGAAGCACAAAGTAGTAGGTCAAACACACAGAGATTGATAGACACATGGACAAAGTATTACACACCAGGTTAGCAGGCCTCCAACATTTTGGAGTCAATTCTTTTCTCATAACAAATGAATTTGATATTTTCAAAACTTAATATTGTACAAACTTAATGGAAAAGTATATTGAAATTTTCTCTAACCAAAACTCACTATGATAACTAGGAATATTAGTCTTTTAGCAATCTGAAAATATCCAGAGTTTATATCTACTATAAACCAATAGGTTTGAGTCCCAAAAATCTGTCATTACTCAATAATTAATCAAATGCTTTTTTTCTCATCTTCACCTATCTTCTATGCAGCTGTGGTGATTGTAGCTGGAGCGGTTGCATTAATTCCTTTGCTAACAAGGGTTAAAAATCCCAGAAGCTGGTTCCAATTGGCACTGGTCCTTCTGGTGAGTGCATGCCCGTGTTCACTGGTGCTATCCACACCTGTTGCGACATTTTGTGCACTCCTGAAAGCAGCAAGACTAGGACTTCTCATAAAAGGTGGGGATGTTCTTGAAGCCCTGGCCAAAGTAAGAGTAATAGCATTTGACAAGACAGGGACAATAACAAAGGGAGAGTTCACTATTGTGGAGTTTCAACCAGTCAGCAGCAAAATCACTCTGGATGAACTTGTTTTCTGGTAAGACAATACAAGGTTGAAATAGAATACGATATCAATCATGATTGCCTTATGTTCTAAAGTAATTAGTGAGAAAAATAGAAAATGACTAAACAAGAAAATGCCAACTGAACTTTAATCAGCCAATGCAAACACTCAGATAGAAGTCGCATAAGAGTAGCTTGCTATGCCACTATCACTGTGAATTTTTTTTTTTGCTTTTAATTTACCTTGAAGATGTAATATTTACAAAGAGCTGCGGAGTTTGGCTGAAAATTTGGCTTTGTTTAGGGTTTCAAGTATTGAGAGTAAATCAAGCCATCCAATGGCAGCTGCATTTGTTGACCATGCTCGATCCTTTTCCATTGAACCAAAACCGGAGTGTGTAAAAGAATTTCACATCTATCCAGGAGAGGGAATACATGGAGAAATTGATGGAAGAAACATTTATATAGGGAATAAAAAAATAGCAGCAAGGGCTTCATGTGAAACAGGTATTCATATCCTCTCCATTGTTTACTTTCTCGAGAACATGATAAAACCTAAATTGGCTGTTTTTTCCTACGTTGATTACTTAAAATATCAGGAACTTTTGGCAATTTGTTTTCCTAAAACTTTACCATTTCAAAATATATAAAATTTTGACTATAGGGGATAGTTATCTCTGCTGAGAACTAATTTCTTTTGTTTCAATAAACTCAACTTTTGGACCATCCTTTCTGGGACAGTGAGACAAATAGGACTGCTCTACGTCTAGAACTTAGTGAGCATACTCTTTCAAATACTTGGTAATAGAGATTTGTAATGGCACATTGTCATGAAATTTTCAGTTCCAAACATGGAGAATATGAACAGAGGAGTCTCCTTCGGATATGTGTTCGTGGACATGGCACCAGCTGCATTGTACGCCCTTGCTGATACGTGTAGGATAGGGGCAGCAGAAGCTATCAAAGAGTTGAAGTCATTAGGAATCAGAACTGTAATGCTTACTGGAGATAGCACAGAAGCGGCAATGCATGCACAAAGACAGGTATTTTAGATTGCCCTCTTCCTCTCACTCTCTCTCTAGCAAAAAAATAAAAATGAGAAAATTAGGTACCCAGATGCCATTTCAATCTTTTCATGTTGAATTTTATCCAACGTCTTGATTTAAATGCTTGTGTAAGTCACTGTAAGTCATATTTATTGGCATCTTTTTTCTGTCTTGGAATAGCTAAATCACGAGATAGAAGTTCATGCGGAGCTTCTACCAGAAGACAAGGTGAAATTGATTGGTGAGCTCAAGTCCAGAGAAGGATATACAGCAATGGTTGGTGATGGGATGAATGATGCACCAGCATTAGCCTTGGCAAATGTTGGGATCTCAATGGGAATATCAGGTTCGGCAGTTGCAACAGAGAGCAGCCACATAACCCTCATGTCAAATGACGTCGGAAAGATCCCTAAAGTCATCAGTCTGGCAAGAAAGACACGCTGGAAGGTGGTCATCAATATTATTTTTTCAGTGGTGACTAAAATTGCTATCATGGCAATTGCATTTGCCGGGCATCCCCTTATTTGGGCAGCTGTTCTAGCTGATGTGGGCACATGCCTTCTCGTGATACTAAACAGCATGATGCTACTGCAAACCAAAACATCTTCGAAGAAAAAATGTTGTGGCTCTTCCTACAAAACACTTGTGGGAAAGCACAAGAAGGCAGAGCACTGTGCAATGAATGAATGCGGACTACCAGGCACGTGTGGGCAATTAAACATCTTAAGGTGCCAGAATAAGCATGATTGTCATGACCACATGAAGGCCAAGGATGAAAAGATGCATCATCGTTGCAAAGGTCATCCGGAAGAATTGTCAGATCTTTCTCACCACAGTTTAGGATGTCAGCATAGACAACATTGCCATGATCATAGAGTCAAGGATGAAATAAAGCATGCACACTGCATGAACCATGATCATCAGGTAGACTCACTCAGTCATTCTCACTACAGCTTAGGATGTCAAAATAAGCATGGTGACGATGATCGAAAGAAGGCTAAGGATGAAAATAAGCATGATCATTGCATGGAGCAAGATCATCAGGCAGAATCACCAAGTCATTCTCATAAAAGCTCAATGTGTCAGAACAAGCATGGTTGCTATGATCACAAGAAGGAGAAGGATGAAAGCACACATCTCTGCATGAGCCAAGCAGAATCACAAGATCATTCTCACTGCTGCCTGGTGTCAGATACAAGTGCAATAAATTCAACACAAGAGCATTTGATATCAATAACAGAAGTTGGGCATTGTTGTAGAAACCTTGCTTGGAGCCAGACCACTGACCGTGTAAAAGATAGTCCTCGAATGACATACGAGAACCAAACAAATCAAAAGAGTGATACATGCTCTGTGATCAATGAAAATAAGTGTGGAGGGGAAAGAGGCTGCTCAACTTCACACAAGAGTGGTGGATATTGTATGAGCGAAAGAGGGTGCTCATCATCACAAGGTTTACTAGGAAGGAGGGAGCTTGGTGGATGTTGTGAGAGCTACAGAAAGGAATGTGCGGAAAAGGAAGGTTGCTGTGGAAGTGGAAGAGTAACATTGCCTGAAATTATAACAGAGTAGGAGATACCAAAATCAGCAACTTCACTAGCCAACAAGAGATACCAACTAACAAGAAAGAAGAACCTAGCAAACAAACAAAAAAGGAGAGGATGGGAAGGGAATGCAGAGGGATTTTTTCTTCTTATGAGATCTAGAGTAGCATGGAACACTATCCATCTCAGTGGAATTGAGACTATCCCTGACATGGGATATTATTTATACATAATGGTGAGCTCAATTCTCTTGCTGAAAAGGAATATAATTTTGCTACTTCAACCGCAAGGATCGTATACATCAGAAGATCTATTTGTTTGCACATAAAAAAGTGTTCTGAGTAAAGACTAGTAACTTGCATGGAGTTGTCCTACTGCGTGACCCTAAGCCGGAGTCAGTGCCAGTATATTGTTAATGGCATAGATATCGAACAATTCTTCTTCTGCAACTGCTCCAATGACACCAGCACAATGTCCATTCCCATGATCAAAATTCAAGTATGGTTCACCAATTATTCGTTCATGGTTTGCTTGAAAATTAGAATGAAATAAACTTTCCTTGTTCTGCAGAAGTAATATCTTTTACTTCTAGCACATTTTAGTACCTTTACTTTTGGCTAGAAGTGTAACTCAATCAATCAATCAGGTCATATATACTGCTATGACAAATGTATCATCTGTATCATTTGACATTCTAGCCTTTAATTTGAATACTACACATGGTAAAAGTCTCTCAAGTTCCAATGTAACTATCACGAGTATAAATTATAGCAAAGAATAATTTCCTGTTACTCCAGATATGCAGCTATCCGGGTGTAATGTCATGGGAAATTTTGTCCCTCCGCGGCCAATGCACGAATTGCCTCCAATACATCTTACTCCTAGAAACTTCTTATCTTTCTTGCCAGAAATATAGATTACTAGACCATCCATTACCTTTTGCATAGTTAGCCCGTCTTCTTTTACTATATAGAAAAGTCTCAACGAACGTACCATAAAAATCAGATAGGACAACACTAAAATTTGTGCAAAGTCACTGTTTATATGAGTTATCCCGACCTTGATCAGCTCACATATAATCTCATAAAGATTTATTGGAACGTGCAATTAAGGCATAGCTATCCATTTGAGATATATATTGTCGGTTCTTCACTATAGCCGTATTTGTTGGATTACGATGCATTCTAATTAAGTAACGCATGCCACCCCATATTATCCTATATTAAGCAACGCCTATATATAATATTTGTTCGAATCTTCTCATGGCTTCTATAATTGTAGTTTCGTAACTGTGATACTGAGGAACTGAATAATCAAAACGTAATTTAATAGTGCTTATAGTCCTCACATCCATGACCTCTATAATTAAATAGTTCTTTTTCTTCTCTCGTATTAACGTATCATGCAATTTAGAAGATCTGGCATTCTTATTTATTTATACACTGAACCTGAATTTCTGATCGAATCTCAAAATCAAATATATTAGGATGAAAATTCTTCTCACATTTTTTGATCCTTCATCTCGATATACAATCTTCGGATAAATTGTTCGCTACAGTATCAGCCATGGAATAGTCAAAACATGACTGTCGTATGAGATGCTTGAAATGTATTGAAAATAAATAAAGATGCACCTGGATAGTTGATAAGAATAAAAAATTGAACCCAAAGAACTGCCTAAAGAAACAAAATCAAGCGGTTTCTCGCTATCAACGAAATGCTAGAAAAAAAAATCATCTTGAGAGTTTCAATAACCTTACCGCGGTGGAAGGCAGCAGCTCGATGGCAGGCCCCTCGACCTTCGGATCTCAGCGAACCCGACTAATGCCATTGTACTCGATCGAACGGTTCGCTCTGCGGTCCTCTTCCTCTCAACGGCGTCTTGGTAGTGGATGTGGCGGCGGCCATCTTCATCATCTGCCGCGTCGCGCACAACCATGACGTGGTCGGCCGCCCGCCTCCGAGATGCTCACCGTCTCCTCTGCTGCAGCGTCGCTCTCCAGCGTCCGATCACACCATCGATCCTTACCATCATCACCTCTACCGGTGTCGCGGATTAATCCAGCCCCTGGATTCGAGCCGAAACCCAATATGTTAATTAACAAAAACACATGTTCTGATGAGATTTGAAATCCGCATCGAAGCAATACTACCGAAGAACAATATAAGAACAAAAACACATGTTCGTGGGGGAAACGGCCACGGATCGATGCGTACCTCCCATTCCAACCGAGTCTCATACACGAAGAATCTCCGATAAAGAGGAGCGGTGGCGGGCATCGTCATCAACACCACTCCACAGCCACCATACCTCGCCGGCTCCCGAAGAGGAAGGAGAAGCCGCCGGCGACTTCGATCGCATCACGAGCGAGGCACGCGACCCTTCGCCCCTGGATAAATTTTGAGCTCCGAGGCCGAAGCGAACACCAAATCGAACCCGAATTCCCATCTGGCTCGACCCAACCTGCTCATTATATAACAGCCGCTACACGCGCGAGAAACCGGGTCAACGATAAAACGGCTGCTACGATTTGGTTAACGTAGGGTTTGATCGAACCGTTTTATACAAAACCTACCGATACAGGCCCCAACAAACCGGTTTACGAATAAAACGGCGTAGCGGCGGAGCAATCCAAGCCCCTGCACCGCCTCGATCTCATCGACTTCTCCCTTCTGCTTCGCCGTTATAACACCTCTCCCCATCGCATTCTTCCTCGCGAATCCTCTTCCCGTTTAGGTGATGCTTCCTCTTGCTAGATCCGTGCATCTTTCCAGAGCTCCTCGCGGATTCTTCGCGTTCTTTTTGGTTGGTTTGGTTTGATTTAACTTCATCTCGTTCGTGTTTGCAGGTTTAGTGGTTGGCCATGGACTCCATTTTCGTTGCCAAGCCTGCGTTCTCGCCTCCCGTAAGTCTCTGCTTTTATTTTGAATTGTAGCTTTAGATTTTTTGGAACTTTTTCCGTTCTTGGGATTCTTGATCTGGAGTGAAGATTTTCGCGGCTGTTGTCAAGCCTAAAAAATCAGTGATTGTTTGTCGATGAGTTCACGTTGCTTGTTAGCTCTCCTGATGTAATCCGGTAGGCAATTTTTTTGCATTGTTGATCAAGTCGGAAGCATTGAGTTTATGTTTTGATTTATGAGGAATGTTGCATGGTTTTGAGCTGCGTTATTTAGTTTTTCGCATTTCAACTTTATCTAAACTCACTTTCAAATGACCGATAAATCAGTAATCTTGGCATGAGCAAGTGATATAGTATGATAAATATGCTGACTTAACAATTTTAAAGCATATTCCACTTTAACATTTTCTTATTCAAATGAGTCTTGTGATCTCTATCTTGTGCTTGTAAACTAATTTTTGTTATTTATAGCATCTAAACTGTTTTGTACGAGGTGGTTGCTCTTTTTTTTAATCATGAATGCATATTTTTGGGTTCTTACATTGTGATCATGACAATATGATCAGTCTGCGTCTGTAGAAAGATGTTTACTAAGGGAGAATGTGGTTTATGTCCATTTTAATCAAACTTCAACCTACTTCCCTACTTCCATTCACCCACTCATAATCTCTTCTCTTCATTGTATGTTACTGCAATATGTAGACATACTCAGATTACTGATCTTAACTGACCCTGTTCCTAGTTTATTCATTCTGGTGCCTACTTGGTGATATTTCAATCAATAGGGGTTGTTCCTCAAATCAGCTGGTGGAATAAAAAGCTCGCAGTGTAGCTTCAGTGTTGGATATGGTCCCAACTTCTGCAAAGTATATTCTCCTAGAAAAACTACTTGTATAACCACGAAATCAAAGAAGCATGGAGGTGCCCTTCATGCAACTTGCCAGAATGAGAAGATACTTGTGGCAAATAGAGGAGAGATTGCTGTTAGGGTGATCCGAACTGCACATGAAATGGGGATACCATGTGTGGCTGTTCATTCAACAATAGATCGTGATGCACTTCATGTACGACTTGCAGATGAGGCTGTCTGCATTGGTGAAGCCCCAAGTAATCAATCGTAAGTTGTACTTCCTAAATCCTTTACAATCATTAGTATTTACCAATAGTACTTATTTGCCTAACATTTATAATGTATGCTTATTTAACAGGTACTTGTTCATTCCAAATGTTCTGTCTGCTGCTGTTAGTCGTGGTTGCACCATGTTGCATCCTGGCTATGGTTTCTTGGCAGAGAATGCTGGTTTTGTTGAAATATGCAAAGAACATGGAATCAATTTTATTGGGCCCAATGTAAGCTCTTCCTTTTGCTGATTGCTGGATACATGAATTTATGATTTGGACATTTATTAGCAAAAAATTATTTTCTTATCCTCTATAGATTCTAAAAGGTCAAATAATTTTTTATCTGAGTTTGAACATTCCAAGTTTCCAATAATACAGAAAACTTAATAGCACTACTTGGCATCAGATCTACTGTTGTTGCAAGATAATGTTTGATATACTTTTGATTATCTTCACTTCATTGCTTATAAGGAGCTTGTTAGATGCCTGCAAAAATTAAAAGATGGGAGAAATTAGTTTCTCGTACTTTGCTTTCTTCAGCGTTGCTTCCTTTAGACTGAACCTTGAGAACATCAGCAAAACTGTATTTTTATATTATTATTCATCAATATTGTTTCTTTAGGATGCAATTCAGCAAATCATGCTTATACATAGTACATTATGTATTTTATAACCCTACACTTTTTGCTTGATTCTAGGCACTAAACACTCTTTATAATGGATATAGAACTATTTGTATCAATCTGGCACTCAAATTTGTCAGTGTTGAATAGAAGGTATAATGCCATTGCCTAAAATGAACTAAAGAAAATTACTTGTTCTCACTTTGCTAGCCTGACAGCATTCGAGTTATGGGAGACAAATCTACAGCAAGGGAAACAATGAAGAAAGCAGGCGTCCCTACTGTGCCTGGAAGTGATGGGCTCTTGCAGGTAGAATGGTGACCTTTTAGGTTCATTCACTTGTATGATTATGAATTGATTTGGTACTCTAATTGCTAAGAAAGTAAAAAAATTTGTTGTTTATAGTCAACAGAGGAGGCTGTGAGGCTTGCCGAAGAAATTGGCTTTCCTGTCATGATCAAGGTAACTTTCTCATTTCTAAGATCTGAGAATATCAGTTCCATGATACTGTTACTTTTCCAGTTTCACCAACAGATTCTTTGTGCTACCAGGTGGGAAGAACATTGGTTTTTGTATTTGCATCTATTTTAGATTTTGCCAATTAACATATAGTTAAGAAGTTCTGAAAATGATAGTTTTCTTTGTAACCTTGAATAGACATACTCTTCCTCTATAATGTTATTACTCTAGCAACTTGACTTCTTAAGTGTGATTCTGGATAATGAAGACTGGATCTGGTTAATGTGTTTTATCCAGAGAATATATAACCACTTCTTTTACAGATTGAAACTTCTTAATCAGCTGATTATAGTTTTGGTATTGAAGTTTTGCAGTGTTTAGTTTCTCTTTGTTAAAAAAACTGAAAACATGTTAGCATTTATTTGACTGTTTTTTTTTTCACTTTATCTGAAATTTATCTGGAGAATTTAATCACAAAACCTGACTGTTGAAGAAATGGAATAGGTGCTTTTATAAAATAGTGTTGGGAACAGTTTTTGATAAGTATCCTGCAATATATTTCCAAATAAGGTCTAGCCTGCTAAATCTTTTTCTAGTTGAAAGTTCTTGTGGTTGGGTATTGCAATATTTTGATATTTAACGCTGTTCGGTTACTGCTAAACCTTTTTGCCAAGACTTTCATATTAGAAGAATGGGAAATTATTCTAACTTGATTTTAAAGACCACTTATGGCATCTAAAGCATTAATTTCTCATACATAAAAGAAATAGAATCTTTGTTTGTCTTGAATGAACTAGGTGTTGATATGCTTATTTTTTATTGCTTTATTTTCTCCTTTAGGCAACTGCTGGTGGTGGAGGGCGTGGAATGCGTCTAGCTAAAGAACCTGGAGAGTTTGTGAAGTTACTACAGGTATGTTATATTCACAATTTGTACCTACCATTGCAATGCCTCATCCCTTATAGTCTAGGCCAATGATTAAGTTGCATTGAGTTTTCATGCCTAAGAATGATACCATATTGTGGCTAAAGAGAAACCATAAAATGGCAATTCGTTTGGATCGTATTTCATAATTGTACAGGCACAGGCACCATGAAATCTATTTCCAAATTCACGAGAATTCTTTTTGTATTTATTATACTGTTTGTACTAGTCATTAGAACATGGTCGTTACCATATTTGAACAATGAATTGTGCTATTATTTCCCACATGCAGCAAGCTAAGAGTGAGGCAGCAGCTGCATTTGGAAATGATGGAGTTTATTTGGAGAAGTATATCCAGAATCCAAGGCATATTGAATTTCAGGTAAGCCTCCAAATCTAGCCTGCTAACTAAGATTTTCAAGTTTGATATTCTTAGTGGAACATATCTTACAGCATACATTTCATGTAGAACTGGAGCATCATTTGTGAATCATCAATATATATCCTGAATTGACAACATTTTTCTGTTTGTTTTTAAGTTTTTTCCAGCTGCTGCAATAAATTAATTTATTATGAAAAGTACTTGATGCGTTCTGTTGTTGTTGTGTTAAGAAAAAATGTCTGGGGTTTGAAAGTATAATATCGTTCTAGATATACTATGCAAGACAAATATGATGTTATCTTTCACACTCTTTGATGAACCACTTTCATTGAGTCTTATACACAGATCTGAGACAATAGCGATGCAACTAACAAAGGATATTTTATCCAATTCCTTGAGATTGTTGTGAAAAAGTAATTGATATTTTTTGGGAGAGGGGGGGGGGATTTTCAATCTGTTGAATTGTTTTATCCTGAGACTTCATTTAGGTAGTTACTTTTTCTTTATACAATTTATATTGATTTTCACTATGTGCACAGAAATATCTTGTGATGCTGACAGAAAGTTTACTCACATGAATTATAATGCTTTCTTTTATGTCTTTATAGGTCCTGGCAGACAAGTATGGGAATGTTGTCCATTTTGGGGAACGTGATTGCAGTATTCAGGTACCTGATATCTGTGCTGTTTTATTTCCTGTATTTTCTTGAGTTAGATAACTGCATTCAGTTTCCTGTCAAGATCAGTGTTTTCTTTTGTTCAAATCTTTTATGATATATTTATTTGTTCGTGGCTGTATTATCCTTTCATCTAGGACTTGTAGAAATGTTTTTTGTAAACAAGCAACCACCACAAAGGTGCAACTTGAACGATCATTCTGCAATTTGTTTTTTTGTCATATTCAATCAGGAGTTGTGCTTTCGAATTATTGCGATGTGGAGATCTTTTGCTTCTTTTATGTGTGACCTAGAAATTTTATAGTGCACTGATTCTAAGTTCTGAGATCCAGCTCCGATCATGTAAAACAATGAGTGGTTGCAGAAGATGCAAAATGACTAAAAAGGATGAAGCATCTGCATGGACTCTTTTTTACTTTCTTTGTCATAGATATGATATTCTTCTATTTGCTTTATCTCATGAATCACAGATGAATACCGTTTACATTTGATCATATTTTGACTGACTGCCAACATCGGACTATGCATTCTCCTTGAAATATAAAGCTTATTATATTTCATAATCAATAAAAATTGAGAACAGTTAGAAAATTTTCTATCTTGTTAATCATTTGACAGAGGAGAAACCAGAAGCTCCTAGAGGAAGCGCCATCGCCTGCATTGACCCCAGAATTACGTAAAGCCATGGGAGATGCAGCTGTAGCAGCTGCTGCATCGATTGGTTATATTGGTGTTGGTACTGTTGAATTTCTCTTGGATGAAAGAGGAACCTTCTACTTCATGGAGATGAACACTAGGATCCAGGTATTGATGGTCCCTATTTTTCATTATGGGGCTGTTTGGTTGGGTTCTAGGATTGTAAGTAGGATTTGAGGTGGGAATCCCCACATTATCTCCAACGAAATCGCCCTATAGTTTATAAGACTTGGAAGTTTGCCTTTTTTAAGAAAATGAATTGATGAAAACCAGGTGGAGCATCCTGTCACAGAAATGATTTCCTCGACCGACTTGATTGAGGAACAAATTCGAGTGGCCCTTGGAGAAAGGTTAACCTTCAAACAGGTTAAATTTTATCCGACATTTGATTTAGTGATTGATTCCACTAAGCTCTTAATATATTCCTATATTTCCAAATGCTCAGGAAGACATTGTTCTCAGAGGACATTCAATTGAGTGTCGCATAAATGCAGAAGATGCCTTCAAAGGGTTTCGTCCTGGACCTGGTAGACCACACTATCTTTTCTGAATGGTTCACATCAACACCTACTGTATTCAAAATTAGAATTTATAATGAATATTGGAACCGTTTTTTCCACTGGTCTTCCTGAGGCCGTTCAGTTCTTTTATGGATATATCATTTGGAAACTTATCCTTTCTTCATATATTAGATCATTAGTCTCTCTGTTTTCAGATCTCTCTTGTCTTCTTTTTAAATATACTGTAAAATTTCAGGGAAGATCACATCATACTTGCCATCTGGAGGCCCATTTGTTAGAATGGATAGTCATGTGTACCCTGGCTATGTGGTTCCACCAAGCTATGATTCCCTACTTGGAAAGGTACATTCCTCAATCTGTTATTTCGCTATTAGTGTGCTACAGATGAATGCCATATCAAATGTTTATTATGCATTAGCCATACTGGATTGTTATTATCATATATTCAGCTACCTGACAATTCTTATGTGCTTTAGCTCATTGTTTGGGCACCAACCAGGGAGAAAGCAATAGAAAGAATGAAGAGGGCCCTGAATGATACCGTTATCACAGGTTAGTGTGTCAAATAATTTGCACTCTAGATAAACAAAATTTAGATTGTTAAGCAGTGCTTGGTCCTAACATAAGTTGTAAATTAAAAAAATTATGTTAGTTCAGATTTGTAAGATAAACTATAAGAACTTCCTGATTTTCTAAAAAAAAAATGACTATTGAACTCACATCTAATATCAAGTTTTGAACCTATGATCTATATCAGAAGTTTCATCACTTTAATAGTTAGAAGCACTTAATCTAAGAAAATTATCAAAAGTTTTGAAATGTAGATTTATTCGATATCAAGCCATCTTAAACATATCAATATATTTTATCAAGTAAATTAAGCATGTTTTTGCTGTCCTTAATCTAAGAAAGTTATCAAAATTTTGTATACCAAATAAATTTTATAGGTTATGATCTCGGAAAATCTAAATCGCACTTTCTTTTTCCTTTTTATTAAAAATTTCAACTCAGAAAATTTAAAAATTTAAGAAGCTTGAAAACTTTCTGCAAACCGATGTTTGGAGTTTCTGAGATATATGTAAATACACACAGGGCACATAACACAGGATTATTTGACATTTGCTGAAGAGTGATATTTGAGCTATTTGCCACTCTGACATGAATTGCTGCCATTTTATAGACTTTCCTCTTGTTGATCGATTCAGTGGTTTTTCTGAACAGGAGTTCCCACCACGATCGAGTACCATAAGCTAATTCTCGACATCGAGGTACTAAAATAAAAATTTTGATACATCCTTCCTATGTCGAATATTCTTTCTCTACGCAGATTAAACATTGATAAAATTCCGTTGTTGGAACCCTTTTTGGTTTCTAACCTTTTTCTATAAATGAATTGGGGAAACGCAGGACTTCAGGAACGGAAAGGTTGACACCGCCTTCATTCCCAAGCATGAGGCTGAGTTGGCTGCTGTGAGTAGTTTTCGCCGGTCTAATTATTTAGGGTTTCCATATTGTTGAAAGATATAATTAATCCCATGTTTTCATGCAATGCAGCCTCAGAAAATAGTGCTGTCTACAGAAAAGGAGCTCGTGGCATTGAACAACTAGAACTTGATATAGAGAGAGCTGCTTAAATTACATCACAGGTAGAATTGAAGACTCCAATAACCACTTCATTATTTGCCTCCTCAAGCTTCTACATTCTACTTATCATGTTAGCTTGCTTGCTTGCCAGTGTTGAGGCATCAAGATGTAATAAGAATAGCTGTCAAATGTGTGTGCGTGCGTGCGTGTGTTTTTTTCTGGGAAAAGAAGGGAGAATTTTGATCTCGGTTAGACATTAAGTGTATTGGGCAGATAATTTAAATTCGTCAAGCATTGAGTTGGTATACACCTTCCTTTCTCGTTATTTTTCTTTAATCAATGTCTTATTGAACTGAAAACGTATTGTTGTTGAGAATGTGGAGTAGGGCGATAAGTTCTCATACCTTTCAGCCCCTGAAAATTGAACTGGTGACCCGAATATGTGCTGGTGGATTTTCGGACTAACCCGTGACCCGCGATCCAAATTGGATTTAAGCAGTGGGTTTTTGGACTAAACCCGTTTACCCGTGATCCGAATATGTGATGGTGGATTTTCGGACTAACCTGTGATTCGATTTGAACTTGAATCAAGACTCTCCAACTCAATCTCAAGCCGTATCAGATGGTCTAGATCAAATCCAAACTAAATTAATTAAGTGGTCATACTAGAACTAAGTCTTAATTTTAAAATCCTAAATCATCATCTTAATTATTTATTTTAATCATTAATATTTTAATTCGATCCTTAATCGGTAAATTATAAATATGCAACAGAGTAGGCACTTATTTATTTTTATAATGATTTCCTTTTTACTTTTGAAACTAGAATAAGTTAATGGCACTAATTAACTGTATTGTTCCTATTTAAAGTTAAAAGGAGCTTCCACCACGTTACTTTCTTCAAGTACGACCAAATTATAATCCTAAACAAACGATCAAATCACAATCCTAAAGAAACATGATTAGGTATTATAAGTTACTTACGAGACAGTGTTTCTAGTACGAATAATGTAAATTTTAATTTGGAATTGTACGTTACTTAGAGTGCTTTAAGTAGGAATAATGTAAAAAATCAGGTACTCGTTAGGAATAAGAATTTTAAAATTAGGTACATGAATGAGTGAACTAAGTGAGTCCTTTTTCCCGTATCACTAATACGTGCTCGAACTTTCAGTGAAGTAAATTTTATGAGATGATTTAGACATTTAAAATTACTATTTTATTATCACTAGGACATTATACTCCCCCATCAGCTGCAGTTCATTTGGAAAAAAATCTCAGCCTCCACGTCTAAAATAAATCAATTAACACAAAAATTATATTGTGAAAGGTCTAACTTTTAAAGACGAAGACAAATCAGCTCTAAGACCGCATCGAATTCTAATATAATACGAAGACAAAAATAATATCCGTCCATCCAAAGAAAAATGCAGGCACCAATTAAGATTTGCTTATTCTGGTCAAATTTTTACATATTTTATATCAACTTTAGACCCATCGAATTCTTTGACCCCCCAACCGATGATATATATATATTTTATTTTAAGCAGATTTTATATTGTCCTTCTTTTAAATTATAGAACGACTACAATTTTTTTCTTTTAAAGAAAAAGGCCTTACAAATTAATTAACCACCAACCTCGCATGTCCCCGTCGCCACCGTCCGATCCACATTGAACGGCTGAGGCTTCACCATCCAACTGCTCCATGCTGCCATTGAGCGTCGGCGCATCAACCCTTATCGTCACCGTCCGATCCACATTGAACGGCTGACGCTTCACCATCCAACAACTGCTCCTCGTTGCCATCGAGCGTCGGCGCATCAACCCTCACCTTGCTTCCGCAGCAGCCGCCGGGCTTCCCGGCCGTGCCACCAGCCGCCGCCGCCGCCGTCCCCCTCCTCTCGAGGAACTCCCGGTTCTCCTTCCACACCTCCCCGTTCTCGTAGACCTCCTTTTTCCAGATCGGCACCGACGCCTTCACCTCGTCGATGACGTAGCGGCACGCCTCCATGGCCTCCGCCCGGTGCACCGCCGACGCCGCCACGAACACGCTCGCCTCACCCACCCCCACCGTCCCCAGGCGGTGCGCCACCGCGAGGCGGACGAGGGGCCAGGCGGCGCGGGCCTCCGCGCAGACGGCGGCCAGCCGCCGGGCCGCCATCGGCACGTAGGCCTCGTACCGGAGCTCCACCACGCGCTTCCCATCGAAGGTGTCGCGCGTCGTGCCCTCGAAGGTCGCGATCGCGCCGGCTGCGGGGTCGCGCACGAAGTCGACGTACCTGGCGAGGTTGATGGGGCCGGAGGAGGGTTCCAGTATCTCGACGAGGTCCTGCTTCTCTTCCTTCTCCGACTCCGACGCCCCCGCCGCCCTCTTCGCCATCGATTCCATGCTGCTGTATCGGTCGCCCTCCGTCCCAATTCGCCCTTCTGCCTCCTCACACTTCTTATGGAATGAAAACTGAAGCCGCCTTGTGAACCCGGTTTAACTCGGGGTTCACTTGCGAACCGACCGGGTCCTCTTTGGCTCCACTGGAGTAAATATTAATCTTAGGAATTTAATCTTTCAAATTAATATTTTCCAAAAAAATATATTTCTTAATTTTCTTATAAAAATAGTGATCGGGATTGTCCTTCCCTTATTAATCCTTCTAAATAAAAGTATCTTAATAATTAAATTCTATACTGAAAATTGTGGATTTAATATTAATATAAATTATTTATTTTTTAATAATATTTCATCAGATCAATATAAAATAAAGAAATAATTATAATTATTATAGAGGAAATGCTAATGTCCTACATATAATTACTCCCTCCTTTGATTTTATTGAAACATCTATCTGA
The DNA here is from genome assembly GCA_030544415.1 of Thalia dealbata. Classification (NCBI taxonomy): domain Eukaryota; kingdom Viridiplantae; phylum Streptophyta; class Magnoliopsida; order Zingiberales; family Marantaceae; genus Thalia; species Thalia dealbata. Next base: position 3,819,701 of record CM060454.1, read on the forward strand.
AGAAAATACCTACTGGAACATTTATTTAGTTCATCCGTAGGCTGGCCAGGGACAAGAATCTAACCAGTCATCCTAAATAAAGAGTTCACGACCCTTTGTGCAATTCACTAAACCCACTAAATAAACAAGTTAATTGCTGCCAACAGCAAAAACAATGACTGCTCCCTTCTCAAACAAATAATTATTATACGAAATGAAATATAAATATAATCAGCAGAGCAGGGCAGCAGAGCACATATAAGCAATTGAAGAGGATATTACAAACAGACAAGGATACAGATAAGCTCAACGCTCTCAATGCCCGAGAGAACGACTTCCCTCTCACACAAATTGGACTTTGGCTTCTTCCTCTAACAAAAAGAAAAGAAAGAAAAAGGACATTTCTCGGCCAGACAGACACGATTATGCATTAACGTTAGTCTCGTCTTTTTTTTGATGGGATGGCACTGAGGATATTCGCCTGCCTTGTTCTCGTCTTCTCCTGCACTGCTCTGCCTTTCGCTTCACTGGAGAGCCATCCGCCTTTGCCTTGCTGACTTCCAACATCTTGGCAGCTGCTCTTAAGGCTTGCATCTGAGCGTCCTGCTCATTCTTGAGCACTCCACTGAGGATGTCGACGACGTCGCTCATGACCGGTCTTGCCTTGGGGTTATTGCTTGTGCAGTTGTAGGCCAATCTCGCCACCTCCTCGACTTCCTTCCCGGAGTAGTCACCGGACATTCTTGGATCGACGACCTTGAACAGCTGCTTGTTGTGAACGAGGGAAGGGCGAGCCCAGTGGACCAAATTTTGTTCTCGCTTCGGCTTGTTGAGGTCCATCACTTTTCGTCCGGTGACCAACTCCATCAGCAGCACTCCAAAGCCGTACACATCACTTCTTGCGGTGAGATGGCCTGTTAAGTGGATGATAATATATCAGAACTGCTATCTGGCAGTTGCAGAAATAAAGATTGAGCGATTAGACTCATGTATTGGAATAAGAAAATCGAGATCAGTGATTCATATGTTTGATTCTTTGACGAAGTGGATACTCTGCAGCAAACAGATCTCAATTAAAACAAATAAGAATAGTTTCATACACATCTTCTAATGTTCTCTAATTTCCCAAAGACCCCTTCTAAATTTCAAAGTAATCCAAATCTCTCCTTTAGATTTTAAAACCTATATTTAGAGTCATTCACTATTTATTTATTCATTAATATAATACTATTTTTAATAATAATAACTTTTTAATATAAAATCTTTATTATCACAATATAAATTAAATGTCATGTCAATACCAAATCATCAAATGTCAGTAGCTCTTTTGACTTTTCATCTTCTATACATTAGATGTTTAACCATAACTTGTATAGTTTAATTCTCATTAAATGCAGATCATTCTTAACTAGACATGTAAATAGGCCCGAGCCCTGCTAGGCACGGCCCGGCCTGAAAGTGAGTCATGCCTAGCACGACCCACACCTAGTGCTATGTCGGGTCGGGCCTCAAGGATGAGGCCCGCGGGCCAGCACGATACGACACGAATAGTATATATATATTAAATATATAAATATTTTAAAAATATTAAATAGCGGAATGATTAAAATATTTATCTTCTTTCGTGAAGGCATGACTCTGAATACCGGTCCAATCGGACCGTGCCAAGCACGACATGCTACAGTACCGTGCACTTACGGGCCGTGCTCGGACTGGCCCGAGCACGGCCCTTAAATCATAACTTGTATAATTTAATTCTCATAAATGTCAGCCACCCCTTTGACTCTATCTTCTAGAGTAAGTGGGTTATTGGACAAGGACATCTTAACTATCTAATAGCACTACTACTTTCTAACTCACATGGATGAATTACTGCGAAGTAGAGGTTCAAGACATGATATTTTATGGGACATAAATGATTCTCTTATAGCAGATTTACTGATTTCCCTGGGCTAGAAGTAGACAACTCACGTCAATGGGTTGTTCTTCAGCAATTTAAAGAAATGCTTTATTGACTTCATGATAGTTTTTAGACATCATAAAAAGCTTACCGGTCATTAAATACTCCGGAGCTGCATAACCATGAGTGCCCATGACCCGTGTGGTAACGTGCGTTTGCTCTCCTACAGGGCCCTGCTTTGCAAGGCCGAAGTCTGAAAGCTTTCCATTGTAGTCCTGCATTAATACGACCATTGAAGATGTGAAACATGACTACTTAGATGGGTCTTTCACTTGGTCATGTATCCATTACGTTACTCATCCACATAATTGTATTTAGTTGAACAATTAAACTTCTTATTAATTAGATGGATAGTATGAAACATTTATTGTAGATTTCTATATGTTATTTCTGATTTATTAAACTTCTCACTTATATTCAGAGGTAATCAAAAGTATTCTATTGCTTGCTTCAATTGTACTTGAACTATTAAGTGCTCTATTTAATTCAGACTTTGAAAGAAAATTTTCTTCTCTGTGCTCCTTATAAAAAACAAAAACTTCAAACTGAGAAAATATGGGTAAAGGTGATGAAAGAAGACAGACCGGATCCAGCAAGATATTTGATGCCTTAAAATCACGATAGATGATCGGTTTCTCAGCCCCATGAAGAAAGGCAAGACCTTTGGCAGCATCCAATGCAATGCTTATTCGATTCAACCATGGCAAGGTAGCACTGGACCCTGATATTGACGTAATTCAAGATGATAAAAAAAATAATTTGACCAAAAGGACCAAAATGCAAAAGAATTTTGACCTAATTAGAAAATATATTTGACTAACTTTTTCATGGACTTAAATAAATTTACCCTCTATTGTCATGCAGTGGATCAATCAAATTCATTAAGAAAGCAAAATTTATTTTCTCAGAGGCAGACTCAGAGATACGTTATAGTGAACTTCTTTGAAATGGAATATTAATCACTCGTTTGAAATATAGTAATAATTTTTAGTTAAATAAATTGTAGTATTCTTGGCAACAATGACCTGAATTTTTTTTTCTAAAGCATCAGGATCACGACTCATTTATCTTACAGTTAAAGACGATCAATTATGGATGTATATAGCAAAAATACAAACCGTACAGACCGCTACATAGTGTGTGCTTCAGCTAATCAGACGATCACTATTACTTCAATCAATATAGTCTACTTGATAAGTTACGATTCATTAGTTATAAATACCAAATATGTACTGCACTTATTTATCACAATAAAATGGTAGCTCATAGTATGAAAGAGATTGGTTAAATAACAGAAACAACATTTTAGGCCATATGTAGTCATCATCATACTTGTGAAAAGGTGCTTTTCTAGGCTTCCATAGGCCATGTACTCATAAACCAGTAGCCTATGTTCATCCTCGTAGCAGTACCCGATAAGATTGACCAGGTTTGGATGGCTTAGCTGCCCAAGATAGTATACCTCTGCCTGGTAAGGGAAGAAACAGATAAACTGTAAGCTATTCAGTATATTGGTTTCTGTGCTATGTTGTCTTATTTCCTGGCAATTGAAAGATTGAGAAGTAAACCTACTAAGTTTTTCTTCTACCACGTTCATTAGTAGATTATAAAGAACTTACTAGAAAATACACGCCTTGACAAAAAATGCAACTGCTATTCAGGAAAAATAGAAGGAATTACGGTTACCAGCCATTCCTTGTCTCCTTGAAAGCCATCTGGACTCAGCTTCTTAACAGCAACTCTAGTGAGGTCAAAACCAGGCTTGATGTTATGATCTATTACACCTTTGAAAACAAGGCCAAATCCTCCCGCACCAAGTATTTGATTTGAAGAAAAATAATTGGTAGCCTGACTCAACTCATTGTATGTAAATATGTGGAGGTTGCTATAGCGAGCAATCTGTCCAAAGTCTACAACATCTCTGGCGCCCTTTTCAACATCCTCTTCTTTGGTAGGATATGATCCTATAGATGCATCGTCAATTTGATATGAGCAAGCGTTCAATGGATGTACATCCACTTTATTTAGCATAAGATTTATTTGTCATCGCAAAAGATAAAACACCATTAAGCCATAAGGACCATTCATCTTAACAATTAATGAATGTTTGGTTAGTATCTAATCCAAACAACCAAGATGTTCATAGCATACTTAGTTATTAAGTTATCGAAGTCAACTATTCAGCCATCTGGTAACACAATTGTGTATAATCCTGACTTCACAAAAGAAGTAATGGCAAATCAGAGTTCTGTAACTGCAGCTAGAGATATTAGTTCCAGGAAGCTGCTATCAGAAGTTCGTTATTTACAATGGCTCAGATTAACAGACCTATCACTCCAAAATGTCAAATTAATATTCTGTAGATTAGCATGCATGCTGATGTAGCTTAAAGATGAAATAGTTAATTTTTCCTTAGTCCTTCTCTAAAGCATAGAGTTACTGCAAATTTAGCTTAGTATATCGAGTTCGCCCATTACACTAATGGCAGGTGAGGAATAATATGGGGCGGAATCCATATTCCAGACTTAAAAATTTGGATGGAATGCATTCCAACTCTTACCAAACGTGCCATAAATGGAATTACAAAATTCAACATCTAAATGCACCAAAGTTGAATTAATGCAAAGCAGTTGCTCCCGGGAATTGCCTTGGTGCTCTTAAAACCTAAATCATGTATAAGCTATCTAATCAGATATAATCCAGAAAAAACAATGTTATAAATACTTCTAGGGTTCTCTGGCCATTATCCTAAATTAGCAAGCCTTAGCTCTTACATTCACAGGGTAACATCGATCAACAACAAAGACCTTCAAAATGAAAGAGAGAAAAAAAAAGGTCACGGCCTATTTGCAGAAGAAACCCATCGTCGACGACGGAAAGGAGAAAAACTAAGGAGTCGCATTGGAGGGTGGTGGCGTCACCTGCTGAAACGTGCTCTTCCGCTGCGACGCAGTTTCCCATTAAGAAAAACGAGGGAAGAAGCGGATACGACGGCGCTCAGCCACCGCGGCCCGTGCGACTCAGCCCACGATCCCGAGGGCCAAGATCGCCGGAGCACGCGGCGGGGAGGCGCTCCGCCGGTGACCAGGGAGAGAGGGCGTCGAGAGGGCGAGGAGGAGAGCGGGGAAGGAAGAGACGTTCCCTCTCTTCTACTTTCTCACCGAGATGGGTCATAATAGGCATACGCATTCATCGGACCCCACGACGCACCCCTCGGTTGTGACCACAGGATCTCTACCAGAGAGGTGGGCCCCAGCACCGGTGAAGGATCTGCTCTGTGAGGCGATTTACACGCGCGTAGATGATTTGTTTCCTCTGATCGGGTGGGAAGGAGGAGAAAGCGCACGCGATGGAATCGGTAAATATAAAATTTTAATATATTTATTTATTTTCTCTAAATTTTTATATTATGTCATAGATATTTTTCTTTTTAAAATTTTGATATTGTAATGAATGCCTCAATATTTATAATTATTATTTAATATAATAAGAAAAATCTTTAAATATTCTCTTCATTTTAGATCTCTATAATATTAGAATATCAAAAAATTATTTATGTAATATTAAAACCTAAAATGATATATGTATATATATATATATTAATATAATTTAGAGAAATTTTTTTTAATATAGTTATCCCTTAACAAAATCAATTCTTATTTTGAAAATTTAGGGTAAATTAGAAGAATTTAAAAAAATGCAATAAATGTTAAATGAGCATAATATAATTAATTTTTAATCAAATGATCTTATTGGGTGGAGTTTGAATTAACATGCTTAATTCATATTTGACCCAAAAAAATATAATATTAATTATTAAAATAAAAATAAATTAATATTATCATATCCTATTTTCTTATTAAAGTCCCTTAATAAAAAATTAATATGTTATCATATTAGTAGATTATCATGTTATTATATCCATATTGTTAGATATATATAAATTTAATTTTATTTAAATTATATTTTTTTTGCAAAAAAAACTCTAATGAGGTTTAGGTCGAGTCGTTTTAATTCTAAACTAAAATTGAATTGATATAAATACGATAAGACAACCTGAATCAAATATTTGCATAGATAAACCCTAGGTCGCCTAAACTACATATAGAAGACTGAAGTTAAAGCACGGAAGCAGCAAACCTTGGATGAGGAGGGAAGAGGGATGTCACAGGAGGGCATATCCTTAATCAATCAGCTCGCTACAAAACCTGCATCAATTTAGGCAGCAACGAAAGTGGCGTAGCAAATCCTTAATCAATCAGCTCACTATAAAACCGCTTCTTTAAATCTGACTTGGAGGCTCCATTCCCCAGCTTTTTGATCAAATTCAGTTGTGATACACGGATACCAACAAGTTTAACAATCATAAACCAGCATGCGGTAGAACACTTGGTATTTGCAAGCAAGCAAAGCTTGGCGAATGACATTTTATTGGTCCAACGAACAAGACGATGCAGAGAGTTCCTGGCCGCAACCAGCAGTAAGTTCTTGAAGCAAGAGGAATGAATAATGTCGATAACATATCCCAACTCACATGGACATAAGCTAACTGTAATCTGATGTGGAAGCAAGGCTTAGCGAATGACATTTTATTTGTCCATCGAACAAGACAATGATGAGACTTCACGATCCAAACCAGCAGTAAGTGCTTGAAACAAAATAATGAATGATATCAATAACATATCCAAACTCACATGAACATAATCTTACTATAACACAATTTTTTATATCCACAATGACCAGCCAAGGATTCGTAGTTACTTGGGTGCCCATCCTCCTAGCTCCATAGATCATCTGCCTCAAATGAATTGGAGATATTCTTCGATTGTTCCTGATCAAATTGAGCAGGAATGGAGTTACTTGCTACAGTGAATTTCACAGGCACCCACTTCTAATTTGGGGTGCTTGTGACCTTCCATTTTCAGTTGCATCTCCACCCCTGAAGTTCCACTCTGGTCCTACATGGTTAAATTTAAAAAAGATATTAACTTCTAGGGAATTTCAATATCCACGAAATTACACCGAGAATAATAATGTCTGGGATAAAGTGTAATTAAAAAATTAATAAATTCAGTCACGTGAGGATGAGAGAGAGGTGGTGACTAAAATTTGAGGGTGGACATGCAATTTTGGAAACGAGACAGAAGTGCGGTTACCTTTAAAAGTACATGAGCTGTTGTGCAAGTTCACCCTATTAACTAAGCTCAATTTGCCTCCTTTTGCCTGCGCCAGTTGATACTGTGAAGTCCAACAACTTACAGCAGATTACTTAGGCATTGCTGTGAAGCTCGACACCTTCAGTAGAACAAGAAGCAAGAGTTTAATTCAGCAAGTAAGTTTTTTGCCTGCAGACATTCAATCTAGCGAATATAAAAAACTAGTAAGGGCAGACGTGCACATCAAATATGATATGCTTTCGACGGAGAAAGTAAGAGTAGAAGAGGGCATGGGTGCCATTGCTCAACAGCTCAAGTGCACCATGGAGGTGGCCAAACATTACTGCATGCCGACGATCTAAAAAACTGTAGATTCCAGCATTGACAGCATAAATGCCTAAAGATATGGAAACCAAGCACTCTTCTGCATCCTGGGCCACATCCACCAGGGCATGACTCCTTGCTCTGACCACATTCACTGCAGTCTGAAACATACCAATCATCCATGAATTGCAGTCTGCTAGAAGTCAACTACTACCATCTCCAAGCTCTTCATGAACTTAGGATATGTAGGTGGCAACTGGTGAGTAGTGATGATAACAATAAGGGTGGCGACACCCTTGTCAAATGTGATGAATGCAGCAAGAGCAGGCAGCCAGGTGAACCCAGTGATGGTTGGCAAGCCCATGGAGGTGAGTAAATGGCCAACCACTTTGAAAGGTATTTGGATTTCTATTTGCATAGGCACCTCCATTGTCAACATTGCAAACTAGAATGTCTATGGTAACAGCCGCATATTACATGAGGCATTGGGTGATGGCACCCATGTCTTTGTGAGCATATCATCTTTGACATGCACGTCCAATCTTATGAGTTCCTCTCTAATATTCAAAATAAATATATGCAATCCATAAATCTCAAGATCTAGGCTGTTTATCATGCGATTTTGCCCACATGCCAACCAGATCTACACTGTTTATCATGGGATTTTGCCTACATGCTGACCATCATCAACACCTTATATCATTATTTTGAGAAACTCCTGCTGTCATGGTTACCAATTCACAATTATAAGTCATAGGATCATTAATATCTTGCAACCAAGACTCATTCAGATTTGCAATGCCTTGGGCTTAACTCAACAATTAAGTCATTAAAATAATTAGACTCATGCAAGCCCTCAACTTCAATGAGTTAACAAATAGGAAAGGAAAAAAAAAAGAAAACCTGGACTGTAAATGGTGGTTAGGAGAAGTAGGCTAGCATTCCCCATTTCCCACTCTTGGCTTAATAGCGTTTCTAAATCACTGTTGTAGAACCTTAGCTAGCTTCTTTCTCAAGTGATGATGGTCTGGCAAGTGTTATCAATGCAAACTCAAATATCCAAGAAAGTGGAGGAAAGAAAAAAAGAAAAATGAGGATTAGTGGTCCTCATATTTGTACCAAAATGTAATGATTTATTGATTTATTCATCTACAAGCACCTTAATGAACTTCGGCAAAAGAAAAACAACTTAATGAAAATTGACTGTTGAATGCAATGAAGTAGAAAGGCTGTTCATGCTCCGCTATAGCATGTAGATTGTTGCAGTTGGAAGTGGTTGAATGCTAACCTTGAAGTAATAAGCAGGACGATTATCGTTCCTCATCATGTCTTCCATATATACCAATATTGCTTATCCACTAAAAAAGAAGAGGCTGTTAAAAAATATCATCAATATCAGTAATGCAAAGATTCCGAGCAATAAATGATCCAGCTGATATAAACATAAGGCATGAACTGAAGACACCCATGAATTATAATGAAAATCAAATCTCCAGTGACATTAATTTGAGTAGCACTTATCAAGCATGTAAGACATAAGGTACTGACCAATTTTCTTATCATGGAACTTATCTATTATCTCATAACCAACTTCTTTGGTTGGCCCAAATTGAAACAAGATGACTTGTATCAGTCTGTTATCTATATATATCCAGGTTTAACTAAGAACTACTATAATAGGGCCATAAAATATATAAAAAATTGAAGAGCCCAAATGGAGTGCCCTGACCTTGGTAGCTTCTTCCAATTTCACAAAATAATCAAATTGCCATGTCTCTGATGGACATGATAATAGGAATATGATCGAATTAAAAATGAATGCAAAGAGCTGATGTTAAAATACTTGATAACACCATGTGTTTTTATGTTGGTGCAAAACCCAAAGTCTCCAACATATGCACAATCACCCATTGCTTATGTGCAAAAGTAGTACTTTAAAGATTTAAAATCAGTTGTGTTATGCATAGTGATGTATGTATAAAACAATAAATACAGGTTTTTAAAAAAAGGCATTTCATGTATGTAGGTAGCATAAAATAATAAGAAAGTCAAATTTAAATAATAAGGAACTCCATGATTAGTTCAGAGAGTAAACTGAATAATTACCAATTGATGATACACCGAGCATGAGTGTGATTTTGCAATAATTGTCAATGCTTCCATTAGGACCTGCCATGAAGTCAATTATGGAACAGCGTAGGACCTCTGATGGTGGCATGCTGCCGTTACAAGGGAGATACTCCTTGTTAACCTACAAAAGGTAAATCAAACAGGAATTATTTCTCTCCACTTTGCACAAGTTAACTTATTATATTCGTTAGTAATGAAGTTACCCATACCAACATCTTTGTAAGTTACCTTGAATCATCAAAGTGGCCCACTAGTTATTATTTCTTCTCTGAAGAGGTTGACTCTGTTCATTGCATGCCCAAATACAGGTTCTCAGTAGTTAAGCATCTGGAAGTGCCATGGTTTTTTCAGAACTGAAAAGAGAATTAGGCCTCTTCTACTCTTCAAATGAGTGAAAACTTATTTTCTCAAGAAGCAAGGACCACTTTTCTCCAAGTTGCTGTGGATTTAGCTCCATTGCTGTTGCAAAATCTTTCATGCTCACATGTGTGGCCCTTAAAGACCCAATACCTTGCCTCTGGATGTTATTTATTGTGTGTATGCCATTAACGGGACTTGCATAAGGTTTAACACTCGGATTTATTTGCTTTCTTGAAAAGCCCCCTCCTCTTAATTCAATGCATGACCTAATCAATCGTTTCAAATAAGCATCCAACCCTTTGTTCAGCAAATTAGCACAGTCCATTGTTACTCCTAGGCCATGTGCTTCAATCATTTTCTCCATCAGTTTCTTCAATTCCAAAGTATTGCAAAGTTCACCACTATCAGAACTCCTAACAAAACTATCACCTGTTTCAATACTTGCTGACAACAATGTCCTCTTTGCCCTACCAGTGCTTCCTGAATACAAAGTAATACCAAGTGGAGCCTGAATAGGACCTCTAAAAGAGTCCAACTCACCCCTACAGTCCACATTATCCATGTATTCTAAGGATGTTTTTTCATCAAAAACTTTGCTGTGTCCATAATTCTGATCATGTAAAGATGCCCCTTCTCTCCTTGCTCTCTTTGTTGGCTGCTCAAAAGACTCATCCTGTTTTTGCTGAATTGATCTCCTGAAATCACTTGAGTACAATTCATGATCCTCACCCAAAATAGTTTCCTTAGATGGCCCTATGTGATTGGACCAATCATTTATCCTGTAATTGTTGACACCACTCCTGAACTTGCAGGGTGACTGTAGCAAGATATCTCCATTGGACCAAGTTTGTGTCACTAATTTTGAGGCTTTTGAAGAATCAAGTCCTTTCTTTGACACAAATCCAGCTGATCTCTGTTCAAACTTGCCATGATCAACTTGTGGTGGTGCCTTCGCTTGGCAAGCATTCCGAAAAATTGCAAGAATAAACTGATTGTGCAAAGGAAGATTCTCACGGCCAAATGTCAAGACACAAAACTTGTTGAACTCGAGCCTGCTCAGCTTTTGTGCCAGAAAACCATTCAAATGGCTGAAATATCTGTTTGATCGCTCTTGCCCAAGCCGACTCACTATCTGTAACTTTAACTCATCAAGATCAATCCGAGAGTTCTTGGTCACTGGTGGTGGTTGTCTCTGTGGTTGCAGCATCATTGGCGGAGGCATTTCTTAATGAACAGTGGCCATAAAATTAGCCACCAACTCTTCCCTTCTCCTATTATTTTTATGGATTTAACCAATATTAGATTCTGCAATTTCTCTATTCCTCAGATAAGATATAAAACTATGACAGAAGAAAAGTCCACATCGTTAACTATCTCTAATGAAAACTTGTCCAACGAATACTAGGAAACTAGATAAAATTAGCTCCATGATCCTGCTCAAACATCTAAAAAAGAAATAAATTTGATTTCCAACAAATTTGAAGCTTCAAGTAAAGACAAATTCCTCGTTCCTGTTGCAATGTACAACTCTTACAACAATGCAGGCGGAAATAATAACTTCCACAGGAAAAACCCTCAAGGAGCACAAGATCAAGAAGCTTCAGCTCCAAAGGTGCAAACTTGAAACTACAATTCTCACATATAGAGATCGAAAACCCTAAAAAAGGCGAGAAACGACCATAACCAAGACCGAATTTAGGAGCGGTCTGCTCGAAAACCTCTCATTGCCCTCCGCGGCCGTGCGCAACAAGAAAACAGCAATCCGCTGCCCGGGCAGCGACCGGGAGGAGCTGAACTGCACCCCGCGGATCCCAATTGCATCCGCAGGGCGGATCAAAGCCCCACCCGATAGGCCAAACAATAACTCGAATAGGGAGCAGAAGTCAATCCGCACGCGAAGAAAGAGGAACACGGTTGGGAAGGGGATTCGTGCTGACCTCTGCGCGAGCTCGGGGCGGCGGGCGTGGGGCCCCCTCGATTGGATGGCGACGCGGTTTCAGGCGACGGCGCGAGGAGCGCCCCAATTGCTGCCACTTCGGGAGCGGGCGCTCGGAGTATTATCGCCGCTTCTTGTCTCCTTGGCGTCGACCTCTTCGCTTTCCTGCTGCAGCTTCTCCTCCTCCTCCTCCTTGCTCCGCTCTTCTACTTGGCGTTGAATTGGGAGGAGTAGATCGAGCAGAAATAGTCGTCTTTTTATTCTCTCTCTTCGCAGCTCTTTTTTAATTTTCTTTTTTTTAATATAAAAAAATCTGTTATTTTCGTAAATGGAAATTGGAATTCTTAATTAATATTTAATCATATTTAAGCGTACTTTTTCCAGGGATCCGCTTAACGCCCCCCGACCATTGATTGGTTCCTTCTCTGTAACTGACCGGGTATAACTCGGGTTGGCGGCCTCATTGGTGGAAATAACTCGGACGGGGCCGGTTCAACTTTCCCGGTTCAGGAAGTCGAGTCGAGACTGGAAAAGGAAAAGCACTCTAAATTTATCCCCTCTCTGCCACCCGCTTTTTAATTGGAGGAAATCTCAGGGCCCACCTGACATCCTTTCAGATCGCTGGATGCGTAGGACGGAAACATGCCCAACTCTGACGTGGTGTTAATTAGAGAAAGAGAAAAAAGTATATATATATTTAGGGGACTGAAGAGCTTGGCAATTTGTATTTGGAGCAAACAAACAAAATAGGGGTTGACCAAAGTCAAAAGTCAACTCATGTATTTGACTTTGAGCTGTTTCACTCTACTGGCCACCTAACTAGTGTTTGTGATGGGGAACGAGCTGAGGATTTCTCTGATTTTAAACTAAGAAATAGTTTTAAACATAATTTGATTATAAAACTCCGTGCAAGATGATCAAGACTAAGGTCGCCAAAGAGTGTGACCAACTAGGCAACTAATAACTCATAGTTAACTTATTTATTGCTCCCTAAAATTTTTATTTCCATATAATAATATTGCCCCACATTATAACTTGCTATGATCTAGATGGTTTATGTATAATCCATTCATAACTATATATAATAAAAAAAAGATAAAATAGGTGCATAATACCATGCATTTGATCTACCTCCTAGCCTGTGAACGTTTATACCTCTACAGAATTTGCTTTTCTTACATGTGTAGAATTCAAGGCAGAAAGTAAGCTAGCATTTGGTTCATAGGTTTCTTTTATCGCATATCAAAACAGTAAAGATAACTAGTAATATAATAAAATAGTTTTTGACAATCCAATATATATAAATAAATAAATCAGACTGAGAGATTTAGGTATCATCATTCTAAAATAACGTAGTCCATTACAATTAGAGGAAAACAATATAACCTGAACTGTCGGGCGTCAACAACAATTATAATGACAATTTTAATTTGTAAAAAAAAAAAGCATTCTACATTGTAAGAATTCGAATGAACTTAAGCCATTAGCATATTGATGGCAGCAAGCTTATGATTTTGCACATCAGTTCACAACCGATCATAATTAATTGTATAAAAAATATCTATAAATTAATTGCAAAAAAAAAAGACTATATTGTTTAAAACCTCTAAAATTCCAGCCATGTTAAACAACTGATTCAAAGTAAGACTAAGCCTGCAGAAGCTACAAACCTTCCAGCATTTTTTTTCTTTCAGGCCATCTCTTTGTTGTCTTCGGTTTCATCAAGTCATGGTGACAAAATGACTCTGGCCTACACAATACATACTTTCTCTTGTAACTTCAACGAGTTGAATGCTTACGAGTGCATGCAAACAAGTAGGCTGTTCTGAGATAACTCTTCGTTGCATGACCAGTTGAGGCTTCAATTTGAGGTGCGCTAGTAGTGAGGATTATGCTTTAGGTCTACTTCGTGTTACTTCGATCAATCAATGAGCTGAACAGCTCCGATGGAAGGTATTTTTTCACGTAGTTTCTGTGTTAGGGCCACACGAACTGTCATCACCCCGGCTGCAGGTCCGCTCAGTCGAACCTTCACAACATAGTCATTGATTTGAACAAGCTCCAGCAAGCCACCGCCCGTGCCGCTGAGGTATGGTCTTATCTCTGAAAGAACCTGAAAGATCAAATGAAGTTTGCATCAGTTTCTACATTAAGATGTTTGGTGCTTTCATTTCACTTCAATCATGCAAGTCAATCAGTGCTTCCCTAGGAGAGCACGCAACATAGAGAAGAAGGGCTTGCGCACAGATATGCCCATAACGAAACAGCTAACAGTAAGGGAGATCTCAAACTCATGACGAGAGACTATTAGATTGAGGAGACCAATTTTTCCAAAATATGAAGTTAATAGAAAATTTTCTTTTATGACCACAACTCATCCCCATAATTATCTTGGTTAAGTCCTTTAGCCCTCTAACTAGCTAATAAGCTAATATGAAATTTTCCAACTTTATCTTAAGACCTCATAGCGGTTCTGAGTTTTATCTGCATACTGTCGTATAAGAACATAATAATTTTCCGATAGAATTTATGTCACAAACTGTAGTTTCAACAATTTCTACCTAACTCTATCGCATATTACCTTAAAAGGCTCAGGTTTTTAACTGAACAATTCATGCAAGCAGCAGTTTTAACTGATGATAGACAAATCTCTAGAGCATGAAATTAAAATTAATAAGTATCACGTGAAGGTAAAAACATATGAATTGGTGCATTGTGTGTGCGTGTGTGTGCGTGTCTGTCTTGGCTCTGATTGCAAGCTGCATAAATGACCAGCATGGTAAGTCGAGAGAAGTAGAATGACTTAAATAGTGTATAAATTAAGTTATGAAACATATATTCTTTTCATGCACGCATGTCTACTGAACCTGCTTTCTGGGTTTTGTAACTACTGAAGTTACAGAGAGCTTTATTGAATCTTAGGGGCAAATTCACATTTGGGAGTCATTTTAATGCATACATCCCTACAATTTCAAGTTGAAGGCAAAATCCAAAAAATGTAATACAATAATGGGAAAGGTCTAGATTTTGTCCTCAATTTATACGTTTGAGCTTTGACAGAACACTTTTGAAAAACAAAATAATTTTTTTTAAGAATAGGATCAGACCATCGAGTTTGATCAGCAAGACCTGTTACAGTTTTGGTTCCACTCAAAGGTCTGTCTAAATCAGATTGGTCAAAAACCTATCATGCATGATCAGTGATAAGTTGAACCAAGCAAGAATTGATCAGGCACAACTTTTTTTTTTTAGCCCAGATAATTGAACTGATTGGCTAGACTTGGAAACAATAGCTCAACTAGTTCAAATTGAGCACAACTGAGGTTTCCAAGGAAACCATCTCTACAGTGTAGAGCAGCATCAGTGGCTGAAAAACAAATTGTAATATTTGATTGTTGGATAGTCTGCATGATCGTCTGTTTAAGAAGCAACATTTTGGAGCTGTCCATATAAGACACTCTTGCTAATGTGGGGTTTTCAGAGGTCAATGTATGTATCCTTCTCTCTTCCATGTTAAGGAAGCAAGGTAGTGTGAATTTGAGCCTAGTTTCAGTTGTGAAGATTAGCTCCTTTAGGAACGCCACTATTATGATGGCTCAGTAAGAATTTAATCTCATCGACAACAGAAAGGGAGTTTTTTCTTCATACGTTCTGGAAACACCATGTGGTGGAATCGGATGTCCTTACACTTCGGTGATGACCCATTATTATCTGCCCTTAGAAGTGATGACTTCCCTTGCTCAAGAGTTTGTCAAGAAGCTGTATTTTTTTCAGATGTTTCACGTCCTCAATGAAATGCCCTTTTCAGAAGTTTATCAGGCTAATTGAGATTATAGTTTCCATTCCCTGATAACAAATTTAAAGGGACAGACAAGATGTGGCAGCTCATAGGATTATAGGGCAAACATGTGAACTGAGATTGCCAAGGTGCATTAAGAAAAACAAAATAAGCAATAAACTCTGTTACTTAGAATGCATGGTCAATGGACCTCAACAAATAATTACAATTGTGGCATGTTTAGTGCTAAATCCAGAAGTGTGCTGCAAAAAGGAAATCCAAAAGCATTACGTGAAACAGTAGAGGCAGAAAGCATCTGTATATTGTATAGTCTACCAACTATAATCTTACTTCAATAGACAAAAATTGTTTACAGTCAAACTACACTCCAGAATATCCTATTAATTTCATTACAGAAACAATATTTATATAATGTATTTGCTTACGGAATACTATAAACTCATAGGAGTAAATGAATGGTAATAATGAGCAAGCAGGACCAGATTATAATGGTAAATTAGAGAACCATGCTTGTTAAAAGCTACAAAGTTCATATCATCATCTCACCTTCTCAACGTTCTCCTCGTTTAGCTCCAGCCCAGTCTCTGTGTCCACAATCTGCTCCACCTCTAGGATTTCCGGGATTTTGTCCCTCAGCCGGGTCTCTATTCCCATCTTCAGTGTCATTGTCGAGCTGGGGCATGAACCGCACGCCCCTTGCAGCTTCAGCACCACCACAAGGCCATCTATCTCATGCAAGGCTACATTCCCTCCATCCGCCATCAAACTCGGCCTTACCTCATCCAACACCCGCTCCACATTCTCCTCGGTCAACGGTAGAGCACAAACCGGCTTCACTGCCATTCGATGAACCATCGCTAAATCTTAGAGAAATATCGTCGAACAATAGATAGGCATATTGGGGGCCAAGTTACCTGCTCGGCCTCTGCGTCCGCGAATCAAAAGCAACCGAAATGGGCGAGCCACACCCGATTGTCCTCGGCAGAAGGAACTCTGACTTGATGACAAAAATGAAGAATCCAAGGAGACTGTTAGGCGGAAGCGGATTGCTTGTGGGCTTCGAAAAGGAAAAAAAAAAACGTCGAGGAATTTGAGATCGGTACCTTACGAGGGGGCAAGCGGGAAGTTGATGAGAGCTCGGATGAACTTGCTGCCGCTGCAGCTTTTGCAATTGCGCCGAGGGCCTGAGGATGCGCGTAGAGCATCCCCATTTGGAGATTTCGATGATTCTTTTGCTCCCTATCTGGATTGTCGTTGTTGGAGAAGAATCATCGGAGATGGCGGAGAGAGGCGAGAGATGAGGTGTTCTCCTCGCCGATCACTTTAATTTTTTGGGTTCCATTGGAGATGAGAAGTCGATCTGTGTGTGTGGATAAAATGCGTCTACTTGCTTGGGGGGATCGGAATTTGCCACGTAAAAAAAAACTCTCAAATAAAATAAAAGGAAAGGCTAAACTTCGGTTTGACCCCTATAGTTTTATTTATCTGTTTACCTCATAAGGAAAGGTTGTTACTTCAGCTCCTAGATTATACTTTATTTCATCTTAGCCCTTCTTTAATTGTTGGTTCCTTTATGCGATAAAGTCATATGATAATTATATATTTGAAGAAGTTAGCACACCTAGGTATGGAAATTTTAATTTTAAGCAATGCACGCAATTAATATAAATTTTAAGCTTATCAGTGTGTAAATAATTCTAAAGCATTTAGTGTTGTTTTCCCTTAATTACATATAGCTACCATTAAAGTTTAAATTTTAGATATGTCTCCCTACATTTTAAAATAATCCAATCATCCTACTTGCAACTAAATTAAAAATATAAACAAATTGTATATCTATAGGATGAGAGAATCTTATCTTTTTAAAAAAATAATAAAAGTGGCTTATATAATTTTAAATTTTAAACTAAAAATATACGGAATAGTATTGTACTAATATTTATCTTAAAACATGCTTCTAGCTAAATAGAAAATAAAAAAACAACGTTAAAAATAGATAAAATAAAAATTAATATTATTTAAATAATAAATTAGGAATAAGATAATTATTCTTCTATGTACTAAAATAATAATAATTCTTTTCTATATTAAAATAATAATATTTATTACGTTAAAAATAGATAAAATAAAAAATTATTATTTTATATTTAATTTTTTTTTAGAACTTAATGAGTATTGAATCCAAGTGTCACGCCCCGTACCTTCCCTTAGGGCACGTGGCAGACCGCAGTGAACTCCACACATAGCCCCGTTTACTCCCGAAGCTATATGGGAACCCACTAAGCGTACCTGATGTATATCCCCTCTATTTATGGAAGGAGAGAACCTGGATGACAGATCAATATAACACTAAAAACATATATTATTAAAACCAAATCTTTACTACAGTGGCACACACTTATATACAAGTAATTTACAATCAAAATGGATACATGCCCAAGGTTATATAAAGCACCTAGCCAGTGGATCTCTATACATACAAAACCAAGGTAGAACTGTCCTACCTTTCAAAAGAAATCAGGTGCCTGACTATATACTGCGATATCTATCAGTCTCTCTCCTGCTGTGATCCTGAAAAATAAAAATGAGTTCCCCTACGGGGTGAGTAACGTCGTACTCAGTGAGTTGGATAGAAAACAATGTAAAACCGAGAACATAAAATAACAAAGTCTCAAGAATAGAATCATATGACTATTCGTGTGCAATAGCTAATCAAAATGAGTAATCAAGAATCACACGAGACTATATCTGGGGCTGGCATAACCAAAATACAGTTGTGGCCAACAACTGTTACCTTAGGGGGAGGTATCAAATATCATAAGGTACCCAAATCAAAGCAGAAGTGCAAGAATAAATAAACAAAGCCCCCTTTCCCCCTGAGTTGCCCACTGGATTTCGCTACCTGGTATCCATAGCTAATCCAGAGTAAAAAAATCCCAGTCAGGAGTATCCCGATCTCCCATCCTGACCTCGAGCACTATCATCCCACGCCCCTCTCACTAGGCGGCCCATGGGTGTGCTAATAATGTAATAACCTATCACTGCAGTGAAAGTGCCTATAGCACTATCCAGTATCAGATCATACTAGCCATATGCATTAATAAGTGAAAGAAGTATCACAAAGAGTCAGACAAATGCATATGCTAGATCTAGAGTCAATAAAAGCATAGTATCATGCTTATAATGAATCAAAGAACAACAATAAATAGTTTATATCATCAAGCAAGAATATCAAGGGTTATTCACAACTCATTTAAGTTAATAATCTAGATTATATACACTAGCAGGAGAGTCCAAAGAAATATCCAGCATATCTAACCAAAGGGATATAGTTCTCCTGGACTAAACATTGAGAACTATCTCGTTTATTCTACCTGGAGAATAAACACTCACCTGATTCTATCGTGATAAGCACGTTCTAGTTCGTATCGCGAATGTTCGTATCCTCGTGCTTGCTTACCGAATTTCCTGTGAATATTTCAATGAATTAAATCTCTCAATCCGGTAACAATTTTACAAATCCGTCTTCACCAACATTCTTAAAATAGTCTCTAGAATCACCCTAATTTTTATCTCAAGTTCGCCGGAAAGTTCGCCGGAAACTCGCCGGAAAGTTCTCCGAACAGTACCAATATTGGTACCATTCGAAAGCTCTCATCACAAGGATTCCAAAAATCATATTTTCCCCAATTATTATAGCTCATACGAGATCAATTTCACGAATTAATTCAATTTGGGCGAAAACCCTAAGTTATGGTTTTTAGCTCGCCGGCGGCCGACCGGCGGCCAACAGCTCTCAACTCCGGTACCAATGGAAAGCTCTCGTCGAGAAGAAGCCATAGGTACCAAGTTTGCGAAGTTCCGCGGCCGGAATGGCCGGCAATCGCCGGAGAAAGCTCCGGCGACGAACTTTCGCCGCCCCCTACTTCTCTCCTCTTTTCTCCCTCAAATCTCCACCAAAACTTGCAAATGATGGTTCAAATATGTTCTCCTAGCTCACCTGAAGTTGTGTCTGAAATTTCACGGAAAAATTCGTCCGAGAAGACCTCCAACCGACGTCTCCAAAACGCTCCGTTGTCGCTGCCGTGAAGAAGAAGAAGCAAGGGAAGAGAGAGGAAGAAAGGAGTCGCGCGCGGGTGAAGGGAGAAAAATCCGAATTTTATAAATAATTAAATTCGTTAATTCACATTTAATCCTAGCCATCCATCTTTGATTTCATGATTTGATCGATCAAACGACGTCCAAATCACGATCCGTCGGCGCCGTTGGATTCCTTGTCAAAAATTCTATCGGATGGTATAATTTTCATATTAAAATTTCATACTATAAAAATTCACAAAATTTTACAAATAAGTCCTTCTATTATTATTTTACAAAATTATCCCTAATACAAAACTACAAATCTCACACCAAGAACTCGTGATTTTTATATAAAAATTAATTACTCTAACCAGAATGGGTGTACCAATTACTCTAACCAGAATGGGTATACACTTTGAGTACTATTTAACTCAGTTATTGATGTGATATATTAGTTTATAATAATAATATATTATTTTACTTTCATGTTTAAATATCATCTATAAAAGTAAGTTTTAATATTATCTAACGTGTAATTTTGTAATTATATTAAAATAATAAAAATATAAAGAATTATTTTATTTTTATAGAAAATAATTATAAATTTAAAATTTTATGCATATTTAATATAAGATAACCTAGAAATAAGATTACTATTAAAAAAAGTTCTTACCTCACAATCATTTGAAAAGTTTCGAAGAAAATTATTTTACTGTTTAATGTTGGCTTTAGGAAGTAGGAGGGGAAAAAAATAAAAGAAAAAGGAAAAGAAAAGGTGAAATGTATCTTTGGATACACAGGCGATGCAGAGTGACACAGTTTGGATGTCCGTAGAAAAGCTCATCATCAACACAAAAGAAAGATGATAGAAGAAGATTTCAAGGAGAATAAACTTGTCTCTTCTTCCATGATGGCCACACTCACCGGGCCACCTCCCTCCCTCTGATTCATCTGCCAACTAATAGTAAATATGCTTTTTAAATTAAAATAAAAAATTATTATGTAATAATAATAATAATAATAATTAAACATTTAGTTGATTAATTAATTAGTTTGAAAAGTAATCCTCCCCGTCGGAGTAAAGTTATTCTCCTCCGCGGGTCAACTTACCTCCGCTCAATATTTCAAACAAGAAGAGTACAGGACAGCAGTCTCGTGTCGGAAGCCCAGCAGTCGCCGCTTACCCCGTGAGCTATTCAATTCCCGCGTGCTTCAACAATAATTAATTCATTAATTAACATCTCACGGAAGAAGAATTAATTAAATATAAAGTATGGGGTCTTTTTCACTTAATTCCCTTTATATTTCCGTAATTCGTCACTTCAGTCCACAAAATGACCATACAGGGGAGCTACATTGAAATTAGGAGTTATGAAAGGGACATTTTGAGATAATTGTCAGTGTAAATTTTTAAAACTACGTTATGCTGATGGTAAATTATCGTCCTTATTGACTTAAAAGCCCCTATTTTGATCTCCAATTTACCTTTTTACTGTGTACCGATAAGCATCACAAGCTCATGAAGTGGTACCGTTGTAATTGTTTCACAACTTCAAGTCCATTCTCATCTGATTTATTTTTCATTTTTTGCGAACGCCTTTTGACCGTGGTTTGGGAAATCCAGCTTATTTTCGTCGACCAAATTAGTGCGTACCAAATTTCCACCCAAATTACTGTGCGATGTTTGTTCCAATAAAATTAATGGTATGCGAGCATGTAAAGCTAGACCGAGTATTATTGTTTTAAGATTCGACGGCAGCGTTCTCTCCGTTACCCGGAACCCAAAATAAAGAGAGAGCAGCAGCAGCGGCGGCAGCAGCACCGCAGCTCGAACAGCTTCCTTCCTTCCTCCGCGCATGGCGATTGATCCACCTTGCCCAAAACCCTAACCCTAGACTTGACCGCTCGAGCTCCTCTCCGATCCCACGCCTTCTGTTTGCTCCCCGCAATGGCCGACGCGCGTGCTCGAGAGGCTCCGCCGCCGCCGGTCATCGGAAAGGTCGGGAGATACACTGTTTTCCTCACTCCGCCGCGCGCCTCGAAGCCCGGCGAGGTTTGTAGCCCACGTAGTCCGGGCCCTGAAGCAGGGCTTAGCGGCAGCCCCGGAAAGGTGGCTCTTTTGACGGAGTTGGGTACCCCTTCGCCTGCGCCGAGGGCTGCCCCCAGAAAGGTGGTTCCCTTGACGGAAGTGGCTGCCCCGTCGCCTTTGCCGAGGGTTGCCCCCGGAAAGGTGGTTCCTTTGACGGAAATCGCTACCCCTTCGCCTGCGCCGAAGGTTGGCTCCGTAAAGGTGGCTCCTTTGCCCGAGAAGACTACTCCTTCTCCGCCGCCTGTGCAGGTTCCCCCTCTGCAGTTCGAGAAGCCGGCAGCCAAGTCATCAGGATCCGTGTTCGGGTTATTCTGGGATACCGTCGTCAAAGTTCAAGATGGTACCTATTTTTTGGACTTTTTTTTGCTTTACTTTTGATTTCTTTCTGGTCTTTCAAGGGATTTCTGAAGGTTTTGCTGGATTTGATTTGATTTGATTTCCAGCGCATTCAAGCTTGGATGAATATTTGGCGGATTGGTTTGGGTTGAATCAATCCAAGTATCAATGGGCGCTGAACGATTACTTCGAAAACACTGGAAAGGTCAGTATTTCCTTTTTCTTTCCATAGATGCTTCCCTCAAGGTAATCTGCATGTCGAAATTGTGCTTTTTTTTCTTTGAGATTCTGATTTATGATTATTTTTGTGCTTGGATTGTATGTGGAAGAACGTTTCACTTTATAGTCGATAAGACATTTTCAAGCGTCCTTTGAACATCTTTAGCTTGTTACTTTGAGAAATTCTTGGGTTCGAAGCAGTAAATTGGATTGACAACTATATTTTAGCTTCTTATGCTACAATTTGCCAACTTTTCTTTACTAACAGTGGAGGTTGACTTGTTCATAGTTCTGGTTCTGGCAAGGGACTTGCAGGTATGGAATCTTAGACGGTATAGATAAGAATTTGCTGTCTTTATGGGTGGTATTATGTTTATAGTCTGTGTTTGAAGAGGTGAAGAAAGTTGGGAGTTGTTGACCTGCTGGGATAAGAGGTTTTGAGATTGGTTGTTGGTTATAGGAACTCTTTGGAGAGGGACGTTGATAGTTGGAACTAATTGAGGCATAATAAGTAGAAATAAGTTGTCAAGACTTGTACTTGCTATTTATATATTTTTGTATCAAAAAAACTTAACATGCAAACATACACTGCACTTCGCAATGAGCATTACTTGAGACATATCACATTATTGATTCTTTTTTAATCTGGAAAATTGAAGAGATAAAATCCAAGTTTATGCAGTTTTATTATATTTTTTTATGGTAAGGAATGCAAAAAGATTAGTTGCCTTGGCATTAGGACTTTTTGCTACTTTATCCTTCTTGACTTAACACAACAATTATGGGTAACTAATGTAATGGATTGATATTCTCTGTCCTTAAGAGTCTCTTAATAATATCTTGTTGTAAATGCTGTATTAACCGAGTAATCATTTATCTCAATACAAGTGATAGCAAATTGCTATTTTATACTAAAGCATAATGCCATCTTTATTCTTATCCTAGAAATGTTTCGCATGCAAGTCTCATATGGGTGAAGACATAGCATGATAATTCATATTGCTTCTGGTAATTGGAATTCAAGTCAATATTTCACAGCTTTTCCCTACAGGAGAAAGAAGGTGGTAAAGGTGATAAGCCAAAGGAGATTGTTAGCAAAGGGCAAGCTGTATGAATCAGGTAATGTCGGATCTCTGTTTGATGCTCATAGTTGGCCTCCTTTTGAATATATTCATCTACTTATGCTGCAGGAGAACTTCTCCAACTTCAATCTAGAGATTATATGAAGGGTCAAAGACATATATGGTTAATTACCATGTGTATGAGTTGATATGCAATATGAGGCTCCATATGACTGCAGTAGCTGCTACTATATGATGCCACTGTGCTGATTTACAAATATGCAGTGGAATCAATGGAGTTAATATCTAAAGCAACTGTTTGCCAGTTGTAAATTTTACTAGTTAGGAATTTTTTGTTTATGTTCTTTGTAAAACAGTCACTGGAACTTGTCTTGAAACTTTTAGTATGTCATACCATTGCAAGCAATCCAAGCAATTGTTATCTTCCATGATGACATGATGATCAATCACTAAAGTATTTGATAGTATCAGTCTCCTATTTTCACCTGAATTACTCTCTTAGAGTTTCAAACAGGAAGGTGATTTGTTGTGCAGGGAAACATCAGTGTTTTAGTTGCATCTATGATGTATTCCTGAATGCCCCCAAATACTTGTGATCCAACATCTGTTGTTGTTGGGAAATATTACTAAGAGCCCTATCACCATGTATTCAGTTTGGCAGCTTACATCCTCAAATTTTGTGACTGATTCAACAGGTCTACACAAAGTCGAGGCAATGAGTATTTAGGCCTACTGAGAACAACTCAATTCCCTGATCCAGATGGAAGTCATCTGAAACTGAAAGGCACTGTTTAACTAGAGCAAGACCATTGTTTCAAAATTCAAAGGTCATTTCTTTGGCGTAAACTAGGACGTATCCTTCATGCTTTCTTTTGTTTTATGGTTCTTTTTACAAAGTAAGGGATAGAAAACTCAAGCATGATTAAAGATGTCCCACTCTTCATCAATAAGTTTTGCTAAGATGGCATCATTGCTGGCCAAGAAAGAAAAAGCTTCACGATGTTTAGTCCACATCAAACTCCATCAAAAGGAACATTACTGATACTCTCATGATGAACTGCTCATCACACCGCCATCATTGCCCGAGTTAGTGCCATAAGGACCCATGAACTGGCTCATTACACTCCCATCATTCCCGGTCCCTGATCTGCTAGTAGAATAACCAGTATAGGCTGTGCTCGTGATTGAACTCCGTGAAATGGATTCTGTGCCAGGAGGATTCATCATGTACTCAAAAGGGTTGCCAATGTCAGGAATCTCCTCATTCCCCTCCAGCATCTTCACAACACCGCTCATTTTAGGCCTGTCCTCCGGCTTGTACTGGACGCACATCAGTGCCACCCTGCACATCCTCTCCGCCTTCTTCTTGCTCTCTTCATCGACCCCGCAGGTCGATATGATGCTCTCTATGTCGCCCTCCTGGTACTTGTGCCACACCCATATCGGGAACCACTCGCGGCTCTCGGCCTGCCTCATGTCGTAGTTCCTCCTCTTCCCCAGCATCTCTAGCAGGAGCATCCCAAAGCTGTAGACGTCAACCTGTAAAAAAAAAGGAAAAAACTTGTGTAATTTCTCACGTTTAGGCTTTTTACTGCAAGTATATGTTAATTAATCACTGGTCATAACACCAACCGACCGACCCTGGGCGTGACCGGCAACGGCTGCCACATCTCCGGGGCAGCGTATCCCGGCGTCCCTCTTCCGCCGCCGAGCATCGACCCAGCCTTCACCTTGTTCCTCTCGCAGAGCTTCGCCAGCCCGAAGTCCGCCACCTTCGGCACGAACTCCCCCGTCAGCAGAATGTTCGCCGGCTTGATGTCGTAGTGCACGATCTTGTGCTGGCACTCCTCGTGCAGGTACCGGATCCCCTTCGCCGTCCCCACGGCGATCCGGTATAGCTCGGGGCCATCGAGCGTCCCCGCTGCCTCGCCGCCCCCGAACAGGTACCTGTCCAGCGAACCCCTCTCCATGTACTCGTACACCACCCCGCTGACCGACTCCTCGAAGCAGAAGCCGTAGAGCTTGACGAGGTTTATGTGGTGCGTCCTGCTGATGGTGCCCACCTCCGCCATGAACTGCTCCTCCGCCGTCTTGCTGCTCGTGCCGTGGAGGAGCTTGACGGCCACCGGGACGCCGCTCGGGAACCGGCCCTTGTAGACCGTGCCGTTGCCTCCGGCGCCCAGCCGCTCGGCGTAGTTCTGGGTGAAGTCGACGAGGTCCTGCGGGGTGAACCTGATGGGCTTCTCCCTGAGGACGCTCTCCAAGAACTCTTCGATCGGCTTCATCTCCATCCTCGACTCCTCCTTGCTGTGGGAAGAGCTCGGCGCTGCGGCTGCTGAAGCAGCAAGGGATGACGATCCCGGAGTGTTCACGGAGACCTTCCTCATGCTTTTTACGCATCTTATGATCAAGATGACCGTCAGTAGTTGGATTACGCCGGCAAATACCACCAGAGCTGTAGATTGAAGCCTTTCCAGTGTAAGAGTTTTTGAGTTTTTAATGATCTGTGCTTTGTGAATATATTTGATTTCTATGCTTACTTGCTGTGACTGCAACCGGAACACCACCACCCATTTCTGCTGCAGTCTGAGCTCTTAATAAGAGCTTGGATCAAGCTATAAGACTGTAAGAATAAGAAACGTGAATAGACAAATAATTCTAAGACAGGAAGAGATCAAACTTACCTGCTTCTTCCCCTCTTCTTCTTCTTCTACCACCACCACCACTAATTCTATATCTTCTAAAGAATTATATATATAAATATACAAAAATCTTAGATTGCTTCAAGTTTTGAAACAACAGATTTCTCTCATCATCTAACTTTTCATATTAAAACATAACAGTGGGGGGTGGTTGAATCAGATGTCATCCTAGCATTATTTGACGTTAACGTCGCTCTTACTGTTTACTTGGCGATTAAAAGAACCTGACAGTGGAAGGAAGCATCTGATGGCAGCAGAAATGTCATTCAGCATGTTATTTATTTAATGGTGGGAGGAAACAGTGGTTGGATTGGATCCATTCCTCCAAGTTTCTTGTTCTCGTGCTGCTGCTGTCAGCTTCGATCAAGCATCATGATTGAGTGAGCGAGAGAGAGAGAGATGAGGGTTTTTTTCTTCCTGGCTATGTGATGGCTGAGGCTCGAAGTCCCAATTCTTCTCAACTTGTTCAAAAAGTTATTTGACGATACTTACAAATTGACTGATTAGGGTTAATAGTCCGTTGTAGATATGAGCTTGACGGTGACGTTGTTTAGTTTTTTTTCTATAAAAGAAAACTACAGGTTTAGAAAGCTTTAACTTATAGATTTACCAGCACGCCTTATCGATCGATATTAGATAATTTTGATTATGATACGACACAAAACTCAGTATGAATTCAATTCTAAGTTTTGAGTTTAGGTTTAGGTCCGGTTTGGGCCGATCCGATGATGGTCTGATCCATCGGATTCGAATCGACTTGCCGGTTCGGATTGACTTGATGATCGGATTAAATTTGGATTCATCTACTCTTTCATTCAAAAAAATATAGTAGTTTTTAGAAAATAAAAAATAAATTAATATTAATATACATTATTTGGATTAAAAGTTATACGTAAAATTTAGATTTAAAGTCATAGGTTTAATATACGTAAATAATATAATTATTTAATACTTATCAAATCTAAAAAAATCATGTAATTTTTGGATCTAAAGTATTATTTTTTTCATATATACTTACTAAGCTTAAAAAAAAACTTATAAATATAAATAATTATTTTCAAAATTTTATAAATTAAATTATTGTATTTAAAAGATGACTAAAAATTAGGAAAAAAAGAGAGATAGTGTTTAATTAAACCGAACTACTTCTACAACTTACTAGTAATAATGATAAATAAGTGCACAAGTATTAGTTCCTCTAATTAGAATAATTGCACTCAAATAATAATAATAAATAAAACAAATTTACCTTCAAATTCAATAGCTTGTTTTTTCATCCTTATATTATTACCCCACCGATATAACAAACTGACAATATATTTAACTAATTAACTAAAAGGTTATCAAACCGGAAGCTAATTTTGAGATTAACATGTTAATTTGAGTAATTAGTAAATATAAACAGGTCATAAAAAATTAAAATACTTTTTTTAAAAAAAAATATTTTGAAAAAAAATAATCTCGAAACTTAATCGTCACTTTTTTTTTAAAAAAAAAGAAATAATAATATTTGCTTCCGCTCTTATTTAAATAGTGGAAAGAAATGGAATTTTAGAGTCGCCTTTTAATTCCTCCCTTCTCCGGCTTTCTCCCAACATCTCTCCGTCTCCACCTCCTCCTCCTCCTCCTCCGCTCTCCGCACTTCGCTTGCCAAGGACGATCTAGGGTTAGGGTTTCCCTCCTTCTCTCCCTGCTTCCGGATTCGCCCCCCTCCCCTGATCCTCTCCAGGAACCGGAATCTCCAACGAGGTGCGCTGCTTGCTCTTCCCCTCACGGCGATGCCGCTTTTTTTTTTGGGGGGCCCAATTTGACTTTGTCCGCTTGATTTTGGCTGGAGTTTCCATTGAATTCGAAGGTTGACCTCTCTTTCACGTCTGGATTCCTCCGCCTGCGACCTCCATCTGCTTGGTTGACTGTGTTTGGTTTGATTGCCCGGTTGATTCGGTTTTTGCTCTAGGTCTTGATGAGTTCGCTCGCTCTCGAGATGATGAGATGGATGCTTGGTGTCTTTTTTTTTTTTTCCTTTGGTACTGTCAGCGTTGGTGTAGTTGCTAACAACTTATGGACAAAAGTCGAAATCCTTGATTAGTGAGTGTCTTAAGTAGGATAGCTTGATATTTTTAACTTATCCCCTTGATTGTTGAATCCTACACACAAGATAGCTGAATTGTGGATCAAGGTAGAGCGTATGAAGCTAGTTCAAAATTAGATACTTTTCCGATCGAGGGAGAACTCTATACGTGCTATTACTTGTCACCTCGTATTTGGGTTTGTACTGTTTTATCTTTCTGCTATATCTGTATTCTTAGATGATTGATGTGTTCGTGGGCATCAGTCTTTTTATAGTAAATCAATTTGATATACATATGTAGGAACAAAATGATTCCTACGTTGCTAGTGGATTCATAGATATGTTTGCATCTCTTTTTTTGATATGAGCCTGCGACTAAATATCATCTCTTTCAAGTTTGTATACTTCACTGCTTCTTTAGAGTTGTGGAGAATTAGTACAATGACATGGGCATTCTTGTAATCTATATTAGGATATCTTTGCCACTAGAGTTGGAAGCTTTTTGTGTTAAAAAAGGGGGAAAAAACTTGAATCTTTGTCAAAATAATCTACAGTACTTGTATGGTGTGAGTGATTCCAGTGCTAAAAAATGAGATTGATTTAGTCTAGATTGACTGTTGATGTAAGCTGCTTTATGCTTTAGTTTTCTCAAAGAGATCACCATAATGCCAAAGGATCTTTGCCATGGTGGATTTTTTATTCATTGAAATTCTGTAGTCTAAGTTCACTATATTACAAAATTATTTAGAGATTCTCTGCTCTTACTTGTTCTCAGACAAAACTTATAGACGACCATGCATCCTTCCTATCAGTATATCTCTGAGGCACTCAAATTCTTCAACTAGTGCTGTCTTTTATGAACATGATAGAGAAAACCATTTGACGGTTTTGCAGTTCAATTATAAGCTCTGTATCTACCTAAAACATGGTAGAGAAAAGCTATCCAACTTTAAAAGAAAACCTAGATACAATAGATGCATAGACTTCACCTAGCTTGCTCTGTCATCATGGTTTTCTTTTTATCTCACCATGAGAAAAGTCTCACAGTTGAGCTGCAAATATTGGAAGTTGAAATTAGTCCTAGCATAGAGCACATTCTTCAATGACCAGAGGTAAGGTGCACATCCTTGTGCAAAGTTATTCCAACAAAATACTTCTATTATGTTTAATTGTGAAGCCAAGTCTTCTTTCATTAGTTTTAGATATACACCTACATAACTTGAGGTCAAACTTATGTTATGGAGATATTCACTGAACCCATCTTGTGAGAGGCATAGTGGTTCTGTTGGGCTATACTACATTGTTTAGTTCTTGGTGTTATGTGAAGTTACTTGATAAATATTATTGATTCCACTTGCCATTTGATTGCTGATTTAGAGGCAAGCAATTGTGCCGCATTAAAGGTTAATCACATGGTTAATGTCCCATGGTTATTTTCTTTTCTTATTATTATCTCTGTTGCCATTCTTAATATGAAAACAAGGTGGAAACTCTGCAACTGCTTGAGGTTGGGTTCATAAATTTATTCTTGCCTTTTGAACTATTCTCAGTGCTCATTTTATCAATCATGGTTGAGTTCATTTTTTAAATATCCAATAAAAATTTGGAATTAGGCAAAATGATATGTTTCTTTTATAGCTTTTTTTCTTTCTAAAATGTGTTTTTTCAATCTGTTATATGATTTTACATTATAAAACGATAAAATCTTGCACTGTTGGTAGATCTAGCTTGTCCGGTTGTCAGGAAATTACCAACAAAAAATTGTCACCTAAATGAGGATGTTTGAGATAAGTGTATGAAGTCACTAGGTTACATTTGACCAATTTTAAATGTGTAGTTGTAATTCCATGAGGATGAAATGTGCAAAAATGACTGAGTATGGTGGAATGCATGAGGTAAGAGCTCTGGTTTGTTTTCTTCTAAAGTCTAGACAATTCAATGATGGTAAAAGATCTCTCTGCCCAACCTCACGTAGTTGAGACATTATTATTTGTTAAAAAGCATGATGCTGAACTACACAAATATAATTCGGCCACTTAGTTCCGCTGCCTTGTAAGGTAGTTTTGTGGCAATTCCACGTTTGTCTGCCTTACCAAGGAATCTAAATGTCCACAGTTTTGTCAATTCGTGATTCTCTTTCTTTTCTTATTGATTGAGGATATCCTGTCTGTATTTTATTTTATTTTATTTCTTGTCGTTGGTGCATTTTAGTGTTACAATTTATCTGTTCTTTCTCTATTTGATGACACATACAGGTCCGTAAAGTGATTCTTCTCCATTCTGTTGAGCAACAATGATCTTGTAGAAAATAAACACACGAACATGTGCACGTCTGACGAGAATAAGTTTGATGCCAAACCCCATCGTTTGAGGTTAGAGGATGTAGGATTGGATTGCAACTTGGAAGATGTGACTTGCCCGATCTGTTTGGATTTTCCTCACAATGGTGTCTTACTCCAGTGCTCTTCTTATGACAAGGGATGCCGGCCTTTCATGTGTGATACTGACCAGGCCCATTCAAATTGTCTAGAGAGGTTCAAAAGTGCATATGGTATGCCAATTGTTGTGAAAGTTACATCAACAGCAGATGGGGTTTCCATGGTATGCATTCAAGACATCTCTTCCAACTCTAGCAGTCGACCAGCCTGCCCACTCTGTAGAGGGGATGTAAATGGTTGGGTCGTCATTGATGAGGCCCGTGTACATCTGAACATGAAGAAGCGGTCCTGTGAAGAGAAACATTGTTCATACGTTGGTAACTATTCGGAGCTGCAGAAGCATGCACATCTCAAACACCCCGATTCATGCCCTTCAGAGATTGACCCTGCACGACAACTTGATTGGGACAACTTTCAGCAATCTACAGAGATTATTGATGTTCTAAGCACTATACATGCAGAAGTACCCCATGGAGTGGTTTTAGGGGACTATGTCATCGAGTATGGCGATGCAGATACTGGAGACGAGCCTGAAGATTTCCCTCGTAGCAGGGGAAACTGGTTGACATCCTGCATATCCTGCAAGGTATTCCATAGGAGTTCAAGAAGCCGGCAGAGGTCAAGAGGAAGTGGTGGAAGAAGACGCAGTCACCATTCAAGCTCTGATGGTTCAAATCTGGGCGAGGGTTCTACAAGATCTGTAGATATACGAGAGTACAGGTTTGTCGAAACAGATGAGGAGCTTGCAAGAACAGGCAATGGCGGTGCTACAGAGGCCATTGTGCTCCCAAATCAGTACAGGTAGAGGACAAACCCCACTTCTCGTTCCTAGTAATTCCTTGCGATTCTGCCAATTTGCATTAACAGGATTCCCACAAATAGCAACTACAAGAACTTTCTGAATCAAAATCGATCTTCAACTATTTGAGCTTTTTAGCTGACAACATTATTTACCCTACATATGCAGATATGGGAGTCAAAGGTCTCCTTTCCCTGACCATTGACCGTGAAGAATGCCAAGTACACATCTAGGGCCGTCCTTTAACATCATTTACATCTCGGTTCACCCTTTCCCATTGAGTTAGCCTGTTGACAATTTTATCTGTGCATATTACTGGTCATCATGTTACACATTGCTGACACCTAAAGGAGATGGTTTGCTTGTTCCCCTCCCTAGTTTTTTTTCACTACGACGCTAATGTCTGGTGATGCTGGTTTCTTATTTTTCTTTCTTTCTTCTGAAAAGGACAAGAAGAATGCATGCTTGAAAATTCAAGGTAGAAACAACTGTCCCGTGTTGTCATTATCAAATATTAAAATCATCAGGGAGCGCCTTCATACACAAAAAAAAACTTGGGTTCGAACAAGGATGAGAGGATCTTGTTATCTATGAAGATCATATTGCAAACACATCGGATGTACTTGTAAATAAAACATTTGGCTATATCTTAGAGGTAAATTTTCTGTCCGTGACCTTATTATGCTCATCATGCATTTATGTGCCGCATCTTTTTTTTTTTTTTCCTTTCTTCCGTTGTTAAAATACGCTAAATCTGCATATAGCCAACTTTGATCTGGTTAAGCAAAAAAAAAAAAAGAGGGTGAATTCGATAATTAAATTCATCCATCAGGGTCTCTTGGGTCCTCATACTCGCCTCAATTTTAGTGATTTGAGTCCGGACAAAATAATAATACAAAATAAACTTGCACTCGACGGATACTTGAAGTCAATGCTTTGCTGAACAGCTTGATCTAAATTACAGGCGGCTCATTCCATTTGAAAAACTTATCCGGATCAAGAACATTGCTAAATAGAATTAAACTCAACGCACTACAACTGATGAGGCATAGATTTCTGCTACACTTCAAGAATCTTTTTGCTACCCGAGACTCCTTCAGCTCCATGTGGGTCAAAAGTTAGATAAAAGATTTTGGCTGCTCGGCTTATCCTTCCACATCGAGTGGTTGTACGGACTCGTTGCCGGAGAGAATAGATGCTTTCTCGACCAAAACGTTGGAGAAATCATCGATTCTGTAAGCGATGTCGATTCCTTCCAGCACAAGGTGATAGATCACATCACCTGAGGTTGATGTGGGCTCCTCAGCAAGAGATTGAAAGGATTCTTCATCACCGATATCCTCCTGCTCTGATCCTGCATCAGAGTTCTTCTGTCTCTCATTTTCATGCTCAACGGACACGGTATGGGGTCGGTTTACTTGAGAGATGGACCTAATATCCCAAGAGAGGACCTGCTTTATCAAGCTTTGGAACTCATCTTTAGAAGCGTATAATGAGCGTTTTCCCTGCAACAGAACAACAATCATCAAATTAGCACTTTAATATATTACCTCCCAACTCTCATGCATAATCGTTGGAAGTTTAAAAATAGGGGTTAACAGGATTTCCATGGAAACAAAAGGTGAAAGCAGGGCTCATTTAGGAGACTCCAATACTTGGAACTTATTTGTGACTGACCTCTAAGCACAAGAAGATGAATAATTGGGGGGTCAAAACCTCCCCCTCTAACCTATCCTAATTGTACATGCAACCTCTTTCAAAGGTGCAAGACAGCCACTGACTGCCAAGGGATGCATATGCATCTAGAATAAAATAGGAGTGTTGGCACAATAATTCTTAGGTCTATTTACAGAATTATTATAAGACCCTAATTACAGTAGCCCAAGCCTTATAAGAAACCGCTTATTCAAATCCATTACAACCAGAATCTAGACCCTTTAACGCAAAACCCAAACACATTTAACTCCTTGTACATGACATCTAGAAATGGAGAGGAAAAAACAACTGAACCAAAGTAACTTACAGTTAACTGAGAACAAAGTAACTTACAGTTTGCTTCCAGCTTTGTGACAGTGAGGAAGAAAAATCAGGAGAAAAACTGACAGATGTCACAGCTAACATACTATCTGCCTGTAGCAATTACAATTAAAGAAAATTAGCATTTAATAAAATTAGAGATCTTTTCAACAAAAAACTTCAGAAATAACATGGTCCATCAAGCCTGTTATTCATGCCTCTAAGATGATTCAACATATAGCTCCACCTCATGAAAGTAAAACAAAATATTACAATAAAAACAAAAACTTAGTGTGCTGGGTTTCCAGTGAAACTTTTGAGAGTAAAGAGTGCCACAAAATATTATCTGGACTTGTACGATCCAATAGGGGACATCTAGCAAGAGAAGTATCCATCCAAACAGTGTAATGAAGGAGAGAAGGGAGAACTGTGAGCAAACTCTACCTTAGCATTCCCAAAAGAAAAATTCAGATTGCGTGTGACTGATTTATTGAATCTTTTAACAGAATACGAAATTGTCCAGTCACCACAACAGGGTCAAATTTCTAAATTTAGCATGGTCTCCAACACAAGCTAGCTAGTTTTTCTCTTTTTCCAAGAAAATTTGAGAAAGAATAGAAAATTCAACAATGATATGGATATGAGGGTGATTTGGTATCCACCCTTTAATTACCCTATACCAAACAAGGCCTAAAAGTGTTCAGATTATCTACACAAATCAAACTGAATGTATAAAGAAATACCTTCACCCAGCTTGGAACAGTTGCACCTTGTATGCTATCAGAATACGGCAGATAAGGCTTGATATCAAGTACTGGCTGTTGAGCAAGGTCAAGCCGTAAGCACTAGTTCATAATCAAAACTGCCAAATTAACAACAAGCTCAGTGTGCTAAATTATGCATTGCAAAACTATAGTATAGAACAAGAGCTAGAATGTATACCGTGCCATCGACCAAATCTACACCAGAAAGCAAAAGTGCATGCCCATCTACAGTATCAACCTAGAAGGTATCATGAAAAATTAGGAATTACATTGTGCATCCACCATTTGTGCTTTAATCCATAATTTCGATGCATTCAATCTTCTAGAAACATTGATAAATCATTCTTCATTCATCAAGTTACCTTGGCAACAGTGAGTCCAATAGGACAAGGCCTGTGTGGGCATCTAGTAGCGAGGACCCCCTTCTTACTGCCTCTTAGTCTGGGTACTCTAACCTACCAACATAAGTACAAATGTCAAAGAGAATTAAGCTAAAGTACAAAATTACAAATATGGAAAGGTACCTTTGCCTTGAACTTGGATCTAGACGGTTCCCTCCAAAGCTTATCAAGGTCAGTATTCAAATGAAATACATAGAGGATCCAACAATGAGAGTATTCAGTAAGGCCTTCAAGTGCTGCTGCAGGAACCCGACCCTGGTCAAAAACCACGCATGCCCTAGCCAGTGGTACTAGCAAAGGTTGCCTTGGGGTACCATTTCTGCTCAAGGATGACAACGTCAGCTCCTTTCGATGTACTCAAATCCATATTTACTATTCACTTTTTAGGAAATGGACCAAAAGTAGATTACAAGACCTATATATATATATATATATATATATATAGCTTAAACCGTTATACTACTGAAAATGCGGTCTCTCAAAATCCTTCAAAGATTACAAGACATATAGAGATATATATATATATAGCTTAAACCGTTATACTACTGAAAATGCGATCTCTCAAAATCCTTCAATCTCACACATCAATCAGTGTGTCGTTATAAATTAACACGACAAACAATTGCCTCAATCATTTTGTTATGGCTATATCTCTTTTGTATGGACTTGCAGCAACTGGAGCAGAATTCAGAAAAGAATTTTTCTTTTTCATGGTTACTTTTCTAAAACTTGTCCCTTGTATAGATTTTCTACAATCACATTTTTGCACTAAATGGAGCAGAATCCAAAAAGAAAGTATACGAATAGATTCACATTTTCATAATATTAA
Organism: Thalia dealbata; assembly: GCA_030544415.1. Classification (NCBI taxonomy): domain Eukaryota; kingdom Viridiplantae; phylum Streptophyta; class Magnoliopsida; order Zingiberales; family Marantaceae; genus Thalia; species Thalia dealbata. Next base: position 3,855,171 of record CM060454.1, read on the forward strand.
ACAAATGAAAGAATCACTCCAGCAACAATCATAAATAGAAATCGATGAATTCGACTTCATCACCTGGTCGAGAAGCAGGACCGGACGGTGCCAATGGGAAGCATGGGGTAAGCCGAAACCGCAGCTTGCTTTCTTCCATCAGAGCACTGCTGCATCAAGGCCTTCCGCAATGCCTGCGCCGCTCGATCCACAACCAGAATCAAGATTAAAAAAAACAAACGATTGGCAAGGCATATCGGAAGAGCGACGGGCCGTATAGAAAGCGCCAACCTGTTGAGTTCGGGTTCTCCCGCGCCTCTCCGAAGCGCCCTTCTCGAGGGCCAAAGCGAGGGAGGTCTCGAGCTCTCGGACTCGGGACGCCAACTTCCGCGCTCTCCGCCCGTACAGCGATGCTGAAGGAATAGAACAACAGGATCAATCTCCTTCTGGGGCTTTATCGGTGGAGGAGGAAGGCGAGTGGGAGTAATTACCCGTGACGAAGGCGGCGGAGAACGCCGCGGCTGCGACGGCGACGGCGGCAACCTTCGCCCATCCACTGCCTTCCGCGGCCGCCATGGAGAGAGGACTTTTTTACGGAGCGCGTATGCGTCATGTTGTTTATAACGTTCCGTCATGTGGACGAACCGTTACAGAAGTAAAAAAAAGCCGTATGAAAACGACACCGTTTGGGTGCCACGTTATGAGACAAGTATATTGAGTTTATTTAAAACTTGTGAATAACACATTATGTGCGATAAGTATATTGAGTGATATCGAGTTAGATGATTTCTATTTCACTCACACTGTCAGAATTAATTTTTCTGGGTGAAAAATACACCGATTTGAAAGAAAAAAAAGTTTCAAAGTAGGGTGATGTTAAGATTACTAGTGTAGAGGTTGAAGGCCAGAGTAATTAAAAAAGAACATGAATCAGATAATAAATATCAGGTTACGTTTCAGGCTAAAGTCATGAGTCAAACGCAGATTTCTCTTATAAAATATTATCACTTTATTTATTTGTATCATCTTTGAAGTACTTTTTGCTAAAGAGTTATTAAATCAGCTTCAGAGAGAACAGCTTGACGGGATGAACCAATTGAAAAAAAGAGAGGATAAATTTGATGATTGACTAAATATTAGAAGCTTCCGTCCAAAGAGAGCTACATGTAAACCTTTTTTAAGATTGGAAAAAAAAACTCGGGAAACATATTGAAGATTTTGGAACTCGACAGGAAATTAGCCCGAGGATGATATGATATATAGCAAGCAAAAACTAAATCCTGAAACATGTCCGGCCGACAGAAGATTTTGTTATCAGAATCGTAGATTTTACACAATCTCCTGCTCCACAATCAGAACAGAAAATATTCAAGACAGAAGAAAAATGAATAGAAAATCCACTGTGGCACAAGCTCATACACACGCAGGAAACAAAAAATTTGGCCAAAAAAATGAAGTGGAGAAATCTAACTACAAAACAAAGAAAAGGATTTCCTATAGAGATCAGAGGTTAATACGGATGCAGAGCTACATGATAATGATACTAGCAACTCCTTGGTCAATCATGACCACAGGAGAAGGAATACTAACTACTTGTTTAAAAAGAAGAAGAAAAGGCCCAATGCATTGTCAACTCAGGTCACCAACATGATACTAATAAGGTCCAAGTTAAAAGGCATTTTTTGCTTGCTTCAGAATTCGATGACAAGAACAAGCCAAGTAGAGGATGACTGTTTGGGATGAAGAATTCCATGTACGCAGCAGGAGTTTGTCGATGAGCTTTTTGCCAGGAAACGCCTTCAAGAAGCATATTATAACTAGAACATCCAAGGGAAATAAAGATCTTTAACTAACTAATTTCTAAATTGAGCCGTTGTCGAAGTCCAAATTATAATGCATGGGAGAAATAAGAAGTAAAGCCCTCCAAACATCATGGTCGGCACACACATGGTGTGAAAGAAGAGTACCCGATTGCCCTTGTAAGTTGTTATTTCTGATCTTTTGAAGTGCAGGAATATAACGATTCAGCAGATCTGTAGATCTGGGAAGAATCCCAACCAACCAGTTGCTTCAGAGGCGCAATGGGAGGGGTATCTCCTCTAACTTTTTTACGCCGAGAAGAACGGACCGTACAACGATGCAAGATGAAGCATCACTGCCGAAGAGTATCAAGCATGGAGAAGCATGTGGATCAAGAAGGAAGATATTCTCAAATCGTCGAAGAAGACGGTGTGAAGCGAGCGAAGAACAAAGCCACGTGTGGACTAGAACCATAAAAGCAACAAATGCCGAAGACGGGCAAGTCGTTAGAGCAGGACCGCGCCTCCTCGACACAAAAGAAAAGGAACATATAGAGCTTAGTCGCAATGCAATTACCATCATGTAAGCATCAGGATCTACTTAACTAAATACCACATGTTCATGGTGCTTAATTAAAAACATGTATAAGATAAATGAAGTGCAAAGAGACTTAACCAATCCAAGATGTCGACTGTTGATCAAATAGAAGACAGTCGTTTCAACAAAAGCTGATAGAACTACTGCCCACACGGAAGCATCCAGCCAGTATTGATACAAACACTTCTCAGCTCCTGCTCCGCTGCTTATATCTGAAATCACAGTTTTCAGAGTAATAAACTTATCGATAATTAAAGAAAAACAGCTGTCTTTAATAAAAAAGAGTATGTTGCAAAGTCCTGACAAGGAAAGGTCTGCCAGGGAGGAACCTTTTCATCGCAAAAAAGATCTAGTCATTAAAATGCAAGTAAAAGCAACCATGATTAAGAAAAAAGATGTGGAGCTTACCCATTAGTATGGGGTGATTCAGAACCATCACGATCGTGAACAGGTGACCGGCTATAACTGCGACGACGAGGAGGTGATGGACTATTCCGTCTTGGGGAGCGAGAACGGGAGCGGTCACGAGGACTATAACTCCTGTGTAATATTTATCCACAACAAAATCAGTCATGACCTTGAGAGGCTTCACAATGTTTAGATTTAGTAATCCAATATTCTAAAGTCAAATGCTCAATTTACAGATTATTGAAAACTGAAACTGGAATCTGCAGGGTGATGGAAGAAGAGTATTCTTTTTCATTTGCACCCATGTAAATCTTCTACAATTATATTAGTGATCAGCTGCAAGGAAGCTGATCAACTGGAAACAAAAGAAGGACAAGCATAGCCTTCACAGTGCCAAAATTATGCTGCAACAATGCAACAGCAGAAAACAACCATGAACCAACCATCTGAAATATCATGAGTATGAAATAAATCAATCTACAAGGAATCTTCACAATTTTGCTGCATGCAAGAAAAATCACTCCAACGCAGAATCTCTTGTATGGGGTTTTATGGTTAGACCTCTAATACATTAGATTCATTAATTAGGTCATTTTTTCATTTGCTTAGCAATTCTTTTTGACACTAAACCCTCAAACAAAGGCAATTAAATTTTGATACTCCACTGATGAAATTTTAAAATTACTAACTTTTAGACAGATACATATGGATCTATTATTCTTATTCATAGTGTGAAACATAAATGAGGAATTATATGGATCTATTATTTTTGAATTCTTCCTATAGGTGAATAGCATGTCAACCAACACTCGTGAATCCAACTAGTTATGACAAGGGAAAAGGAACATAAATGCAGATATCGTAAGCCATTATTGAGAAACTACATGCAAATTTCAAGCTAGAAATCCTGCCACTACTAGTGCCAGCTCGACACTTCATTTACCTTTGTCCGTAGCTTGGGCTGCGACGATATCTTGGACTTCTAGGACTTCTGCTGCGACTCCGACGCCTTCCGCTGCCTAATCCTCCAGGACCAATCCGCAAACGGCACTCACGAGCAAAATGACCAGCCTCTCCACATTCATAGCACTTTGTATCTGAGCCTCCAGAATGGTCACGACCACCACGACTGCTTGAGTTATGGGACAATTCCACTCTCCATCCATTTTTGCCTACATGACAAGAATGATACAGAATCAGAGGATAAATATGTTTTAGCTCCTTGAAAATTTCTATGCACCAGTCAATTGGAAAAAAGTAGCTGTTCTATATACAATTTGCATATCTAACAAATATAAAATGCATTGGCAACCTTCAGACTACCATTAATATAGCACCAACCAAAAGAGTTACAGTCAGCAGCTGATTAATAAGAACAGGGAAAAACAAAATGATGCAGCTATTGGTGCAATTTTGTAACTTGGATTGGAAGTGAGAATCAGACACAAGGGCTGGCTGTCAGAAAGCCAGTAAACTGCACAATCAGTGAGGAAAATGTAATCCTTCTGCCCAAACAAGCTCCAAAAAAATGAGGAAGAACAACATTAATCTGTCACAGTACATATGGTACGTGGCAATGATATTTTTTAAAAATGAAACATAGGGTTCTTTTAGAAAGCCATAGATATTAAACTCCAATATCAACTGATATTTAAACAAAGCATGTGGCAGCAGGAGAAGCATTTTGCTTTTAAATTTCAAACTAACAATTATAATATATATTCTTGCTGGTTGCCTATATGATGTATAATGCCAATAAACAATTTACTACATAAGAAGCACACAAGACTTTCAAACTATGTAACCAATCAATTGATGCTGGAATATTTCTTCATATGACAATAATGATAAATATTATAATAAAAAGTCAGGACAATGAAATTAATCCCAGAACTCATCAAGCTCAAATACATGCACTTCTCTTGAAATAGTAAAGTCACATACCATCCAAATCACGAATTGCATCTTGAGCATCTCGCCGATCATCAAAATCAACAAATGCAAAGCCTGGAGGTTTTCTAGCAACCCATACACTGCAGTCAAAAGAACAAGCCGAATTTACATCATGATATCATGGCATGCTTCATACCAAAACAGTGCGAAAGAATCAAACATTAAACAGTTTATTGTGGAGAAATGATAAATATATCATGGAATAATTCTAAGGGGATTAAAAGGGTTGCAAAGACAAGAAAATTGTATCAGCAAACAACTTTGTCGTAAACATGCACCTGCTGAGAAGCACAATTAGCATTTCAAGAGACTAAACCAGGTGCATTGTTAATTTTCATCAAAAATTCTGCACTAGAAAGACATTCAACACCTTGGTTCACAGACAACATGTTTCCTAGCTGTGAAAATGTAATTAGTAATGACATTTGCAAAGATATGTTAATGTTAATCACAGGAATGAATAGATAAGAAAGCATCACAGCTGAGAAGAAATATTTCTTTAAACTTTGATAAGGAGAAACACTATACAAAAGACAGCTTTGGAATTCCATAATTGAAACATAGTTATAAAACTACAGAAAATAGTGACTGATACTATTTCCCTTTAAATCAATTCCACTTCCACGATAAAATACCTGCTAACCCAGAGATATAAGTTTCTTCATAGACAAAATTCGCACTGGAAGAAAAAAAACAACCACAATGTGGTTTATCTTGTGTTCATTGGAAAATGTCCAAGAAGACTCGCGAAGAATATATATTACAAGTGTGGAACAACTGATGGAAGCAATGTTAAATATACTTGCAATGTATTCTTTGCTTGCCAGATTTTCTCTATGGCTCTCCCCAAGATTCATATGTGGTTCCCTTTTTATTGTAATGTTTGGAGAGAAAAAAATATGTATCATGACCAAAGCACTGGTTTCTAGGTTTAACCTAACTTCACCCATCATAAGCATGTTTCCAAAGTTTAAATTCTCAATGGTCTCACATTCTTAATGTAGTCATTTTACTGCATTGTATAAGCACTTATACATAAGAAACTTTATGAAATAGGTTGCACGACCTTAAGAACTGAAGAAGGCTATTCAATATATATAATCAAGGAAGACCCAGGAAAGAAAAGGAACCCAAATAATTAGGTAACAGCCTCAAAAAACAATGCTATCCCTTTTATATGTAATTGTATAATACAAATATCTAAAGAAATATCTAGCTGCAAACTCCAAATTTTACCTTCGTAGAACCCCAAATACTCGAAACTCGTCTTCAAGCTCCCTAGCGGTTGTTCGGGGGTCTAGATTTCCAACATAAATACGAGCCATCGCGGTCCAGTAACCCTGAACCAAAACAACGAGAGCTAATGGATAATTTAGCATCAAGACCTTCAGTGCCAAATTTCACAATAAGTACTCAAGCGTTACGGTAAAAGACAAAAACCACAAGTATCAAAATCCAAGAAAGATTCACGCCCTCCTGCTGCATCCTACCATCAAAATCCAAAATGGCTCATTTTTTATCCCCTCCGTCGAGCAAAATACGAAGCGATAACTTTGGAATCGAAGTTGGAACAGGAATCTCCTAGCACAACTTCGCAGTACCTTTTTTTTACAGAGAGAACACGGACTCTACGCCGTAGACTTTCCAGGTTATAAGGCGAACAAAGTAATTTAGGGTTTCGATACGATGCAAGAATAACAGATCTAAAGCAAGCAAAAAAGGAGGCATCGATCGGAAGGGAAGGAAGGGCGAATTGGCGCTTACGGACGATGCCGGATCGAGGGGCTGCAGGGATCAGCTACGATTCGACGCCGGCGACGCCTCCACAACCGGCTCGCAAATTCCTGAAGTGGCTCCACTTCAAAAGCCGAGAGGGGGACGAAAAATAAATTATAATGTTCATAAATAATAATATTGAGGGTTAATTGCACTGCACCACATTACTTTAAGTAATTCACACATAGACCCTTTTCAAATATATATATATATATATATATATATATATATATATATATATATATCGAGTTATATATTGAATATTGCCTAAATCAATTGAGTTATAAGTTAAATAGTAATTTTTTTAAGCTAATGAGAATAATAAAAGCTCGAAGATTATAACATAAGAACACACTAAATTTTAAAAAGATTATAAATTTTCCTTCCTTTTTTATCCTAAGTGAAAATTTTGATAGATAACTCATCCTCAATTAAATCCTTTATAATCTCTCTTTTATTCCCCTTACAAATATACATGGAAATTTTTCTCAATCAATCCACTTACCTCTTATTTTTTATTTTTTATGGATCAAATCAATCATTTTCAAATTTAAATTATGATTAAAGAGGGAAATTTTTTGATTAGGCACATAATTACGATGATTTTAAAGAGAAATACAATATAATATGAGAGTATAAATTATCTATATATATATATTTGAAAAGGCATAGTAACATGATGTTGGAACTTAAGAAATAAAGGAAGGAGGAATAGTAGTAATTTGTCTACATATTGGTTATCTACTTACCCTACTTCCTGTATGACAAATTGGAACACATTCTGTGGCCAAATGCTGTCTCACTGATTTCCAAAATGTTGTGCAAAAGAAGCACCAAAAATCCGCAAGTGTCAAAAAGAAAAACAAAGAAACAAAGAACAAGAGACAAAAACCAAAGCATTCTACATTAATTTCCAAGTAGTAGAAGACAAAATTAAAAACACAAATAGTTCCCTTTTTTTCTTTTCACAAGGATGAGAAAGACAGAGGAACAGAGGATAATACAAATACACCACCTTTTTTTAAAATGAAAAAGAGCAACAGGAACAAGAAAAATACGCAAGAACAGAGGGATATCTACAATCTGATGATTGAGCCTATTTTGCCAACATCAAGCACTTCACACTCACACAAAAATACTTCAGGGCTAGAGAATAGTAGAGGGCTTTTTCCAGCTCCTCTCTTCTTCTTCTTCTTCTTCTTCTTCTTCCTCATCTGGATCTGCAACTGAAATGAGTTGAAGCATTCCGCCGCTTGCTGCAACTAGTTTTTCCATCTGATCCATCCTTTCTTTCTTCTCTTTGTGGTGGTGGTAGGTGGAGTCTCATGAAGGGAGAACAAATGTAAAGGCAAAAGCATCTTCTTCCTCTCCTTCTTCCTTCATCACTTTCCTCTCTTTGCTGCTTCTGCTTCTTCTCCTGCTTCTTCTTCCTCTTCTTCTCCTTAGCCAAAAAGAAAGACACAAAGCAAGACGCAAACCACAACAGCAATGTATTTACTTCTACATGTTCCTTCTGCTCTCCCTCTCCCTCTCTCTCATGGTAATGGTATTTTACCATGGCAAGATTGTTGGTAATGGTAATGGTTTCTCCCTGTCCCCCATGAGGCCATCAGCTAACTCTCCAAACAGGTAATAAAGACATTTCCAGTACACCAATACCTCCACCTACATTTACATTTTTGACAGAATACCTCCAGTTCTGCTTGAAATGACCTAAACATCCTCCATCTCTCCCCACAAGAGAACGAGTTCTATGAAAGTACTAGCTTATTTGACTAATTCATACTCAATAGTAGCTAGTGATCTGAATTTTTTTTTAAAAAAATTATCTTCAATGATAGAACAATGACATCCCCCTTTCTCTTGAGATGAATACTTTTCTATTTCTCAGGATTTAAGATGAGGACAGTACTCTTCTCTCTCTAGTCTTGATCCTAAATTAAAATTTCTCTCTCTCTGTCCTTCACTTGCAGGCATAGGAAATGATGGCAGAAAGAAAACATATATGCTCATCACAACAATGAATCAACCCATCAGAATGATTAAAAGGAAGAAGAGGGCAAAACATTCACACCTTGACTTGATTTGCTAAATTAGTGTTTAGCAAATTGTGGAGTAGTGTGTGCATATATATGTGTGTGTGAATGAATAGGAAAACGACTTAGGCTGCTGCAGTCTTCTGCCTCTCCCCATGTGCCACAAACCAACAAGAAAGAGGACTGCGCTTTTCTTTTCTTTTTTTTCTTTTCCTTCTTCCTTTCTTTCTCCTGGACCACCAAAATGTCTACTTTACATGTCTAGGATCTATCATTCATATTTTCATCATGTAAATACCTGCAACTCCTTGGTGCGATAAATGTTTGGAAATTGGAAAAATAAATAGATAAATTCTTCAAGGTACAATCTCCTCACTCGGGTTGAATGGATGTTAAGAGCAAGTAACCTATATATTTTGGTAGTTCTTTCGGAATGCAAGTGAGAGGAGAAGAAAGAGAGGGGATATACGGGTGGGAAATGAACTAACTGTCAAAGTGATTTCTTCTATCTTTTATTTAAAAAAAATACTCTGTAGGAGTTTCTCCTGAAAAATAATTGGAGTCTCTCCCCTCCCCTCCCCCCCTCATCCTCCTCCTCCTCTTATCCCTAACATCCTCAAATCCACACTTCAGGTTTGGGAACTCAAGCCTCCTCATTTCCCTTGAGGTGTCATGTGCTTTTAAGGAGAGTATGGAGGGTGTAAATATGTTGGAGATGGAGGAGTTTTCTATGGAGAAGAAGGCCTCCATTTTTCTTCCATTATACGTCTAACTAATCTTCAAGTTTAAATTTGAGGGATTAGAAAACAAGTGAGAATTAAACATTTTAATTATTTTAAATTAAGAAATGAAGAGTTTGCATTCTTTTTTTACTTCTAATAAAAGTAACTTCTCTGTTCCGTTCTCTCTCTCTCTCTGTCTCCCCCTTATGAAAGACTTGCAAACAAGAGGAAGGAAAAGGAAGGGAGACTGGAGGAGTGAGGGAAAGGGTGAGATTATGAATTCTCTAAGGTGGAGAATTGATTAAAGTATACCTATTAAATACAAAAAAATTGATTCCCGTTGGGGAACACTATTGAATTAGATTCACAAATATCTGGTTAGAAGCAGTTCATTGAATGGCCACAATCCAAGAAAGGTTTCAAAGTGACAATTGAGTAAAACTTGTAACAAAACATTTGTCCATTGATTTCTGACACTAATGGAAGGAGAAGTACAGAATACAATAACACTGAGATAAAGACTCATTATTAACTTATCATAGAAAAAGGAAAACCAAAATGCATAGCTCAAACTTTACCTGCAATTCTTTTCTTTTTTTCCAGCAGAGTAGATGGATTATGTTTATGTGGGAACCATTAGCATTGCACCAACTCAAAGCTTATCTAGTTTGAGTTTTTGAGAACCCATTCCACCAAAGTAGAGACGCCAAATCCAGTTGCTGTGCGCTTCTTCTCATTCCACACAGGTCCTGCCATGTCAATATGAAGCCACTGGACCTTCTCATCAACAAACTGCAATGAAGAATGATGAGGGTTTTAGTTTCAGGAAGCAATCAGAATTTTCATGATAGAACAGTTTTACTCGATATTGAGAAATAAGAGACACCTCCAATTCAGATAGAACGTACTTTTCCAACCAGTTTCTCTAAGAGTTTTTGTTTGAATAATATTCATGCAATTGATCAAAGTACGTATGATTAATAACACAGTAGCATAAAGTTTAAAAGACAAGGATGAAGTTAAAGATAATTAGTGTCAGGTTCAATTGTTCCATGTCCTGCTTTAGTCATTCCTGTAATCTTGGCATAAGAATGTTTAGTAAATTTTAAGCTTAGAAAATTCAGGAAATCATGAGGACGAATCTTTGATTCCATGAGCTCCTCACTAATTTTTTTCTCTTTATTTTTATTTGTTAATCTATCATCGAAACATTATTTGTTTTAACTATTGCATGCACTATGAAACTGTATCTTTCACCGGCTCAACTGTGATGGCCATAGATAAAAAGTCATGCAAGTATGAACCTGTTTCAGGAACAAAGCGGCAGTGATAGCTCCACCTTGACGACCTCCAGTGTTCACCATATCAGCAACACCAGATTTCATCGACTCCCAGTAGGAATCCTCCAAAGGCATCCTCCAAAACTTCTCTCCTGTGACCTCAGATGCTGTCACAATCTCTCTGGCTAGATCATCACTAGGTGAGAAGAACCCTGTGAACAAAAAGATTAGGTTATTGTCTTCAAAACAGATAACATAAGAATTATCGGACCATTAATTGTGCACAGTAGAGGTGAGAACTTAAAACATGTCTGGTTTTTAGGTAGTCGCTTGAGCAATCAATACCAAAAAATTCACTTGAGGAAAAGTTTCAGGTATTGAGTTATGATAATTGAGGCTCTTTACCTGCAATGCTAGGCCCAAGAGCAACTATACAAGCACCAGTTAATGTTGCAAGATCAACTATCTGCATATAAGGTTTGAGGAATCAGAGAATTAGAAGATAATTAAAAAGGTACATAAATTGAAAATTGCTCTTGTTTTGACTCATGCAGTTCTCAAAAAGAACAGCATGACATTTACATAAACTTCTTGTATCTGTTCATCTAATAAAACGCATTCAACGGATAGCATCTGAACAGAATAATTAAGCAACATATCTGTTGGAATATTTACGGAAGTTGTATCCTTCATTTACATGTATGTCCATCTAGATATGGTCATTAATCAAATTGGGTTGTGATATCTATTCGTTCACTCTGTTGAACATGAAAAAATCAGGCTGAAAAATAAAGTTGAATATCTCAGCCTCAGAATGATAAATTAATTTTTTTTACTTGAACATTTGATCAGGAAACACAGGCAATTCAGAGAAAACTAATCAACAGCAGTGCATAAATCTCTTTAGCAAAAAATAACAGAATTCAATGGAAATATAAATCCAAATTGGGTCCTAATACCTTTTCAACACCTTGGTTACATGCATACACCAAAGCATCCGCAAGTGTTAGCCGTCCCTCTGCATCAGTATTATTGACCTGGGAAGAAAGAGAAGATAAAAAAAGCAGGTTACAGGGCATGGAATTGAGTACAATGTGTTTAGCAAGAAAATAAACCACATCATATGCTGACTGTATTTAACAAGCTGGACAATATTATCTATCGGTATTAACTGTGATTATACAACAGATGCACATTGAAACATCTCAAACTATACCCATATCGCCACAATTAAAAATATGAAAGTGGTTTACAAGAATAAGTCCAAAAATAGGGTAGACAAAGAGAACAGGACATGTAGGCATACATCTGAAGAATGTTCGAGTAAAATAGCAATGCAATCTTAAATTTGATTGGACTTAGTCCAACTACTCCCAGAAGCTCACAAATAAGCCCAACTTAACTAATAATGAAATATAATATTAGATTTATAATATTGTACAAGAAAAATTAACCCCAAAAACATCAAATTCTTCTGCAGAAAAAGTCTAATACATATAACCTTCAAAAATTAAATAAAAATGATTCAAACTTAAATGAAAAGCTCTTCATCAACTATAAAGTTCTATGAAAACACCACATGTCTAGGTCCTACCAATTCCTGAAAGATAAACTGGAGAAACATTATACAATATCATAATCTGGAAAACAATACTGCAAGGTTCGAAACAGACACTACAAGATTCAAAAAAACGAGTTAGAAGGCCGATAAATCTGTCTCTTTTATGCTGTTCAAACTCCTGCAGATACAAGCAGTTCTCTTATGATCCCTCAAAAAGTAACTCAGAACAATTAAAGCAAGTAAACTAATCTACTATGAGAACTGATGTCTTGAAACACTAAATAAAAAAATTACAATGAGAAAGCTATTATATTTGATCAAAGAAAGCTACATTATCCACCAGCAATAGTGCTTGTATGGATTCAGAGACTTCTTACATCAGTATCTAATACAAATGTGTTACAGGGGCCAGAGAACATACCTCAATAGTCTTTCCATTAGAAGCTGTGACTATATCACCTGGTCTCATTCCTGTGCCACTAATCATATTTTCACAAGCAGCAACGATGAAATGCACCTGAAAAATGAAAAGGCATTGTGTTTGCATTTTCCTCAGACCATTCTTTTTGACCAAGATTATAAAAGTTATCTGCTTACTTCTACTCCCGGTGGCTTAATTTCACCTAAGGCTTTTGCTGCTCCTAGAGTAGCTGCAGAACCTCCCATGTCAAATTTCATGAGTTCAATTAAACAACCAGGTCCGGTTTTAATGTTGTAGCCACCACTGTCAAAATCAAATGGCATAAAATCAATATCTTTATTCTATTGTAGTAAATGTCTTTAAATGCACAGTTTACACATGATGTGTACTGGACAATCAAATACTATGCAGTTGACGGTATGCAAAAAAAAGAGAGCAACACAGAATATGATAGCATGATAAAAAGTTTACATTTAGAAAAGCTCACAGAAAAAAGTTAATAGAAAGATTTTCCTTCATCTATAAGTTTCAGGTCATAGCAGCTACTTGTATCCCTCAGCAGAGAGGGTTTTTACCTGTCAAAGGTTAAGCCCTTCCCCACAATGGCCAACTTTCTCTTCACATCACCACTAGGAGGTTTATAGCATAAGTGGATAAAATGAGGAGGGTTTGAAGAGGCAGCAGCAACACCTAAATATGATCCCATCCTCAATTCTTTGCATTGTTCAGCATCTAGTATCGTTGCAGTAAGAACATCACTATACAAGGAGGCAATTTTTGAAGCCTCTTCTGCCAATACACCTGAATGTCAGGAAAAAGAAGTCATTAACTTAATCTCAACCTCAATAAGAAAGATTATCTGCTAAGCACAATTTTTCACACAGACCAGGAGTAAGCACATTTGCAGGTGCATTTACAAGCTCTTTCCCAAATATCACCCCAGAACAGACATCAGTTGCATATTTTAGTTTCTTGTCCAACTCAGATCCTGAACCAAAGCCAATTATGTCCACTGTTTTAAGAAGTGGCTTTTTTGATTCTGACTTGAACCTATTGTCTTCATACACTCCTAGCACAGTTCCTGCAAAACAAAATAAGTGGAAGGTTAAAAATTTATGCAAAATCAGAACAAGCAACGTCTAGCTTGTAAGTAAGAACTATCCAGTTGAAATTTTTAGTGGTGTTGCATTGTCTCTTCAAACAAAACTGTAGTAAAGTATCATAGACCAAGCAAACAGAAAGCTACCTGATGCAATTGCCGAAGCAGCATTTAATTTTGACTCTTCTGACAACCACTCGGATGATGCAAGACAAACTGCCGCATTACTTGCTTGGGCAGACTTTGCCACTGCTGCAACAGCTTCTCCAATGCCTCGGAATGGAGTTACATTGGAGGAGGAAGAACCAACACCAAGTAATCCTAGCCTTTTGAAACCCAAACCAGGTAATCTGAGAACTGTAGACTGACCAGATTTGCCAGTAAAATCCTCCTCTGTGGAAGCTTCAGCCAAAAGACCACCAAGCTTCTCATCAAGTTTCTTCAAGAATAAATTCTCAAATTTAGAATCTGAGTCCTTTTTCATATCCTTTTCTGATACAGCCACAGCAAGTAGGTCCCCTTTCCATTCTACAAAATCTATGTCCTGTGCAGAAAACGTAATCTGCAAAGAACAAGAAAAAAGATGACACATTGGACAACCCATATGAAACAACGAAGCAAGTTTATGCATGCACTTTCGAAGAACTTCAAGTAGCCTCTCAATAATGAGACAATTCATAAGATGCAACAGTGAGAAATAACTTTTATACTGCCCTAGCATTTGATATTTAATGATATAAGCATAGAAAAGGCAAAACGCAAGAATATTTGCTCTGGCTAATTTGGAAAAACAAAAGGAAAGAGAATGAAGCACAGTTGTTCTGCTCCAGTGAACAGCCAAAGAAGATGCCACAAAGAAAAGGACAGAGAAGGGAAGAATACTTAATTAAAAGTTGAAAAAGGAACTCCCAAGAGCTAAGATGCCAAGAAGAAGAATAAAGTTTAGTAGACTGCCAGCGGCTGGTTTGGGATAATAGAACAATTATACAAAAAATAGCATCCTTGACAGGTCCTGCCAAAGGTTAACTAAAAAGTCAATAATTTTAGATTGGCGACCATGATGCAAAAGAAGTTATAAGACGGCTGCAAGTACCATATACCACAATAAGATGCCTGAAATTTTCTTAGCCAGAGCCAAAAAGCTAGCTTTTTGTTCCTTTGTCCAAGAGAGTTCACAATTACGCGTAATCAAAGCAGATTACAGTACATAAAGATAGATGCATCTTAGCTTCCGATCAGCTCATTAGTCGATCAAAGTTGAGTGTTATGCCAAAAATACTTTACGGTACTGAAATGATCGTCGCCAGCAAACAAGAAAAGGATAGATCTTAGTTCGTTTCCCTGGAAAAAGCTCAGACACACAAAATCAAAGCTCATAGCCATGCAAAAATTCTCCAAGATGAGCTCATCGGCAAGATCAGGTTTTTTGTGCAGCTAATAGGCATTCACACAGACCATGAGTAAGGGATCATGGCAGAATTCATATCCATGCAAAGAAGCATTAAAAAAAATAGCATGACAAAAAAAGAAAGTGTGTAGAATCACTCAATTCTAACAGCTGGCGGAAAAGGTGAATTTCTATGGACAGACCCGCTAGGAATTACATCGAACAGCAAACTTTCAACAACATCGAAATCAACAAGCCAAAGAAAAGTAGCGAACCAGGGCCACACAAAAATCCACCAAACTTAGTAGTCTAGGCACAGAGAAAGAAAGATAAGGAGAGGCGCTGAGGGATCTCAAAGACAGCGGACATTTTATCGAACACTTAATGCTCAACATCCACACGACGGTCGACAAGCCGGAGGACGGGAGCGGAAAAAAAAACGTCACACTCGAAGTGGCCCAAGGATGCAACGAGGACAGGACGCGGACCTGAGGGATCTCGACGGCGGAAGGCTTCGTGAGCCCGAGAGTTGCGCGCGCAGCGGCGGCAGTGGAGTGACCCATTCTGCGACCGAGGCGGGAACGGAGGAAAGGAGGAGAGGCGGGGCGCCGCAGGCGGGCGAGGCAGAGGACCGCGGCGGCGTAGCAGCGGCGGCGAGGGCAAGCGAGAGGGGAGGAGGCGCGGCAGAGACGCGATGCGGTGATGACGGCCGCAGCTGCCATCAGCGGGGGCGTTTTTATTTATCGCGTGCGCCGCGCGCCGACTCCCCAAGAGAACGGTTGGGTTCGAGCCCGGCCCTGTTCGGCTTTGCTTTCCTCTTTGCCCTCGCTTTATTTATTCCATTTCCATGAGCGCCGTGATGTGTGGCTTGGATTATTTTCCTTGGCGCACAATAAGATATTTTAAATCCCCCTTGGGATTGGAGAATCTCGGAGAGATGGAAGGGCTTGAATTTAATATCTCCTACATTAAAAATAATTTAATATTCACTGCAATTTCAAACAATAATAATAATAATACATTTATAGAAGACATAACACATTATAAATATTTTTTAAAAATAATTAGTTATATTAATCATAATTTAAGTTTGATCGTTCGTGTATGATGATTTTTCAATTACTCTAACTATATAAGCATACAGCATACGTTATAAATACATAATTATTTTATACTAAGTTAATTTAAAAATATATTTTAATTAAATATTTTTTTATGTATTTAAAGATCTAAGAGTTAACTTTAGGCAAAACTTTAATTTTTCAATCAACTTAAATTCACTAGTTTTGAAATAAAAGGTTAATTCTATATTTATCTTGATTTTTTTATTTATTTACATGCATTAATAAGAATTAGAAAGAAATCCTTTTTTATATATATACTAGGATATTAGTCATGTGCCAAGTGATTGGTTCAACTTGCTGTCATAAAAATTTTTTTGGATACCACATTATCAATGAATATATAAAAGATGTTGCAGAGTAATTTTATATAAAATATATTTTAAAAATTATAGTATTATTCACATAGTTGAAAAATAATATTAGAAAAATTATAAAAAATATAGCCTTATACTTTCAGTTAATTTGGTTAGACTCACTAAATTTTAAAAAATACCTCTTTAGATATGAAAAAAAGGGAATATAAAATATATTTTTTAAATAATTTATATCCTTCAGTCAATTATCCTACTTACTATAAAATAATACATAAAAGATAAAGATATTTTAAAATAATATCCTATTAGTATTATATGATAAATAAAACTAAGGTGAGATAATAACTTAAGTAGAATATATTTTGATGTATAAATTATATTCCTATTATAATCAGATGAATATATATTTTGCTGAAAGTTAATACTATTTATATTTTTAAAAATTATGTAATTGATATTCAGTATTTTAAATTATAAATTCAATAAATCAAATATACAATTAAAAACAAATTAAATAAAATTCAAAACTTTATTTGTCGAAAAAAAGTTAATAGAAGATAAATATTTGATTCCTCAAAAATCTCGGCTAAAGCGATATTAATTTTTCCGTTAAATAAATTATAAATATGGCGTAAAAAGGCTTCGAAACCCTCGCGGTGGAATCCTCCTTTCCAAAGCAAACCCCCAACAAATCCATGGCGACCAAGAAGCGCAAGGTCGACCAAGAGGACGAGCTCCTCGCCGCCGCCGCCGCCGCCGCCGCCGCCCCCGATCCTATCCCCCAGTCCCACCAGGTTGTCCTCTACACCCCCGCCCCGGCCTCCGACGACGAGGATGGCGGCCACCGCGATGAGGAGGACGACGAGGACGACGTGGGGGACCTCCTGGAGCCCCTTTCGAGGGACCAGCTCCTCGCCCTCCTCCGTTTCGCTGCTTCCTCCGACCCCGCGGTCCTTGACGAGATCCGCCGCGTCGCGGACTTAGACCCCGCCCACCGCAAGCTATTCGTCCACGGCCTCGGCTGGGATACGACCGCCGATGGCCTCCGCGCCGCCTTCGCTGGCTACGGTGAAATCGACGAGTGCCGCGTCATCCTCGACAAGGCCAGCGGCCGATCCAAGGGCTACGGCTTCGTGCTCTTCCGCCACCGGAGTTCCGCCCGCCGCGCCCTTCGCCACCCCCAGAAATTGATCGACAATCGCATGACCTCCTGCCAGCTCGCCTCCACCGGCCCATCGGCCTCTGCAAATACCCACCACAACCAGGTTCCGCAGCACCCGCAAAACCCTACTGGTGCTGTCTCTCATCAGGACAACATAACGAGGAAGATATACGTGGGTAATGTGCATTCTGATGTCGACGGTAGTCGCCTCCTTGCCTTCTTCTCGCAGTTCGGTGAGATTGAGGAGGGACCTATTGGCTTTGATCGGCGCACAGGGAAGCCGAAAGGGTATGCCTTATTTGTCTATAAAACGGCGGAGGGCGCCCAAAAGGCTCTGGAGGAGCCAAACAAGACCTTTGAGGGTCACCTGCTCCACTGCCAGAAGGCCACTGATAACAAGAGCAAGGGAGCTTCGACTCAGAATTCATCCGCTCTTTCCAATGTGCAGCCGATCTCTGGAGCTATCAATGGGTCTGGTTACTCATTGCCCTCATCCGATATGGGTTTAGCGCAACAAGCTGCAATGTTAGGGCAGGGGCTTTTTGGCATGGGCGCAGGACAAGCCTTTTCACAGGGGATGCAGCCAAATGCTGCGATGCTTGCTTTGCTGGCGGCTGCTGGGCAGAATACAGCAGCTTTTGGAATCACACCTTCCATGCTTGCTTCTTTGAACCCTGCTTTGGCAGCTACATTTGGTGCAGCAGGGGGCCAGCAGTCCGTACCTTCTGCAGCTGTCCCTCAGACGGCACAGGTGGCACCCTATGGAATGGTAAGTGCCGGATATCAGGGACCTGCAGGATTTCAGGGATCTCCAGGGTTCCAGGGTCCTCCAGGGTTCCAGGGCTCTCAGCAAGTTGCTCAGCAAGGAGCTGGAGGGGTCAGTTCTTACCCAACAGGGCCTGGTCCAATGTCAAGGCCACCAACTGGACAGATGGGTGGATATGGACCGTATTAGGTATAACATTATGCAATTGACTCGTGCGATTAGTTGTTCAATTCTTTCTCCCTTTTAATTTTGATCTTCTCTTGTTGGTTTTTCTTGCTAATTCTTGTCTGCTATGTTCTAGTTTCATACTGCGATCGTGGTTATTCATGTCGTTTAAAGATCATACGGCTTTTCAATATGTTCGTGCTGGCTCTCAAGAAAGGCTTCCAATGCGACACTTGTTCGAATCGTGGAACTACTTTATCTAATTTCTCTCTGTTCAAGGATGTATGGGTTTTGGACTTCTGTTTTGATGTTCTCCTTTCCTTCGAACTTGGTCCAACTGTTTTTTATAGCAGTCGATGTTGTCCGGAAAAAATTGATCCTTTTCATTATAGATTATCAGTTTTGGTTTATGGACTTCAGTAGCTTGTTTCATTGGTGCTTAATGAGTGATTGACAACTTTACTTTGAGAAATGTTGATTGTAGATGGCTAATGCTATTCAAAATCTATCCTTTACTATGGATTGACAATTGGGATTTGGCCACCTCAGGTGATGATTTCATTTGGAACTTAATGAGTTATTTTTAATTTTATATGTGATGATCACAGATTATGTTGGCGTTGTTGCATTTTCTGCTTTGTTGTGCTTTTTGAATTTTCTACTGGGAGTGTTTATTTTGGATCCAACACTTGTGAAGTGGATTTCTGATGGAGGTGCTGTCAAAAGCTTATATATATGTTAATAGTTTTTACCTCGAGCATGACTTGAGATTTATTGCCCTGGATTTTTAAGCATAGTTGTGAATCAGATTTTTCTATATAGGTAATTGATCTAACCTTTGATCAGTGTTACAGCATTTTTCTGCTGGCTTCATGCTGGCCTTCCCGTTTCTGAAACCCCATAGGTTCAACAATGGAACATGTCCTCATCTGATCTTTGACTATGTCTATTAATTGATGAGGCTGTTATGGATGCGAGACATGCTTTTCCGACAATATTATACTATAAGGTAGAACTCTTGCATTATTGATTCCATAATCATTCTTCATTTCATCCTTCATTTTGCTAAAAGTTTCTATTTTTGCTTAGCTATTCCTTCTTGTTAATGTCTTTGCATTTGAATATTAGCTTGCACGATAGGGATTCAACTAAGTTAATTAATAATTTATTCTCTCAGGATTGTTTTATTTTTCTAAGCACCAAAAAGGCTCATGGTTAACACATAATTTTTTTACAATACACCGGTGAACATTTCTAAGCAAAACCGATGAGTTCTATAACATGCAATTTAATTAAACCACAATGTTTTGATGAAGCCACTTACATCTCCCTTTCTTTTTGTTGGCTCAAATCAAAGGATCCTTCACTTTCTAGAAATCATGTATGCACTTGTATAAAATTAGGTAACTTACTGCATAACATTTAAGCTACCAGATCCATGCTCAGATTTTCTACTATTTCAATTACAGCATCAAGAACAAATCTGCTTGTTGGTGGCCAGTTGGTTAGTTCCAACGGCTTTCAAAGAGTATAAAGTTTACTAGCTTGTAGAGACTCATCATTTGTGACGTTGAACTAGAGGATCAAAGTTCGTGCAAAATAAATTGGCTAGTGATAGATGCTAAACTAAAACCTTCTGGAAGACGTCCTTATTAGATTTCTGAATGCTTTTAAATTTGGCTGGCCTTGCCCGATATTTTTTCTAGTGCAGCTTAAAATTGCATTAGTCAGTTATCCACATGCTTGATATTGCAGTCTTTTCACCAGAGTATGTCTTCTGTATCTTGGTTCTTGCCAATTCAAAATGTTTATTAAAGCAGGAGTTGCTTGGGTTCTTTTGTTGCAATCTTATTTACTGCTTGAGAGCCTTTTTTTTGGAGAGTTATGAGGAGGGCATGGATCACGTCATGGAGTTAGTAAATATAGCTGAATTATTACATAGAAATTAGTGAGACATTTTTTTTTAATGACCCAGACCTAATATGGTTTTTGATGGAATTGTCTTTGCTAAATCCAAATGCACTTTAGTTGTAATTCTAAGTGGCCGCTTAAAAAGCAAGTGAACCTTTTGGATCTGCATGACATTTGGATGCTTGCCTCTCATGAAACGGATTCTGATGAAGCTGCCCACCATCTGTGCTAGGGACAACTCGAATGTGTTCCATCTCATGTCTTCAAGATTGCAAGTAAGATCATCATATGTGACAAATGCAGGATCTTCATCAGTTTACGGCCGAGAGAGCATCTGAAAGGGATATATATCTTCTCTTTGTATTTTAAATGTGTTTCATCTCATGCCATCAAGATTGCAAGTAAGATGATCATAACATGCTGTCTGGCCAATTCAGGATCTTCATCAGTTTATGGCCGGGAGAGTATCTGAAAGGGATATATGTTTTCTCGTGGGTAGTTCATCACTGGTCTGCCTACATGTAGCTTAGTCGTCACTGAATGATTGATGGTTTTGGTTCAATTATTCTAGTTGGCATAGTTTCTTATTCCAATCGAGCTTGCCCCTGATGTTTTGCTTCTTGTACCTTACAACATTACATTTTAATCATCATTCATTAGGATAGCCACGAGGGTGAATAATCGTTTTGCATGAGTTGAGTTTGAAAAGTATGATGTTGGCTCATTGATAAAGTACTCTTTCTCATCATCGTTCAGGCATTGCATGAATTTAGACAAACTGCAACCGGCATATACCACCATAAAATGTAAAATTTCTTATTTTAAAACCAGTATTGAAGTAACAGTGATGGTAATAAATTGTAGTGCTTTTTCCAATTCAAGTTGATGAAGTAAGATGCCTTGGGAAACCTGCAAAATGGTTGGATTATGATATTTGCTCCCTGGTTGGATATATCTTCAAAGATTGAAATCATCGTTTGCTATATCAAATGTGAAGGGTTCCTTCAAAAAGAAAAAAATGATGCAAAAATGATGAACAGCTTTAATCCCTTTCGCATTATTTGATTTTTTTTGTTCTTTTTCTCGAAATATTAGTTGAGGTGGAATTCTTAAATTTAACTGTAGCAACACATTTTTGAAGAAATACTTATTATATATCTCTTGCAATATACTTATAGGTAAAATCCAAAAGCAATAACAGGATAAGGTGGTTGTGACGTGATGAGGGATGGAATGATGATAAGGGATGCAATAACATGATAAGTGATGGAATAACGTGATAAGGGATGAAATAACATGATAAGGAGGTTGTAACATGATAAGGGATTTATCAATAAATTTAAATACACAGAAAAACATCATTTCCATTCTGCAATTAATTTAACCATGCATTCTGAATCAGCACCAAAATAATGTTAACACGAGTGGCTGAAACCTATTTAACGCCTTCTTTGATGAATGAAGAAGCTACATAGTTTTACAACAAGTTAGAAAGAAAGAAACTAAAATAGCCTAAAAGATTCTGTTTATACTCGAAAAAATAAAACGAAATAAGAAAAAGAGAGAGAGAGAGAGAGAGAGAGAGAGAGAGAGCTGGATCCGGATCATAAATTTAATCTCT
Source organism: Thalia dealbata (assembly GCA_030544415.1). Taxonomy (NCBI): domain Eukaryota; kingdom Viridiplantae; phylum Streptophyta; class Magnoliopsida; order Zingiberales; family Marantaceae; genus Thalia; species Thalia dealbata. The sequence continues at coordinate 3,877,253 of CM060454.1, forward strand.
TGAGTAGGAAGAAGGTTCTCAATCCAAGAAATCGAATGTAATCCTCCGAAAGCGCATAAAGCAGGATGCATATTATCCACTCCTAAATACCTGTTGAACCAGTCAAAAAAACTGATCTTTTTCAAGAGCTTCTGCAACTCAACAGATAGCATCATCTTCACTTGATTTGTCCGACCACCATCGATCAAGTAGCCTGACTTATTGTTGGATTGAGCGCAAAAAGTTGGATAAAGCTTCGGCCTAGATCTTCTGGAGGACGATACACCAGTTGGATTTGTCATAAAACTGGTCAACAATTGATGCATTGTCTATAACAGAGACCAACCTATCAAACAAATCAAAGAGTCAACCCACAAATGCAAAAAAAGACACATTGTTTAAGCTTGCTCTATAAATGAGCACATTTCAAAATTATGCAATCCTTTCTTCTACTAATAGCTTGATCTTAACAGCACAAGTAATGAATAATGTACATAAAAAGGATATATTGAGAATAAAAGGAAACAATTTTCACAACTAATTGTAAGATTGGTGAATTCTTTATCTCTATGGAGGTGTCTTTACCTGTATTTACTGAGTTCTGGGTATTGGAACTGAGACCGAACTAGATTAAATAAATTATATCAACGTTTTCCCAAACTGTCCGCAAGTTGTAAATATTTTGCAAGGGTTATATGACGCATGGATGCTAAAAGGGTTTTAAAATGATATATTCTCTTCAGGAAAAATGGTGGATTTTTCTCAAAAGATCCAACAGTAAAGCTGCTCACTACTTGATTCTGCTCTACCGAATTCCAGACTTTAGTAGTTTACTGTTTGATATTCTCAGAACAATGCAACTACATCAACTATAACTATTCACTTAAGTGGACTATAACCATTGCACCTCTTTTTTTTCTTTTAAAAAATGCATTTTTTCATTTACAAAAAAACTATGGAATATGATAAAGCAAAAGCAGTATAATAGAGCAGACATGCACATGACGGTACGTAGGTAAAATTTTAATATATACCTTTGAAGCTCGCCTTCCGCAAAAACATGGTAATAACGATTGTACACCACAGCCCCTTTCTTATCATCTTTCTTAGCCAATCCAGTTTCAAGTGCTGAAGCAGATGAACCACTAATTTCTGCACGGTGATATGGCAAGTGCCAAGGAACAAAATATTCTTGCTGAGTCTCACTTTGTCCACTATTAGAACAATGGCTCGTTTCGTTGGCAGAAGGAATAGAAGCATCAACCGTGATGATATCCATTGGCTTTACTTTATCATCACATAACTCACTGCATGCTGTAGTCGCTAGTTTCCCTTCCTGATGACAACTTCCATCCCATTCAGGAATACTTTTTAACTTGATTGCTGTGTTGTTACGAACAGGAGGAATGCTAGGCTTTACCCACTCTTCATCATACTTGTGACAAAGAGGAGTCCATTTAGTAAGTAGCGATTTATCTTCTTGCTCGACAGCCCACACAGTGATCAAAACCAGACCACCCTTTTGAACAACCCTAACTAGCTCTTCTATTGCTTTTATACGCCTCATGTCAGTGCTTAGGTGATGCAATACAGCAATTGAAATTGCAGCATCACCGAAGTTGTCTCTGTAGGGAAGATTAACAGCATCAGCAACCAATACTTCATGATCCTTCCTCGCACATATTTCAATTAGGGGAGGGCTTATGTCACAACCTATGTAGAAGCAATAAGGGTTAAAACCAAGATATTTTCCATTCCCACAACCAGCATCCAATACGACAGAACCTGGCTTCAAGGAATTTAAGAAACCAGCAACTTTTGGCCACTTTGCGAACCGAGTTGAGCTGAAATGTGGCGCAATTGCATCATAAACACGATGCACATACTTCTTCTCAATGTCTGGAGTGGACCGAACACTCTGAGAGCAGTCACCATCCTCTTGAGTAGAAACAGATCCAATGGTCATAGATGAAAAGTTTGTAGGAGAACTAACTTCTCGTTGGAACTGTATTGATTCTGAATTCAACATTCTGAAACACCTAATGCTAATCCAGTAATCTGGATGCCGTTGCAGTGAGGCTCTTGATAAAAACAAATGAGTTTGTAGGTACTGGTTGTAGTGTCTTACTGAATCTACCAAGCGAAGGAACATGAAACTCCACCTAACTTGCTAAAGATGTCCCTACAATTAGTATAGCAAACAGATTGTAGAATTTATCATGAGTATTCAATAACTCTTCAGAGTTATAGAAAGGTAATAGCTTGACATGTAGGGGGCAATAAATCTAGCAGAAGCAGCTAAAATTCAAGACATGCCCTTAAATCAACCAGTTCAGTACTTGAGAATAGCAGGTGGACCACCTCTAAAGTTTATTTTTGAGAAAGTAAATCCACTTATTGCAACGTTACTTACGGTCGAAAGTGCTGGGTATCACAACTACAAGGTGAATTGCAATTGAAAAATGACCATGGATTACCCTCTCATAAGTAAAAGGCACACGCATACATCCAAGTAGCTAGATAATTTCTTTTACCAGCACCTGTTCACTGCTCATATAGTTGAAAAGAAGAACCTTTCGGGCATAAAAACAGACACCCAACGTGAAAAAGTCATAGCAACAGAAGAAGCATGCGCCCGAGGCACAAGTGCGAACACGCAATTAGCAGTTAAAGATCGACAGACCGATTCGAAGAAGAATGAAACGAATCTAAGCAAGATCACGAGAGGATAAACTCGAACTCTCCGCTCGACAAATCGGACAAAAAGCTAGGAGTTCAGACCGAAATTACCTCGAGGATCGTGCGGGGATCACAGCGAGCCCTTGCGGGAAGGGGAAGAGAGTCGCCGTTGCAGCAGCGAAGGGAGGCCGCCGTCGCCGAGAAGGGGGGCAGGCGCCGTCCATGGCAGGGAGGAGCGACCTACAAATTGGGAGCGAGGGGTCGGAACCGGGCCGGATCCGGATCTATCAGCGTCTCCCATGTAGACCCAACTAATCGTCGATCATTATTGAGATAAGTCACAAGATCCGGGAAGACGGATCCGGTTTTTCGGATCCAGTACTTATATTCGACCCGTTACGGTCTAACAAGATTAACCGGTTCGGTTTGGATCAGGCTTGCTGAGGTATTCAACCTCATCTCTATTATTTTAATATTAGCATATCGAATTAGAGAAATTAGATTGATACTTAATAAATATATAATGTATATATATTTCATTTAAATTTTAATAATACTTTTTAAAACTCAATTGATTCATAATTTTTAAACAGAACGGAATATGTAAGTATACATTTTTTTCGTGATTGAGTTGACCCTAGCACTGTCCACTAGGGCACCACTGTAGCTTGTCATATATAATCTCGACACGTCATGACCTAATTTACTCGATGCTATGCCCGACATAGCCCATGACCCGTGAAGAAATCATGCCGGGTTGATTTACTGAAAAATAAGCTTTCAGTGAGATTTAAGTAGAAATAAAATTTATAATCGTTACGTCATTCAATATTATTAAAAATTAAGCCTCAACCTTGTGAGTTAGCCCAGGAGGACATTGGTAAAAGACCGTGCTTGTTTATGCATTATACCGAGCATAGTTTATGCACCGTGCCAACCGCAGCTCTCTTAAATGCATTGTCTGTGTTTGATTGAGCTCGGGCCCATTTACACCTACATAAAGAGTTAAATTTATTAATTAATTGGTGCTACAAAGTACACGAAGTAGGTTTATTATGTTTCATATTAATTATAAACTACTGTTGATAAAAGACAATGGAAATGAAGTGAGTTGTGTGCCCAATTATTGCATTTATCGATTGATGTAAGGAGCAAGGTACAGTGAGGATCATGGCGTTGATGACCCAAAGATTTCCTTGGATGTTGCCGAATCATGTGGTTTTCCCTTCATGAAAACGGTTTGAGTTTAATGCTCGCATGGTGCTGCTGCCAAGGCTGCTGTTCATATCAACCCCTACTGCCCACAGTAGAAGGCCTTGGAGAACTCCGCTCCATCTCCAAAACCTTGCTTTGAGATATTTGCAGGTTGCCGTCCGAAGCAGGGAAGTCCGGCGCCAAGTACAGCGTCGCCACCGCGCTTGCACAGTTGCATAACGTAGACCTAAAATGATGCAGTTGGGAGGAAGATTAGGCGAGAGATGGCGAGAGGGTTGGCAGATCACTCATGCATCTATCGAGCCGATTAGGGTACTTAAAATGCTTTATGCTTCCTGGGTTTGAGGTAATTCTATTCAAGCATCAGAGTTGTAGCATCCTCCCCTTTTGTGTATGTTTGCCCCCCAATCGCAGATCTTGTCGTCCCTTTTGATCTCCCATTATATCCCTTGGAAAAAAAAACTGTTTTTTCTAAATCTCGGATTCCACCTTGCTGGTTTAAGGCGAAAAAAACGAGTTTTTGGCGGTGCAGGGATTTTTTTGATGGCTGATTCGGAGAAGCAGGTGGTTCTGGTGACTGGCTCCTCCGAGGGAGGCATCGGCTACGCGCTAGCGCGAGCCTTCGCGGCGGCGGGCTGCCTCGTCGCCGCGACGAGCCGGTCCCTGAGCTCGATGCGGAGCCTCGAGAACGATCCGAGGTTCTTCCTGCAGGAGCTCGATGTCGTCTCCGAGGAGAGCGTCCAGAGGGCCGTCACGAATGTCTTGGATAGGTTTGGTCGGATCGATGTGCTCGTCAACAATGCGGGGATTCACCTGGTTGCGCCGCTCGCCGAGGTCCCCATTTCGGCGGTTGAACAGATCTTCAACACCAATGTTTACGGTAATTTTCTCCTCCAAATCTAAATTTGATTGCTTTGGAGTGGTCAACAACGTTATCCTTCACCATGATAGCTTCATCAATGTTTCCCGGGCACTTTTGGGAAGAAGATTTCATTCATTGGTGGAAGTAGAAGGAGCCTTTCCTTTGGCTTGATCTATGGCCTGAAACTTAGAGATATAAAAAGGTCCACCAATCCCAAGGATCCGTAGGATTGGATCAATTATGGATCCAACAACAAACAATAGGAAGTATTGAGTTGTTTAGTCTTCTATCTTATCTTGTATCTATCATTCTAGTTTCTGCAAATATTGTTTTGCCTTCGAATGAGGAGTCCTGTTGTCTATGCTAATGTGTAATTACTGACAATTTGTCCAAAAATGGTTTAGAAGATTTTTGCAAAGTAAGATTCAATATGGTACCAGAACTATACTTGATTGAGTGAATCGTAAAAATTAAGAACAACAGTGTGGATGAAAGAAAGAGTGGGTCAGCTGGCACGAGGTCTTTCAAAGGATGTGTGTTTATATATCAGTGTGTATGGTGGTACTCTTTTGCAAACTCTTGCTGGACAAACATTGTATGCCGGCCTTTTCAGCTTCCAATTGTGGTTGATGATACGAAATAGATTTATGGATTGCTTGTGCAGGATGAGGGTAGGTTCAAGAGAGAGGTATTGATTCTCTTGTTTCTCTTTCTAGTTTTACTTCATCAGGATGCCACTTCATTACTCTTAAGTACGTACACAGTTATTTTGAAAGTATTAAGCAACTAGATCTTATCTTGAAGTAGATAAAAAATGGCTTAAAACTTTGGCAGGGTGATTTGCTCATTGTTTCTTGCCTCCTTCCAGGAATGCACATTTAGCAGCAAGACTTGCATATAAGATAAATTTCTATTTCCTAAACTCACCTTAGCATCCTTGTTATTCATTTTATTTATGGCTTCTCTGCAGGTCCAATGAGGTTAATCCAATCTGTAGTTCCACATATGATGGTTAGGAGAAAGGGTAAGATTGTCAATGTAGGAAGTGTTTCTGCCTTGGCCCCTGGACCATGGGCAGGAGTCTATTCAGCATCAAAAGCTGCAGTTCATGCCTTGACAGATACCTTGAGGTCTGAATCACCTTGTTCCTTTTCTACATCTCAAAGATGCTTGCTCCGTTGTCATTCTTGAATTCCGTGAATAAACTAAAGAAAATTTGGTATATTCCCACTGCCGCTATGTTCGTCACATCCTTGAGCGCACATCAAAACATGATCTTACTATTTCAAAGTAAGAGAGATATGGCTTGAATGTTGATGAGGATGTCAAATGAGTCCTGAAACACACAAGCTTTTGCCAAAACAAGTTTTGGAGGGTGCAAATGCACATATACTTCCACTAACAATGTTCTTGCCTTCCCAAGTTAATTCACTTTCATCAGCAAAACTACGTCAGAACATGGAATGATTGACCATTCAGCAAGCAAGGAACATTATCTTTGAAGGTGGTTGCTCTATGCCCCCAACATTCAGCATCTCTTACTGTTTTTACATGCCTTGCAGGTTAGAACTTCGCATCCACGGCATCAGCGTGATAAGTGTAGTTCCTGGAGCTATCACCTCAAACATAGCAAATTCTTCAGCAGTTAGCTACTCAAAAATGCCTGAGTGGAAGTACTATAAAGATTTTGAGACTTCAATCCGCGAAAGGATGGGTATATCTCAGGGCTCCAAGTCAACTCCTGCGGAGGAGTTTGCAAAGAAAACAGTTGCAGTGGTGCTACAGAAGAACCCACCGGCCTGGTTCTCTTATGGGCAACTGTCGACTAAACTGGCTATACTTTATCACCTTCCGATGTGCATTAGAGATTACATCTACAGGTTAAAATTCAAGTTGTGACTGGAGCAAATCTACTACAACAGTGATCACTGGATATTGTCTTTGCTTATTTGTTATGCCCACGCTAGCAGCTCCTTTTTGTGACTTCATGTGCCCGTTCAACACATATCATGTTTCTATTAGCTGACAAAGCAGCATGTTGCCCTGGTTTTACATATGGTGATGTTGATAGAAAAGATGCTTACTAGTCTCAGTTTACAATTGTACCAGAGAAAATGCTGTTCTAAAGAATAAATTGTTTCAAAACTAGTTGAACTTGGTTGTACCACTCTTGGTCTTAGATTAGGGAATCTAAATGTTTATTTAATTTTGTTTTCAGAACCCTAATATAACTAGTCCGAAGTCCAATTCCACCTGTAAGCATCCGTGGTACTTGAGCTAAATTTGGATCTCAGTCATACAACATGAACTATAAATATATAGTCATGACAATAGTAGATCTCAAATATATTTGATCATATGATTGAATTTTTTTCTTTTTACTCTCACTAGGTATTTTACTTAATTTATACAATTCTCATATGAAGACACTTTGTATAAATAATGTAATGAAATTTATATGGCATCACAAGCTCTTTAGTCATCTCGAAGATGTGGATTTATAAGGCATTGATTTCTCAATTTGTCCAAACGCATGTGAAATCATTTGAATTTGCCTAACACTGCCCAAATCCTTTATAGTTTGACACGGTTGATCGATATCTTCAAGTGGCAGCTCCAGCTAGAGCTGCAAGTAAGAATGCATCGAAATATTTGCTTTTTTCTGCAGAAAAGTAAAAGGAACAACGAGAAAATTAAATAGCATTATGCTCTCACCAGTCCTGAATTGTACACAAATATACAAGTTACACCTACGCCAGAGAATGAATTCATACAGACATAACCACACGCACATGGTTTCTTCATGAAGTCTGCTCCTCTCAATAGGAACACAGCTTCAAAATACTTGTGTCATGACAAAATTTTATGGTATACAAACGTAGACGAACCCTCCATTGGATCTTTCCTGAAAGGCTGCTGTAATACTGATCATTGCAAGCAAGGCAGCTTTTACTGGAACTCTTCTTCGCTGTGTCCTGAATTAATTTATCACCAGGAAATATTATCCCACCTCATTGAGCTCATTCAGCCAAAAAGCATCCATTCCCCAGATGGATGAATTAGTGTGGTTATAGATGTGTACAATACACAAAAAAAGGTATTCCAGCATTAGTTATTGTGTTTGGGCAGGATAAAATGTCATGCCAGGTGGTTGCAGTGGCCTATAACTGGGGGGTGCTGGCTGGTGAAATGAAAACTGGGGTGGCTGTTGATTCATCTGCATGGGCTGGTTCATCGTCATTGGTGGCGGAGGTGGTTGTTGGATCAATGCCATCGGCTGCTGCTGCTGCTGCTGCTGGGGCAACGGTGATGGCCTTGCTAGATTTATTAACTGAGGTGGAGGTGGCGGAGGCGGAGGTAGGGCATTGTAGGTATATGGTAGCCCAATCATCACGCTACCAGAAGGTTGCAGGTATTGCTGTGTTGAAACCGGGTACATGTTGTACTGTGTCTGGGATGATGCTGAAGACTGATTCTGTACAGGACTCTGCTGCATCAACACTGCTTGAGGCTGATGCGATGTCGAAACAACAATCGGTTGAAGGGGTAGTAAGGCAGGGGTGGAGGTATCCGAAACAGGTAAGGGTTTCTCAGCTACCATCATCCTATCTGGTGGAGGTGGTGTGGAGAATGAATTAGATGATGCTTTGGTCGATGGAGAGAGACCTACGTTCTTGGCTGCCTCAGCAGCAAAGCTGGAAAGAACTGAGGTCATGATTTGCTGAGAATGCGTTGAAGCTGCAAGTTTATCAGCAACCTCAGCAGCAATTGCTGCAGCAGTCTTCTTTGATGGGCCATTTGAGTCCGGCTTTGGAGTTCCTGCTTCAGATGGTGGTTTGACTGTAACCACAACCGGCTCATTGTTGAGCCTCCTAAGCATGTTGGCAGCCTCCTCGACCATGGCCTGGGCCAGCTGTCATTTGACAATTCTTTTCATCAGGAAAGGATACTTAAGAGCAACTTCACAACAGTTTAAGCATGTGCACTAAATAGCATTTGCCCCTTCTCCACAATTTAAACATTCCCACAATGAAGCCATCTAAATATGCAATGAGCCTAGAAGTGAGGAGATGCAAACCATGGCATCACACACTAAATTGATTTTAATTGAATGGTACACATCCTAGGACACAGCTTTCAACATTTTCAAACAAATAACAAGAACAAATTACCAATAAACAAGATGTTCCTTTGGTTTCTAGTTTGGGAAAATCAAGAAAGTTAAAGAAATTACACACCTGCAACTGAGTGCGAACGTTCTCCAGCTCGGACTCCTGCCCAATATTTACACGAAAATTTATGAGACCAACAAATAAAATGTGAAAGACGGTATTTTTTTATTTTGATTGGACAAGAATGACTGCCAAAAGAACTTCCATTCAGATAAACACAAACCTGTTCCCAGAGTGCTTCCTTTAATTGAGAGACAAGAGATGCACGATTTGCTTCAGCTAACTTAAGCTTCTCAATACAATCTTTTAGTGTCACCTCCTTTTCCTGTATCTCAGTTGCCAATGGCTCCCTGCGAGGATCTCCATCTGAGAGAATAAATAGCATCTACTATCAAATAAATCAGTATAAGAAACAACAAAATGATGATTGAAAAGAACTTAAAGTTTAATTTGCATGGACATGATTTAAAAGAAAATTACCTTGAGCACATGCACGTACTACATCCTTTTCCAATTTTCCTATATGCTTGACAGCAACCTTGCATTTGTTCAAGTCTGACTCCTCACTGGAATGTTCGCTAATCACATTGTGCAGTGCAGATACAATTTTTTCTGCTGTCCCTCCAATGGATAATTTCTGTTTTATATGGCAATAGTATTGTTTAGTCATTTCCTTCTCAAATGGCTCAACGTAAATACAAATGCTAGCAAGGTAAAATGTGGAATCCCAAGGACTTTGTTCTTACTATCTTTAATGAGCGTGAATCTCTTTTTAAAATTCTGACAGAACTGCGTGAGCGCTTTTTGTTAATTTCCAATGCAGGAGGAGGTTCACTTCCAAGCATCAACTCCTTCAGGTCCCTTGCACGTGATCCGAACACTCTTCTTTGCTCCCAAATATCAACCTATAAAGAATAAATGATTCAGCTCGGCAAGAAGAATATCATGATTGCAGTTTGATAATTTTAAAGTTGTCGAATTCTGCCTTTAATAATGAAGAAATATGTGATATTTGCATATCATTACAACATTAAACCATTCATTAGTTCACATGCATACGAGGTTCTTCCTCCCAATTTAAGCATGCATTTTCTTCTCAGTATACAATAATGACTAATTTATCAACGAAAACTCAATTTCAAAGCTTCACAGTAAAACAAAAGAGCAGACTGTGGTGTGGTATGATCAGATTCAGGTTGAAGTCTGCCAGAGGAAAACAAGCCAATATTTGTGAAAATAAACAGGGATGACACCTAGCAAAAATGTTTCTAGAAATAAATAACTAAGACGCACCAATCGAGAGACCACATTTTTTCCATGTTCATCACCATTGTCCAGAACATCCTTAAGTGCTGCGGGAAGAACCTTCCAGAATTCACTCACAAATTCGGTTCCAGTACGCCTGCTGTTCTGTAAGATGTCATTTGCAAGATATAGAAAAGGAACCTTCTGTTCCTTCTGTGAATTATGGAATTGCATGTCCCAAGTTTGGATAACCTGCTCTGCATGCTTACGGTGGAAAATACACCAATGTGACAAAGCTATCAATGAAATTAAGTTAAGGAATTAAGGTATCTTATTCAGTCGCTGCAATCACTAACAAAAGAGGAGACAATGAAACAACAAACAAAAGCTTTTTACCTGCACTAAGACGGAAAATTTTAGCATGCACAGAGGTACTAATAAGAACTATGATTGCTTTCGTCAGAACTTTGATACATGAACAGCTGCCAGCTCTGAAAGGTGATAAAAAGATGATAATCTATCGTTTAATTTCAGTACATAGCAGGTTTTGGCACTATTTAGAATTTTCTTTTCCCGGACCTCTATTAACCAATCTGAACCTAACCGGAGCAAATAACCTAAGTTTACTGGCATACTAGAGTCACATTCGAACTTTTGTCTTAATTCTACCGTTCTCTTCTCCTAAAGTTCAACTTGACCGAAAAGAATAAAAGAACTTCGAAAAGAAATAGATTCACAAACCAGAAACTAAATGAAAGACACAGCTCAAACAGACGCTTTTTAATTGCACTCCATGTTGGTGATGGAGAACACACGAAATCATCAATAATAGGTCTTGTGACCACATAAAATGCGTTGTCAGCAAGAGACATTTTGGAAAGGATACTCTCGATGCATTGCTGAGTGCTATTGAGCTTGGAGAGCTTATCCGCCAATATTTGCTCATTGAAAACGCTATTCATCCCAGAAAATAATGGAGAAAACCCCTAGCCTTTTTACGTCGTTCCACGGGAAACCCCACCCACGCCTCGCAACAACGGAAACCCTAGAAAAACCTGCAAACAACCGCACCGGAAGGGCAGCAGGATTTCAAATTTAAGCCCTCAGCAGAACGAATTCGCCATATTTACTTCGCGAACAGCAAGAAAGGCAAGGAATTTACAGAGCGAGCTTGGTTCCCGACCTCCAACAAACAAGAAATTTTTTTAAAAAAACAAAAAAACTACGAGAAGGAAAAGTGAAAACCTACGCCGGGGCGGTCGAACGCGGACCTGCTGCTGCTCCCCAGCACTTGTCGGGCCCGTGTCGAGGCTGGAACCGGAGAAGGGAGATGCTTCGCGAACGCGACGAAGGCTAGGGTTTGGGAATTGGGCCTTTGGGTTTTCTTTCTCTTGTTCCTTTTCGCTCCCCTTCCTTTCCAATTCAGGGGAACGCCGTTACATTGGAAATAATAACGTGGACCGCTACGTGCACCGTTACGTATATATATCGTCTCAAGGAGAACGGTATCAAGGCATATAACACACAGCGCAACGCACACCAATGCGTATATATCGCTTTTCATAGTGATATAACAGCTGCCTGAGTAAGCCGGTCCGTTACAGAAAGGGTTTTAGTTTTTTCTTTAATTACCATAAACAATTTACAAAGTAGTAAAATTACATATAATCTAAACTTATTATAGATGGATTATAATATTTATGATATATCATATATAATTTATAAAATTAATTTGTTACCTTACAATATCATTTCTTTTAAAACATATCATAATCACTAATTTTTAATAAAATTATAATAATTATATTCCTGTTTCATAATTAGGTTAGTATTATTTTGCATCATTCATCTGTGTTTAGAAATTAATAAAAAAATTAAAAAAATCCTATAGTAAAATTAGACATGATCTTTAGATTGTGTTATAATTCTAATTAGAGATACAGTGCTTAAAAGGGTGCTAATAATTTTTTTAATTATATATTATATATCTATTAATTATAGTAGAAAAATATCATATTATTTTATTATCTTTTATGTTAATGATTTTTAAGATTAATCTAAGAGAATTAATATTTTTTATCATATTTGCATCGTATATAAGTTCATAAGTTTGCAGAGAAAACATCAACCGACCTTAGCTCAGTTGGTAGAGCGGAGGACTGTAGTTGTAGTAGACATCCTTAGGTCGCTGGTTCGAATCCGGCAGGTCGGAAGCAATGTTCAAATTTGCTTTTACCACTTATCTGATGAATCTTTTCTTTGCTTTGGACAAGTGGCAGTAATCAAATGTGATGACAAGCAAGCAATGGCAGAGAAGTCCAAAGATGCAAGAAAAGTTTTTTCCTCAAGTGCCTGTTAAAAGCATCAGGGGCATAAAATCTTTTTGGCACCGTTCCTATTCCTTGTTTCCCTTTTTCAATGATATGCTGAACCAGTGGAGTAAACATGAGGTGATAAAGTTTTGGCTGTGGATGTCTCCAATTGCAACTTTTTCATTGGACTAGCTCAAACAACTATTATATTCTTCTTCACTTCATCCGAGGCATCACAAAAGGTAAGTTGACATCAACACTTCCATCAGTTTTCCAAATGTCCACTATTAGCTAAGCCCTGCTAAGAAGTTTAGCTTAAGTGTGGCAATTATGGGCCTTCAATTCATAGCCACTTTTTAAATGAAAGTCTAAGCATCCATATGCCTTAACGTAACTAGATATTTTAACTTTACCATTGATGTGGCCGACCCACACAATGAAAACTTTACGACTTCTCCACTTGGTGATGAGATGAAGATCCTCCAGAATGCACCACCTAAGATTTCACAACAACAAAGGAGGGTAAAGAACAGGTTATAGGCAATAAATGAAAAGAAGCATCGACAGGACTAACCATGAGTTGGATAATTTAGAGTTTTTACCAGTTTACTCTCCCTTCCAGAACTATATACCTGCATCTCTTAATGCTCCTGCATGGTTTTTTGGAGTTAAACCAAGGTCCTCCTCCATCACATCTTCTGAACAAATATAACTGAATGGCTCAAAATAATGGTTTTCCAACACCAAAAGTTGGACTTAGTTTTTCATCTCATCGGTCAAATTTTCTTGCAAGAATAATACAAAAAGATGATTCTTACTTGATCCACAAAGAGCAGTTCAAGTTCACAAGTTTTACACAAAAGAATAAAGCTAAAAAGATGATGGGGAATTGTTCCTCATAAGACATCAAAATGATTTATTGGCTCAATTAGCATTACTTTGTCATGACATTGATAGCATATATTCTCACAGAAACTTACAAGAAGGCAGCTTGTATTGCCATGGATTCTCTCTCAAGAACAAGATTTGTTCTGAAAACAACTGGATGAAGCTTGAAAGGCATAGAAGAACCAACTCGATATAAGATATTTATCTACTTTGCCATTAGAATTTGTAACGTATAAATTCGATATAGCCATCAAAATTTAAGCAGCAGCAGCAGTCCCATAGCCCTCAGAATCCTCAGAACCATTTGGCGGTGGAGGAGCATCCTTCATGCAAATTAGGGAGCATTTCTCCTTCCGCTCGTCCTGATTTATATGCAGTTGTCGGCATTCGAGACTACAAAATGCAATATCGCCTCTACGAAAATACACATGTTAAGCAGAGGATATCAGAGCAGTGGTGAAAGAATCACTTCAATTTTTGAGGGTAAAAAAATGCTGCAATATGATGCCAGAGGCGCACAACTAAGGACGAGTCCAGCTGCTCAAAGTAATGTGCCCTTCTTTTATTTCATTAAGGTAGTTGAATTTAAAAGGACGTCGCATTGTTGATTAAAATCTTACTGCTCTAGATGAGTCTATCAAGAAAGCAGTTGCGGCATAAATGAATGGAAGAACCTTGAGTAGAATATTTCATGCATATTGAATCATTGAGCATCCCTGGAGTTTAGGCAGGTATCGTTCATAATCTCTCATAATATCAGCTGAAAATACTACAATAAAAAACTCAGAGGTGATAGTATCTCCTGAAGACTACATTAATTCTATATAAAGATAATTTAAACATGAACGAGTGAACATGGAATAGGATCCTTCAAGCAAATCCAGAGTTAGGGCCAGAAATTTAATCACGAAGAAAACGACAGGTTCACATAATATCATCTTCGTATCGCAATCAAAGATTCAGAAATAATAATATGGATCGCTTCGATAAAATAAATTCAGCATAAAGTTAATTTAGCCAGCATCAAAATCGATAAGCTACACACTCTTCAAGAACCATCACGATGATAACCAAACGAAGCATTGAGGATTAGAGGAACAAGCAATCACACTCTTCAATAGAGAAGACAGAACAAGGTAAAAAGGCGCCTCAATTTTTACTCTCAAGCAGATTAAGACAGAATAAACCAAAACTTCTCTTGATTCTATGTGCATTACTTAGTGTAATGCATAAACATGAGAGGCATCCCTGCCAGATCAGAATCGTGATAAGGCTGACGAGAAAAGTTTTGATACGCTCCGTGGTTTTTTCGGGAAAAAATCATATCCTTGCTGATTTCGAAATATTTGAAAGTACAAAGTGAGAAAGAAAAGGGAGCAAAGGATGCGCTCGTTAAATTGATACAGCAGAAGGAACAATAGGAAGAAAAAAAAAGGACTTCCTTTTGAAGTCTTTTTCCACAAATCGAATAAGTAAAAAGACACGCCTCGTGAAACCACCAAACTTCCACTCAAATGAAGAAAAAAAAATATAAATAAATTTTTGGGCGAAAAAGAACTCGGATCGATCGGTGAGAGTTATACCTATAGATGAATGTGTCGCGGCCAGGGCCAAGGCGGCGCTTGCAGAGCCCACACGCCATCAGAAAGGGCGCCGTCTCCGCCACCGCGAAGTCACCCGTGAACCTCCACCTCCCGCCACCGGCGCTCCTCACGCAGGGGATCGCCTGATCCAGCCAGCCGGCGCCAGGCTGTCCGCCGCCGTGCGTCTTCCCAGCCACCACGGACGAGTCCACCGCCCTGCGTTGGCTCCGCGGCTGCATCTGGGCGAGGTGAAGCTGGTCGTCGGAGGGCTGGAGCTGGGAGGCGTCGAACTCCGTGACGCTCGTCGTGCGACGCATGGAGGAGGACCGCTGCCGCTTCCTCATGTTGGCTAGCTAGCTTCCCGTCTCCGCCGCCCTCTCCGAGAGAGAGATCAGGGAGGAAAGGAGGCGGTGCCGCCGTGGGCGAAAGCGAAGGCGACGAAGTCGGAAGGAAAGCGAAACAAAGCGGTGGGAAAACCGAAGAGAACCGTGGACTGCTCGCTTGCCTGCAAGGGAGAGAGGCGCATCACTTTTTCTAGGGGCTTTTTTTTTTTGGTTTTTTCCTATTTTCTTCTTAATTTTTTATTCTTTTATTCTGATTTCCATAATTTAGTAAAATATTTTAAAGAGTCAATTTTTAGTTTATTTGACGCGTTGTAGATTAATTTCAGTAATTACAGGAGCACCGTAAACATGTTTTTATTTCTAATAATAAAAATATATAATTAAAATTACAATTTATAAATAAATTAAATAATAATGAATACATAGAACTAAGTTAGCAAAGTACTAATTAAGTAGGACTCTTAAATAGAATAACATTTACTTAAATTACACCTCCTAAGTAAATTGAGAGCAATGATAAAATAAAATATAAGAAGGATTTAATATTATAATCGAAAGTCTAAGTCGTGTGACGACCTATTTTGAGGATTTTATTAGTGTTAAATAAAGTTATATTTTTTTATTATTTATTATTTCATATTCCTTATTACTTTCACACCTCATGTTTATTTTATTTCACATCTTTCTTGATTATGTTGCCGGATGCTTCATCTTACTCTTATAACTTTAGGATCGAAATTATTAACCCGTATTAAATTATAATATATATCATTTTTTATATTAAGTAAAAAATATAATAAAATATATTATCTACAAGGAGGATTAAGATTTTATAATATTTAAGTTGATAACTAAGTAATTCATCCGTAATTTTCAGGTATTTTTTTATTTATGTAAAATCTAGTTTGATTGACTTATTTTAACAATTAAACCGGAGGTGGACGGTAATTTATTATTATTTGAATATATGCAGCTGCTAGGCAGATAGTCAGCACAGTAGATTACAATATACGCAATTGATCAAAAAGCCCGTCTAGCTCAGTCGGTAGAGCGCAAGGCTCTTAACCTTGTGGTCGTGGGTTCGAGCCCCACGGTGGGCGAGTTGATTTTTTTGGGTACTGTTCAGCATTAGTGATAATATATCAACACCAGACGCAACTTTTTCTCTCCATCAGTCAAATAAAGAATTTTTTTTCTCTCCCTCAGTCTGTCAGTCATATAAATATTTTTTTAACGACCGTGAATCGTATAAATTATTAATATGCATCACATTTAAAGTTCCTTTTTTCTCTCTTATTCACATATTGCTACCAAAATGGCATTATGCATAAATTTTTTTAGTAAAACATTTTTTAATTCTTTTTGATAGAGTTACATAGAGAATTTTTGTGACGTTGTTGCAAAAAATAGTTTATTTCTTACTGAGCATCCTAAAAAAATAAATATTAGTATGAGATGTAATAATCAAAATGCCCGCTTATTAATAAAAAAATATTTACCATCATACGGTTTTTCCACTTAAATAAAGGGTTCATAGGACAAAATTCCATCATACGTTTCCCACTTATTAATAAAAAATATATTTTAAAATCTAAGTTCTTAAAACTTTTACCACACGATTAAGCCCCTTTAATCCAAATAAAAAACATAGTTATTTTTTTAAAGAGTGATGTTTTTAATGAGCAATTGTGTTAAGTATTAGGGCAGTTTATATGGAAGGAAATTGTATATAAATGGAGAACTTACCTGCAAAATTGAATTCTTTTTATTAATTAGTAAACCAGATGGCATAAATGTAACACCATTTTTTAAAGAATTAATCTACTAATTAAAGACTAAAAGAAAAAAAAGGTAAAAGGAGGTGAATATATTCCAGGACTCATATGTAAATTTTTTTTTGGAAAATAAACACATCTAAGAATGAATATTATATTATGTAAATTAGAGCATCATAATAGTACTATTCTAAGTTAAATATAATACAATAATTTTATTTATTTTATTTTTATCTTTAGTAAAACAAAGAAGGACTACTATCTTTAATTTATTATTTAAATAATCTCTATTTTTTTCTAGATGACACATAAATTTTATCATTATTTGTCCCTTCTATTGAATTTTATTTATTATTTAAATATAATTAGTAAACAAAAGGGCATAGATGTAAATAAACTATTTAAAAAAGAATTACCCTACTAATTGAGGACCGAAAGGAAAAAAGAAGGTAAAAAGTGGACTTATATGTAAAAAATGATTACACAGCACGGTCAAAATAACAGGTAAAATAAAAAAATAAAAAAATGAGCCACACATCTAAATAAATATTCTATAAAATCCAAAATTAAGATTAAATTAAAAATATACTTAATTAGTTTTATTCTTACTAAGCTTTAATTTTTTTAGGACTTAACGAGTCTTGACTAATTATTCTAAGCTATTAAGCTTTAATCTTTTGTATTTAAATATAATTTTTAATTGTAGGAAATTCCATATTTAGCCCTCCTGCGCCTCCTTCTCAGCTTTAAGAGGAAGTTTCTGTCACCTTCCTCTCCCACCAGTTTTTAACTTTTCAGTGAAAACTTTCACGCAGATGTCTTTAAAATTTTTTCATAAATAATTAGAAAAGTTACAACTTTCGTGCTGCGCAATTTTTGGAAACTTTCTGCATCCTTTTGAAAAAAATCCACCCTTGAGGAGGTATTTATTTCGCCTTAAACCCATCATCCCTGCTCTCTCTTCAACTTCCGTCTCTCCTAAACCCCCCTCTGCTCTCCGATGGCGTCCTCCTGCGATGCACCTCCACCTCCAAATCCCTCCGCCTCCTCCGCCTTCGTTCGCCCCTCCGCCTTCTAGGGCTTCCTCCGATCCTTGTTCTTGGAGTTTTTTTTTTTGTTTTTTTTTGTTTTTTTTTTTGCGTGTTTGTGGTTTTTGATGTGGGTGTTGTAGAGATGAAGGTGGAGGACGAGGGGGATGAGGAGCTGTTCGCGCCGTCCTCGTCCGAGATCCCTCCCGCGTCGCCGCTGTCTTCGGTCGCCCTGCGAGGCCGGCAGCCTCCCATCCAGCGCCCTCGCGCCGCCGCGGAGGCCCGGCGCGGCAGCGTGAATTGCCCCGACGTCGTGGCGGTGCCGCCGCCGGCGGCCGGGGCTGCCGTTGGCGCGTACGCCGCCGATGCCGTCTCCGAGTCCCGCCCGCGGCCCCCGATCCCCGGGGGCTTGCGGCTCGTAGATGGTTACCGCATTGATGGACGGATGGACGCCATGCATGTCGGCGGAGGGTACGGCGGCGCCGGCGGTGGCTACGGGTTTCTTGGGTCCGCTGGTGAGTCCCGCCTGCCGCTGCGGCCGCACTCGCTGCCTGCGGACCGGTGGCTCATGGACGAACACCGCATTGCCGCGCCGACGAACGCCATGCATGCCGTCGGCGGCGCTTCTGGTGAGGGACGCTTCGGGGGTTTTCGCCCCGTTGTTCGTCCGGGCCTCCTTGCTCCTGGCGACTCGCGGAGGATTTCTGGGCTGGGTGGTCATGCGGGGCCGTATTGGTCTTCTTCGTCGAGCGCTTGGCCGGGAAACCCGCAAGCTTCATCCCTTCTACCGGAGGATTATTCCGGATATTTATGTCCTGGCCCGATGAGCAATCCCCCTCAACACGAGAGATTGGATCACTGGCCGCTCGCCCTGGTTCGGAACTCCTCCTGCAACGGCTGCAGGCGAGTTCACAACTACGACCCAGTTTCACCCTTAAATTTCTCGCAGCATATGGACGGACAAATGACAAATTTGGATGCCCCCAATCCGCGCATTCTGGCCGATGTAATGATTCGGAGTCCAAGCTCCTCCGCATTGGATGGCGGCGCGGCTGCAACTGATGGCCACGGTGCTCAGTTTCTCTCTTTGAGAGATGTCGAAGCATTTGGGTGCGAGGATAGTTTGATCATACAGGGGAGAGGACTGCATATTACGGAGCGGAGCAGGCGGACGAGGTCTAACCACCATGGTCGGTTGTCTTCCAAAGGCAATACTGCTCTCCGCGTCAACCATTTGTGCAGCATGGAGCTCTGTTGGCTATCAATTCTGAGCCTGGACTCGAAGAAGTGCATTTACTGCATTTCCAAGGATCATCATGGATGCCAAACCTTACGGCAGATGATTGCTTCAGGAACGCCTCAGGTTGTGGATGCCATATATCATGGGATCCTCAACCATGTCGAAGAGCTGTCAATGAACCTTTCTGCACATCATCTCATGCAAAACCTGTTGGATGTTTGCAGCGAAGAACAAAGGCTGGGGATCATTGTGATGCTCACAAGAGATTCGACTCAGTTTGCCAGCATCTGTGTGCATCCTCATGGGTATTGCTCATATCATCTGATATGCATTTTGACTTCACTTTCCTTGTCTTGTCAGTAACTCTATTTACACTAACGTGTGGTTTAATATCAGGACAAGGGTAGTACAGAGGTTGATCGAGACACTCAGAACAGAACAACAAATTGTGCTGTTATCTTCTACTCTTAAACTAGTGTTTCTTGATCTTACTATGGAGCCAAACGGCGATCATGTGATTGTTAGTTGTTTGAAATCCTTTGAACCTGAATATAATGAGGTATTTCAATTTATTTTTCTTTCCTTTCTATTTATTCTGTCACAGCTTGAGCTTTAAACTTTGAGTTTAACAAGATGTCTTCTATATATTACAAATTCAACTATCATATTTTATATTTACAAATTCACATTATTCATGTGTCTATATACAGTTGTTGCAAGAAGTTTATGACTTTTTGGTCATTTATCAATTTATACATGTGTCTATATAGTTGTGCCATGTATTCACATTTAGCATGAAGTAGCTATATTACAGACTTAAAATTCACTGTATTCTGATGGCAAGTTGAGGTCATTGCATAAATAAAGCATTCTGAATAGAGCTTAATACAAGTTTTGTTGTTGTATAGTGGCAATAATTATGAACGTACTAATGGTGCAAGTGCTAATAAATCACACTTCAAACATGTACTAATTGCTACGAGATGATCACCATAGCTCATCTGATGGTAATTTGTTGCTTTCATATAATTCTTACTCATCTCCTTTTAGTGTTGTTGTTCGTTTATTATTATATTATATCAGTTTGAACTCTCATAATCCTTGTTCAGTTAATATAAGATCTTTACTTGTCTTGCATGTCTAACTATCTTTGGTGCTACTTTTGCATATTTTTCTTGGCAGTTTATTTTTGAGGTTGCTGCTAAATACTGTTTTCTTATCGCCACTCATCAGTATGGATGTTGCTTTTTGCAACATTGCATGGATCACGCAGTTGTGCAGCGTGAAATACTGCTCTTTCAAATAGCTGCTTATGGTTATGTCCTTGCTATCGATGCCTATGGGTAAACATCTTGGCATTCACCTTTCTTGTTCTATCACAAAATTAGTCTTCATACATATTTAAGTGCTTTATATCATAACCTTGTGAAGCCATCACAACACGGATATATGTATATTGTGTAGGAAATATAAATATATAGAAAATATAAAATTAGAAAAAAATAAAATGAAATTAATCCATATTAAGATTTAATTTAATTAGGAACGTATCGTATACAATAAAAATAGAGTCACTCATCTTTTCCTTCCTGGATCATTTAGTAAGGTCATGCTTTTGACTTATTTATTTTGTAGTCTTATGGGAAATATTTTGCATTTACCTAGGTCATCTATCAATGTGATTGCATTAGGAGTTCCCTTGTACCTTTTCCTTGGAAAATTTTGACAATGAATACTTGCTGAAAGAGATCTGAACGTCTTTATCATCATATGCAGTCCATTTTGGCTTGAAAGTTAGGTATTTTATTTGGATATAGTGCTTGTTTGTATGTAATATTGCGTTCTTGAAATTTTCAGATTTTTGGAAATCAATCGTATATAATGTTCCATACGACTGGTGAAAAGAATGATAGCTTCTTTGACACTCGTAGGTTGAATAATTCTTGTTTCCATGAGTAGTACTTATTTCGACCACACATTTTCGTTTGGACTTGGATGGTTCATTTTGTTGTGGCTTTCTAAACATACCATTGTATTTATCAAATATGTCCACAATCTAATGGTGTTTTTTTGCCTTTATTTTAAGATTGGTAGTACTAATTGCTAAAATTGGCCACTTTGCATTTTTCTTTTACGCATTTACTGGAAAATGGTATTTTCCCAAATATTAACAGAGGCATTTGCTTTTATGTTGCCAGTCCACTTGCTTTCCACAGGTTGCAACATAGCCTATCTTGTCTACCTCTTGAAACCTTAGATTACAACTGGGATCTTAGACTAAACTAAAGTTTCTAGGAAGACAATTAGTAGTTAAACATAGTCTCTATTAGCTGAATAACATACTTCTTTAGTTGGCTAATTTTCCCAAACTACAAGTGTCAGAAAATGTACAAAACTGTAACTTGTATGCTATGCAGGGCACACCATGAATATCCTTAAAAAGTTTTAGATTATGTCTTTAATGTGACCTCTTCTATTCTCTATTTTGTTTTCTATACGAGATCCATCAATATCATGTTTAGTTCCATGTTGTTAACATGCTCATTGTTTGCGCCCTTCAACTTACAATTCTTCATTGTCTCAGCAATTATGTAGTCCAGTATGTCCTAAGGGTAAGAGATCCAATTGTAAATAAGAAACTGGCGTCACAATATCGAGGACATTATGTGGCGCTCTCAAAACAGAAGTTTAGCAGTAATGTGATGGAGAAATGCGTGGAGTTTTTCGGAGAAGAAGAACAGGCCGTGATTGTAAATGAACTGCTTTCAGTGCCTCGCTTTGAACTGCTTCTACAGGACTTCTACGCAAACTATGTAATCTATTCTGCAATTGTGCATACAAAGGTTGTAAATCTTTTTACTTTCCTCTATGTTAGCAAGTACATAACAACTTCTTATGTTAAAGATTCTAAATCTTTTTACTTTCCTCTATTTGTAGGGAGCTGTACGTGGTAAACTCGTTGAAGCGATTGTGCCTTACAAATCGCTTCGACTGAACCCGCATTGCAAGCGGATCTTCTCGCTACTTTACGGAAAGCATTGATTTGTACTACTGAAACTCTCACGACACCGATGCCTGTTGTTGTTAAATGTTCATCAGCCTGATGAAGAGCTGCGCTCTGTGGCTGCTATAAGTATATTTTTTTTAGGGTTTATGCAAACGGACGTAAAAGAGTTCAGGAATTGCATGGTTGATGAAATAAGTCATCTCCCTCATGCACTTGGGCGATGCATTTGTCTGTTTGTCTATACCATCTCAAATGATTTCTCTTTGTAAACCAGATCATAGACTCTTGATGTCTTATGAAACTAAAGTTGCTTTTTTATCTCGATCACGATTCTTAATTTTTAGTCATATTTTTATAATGTAAAATGTCAAATTCAAAACTTACAGGTAGTAGTATATCAAAAACAGGGAAGAAGTCCAAATTGACATTAAATTAGAAAGGATCAAAAATTCAAATCGACCTTTCTCCATCGTCTTTTCCGGTTTATGGAGAACCCAGTGAGGTCTGACGAACCTGATGGAAATTATTAGAGCCCTTTCATTCTGCAGGAGAACCTGATGGAAATTATTAGCTGAAAAAGAAGAAGATTTGTTGCTCAAGCTCAAGTTCAAACCATGCATCGTTTCTCATCACCATCATCTTCTTCTTCGTCTTCCACTTCCACTCTAAATTTATATCGGAATTGAATTATATATTTTCCCAGCCACTTGTCCGGGTCAATAGCATATGATAAAACACATTCCTAGTTAAGTTGATAGTCCATGAAACACTACTGTGTGCTCAAGTTCAAATGGTACAGATGACGCATCCAATTTAGACAGAATTAATCCAGAAAGTAAACGGTTGAAAAATAAACACTTCATGATAACAAATTAGTGATTGAAATATTTCTGGAGAACCGATTCTAGGGAGGCAGAGAAATCGGCCTCAAAAAAGTGGCTGCAAACAATTCATAGTTCCGAAGAGAGCTTTGCTATTTTTAACACTAAAGACTTTATTGTAAAACTAGAATTTGGTTACATGTCTGAGAGATCATGGCCATTGCACACCACCATAATGCAACTTGCCCCAGGAACATCTTAAGCAGCAATCCTTGCTCTACCCTTTGCCAGCCTGCGAGCGATGACCCTTCTCCCGCCTTTGGTTGCCTTTCTGAGCAAGATAAAATACTTGTTAGAGGAACTTAGATTCAACCATGAGATAATCCACATTAGTAGTATTAAAATGACTGAAACTTGTACAAAATTATCTGCTTATAATAGTCGTAATGTTTCCTCCCAGAAAGGTTATTCTTAACTAACTTGATCCAAGTAATAAAATATAATTTCTCTCCAAGTTTGGTTGACTTTATATCTCTGTGTGCAAATATTTCATCACATGCTAAGCTTGTTATCACTTGTGCAATCGATAAAAACTAACATTGAAGAAATTATTAAAAAAACACTGTTTACTTAGAAGTTCCAACTATTTGAGGTTGGCTATAAAGATCTTTTCCTGCCATTTAGTACCGTATGAGGCCATATTTAACTTATACCAAGGCATTTAAATCATTTTTTATTGTTTCAAGTGTCCCTAAGTCTTCCCCACTATCACCCGCCCTTAATCATATTCAATTCTTACATTCATGGAAATGTTCTCATTTCTACTGCATTAATCTTCTGTTTACTAATTGCATAAAAACTCCAGGTTCAAGAGATATGGAAAAGTTTTTCTGTTTGCTAATTGCACAACATCTCCGTGTTCATGAATGGAAAAGTTTTTCCCTCCCCTTGTTTATTTAGGTATGGTGGCCATTCGTGAGGTTCAAACTCTTGTGAACATGCTACACAAACTGACCAGATTACCAATTCGACACCATGGTGATCAAGATGCCTAACAGTGATAGTAATTGTATAATAGATTTGTAAAACAAACAAAGGTGAGAGAGACCGTGCAAGGTAGCCATGATTTCTCTTGCGCCTTATAGTGCTTGGCTGGTAAGTTCTCTTTGGAAGAAGATGCATTGGCTCCTTTGTTAAATCATCAACTCCTATTAAATAGACATAACAATCAGCAACGGCATTC
The DNA here is from genome assembly GCA_030544415.1 of Thalia dealbata. Classification (NCBI taxonomy): domain Eukaryota; kingdom Viridiplantae; phylum Streptophyta; class Magnoliopsida; order Zingiberales; family Marantaceae; genus Thalia; species Thalia dealbata. Next base: position 3,901,646 of record CM060454.1, read on the forward strand.
CACATATACAACAAAAAAGTCCATATTTGAAGCAGACTTGTGCAAAGAGTAGTGAATAAAACCATAATCTTGAAAACAATAGTTCATTCGCTTTAAGGAAGTAAGAGCACTTAGGTAAGATAAAACATGATAAGAAAATTTCTAACATCAGCGTTAACTGGATATAATGAATTGGTAATCTCAAATTTTGTATAACAATTCTCATCCATATGTACTTGATAATTGTACTCTCATACCTCCTATTCTAGATGAACTGCTGTCTATAATCAAACAAGCGTTTTGAATGAAACAGGAGAGTACATATAACCTCCCAGGACTGCATTACAAAAACACAAAGCAGGCCTGCCTTTTATTTTACAGAATGTGCCAAATCTGACAGGATGGTCAGTGTCATGCCATCTATAAAAGCTTCAATGCCTCGGCACACCCTTCTACAAGTTCTTTCATAGTAATTTTTCAGAAAGCGATTCTAATTTTCTTTCATCTATAATCCGGATTACATTCATTTCATAAAGGCATACAAGTATATATCAAATTTACATTTTCCTTTCTCTAACTGAGTGAGACATCATTTAAACTTTGCATTATCGCTGATGCACAACTAAATCCACAACAATACCAAACCTCAAATGTTACCATCATCCGTAATAATTCAAGAGGGCATAATTCTTCCACAACTTAAGTTCTAGTCATCATTATAAAAATGCAGAGTGCACAAATCAACTGAAGGTTGGATTCAGCATGAACTCACAAGATCTTTGGGTAAAAAATATTTGAAGGTGGTGAGGTATGGATCAGGTTAATGCTAAGAATCATAAAAGTCAGGCAAAATATCTTACAATGATAGATTGCAGTTTTTGTAAAGATAAATGACTGTCACCGATTACTGAAATAAATGATAAGTCATGCTCTCCAATCGAACTGGTATCGAAACCCAAGCATTTCGGCATAATACGGTGACCTCGCTGATGATACCAGAATGAACTAGAAGGAAGAAATCTAATAAATTGATTGATGAACTGCATCGTGCACAAACACAAACAAAACAGACTGATCGCAGCTCAGCTATATTGAAGTAAACAGCCATCATATTACTCAAACTGATCTCATCAGCGAGGTCCACAGTAGAATAAAAGCGAATGATCTCACCTTCATCGATGAAGAAGCGAAGAGACGGCAGGCCACAGGGGAAGAAAACCCCTTCCGAGGAAGCCAGGACTTTTAGCACCTTGGCGTCTCCACCAGGTTGCGGCGACGAGGAATGAGAGGGGAAGGGTTCCGCCGGAAAGCACTCAAACGGAGTGCTGGAAGAGATCCGGGGAGGAATAGACACCCGGATTTGCTTCGAGATATTGGAGAGGAAGAGGCGATCGAGGACAGCAGCTCCTGCTCGAGTCAGGATTTTGGACGACATCTTCGACCGGTTTCGTCCCAAAAACCCTACTTTTGTTTTATTATACTAAGGGAAGGGATGCGGCTATTCTCACACCTAAAAATTTTGTTTTCTGCACTTTTTTAAAAAATAACTTACTTTTATAATTACATTATTGGTTTAAAAAATCGGACAATGTTAATGAAACATATTTTATATAATAAAAGTATTATATATATATATTTAAAAAAATTATCTTAAAGTAAAGATTATTTAATAAGTATATTTTATAAAAAAATAAACAAGAAAAATAAACTTAAGTAACTTATTTAATTTAGTATTAAAATATATTATTATTAATAGTATTAACTTACAAGCTAATATTTAAAAAATTTAAAAAATTAAGATTATTTGGATGTGGTTGTATAAAATAAATATTGAATTCATAATATAATCTAATTATTTTAACTTAATTATTTAAGCGAAGAGTGGACTTATGTAATATAACACTTGATATGTTTAGTTATTATAAATTATTTTTTAATTAATATTTTATTATATTATTCAGGTTGAACTTAAATTTGTCTACCTATATGAAGGTTTAAAAAAAAATTAAAGTGGTAAATTTTAAGGAAAGAAGGGTGCGACGATAACAATTTTAGGGCCAAAGTTGGCTACTGCGAACGCAGGTTAACGTTCCCCCACATTGGGCATGTTGACCTGTAAAAACTAAAAAGAGCATCTCTTCGATCGCAGCCTCTTTCTCGAGACTATTCGTTTAAAAAACAAATAAAAAGAAAAATCGAACCTGTTCTCCTCCTCCGCGTCGTTTCCTTCTTCTAGGGCTTCGTCTAATCATCCGCTCAGCTTCGATCGAACAGGTAAGTTTCGCAATCCTTAAACCCTAATCCTTCTTTGATCTCTTTGAGATGAGCCTCGCTTTTTTTTCTCTCTCTTTCTCTCTTGCGGGTTATCTGCTATTCTGGGAGTGATTAATAAAAAATTCGCCCCTTCTAATGATCCGATGAGAATTTTTTGGGTATTTATCTCTCTCTTGATCTCTTGATGTTGAAATGATAATTAAAGACAAAATTTTCATACTATTGAGAGCGGATGCGGATATATTTTTGTTAGATTCCCACGTTCCGATGACATAACCGTACCTTTCTTACAGGGAGTGGGGAGGACGTCAAAGTGGTCATGGACAGGCAGAAAACCCACGATTGGGAAACCCACGGAAAGAGCAATGACATCAATGAGAGTACACCAGTTGAAAAAGTTAAAGGTCCCAATGTGTTCGAACGAGCAAAGGAAGAGATTGAAGCCCTCATAGAGGCGATCCACCCCCATAAGAATTCAGATCAAGAGCACCGTGAATCGAAAGATGGTAAATTTAGATATACAAACATTTAATGGCCTTGTGATCAGGCCTAGAAGTTTATAATGATGAGAGTCATTGTGGAATAGCTTCAGTAACTCAGTTGGGCTATTTAGTTCAATAAATAAAATATTTTTGTTAGATTCCTATGTTCCGATGACATATATGAAACTTTCTTGCAGTGAATGAGGAAGACATCAAAGTGGTCATGGACAGGCAGGAAACCCATGATCGGGAGACCGACGGAAAGAGCAATGGCATCAACGAGAGCACGCCAGTTGAAAAAGTTAAAGCTCCCAATGTGTTTGAACGAGCAAAGGAAGAGATTGAAGCCGTCGTAGAGGCGATCCACCCCCATAAAAGTTCAGATCAAGAGGTCCATGAATTGAAAATTGGTAATTTTAGATCTACAAGCATTTAATCACCTTCTGGTTAGGCCTAGAAGTATATAATTATGAGGGTCATTGTGAAATAGCTTCCGTAACTCAGTGACGAGCAAAATTTGCTTATTGCTTTGCTTTACTTCAGGACTATTTAGTTCCATAAATAATTTCTCTAATTCTGTAGTAGTTTTTGTACTGGAAGTAGACTTGCCAGTGCAACCATATAGTAGAACATAACTCTGAATCTTAATAGTACTATCTAATTTGGTGGCCTTTAGCCTATACAGTCCCAAACTGACAAAAGCCTAGTTTTTTTAGATTTTGAACTGCAATTTGCAGAGCGAATAAAGAAATAAATCTGGTAATTTTTATGTTTTTCTAGTAGTTTTTATTGTCATAAACTTTAAAATGTATAAAATTGCTTGAGATATATTGATATACAATTTTTAAATATATGCATATTCGAGTACTACATTGGACTTGATTTCCCATGTTGTCTGATGCCTAGAAGAGCTTGAGATCATCCATGAAAGTTAAGTTTTAAAAGCATTCCTCTGAGACAAATAGCTCATGCTTCTCTTATAGGCATTTTTTTGTGTTCTTTACATAATAATAAAATAATAGAAGAGGAGTGCATTCATATATTTTACTTGTGTTTTTCCCCTTGTGCTGCATAGGTTCACATCACAAGGAGACTCATGGTAGAAGCAATGATATCGATGAGAACACTCCTGTCACTGAAGTTAAAGGTCCAAATGTGTTTGAACGAGCCAAGGAAGAAATTGAGGCCATCGTTGAAGCTATACATCACAAAAAAGAACCACACGAATGAACCACAGTGATGGAGAAAACAATTGAGATCTGAATACTGGTACTCTGATGGAGAGAGAATAATTGAGATCTGAATATGGAAGCGGCTCTTGATTACTTTGTGTGTGATGTTTGCTTTGTATAGTCACTGGTTGTTTCAGTAATCAAACAATCTCTATAGGAATTCGTACCCAATTGCCGACCAAAATGTTATTTATATTGAACTGTTGTTTGGAATTGTCTCTCTCAACACTGGTGCTATAAAAAGTTATTTTCTTAAAGAAGAGCGTTTTTGAGATATTTTAGTTTTCGCTGTGAATTATTTGGGGGGTTTTGTCGCTCCAATTTTATAAGTCGGTTTTGTGCCTTTATTAAGGTTTTAAATTATTCCTTCGAGGCCTTCTTTACAAAAGTTTACTTGAGTGAACGCAACGTTGTCCCCATATAATTGATGACGTCACGTTAAAGATTATTTTATACATTATAAGGTTAAATTGAGAAATAGTATTAAAGAAAATATTGATTTAATCTTTTATCCTGAATTAATCCCCCACCATAAATATTTATTTGCTTATTTCAATTTGATTATTTTATAAAGTAGCCCCTTATTTATTTACTTATTTCAATTTGATTATTTTATAAAGTAGACCCTTAAAACTTCATTAAATACCACATTCCTGTCTTACGGAGCCTGGAGAGGCATAAGCAAGCATCTACCATTCACCCGTTGCCATTTTTTGAAAACTTCACAAAATAAAAGCGATGACTTTTCCCACAAAGATTAAATCAATCTCCAAATAGCAAAATGCATAAAAAAAGACTTGGCAAACAACAGCGTCTCGGATCGGCATTTATGAGAAAAAATCGAAGAAGAATAAAAATAATAAGAACAAAATAGCAAGTATTACCAATTGCCAATAGAAAAAAAGCCAAGGAAATTATAACAAGAAGCTGTAGTTGTCTCAATCTATAGAGCATTGTTGCCTTGATAAATTACACAGCTTGGATGGATGAACCACCTTGCTTTTAGGGCACTTCAAGTCAGCATTTCATAATCATGGTGACTCAGTAGCTCCTCATTCACGATTCCAAGGAAAACGAAGGAAAAGAAGAAAAGAAAAAACATAGCAAGGGGTGATTCCACTCTAGTTAATGATTTTTTTTTTCAGCGGAGGAATGAAACAGAAGTCAGAGCACGGATCTGGAAATTTAACTATAGGTGATTCTTTTCCTCGCTATCAAAATTAAGGCCTTCCATGCCTTTGAGTGTGGCTTCGTAGTTCTTAATCGCAGATGGCTTTCTTCCACCGGATGAAGCATGCCGGTTTTCCGAAGAATTAATTGGAGAACTCCTCTGAGCATTCGGGACCTTGTAGTTCACTGGGCTTGCCTCCGCAGTGCGACCACGGGATTGATCTGCATCAGCTCCTCCCATATCTCTACTGCCGGAAACAGCAGCTCGCCTTGAGGATCCGCCTGGTCGCCCAATGAAATTTGAACTGGAAAACTGATGTGCATACACTCGAGATCAGGAATTGTACAAAACATGTCTAGTGGGTTCGCTACTTGATTCTTAAACTTACACGGCCATAAATCAAGCAGTATGTGATCCCAACTCGGGCTCAAACATATGCTTGTGCTTGTAAAGCATGGAAACATATGGCTAGACTACTTCTTTCAAAAATATGGCTTCACTACTTGAATTTACTTGTCAACCATTTCTACCACTGTCCCAATACCTTGCCATGTCTAGTGGGTTCTAACAAAAATGATAAGCTTGTGTTCAATCCTTATACGGACTTTCAATGCAGTAAGCAAGGATCGCACTTATGGTGGATTATTCACTGTAGAATTCATCGTATTTTGATTCTTGTACTAACATAAGAGAAAGGAGGGGGTGGGAGCGCAGAGAGAGGGAGAGAGAGAGCAAAGCAATAAGCTTACCGCAGCATCTTTACCAACAGATGGATCATTTGCAACAGGGGCCTTTGACTTTGATGCGCTGCCAACATTTGCACCTGATGTTGTACCTCGTCCACGACGAGTTGGGTCAATAGCCAACCAACCCCCTGAATGCCTTCCTTCCTCACCACCTGGAAAACAAAATTTGTAAACTACCAGAATGGAAAAGGAAATTATTTTCCACATGCTAACAATATATGTGCTGAATAAAAAAGAATGCCGCAACAGAATGTTAGACCAAGGTATGGCCACATGTATTTAGCACAAGCCAACAAAGCAAAGACAACCTGAAAAGAAAATATTGAAAAAACTGAATATAACCTATGAGGAATTGTGCTATAGGAAGTATGAAAACCAATTGAAATGAAAAAAATATACACTGACTATACTAATGACGAACATATAGAGAAAGAACACCTGTCTGTCTATCATTGGCAACAGCAGGAGCCAAGCCAGAGCTAGGTCCTGCACTTGGACCCTAGAAAATAGTGGAAAAGGTTATCCGGTTGTTCAGGAATGAAAAACAAACAAGCAAATAAATAACACTGCATTTGACTAACAACAGCTCGTGGAGGACCACCAGCTATCTGTGACTGTTGATACTTCAAAATGGTCCAGTCAAACACATAATCGAACTGAAAACCTGCAAGGAAAACACAGGATGATTGTTGTCCAATAAGCAAATTATATACGTACATAATAAGTATCTCATCAAGTCAATTCTTTTGCATTTGGGGTATATGTGCAAGAAGGGAAATGAACCTTCACGAATAAAGAGGTCCCGAAACAATCTCTTCAGGTATGCATAATCAGGAAAGTCCTCAAATCTAAGTGAACGGCAATAATGGAAGTAAGATGCAAATTCTGAAGGATATTGCCTACACAATGCCTGCAAGGGTACAACATTTCGCATCATTATAATGACAGAAAGATGAACTGAAGATCAATGACAGAGGTAAGAGTTTACCTCAATTGATGTGGCCACTTTCTTTTCACTAATTTTTTCATACTTCTGCTTCTTCGTTCCTGCTTTTAGACCTTGCCATGGAAGGCTGGCAGGAAACATACAGTACCCATAATTAAATGATTGGAAAAGGGTTCAAGGGGCAGTAACATATTTGGAGTAAGCAGACGAACCTTCCTCTTAAAAAGTACATAAGAACATATCCAAGAGATTCCAAATCATCCCTCCTGCTTTGTTCTTAGCAGAAGGAAAAAAAAATCATAATGATGAAATGAAAAATCCAAAGGATACAGAAACTATTAGCTATATCAACTATACAAGTAGTTCCATAACCGAAAAGGACAGTCTTGCAAATACCTATTCCAAGGTGCGTGTTCACACTTGCATATCTAGCTGTCCCAGTCAAGTTCTTGTTTTCTCTGCAGCAATAACAATAACATAAATTAAAAGGTATCCTCTCAGACTGCAATCAGCATATAATGCTCTAGCTTCTAAGATAAAAGTATTCATGAAATGAAAAATCCAAGACACAGATTCCACACCCATAAGCCTAAACCAAAATTCATTTTCTTCATGATTGTTCTTTTATTGTAAATGGTTTCAAATCCAAGAAGAAAAAGCTTATGCAAATCTGAAATCTGCAAAGTTGACTTAGAACAACAGTATTGTAAGAGAAATTTCACGACAATAAGCTAAAGCTAACGTATCCATCTGTTACAAGCACTAAATGCAATAATAACAACAGAAAGAACTCCAGCACAATGGATAAATCAATTATATCTTACCTATATGGAATATGTTGACGGTAAGCATCCCTGTACTTCTTAGCAAGGCCAAAATCAATAATATACACCTACAAAAATGCATAATAAAAATCTCAACAAAGCAAATGATGAGATCAGTAGCACATAAATCAAAAGGAACAAAATAGCATACCTGATTAGCTCGTCTACCAAGACCCATAATAAAATTATCTGGTTTTATATCTCGGTGGAGGAAGGATTTTGAATGCACATATTCCACTCGATTAATCTGAAGTGGGAAACCTTAGAAGGTCAAAACCTTGTTGACTAATCATGGAAACTATGCATTCATAATTGCTTTGCAAGGTAGAAAGAATTGCGTACACTGCAGCTAAGCAAGGTGTTGGAGAGAATTATCAAATTACAGAGATGATTATCAATAACAATATCAAGTGAGCATAATTGAGTTCCTGACCAACTCTAATCATAGCCTCTAGTCACTGGCTTCAGATAAATCTTATTCCACTGGATTAATTGGAGTGGAAAACCTTAAAAGGTCAGATACCATATATAATCAATTGAAAAGCAATCCAAAACAACCTTGTTGACTAATCATGGAAACTACGCATTCATGGTTATTTTGCAACGTAGAAAGAATGGAGTACACTGCAGCTAAACATGGTTATCAAATTGCAAAGATGATTATCAATATCAATATCGAGTGTAACTGAGTTCCTGATCAACTCTAGTCATAGCCTCTAGTCACTGGCTTCAGTATGTAAATAATAGAATTGAGTAATGAAAATAATCATTAACTTTCACTCTAATTCTTCCCTCGCTTCCAATTTGGTAACAGTGAAGGGGTCCAAAAATATCAGTTCAGGATGTAAGCTTCAACCTCAGCTAAAAAGTGCAATTTTGTGGATTAAACAAGCCAAAAGGGTTTGAAGTATTACTAGTCCCCAAGCAGAAGAACATACATCAATAGTACATGTCACACTTTTGACAGTCTAAACCAAATCTCCCCCTCAATGCTACTGTTCCTTTACTCTCTTCCATCATCCAGCATTATGATGGTAGATGAGAGAACAATATCACTACAGACAGACACACATAAAGCAAACACGGATTAAGCAGCAAAACTAAGCAAAATGAATAGTGCAGCGATCATAATAAACAAATATATATTGTACAGCAACTATCTAGTTATATATTATAGGAAAGACGAAAATTACCTAGGAAGAAGATAAGCATTCAAGAACATTCATGTTTCTACAAAAGTCTTGGTAAAAAGTATTCAATTGATGGTTATGAATACTTCCATTACCTCAAACTTGAGTAGTACAAAACATGTATAAACTGTTACTGGAAAGGAAGCAATAAACCGAAGACCATCCATAAAGAGGAGGCAAATAAAAAAATCACAAGGAAGAAAGAAGGAAATCATGATGGCAGCTTCAATGATTAATAAGGTACATCCCAATTATGAAAGTATTATTACTATTTTAAATGCACATTTTAGAAGGTAAGCAGCATTAAGATTAGTGATGTACCATCTGATCTGCGAGCATCAGAACAGTCTTCAGTGAGAGCTTACGACTGCAAAAGTTAAATAAATCTTCAAGACTTGGTCCTAACAAATCCATCACGAGGACATTATAATCACCCTCAACGCCGAACCATCTCATGTTTGGAATTCCAGCTAAAAAGGAAATATGAGAATTCATAATAAGATTCTTGAAATATAATGAAACTGATTGGATTATAGGAGAAACTTAAAAACTAAATTACTTCCTCCTTGCAGAATCCTGTACAGTTTTGATTCATAGAGCAGCTGAGGATGCTTAGTCTTCACATTTTCCTATAGAAAAGTATCAAAACGTTTATCTAAGCCCTTGAGGTTCTCGATGCATCCAGATTCTAAGAGGATAGCAATAATAATAATAAAATCACTTAACAGATGAAACAATTACAGAGGCAAAAGATTGCATAGATATAATGCAAACCATATATAATAAAACATGGAAATATCATATTAAGCACAAGAGAAAACAAGTAAATGAAACGAAAGGAAGAGGAAAGGCTTTGGTGCCATAGTAGGATTTCTTTGCAACTTGGGTAACTATTGTTACAAGGTAAACGTTGCATAGTTCAACCCTGATAGGACACACCCGTCTCCCAGATTGGTGGGGCATCTCCTACTCTAGATTCCTTTATTACAAAAAAAGGGACCAGGAATACCTACAACACAAACCTAAACTAGGCAGGAATACCTACAGCACGAACCTATACTAGGCCGGACAATAATTCCAGTGATAACTTGCACGTGAACAAGAAGTTTCATATTTAGCATATAAGCTTGCCTAGGATATCTATAATTTGCAAGATGCTTACAGCTGTATTCAAAAAGCATCAAACTTCAAACTTGTGTAAAATTCCAAGCTAATAGGTCTCCGCGTCTATGGGTACAAATAAGAGAGTATGAAATCGAATAATTAACTAAGTAGCGTGAAAACACAAAGAAAACGAATCTAAAAACTCCAACCAAATACCACCACAGGCTAATTTCATCAAATCAGAGGAACACAATAGGATGTACTCACGAGCTTAATCGCAACCTCCTCATTGGTCTGGATATTAGTACCTACAACCCACAAAACAATGAGAATCAACTCGTACGTCCAATCAACACCAAACAAAACCAATGATACAACTCAGAAAGGCGATCCAGCTATTACCTAAATAGATCTCCCCAAAGGAGCCGCTCCCGATCTTGCGACCGAGGCGGAACTTGTTACCGACGCGAGGCTCCATCCGCTCACCCGCCGCGACTTTAGAAGAAAAATTCAAAGTCTAACCCGGATGCCAAAAATCACCCAAGTAAAATAATGAAAGTAAGCAGCGATCAAAAGAGATGCCCTCCTCTGCAGCGCGTCACCCACGGCGGCGAGTGGCGGATCCCAGCAGATCGACGACGCAGCCCATCGAGGAGCGAGATCAGAGCGGGGGCAGGAGGCCGGGCGGGGTGGGGTGAGGCGAAATCGGATTGAAACCGCCGAGGGCGATTAGGGTTCCGATGAAGGGGGAGAAGGCAGGATCGAAGGAGCCGCGGTCGATCCTACGATGTCGTGCTCGCGCACGCTTTGATCCAATCGAGACCGCGGGCGCGGTGGCGTGCGAGACAATCCATTTCCTCCGAGGCCGCCTCGCTCGCTCCCCCCTCTCTCTTCTCGCCTCTCTCTTCTTCTCTCTTTCGCTCTCGTGCGCGAAGGAAGGAATAGTAATGGTAATAATAACTTTTCTCAAGGAAAAAAAGAAAGAAAGAAATGGTGGTTGGGTTTAGAAAGAAGCAGAGAAGAAGAAGGGAAGAGGGAGGAGAAGGGGGGAGATGATTCGCCGCGGTTGTCGCGGGCAGCGCGTATGGAGTGCCAAATTGCCGATTTCCCTTAATAGGAAGGCGTTTGTTTCGTTACGACTCGCCACGGTCGGTTTGTGCCGTGGGTTGATCGAGTCATTTCGAATTAGAAGGAAAGAAAAATAAAACTGATGTGATTAAATAGCCGTTAACAGGTTAATAATCACTGTGACACACATTTTACTATTTATAATATATTTTTAAAAAGGTGCATGAATCTCCATTTTTATATAATTATTTACAAATAACAAAAATATCCATTACTATAACTTTATTCTTAAACTTTTAAAAAATATATATATCTCAAAAATTTTAAATATTCGTTTTATGTTTTTTACTGTTTAAAAATAACGGATTGTCATGCACTCTTTAACTTATAATAATTTTTTAAATAAATAAAATAGTTAATAATGTATATTATTTTAACTTAATTATATCCTTAATATAACATCAGTAATTTTAAAAATTTATATTTTAGAAATAATGTTTAAGTTGAAGATGGAAGTATTTTAAATACTAACTAGCTTATTATAATTAAAAATTAATAAAAATATTCATTCTGACAATTTTGTTCTTATACTTTAAAATATAAATATTTTTAAATATTAGTGGAGAAGTTTTTATTAATTTTAAATTACAATGAGTTCACCCTGCGCAGTGTTAGTAATTTTACACAGACGTCTTTTTTCTAAAAAAAATCATACGATGCAATGTCTCCCTCCAAATAATGCATTGCTCAAATAACTGGGGAGTGGAATTAGGTACTACTGCCAGCATTTCAAATACAATTTATGATGGATCGAGTTAAGTTTGTTATTAGATTTTAGTATATAAATTGTTATTAATTTATTTTTAATTATTCCTTAATTATACTTTTTTTAAATATTATTTACTATAATAAAAATACTAATAATTCTCCTGTAGATATATAAATTAAGAATATGAATTTAAAGAAATATGACCCACGTAGGAAAAAAATAAGGTATTGCGGTGGAGGAGGAGGAGGTTGCCTTGACAAATCACTCCCGCCCTCTCCGCAGGCTGCGAATAGGCGGCGGAGCTGCCGACGATGCCGGAAATGACAGCAGAAGGCACCGGGAGAGGCGGCGCCGGCGGCGACGCAAGAAACTGGGACGAGGAAGGATACAGGAACAGCATTCTCTGCGAGAGGGAGCTGCGATCTCGTACCGTGTTCAGGATCGCCTTTGCCCCCTCCCTAAACCCTAACCCGGAAATCCTTGTTGTCGCCTCCAGTGATGGCTCTGTGGCTTCTTACTCCTTGGCCTCCTGCATCGCCGCCGCTTCTCAGGTAACTAGTTACTTTTTTGCGGTGATTTTTGGGATCTTTACATGGCCTTGGTCTGGTTTTGTTTGGATACGGTCGTCGAGTTACGACAGTTCTTAATGAGCCCCTGGCTACATTTTCTATTAAATATTTGATTTTTAGTGATATAATATTCATGTACAGAAGAGAAAAGGCAGAGGCAATTAAGTAAAAAGATAGTGAGAAAATAGTAAGATCAGTCCCTCTGCTTTCACAACAGTACGAATTCTAGATAGAGCATTGTTTGAATACAGGTTTTAAACTTTAAACACCAGCACACACCACACAGACGAAATATTTTTATCTCTTTGACAATGTCCAGCAAATCTGCAGATTTAGTGATATATCATGGTGTTCCTTTTGCGAAATTCAAGAAAAACCTAACCTAATATTTTGTTTATGTAACATACATGTAATGATCCTAACATGCTTAGAGAACCACATAAGATCATTTCTGCTAGAAATTTCTGATAGTGCCTTTATTTCTGCAGAACTTGCATTCAGATAAGACCATCAACCAAAAGTAAGCCTTTTTCTTTTTCATGGTTATTACATTTTTTTTTTGTGATTCGTGATGCTGTTGACTCTATTTGTATAATTTTTATTTACTTTCTGTTGTTAGAACTAGTCCTCCACTTGCAGAGCCACTTTGTATCATTCAGGGACACAAGGGCCCTGCATATGATGTGAAGTTCTATTGCCATGGAGAAGAATGCATTCTCTTCAGGTTTGTATTATATTGGGAGGTAAAACAAAATACAATTTTGCCTAGCTGATGCGTAGGATATCGTACCTTTTCTGTAAACGTTGATGCATCATAGATACATGGGATAAGTATGTCTCTTGCACACCTAATTCAATTTTGGTTACCCTTTTTTGTTAAAAAATCGAGTTTGGTTGTGCATGCCTTTATTTTTTGGAATTTATAAAATTGGTATATATACCAATTGGGCATGTGAACATCGTGGACCACTAGTTTATTTATTGGCTGGATTAAGAATCCATTTTAGTGCATAGTTCTATGTTATCATATTTTGTTCTTCATCTTTATCAGACACTTCATGCTGCTAGTTGTAGTGCACTCTCCTCGTTTCTAGGTGTATAATTTCAAAGATTCTATTTTCTTACAGGTCTGTTGTTGGTATTTGTGCATCTAGGTCTATTGCTGTTGTGATGCTATAAAATGTTAATGACTACCCCTGCAGCTGATTTCAGTTCTTCTACTGTATGGATCATCACAGATGGTCTCATGTTTTTACCTTCTTCATGCTATTGTTGTGGCCATTAACCACTATTGTTTATTACTTATATAACCATGTTTTAGCCAGAGAACTTTTTGTGGCTTCAATAGTCAATTTCTGTCATTCTGTATTCTTCATTTGTTCCTTCTATAAAGCTTACATATTTAGATTGTTCAAAACTTCAAATATGTGCTTAATTTTGTCTAAACTACAAACTTTGTCAGAAGCATATGAAAATTATGTATCTTGTTATTGTTGTCTAGTTGTGGTGATGATGGCCGACTGAGGGGATGGGATTGGAAGGAATTTCTGTGTTCAGGCTATCTTGGTACAAAAGGTATAAGTGCATGCTAGTCCACTTCCTAATAACCCATGGTAAAGTAATGGTAGGATTTCCCAAGATACAGTTATAATTAACAACTTGGAAAAATGTGTTTGCTTTACTAGTGAAGTCGTGCTGTGCTGTCTTCTTCTGTTTCATTTCATTTCTTTTTTCTCCTTTCAGGAAATTCATTGAAACCACTGCTTGACTTGGCAAACCCTCAACATGAGTAAGCTGTCCACTGCATTTTAGCTCATTCTCGACTGACAATATTAATCCTATTGAAAAATTCTTAACTACTTTTATTTAGTAGAACACTGTGTATCTGGAATCTAATTAACTAGAGCATTATTTGTTTTTTACCTACATATTCTAGTTAGCATATACCATAAGACATGCAATATTTTCTTGGAATGCATGTATATTGAGAACTATTTAAAGTAATAAAAATGAAAGGATAAAGTCTTTTTTTTTTTGCATCACCTTGTGTCCATTTCATTATTTGTCTTATGAGAAAGTTAAGCTCGTCATTTTATTCTCATAGCAGGGGTCCTTGGGGTGCTTTATCTCCAATACCTGAGAATAATGCCATGGCAATTGATGAACAGGTTATTGTTCAGATCCCTTCGTTTTCTTTTGTTTTTATTTGTTGTTCTTAAGGTATGTCATCGAAAAGGTACTCTGAATATCAATTAAGGCTTCCTTTGTTGTGTTTTTAACCTTTTTATTCATAGCTATCTTGAGTATGATAACAATGCTTTTGGCTTTAACTTTTTGGACAAGCTGTTCTAAAGAGAAAGGTTCCAGGTTTGCTAAAATCAAAGAAGTCTTACTATGTTTGAACTGAAATGTTATGCAACTAAAACCACTAATGAAAAAAAAAAGGAAAAAAAGAGAGAAAAGTTGATAATAATCAAAATTTGAAAAGGTTAACTGAGAAGAGCAAATAGGATGGAAAATTCAAAGTAATTAATTGGATATCAGATTGTATTTCATATGAGAGAGAGAGAGACTCTTGCAGTTCTAAGGGACAAAACAATTAGTCCACAATAATTGTCCACAATAATTCCCATTGTCTGCATAATCAACTTAATGCACATAGAGATCATGATTCATCTTTTTCAGTCTATAATCTTCATGCTTCTCTGCTGTACCTCTTTTTCCTACTTTTAGTTCCACTTCAGTTCTATGCCTTGTCTTTCTTCATCTATTAAAATTCTACTGACCGACTGGGCTGCATCAGATCAAAGGAGACTTTTTTTCAGTCATCACTGATCTACTGCCTTCTAGGTGGTCTTTTAGCATATTGTTTATCACTTCATCACTTTCTTAAACTCTCAAGATGGCCTAAATTTTAGAAGCAATACCAGTATTTATGTTGATCCTAATGATATAAAATGATCTATGATATGAAACCTCAGTTATCTACTTGCTCATGTTGACCAATTTTAATTAAAACAGGATGGCTCAGTTTTTGTAGCTGCTGGTGATGCTTGTGCGTACACTTGGGATGTGGTATGTAACTATGTCTTATATATCCTTGAAGGCAAATGCATCGTTTATGGTTAATCTGGTTAAGTTATAAGTGAAGTGAATATTTTTCCAGCTGCTACCAATAATCATCTTATGAGGTCTATTGCCACATAGGAAACAGGGAAACAAAAGATGGTCTTCAAGGGCCACAAAGATTATTTGCATTGTATCACTAGTCGGAAGTCTGCTCATCAGGTTAGTTAATTCCATTACTTTTTCTAACTGCTTTATTCTTTTTAGTATTAGAGAGCTAGCTAATGCTTTAGATTCCTACACTTCACTGCTAAAAAAAGCTACATGAGAGTGAATATTAGGAAACATGTGTAACCAGCGCATGAAAAGTTAGTATATTGGTCATGTTTGTAATATATTATCTGAAGTAGTCATGTTGCATAGCCTTGGTAGTTTGGTACAAATTATCTGAAACGAAGAGTGCCGATATAAGAGAACAGCACAAATGTTCAATACTAATTCAACATGATGTTGGACCATTCATATGAACCATATTAAAATCAATGTAGTTTTGTAAATTTAAGTCTACATGCTACCTTATACAATGTTACCAGAATGTATCAAGTTGATATTTATATATCATATACCCCTGCTTTCATATGAGTAACAGTGCAATAAATATTTTGTAAATTTAACATTCATTAATCACTATCAGCAAAAGGAAAACTTGGGGAAGCTGGCATTGTCAATTTCCATTGACTCTTTCCTAGCTGCAAATGCTATAAAAATGTGTGATAGTGAAAAAAAGATATAATGATGTATTTCTAACTTTATAGTGTATTTCAATTTAGAGAGTTGAGCTCAAAGATTCACTCACTTAAAGATTGCTAAGCATGTGAGGAATACAATGCTATGTGTCTCTCCACTTTATAGTTGTCATAACTTATTCTTACAATATACGTCCTTTTGCTAACATTTTTTTGTCTCTTTCTCTTAAGATAATCACTGGTTCAGAGGATGGAACAACACGAATATGGGGTGAGTGACATTGACCTGCTAATGTTTTCACCCTATACAAGTGTCCTTCTTATGGTTTATTTATTCTTGGACCGAGATACTAGAACGAAGAGTGAATTGTCTAAACTTCAATTTAAGATAAGTGACATAGAACATGCAATATATTTTTCTTAGTTGAGAAAAAAGTGAGTAAGAATTCTGATAATTGCAGTAGAGTGAGTAGGAACTTATCCTTGATGATGAAATATCCCATAACTAAGAGCTCCGATAACAAATTTGTTCTAGGGCATGAAATATATGTTTTTTAGTAAAGTAAATCTAGAGGAAGAAGATAAGCAATGGCATGTTGATTTGTTTTGATAATTAAATCCGCTGAGATATTGGACTTTTGATGACATGTTGTAGATTGTAGAACTGGAATGTGCACTCAAGTTATTCGGTTGGAGAAGAAATTCAAATCTAAGCAGCCTTTGTGGATCAGCAGCGTTTCCATTGATACGAGTGAAAGTTGGCTGGTATAGTTTCTGTACTGAGGACATCCTGCACTTTGTTATTTAGGTTTAACCTTTTGTTTTGTATATTCTGATTTTGTAAGAGTAAATGACCATTGAAACTCTTGGGGACAAAGACAAGAACACTGAATATATTATAATTCTTCATAGGTAAGTTTACTCTTAATAACATATTACTCTGTGGAAGGGTCGTACTAGTTGATGGAATCATGGAATATATAGACACACGAAGCTGCCATGTTATTGAGTATTGCATGACAAGGCATGGACATGGAATTCAATAAGTGAATAGAATTTGTAGAAATCCTTTAGGTGATATTATATATATGATTCAGAGTCTATCGTAATAACTAAAGGGTTACAACCTTTACTCAAACAAATATTAGTAATTACAAAATTCTCCATATGCGAAACATGAAAAGATTGGTCACAAAGTAGGATTATCAGGTGCATGTATATATTTATGAATCATGAATATCAATATGAGATGCAAATACGATAGATATGAATATGAAGGCACAACGATTCTTAAAAGAAAGGTACATAAGAAAACAGATGCGACCAAAACAGATCTAAATTGGCTTGAAGCATCAAGGTGCAAACATATTCAGATACATGACATGGTGATGATCTTGTTTTACTTGTGAACAATGATGCACTTAGTTTCTTCTTACATAATTTAACAGAAGGTTTTTCTCTAACCAAGTTTCCGTTCAGGCTTGTGGCACTAGTAGTGGGCTATCAGTTTGGAGTATGCTATCTTCTGAATGCATCTTTAGCACAGATTGTCCTGCTCCAGTGCAAGATTTGGCGTTTGTTGATAACCAAGTAAGTTTCTACAATCATAGATCCATGCTATTGGATAATCATAGAACATGATTCACCACATGAACTTATACGAAGCTCTACTCATTTTTGGAGATCCCTAATTTAAGAATATTTCTCTTGAATATAGAATTTGCTTATTGTATGGAGCATACTAGTCGTTGCAGAGTCCTGTTTGCACGTAGCAGCATTATACGTGCTCTATACCAATGTTTTTAATACAGTGTATCGGTCTGGTAAGGTTGGTATTTACCAGTCTGTCCATGGATCAATAGACAGACCGTCTAGTTTCAGTCGATTTACATGATATCGGTAATGGTACCCCCCTGGAACGCATGGGCGAACGGCACATGGCATGCCTCAGCATGAGGTGTGTACCGGATAATGATTTTCTTAAGATTTTTTGCAAAAAATCCTACCTCATGATTTTTTATGGTTTCTAATACACCCTCAGTTCTTCAGATATTGATTATTAATCAAATTTAACTTTTTTTCTATTTCTCGTAGATTTCTGTATTATTATTTTGACTCCTATATTCTATTATTTGCTTAGAGTTCAGTACTCTCTGAGTACCAGTGTCGTACTGAGATTAGAACCTATACATAAGCAAACATCTTGCAGAGTGGCATAACCATTGCTGCAACGGTACACCTGGTTCTCAAAGTTAATCCTTCCATCTTTCTTATACTTGCTTTGACCAAGACATGTCGCTATCAGTTCCTGTCCCATAACAATTTACAGAAAAGGAAGACTTGTCTTTCTATTGTAGAGAACAAAAGACAGCAGCATAATTTTCTGTTGACTCACTGAGTTCTGTGTTGTTACAATGGTATTATTATATGTAAGGATGTTCAGACTTTGCATATTTTATTATATTAGTTCTCTTTTTGAAACATTCAATAATTAAGTGTGACTCCTTTTTTTTTTCCTTTTCCTTTTGCTATGCTATTCAGATTCTGGTTGTTGGAGCAGAACCTTTGCTCACTCGTTTTAGCATCAGTGGAACTAATCTTTCACAAATAAAATGTGCTCCCCAGTCGGCATTTTCTGTTGCACACCATCCCTCTGGAGTATGTATCCCCTTTTCTCTGTCTTTTTGATTTTTAGTATCAGTTTGTTTTTTATATAAATGTTTCGACAACTACTAAAGAATATTGCAAAATCAGCTCAGTGGACAGGATCATAATCGATGACAACAATTTTTTGTCAAATTTAACTTGAAATTTTATAGCCAAGTTCAGACGGCTTTGTTTTTACTAGTTGCTGATTATTTATGGATTCCATTTTTGCCTTTGGCATGCAAAAAACACACATAAGCTCTGATAAAAAAAACATATTTTGCAAGGATTAAATTTATTTCACGAATAAAATTATTACCGCATGCTTCTACAATCATTTAAATAATTGTTATCTGATGTTGCAATTACGCATAAAAGATAATCACTTAAAATAGTGCAAAAGCTCATCAAAAAGGCAATTCATTTACTATGCTCTGTAGTTAATTAACCGGTGAAGATCATAATTAATTCCATTAATAATCTTCTGACTTTTCATATGGTAAAACTCTGATCAAACTTCCTAAACTATTAGGTTACAGCGGTGGGTGGCTATGGAGCTCTGGTGGATATGGTATCACAATTTGGAAGCCATCTGTGCACATTTTGCTGCGCAGGATTGGACCACTACAGTACAGTGGATTACACAACCAAATCTGGGCGGTTTGATCATGATTAGGTTCGTTCAGATCCACATGGCGTGCGGTGGATAATAAGTACTCAATTTCTCAGACTGATTAGAGCCAACATCACATGAAATCATTAAAAAAAAGAAAAGTCTACTCCCTTGGGGGGGGGGGGGTGTTTGATGGCGGTAAGTTGTATTCTTAGAGTAATTTTTTTTTTTGGAAAAATGAATCGTTTAGAATGTGGTGTTAGGGAAAACAGTGGATCCTCCAATATGAGTTTTTGGAGGATCCCAGGAGTTTCTGAAGTTTATGAAAAATTATATTCTTGCATGCCTTTGCTGTTATTTTTCTCTCATGTTTTAAGCATACCCAGTTCATATCAACTGTTGATAACCTTATGCCACCCACTTTTGTTGGTGTTTGAAGGCCTTGAGCCACCCGCTTTTGTTGGTGTTTGAAGGCCTAACGAGTAAAGTTAAGTGGCTCACTTACACCTAGGCTGAAGAGGGAAATTTTATCTAAAATTTCTATTTCTACTGAAACAGGGTTAATTCTCTGAATTATTTTAAATTTATTTTTATCTATAGGTGTAACTTGGGCCATGCCGTCCACAAGCCTAATCCACTCAGAGTCATGCCAAATAGGATACGATACTGTATGATATGGTTGGTAGAGGTGTAATTATTCTAATGATATGGTCTACTGGTAGAGGTGTAATTATTCTAATGATATGGTCTACCGGTAGAGGTGTAATTATTTTAATCAGAGGAAACTTTGTGTACGATGATAAATGTGTACTTTGTGTACGCTTTGTGTATGAGGATAAATGTACACTTTATGTACGAGGATGGACTTGTAACTCTAACAATAACGATTTAAATTAAAAATAAATTAAATTAACTGATAATTAAATTGGACAAATAAGACCTCCCCTGGAGTTGGAGGGAATTAAACGGTGGTCTCACAAATCCACTACTGGATCCACGTCAGTGAGTTAGGAGATGGCCTCCTAATTCTCCCCTACTTAAACGAGGCTAATCTCGTCTCATGGGATGAGATAAGATGTGGGATGGGCTTTGTTCATTATTGGGCCATAAAGAAAATAATATAAATACTGGCTCCGATCTTTCTGCAGCCCATCAAATTTGGGGGTTCTCTTCGTATCGTCCGGCGTCTGCGTTGCTCTCCCCACTCAGAGCTCCTGCCAGATCGGGAAGCTTCACGCCGTCGCCAAATGATGCAGTCGAGCTGGAGGCGCTCGACGCAGCGGTTCCTCGTGCAATCGCCTGCTCTCGCAACCTTCAGATCCTCCCACCTTCTATCTCCCGCTGGTAATTTCCTTTTTCCTGCGTCATTTCTGTATTCTCGAGATTGAACCTTTTCGGGCATTGCAGCATCTGCTGCTCCATTTTGCTGTTCTAATTATATTGCTTTGGGTAGAGCATGGAGTCGATCGGCCTCGGTATGGATCTACGTTGGCTGTGAAGGGAACGGCGCATCTCGTCCGCAAGGGAACCGGTGGAAGGTCTTCTGTCAGGTACACACTGGCTCTCTCATTCAATCTCCCACATTTTTAAACGAAAGCTTCCATTGCTTGACCTTAAATGATCTATTTTTCCTTTTTCTCACTCGATGTCAGGTTTTGAGGATACTTATTACTTACTGTTAATTCAACCTTTGTAGGTTCTAATACGGAACGAGTTTTTTTTTCCAAAAAAATATTTGATTCAGTAAATTATTTGCATTCCATTACTTTATTTGTCTTTTCATGCACTAAACTGGATGCCTTCATTTCAGTGGAATTGTGGCTACTGTGTTTGGAGCTACTGGGTTTCTTGGTCGTTATGTTGTCAATCGGCTTGGTAAATCCCTAGTTGACTTTTCTCCCTCCCCTGGATCATGTGAAAGAGCTGAAAACATAAAATATATCTTTGATATCCTCAAAATAAATAAAAAACAAAATTCTATTTCAATTCGTAGTAAGGAAATGGATGGTGATTATTGTAAAGGTTTGTCTCCTCCATGAATATAGGTTTCGCATAGCTTATTTTGAGTTGCACTTTCGGATTTTTTTGATCCATTTATTTTCATGTGGAGAACTGCTGGATAAGAAGTTAATTATTTATTCAAGTACCCCTAGTTCCTATTAAAATTTCTATTCACTTCTATTTACTTGCAGCTAGAATGGGTTCGCAAGTGTTGGTTCCTTTTCGGGGATCCGAGGATTCTCAAAGGCACCTCAAGGTTATGGGGGATCTTGGTCAGGTATTGGAACTCTCAGTTATATGATCACAACCCAGATAGGTAATTTTCTCAAGATTTGTACTTTGGACCTTTTTTTTTTGCTCGTCCCAGATTGTCCCTATGAAGTATGACCCAAGAGATGAAGGTTCAATTAAAGCTGTAATGGCAAAGGCAAATGTGGTTGTAAATCTAATTGGTCAGTATAGAAGTTTCTTTCTGCAGTACTGTGATCCTGGATTATTTTGAAATTTCATGATCATAGTGGAAAACATTTTAATATCACAGGAAGAGAGTATGAGACACGTAATTACAGTTTTGAAGAAGTGAATCATGCAATGGCTGAGCAACTTGCAATGGTACATTTTTACAAAGATTTACCTTTGTTTACTCACAGCAGTTATTCATATGCTCAATCTGTTTAGGTATCTGGTTGGTGTTTTTTTATCCAATGAATGGTCTTGCATCTACCATATGAAAATAAAATTAAGGAGATGTTCTAGATCATTTGGCTGGAAAATGTTGAACATTACAAAGGTTCAAATAAGTAGATGCATGAATTAGATTCCCTTCAGATATTGTTTTCTGATCATGAATTACTTGTCTATGCAATAATTTCGAGATTCTAACCCATAACTGTTTGACTTGTTTGCTGCAAGATCCTTATTTCCAAACTTTCTTGTCATATTCACGTATCTTGTTTGTGTAACCTTTTTCTTTGTTTTGTCTCTTAGTGATCTTATGTGTCAATGGAACTCATATCTCTCAAACTATTCGCTTTATAATCTTTCATGGAACTAATTTATGTGCCTTGATCATTAGGAGCGATCCTGCTTATGCTTTGAGTATTATCCTTTAAATAAAAAATTTCTATTTCCTTTGCTATATACTATGAGGTGGAAATTCCATGGTCAATTTTAATTTTCTTGTGTTGAAGCCAAAAAAAGATGCATGGATGAACTATGTAGAGTTGCTAGTTTTAACCTTAGTGATATCTTTGTTGAAGGCTTTGAAGTGATGACATCTTAACAATGTATATCATCAAATATATCTTTAATGACGAATAACTACAGTCCATGTGATTAGGGCCACAAAGTAATAAAACCTGGTTTTGTATTGTTGCTAGAAATAATGCATAATATAGAGTGAGGAAAATGATCACTGAAGAACAAAGAAAAATGTATATAGCCACCATGTCATATTGACCTGCCTTCATAATGTTTTGCATCTAGCATGATCCATGTAGAAAAACATGAAATGACCTCAGTTAAGACGATATGCAGCAAAGTGTTGACATCTTAACAGTGTATGTCATCCTTTATGCAAGTTAAATATCATTATTGCATTTTTTTTCTATTGCGAACTTGTCTATCTACGTTTTACATCTTGTGGTAAAAAGATGCTATTCAACTGTGTAAAAAGTGCACACTTATCCAGTTAGAGCAGTAAGACTCGACACTGGATGTCGTGGGTTCAAGATTCATTGAAAATAAAAAGAGATTATTCAACCGTTTATTACCTTGGATTTGTTTGTGCAGATTGCTAAAGAACATGGTGGTATTATGCGATTCATACAAGTTTCTTGCTTAGGGGCATCTTCTTCATCTCCTTCTAGAATGTTGAGGGCAAAGGCTGCTGCAGCAGAAGCTGTATTAAGACAGTTGCCTGAGGTTAATATTATTTTGTTGCTCTTTGCTTAGTAATAGTAGTTAGCAATGATTTGTTTGACCAATAAACACTTCATGGATGCAAAATCAAATGGATTGCAGTATTTCCCTTAGCTTATACACCTTTACTCTTGTTATTCAATCACTTGCTAAAATTGGGCAAGGTGTTTATTTTGTCCTGATTATCCATAACCTAATCTAAAATTTTGGATAATTTAACCTTATTGGATCACTTGGTTATGTTATTCTAATGCCTGACCAACATTAATCTTGAAATAAGTCTGTATGATCCTCATTTTAGATTCATTCCTATCAGATCTTTATCACATCGAAGTCCTGTTAATTCAGCCAGGAAAGAAAACTCACTTTCCTATTGAATTGTGATCCTAGTGAATCTTACCAAAATCCAACTGGGTAACACATGGTAAATGGGAAACAATAGGGTTTTGTATGATTTTGTTAGGGATAAACCATGTACTGGAAGGACTTGGCATTAAGCAGACAAGATTATCTATAGCTTCAGATATTTCTAGCTGATTCTCTTATCTTATATTTTGCTAGTTAAAATCTTCAATGCCTTGTTATTTTTACACTAATGTATTGATAGAGAAACTGGAGTTATTTTTTTCTCAGTCATTAACATTGAATTTTCATCATTAGTTCTTAGACATGTGTATTGCTATTAGCATTTTATTGTAACTGGAAAATATGAACCTAATGTCTTGCTGGAACTTTTACAGCTAACTTGAGTTTTTTTTTTCATTTTTGATATTGCTTGGCCATGTTCTGCTATTTGTTTCTTATGTCCTTACTTCAATTTTGTGGATACTGAAGTGTTTCTAGACTAGAAGCTGTAATCAGAAAACATTGTTATTTAGAAAATACCTTTTATTCTTTTGTTTAGGGGAATTCTCCATGTTTCTTGAGTTATTATGCCTGTAATGGTTTTAGATATTAGTTAAGTATATTAATTCCTTCATTTCTCTTTTTTGTTTTTTTTTTTAATTTCAAGTGAAGGGGAGGCTGATGGAAATACATTTTTCAAGCTAAATAACAAGTTACAAGTAATAAAAGAAAAGGAAAAACAAAACATAACAAGAAATTTTCAAAAACCTTAGTCAGAACATGGATTACCTTAACTTTTCTTTGCTTGCTTTGATGACTCGTGGAATCTTCTTATATATGTGGCCACATATTTTTTTGAGTAAACTGTTTCCTTCATGTTTGATGTTCAATTTACTTGCAACTATCTGCAAATTCTCAATATTGCTTGCTCGGACTTGGGCTAATAACTATTCTATGTCAAGGAAATGCTGATGATTGTTTTCAATTCCACACCTTGATTATATCATGGTTGTTCTTCATGATGGAAGCCTTTTTATCTACCCATGTAATATGGCAGCTACAGTATGATATTTCTCTGTATGGCCACTATACCAGCCATTACAAGTCAAATGCTCACCTGACAATCCTTTGTGATTGTTTGAATTTGTTCTTGTTTGGTTATTCAATATAAGGTCGACAGCTAATTGTATAATATTCGATATATGATCTCTTTAGCTTTTCTTTTTAAGAAAACTCCTATGCTGAAGAACTGATTTTCCAGTCAGCTTTCCTATAAGTTATGTAGGCTTTAATTTTTTTCCCTCGAGATACCGAACATTGATTTCAGACCCATGATGACCCAGTTAAGAGCATTCTGTGCTAACCAGCTGAGCAGCACAAGCTGCTTAGCTCAAGTTGATCAACGAACTGAGTTATTATCTATCTTATAAGAAAGCCTGATTACTTCACATCTTAAAGCTTTTAGGTCAGGTTTATGTACTAAAGTTTTAATCATCGATGCAAGTGAATTTTTTGGGATTTTTGGACGTACTACAGATGTGTTGTGTGTTACACGGCAAGAATTTTTTTTCCTATTCCTGTGCCTGAAATAAAATGAAAGTTGATCCTATCTACGTAATGCATATTTTTATAGAGGGACAAATATACACTTGCCACTCATTTTGTCATATACTTCTCCTTATAAGTAATAAAAATTATCCTACATTTACAGGCCACAATTATGAAGCCTGCAGTTATGGTTGGTACAGAAGACAGGATATTGAACAAATGGGCACAGTTTGTCAAAACATGGGGCTTTCTTCCAATCATGGGAGATGGAACTACAAAGTATTTAACATAAACTTATTTCTACTAGAGGTTGTTTCGGAAATAGCTATTACCACATGTATAATTTTTTTAGATCATTACATATTATGCCTGTGAATAGCATCATATGATAGTCTCTTGCAGGTTACAACCAGTTTATGTCATTGATGTGGCTGCTGCAATTGTAGCTTCATTGAAGGATGATGGTATCAGTATGGGAAAAGTCTATGAGCTTGGTGGACCAGATGTTTATACTGTGCATGAACTGGTAATTTTTCTTCAGAAAGTTTGGTTGTTTTTCAGATGCATTTAAAGAGGATAACCTTTTGGTATGACGTAGTATAAGAATCCTTGAGAAAATGATCTAGATAGTAAATTCGTTAATTATGTTGCTTTGTTCCTTTAAGAATAGACTAAGCTTAAATTTATTGCAGGCCCTACTGATGTTTGATACAGTACGGGAATTTCGACGATATGTTAAAGTTCCTTTTCCCATTGCGAAGGTATGAAAACACTTTGCTATTATTTGTTATAAAATATTTTCATTTTCATTATGGATAACCAAATGAGTAGATAGTCATCCATATGATAATCATCAATGAAGCTATGTTGTCCCATAACTAAATGCTAGTTTGACACCAAATATGAGCTGCTATGGCTACATGATATCAAAGTTGGTAGCGACCTAGAGATCTCATAATTTCTTTGCAGATTTGTCTCATAGTAGGTCCATAAACTTGGTATCTTTTATCTTCATAGATACCAAATAATTGTCCACTGGAGTCATACTATTTTTCTTTCTGCTGTTTGTAATGATCTCATACAAGTACGAGTATAGATATGGATGGTCAAAAATTTCTTTCGATTCCTTAGGACTTAAAGATGAGTGATGGCTGTTCAAGTGAATGACGTTTCCATGTCTTAGTATTGAACGATCTCCGTGATTAGACAAGATAAGATGACTGCTTGAGTGATGTGGATAGTGCGGTAAACCTTATGTGCGGTGCAGTGTAGGAAATAAAGTGGCTGATATATAGAGAATTACCGCATGCTATACAAATCTTAATGGGTGTTTGGTTTATGGGATACTATAAGATTTCCAGGAGTAATATGGGAATGTTTTTGTCCTTAGGAATCCTTAACCTAAGTCTATGGGACCTCCCATATATTGTTTAATGAGTGCTTTGGATATATGCAATACAGTCAATACAAAACTAATTTAAAAATATCATCGAATGCTGAAAATATGATGCCGTAAAGTTATATCTATATATGTGTTATGCAAAAAAAAAAAGTTGTATCAAACATCAATGACTTATAAATATTTATATTTTTAATTGAAAATAAATTTTATTTTATTTTTCGTGAAAAATCGTAATACTATTATAATGTTATTTATTTTCACTTATACCTGTCAATGTAATTTATTTTATTTAAAATATATAATAGTACATTTTTTATATATATTCTAGGGTAGTATTGGAAGGTAAAGTATTGACATTCCTTGCAATGCGACTTATTTCGAACAAGGTAATCTTTAGATATCTGACCTATATACTTGCGAAGTAATTGATAGAAATCATATGCCTAGGAATATGGTTAATAAGAGATCTTACATTCAAAAACCAAACACCTCCTAAGGCTTTGATGAAGATAGCGAAATATACAACACCAGTGCGAGAAAAGGGATAGGGATTTAGAAAAGAGAGAAGAACAGAGATAAAAAGAGTTATTTTTTCATGTGATTCGGAAGAAATAGATAATTGACAAGACAATTTGAAAGTATAAATAACTTCAGATTGTGAATAGTGAAAGACTGGCCGCCTCAAGGGCATATTTAGAGAAATAGGATATCTTTGTCTTGGTAGACAAGGCATACAAAAATTTTAAAATATTGAATAAGAAAAAACTGAAGTAGGGAAAGAAGCGGTTAACTCTTTTTCATATCGATCCATTCTCCCCCATTCGAAAAGAGCTCAGCCACAAGTTCAAGGAAAATTGTGAATAATGAGAAGGGTATGGAGGAGGCTCAGATATTGGTGCTAAAGTGCAAAATAGTGATTCATCCATTACTCAATTTCGAGTGTCCCTTGTAACGGACATTTATAATGTTCATTACTCAAGGCAAGTTTTAGCTTAATATAATGATGATTCTCTCAAATAAACATGTGAAAATCACAAAATAGTATCATGTAGTTGGACAGTAATCCACCTCCGATTTACAATATGCTTCCTATTTTACAAAGTATGGATTAGACTTTTGAGTTTTCAGTCTTTATTCAATATACAGCGTGTTCATATAAACATTTATGTTGGGAGTTTTGAGTATTGTTGGATGAGATGATTAAAAATAGCTTCAGTTAACTATAAAACAATGACATTCCAAAAAAATTTGAACTCTTGCTTGAAGAATATGGATAAAAGCAATACTTTTGAGGTAATTATTCTTTACTACCTGTTATTTTTGCTGAAGTGCAGTCTCATTTTGCCCATTTGTGATATTTTGTTTTGCACTTTGCCCTCAAGTGTAAACGGGAATACTGCATGGCAAAGTGCAACAAGAAATATCACAAATGGACAGGTTAGAAGATGGTGAATGCATGTTTGTGAAGTGTAATTAACCCTTTAATTTTTCACATAAGCTGCTTTGGTTAAGCAAACCTGTAGGTGACAACTAAACCAAACCTTTGTTATTTTTCTCTTGTCCTCCCTCGCTACTTCTCTATTAGTCTTCTTTCTGGTTCTCCCTCTTTTCCTCAATGCTTTTTCTTCTCTTGTTTCCAGGATTCCTCCCTCCCTACAATTTGTTTGTTTTTTTCTTTCTAGTTTTTCAACCTCGTAGGAGCTAATTTTCTTGTACAACTTTGTAATATTAAGTTGATCAACAACATATATTGCTTCTTGGCTGCAAACAAATTCAAGCAAATCATGGACTGTAGTCAAGAGTTCATAGACTATGATGGCTGGATCAAACAAGTATGACATCATTTTTACTTCCAGCTGATAGACCACAGCAAATGGAACAGCTTTTTATATCAACTCTCAGAGGCCAGGATAGCAAGTGTGGCACTCAACAATAACCGATAGGTTCTGCCCCTCTGGCCTTAGTCATGAAAATTCTACGTTCATTTACCATGCCTTCTGCC
Organism: Thalia dealbata; assembly: GCA_030544415.1. NCBI lineage: Eukaryota > Viridiplantae > Streptophyta > Magnoliopsida > Zingiberales > Marantaceae > Thalia > Thalia dealbata. Next base: position 3,930,289 of record CM060454.1, read on the forward strand.
AAACTATTGAGCTCCTATGCCCCAACAAGTGCCACAGGTGCAGTCAACGTATCATTTCTCAATACTCCTGATTACAGTGAGAATTGATGTAAAGTGTATGTTGAATCTTATAGGTTGAGACTACTGCAATTTCTTCTTATGTTGGCTGTGAATGTGTATCCATGCAAGTATTCTCTTCTCTATTCTTGTGACATATTTTGGATATTGGCTGTGAATGTGCATCCATGCAAGTACGCTCTTCTCTATTATTGTGACATATTTGTCTTGTGACGTATTTTGGATGATTGCAGGCAATTGCTTCACCTCGAGAATTTTTGTTAAAAAAGGTGCCATTCCCTTTACCAAACCCAGGCATATTCAATTTTGATCAGATCAACACGCTTACCATGGACAGCGTGGTCTCTGATAACGGTATCATTCATCGACATCTGAACCATAACCTCAGTAGTAGCTCACTCCTGACTTAGCCCTGACCAAGTGAATGATCTTATTCTCTCTTGCAGCTTTAACATTCAAGGATCTTGGCATTGTTCCTCACAAGATCAAAGGTTACCCCTTGGAGTATCTGATATCATACCGGAAGGGTGGACCTAACTACGGCACCACATACTTTGAACGAGCACCAGGTCCAGAGCCTTAAGCTTGCTCTGGTTGACACTTATATCTCGGATGAAGGCTTGTAGTAGTTAAACTCCATTCTCCTGGCTTTGGCCGCTGCAGAAATTTCTGTTTGGCAACATCTGATGAACTAAAAATTGAGGAGTTGGTTGTTCTCTCCTCTCATCGTTTTTTTTAGCATGATGCTTTCCATCCGATGAATAATTGGCAAAGGCTGTCGACAAGCTGTACATCCATCTCTCTTTCTTTCGTTTTTTTGGTCTCAAAGAAAGATTTTATTCGTCCTGCCTTTTTTTACATTTCTACTGGCAAATCTTAGTGACTTTACTCATTCATTGCAGTGATTAACAAAAAAGAGATGTTTTTGGACATAATTTTAGACACGACTAGTTAATCCATTTTGTTGGGCTACACCTCCTGCCCACAATGACTTGTGAGTTGAGTGAGCTTAGTCTTAGGACGACCCATTTCTACAGAGGGTTATGTTAAACATGGTCACTCTATATTTTATAACGTCAGCATGATTTATTTTAGGATCTCATGCACTCCCTTCTACTTTCTCTCTCTCCCTCTTCTCCCTCACTGTGCCAAGGCATATCACTATAAACTACCAGTCCATGAAAATGACGTAGATTATTTGCAGATAAGTTATGGAAGGAGGCATGACACGCACCGACCCTGTCGACTGAAGATGAGAACAACAAGTTGGTATGTCATTTCTTCTAATAAAATTAAATCTCTCTCTTTGTGTCCCCAGCAAGTAGATAAGTAAATGAAATGAAGTGGATATATCTTAGACTGTTCATCAGGTCCTTCCTCTCACTTTCTTCCTTGGTCATTTTCTTGGCTGCTACCGGATTGCTTAGCTCTGTCTGAAACGTGTTCAACTCGGATTTTTCCCATCACCCTCCAGTCCAGCAGTTACCTTCATCATGTATATATATATATATATTTATTTATTTATTTATTTATTGTGCTCAAGGTGTACTGTAGTGTGCTTGAAGGGAAAGGGAATCTTTCAGCTTGTTCTTGGAGGACGACTCAGCTTTAAATATCTGCACTTAATAAACTTTAAATTTCTCGTCCTTTATGGCTACAAGTAATTAATCTGCTTGACTGCTTCAAACACTTCTCAGTACTTTTTCTTTTCTTTCTACCTGGAGACCACCAGTATATTGATACGTTGATCATAGCCGCCCTTAAAAGTTTATGGTTTAGGTGGTGTTAAAAGTTTTTCGTCTGTAAAAAATTTATAATTTTAATTCGACCTGAAATTTTTTTGGTTTGACCGGGACAAAAACTAGGTCGGTGGGTATTAACCCAACCTCAGAAAAATTATTTTATTTTCACCGTGTTAGAAATAAATAAAAGCAAGTTTTAAACTAAAAACCCTTAATATTTTTTTATTTTTATTTTTTTAAAAAGTAAATCTCCTACATATTTTATTATGAATATTTTTTAAAAAAAAATTTAAATCGTATTATTTTAATTAAATGATCATGAAATATATGCTTGATATATATATATATCATAAAAGCAGCGTAATGAGTCAGGCTGTCGACCTACCCATTACATGATCGTATGCGCATTACGTGGGTCTTCTTCTTCCTCACCGTTCTTATTTTTCACACAAAGCACACGCTTCCTCTCCTCTTCGCTTTAGAATTCGTAATCTGATCAAAGATCGAATCGTGATCAGGCCGCCACCGCCGCGAGCTTATCATCCAAACCCCACCATTAGCGTGGACGGACCTGATCTAAAGGTGTGTTCCGATCGACGGCTCCGTCCGTGTCTCCACCTGATCCGACCAAAAAAAAAAAAAAGAGAAAGGAAAAATAAAGAAAACGACAAACACGCCGTCGTTGTCGTGGTCGGACATCCTCCTCGGACAACGATTGCCTTGGCGGGTCGGATGATCCCAACCCGAACGACCTCGGTCGGAATCGGATCCCTCCTCCGAGTCCGATATCCGATTGCTTATCCGCCGGATGATGGCGCATCGACGGCGGGGCCCGGCCGCCCTCGTCCAACGCATCAAAATATGACGCAAACTCAGGCCTCTTAATTATATTAATTAAGACTCTTTTATAACTTTATTATTATTTAAATATCTATAAAAATATTCAAAAAAACCAAGAAGGTTTCGTGTATATTTTTTTTGTTTTAATAAATCTATAATTATAGAGTTTTAAAAAAAATAAAAAACGTTGAAATAAGTAAACTTTTATTTTTTTCCAATGATGAATTATATATATATATATATATATATGATGAAGGACTAAACTAAAAGGTTCGTGTTGGATTAGTAAGAGATACCTTTCTAAAAAATCTCAATAATTTATAAAAAAGTATTATTGTAGGATAAAATAAATTTAATAATATTAAAAATAAAAACTCTCACTTATAATAAAAGTTGAAACAGTTAATTTAGTATGAGAGCGAACGCATCTACTAATTTGGATAAGAAAGCCTAATCCTTGGTCACTAATCCAATACACCCCCCCCCCCCGGGTTAAGCTTTCTTTGATGTCGGCACCTTAAAGCAATATAATATAATGCATAATAAGAGGCCGCAGGTGAAGCAGAAGAAGAAGAAGAAGTATCCAAGTGTTATTTGTCCTTATCCATCTCCATCTCCACTCCTGTGGCGGTGGTCAACTCTGAGTTTGAACACCGGACGCGGTCAAACAAAAAAAGCCTTCTTTTGTCGATGGAAAGACGACTCCTCCACCTTCGATAGAATATCGGGCTGCACATCGAAATCCACGACGCACAAGCAGTAATCGGTCTCCCACAGTCAATGCGATCATATGGCCCCTCTATAAATACCTGCATGCCCTGCTCCGTCGAGGTCTGAAACGGTGGAATCATCCGGAGGGAGGGAGGAAGGGATTTTGATTTCGTCTCAGCCGGAGGAAGATCTCGTTACATGTGTCTGAGTCCTAAGGTGGCCAATCTTCCGCTGGATTCCGCTGCCGGAAGCGATGGCTTGACCCGCGACCAGGTCCTCGATCCGGCGCCGGCGCCGGGGCTGACGGCGTCGTTCGTGGAGCGGGAGAGGTCGGTCATGGTGGACGCGTTGGCGCGCGTCGTCGGCGGGAACGGCAGTGGGCTGAAGAGGGCGAGGGAGGGCTTCGCGCACGATGAGAACTCCAGGTTTTATATCGACTTTGGGCGGTCGCCGGAGGTGTCGCCGTCGACTCCTGCAGGTGAAATGACTGCGCTTCTTCTTCTTCTTTCTATTCTTTGAGTTTTCTGACTGGTATTTGGGGAACAGAGCAAACGGCGGCGGCGGTCGGTTCCGCCGCGGAGGGAACGGAGCGACGAGGAGGAGGGCGGAGGAGATACAGAGGAGTGCGGCAGCGGCCGTGGGGGAAATGGGCGGCGGAGATCCGCGATCCGCAGAAGGCCGCCCGTGTCTGGCTCGGGACGTTCGACACGGCCGAGGCCGCCGCCCGGGCCTACGACGACGCCGCCCTCCGCTTCCGCGGTAGCAAAGCCAAGCTGAACTTTCCCGAGGACGCTCGCCTCCGCCGACCTCCTCTTCCGCCTCCTCCTCCTCCGCCCTCCAGGGCGCCGGAATCCACCGCTCCGGCGTCGCTCCTGGAGTCGCAGCCCTTCACCGGCGACCGCGTGGAGTGCTCGAAGCTGCTGCGGGAAGAGGCGGAGTACGAGAGGATGCCGCTGCTGGAGCAGGTGGCCTATTCGAGGGCCTCTGCTGCTCTCCATGGCTCCGTTTCTTCCTCCTCCTCCTCTTCCATGGCGGCCATGAATGCTTCGACGTATTCTTTAATGGCGGCGGCTCCTCCTCCTCCACTTTCGCCGTTCTTCTATTATCAGGATTTAGGGGAAGAGATGGATTACCTGGAAACGGCGACATGGAGTGAATCCAACGATTACCCTCCATCTTCTACCTCGGGCTAACGGCATTCTTTTTGCAGCAGCAGCAGCAGCTGCTGCTCTGCTCATTTCATTGTTTCATACACAAAAATATTGCATTAAAAAATTTATGTATTTGCAGTGAGAAATTTTTTATGACATTAATAAACAAACCTTTTTCTATTACCGTTCAATTCTTAAAAAATTAGATTTAGTAAAACTGACTGTTTAAAAATTAATGTTTCGATTTTGTTTTACTTTATATTCAATTACGGTTATCAAAATGTTTTTACGATTTCCTCTCTATTTTTACTGTAATTGTAAAGACTATTATTATTATTATATGGTGGTTGTTGTTGTTGTTGTGATGATTTAAATACTGTGATTACTTAGGATATCATTGTTTTATGATAACATTAATAATAATAAAATTAAGGGGTGCAAATCTAAAACTGGATTTAAGTCACGTGGTGCATTTCGTCAGGACTCAGGATGAGATTTGACTTTTTTTTATTTAAGTTGAGGAGAAACGTGGATAAATGTGGACGTTGGATTTGGTCACTTCATAAAATTTGACCGGAGGTTAGTTAAATGCATTTGACTTGATAAAATTTCCGGTGCCAAATCTTTTCTGTCGGCCATTGACTTTTTTTTTATAATGTGAACACCTTCCCGGAATATAATAATCATAATAATAATTAATTAATTAAGATGAGGAGAAGATTTTTCATATTGATAGATAATATTCAAGTAAAATAAGAAAGAAAAAACTCTATAAAATAATATTAGGTTTGGAATCATTTTAAAATTTAATAATAATATAAAATATTTTATAATCTTAAATTATAAGTAATAAAATTAGAGTGAGTAATTACTATAGTTAATATTATATCTAATTCATTATTTAAAATAGAGGTTGTTTAAGTAATAAATTAAAAATAAAATAGTCATTTTCGATTCGAGATACGACCCGCATTCAGTGCCGTACCGGGTGGAGCCTCAAAATATATATATTAAATATATAAAATTTTTAAGGCGTTTGCTCATCGATGACTTTTTCTTATTGGGGAATAATACTGCTTGCTTTTCTCCTCATGTCATCGATGACGACTGTTTGCAGTAGTCTGCGTAGTCGTATAATTATCGAGACATTTTTTCTTTCATCGTAATCAACTTTTCTTCCTTAAAAAAAGGAGAGAAGAAAAGACGTCACCGTAACTGTTCGAGTAGAAGAGGAAGTGTACGAATTGGTCGTCGATCGTCGTGTTCTTCTAGAAAAATAATCGTCACCGTAATCTCACGAAAGGTCGAATGACTTAATATCCGAAGTGACTTGTTTTTTGCAGAGAAGAAAAAAATGAGTCTGACACGACTCTGAATGCACGGAGAGAATTATTATGTGGTGATGTGGATAAAGAAGATGTTAAGAATCATCGATAGATATGTTTATAATTATAGTTTACATTCACGTATAAAAATAGATTGAAAACACTGTGGAGAGATTAAGTTAGATCATCTCACAGTCATTCTTCTTTTGCCTTAGAAAGTTAGATTTGACCGACCTCCGAGTGCTTGTTGAGCTGCCTCCTGAGTTCAGTCAAACTCTCAGCTGACTTTAAACTCGAAGGACAACACTTTAACACAAGTATCCTACCGTTGTGCTGAAGTGAACTGATGCTGTCTTTGCTTCCGCAAACACAATAGCATAACTTGAAGGAGTTCCCCAAAGGTTGGTGGGAGCACAAGTGTGGCATTCATTTACCACCAGATCATATGTGGTTAGACAGTAGACACATAATTAATATATAGCCCAGCCAAAAAATGGATGTGATTTCCCTTACTAAACAATACATCGTTTCTTGAGTGCTCCAACAAATTCGGACACAAAACCAATAATTTATTTGAGTTGTGATGGCATTATTTCTCCGAGCAAGCACAACTTCACTGGGAAAAGAGAGACAATGCACGTACCAAATTTCTCCATGCAGTAGCCTGGTTATGATGATGAAGAACAAACTAGTTAGTAGTAGAAGTATATATGCAAGGCATGATTTGCCATAAGTCACGGTCTGCGTCTGCGTCGTTGAGCCGTGGGAGGAAGCTTTTCAGAAGGTCCAGTAGGTAGCGCTTGTCCTGTCTCCCGTTCGATTCGCTGCTTCAATTCTCGAAGAATTCGAATCTGACTAAGTTTCTCTGGAGATAATTTCTCCCAATAAATTCCTAAATACACAAGAAACTTTTAGAATCCGAAGTGCTCTAGAATATGAAGTGGGGAGTAAGTGAAACGCAGGATTCAGCTAACATGATGTTGTGATATACCTTGAGGCTTTGGGATTGTAGTATTGGTGTAGATAACCTGAGTTGGAGTGCAGATGATGTCAACTGGAACATCATGAACTAAGAGCTTCTCAATTGGGATATCATCCACCAATTGCTTGTCATGAACTAGAACAACAACTTAAGATAATTAGAACATAGAGATTGATGAACCGAAACATCCTAGAACAAACGGGACATTTGAAGCTAAAGCACACACCGGAGGTTACTATCATCGTGTTATCATCTATAGCTCCCATGTATCGCAGCATTCCGTACTCGAGTTCTGCAAAGCCCTGTATCGCAATTGCAACAAGTGCACCGCAAAGAATATGTTCTTTGAGTAATGAGATCAACGAGAACAACTTGGCCCTTCATCATGACAGGATCAGGAACAACAAAAAGCTTACCTCACCCTTGCCCAGTCGTGCTCCTGTTGCTGGATCTACTGCAACTGAACCGATGACTATCAAATCAACCTTTATTTTCTCATCCAGACCAATAGGTCGTCCATACTTTGCAGCTCCTACAGAAGTACATGCCTCCAAGATGGATCCAGAAGGTAGCTTCTGAGATTCTAGTATCGAGAAAAATCCAGTCCTAAGCCGTGGTTGAGGTGTTAGTAACTTCTTTCCACCTGTAAAGTCCAAATTTGGCAGATCATCAACTGTTACAGAAGCTCATAATGAAATAACATATTTCATGAACATTCGAAAAACATCAAAGTCACCAAATACAACCACTAATGCAGAAAGAAACTATTAATAGATACACTAATTGTATATTAACCACGAGAAAAACTACTTAATGCCCATGCTGTGTTTAACAGAATATAATAATTACTTTCAGTGGCAATATGGCCACCTGTAATTTCCCTGGAATATAATATAGGTAGACGTTAAATGAAGACAGAAAGGAAAAAACACTGATGGGTTCAATCCTGGATCGAAACCTTTATCAATATCATGAAGATAGAAAGCAACCAAATTTGAAGAAACAGAAAGCGCATGCAGTAAGAATCATCGTAAATGGTGATCATAATCAGAATCAACTCACCTGTAAGTGTCAAGAAACGAACTTGTTTCTGGGGTGAATCAGGGTTGACCTTCACACATTGAGCATTTCGAAAGACATCCAACTTACCTAACTTAGATTCCCAAATATGGATCCATGTCAGCAATAGAATAACAAAAAGATGTTCAACACACACAGAAGCTCAGTGGATGAAGAAGATTTTTTTTCTTTTAGACTTATGGCGCATCGATTGCACAAGGACTATGATGGATGAGTGAAAATTATCTAAGTGCACAATGCAATGACCCTTCATAGAATAAAAATCAATTACTAAGCTCCAAAAAATTGCTTTCCACCGAGAACAACATTGTCAAACATATACATTAAGCAGTCATATTGGTATCAAATAACAACTTTGATTTCCTTTGAACAATTGCCAGATAATTTATACTAAATTGTCGGAGGGAGATCCAACATGAATAGATGGTAAACTAAACCAAGAAACTGACCGAATCGGCGGCTGCTGCAGCGCCGGCAAAGTTAGGGATGCGGTGGTGGACGGGTCGGGGGTTCCGGGAGATATCCTCCGCCTCCAAGAGATCCCAGACGCGTTTGCGGATCTTCCACTTCCACGCCTTGGGATCTCCTACTTCTCCTTCGCCCACCTCGGAGGCGGAGGCGGATGCGGCGGCCATAGAAGCCCGGGCCTCCGCGTCGAGACGGAGCCTCTCGGCCTCGAAGGCGTCGGGGTCGAAGGAAGAGGAGGAAGAGACGCCCTCCACTCTCGCGGCCAAGGGAAAGCCAAGAGGCGTCGGGGCGGCGATGGAGGGGAGACGGCGAACCGGAGGACGGGGCAGATGACCGGCGGGAGGCCACCAGGCCGCGGCGCGGGGAAGGAAGAGCGGCATATCCACTCGGTGACGTGGCACTCGGCTCCTTGAGCCACGTAGCGGTTAAAAGGCCGGATCAAAGAGACAAGATCACCTGTTCGTGGCAACCAGCATTCTCTAAAAATAAACCAATAGAATACTCATAAGTGGCCTATCAGCAACGTTTCGATCACCCGTTGGTGAATGTGGCTGCCTCCTGTTGTGTAAGAAGCTGCCTCTTATCACGCTCTACGTGTAATGAAAAAGAAAGCTTCAAGTGAATTATAGCCGTCAGATTCTCATCGGAATATTTAATCTGATGGTCCCCATTGAGTTTAACAACAGGCGCGCAAAAGCCATGCGCCTAACTCCAGGAACCTCCGCGGTTTAACCCAACAAATTCACCGGCCTTCCAATGAGCGGTGTGATGGGTCCCACAGCGGGTTCCACTTGCTTTTACGTGATGAGGCAGGTGAACATACTGGGTCAGTTTTAGTGGCTGGACAACATGTTAATTGGCGGGAGAGCGGACGATTTTGAATTCAAATGGTTTCAAACAGCGGCACCGATCTGGAGATCTCTCGACGCGCAGGCAAAAGCGCTTCGCTTCTTTGGAACTCTTTTTTCCCCGAACAAGAAGAGTCGAGAGATCGAAGGTCTCATCACGGGAATCTTTGAATCCGGAGTAGTTTTCCTTCTTCTTGCTCCGATGGTGGAACGATCGGTAGCAGCTTAATCGAGATCGGGCTCGTTGGCATCCTCCCCTCATGGAGGCGGAGTACAAAACGTTGACGCGGAGAGAGCTCCAAGGCCTCTGTAAGCAGCACGGCCTCCCGGCCAACCTCACCAATGCCCGGATGGCAGAAAATTTGGCGTCTCTACTCCAGGTGTGTTCATTTTTTATTCGTTTTGCTTGTTGATGTTCTTATGCATTGTAAGGATTGTGAAGTCCAATTTTGTATTCCCTGGTGTGTAGAAGAAACATAGCAGTCAGGAGATTAAGCCTAAAGGCTGCCTGAAGGGCTCTGCCGGGAGTAGTGATGAGGGCACCGGAGGACGACGAGGGGTGCCTAAGAAGGTAAGTTTTGATCTGCAAGAGGATACCGAGCGAGAGGGAGGCGGAAGAGATCTGGAAGTGGGAGCTTCTCCAGCGCGAAAGAGGTCGAGTAGGAGGAGGGGCAATATTGAAGAAGGCAGCGAGGCAGCAGTGGAAGCAGAGATTGATTTTCAAGTGAAGACGAGAAGAAAGGAGTGTCGGTCCGGATCAGAAGTAGAAGTTTTGTCGCCCGTTGTCGAGAAGAAGAGTTCACGGAAGCGAAATCATGAAGCTGACGCGGCCGAGAAGACTCCTTGCACAGATGAAAACAATGGAAGGATGCTGCATATGAGGCATGGTGAAAATGCACCAATCACTAGAGCTCTGAGGAACCGAGTGGTGAAATTCGAAGGATCCCAAGCCTCGGAGGGAGATGCAGTACCCAGAAGAACACAAACAAGGAGAAATGTTAAGAAGAAAGATGAGGACGTCGTAGCTTCTCTTCCCGATGTGAACAGCATGGTGGCAGTCGAAGGATCCCATTCCCAAGCATCGGAGGGAGGCGGAGTACCCAGAAGACGGCAAACAAGAAGTTTTAAGAAGAAAGAAGAGGATGTTGTAGCTTCTCTTCATGATGTGCACAGTACGGTGACAGTCGAAGGATCCCAAGCATTAGGAGATGCAGAACCCAGAAGGACACAAACGAGGAGAAATGTTAAAAAGCAAGAAAAGGAAGTCAAAGTTTCTCTTCCTGATATGTCTCTAGGAGCAAAAGAGTTGGAGAATGATGAAGACTTAAACAAAGGTCATTCTAAGCAAAGAAAGGGTGAAATTCATGCAGCGGTAACTAATGAGCAAAATGCAAGTATAGTTTCTCAGACTGAAGAGCCTCCACTTCGGCGATCAAAGCGCAATCTTGCGAAGTTTTGCAAGGTAATTGAGGAACTGGAAATTTCTTCAGTCGTTCAAGGTTCTAATGACCGAAAACTTGGAGATACTGCTGAACAGCAAACTGAAGAGGCAGCAAAGATACCAAGGCGTTCAATTCGGACAAAGGGAGTTGCTTCCAGGATCGGAGAATCAGATGCTGAGACTTCCTTACCTGACACCTGTGAAACATTAGATGGACATCAAAAGATGAAGGCACAAAAGAAGGCAAGAAAATCTGCTAAAAGTGCTTGTCCCTTTGTCTCTCTTCCTGATGTAATGTTGACTGCAGCTAAGGATGTTGGACAACAAAAGCTCCCAGATGTAGAAGAACATAGTAGACGATTCACGGGCAATTCATCTGCATTTAGCATGTTGGAACATGAAGCTTCATTGTCAAATTTTTGTACATTTGGCCTTGGTGATGAAATAGGAAAACAGAATATGATCAGGAATGCTGAGAGGACGAAGAAAACAAGAAAAGGGGCTTCTGATAATATGGCTGCAGGCTTTACAAGTGGTGATTCATTTCAAGAACCAGCCTTTTGGGCAGATGGAAAAACATTGGCACCCTGTAAAAATATCTTGAGGCGCTCCATGCGTAATGTTCCAACGTGTCCCTCAGCTAAATTTGAGGTTCTAGTTCCTGCTAAGAGTTCAGAAAATGAAAACAAGAAGGAAAAATCACCAAAGCATACTGCCCCAGAGCTTCTGGTTTCTGAGATAGCAAAAAGTTCCGATCGGGCGCATCAGGCCTTAGATGAACCACCATTACTACAATTTTCTGGTGACTGTACAGTAGGGACAGAAGATGGGATTCAAGAAGGCGACAATCATATTGAAACATCAAAAAGGAAACAGAAGTACAATGTTGGTAGGAGAGATATGATGATAGCGGCTGAAATGACCACTAAAAAGTCAAAGAGTAAAAAGAGGAAAGGGGCTGCATGCTCGGAGGATGATTCTTCAGTTGTGAATGTAGGAACATATACTGGTTTCGGTTCTGCCAAAGCTCCTCAGGAAAAAGATAGTTCAGATGGAACTAAAAATATGCTTCACGTGAAAAATTTGTTCTCTCCTGGTTTAACTGTGCTTTTTACGGAAGAGTTGTCCAACTTTATCACATGCAACAATATTACGGTTGATGTGACAGGTAGTAAAAAACAATCAAGTGATGTGCTTGAAAATTCTGGTTGTAACAAAATTAATGACGACCACCAACTTGAAAAAGAAAATTATTGCCTTCATAGGGAGGTTGAACCTGTGGCTTTCCTTGACAGCCATGAAATGACAGGCAATGTTGATAGTTCCCTGGAATCTGCACAACCATCCTCCCCTGCTAATTTATCAGTTCAGGATTTGTTTCGAAAAGCCCCAGACAACAATTTTATTGATTCTAGTGCACACAAGGGTCAGTCTTCTCTATCGATTTATCGTTCCAACAGTAAATATCTTGCTAAAAAATTAGTAAAATCCGGTGGTTATTCCCTGGAAAAGGATTTCCAAGTGAGTGAGGGTTGTCTTGGCACTGATGCTATCTCCGAACATACTGGTGATGATACTAGAAAAATGGTGAAAGAGGATCAAGAACTTTGTCCTTGCAAGGACATTGAAATGTCATGCTTCCTTAACGGTTCATGTGTTGAAGATGTTGATGAGGATATTACTATTGCTGGTGAGTGCGGAGAATCTGAAGATATTGCTTGTATGGATAGCACAATGGAATGGCAAAATTATTCACAAGATAGAGGTGCACAGCATAAGGAAACAAATGTTATTAAATTATGCCTACCTGGAGAATTTTCTCCGGCAACTGATACTGTTGCTTCCTTTGCCAGTGATTCTCGAACTGCCTCAATGCCTGCTAATGTTCATGGTCTTGGAGAAATCTCTTCTTATTCTCCTATCTGTGCAAGTAGCCTTAAGGGTAAGTTTAAAAGACACAACTGTGGGAGGCCTTTCATCACATTGTCTTTTTCCTTAGCTTCTGTTTCTTTCTAGTGTATTTGCTTCAGACCTATTTATGACTGTTATTACTCTGCAGATGGAGCAGCCGTGTCGTCAAGTAATGATTTATTGGATTTGTCAGATCAGAAGGTAGTATCCAAAAATGAATTTGGCAGTTGTGTATCAGCTTCATCGTTGACATCTGCTGCTGAATCTGGATGCAATGAGTTGCATGGATTGGAAGAACTTAGCGTAAACACCGTGTATTCGAGTAATCCACAAAGACATGGAGCTGCTGATCGAGATGGTTTATCCTGTTGTTCACCTTCTAACTTATTAACTAAGGTATCTGAAAATGTGGTCGAATCTTCTGGACAGAAACATGGATATTTTGAAAACAAAGATTGTCAAGTACTTGAGTCCAATGATATTGTTCCTCACTCTCACCCCTGTAAGGTAAGACAAGATGGTGAAATTGAGATTCCCATCGAGGACAATCAAAATAGTTCTATGAATGTAACTGGCCCCAGCTCTTGTAACACTCTAACACAATATGATTCTTCCGAACCAATAGCTAAGCGGAAAGTTTTCTCACCTCTTAAACTTGTGGAAGTCAGCAGTGACATAAAAGAAACATCTCGGAAAGTTAAAGATGCCAGCAGAGCAGTTTTGGAAATTAATTTTTCCCAGATTCGTGAGAATGGTCTATCACCACATGTTGATTTGGTTACCACTAAAGAGCACTCAGGACTGAATATTAACAGTGAAGAGTCATGTTCTGATGTAGTTGGTGTAATCTCAATGACTATATCAGATATACTAGATGAAGTTTCAGATACTTTCCTGCATACGGAATGTGTAAGAGAAATTTATTCAGAGAGAAAATCATCTGACAGGATCCTAACTCCAGTGAAAGCTGAATATAAATTTGAAAAGCGGGTGGAAACTCAAAAAGGTCTATCTGAAATCATGCACTTATCTTCTGCATCTAGCATCGGTTCTTTTCAGAAGGAACCAATTGTTGATATCACTCCATGCATAAGTCACTGTGGAAAAAATAAAAGAATGGAGGATGTTAGGTCACCATCTAGTATTGGAGGCACCTCACAGTTGAAACGCGTAGAAACTAGATTGGTTGAGAAAGAAGATCCAGTTGATACTCTATCTCTATGTATGAATCTGTCAGACTGAATGCATTTACTATGCTTTTTCGTGAGATGCTGATTATAGTTCTAGAAAACTCCTTTATACTTTTGGTTATGTTACAGGTAACAAGATAAATTCATCAAGCATCTACCAGAGTTTCAATAGTGGCAAGACTTCCACTACCTTAACAATGAAAATGTCGGATGAAATACCAAAGACTCTTGGATATGCTTCTCATGACGACAACGAAGATCACATCTTCAATTCTTGCTTCTCCACATGTGAAAATAGTTCTGAGGGTATACCTTTTCGATTCTTTATCTATGGAAGTTCTTTAATACTTTTTAAGCTATGGTTGGTTAGCAGTTCAGAATGATTACTCATTTAGTATGTTAACTTCATACTTATGCGTTGCGCTTACAGGGAACTTTGAAGGTGATCGGTCAACTACTTTGGTTCCAGATAACGAGAGGAAAACTGGAGAAGATTCTACATATGTAAATAATCTAATTGAAGTTATAGGTCAGCCTACCAATACAGATAATCTAAATATAGGTCCTGAAGTTTTAGTATCTATGAAGGATCATCAGTTGGAGTTTGTTGGTCCTCCCTTATGTGGAGTTCTCTCAACTGGGAGAAATTCATGTCTTGGAGATGAATTTTCAGGGCCAACACATGCGTCATGTGAATCCAGCAGTCAAGATGAAAATGATGCTTCTAATAAAGTTCGATGTTCTCTTTCCATCCTCATAGCGAACCATGTTATGTATAATGGTGATACAACCAAGCCAAATAAAAGAGAAAATTCAGCTGCACTTGAAAGTCCAGTATTGCAGTTCCAGTCACCATTCTATGACGGTTTAACAGAGATGAAAGATGTGGTGGACCAAGATGGGGTTAAGAATGATAGCTTGGATCCATCAAATGGTTTCTCCGATGTTGAATATGAACCTGTCAAATCTTTGTCCAAAGAGAGTAGCATAATTATAGAAGATAGGAAATCTGTTCTTCACCTCGACAAGCCATTAAGCTCACCAAGAACTCAAGGCCTGTGTGGTGACTTTCGTGCTACGTCATATATGCGTGAAACACTTTCAAGGACACCAGATGGCCAAGGTATGTTGATACCCTATATAAGTGTGGTTAAAATTTAAAAACTTCCCTCACGTTGAGTTTATGGGATCAGGCAGGTCCTGGAGGAAGACTGCAAAAAATTTGTCCTTTGGAAGCTTATGTTCATTAGTTAAAGATTGTTCTTAGTATTCATGCATCGTTCTCCTTATATAATCTAACCATTTCGTGTACAATTTGTATATCAAAGAACATGGCAAGTTAAGCTACATATTATTGGTGGCTATGGTGATTACCTATAGGCCGTACCTCATGTAAAAAAATTTGCGGAGAGATCAGGAAAATTCTGGCTTTGCTTCTTCTATAGTTCCTACGTTAATGAAATTAGTTATAGGCTTGCCTTTGGAATGTAATATCTATCACAATAGCAACACTAGAGAAAATCTAAAAAGGTTGGTTTATTTTTATTGCCTGCCACTTCGTAACACAAAGCATTACACAATGGATTCCACTTAGGATTTGACCCCTCTATATATGATCATCTTTCTTTTCCAGAGCATACAATTTGTTTTTGTATTTATAATTTGATATATCTAGTTATAGGAGGCTTTATATATGTAGAACTGTTTGCTTGTTTTTCCCTGTTGATTTGTGTTTATCAAGTCTTAGATAGTTCATATGCTGTGTTACTTGTCTGTCTTGCTCTGATATTAAAATTATCACAGACTCACCTAAGTTCGAAGATAAGATACCCCCTTCAGATCACGTTGAAGCATCTTGTATAAATGAGGAAAGAGATGATGAATATGTGTCTATGGTCTTGAGGCAAGGAGCAAGTTGCAGGTTCTTTAAAAATAATGAAGCAGATAAAATAAAGGATATGGGAGAAGAAATAGGACCAGTGATTGGTAATAGTGTCGATGAAGAAGAGCAAGAACAATTGGTTACTCTCTGCAATAACTCAGGTAGCCAAGATAGAAATTCTGGTTCCAGAACCTTTGTTGAGTTTGGAACTATACTGGTACCATCAAAGCAGACTTTAGGCATCAATAATCTCATCCCATCTAATGTGGTTCCTCAAGCTGCAAAACACCAGTTAGATAGTAGTCAGCAATCCATAACTTCGGTACCTGAAGAAGCTTTAATTGCAAAGCATTTGGGAAGTGAAGAGATCTCTAAAAAAGAAGCTTCGGATTATATAGTCTTCAACAAACTTGAGTGTGATCATAATGCAAAGGAATATAGCATTACTAACAATGGAGCTCTTGATGCAAAAAATGGTGAAATTTTGATTTCTCTACAACAGCAACATGATGGCAGTGATCATATTGATGAAAGTAGTGAACAAGTAGATGCCTCTCAGATAAATACAGATCTTGCAAGTATTAAGGAGTCTGAAAGGAACAACTGTAGCAACAGTGATTGTAGCGCTGACCGCAATATTCATGACTATCACAAGGAGGACAAATCTACATTCGAAAGTCCAGGTGATGGCTTATTTACTGTTTTCACTACAAATTTATTTTTGTTCACTTATTCTATCTTATATGAATATTTTATCTTATCTTTTTTTTTGAAAGATAATATTGCATTCATTTCACCATTCTGAAATGATACAATCTATCATCCAAAAGGATGTAGTATGTAGAAGAAAACAACAGAAAACTAAACACAAGGAAGTAAGAACATATAACACAAAATAGGGGAGGCAAAAAAATATCTCCTATACTTCCCTGCAATCAAAATACCCAAGGATTGAGGCATTGCTAGTTTATGGTGGCTTGTGAGTATTGAAGAAAGTTAGGGATGCAGCCGCTTGCGTGGCCAAGGCCCTTGTTGATTTAGATTCACCCATAAAACATCTTTTATTTCTTTCCCCCCATACACTCCAATGCCATATGACTAGTTGCTCAATCTTTTGCAACTTTTCTTTCACCTCTCCTTTCCCCACCCAAGGAACTAGGGAGATGTCAAATGGTTCTAGCTGCAACTGCTGTAGGTATATAACCCACCCATTTATCACATATGGACATTGGAAGAAAAGATGGTCTCTTGTTTCAAGCTCAACCTTACATAGAATGCATGTCTCCTCAACCATAATCCCTTTGCATACCAAGCGCACTTTAGTATGCAACTTATTTTTCCTCATCAGCCAATTAAATATATTTATCTTAAGGGGCAGCCTTGGTTTCCAAAGTATAGATCCTTCAACCTCCTTGATGCCCGACTCTTTCATAAGGTTGTATAGGAAGTGCACTGAATATTTCTTGTTTCCTGTCCATCTCCACCTGATTCTTTTACTTCCAACCTTAAGCTGTATCTTTCTTATATCAGCAAGAAGCCGATCCGTCATTGAGTTTGGGCTGGACACAGTAGTTCTCCCCCCTATGGATTGACCATCTGCCCACCTAGCCATTTCGGCTAAGGTGGCACTTTGGTTTTCGATAGCAAGGAATGCTTCCTTGTGCAAGTCTGCCATTCTTCTTATCTTTGATAACTAGTTCCTCCATATATGTTGTCACTCAATATACGTTGTCACTAATGGCTTCAGGTGGAGTTCATAGCCTTAATAAGGTTTTTGACATTAGTGAGGAGTCTAAACAACAAGAAGCTTGGGTTGCACCAGGCGCATCATTGCTGTTCGTAGAAGACTTATTTCATGTGGAAACAAAACAGTCACTCTTTACTCAACCAGTTTTTACTGGTCATACTTCTGCTGATGATAGCTACAGACATGAATTTGGATATTCCTCGGGCAGATCAAGAGAATTAAATATGATCGAAAAGATGAAGATTGACTCGTTCAAAACGGACGTTAACATCGAAAAGGAATACGAAGAACGAGCAAATTTTTTTACCACTGTGAATGATGATCTTAAAACTAATTCAGATGTTACTATGGAGTCAGAGTCTGAGAATCCAGCTGGCTGCTCTCATTCAAAATCTATGGATAGAGTGGAGAATCAAGGTATCTTATACTAGCTGTAGTTATTTGATTAGTTCTTTTATAAACTAATAGTAGCCCGTCGAATCTGGCTCCTAATTTATGTTGTAATATTTGATGAGCATTTTTCTTCCAATTTTCAGCATCTAGAGCATTCTATGAGGAAAGTTCACCTAAAGGGACTGGCTCAGCTATTGAAGACAAAGGTTTGTCACTTTACTTTTCTCTCTATTGACCAAAACCTTCAATGAAACTTGTTTTATGGTGGATTGCAGATAGGAACTCTGTGGAGTGCTCTACTACAGTATCAGAGAAATACCTTGGCACTGAAGAAAGGTTTAATGAAAAGGAAAATGTAGATGAAGGAGCTTTGGAAGTTTTTAGACATGCGAATAAATCTCAATCTAGTTTAGCAAGAAATCACATGATTCAGGATGGTGCAGTAAAAAGTGCATTGGACAGCATTCCAAGAGTATCCTTAATCTTGGTGAATAATAATGCAACTTGTGAGATGGAGAAGTCCTCTGAAGATCTTACGGCGCATGATAATAATTCATCTCAAACGAGCATCACAGCTTTTGATGTTGCGGACGATACATGCATTCCTAGAGATGCACTCGCTTTGCCAGAAAAGCAAGCTGAGATGAACTCGATGGATGCAGGAACTTTTAGCAGTTCAGGAGAGTCACGGAGGACAAATGATGCATCTCAGACGAATCTCAGATCTTCTGATATGTATGTTGCAGATGATACATGTGCACTTAATGAGTTGGAGTCAACAAGCATTTTGGGTACACCTGGTGATACTTTATCAGATGAAAAATCTGACATGAACTCAATCGAAGCTAGCTCGTTTAGCAGCCCAGGAGCGCCATCTGCCACCGGGAATCACAACACAGTATGTGAGGATGACATCAATAATCCCCAAGAATTTGTTACAGGGACGACAACTGCCGATTCTTATAACCTTGTAGCTGATTTATGCACTTCAGTGAATGAATTCAACTCCACGAGTGGTTTAGGTACACCTGGAGATAAAATGTCATTGCCAGATAAGCAAGTTGATACAAATTCTATAGATGCAAAAACTCTTAGCAGTCCAAGTGGATCATTCACCGTAAAATGCAGTATCAAATTTGAGATTAAAAAGTTTGATGAAATTATTACAGGGAAGACAAATGACACACATCAAATGTGTGCAAGTTCTTTTGATATTGCTGCTGAAGCTGATACATGGACAGGACTGAAAGCGTTGGAGACAGGAAGTGCTCCGTTGACACCAAAAAACCAACTGGTTTTGGTAGATGAGAAGGCGAATTCTATCACAACAGATGCGGGATCTAATAACCATCCAGGAGCATCATCAGTGAGAATAAATCACAGCTCTACACATGAGATTCATAAGGACCAAGAAGTCATCGGAAGGAACATAGAAGCAACACCTCAGACAATTCTAAGATCTCATGATCGTGCAGCTGATACAAACAACACTTCACCAAACGAATTGGAGAAAGAAAGTGTTCCGGGCACGACCAAAGAAGAGCAGGAGCAGGCGAAATTAACAGATGTTGAAGTCATTAAACCCGACAGCACAATAGTTGAAGCAGTCTTGCAAGAAGATACATTGGATAAGGTTGAGAAACTACATCTTGCAACCTTGAACATGAAGCATTTACTTCGGAAGGCGAGGATCGCAGTAGCATCCTCTCAGCCGATACTTGAAACAACCAAAGTTCAGTCCAATTCAGAACATAGAGTTTCCACAGAGGATCCTGCCTTGCAGACTCCAGGTTCATTTTATCTTCGTTTTGATCCTTTTTAACTACGCTTTTCATTTTGACTGTTCTTTTGATTCTTCAATAGTTTTTTTTCCTAATATTTTGATTGTTATTCGATTCAAGGATTAAGTAAAATCTTTGGACCAAAGTGGGAGGATGAAATCAGCCGCAAGTTGTTAGATTTCAGGATTTCCAGCGCCAGGAGAACTATCAAGCCAGTCGCCATTCAGGAAACACCATCAAGATTAAGGCATTATATAATTGATAAAGTGATGATGGGTAAAGAGAACAACGGCACACCAGCATCAATCAGGAAGGAGGAGTTTACGCATAAACTCCATGCAGATGAATCGACAAAGAAATCTGCAAGGAGGCCTCTGCAAAGTATCAATCACAATTAAGAAGTGGGAAAGCTTTTTAAAGGTTCCGCTTCTTTTTATTATTATTATTTTTAATTTTTTTGTGCAATTGGTTTTCAACATGTGGTTGAAAAAGATTATAATTGGTGTGGGATTGATGTAGCTTGCTAACACCAAACTTGAACTTGGAAGTGTAGTAAGCTAAATGGTTTGCTGCTTCCCTTGTATTAAGTAGGAGCAAACAGTTCGATGAGTTTGATCGAGTGTTTAACTATGAACCATCATGAGGTGATAATTTATGAGTTATAGTGTTATACTCGTGTCGTTCAAAAGTATATCAAAACCCATCTGAACTTTTAGGCTCAAGAAATGAAAAATGAACATGAATTGATTCACATGTCTGGAGTACGTCGTGGTGGGCCGGGCTTAAGAATTTATCAGCCTTTATATATAGAAATCAGGATAAATAGACCTTAAATCTGCAATGTCTGGGTTGGAAATGTACCGCAATATATCATATCTCATCCATTTAAATTAAATTTATGTTATTCTTATTAAATTTGCTTTTTAGATTACTAATATATTTGTGTATAAGGCAATTAATTAATTTATACACATGGATAAATTAATTTATCTAGATAGGGTAATATTACCCTAATACAGTAAAATTTAAATATATTCCATATGTACTAATACGAAAATTCTAAGATATTTGGGGAAACGAAACCTGATTGTTCTGCTAGCAATGGCCACTTTACATTCAAAAGCATTTGATGAAACGAAACCTGATTGATTGTTATTATGTTTCTCTACGTGAAAAATACCAAAACGAAAAGAATTATAAAGAGCATGATCAAGAATGCCATCATCATGAGTTGACCCTTCGCACCTGCTTTCTTCAGCACCATGGCAACCTTTTTCTGCACAGGAGACTTGTTGCCTTCAGTATGATATAAAAATAACTAGCTCAGGTAACTGAATTGGAAAGATATCTAGAAGAACCGAACGGTCACGTTTCCAGGGAAGACCATTCTACCAATTAGCAAGCTAACTGTTTTCAATCCAAAGGAAGGCAAATAACCTGGACGAAGTCAAGCCTGTTTGAAGTGGTTTCCATTTCCTTGCCGAGTTCATCCAATATCTTTTCCTGCAGCACCAGCAGATATATTTAGCGCAAGGCTAATGTGATAGCACATGATTTAAGTTCTTGAAACTAGATCAAAATATATCACCAATTCTTGTGCGAAACACTAATGGTATAAAGGACTGAGCGTCCTGATTTATCTCTGGAAGAACATTACACTCATCTACTTCAATATATCAGTTTCATTCTGACATGATCACCAGAAAGATTTTAGGTATTTTCTTGTTCAACCTACCTGCCCAGCAAGTTCTTCATGTATAGTGAGTCCTACATCTCCAATTCTCTGTACACTGGCACTAAGCTCGTCAAGTTCCTCATCTTGTCTCCTGAAGAAGATTAAGGTAACACATCATGTGTTGACACAACGGAATCTTTCATGATACACCTCAATCCACGTATTTACTGAAAACAAGAGATGAGCAACTTTGATTAAATAAGAAACATGCTAAAAATTCATGATTCATGATTACATAAAATGATGGACTATGTTTGCATGGGTATTACAATTAAAGCTCCAACAAGAAACTGAATGATGACAATTTTGATTTGAATGGCCAACAAGACTTGTGGAAGTACCAAAAACGGCACAAACATCATGTTCCAAACCCTTGAATCATGCTGTATATAACTTCTTCTAGTGATGCCACTGAAAAATTAAATGCACAACAACAAATATAAATCTCTCCTATCATCATCAATAAATATCAGAAAAAAAATTCTATCTCATCAACTTGGTCAATCACCAGCAGTGAACAGACCAATAGAAAATAGAATGGTAGACTTAATTCCAACTCTAGTGCAAAGGATGCATCCTAATAGGCTCCTGTATTGCATCCACCAATATAATCAAGAAAGACTAAAAACAGGTGGTCCAAAGGTGTGAGTAATTACTTTATGAGGAGCATCTGCTGATCTGATTCTGAAGTGATAAAGTCATCATTGTCTTGGTTAGTGTAGTAGTTTGCTCTTCCTGCTGAAGAAGCATTATCATTTGGAAGCCTCATCAGCTCTTTCTGCATACCATTTGCACCTAGGCTGAATGAAGTCTGCATTTCTTTTCCAGCTTCTACAGTTCTCTTAACAGTACCCACCTACGTAACAATAAAACTACTATAATGATCAGCAATGGAGAAGAAAATGCAAATAAAGACTATACAATGAAGGTTACAAAGAATATGTATGTTCAAACAACTAGAGAACAAGAAAAGAGGCATTTCCCACATCATAGGTTAAAATTTTTAACAAGGTGAGGACCAGGTGATTAATAAGCTTTACCTGATTATGAGCATTGCTCGTCCATCTCTTACGTTTCTCAAGTTCAACTTCATTAAGACCATACCAAGTAGGGTCTTTGGCAGCAACGGCAATGGTCTTCTCCATTTCATCCACCTTTCCATCAAGGAAGAGTATAATTTCAACCACCCAAATAATAAAACTATGAATTTTTTTTTGTGAAATATGCATATGGTCCAGCTGCAACTGTCCAACACCAATATCCCAGAAAGGAAAAAAGAAGACTCTTTTTTTGTGTTTGTCATTGGTATCTATCAATATTTAGACAACTCCATCACCAAGTACTAAAAGGGAATCCTTTAATCAGCCATGCTAATTCGCAATGTCAGATCTGATGGATCTTTCCACACATTTCTCACCAATTGTGCCAATTCATAACTGCATGTCTAGGACCTATTTATCATCAACACACTTATCTTACTCATAATTGTAAATAGATCTCCTTCCAAGTCATTTGCTACATGTGCAATTAGCCTACTACACAGATCGTGAGATAGAGGTCTGAAGATACATCACAAAATTGCATGTAATAACACATGATTTCCTTAGAAATAGTACCTGCCACTCTATGCTTTCACAGCTGGCTAAGAGTTCCCTTGTCAGATGTACACGCTCTCCAGTGTTTAAAGGGGTTTGTTTCCATTGATTAAATGTGGCTTGCAGTTTATCAATCTGCAATCAGGCAGCAATATAAGAGAAATTATAAAAATACTTCCTAAAAGCATGTTCATGAATACAGTTCAAGTATGATAGATGTCATTATTTTTTGATGTTGGCTTGAATCCAGGACTATTTTCTCTGAGTGGTAAAGCAAAAGTACCTTTCAACTGTTCAAGCTTTACTGATTTGACAACATATCTATAATATATTCATGTGAATGGAGCAAAATAAAATGCCATTATTATGATGAAGTGTTACGTGAGTTCATAGTGCCACGTTTAATTAGGACGCAGCAAATAAGGCAAAACAAACCAAGATCGCAATGCACATTGTCTAGGTTCTTCCTATTCGTGCAACTTTCTCTTTCTTTCTGCAATGGAAACGGATAAAGCTAAAAGAATGTGCTATAAGAATTGAAATTGGATGATTAACAATGTCGGTGTACATTGTTGCAATAAGGATCTGATGACTGATATGCAAAAAGTAGCAAAACAAACATTGTTAAGAAATGGCAGCATAGCCGTCTCTTTAGCTGAAGTCCACACCGTTTTCGTTTTTTATTTATAAAATGGATTCTTCTCAACCTAAGAACAGATACTTGAATCCCACTCGAATCTCTCGCTTTAAGAAACCGCAAAGGGAAGCAATACAACACTTGGAATTTATTATCCATTCGGCCGGAGTCGGCCAGCAGAACCATTCATCGGAAAACTCGCCCTATCCTCGTCGCTAATGAACAATAATTAGCAGATCCAACCAAAGAAGATCGAGCACTTCAGAGATGCAAAAACCCAGCAAAGGCGAATTCAACCGCAAGTAAAATCAAGAAAACAAGGCGGACGACCTACCGATTCCTGAATCTCCCCCTTGACAAAATAGAAGGGGTCTTGTGAAGGAGTCATTGCGGAGCACACCACCCCGGAGACCTCGCTCAGACCCTCTGTTGATACACTGAATTATGCAGCCACAGGCAGCAAAGAGAGATTCACAAACTCAACTGTAAAACCCTACGAGATAAACTAATCCGATGAAACCTAGATCAACATGGCAGGAGCGAAAGAAATCGCAGCGGAGAGGACGCGGAACGGGGGAGAGGGCGAGAGAGAAATCGAGAGTGAATGGGAGCGAGGCGGAGTACCTGATGATGATGGCGAACGAGGAAGGAAGGGAGAGGACGAATGAAACGTGAGAGGGGAGAAGACAGCAGCAGGTTTTGGTGGGTTCAGCAGTTGCCTCGATTAAACCCGATTCCATTCTTAGGTTTTGGTGGGTTCAGTAGTTGGCTCGTTTGAACCCGGTTCGATACTTAGATTTTTGGTGGAATCAGTAGTTCGCTCGGTTGAGCCGGGTTCGATTCTAGATTTTGTGGGTTCTGTAGTTGCCTAGTAGGCTCGGTCGAACCCGGTTCGATTCTTAGTTTTTGGAGGGACACAGTTGGCTATTTGAACCCGGTTCGATTCTTAGGGTCGGAGGGTTCAGTAGTTGCTTAGTTGGCTCGATTGAACTCGGTTCGATTTGTAAGTTTTGGAGGGTTCAGTAGTTGCCGAGTTGGGTCGATAGAACCCGGTTCCATTCTTAGTTTTGGAGGGTTCGAGTTGGCTCAGTTCGATTCTTAGGTTTTGTGTGTTCAGTAAATTGGCTCGGTTGAACCCGTTTCGATTCTTAGGTTTTGGTGGGTTTAAGTAAATTTGGAATAATCATCATATTTCTAATAGAGATCTAAAAATATGAACTTTGTATTCTATTACTCTATCTAGTCTATAATTATGAGTTTAATGCTGGCTAAATTTAATTTTTTTTAAATAAATAACCCCCTATTTAAGATCTAAAACTATTAAATCAAGCATCAGTCGTAAATGCAACTGAACCAGAGAAACAGACGTTGAGCAAAATCTATCATCTTGATGCTAAAATCGAATTGTCTTATGATTTCAAACAAATGAACGCTCATGAAAACTGCCACGACAATAGAGCTGACAAAGTTGTCATCAATCACCAGACATTTTACCAGAAGTCCTACAAGTTACATTGCCGAAATAATCTGATTGCCTAATCTCAAAACTCCGCTGATATGTGGTCAGTCTTGCCGCTCTATAGATCTCTAGACTTTTAAGATCATGCCTCCTTTCAAGTTTATGCTTGAAGGCACACAGCATGGGGAAGGCCAAATGTAGAGTGCATATAGGAAAACGAGGAAGCCACTCCGAGCGTATATGTGTGCCGTTTGCCTATCACTTGCGTCTTCATCATGCTCGAGCTTACATGTGTGCGGTTTGCCTCTCACCAGTGTCCTCATCATTCTCAACCTATCACACAATCAGTCAGTTAACTTCCTTGCTTAAATGGACGAGCATCTTCATAACAGTCCTGGACTTCATGTCCAAGTTGCAAGAGAACAAAAGTATAATTTTCGTAGCATTCGGAGCTAAATGCTCTCATATCGAAGAAACAGCCTATTAAAGTTTCACAAACTAGTTGAATTCAAATGCTGAGAGAAGCTTCAATCGACTGGATCATACTATTTATTGAAAAAATTTAAACGGGAAGTAAGGACGGAAAACAAAAAGGAGAGGAGAAAAAATAGGTAGAAGGGAAAAGAGAAAGACCAAAGGAATAAGGTAAATGGGTAGAGGGAAATTGCAGGAACATGAATTAATGATAAGTGGGAAGGAGTAACAGTTCTTAATTGGCACAACAAATTTCTGGAACATTAATAAACAATGCCATTCTAAAGGAACAAAGTATACACATACCTCAATGAGTATCCTTCCTTTTCTTTTCAGCTTTTTACCAAGATCACTGCCATCCATCTTTCTCGATTCTAAACCAGATGCATGTCGTAGTTTCTTGGAAATGTGAGGATCTTCCATATCTTCATCATCCTCATCCGCTCCATCTACACCAAAAATTGCATATTTAGGAGATATTATACATTGTAAAATAATAAATTAGAGCAGTTGGTTGGAAGCACTAACACTAAACCAATTATATAGACATATACAATTGGGTTAGGTGTTAGGAGATAAATCCTTAAAGTGTTAGGAGACCTCAATTATAATTGTGGCCATTATTCTAACTATGGCATCAACTAGAAATGAATCTGAATGACAAAGGGAAAAAAGACTTGGGTCACGAAATCTTTACCATAATCATCATCCATCAAGGACTCATCTTCTGGAAGACCACTGAAGTCTTCCATGTCCTCTTCCTCTTCAAGTCCCTCATATCCTTCAACATATTCTACTTCTGCCTCCTGTTAAAACAAGAATATTTAACTGCAGGTTACCAATAAAACAGTGAACAAAGGAGAAGAACATACAAATGTCCAAATCATACCTCTTCATCTTCTTTCTCTGCAATTGGTTGCAGACCTTCCATTTCCAGGACATTATTATATGCTTCGACAGGGTAATTGTATATATCACCATAAACACCTTTCTTAAGTCGCTCCAGCAGTTCATTCTCAATACTCTGGAAAACAACTTCAACAAATAAAGAGCTGAAGAAGACATATAGGAACAACATAAGAGACAAAAGCAAAAGATTAATGTAACAACCTTCTCCAAAACTGCAGCTTTCTCGGCTTTTTCCTCTCTTCTAGCCTCTCTTTTCTTCTCTTTTCTAGGCAAGGTCATTACCTTTTCCCTATCGAACATTAGGAGAAAGAAATTCTATAACAAATATAAAAGAATAATATAAACAAACTTCATAGATAATCAAGCCACTTTTTTATATAATGTTGCAACTCAGGATGTTCCAGTGGGCCAAGGAACATGAAACATGCAGATCTTCAGCAACCCCCTATTCATGATGAGGATTCGTCTTGGCAATAGATTGTGATCATGAAAAAAGTTCAAAGATGATATATATCAAAGTTGCTTCACAAAGTTGATGAAGAATCAATTTTCTCACTCATTGTCTTCAATTTATCCTAAATAGCTAAATAATGGATTTCAAGATCTACATTGAATATCATATTAGGACAAGAAATGTAGTGAGTTACTTCATGAATAGGACAAGTTATAAGTTGAATATCATATTAAGACAATAATTGATCTGACCAATTATTAACCAGAGGAATCACTATTGAAAAAGTAAATCATCACTGATTAACACGGGATGACTGTAATATAAAGTTTCTGATTAACAAGGAATAAGTGTAACTTTCAAAGTAAATCAATTTTATAGAAGGCCTATACTGGAGAAATTCTTTTCTGCATTTGATTTCTGCAGGGTAATTAAACTTCTGGATTTGCAAAAAAATAATTGTAGTACAAGAGGCTTTACTATTTTATAATGTGTAAATGATAGAAGAGAAGATTTGCTCAAGAGCACTATTGATAGGAAGTGTAGCATCAACAGATACCTGTGATCCATTAATTGATATATTTGCACAAGGTTGTCAGAATCCTTTGGAAGGTATTTTGATCAAGTTGAAAAATTTTCAAGATTTTACTGACAAAAGTCACTAAGAAATCAACCTTGATTGCTGAGACATAGGGAGGAGTATGATCCAAATTTGTCAACAACAGTTCTAACAAGCTACTTTGATGCTCATTTATTGCCTCAAACATATAGAGGCCAAAACACAGTAAAACAGATAATCCAGTGTCACGACAACATAGAATGATTAAAAGGTCTAAAACTAACTATTTCCCTAGACCTATTCTCTCCCTCTTAAATCTTCATACTTCCTTGCCAAGTGCATACTTACACCTATGAACTTTTAGAAAAAATAAAAGACAATAAACCATTAACTTCCAAAGAAGAAAGAGAGATAATGAGTTATACATATGGAATGACCGAAGTAATAAATGATACAATTCATAATGTTCAAAATCCAGCTACTCACTATGATATTTTTTCTTAAGATAATGAAAAGACTGAAATATATGCATACCTCACTTTCAGTTCTAGCTTCCTCATGCGTATTCGATATTGAGTCATTTTGGTTAGACGTTGCTTGATTTTGTGCACAAGTAATTTAGGCCAGTATTCCTACCAAAACCAGAAAGAACATACATTTAGTGCCTCCAAGACTCAAGTGAGGTTAGCCAATTGTTGAGAATATTGATTACCAGATTCTTGTCAATAGTTTCTAAGGCCTTCTCATAATTCCTAGGAAGTTTAACTCTTTCCCACAGTTCCTTGGGTTTATGTGCTCTTTCGATTGTTTTCATATACAAATAGAACACTCCTGCACAAAATATAACTCAGAATCTATGCTCAAGAGTGCATCTAGAAAGGTACATGAAATCATTATGGCAAGGAGAAAAAAGTGAATGCCTGGGGATTAAGAAACCTCCAGAATTTCCAACTATAAGTTAAACAAATCCCTCCGTGAAACAAATACCCCTTCCATACGTTTTAACAAAAATGAGTCTTTCTTTCTTAGTTGCAAGCTTAGCCTCTACGGGGAGAAACTATCATTGACAGTGACGATGTTCTCACTCCACGAGTAATCATTTTACGAATGAAACCAATTGAATTAAGTTTAAATAAAACAGAAACCTACAAAATAAGAATTTAGATCATCGCGTCCGCCAACTCCTGAGTTATCTATGACATATCAATCTTCTTTTCTTCCCAAAGATAGCAAAAAATTGAGAGAAAATACAACAAACTCATCAGCATGCTGAAACTGTCCACGAGACAATTCAAATAGCTGGTGCAACCTAAGATCCGGATTCAAAGCAAAACAACCTTCATGGTCGCGAATAGTGGCGTATCTACTGTTCGCAAGCGGGCACGAGCTGCGGTTGCAGATTCCAGTAACATTATATTGATTTCTGCAGAAATTCCCCGTCGTGATCCTGCAGAACACCAAACCAGCAAACATTGAAAACCTACCCAGGCACGCGAGCAAACAGCGAAAGGAGCCGAAGGGAAGTACTTACTTGGCCATGAAGCTGCAGTGATTGTGCCTGATCACATGCCATATCACCTCGTCGTGCTGCATCGCAGAGGATGGATTTCTTCCGAGGGTTTTGCTCGAGATGGAGCAAAAAGATGGATACGGAAGAGAGGGTTCGAGCTCCTTTTCCGGCAGCCTACGGAGGGGTTAGGGTTTTGGCGTTTGGAGGACGACGGCGGCCGGCGCAGAGGGACGACCCAAGTAAGATGAGGTTGGCTTATTATTTTGACTAAGGAACCCTTGCAATTGTAGAAATCCTCATACGCCGTATTAACAATATTTATTATCATAAAAATTGAAAAAATAAAATTTAAATGTGTACAAGGTGGAAAATGAAGCATTCGTTGAATTATATTTTATCTGTAAATTCCTTTTATGTTAAAATATTTTAAAAAATAATAGTGAAATAAAATGAAATTATATTCTAAATTGAAATAAACAATTATCCTATTATTCTAAATAGGAAGGGAGCATTCCTATTTTTACACAAACTAATACATCACAATATTCCAAACTAAATATATAATAAATTATTTTATTTTATTTTTATCCTACTTATTAATATTATAAATCTATTTTATTAAGATTTAAAAAATTTATTAATTCAGAGATGTTTTTCTATGTGGGTTTAAATTGACCTATCAATCCAAAATTAATTAATTAATTTCTTTTAAAATTTTCTACTCCTTATAGTAAAATAAATATTTATAAGCTGGTTAAAAAATTATATTTAGATTAATAACTTGTAGGTATTTTTAGAGCGCACGTCCATCCGAGTGATTAGGTTTAATAACTTATTATTTAAGGCGGTGGATTTAATATTTATTGTTTTTAAAAATAAATTTTTATTTTAATATTATTACATAAATTACTCCTTAAAATTAAATTTGATAATTAAAACTATTTTTAACAATAGAAAATATTTCTTAAATTTAAAATAATAAAAAATATTATGATATGTTTTTTTATATATTAAAATTACCATGGAATGATATTACGATAGAAATACTCCTTATAATATAAATTTTCGAAAACTATTTTCTTTAATAATATATACGCGGTAATTTTAGTATTATTTTTAATCAGAAATTACTGGTCATGGAATTTTGAGTCAAACGAGGTGCCCTTTTGATGTGCTTCGGACTACTCTTTGCCTTTGCTTCACTTGCTCATCTTCACCTTGGAATCAGATCGAGCGCTTGTTCCACCGGTGCCGCTCCCCGGCGATGCTGGGAGTCAAGGAGGGCCTCGGCCTTGCGGCGTTCTCGTACGTGGCTATCGACTACCTCCGCTATGTGTCCCCCTCGTGGCATGCGCGGCTCCAGCCGGCGCTGTGGGCGGTGCTGGCCCTCGCCGCCGCGTTGCGCGCCCCCTTCTACCGGCACTGGCCGCTGGAGTTTCGGGCCGCGATCCCCTTCCTCGCTTCGATAGTCTTTATGCTCGCTGCCCTGCTCTTCGAAGCCCTCTCCGTCCGGTTCGTCACCGCCGTCCTTGGCCTCGATTGGCACAGGTAGCACCGTTTTTTTTTTTTTTTGGTCAATAGCTGAATGTAGTTGTACTGGGTGGTTTTTCTTTTTTCCTTCGGATTATAACTACCTTTTCTTTTGCTCTTGTGGTTGAGCTACGCTGATGTCTCCACCAAAAAAAAAAAAACTGGCCTACACTATGTAAAATTTGGTTCTAACGTGGTTGTTTGGGGCCTGATAATTAGTACTCTACCATTAGTTGCCAATCTAGTGCATGTCCTATAACAATTTCTTTTGAGGCCAGTGAATGCCACAAATAGTAAAAAAGAACCCATGATGCTTATGTTACACCAAATTACTTACAGTTTACCAAGTTACCTCCATTAAACTTTGGAGTTTTCATAAGGATTATAGCCCTTGGTGCACAATCTAGTTATCTGTCTGCCTTCCGGCTTCAATTTTCCCTGTCAAAGGAATAGAATCGTATGTGCTCTTTTGCAAGATCCACAAATTTCCTTCTTGTTTTAAGTAAAGATTTGCATTTACAGTTTTCTTTATTTAGTATAATAATATGTTCTTCGAAAGAGCCTTATATAAGATCTTACAATATGCATCTCAAGCAACAATCTTTTCACGTTCTTTACGACTGTGCACTGTGCTACCATATTTGACAGAATATTCAAGCATTCTATGGGAAAATGGGAAGACTTTAAACTCGTGCAAGCCAGCTATTAGCTTTCATTTTAAAATATATATTTTTTTATTTTAGCTAATCTTGAACCTAAAACTTCTAATGTCAAGATTTACCACTGAAAATGCACTTTCCTTTCAAAATGTTAAGAAAAATGTCCCTCTCCTTTTAATCGCCAAAGCAAGTTTCTGCTTTATGAAATGTTGGGGGACATACCAAACTTCTTGCTGATGTTATCTTTCTTGAAATACTCAATTTTTGGCATAAAGAGTTAAGAGTACCGAAAGGTCTCATATTCCTCGTATTGAATATTTATCATGTTTGCTGGACTACGCTGACATTCAGTAGTCATTCTAAATTGGCAGGTCTTCACGTCCTCTTCCTGATACTGGCCAGTGGTTGTTTTTATCTCTAAATGAGAAGCTTCCGCAGGTTGTTGTTGATATACTAAGAGCACATATCATCGGGCTACATCATTACTTGATGTTGTTTGTGATGTTGGGATTTTCGGTGATTTTCAACTCTGTTAAAGCTCCTGGCCTAGGTCTTGCTGCAAGATACATGTTCACCATGGCCATAGGACGTCTTCTTCGGGCCATAACATTTGTTTCTACAATTCTTCCATCTGCCCGACCTTGGTGTGCTCAGGCTCGATTTCCAGTACCCAATCATCCTCATCCTTGGGCACAGAAATATTATGCGCCATATGCTTCCGATTCTAATGCCATTCAAAAGGTCATACAAACGGATATGCCTTATGGTTAGTTGCCAGGATTGGATTCTCTTATTAGCTTGAGTTTCGAATGTTTTAGCTCAAGGAAATTTATTTTATTTATTTTGTTGCTTCTTTTAGCTGTCAGTGGAGAATATCCCAGTGAGCACCGGCCTAATTGGGGATCGATGAACTTTCTTATCAATATATTGAGACCTACTGTTTCAGAGGGATCATGGTACCAATTGTTAAAGAAAGCCGGAGGTGGCTGTAATGACCTGCTCTACAGTGGCCATATGCTTGTTTCTGTACTGACTGCTATGGCATGGACGGTATGCTTAATTCCTTTGTCATGTTATCCCATTATTAAGCAGAATGATTATATAGTAGGTTACTAGATGATAATTTTGTTTTTGAGGCGTTTAGAAGTGAAATTGAATTATATTCTATTAGATATTGGTAAAATGTCAATACATGAGTCGAGTTTGGCGCATATCAAATGATGTGCTGATACATTCAGATAGTCTTATCGTTGTTATTAGTCTTGAGGATTTTGTCATATAACGTCTTACAACTACTAATACTGAGACACAGCTAATGAAAATAAAACACAAACTTTCTCTCCCATGGTTCCAGTGTTTTCAAGTTCAGAAATGTCCAGTAATACTTTGAAGAAATTTATTGTGAATCTACGTTATGGAGTTCCTTGCTGAAATTTGGTAACAAAGATCGATGATTCTGCCCTCAGGAAGCATATGGTGGGTGGACGTCAGCTCTGATGTGGATTCTGGTCCTCCACAGCGCCCAGAGGGAGATACGAGAACGACATCACTACACCGTGGACTGCATCGTGGCAATCTATGTAGGCATTCTTCTGTGGAGGATGACTGGTTTCATTTGGTCTGCAGAGGATGCATCCAAGGCCAAAAGACTCGCCAAGCTCGACGAGGTCCAGAGCAGACTGAATCAGGCAGCAAAGGACTCGGATATCGATGAGATTAGGAGGATCTTGACGAGGGTGGAAATGGCAGGCCAATCGAAGCAGGGTTTCTCTCAATGGGCAATGTGGCTATTCGCTGGAATAACTATTATTTTCTCCCTCACCATTGTGCTTTTAGCCTTCATTTTGACTAGTGATGGATAAATTGTTCTTAGGCTCCATTTCTTCTGACGCTATCTTGGATTAGACTCATGGACTGTGCCGTAAAAACTAGTTAGTAATTCTTCTGCTTTTGAAAATGTTTATTTTCTTGTAGCTTGTTTTTTCTAGTACTGAATCTATATAACATCTAGTATATTATTCAATTGCTAATTATATGGTATATAATTTAATTGTTCTAATGGACGATAATAAGTTTTTTATTGATTAAATTAGTGAATTTTAAAGTTTTAACTTTAAAATATATTAGTACACAACGTGTACTCGTTATGGGTTCATCACTTGCTAAAGTTTTAAAATACATTAAAATAATAATAATAATAATATATATATATGTTTTTTTCAAAATTTAATGAGTATTAAATTTATAAATATAATCATAGAAGCTAATTATTATAATTTTTTAAAAAGAAGTAATTATTTTTACCATGGATAATAAATAAAGGGCAGATTGATTTTTTTTAATTTATTCAATCTTCCTTCGAATTGGAGCCGCTTTCATAGCGCGACCATGGAGATGCGAGCACGGAGAGATGTGGGATTGGCGCAGGACCTGATTCCGCCGATCCCGCCCCTCGCCTCCGCCCTCCACCGCCGCTTCCTCCCCTCCCACTGTACCGCTTGCTTCCGGCCCCTACAATCCCCACTTCGATGCTCCGCCTGCCTCGGCGCCGCTCGCTACTGCTCCGCTCCCTGCTTCGCCGCCGACCACGTCGCCCACGACGCCAGCGGTGAGTGCTTTCTCCTCTCCCGCAGCAGCTTCCCCGATGAGGACGACACGGATCTCCGCGTAGCCCTCCGCCTCCTCCATGCGTTCAAGTCAATGGGGCCTCTCCCGCCTGCTTCCCTCCCTGAGCGGCCGCGCCGGATCGCGGGATTGATTGCGAGCGATCTCGAAAGGGTTCTGGAAGAAGGAAGCGTGGTGGCGGAGAGGATTAGGGAGGGAGTAGAGCTGATGTCGCTCGCTGGGAATTGGGATTCAGCGCAAGCGGTCAGCGGCGAGGCGGTGATGTTGGAGGAGGTGCTCTGGGCGGTGATAACGAACGCGGTGGAAGTGCAGGTTAGCGAGGTCGGTGCACTCGGGGTGGCGGTCTACGGGCCGGGCTTCTCTTGGTTCAACCACAGCTGCGTGCCCAATTCCTGCTTTCGGTTCGAGCTTGCCCACTCATTGGGCGACCGCGGTTCAGCTGCGCCGGAGGCGTTTCTCGCATCTCCTGCCGTTGCTGGTGCAGCGGCAGATTCTGTAAGCAAGTCAAATCCTTGTTCTTTTTTTTTGGTAAAAAGGAGAAAGCTTAAAGCATTATTGCATACTTTGGGTACGACGATGGTGGTTTATGTTGGTTGCAGTTGAAATCATGGATTTGTGGTGAAAGCCGATTGACTCGTGGTGAAATTTTATTTGCATTGCGTATTTTATTTAATGTTTTTTTATATACTTTTCTGAAGCACTTTATGGACATAAACTTTTAGGATTCTCCCAATTTGGGCCAAGAGTTACTGTCCGGAGCATAAAGCCAATCAAGAAGGCTGAGGAGATTTTCATCACATACATCGACCTGCTACAACCCAAGGTATAGTTCATGAATCATGATAATGGTGTAGTCTTAGCCTGGGCAAGGTGTTTGAACTAGAAAATTTTCATCATCAGGTTATGTTAACTGCCTCCTTTGCTGATTGATGTGACTCTGTGTTTTATAAAGAATAAACTGAACTCATTTATGTGTGGTTATATAATTGATTGATTCGTTCAGTTTCAAATATAAACCAGTTGTTTTTTACCCTTCCTACTCACAATAGGCTTACTTAATTCTAATTGTGTTTCCTTTTAAGTTGTTCAGTTCAGTTTCAACATATTTTCTCCCTAATTTCTTTACTTTTAACTCTTTTTCTTATTATCATTTGGTTTCTAGATCAAGAGACAAGCTGAACTATGGAACAAATATAGATTTGTTTGCTGTTGTAGGCGATGTAGTGCATCATCAGAGACCTATGTGGATCGTGTTCTGAATGTAAGATACTAAACTTACGAGATAGTACTCAGATCAATTTTGCTTCTCAATCTCTTTCTTATACTGAATAAAATGTGTGAATTTTACTCCAAATCAGTGTGATGGTTTTGGCAACTACGATCCCAATTATGAAGAGCTTGCTGATCTGCTCGATCAAGCTGTAGCTGAGTACACAGCAGATGAGAATGCAGAATCTTGTTGTATGAAGCTTGAAAGCATTATTTTTCAAAGCTCTCAAGTAAAAAAGTTTCAAACTCGAGGAAAATTTAAATTGCATCCCCTTCATCATCTTTCTATAAATGCATACATCATGCTTGCATCTGCGTATCGGATACGCCTATTCAACTCACTTACCATCTCTTTTGATGGTGGTAATAATAGTGAAGTCCTTAAGTTGGGCAGAGCTGCTGTGTCATACTCCTTGCTCCTTGCTGGTGCAACTCATCACTTGTTCCTGTTCGAACCTTCCTTAATAGCAATCACCGCACATTTCCTCGTTAGTGCAGCTGAATCTATCTGCAGCCTGCTTAAAGTCTTAGAGTGTTCATCCAACAAACTACTACTCACATCTGACATCGACTCAGTTTTATGTCATTGTAAAAGAACAGTGATGGAAGTTGCCTTGGATGCTTGCAATTCAACGCCAATGAGGTTTGTCGAATGTGTTTCACATATTTTATCGACAACGTGGCCTAGTCTGACTCAAGATTTGACATACTTGGAAAACATTGACAACCCAGTAAATTTTAGTTGGCTTGGACTGAATGTCCCATGTGCTCAGCAATTTTCCAATCAAAAGGAGCCGTCTGACTTCATTAAGCATGATTCTTTTGAATTCAGAGAGCGATTGAACAAAGATCAAAGCAGATACCTATTGCAGCTTGCTGTTCATTGCTTTGCTTATGGCCGATATCTGGCAAACGTTTGCTATGGACCTCAGTGCTATTTGGCTGATAATGTGGAAAATCTACTTCATGGCCTTTTGTGACTGCTTTGATAAAAGCACGGCAAGGATTATTTTCATAAGTTGTATTGATTTTATTCTCATCCAAAGAAGTGCAAGACTGCATCCATGAAAATTGAAGTTGTTAGTCCACTCTTCTCCTGTGACTGCATATCTGGACAATTGCCTGCTAAGCTTTACTGTAATGGCATCTGAAAGTAGGTTGTAGAAGAATGGTGACTGATGAACATGTCAGTCTGAATTATCTGAAGATTTGTTCAGAGGGTAATTTCCCATTCATATTGTCAGTGCTTATCCTTTTTTATTTCTGAAGACTACTATCAGTGACTATCTGATGGTTTATGTTTTCATGCCAGCTCGACGCATTCTAGAGTTTCGCTCATTTCTTTGCACTTATCTGATGGACAACATTTCTCAGGAATGACTCGGCAAAGAAAATTGTATTCAAGGTGAAGTCCATATGTGTGAGGCCAGCTGCAGTTTATATTTCTTGCTTTCGTCTTTTTTCTTCTTGTGTGAAGCAAGGAGGTACATTATGTTCTTATGCGTCGTGTGCTGAGGAGGACAGGTCTGGCGAAGGGCATGAGGGGAAAAATAAGGTTTGCTATAGAAGAGTTGGAGCCTAATTTTGCCCCAACTCTTCAATACTACAGTCTGATCCCTGCATATGGACCAGCTTGTAATTTACTAAAATACGTCTATATGTATGATTTTTTTAATTATAGAAACATTCATGAGATTATAGATATGTAGTTTGGGTCCTTCCTTCAGGTTTCTTCTTGAAAATACTCCCAATTTTTTTTTATTTCCCTCAATTGGATCCTCAAACCCCAGTATTTATCTTATCCATCAAGATAGAAATTTACTTGACCTGTTTGTTCCAGTGACTCCGAAGAAGAAGATTAGCATGCCCAGAAAGAATGCTTCTGCTGACGCACCGAAAAGTTCATCCTTGGCCTTCAGCCATGTTCGACGTCTCATCTGATTAAATGTTTGTTTCTTGCAGGCCCTGGTACTAAGATACTGGAGTCCCACTCGCCCATCCCACCTCACTTGGATGGATAACATCAAATTGTATTGGAGAGGACGAGTTCACAAATTATGAGGTCTCAGCTGCAGTTTATATTGCTTGCAAATTGCTCATTTGCAGTGGAGGAAAAGTTTACAAGGTCAGCCGCAGTTCATATTGCTTGCAACGTGCTCTTTGTCTTGGAGCACAAGTTTATGAGGTGAACTGCATTTTGATATTGCTTACAACTTACTCTTTGTATTCTACGAGGTCAACTGCAGCTCATGTTTGCTTGCAAATACTGAATTCTTCATGCCTGAAATCAGATCAACCAGAAAAAAATTGTGGTCACGGATGCATGCTTGATGCAGCTAAAGTATGCAACAAATATTGTATTGTTCTTAGTCTCACAAATATGTACCTGGTTCTTTCTTTTTCAAGAAATCAGCCCTATTTCTGCTGCAGCTTTCACTAACTCGGCACCTTCTTCTTTTTTTCTCAAAACATTCATGGTTTGCTTGGTACTCATATCATTAAATGAATAATATATACATAATAAACAACTCTCTTTTTTTAAAAAAAAAGGCCCAGGCAAAGCAAAAAAAAAGAAGAAAACTTACTATTACTACTTGTACATATGGAGGAAAAATCATGGTCAACATCATCATCAAAGTGTGTGTTGTATATATATATTCCTTGACATTAGAACTAATAATGGACAACAAAGTATCACAAAAAAATAAACAACGAAAGAAGAAGAAGAAGAGGCCAAGAGAGCATAACTGTGATGCTCTCTAAATCAAGCTTTGTTGATCCCTGTGAGGGGAATACATGCTCTGCTTTCTCTCCAACTCAAACACATGAAACAGAAAGCACCGACCAAGTCGTCTGCTTCTTTTGGTTTCTCCATCTGCTGCTGCCGCCTGCTGCTGAACCAAATAAAATGGACACGATGATGCTCCAAATCCAAGCTTATTTGAGCAGGTTAAGGAAGAGATGATGATTCGAAACGAGCAAAGATTCTACCTGCGGAGGAGATCAAGGCCGCCTCTTGCTCGCATTGGCGGAGGGATTTCCGTCGAACAGTTCATCGATCAGGCTCTCGAGGTCCTCCGGCGCGAACTTGATGTACTTCTCGGTCTGGCGGCCGGGGTCGAGGTACTGCGAGAACCTCCCGACGAAGGAGCGGTACGCCGGCACCACCACCGCCGACACCGACACCCGCAGCTCCGACTGCAGCTGCTCGTCGCTCACGACCCAGGAGCTCTGCATCTTGTGGATCTCCTCGAACAAGGAGTTGAAGCTCTTGAGCCGATCCTTCAGCAGCGGCTTCGACACCGTCCCGGCCTTCACGTGCAGCCCGTCGTCCCGGAGGCAGGCGAGCAGCTTCGACCACGTCTCCCGCTGGTAGTTCTTGTGGTACTGCCGGAGGTCCGAGGACCGCCGCCGGTACCACGTTTCCCCCGCCAGCTGGTGGATCGCCGGCGTACCCTTCACCTTCATCGCCACGTACCGCCCGTTGTTCATCAGGAAGATGTTGCAGAGGGCGAGGTCCTTGTAGAGCTTCGACTTGACCTCCAGGTTGAGATGAAGCTGGTCCATCGCCTCCACCAGCCGCTCCCCGAACAGGCTGCGCTCGCCGCCGTTGTCGCCCTCCCGCTTCTCGTCGCAGTCCGGATGCCGGTGCTCCTTGAAGAGCTCCTCCAGTGTGCCTCCGTACTCGCAGCAGGCGTACTTGAGGTAGTTCATGGTGTAGCGGGTGAGCGGGTGGACGGCGCCGCCCGGCACCGGCGTCTTGTTGGTGTCGGTCTTGATTGAGCCCTCGAGCTCGCAGAAGATCGCGACGGCGGCCTCCCCCAGGCGCGTCTTCACGGAGGATATCTCCGTTTTGGGGTCGGAGAGAACGGATAATTCCTGCTCCTCGCTGTCGGGGAGCAGGGCTTCGATGGCCGGCGTGACGTCGCGCAGGACCTCGTAGACGTCGAGCACCTTGAAGAGCTTCTCGGCGGAGCGCTTCATCATGGAGACAGCCTCGGCGAAGGTGAGGAGCTGGATGATGACGCAGTTGGCGAAGCTGCGGAAGAGGCGGTCGGCGATGGCGCGGTGGCTGGCGAACACGGCCAAGCAGAGCTCGTGCTCGGCGGCCAAGGCGTCCGTCATGATGTGCCGGAACGCCTTGATCCACGACGTGATGTCGTTCTCGAGGTTCTCCCAGGTCATCTTCAGCACGTCCTCCATGCTCGTCTTCTCGTACCCGAACGCCGGCAGCGCGGCCTCGAAGGCATTTCGTCGGCCGACGGCGAACAACTGGCAGCACTCGATCTCGTACCCGGCGGAGATCATGGAGGCGGCGATCCGGCGCATCCTCTCGCAGGTCTCCACCGGAACCGGCATGTTGTGCTCGGCGGAATGGGATTCCGGCGGGGCCGAGGCCGGCTGCGTGCTGCGCTCGGGCTCGGACTGCCGGAACGACGGCAGCTGGAACGACGGCATGACCCTCACCTTCGAGTTGCTCGTGACGGGGCCGTCCTGCTTCCCCGTCTTGGAGTCCTGCAGGAACAACGCGAAGAATTCATCTTCGAGGACGCACATGGAGTGGTGGAGGAGGCAGCCGGCGCGGTTCACCACCTTGCGAAAGCTGGGCACCGACGCGAACTTCGCCAGCGCCGACGAAAGCCGCGAGAGCCTGCCGATGGCGTCGAACAGCTCGAGCTCGTCCCCCACATCGGCCGGCCATTTCTCGTCGCCGTTGTCGAACTTGGTGACCTCGTCCTCCAGCAGAAACAGAAACCTCTCGACGGTGGACACGGGAATCTCCGGCGGATCCTCGACGGCGAGGAGGAAGCCGATGAGGCCGTCGATGACGTCGGCGATGGTGACGAGAGTGGGCTCGGGCTCCTCCTCCGCATTCTTGGCTGCGAAATGGTCGAAATCATGGGAGTGCCGGAGCTTGATGGGGCCTAACGAGAGCTTGCGGTCGATCTCCCGAGGCTTCTCGCTGCGGCCGGCGGAGAAGCTGCTTGCTTTGGTAAGGATTTGAGGCTTCTTCCTCGCCTTGGTAGCATCTTCCATTGACGCAAATTTGCAGCTCCTTCTTCTTCTCTCGGCAGGCAGCAGGGAGAAGAGAAGGCGATCTCGGAAGAGAGAACGAGAGGAAAAGGAGGGTGCGAAGGCGAAGGATCGAAGCAGGGGCCGCGAAAACCACGGAAGCCTGCAAATTTAAATTGTTGGTTGGAGTCTTGAAACGGTCGTTGTACCGGAGACGGAGAGACATGCACGTCTGGGTCGCCAGCTCTTCATCCGGGTCGCTCCTTCCCAACGCCTCCTCATCCTGGCCGTCCTCCCGCTCCGCCTCCCGTTTTGTTCGGATTCCGAGCAGGTTGGGTTGTACGCCTTTTCCTGAATCCCTCCCGGATCAGCGGTCCAGATCAGTAGGATTTTTA
The DNA here is from genome assembly GCA_030544415.1 of Thalia dealbata. Classification (NCBI taxonomy): domain Eukaryota; kingdom Viridiplantae; phylum Streptophyta; class Magnoliopsida; order Zingiberales; family Marantaceae; genus Thalia; species Thalia dealbata. Next base: position 3,970,658 of record CM060454.1, read on the forward strand.
TTTCCTCACTTCCTTCTTTTTCTTCTCTGTATATATATTTTGGGATGTGGATAATTTTAATGTTTATTTTTTTTAATTAGTATAAAAAATAATTATGAGGCTCAATGCTCATCAAGTTCTAAAAGTTATATTAAATTAAGATAAATAAAAAATAGTTTATTTCAGTTTAATTAATTAAAATTAGGAGAAGTGATATGGTGATGGTTTTTGTTTGTATTTTTAAAATAAGGTAAAAGGAAAATTTTGATGCATGAAGGAATTAACTAATTGAAGTAGTACGTGTTTTATTTGCCACCTTAACGGGGGAGCGATGGCTACTACTTGGTTGACTCCTTCCCACACGTAGAAAATTAAGTGGTAGCCACGACCTAAACATGTATATCTAGTCAATTTTGACTTTTAAATAAGATTGGGATCGGGATACAACTAACTTTGATACATATTTACGTGGCTTTGACATCTCTATTTTTTAAAAATAATATCATCTTTAGATTGCATGAACTAAAATTATTTCGCAGAGACTGTGGTTAATATATTCATATATAACTAATAATATTTAGTTGGGTTTAATACTCACCAAATTTTAAAATAAAAATAAAAATACATATTTATTATAATATATTAACAAATTTAACGTGACATACCGCTTAAGTCACTTAATTTAGAAAACATTAAAGAGGAGATAATTGCTTCCAACTTGACACCTGATCACTCTTCTCAGGGGAGGAGGGTCACAAAAACAGCTTCTTTCGTAGCAGAATTAGCAAGCAGGAACAGCATCTTGGCCACCAATTGCTTGCAGCTTCAGTTGGCATCACAGGATGAGTTTTCCAGCTTCTAAGAACAGTAGCTCTATTTGCCAAGTACTAAAAAAAATTTATTACTCAGCCTATGCTCCACTCGTTAAAGCAGTAAAATTTTACAAGAGAACGGTAAAACTCCGGAGAAGGATATTAGTTTAATACTTACTACATTCTAAGAAAAAATTATCAAATAACCAGCTATTTTAATACATTCAATTAAAAATCTACGTCACCCTACAGAGATTATTTGATGGGCCGGCCTGGTAGAACATTTAAGAGAGGAGGGTTTAATGGTCTGTTTGTATGCCCTTTTTTTTCAATTATCTTATTACATTTATATCATCATTATGTTCAACAGCACATCCGTAAATTTATTGTTAAGATATCTGTTTTAAAGGGGTAGGGGGAGGGCATCGTGCGTATTAATAAAGAGCACGTCAAAGTCATGTCTTTGAATCCTACAAAATTGGAGAGAAGACAATAATTCTAACCTGTGGAAATTATTAATGCTGGCTGTGGATTTCGTTCGGGGCATTCATTATATTAATTCTATTTCATTGTCCGTAGACTTTGGCAGCAGCACACAGCAGCTGAATGTAGCAAATAGTTACTGATAAAGAAAGATTCCCTGTGTGGAGCTGACATAATGAAGAAACGATAAAATAAATTATGTCTGTCACAAATGATCCTACCTACAGTTGTTGAAGTCTGACTCAATTGATCCATTCACATGACAAAGTTGACCATCACCCTTTTTATGGTAGAGAAATGAACTATCTAATCAGCAAAAGTAAAGATGATACAAGACAGAACCAGAAACAATTCGCTCAGTGGGGATGCTGGAGGTTTCTTTTTTTAATAAAAAAAGTGAGAGCAGAACCAGAAACATTGAACAAAGTAAAGATGATTCCAATGATAGAAGGCTGACTTTATAAAAACTACTCCAAAGTACTCAAACGGAATAAATGATTTGTCAGAATAGTAGACAACTTCTATATATATACTCATGTATATATTTATATAATTGTCTCTTGCTCAATGCCAAGAAGGGACAGAGCAGCAGAGGTAGAGACAAGGGAGAAAAAAAAAGTAGACAATGGGAGCAGGTCAAGTTCAAAGTTTAATGTTCACACTGCCTTGCTAAGTGGTCCACAAGAGAAGTCAACCCAATGCAAAACAACAACATACTCCAACCAGAATTCTAAATAAAACAGATTGAGTTTGATGCAGATCTTGACCAAGGGCACACATTGACAAGCCATGTCAGAGCTACTGGTCAAGCATAAATATAATGCATTCTGTAGATAGATCCAATAAATCGATAGAGATACTTACTAACTTCATGTTTGCAAAAAATTAGTGTCTATCCAATAAAATAGACACAGGTCAATCTATTCTTCCTTATCCAACAAAATACTACAAAACTGAAGGTCATTGCTAATATAGATATACGAACATGTTATTTATGATATTCCACAAATAAGGAATTGTCAACGACATTAAGAAAACTTATAAGGTGGGGTGTTTTTTACCACAATCTCTGGTTGCAGGTTTTTCTACTCTCTTAGTCTTCACCAGAGGTAGTAAAACCCAGTAATAACTTGAACATGGATAAAACCAACCCTGACAAAGAACTAATAAATTAAAATTCACAATGCAGGGATATCAGCAGTGGCAAGTGAGCTTTCCTACATTATAAAATGTATACAAGGTTAAGGTGTCAATATTGAGAAACTCACATGGGAGTATCAGGGAACTAAAAATATTAGTCACCAGATGATAATGAATGCACATAGACTTGTACCTTATAATTTAATATTATCAGAAAATATCATTGCATTAATATAAATGGGCAGTCAAACAAGCTCATGAGGTTACTGTCCCAAGGAAGAAAAAGTACAAGACTAAGCGCTGGGAGGTTAATTGAAAGTTCTTAAGTAACGGGCATAAGAGAAGCTAAGACAAAGCCGACACAAGTTATTTCTTTATCAGGGAAGATTCAGGACAAAAACTGCAAATAATTTGTACTCCTCAGAGCCATCATGATAATTTAATAGTGCAGCAAATAATCTAAACTGCATTGCTTCGAAGACTGACATGTTCGAAGGACTGTGTGCAAAGAAGTTTCTTAAGAGTTCATTTTAGTTACAGTTAAAAAAATTGTAAATAACCTCTTGCTTGAGTACCCCACACGCCAGAAAAGTCCAGCCAAGCACTCACCTTTCTGAGTCATTATACCCAACATCAATTACACTGTTCTTATCATCCCTCCAAGTGCGAATCTGTACTCCCATCTACATAAGAAAACATCTCTCCGTGCAAAGAATCCAAAACAAATCACTCAACACATTGAAAGACAGAGACAAAACAAAGAGCAAAGGCTACTGCAGCTGAGTCAATGCTTGAATAACTAAGTAATAATATGAAATAACTCAAACATGTATACAAAATAGGAAAAGAGAAAAATATAACACGGACCATCATCAGAATCACAATTTTTCAGACCAATATTTTCGCTTTACAGAATGCATTTTGGCAAAGATGCAAGACCATACCTGTGTGACTTATTCACCGAAGAAACATATCATCCCTCTCTTAATCCCCTTCATTTGCAGGCTCTCCTATCTCAGGCCTGTACCATGTGAAGCTCGGAAATACAAATAATAAAACTATAGTATATAACATCAATGATGCACATTTGATTCCTTTCAAGGAAACCACGGTGTGGCGATCTTATTCGGGAGCATTCAAGCAATCTAACCCTTCCGTACGGCTTCGTATAATCCGAAGGAAAACTTCCCTGACCTGGCGCTGCAAAGGATCAAGCCCTTCCTTCATGGCTTCATAGATTTGAGCCAGCTCCTGTACGCTCCGCCTCAGCTCCATGCTCTTCTCCTCTGCCATCGGGAGCTGCTCGACATCAATCACGTCCGTCAGGTGGTGCACACACTTCTCGATCTCGTGAATCTCCTTCAGTAGGCCCATCGAGTTCTTCCTTTCCTTCTTCTTGGACTCATCTAAAATCCGCTCGTGGAGGGTCGTAATTGGGGCAGCCCAGAGGTAAGTCCTGGGAATGGAGAAATGCATCTGGAGACCACGATCCTGGCAGGGAATTGCAGCCACCAAGGCCCACATCACGAAGAGGAGGACCGAGTTCATCGTGTACACGGACACCGCGAGCCCGGACGTCTCGGTCACCTCGTGGCCACGAGGTGCGGATACGTTGTTTCCGATGGCCTGCAGCTGCCGTGCCGCGGACCAGGACCGAGAGACGCTCCAGGAGAGGGAGCGGAAGTGCGCGCGGCGGCCACCGCTCGATGAGGAAGAGGAGCCGCCATTGCGTCCGAACGAGCGGTTGCGGTGGGAGACGACGGAGCTTGCGTCCTTCTCGTCGAGCATGAGGATGGCCAGGTCTCCGAGGGCCTTCTTGGCCCGGCGGAGCTGCCCCTCCCCGATTTCCCGATTCTCGGGGCCGAGGGCCACGAGCACGATCTCGATTTGCTTCCGCCAGTGCTGCACCTGGTCGACGCCGTCACGCACGGCGTTGCAGACGTCGAGGGCCTTCACGGCGCGATCGAAGAAGTCGGACACGATGCGCTCGACCAAGGCCGAGGGGCGGCGCTGGCCAAAGAGGATCACCCGGAACTCCTCCTGGCACATGAGGAAGGTGTCGAGGAGCCTCCGGACCCAGGAGATCGAGAGGATCTCGTTCTCAGCGCCGACGAGGTCCTGGAACAGGTCGGCGACCTGGTGCTGGAAGGCGTCAAGCTCCCGCTGCTCGAAGGTATCCAGGTGGTGGTGGTGGCGTCCGGAGTCCATCGACTGGGCGGATTGGTCGCGCCGGAGGCTCAGGAACGAACGACCGGAGGCCGCGTAGGGGCCAGACGAGCTATGGTAGTCCGCGGCGGGCATCGTCACGCCACCGAATCCTCCGACACCGACACCAAAAACATCAGCTAACCTGAGGCGCTCGATCCAAATCGAAGAAGGGAAGATGGAGGATCCGGAGGAGGAGAACAGGCGCGGAATTCGATCGGAGGAGGAGGAAGAGGAGAAATGGAGGAGGAAGGTCGCTAATGGCGGATGACCCCTCGAAACCCTAGAGCTCCTCCTTTATCGGGATGGAAAGGGACTCGTCGCTGCCTCCTCCACCGGGGCCCGCTAAAATTATTCGCGAGTCTTATTGATTTCTCAACTATATTTCAAACTCAGATAACAAATTCCCTTTTTTTTTTTTAAACGAAGGGAACGTGGCGCTTCGCTGGCTTCAGTGTGCGTACACGTCATCGCCATGTGTCGGCCAGTACGAGACGGCTCGTCCAGCTCGTAGCATCCGACGGTCGAAGTGATCCCGCACGGTGCCCCCGTGCGCGGACGGGTGGACATGCGGCCGCGCTTTGCTTTAGGCGAGGTTTACGTGGACGGAGTCAAGATGGGTGGTAGTTGACTCAAATACCCTTGTTGTTGGGGGTGCGAAGACCGAGAGATTTGGGTGTTTCGGACATTTCGCAGGGTTTAACCTTCTTCTGGAAGAACAAGAAATAGGTGGATCCACGCCGAAGCCGATCCGACGGAGGCCGCCCACGTGACCTCACTGCACCCGCTTTTCTCACCCTCCTGATACTGGGGATAAATCGGTGGGGCCCCCTCTCACGTGAAGGCAGGCGGAGAGATGGAGATTACTTGGGGAATAATTTAGCGTCGGCGGTAATTTGGAAAATATAAAGGCTTCACCTTTTACGGTAAAAAAGATTAATTTCACCTTAATAAAAAAGTTTTAAAAAATGAAGGGGTGCTAATCTGCCGTCGATCGAACATCTTGATGGAGAGCGGACGGCCGTGATGGAGGGATAATTTATGCGGTCACCGTCGCGGAGGGTGACGTTTCCCTGCGTACGTCTCCAGAAAAAGTGGCGTCCGTGGGAAGGGAAGAGAAAGGGATTATTTTTAAGTTAAAACGTGCATATGAAAAATAAGGTGCGTTGAAGTTTTATAGGGATAATTGAGTGGGCACACATGCAATATAGAAATATATATATACTCGTAGCTTTTAAGAGTTTTTTTTTAATGTAGTCTGAAAGTGATATCTTAATGATTATTTTAAAAGGGATATCTTAATCATTTAAATAATTATTTGATTTTTTTTAAATAAATATATTAAAAAATAATATATCACTGCACTAATTAATATACTTTAAACTAAATATAAAATTGTAAACTCATTTATTTTATCTATGTTCTTGAAATATCCAATAAAATGTTAAGATTATACAGAGTAATTTATTAAAATAAAATAAATAAATATTAATAAAGTTATATGAAAATAATGATTAATATAATTATTAAAGAAAAAAAATAGGATAAAAGGCAGCATATGATAAATATTAAAAAAAAATATCTTTATTGCAATAAAATATATAATAAAAAGGCTTTATCGGATAATTGAGATTTTTCACATACATTGATAATTTTAAAGAAAAGAAGGTGGTAAATGGAAAGATAAAACCACCCAAAAGAAAAATCTACCGATCTCTTTTCCAAGTTTGGTCGAACATCTTGTCATGGTTGGGTTCAATTGAATTCAACCCTACTTTTCAGATTTGAAAACGACATATTTTATAGGGTAGTTGACCATATAGTTTTTCTAAACCTTCACAATATTGGATTTATTTCTAAATTTCTAGAAAATTTGTTTTCTATTATGAGTTGGAGTTGACTTTTCTTCTAAACAAAATATTCCCACTCCTCTTTGACAAGCGTGATGCACTGCACACCAAGTCAACTGATGGAGTGCCGGACTAAACTCTGCCATGCATAACTTTGTAGGAGGCAAATAAAAAAAATTTGTCTCGAGTATTTGACTTGATCGGATTGAATGTTTGACCACTGTTCTTTGGAACGCTGACTAAAAAAGAAGAAAGAAAAGAGAGAGGAATCACGATTGATTGATTGATTGATTTATTGGGATGATATGTGCGAAGGGTCCAATTGAGGTTGACCCCTCTTGGGAAGAACTCATGATTGTAAAAAGAAATCTCCTTTGATCTAGTTTTTTTTTTTTTTTTTACATGCTGCACGTAGGAATACCACTAATTATCCAAAAAAAAAAATTTCTTATTCATGGCTAGTTTTGGATCGATTCAACGGGGTTAAAATCAAACTATTTATTATGGTTTAGGTTGGAGGAATCAATCGAAAAGAGCTTAAATCAAGCCGGCCATCAATGCATCAAGCTCAGCCAAACTCAACCAAGCATGAAGCTTTCAAGATGGGAGAAGATGGATATCAAACTCATTTATTACTCCACCGTCCGTGCCTCTCATTTTAGGGAATAAATAATTAAATAAGGGGGGCTTCGTCGAATCAAATCAAATCATATCTTTTGATTTTGATTAGACGACAGCAATTGCAAGCTAAAACTTGTGGCATGGCTTTGCTCGCTCGCTTGCTTTTGCAGGAGGAAATGCCTCATGGATTGTGGCACAATCCATGGAGGAGAGAGGGATGCAATTTTTTGATGGATTGAAACGAAGACAAACTCCAAATCAACTGGCGGCACAATCCATGAGATTATTATTATTGTTGTTTAGATGTGGATGGCATACCGATCAATATATTGTTTGTGGTTGGTTTTGATGGTCCGGTGATTGAATGAATGGGAGAGAAAAAATTTCTCTTTTCTTCTTTACTTTTCTGACTTGCTCAATTCAAATGATAAAAATTGTTGATGGGTCGGTAGAATGAGATGGTTTGAATACGGATCATTCAATTAAATTAAGAATATATTCAGTAGAATGAAATGGTTTAAATTTAGAATTTTTAATATACTCTAACTTGTACTTTGTGCATAAGTTATTATATTATTCTTGTTGTGTTATTGTTTTAGTTCTGAGTTTGATTGAGTAATTTAAATGCATGAGAAGAAGAGTTTATCTGAAGAAATCAAATTAAATATGTGAGGATGGTTCATCAAATATTGAGATTATTTAAGCATCTTATTCATAGCTTAATTATAAGGATGGTTTGATTGAAGGTTAAAAATCCTATATATTATTATCTATGCAACAACACTACTCATTGGAAAACTAAATCCAAGGATGAATTTAGATTCTACCTTCTAATTATTTTATACTTCTTGTTCTTGTTTCCCCTTGGTTTTTCCTGTGTTCTATTTTGTTCCTTGTTAGGAACATACAGTTTAATCATCTTACATGAAATAAATGCAATTTCTCATTTCCCCCCCAAAAAAAAAAAATCCTAGAATGAGATGCCTAAATTGCCCAATTGGCCCTCAATAATGTAGCCTAAATTAACAAGCCCAAAACCACAGTAGGCCTGCAATAGTCATGAGAAAATGGCAATTCTCTTTCATACAAACTTTGATGATTTCCACAATAAAAATCCTCAAAATGTACATATATATATTCCTTTATATTCCTCTTTCTACTCAGCTCCACTTGAAATCTATCTTCTTTCCTTTACATTTCTATTTGTCCTTTTTTTTCTTCTTTTCTGGGAGATAACCCACCTTACTGCCATTTCTGATGGAGGGAGTGTCAGTGCCCACTAGATGGTGCCTCTGACATTGCAATAGGAGTTCCTTTGAATAGAGAACCGCAACGCATCACTCATTTGCACCTTTTGGACTATCTCAAATCAGATGTGCTTAGAGACCTTTCCCTGTGGATGCACTGCAAGTGGATCATAATTTTTTCATTCCTTTTTTCTCAGAATGAAAAAAAAAGAATTCTAACTCTGTCTAATAGAACAAGTGATCAATCATGGATTCTTCCAGCAATAAAGGAGAATAATAGTCATTTTATTCTCCATCTTTCAAATGATAGGTTGAAATTATTATAAGGCATGGTTGCATTCAGAGACATGTAACTGATTATATTCTCTTGCTTTAAAAATTAAAAGTACGGCAGGTCTTGAGTACAAAACCCAGCCATAAAGAGTCTTGAGTTACTTAAGTTCTTCCTCTTCCTCTTCTTCTCCTTCTCCTTCATGGATCCCAAGCTCTCCCACCTAAACAATTTAATTAATCCAAGAGATCACACAGAAAGATCGAAAGAGGAGCATATAAATAAATCTTCCATGTTTCATGTAGGAAGGAGATTCTGAGTTCCTAAATCTGCTTGCCACCGAGGAGACAGGTCAACAGAATTTGTTCCCTTGTGGTGGCCAGATATACTCCACTGCCTTCTCCCTCATTCCTTTTAGAGACTAAAGATTAAAGAAGTAAAAACGCAAGGCTCGAGGACCGAGTGAGTGATCACTAGTTGATTAGATTCTGATAGCCTATTACTTAAAGATGGACACAGAAATTATTGTTTTCTGGGTTTAGGCATCACCAAAGTGAAACCCATCAAACACGTTCTGAGCACTTCCTTCTTTATATGTGTGTGGAATATTTTATCTCAAGTAAATCTGAAGAATGTCCTTTGGCTTACCTTAAGGGCAAGGGATCTGATTTGTGATGCTTATATGATGCGAAAACACCATAAAAACTAAAAAACACCTCCACTTGGACTTATGTGATCAGGAATATTCCACATTACTAGCCTGTAGACAAATGCTGCTAGTACAGTACCTGAAGAATTAACAATGATTATGAACTTCAACCACCGTTTCATTGCCAACTTTAATTTGCTGTCGCAGCTCCTAATGATAACCAAATGAATATGCAGAGATCTGATGTAAAGCAAAGACTTCGTCGAGTGAATTGATGAATCTTCTAACTTTTCTTGCATCTCTAAATGCTTTGTGGGCCTTCATTTTTATTGTTACTGCAACTAATTATGTACCATGTATCTCTCTTTTAATAAAAGCTGGAAGTGTGATCCACACCAGGTTCACTTCCATTCCATCAAACAAAAAAAGAAAAAGATTAATCAAGAGTTGTGTTCCTGCCTGTATGCTTCATTCCAATACCAACGTGATTGATTGGTTTCAAAGTTAGTTCATATAGATAAAGGATATGTCTAGATATATAGATGCGTAGCTGTATGAACAACTAATAACAAATTTCTTGATTTATTCCATGTAGATTCTGAGGTTTTTAAAGCTACTTTAAGTCTTTCTCACTGTTTCCTTTCAGGTCGGTCTATAACTCTATTTCTTCAAGTTGTTTTCTAAATTAAAGCTAAGGGTGGTGATGAAAGGACAACGAATTGGAGCAGCAGTTTTGGGGCTACTTTTAAGAGTTCTTTGGTGGTCCTTTTTTTTAAGCAATTAGAGGAGGGTATTTAGCAGGAGGGTAGGATCTTCTTTTCCTGCAAAAAGTAATTGTGGAATAATTGTTTTTCAGACAAAGAAAAGTATGAGCACTTTGTACTATAAATGATGAAGGACTAAAAGTTTGAGTAAGTAGAGAAAATTATGCAGATTAAGAAAAGCTTCACTTTTTTAAGTGTAATTGTTTAACAGCTACGAGTTTTTGGGTGGAAATGATGGATTTTTTATTTGGCACACTACGAGGCCTTCATCTATTTAATTCTTTGATAAAAAGTATCTACGAGTCCTCCCTGCATTTCATTATGATCGATATCTTATGCTAATTACTTTGGTTTGGTAGATATCTTTTCACTCATAAAAAATTTTAGTATTAAGGAGTAAAATAATTCAACCTCTGATGCAAGAAAAAATTTACATTTTTGTTACATAAAAAATGAGATATCTTACCTTTAGGAGGAACAATATATGCAGTCTTTATCTTTTCATAACATTGATATGGTAGGGTCATCTTATCATTGTGGAAAAGCTGGTCCTCCAAATCTAAATTTTAGTACCCTAACAGAAAATAAAAGAAGGGTTAAACATAATTAGTCAGATTAACCTATTTGGTAGCGTTTTGCAAGATGCGGACTATACTTTGTGCCATACTGTTTACTTTCAAGAAAATAGCATTCTTTTTCTTTCAGATCATATGCAAACAATGCAGCATTCCAATGCAACCAGTCACTTTATTTTATGCAATGATACTGAAAAAAAGCACAAGATAATAAGAGAAACTTCTTTTTAAGAAAAAGAAAAAAAAGAATGTGGCGACCAATTTTGCTGGTCCAATTGGTGACACCCATCCATCTCCTGTTTCACATGCAATGGAATTAGAGCAATCAAGTCCTTAGCTTCATAAAAATCTTATCGAGTTGCCAAGTTTGATCCAGTAAGCAGTGTAAAAAGAGCATGGATCTATCATTCACATACTTTGAAGGAATTCATACGCACTTATTCATAAAGCTTAAAGGAAAAGCCGGAAAGTTCTTGAGATGTTTGCCTTCTTTCTCTTATATGCTTTAGAATTCCAAAGCAATGGATTAGAACTTCTCACATTCTTCACATTCCTTGTACTTTATGGAGGAAAAAAAAGAGACAAACTTGACTTCTTCAGCAGAATTGATCCAAGTAAAAGACAGAGTTCCTCTTGAACTTGTATTGGAGAAATATGTGACAATTTATCCTGCTCAACTCTGCACTGCTAAATTGTGGAAAATTTAAGGATAAGGTTGGAGCAAAAGTACTTGACTGATGACAGTGAAAGAAGGGGAAGGATTTTTTTGTTCAGCAAAATCTGTGTTAGAATATCATGATGACGATATCAAGATTTACCATGCTCTTTAATCCATAATCAAAGGATTCCAAAGTTGTAAATTATAATAGTTTTTGGTCGTTATGACAAAGATTAAGTGCACTAAAAGAGGAAAATTTTGAAGCTACATTACCCAAAAGTGACAGAATTAAATGATGCATCGACAAGAAAATAAGTGATATGGACACCGGGGAGAGTATTAGCTACTTGTCACCATGTAGTGCATCTTCATTTGTTGATCCACAATCCACTGTATTGTTTTTATTCTAGCAATCGTAATGGTCGTATGCTTTTCCATATGTTAAGCTGAAGCAGTAGTAAAAGAAATGCTAGTTTTTACTCTAATGGAGATGGAATAACGGTACTACCTATTTTATCCTTGATATTTATACTTTATAAAGTTCCACGTAGAAATTGATTAGTTTGCACCATTAGTGCCCCAGTTACAATACACAACTTGGACGGCACTGGGTGTTCCTCTTTGACAGGTCCCTATGACTCAGAAAGGTATCAATGGGAGGAAAAAAAGGACTATTCGGATGAGGCAAACAATGAAATTGTTACAACAAAGAATTCACCAGCCAAAAAAAGAGAGTATGACCAACAGAAGGATATTTCCGGTAAGCCTTCATAAGGATGCTAAAAATACACCATTTAATTAAACAGAAAATTTAAAGCTCCTCCTAAAAAACATAGAAGTTGAAGCTGCTTCTTTAAAAAAAAACAGAGAATTTAAAGCAGTTATATCTGTGATTGGACATAGGTTGCCAAAAGACCTTTAATCCTATGACTTTTTATGAAAGCTCTATTTCTGAACTATTATAAGTGGCTCTCCCTCATCATTCTTTATAAGGGAGGAGACTCCTACTCACCTTCATCAATTCGCCTACTCTTTCATCCTCCAGAATTGCTTGAGACTTGAGACCCATGGATGCTTGTAAACCCTATGTTGCCTCAATCCTCATACAACTGACATATACTGTGTATTATGTGATATCGAAAGCCGCCTTTGATAAGGGTGTGAGCACTTATGTGTTCATTTTTTATCGGCAAGCTGCTGCTGTGGTGTTGCTAGCACCAATTGCTATGATCTTTGAGAGGTCTGTATATGTATCCTGACTCAAGCTACTTCATTATATCATTCCCTAGAAGTTCACAAAGTAAAATCTTCTACTGTTTTGTTTTCAGGAAGAACTCACCTCCACTAACCTTTACAATTGCCTTGAAGCTCTTCTTCCATTCACTGCTTGGGTAGCTATCTTTGAATTTGTTTGCTATCTGAATTTTCACTTAGTTCTGTGTGATTTTGTTAGTAAAATACACCGTATGACAGAATCAGTTTGCAATTTTCAGGATTACCTGCAGTTTAAACATGTACAACATTGGCTTAAAGTATACTTCAGCATCAGTGGCTTCGGCAGCTACAAACTCTGTTCCAGTGTTTACCTTCTTCCTGGCCTTGCTCCTCCGGTTTGTGACACTTTTCTTGCAACAATATGCAATTCCGAATATTTGACTTTGTGTTTTTTGAAATCACTTTCATGATTTCATAAAAGTTGCATATTGCTTCATATTTAATGGGGAAATTGAAGGCCATACAACTCAACCTTGGTTTTCAACTCTGATAGAGGTGGACCACAAACAAACCAGTTAACTCTGAATCTAAAATACATAACACCCCCTCCGTTGGGTCTTTCGTGTTGAACTACTTCTTTGCATTTTTTATGAAAATTGGATACTTCTTTGTATTGACTCTTGATAAGCCGTTTTAACTCTACGATCTAGGATGGAATCTATCAAAGTGAAGAAGCCCTCAGGAATCAGCAAGGCACTTGGATTGACACTTTGTTCGGCTGGTGTTCTGATAATTGCCTTCTACAGAGGCATTCGCATCCCTCCCTTGAACCTCCACGGACACTTTGGCCAGAGTGCAAGCTCTAAAGGTCCTGCACCATCTTCATCAATGGCGACCTGGATCAAAGGATCCTTCTTTGTGATTAGTTCCAACATAACCTGGTCCTTGTGGATAGTTCTGCAGGTAGAACACAGTTGTCTTTCATCTTTACCCGAGAAATGTTCGTGGTAGAAGAACTAATGTTTTCAGAACAATTTTTACTGATAGGGAAAACTATTAAAAGAATTTCCATCCAAGCTTCTCTTTACAACAATTCAATGCCTCTTCAGCACACTTCAGTCACTCCTGGTTGCCATAGCATTTGAGAGAGATATCTCTAAGTGGAAGTTACACTTGGATATGGGTCTAGTTGCCGTGCTCTACTGTGTAAGTATGCAAAACACATCAAAAGATGTAGAAACCTAAATGATGATTTCATTGATCACCTCAAAAAAGTGAATATGATTGGTTGTGTTATCTTTTCATAGTCCAGTGAACAAAGGATAATAACTAATAGCCTACCTCAAAAAAGTGAATGCAGCGGTAGTGTTATCTTTCCATAGCCTAATAGATAATTTGTTATCTTTTAATTGTCCAATGAACAAAGGATATTAACTAACAGTGTTTTACTTTGTTATTAATGCTAACCTTTTGTCTCTTAGAATATGAGAGGTCACATCTTGTTATCCTTCTTAGAATATGCAGCGGTACTGTTATCTTTCCATAGCCTAATAGATAATTTGTTATCTTTTAATTGTCCAATGAACAAAGGATATTAACTAACAGTGTTTTACTTTGTTATTAATGCTAACCTTTTGTCTCTTAGAATATGAGAGGTCACATCTTGTTATCCTTCTCAGGGTTTTGTCGTAACTGGAGTTTCCTTCTACTTGCAAAGTTGGTGCATTGAGAAGAAGGGTCCTGTTTTCATGGCAATATTCACACCATTAGCCTTTGTCTTCACCATGATATGCTCAACTATTTTCTTAGGGGAGGTGATTTATCTAGGAAGGTAAATACTATTTGTATATGATTTACTTGTGTTGGAAATTGATCATTGAAAATTAATTAGCTAAGCTAACATTATGTTATATATTTACTTGCAGTGTTATCGGTGGACTTCTGATGGTTGGAGGCCTTTATGGTGTTCTCTGGGGGAAAAGCAGGGAGAACATGACTTGTGAGGTCTCAATTGAAGATGGCATGCAAGATAAGGAAAGAGCATGAGTTCAATCACTTTGACGTGACCTTAGCAATGACCTAAGAACTTAGTTATAGTTCCTGTAGTTTTGATTGTCATATATGAAGAATTTAACAATATAGGTTGAGTTGTTTCAGTTCCCATCACCACAGTGCTAATATCAGAGGATTAAATTATGTAAAAGGTTACTAGAAGCTTCACACAGTGTGCTTCCATATAATTGACATACTACAGTATCAAGATAAAATGATTAAACAGTTAACCAAGTGAAAGATATTTTTCAAGTTAAAGGATGCTTTCCGTAATAATTCAGGATGGAAGCAAAGGTGCATCTTCTTTCAGTTGTATGATCCATAAACATCTCCGTGCTCTTTTAAGACCCATATTATAAAAACAAAATTCCATTGGAGTGACTGTGGATCTCATCCCAGATGCTGCAAATGGTGTTTACAACTGATAGATGCCATGAATGAGGAAGAAGTAAGAAAAAAAAAATCTCAAACTGACACAATCACGGCACTTAAAACCAGGTTGAAGTAGCTCGAGTCATGATGCATGTACAGACCTGTCCAAGATCATAGGAAATAGTGCTAGCAACACAGTAGCAGTAGCTTGCTGATAAAAGATGAACAAATCTCAAAATAAAAGATGGACCTGTCCAAGATCATGGGAAATAGTGCTAGCAACACAGTAGCAGTAGCTTTTATTGATAAAGTGCATTTTGTTTTATTGTAATGCATCAAGTGATCTTTCATTCTGGCACAGAACGGGGTTAAATTAAGAATAACCTGCGGATAATTTATCAGAACTTCGGTAACCAAGAACAAACAAGCACAAAACAACAGCTACTCATCTGCACAACAGAATTTCAAAGGAAAAATTTGATAAGAGGAAAAGAAGAAGATATATAAATATGTTCGATCCCTGAGGCTATAACATTTGGAAACGCAAGTATAGAAAAATGTGTGCAGCTTTTATAGTAAGTTTGATTGGGTATTGTACAAACTGAGATTGGTACATTGATTGCAAAAAACATGAAATAAGAAGCTTCACTACCCAGTTAAATCCTTGGATCACCTAAGCTTGCTATGCTAAATTCCTTAATTTCCACATTTTCCTTCAAATAATGTTACATCAGCATGATTTATACTTTGGCTTAAGATCCAACTCAATTTCTCTCTTCCTTAACTCAAAGGATAGGCGATCATTATCAAGCTTCATTCGTTCAACTTCCATCCTCATCATGTTCAATTCTCGATCTTTCTTCTTACTGAACCTTTGCCATCTATAACGTCGTTTCTCGAGCTCCAGCAACTGGGCCTGAATATGCAATCTCTTCTCCTCAAGCTGAAGCTGGTAAGAGCTAAACTGTTCGTGCCGCAACATGGACTTGGATCCTTTGGGAAACTCTTGGATCATATCCGCTGTTAGACATTGGGTTTGTAAATGCGAATCCAGTTCTTCATGGTTCACCCCAAACTTCATCCTTTTTGGAAAATATGAGGTCAATCTTTTATGCTCCTCATCATCACCTTCCGCATCATCACTATCATCCTGCTCATCAACTTCATCGATATCTTCATGTGATCCTCTCTTCCTATCATGCTCAACTCTACTTTGAAGTGCCAGGTGCAGTGATCGCTGAAGTTCTTGGTCCTCAGGTAAACTTAACCGGTTATTATTATGATAAGAGCACATCTCCTCATAGAACAGATGCTTTGAGCCCAAAATCTTCCTTGCATCATCCTTCAACTTTTCAGAGAGATGGTTCATTCGGTCCAATAGTGCTGGATTCGCTACAACCTTGCAAGATGTGCCTCTGCCAAGGATATCCGTAAGCTTCTTGTATCTCTTATTGAGATCATTGAACTTATCTTCACATTGCTGAGGTGTTACAGGATATCCTCTCTTGGTCATAACTTCTGATATTGCCGACCACTTCCCCTTTTTTTGAAATACTGAACACTTCCTCTTTCCACCATACTCAGAAGCAGCATCCTCCCCGACGTAGGAAACTGCAGTTATCAAAAGTTTAACCGTAGCACTATTCCACTTCATTCGATGCCACTGAAGGCCCTTCTTTCCTTTACTAGGATCATTTTGATCGTCAGCTCCATTCTCGCTCGGCTCCTCATCATCGCTCAAGGAGACCTTGCTGATGATGGGGAGGAGCCCTGCTGGATGATCAGATTCCTGCAAGTGATTGCCGAAACCAACATGCGTGGGTGGGTGGCTCATCGAGCCTTGATTCATGTGCATGTTCCCTTGGAAACCTAGGAAACCATAAGATGCTCCCGACATCATACTCCCAGCCAGGAGGTTCCCCTCCATCTGGTTTGGTCCTTCAGGAACAAAAGTTCCCATTGCTACACACTCAGGAGGACCCCAATTGAACAGTTTTCCCTGGTAAGCGACTTTTGCCTCGTGAACACCCGGGGTTACTACAAATTCACTCAATTCACCAGGAACCACACAAATATATCGACCTTTCCTTCACCTCCTACTAAATTCTTCACGATTACCTAACCAAACAAAGAAATAATCAACATTCCACCTCCGAAGTCCAAACCCTAGCGCCACACCGTAAGCATGGGGGAAAAAAGACCCTTTCTTTTCTAGAAAAAAAGAGAATTTTGAGCAAAGGCAATAGCATGAACACGAACAAGAACAAGAATCACCTCGACAAGAGCTCAGAAACAGCTGCGAATTGTCAATCGCTCGAGACGCCGCCGTCGCGAGCGGAAGAGATTGCCCTTTTAAAGCAATTGACGAAAGGGAAATCGCAGGGGGGATGAATGCGGCGCCTCAATGTAATGGCGAGCGGCCGCAACCGAGTGAAGGAAAAATGCCACGGCCAACGAGACATCCATACGCGATCGGATTACGCGATGAGATGGCGCGCGATCGTTGGCTAAATGAGAAGGCAATGAGAAAGTCCTTAGTTCATTCAGGGGGTTGCGCGCGTAAGTTTTGAGCGTGAGGAATCGTCGTGCACATAGCGACGCACAACAGCTGGGGCGTTGCGTATTATATTTCGTTTTGGCGTCGTGACCTCCTTGCCGACGTCAAGGGAAATAATAAAAAAGAATGGATAAATGATTCCAATTTGACCCCTCCACCTCATTCTAATTGTCTTCTACTTATCACTAACGGCCTTTTATTTATCATTAATTATAAATATCTCCCCTCTCTAACCTTCTCTCGAAGTTAATATTTATAGTATTAAAAAATAATAGATGAAATTAATAATTTGATTGGAATGATTTTAATATTTAGTTTCCATATAATATTATTTTTATACTAAATATACTGATAAGATAATATTTATTACAAATCTGATTTTTAATCTAATTTTAATTACAACTATAAAGTCAGTGTAATTTGATCGTAGTTACAATTTTTCTAAGTGAAAAATGAAAGCAAGTACCGTATTTGGAGGGATGGCAACGTAATAAGAGAATAATGAAGGGTGTAAATATAAACTTAGAGTAGAGTTCACTGTAAGGGATATCATGAACTTTTTTAAAAAATAATAATTTATTCTAGTGATAGAGTTTGATAAGGGACAGCTGAGGGTCCCTTATTTTATTTTTATCCCTACAAATTTTGACTTTTTTTTTCATTTTCAACTTGGAAAATTTTTATTTGGTTGACCTTTTATATAATTTTATATAAAATTAGGTAGTGCCGTTTTTTAAATTTAATAAATCTTTAACTCACAATATTTAATGTCCATTTTTATATATAATATTTTTAATTTAACTTTTATAATGATATATATTTTTTGTTTTTTATAATTTCTCGTGATGTGAGTATATTTTTACTATTTTTTAACTAGAATTTTCAAATTATTCTAATTCTGTCTTAGCCTTCTCATTTGAAGAAGCTGGTAGTTTTTTTTTTCTTTTGTTGTTGAACCGAAGAGTTAATTTGAAGGGAAAAATGAAGAAACTTAATTAGGAAGGTAGATTTTGTAAAAGTTCAATCTGAGTTAATTTTATTTCTACCAAATTTAAATTAAAAAATAATAAATTACTACCAAACGCATGTTGAGAGTGAATTTAATGCCTTCAACTAAAACTAAAATTTCTTTAGTGCCAGAAAAAAATTCCCTTTGACTAAATCAGTCAAAAGTCAAAGTCAACATGTAAGACATAAAATAGTAAATTAATGAATTAATTAAAATGGAAAAGTGAATACAGTGAGGTCTTCTAATTTAATCCATGGGCTTCAAAAACATACGCCTCCATATATTAACAAGGAAATGGCCCAAAACACTCGCTATTTGCCAAGGGATTGCCTTTGGTGTGAC
This sequence comes from Thalia dealbata, assembly GCA_030544415.1. Lineage (NCBI taxonomy): Eukaryota > Viridiplantae > Streptophyta > Magnoliopsida > Zingiberales > Marantaceae > Thalia > Thalia dealbata. Next base: position 3,989,459 of record CM060454.1, read on the forward strand.
GACCCAATCACCGCCTCGGCCATGGCGGCACTGCGGGCCGCCCTCCTCCGCCGCCCCATCCCGAGCCCTTTCGCCCTCGTCCCCCTTCATCCTGCTCCGGACAGGCTCCTCTTCGTCCTCCGCCGCCGCTTGTGGTCGATGAAGAAGGAACCCGCCCTGGAGGCTGCCCTCTCCCGGAACCGCCGCTGGATGGTCAATAACCAGATTAAGAACATACTCCTCCGCTGTCCCGGCCGCGCCGCCACCGTCCGCTCCCTTCAGAAAAAGTTCAAGACCCTCGACCTCCAAGGCCGCGCCGTCAACTGGCTCCGCAAGTACCCCTGCTGCTTCGATGTCTACTCCGCCCCAGGCGGCGCCGACGGCGAGGAGCCCTGGTTCACCTTCACCAAGCGCATGGCGGCCCTCGTCGATGAGGAGGAGGCCGTCAAAGATGCGAGCGAACCGGCCATGTCGCGGCGCCTTGCCAAGCTCTTGATGCTCTGCCGCGATCGCCGCCTCAATGTCGTCAAACTCAACGAGCTCAAGCGCGGCCTCGGCTTCCCCGACGATTACCTCCTGCGCCTCGTCCTCAAGCACCCGGACACCTTCCGGATCGTCAACCGAAGCGGGCGACGGAACACGATGGAGATCGAGCTCATCAGGTGGGATCCCGACCTCGCCGTCTCGGCCATCGAGGCCGCCGCCATCGAGCGGGCGGTACCCCCGCGGTACATCTGCTCGTTGCCCGAGACCTGGATCAAGACCCGACAGAAGTTCGACGATTTCAACGATGCGACGCCCTACGTCTCGCCGTACTCGGAGGAGCAGACGGAATCGGAGAAACGGGCGGTGGGGGTCGTCCACGAGATCCTTTCGCTCTCCCTATGGAAGAAAGCTTCGATCTTGAAGCTGGAACACTTCAAAAGGGAGTTCCGATTGCCGGAGAGGCTGAATATGCTGTTGCTGCGGCATCCCTGTATCTTCTATGTCTCGAACAGGTATAGGATCTACACAGTTCTGCTCAGGGAAGCGTACAATGGATCTGAGCTCATCGACAAGGATCCATTGGTGGTGGTGAAGAACAAGCTTGGGGAATTAATGCAGGAGGGACTGCACGAGTACAATCGGAGACGCCATTTGGCGAACCTGGAGAAGAAGAGGAAGAGAGGCGAGATTGATGTGAGACCAAAGAAGGAAGAAGAGGAAGAGGATGAAGAAGTTCTGAGACTGAACAGCGCTGAGAAGACGGAAGAAAGGAAGAGGTTTTACCAGGTGCTCTTCGATGAGATCAAGCCATAGTGAAGTAGAGGTATGACTGCAACCATTTTCCAAATAATTATCAATTACGTTGCTCGTTGTTTATGTAGATTAATGCCTTTGAGGAAATATGAAGCCCTTACTTTTGTTTAAGAGGCATACTTTTTGATACATTGAATTTGAAGCATGGCACATAGATGCTTTGGTCCAATGCTCCCGTCTGCTACCTTTAGAAATAGCAATTCTTAGACACTTGAAACTTCACGAAATACTGGCAGAAGAAAAGAGTGCTTGCGTTACATCAGTAAGTAGTAGATGTCTATAATCGAGTGATTTGGCTGCCAGCAAAGGTGACATTGCAGATTGAAGCAAGTGGATGCTAAGCAAGAATAATATTACTGATTTGGACACTCCTATTGCTGAAATTGATGTGGAAGCAAATCGATTATAGATGTCATGTAATTGAACGTGATCAGTTGATGAAGTAACATTGCATGCATCCGCAGAGAGGGTGGTCTCAAATGTTTCAGGGGGTCAGTTGGTCAGCTCTGCTATTTGAATTAGCCCGGGTCACCTAGAGCCAGAATGAGTGGAAAGCACTGCCTCCATTGTTGACAGTATCATCTACTGTAGTCAATAGAGCTGTGACTCGAGATTGTTGAAGCTCCTGATCTACAAGCTGTCTCAACCCACCACCCAGCTGCGTTTCCTGGGTGTTACTTTTTTTTCTGTATGAATTTGTAAAGCTTTAAGGCATTGTTTCCCCTTTAGATCATGGACTATAAATATCATGAGATTGAATAAATTTAACTTAATGCACAGAGTTGGTCCCTTTTTTGAATTGTTCTTCCTTCAAATTCTCGTAGCATTGGGTTATATGATTTATTATTATGTCTTAAGAAAAAAATAGTAGATGTCTGAGAGTTTATGTTTACCAGTGCCGGGTCTCATCTGTACAAGAACAAAAAAAAGTCTGCAATTTTGGAGTATTCATGCTCAATTGACATATGAGGTCTTGGGTTAGTTCTAAAAAAAATTGACACATGAAAAAAGACCAACGCAGGCAAAATCTTAACCTCGCAAAAGCAATTGAGCATTTCAGGAGATGTATTAAACCATCCGCAGAACAGTACATAAAAGTTTGACTCTGCAAGCACCACCACTTCACTATTCTACAACCTAAACCAAATCGACAAAGCAACAACGACGATGGAAGAAGTGCCACAAGAGAGACGGCGCTGCCTCCCTCAAGCCCGCTCGCCCCGGATGCGGCGGGCGAGCTGGATATCCTTAGGCATGATGGTGACTCGCTTAGCGTGGATGGCGCAGAGGTTGGTGTCCTCAAACAGCCCGACGAGGTACGCCTCGGCAGCCTCCTGGAGCGCCGCCACCGCCGAGCTCTGGAACCGGAGGTCGGTCTTGAAATCCTGCGCGATCTCGCGCACCAACCGCTGGAACGGCAGCTTCCGGATCAGCAGCTCCGTGCTCTTCTGGTACTTGCGGATCTCCCGCAGCGCCACCGTTCCGGGGCGGAACCGGTGCGGCTTCTTGACGCCGCCCGTCGCCGGGGCCGACTTGCGCGCCGCCTTCGTCGCCAGCTGCTTCCGCGGGGCCTTCCCGCCGGTGGACTTCCTCGCCGTCTGCTTCGTCCGCGCCATGCGTCTCCGACTCTCTTCTTCGATTCAACGATCGGGGAAAGCGGATTTGGGGATCGCACTGCGGTGGCGGGTATTTGAAGGGGGATTTCGAGGCGGGCGAGCGCGGGATTCGAAAATATATTTTTGCCGGGATTAGGGTGCCTGCCGCTTTGAACCGGAGTAGATCCGGACGGTCAGATTGGGGCCCTTCGGACGGTGAAGATCTCGTCGTAGAGGAGCACACGGATCGCCACCTTAGTCCATTGACTTCTCGCGATTCATCATTACAAACTTCCAAACGCTCCCAAATTGACCATTAGGATCATCATATGCTTGCATGACATGGGTTTTTTTGGAATCGCACCTACTGAAGAACCCTAAAAATATGTTCTTGATAGCTACATCGACACCAAAAAAAACACATTTTTGGGTCCCAGGAGGAGAAAATTAAATCTATAAAATGCTCGGTAACTTGATAATTCAGCATGTGAGTAGAGAAAGATCAATTATTACATAATTTATTAAGCAGCAGCAATGCCTGGGACCATGCACTGATGAAAAATATAGTAATTTGGATGAATAGAATTCGAGGCCAGCAGCAGAGAAGAAGAAGAAGCAGCTTCCTGTTTGATGTCTCGGCCGAGGAAGGAAGGAAGCCCCAACCTACGGCAATCACCAGGACCCTCCTCGGCTCCTTTATGCCGTCCGATCACCATCGCACGGTTGTCGTTGGGGTCGTATGCCGGTCTTCAAGTCGCCCGTACGCCCGCGCGTACGTGGTCCCTGCGAAGGGACACGCACATGCCGTTCTTATCGGTCGCCCTCCCCCCTCGATCGCCGTCGGTCGTCGCATCGGACGGCTGTGAAGGAAGCTTCTCTGATTTGACCCGTGGGGTTGTGAACTCTTTGTATGTACAAACCCCTCACGTCGTGTCCCCTCCAACCTAACCTCCATGTGATTCGGCGAGTACAGGGGGCCCGCCGCTCGCTCCTTCTTTGGGCCTAACGAAGGCCAATAAATGAAGAGGTGGATTTGTGGGTGAAGAGATGTGCGTTATTTTAATTTAACTTCTTCTTCGGTTTCAGATGCGTTCGCAGGGGAGTGCGATCTGTTTCGGGTGGCGCGCCTCTTTCTTCACGCTCTTTAAAGTCCACCCGCGCGACTCCGGCGTTCCATCGCCATTCTTTTGGGGGGGCACCGTGTCTGCCGTCCGATCGCGTGGAGGCACGGCGGCGATGGAGCTGAGCGGCGCACCGCCGGGGACGACGCCCGCCGGCCACCAGCGGTTCGGACAGATCCCTTTGCCGAACCCCCGCAGCGGCGGCGGCGTCGGCGGTGCCCACCGCCGGGCCCTCTCCGAGAGCTTCCTCCGCTTCCCCGACGACCTGCTGTTCGACGCGGACGCCGACTTCAGCATCTCCGATATCGATTTCCCCTCTCTCTCCGACGACAACGTCTCCGGCGGCGGTGACGCGGCGCCCCCAGCAGTGTCGGATCATGCGGCGGCGCCGGCCGGGAGGCCGGTTCCCGGGGCTCACCATAGGAGCTTCTCGATGGACACTGCGCTCTTCGAGGGAATGGAGTTCCAGTCCGGAGGCGGCGGGCCCGGCGGAGGGGTGCAGGAGAGTAAGGGGCACCACCGGCGGAGCGGGTCCGTGGACGGCCCGATCTCGCCGTTCGAGGGGGAATCGGCGCCGCCGCTGTCAGATTACACGAAGAAGGCCATGACGGCTGATAAGCTCGCGGAGCTCTCACTGCTTGATCCCAGGAGAGCAAAGAGGCAACATCTTCTTCTCCTAGTAGCCTTGTCCTTACCTCACATGCTTTCTTTTACTTCCCTTCGTTGCGTGCCTTGTATTTTAGGGTTGGAGTGGATGTTTAAGTTTATAATCTCCATCTTACATGAAATCAGACCGGTTCTTTGACTTTTTCCCCCTTATTTTTCTTTTCTTCTGACCACATTGAGTCTTTGATTCGTAATTTGATTCCAGTAATATTTCTTCGAATACTATTTTGCTCAATTTACGATCTTCAATTTTTTGCCTCTCCTTTCTGGACTAAGTTGCACGTCGTTGACGTTTTTTGATGCCGGAAAGTTGGCTTCTGAGCTAATTTTCTATTTTTTTCTGGATTGGGACTCAGATTTTTACATATGTTTGAGAAAAAGTTACACCCATTTATCTTCTGGCATATTAGCAGTGTGAGAATTGTTTCTCTACCGCTTATTTGAGAACTTATCCTACCTATTTCTGCTATAGGATCCTTGCAAACAGGCAATCTGCAGCTCGTTCAAAGGAAAGGAAGATCCGCTATACAAGTGAACTTGAACGGAAGGTGCAGACGCTTCAGACTGAGGCAACCACTCTTTCTGCACAGCTAACACTTCTACAGGTATAAACAGTACTGCGTGTATTCTGCTGTTTTTTGTTTAAGGAATGAACATTTGCAGCATCTTTATAGCTTCAGATCCTTGTCCATTACCGTCCAACTTCTGTTATTTAGCAGCATGACGTTAGGATCGGATTGTTTCTCTGTCAGTACAGAATGCATCAGTTTTAATCTCTTCTAGCAGATTAAATTCTGCATTTGATTTTTCTTTACTATTATGTGGTTAAGAACAAGCTTGAATTCATTTTCTTTCTTTTTTCTTTTTCTTTTTCTTAAGGGATGTTTTTTTCTTTTAAGTTTTTACATTATCACCAGAACAAAAAATTTCTCCTGACTCTAGTCATCCATATGTTTCACTCCTTCGTTATACTTCCATGAGATTAGACCTAACGGAGCTTTCTTTTCCACCCCGTTCATTTGTTGGTTAGACCTGTTGCTTTCATTAACTTCTCTTCGATTTTATTTGTAAGCATAATTGTTTGATATCCGGATCATTTGATAATGCAGAGAGATACTACAGATCTAACCACAGAAAACAGAGAGCTCAAGTTGCGATTGCAGGCCATGGAGCAACAGGCAAAACTTCGTGATGGTATGTTTCCATCTCAAGTTATCAATTGACGAAAACAAAGTGCCCGTATAAATGTTCTCATATTCCATTTAATGGTGAAAAAACTGTTGCATGTCTGATATAGCAGTTATAATAGCTCAGCTATATCACGAAGAAAACTAGATACGTTACTAGCAAGAGTCAATGATAGAGCCATCAAATATATATTTCATCAGATTATTTTACTGGTAAGTTACAAAGCATGCCCCTGGAACACTACAAACATTCGTTAGCTGAAGTAAAAATTTGCTATTTGGAATCAGCGCAGTTTGAACTGGGAAAAACTAATGGTATGATTTATCTTACGTGTCCTGAACAATTTGGGTAATTTCGTCAGCACTTATGTCATTCAAACACTAGATAGCATAGACCAGTGGAAGCTAGTTCTTTGATTAGTCATCCTACAAAAGGGAACTTCAGTAGTCCTTCTTAACCTCAAATCGTGTCTAAATTCTAGAGTGTAAATTTGCTGGTATTTGCTCTGGTATGCTTAGAATTGACCGGTCTGCCCTTAATGGCCTGTCTCGAGTAGTTCACACGCATCTAGTACATGCTACTGGCACTGTGCCAACACATGGTACATCATAGCTCGAGGTGCATACCAAGCTTATAAATTTTCATATTATGTTTTAACTCTTAAAATTCAATATTCATTTTATATATATTTTTAATAAAACGGTACACTCTATAGCTCGACACAAATATTTTCATATCGAGCAAACAGATATTCAGTATGCTCTCTTGATACTATTTTGCCGGGCACCAGAGTGTACCAATATTGATATTTTAAACCTTTTCAATCACACATTCCTTGGTTTTGGCTTTGTTTGTCTAATGACAAACTTCGGCATCCATTGTTAACTTCAACCACTTGTATTAAATAAACATAAAATTCATGAATATCTATCTAGATTCAAATGGGTTCAAGTATTTTCAAATAATATTTGAATTAGAGATATTCAACTAACAAAGTGAAATTGAAAACAATTGCCTAATCTTTCAGTTAAACCTGGTTGTTTGAGATATGTTCTCCAGAGACAACGATACTGAGCATACCTAACCACTACCCCTCAAGCACTCGTCAACAATATCGATGGAATTGGTACAAAAATACTGAATAGGAGGAATTACAATCTGCATCAACAGTGATTATAAGTTAAAACTTATATAAACATGGTCATCGATATATACTTACCACTCTTTCTAATCCAACATACAAGTGTATTCATAATTCTGATATGAATTACCACCATCAATGTCAATATCTATATAGATCATTATCTTTTAAATTTTTCAGTTAGTTGAGACTCTTCTTACCTTTTTTCTTATCTCCACCATCCTACTTCCACCAGGTCAATCCTAGGCAGGAAAAAGGCTAGACCCGTATCAACTTTAATGCTTCGCCTATAACTTATCCCTTTTCCTGCTCTTTCTTTCTATTTGCTTTCTAGGACTATACCTATCCATGCTTATACAGTTCAACCGACACAGTTTCTTAACGCTTGTGCACCACTACAACTTGTTGCCGATGATTTTCTTCCATTTATTCTGGAGGAATCTGCATACATGCCTTTGTCTGTACATAAATAGCCATCTAAATTTGCTAGTTGTACCAGTGTCAAGTTCTACCCTAAGGCATCTGTGTAATGTTGAGTTCCATTTTTCTGTGTAGGTCCTGTAGGACACTAATCATTTAGACTGTGGAAAGCAATTTATTTTTTATTCTTTTGATGGTGACGTGAAATCATAATTTGACCATGAATTATTAGGTATCCTGGATGGAAAACTGTACGTAAAAGTTTTATCCTGTGAATGGCAAAAATTTTGTGGCGTTTTTTCCCTTTATAGAATTAGTTTTTTCACAAAGGTTTAAGTTGCTTGGGCAACTTTTTCCCTAACTGAATGCCAACATGCGGCATGCTGCTTAATTTTGATTTGACTCATGTCTCATCATATTGCTAATGAATTGTAAATCTTTTCCTGTTCTCAAACAGCTCTGAACGAGACTCTGAGAGAAGAAGTGCAACGGCTTAAGATGGCTACTGGACAGATTCCAAACATAAATGGAAATCCTTTCAACGGAGGGCTTCAGCAGTCTTTGCCAAATTACTACTCTCATCCGCAGCAACTGCCTCGCCTAAGTGGACGCCACGCTCAGCCTCTCCATCCATCTCAGATCCAAAGTTCTTCCAATGGCCAGTCACTTAATGTTCACTCCCCAAGTGATCCCATGGACTTCATGTGAGGTCAAAAACAAATGATCTGATATAACATACAGTGCCTTCACAAGCCTAGCGGCTATTTCTTGATGCATGGGTTCCACGTAAACATTAATTAAAGGCCATCTGTATTGAATGTAGCTTATGGTAGTTGCTTAGGAATCGTTGTTCTTTGTACCATTTGAGGACAATAATGCTTGTCTCAAATTAGGATGGTTTAGCTTAATGATCCGCTGGTTGCAGTACTTCTGTATAGTAAACGATGATGAATGTGTACTACTGATATTATCATATATGTATATTAAATCAAGAAGCCTTCTTTTTTTCTGCACTTACTGACCGGAGAAACGAAAGTTTTTGCTTGCTGCCTTTCGGAAAAGCAAATGCTCATACTGAATCCATAAAATTACACAACAAGACCACACACGATGCATCGACATCCATCGATGCTACTTGAAACATCACAACAGCAAGTAATAGTAACTATTTCTTATGCAGATCACAGAGGCAGTTCTCCGGGCCAATATCCGATGCAATGCAGGGAGGTGAGTTGACCCCCTCGCAGTACCAACCTGCTCTCTTCTCCACCAGTTCATCCAGGAAGTCATCGAGCTTTTCGATGCTGACGCTGGGCATCACCACCACATGAGCGATGCCGCCCTCGCAAGCGAGCTGCCAGCGGCGGACGAACTCCTCGTCCTTGGGCCTCTCGAACACCACCGTGCTGCTGAGCTGGTTGAGCATCGAGCTGATCCCCGCCGCCCTGAGCCGGTCCTTCAGGTAGTGCGCGTTTCTCAAACACTTCTGCACCTCCTTCCTGAATCCCCTGTAGCCCTTCCTGTTGAGGGTGTACCAGAGGAACAAGGGGGCGTGGCCGTTCCTGCTGCCCATGATGGTGGCGTCCCGGGACGCGAGGTACTCGATGTTGCTGGACACGGCGTTGATGTGCTTCAGCCTCAGCATCTGCACGCCGCAGGGCATCGGGCAGCCGACGAACTTGTGGCCGGAGACGCTCACGCTGCCGATGGGCTTCTTAAAGGTAACCTTCGGCGCCTGCTTCATTATATATGCAAGTAATCCATCAGCGGTGTCCAGGTCGCCGTAAAAAGGTATAGAATAACACCTGAGAGCTGAAAGTTCGGGATGGGTATATACTCGTTTAACGAAAGGCATCATGAGGCCGAAGAGTGCCCCGTCGCAGTGGATGTAGAATCTGTCAGTGAAGCCACTCTCTTCAAGGGTTTGTATGATCATGTCAAGATCATCCACCGCTCCTTTCACAGTTGTTCCTACGTTGACGGCACTTTTGGGGTCAAGCATTTCGGTTGTTCAAATTGGAAAATGTATCGAGAGAGAGATTACTCACCAATGTTGACATTTAGAATGGCTGGTTTGTCTTTGTTCTCGAGCAACCTGGCTCTGAGATCCCTGCAGTCGATCTCACCGGAGGTCAGAGTCTCCACCTTTACACACTGCATCCTATACATCCTCGCAGCTTTGAAAACAGAGTAGTGGGACTCTTTTGAAGCGTACAGAATCCCTTCCGGGAAGTTCTCCCTCCTGCGCGCACACAGTTGCAAGAAGATGAAGAAGATGATGATGATGATGATGATGAAGAAGTTGTAATTAATAAAATTACCCGACGAGAATCCCGTGCAGGTTGCCCTCGGTGCCGCAGTTGGTGATGTAGCCCCAATACTCGTGCTTGTCGAGGTCCCAGAGGCGAGCGAACCAGTCGAGGACGCCCACCTCGAACTGCCGGGAGTGCACGCCGTAGTTGCTCTCGATGAAGGGGTCGCCCAGGTTGTTGATCGAGAAGTGCTGCAGCTGGTTCAGCGCCCCGTAGTCGAAGTCCAAGTTGTAGGGGTAACCTGCAGCCATGCATCGCCACTCATCGAACTCCGCCATGGCGCACCGGCGGGCGAAGCTAATAAGTTCATCGCTACGTACCCAGATGGTGGCTGGTTCGCTCGGCGAGCGTCCTTCGGTACTTGGCGAGGACGCTGGCCATGTAGCCCTCCCGCTCCCCGGTGAACTCCTCGTCGGACTCCGGCTCCTTCACCGGGAAGCACGCCGCGTGCACGTTCCTCTCCAGCACCATCTTCGCCGCCGCCTTCGCCTTACCGTTGGGGACGTCGTCGTCGTGGTAGTGGCGGTCGAGCTCCTCCAGCAGCGGCTCCGCCCTCCTCCCGGCCCCCCCAAAATCCACCGAGCCGTTCCCGTTCCCGTTCAGGCTTCCCACCATGTCTCCTGCTTGCTACGCACGGAGAGAGAGAGAGACTGGGAGAGGGATGCGGCGCCTCGAAATGGGGAAGGGGAGCAGGCCGGGGGAGGAGGACGAGGAAGGTGGAGGTGGAGCGGAGTCGGACCGCCGCTTTATAGGCATCCACCGGAATATTATATGTTATCGGGGGCAGCACTGAGAAGTGAGAACGCGGTGTCCGGTGACCCATCGCCCGCGGTCGCCTTCTCGACCCCCCTCCTCCAAGCATGTTGCGGGTAAACTCTTCGGGTACGCGGAGCGAGGTAAACGATTCGGCCGGCATGAAGCGACGGCTGTTGGAGATCACGCGGCCGATGTCATCGCGAGCTGCCACGTCACGGTATCTAATCCTTTCAGATTCTTTCGTTGGATCAACCACGTGCGGAAGTTGTCCGCGTCGGTCGAGCCGCGGAGTATATTTGTTTTACTGTGTGGAACAGCCACGTGGTAATCAGTAGCTAAAATATCCAACGCGTAATATTAATGAGCGCATCGACCTGTCGTTACTAAAAGGTCAAACGGGTAGAAAAATATACTTTGAATTGGGGGGTGTACATGAACAGATGTCGGTTGCTGATTTGATGCGCGGGCGTCGATTCAGCATTCACATGATACAGATGATTCACATTATATATATATGTACGTGGATAATAATGTAGTTGCACCTCCATATAATTAAAAAAATCTGTGATCTGTGACCTCAGTAAGAGGATAAACCTAGTTAGCTTGCTGGGCCAATAATATCTAATTTTTATCATATAAAATCATGCAGGGTAACGATGCAACTATAATGAGGATTATGAAATAAAATAATATCCGAGTTCATGTCACGTGGTAAGGAAATAATATTAAAAAAATCAATTTTATTTCTTTTAAATGGATCCAGTTGGGGCCGATTTATTTTTTACAAAAAAAAATTGATTAATTGAGCATGGATGCATGTGGTATGTCTCTTCTTATATATATATATATATATAGAGCACATTGGCGATGATGGATGGAGGATATCCACATCCACGTCCACATGGCGCTCCGATCCACCGCCTGCGTGCACATTATTTAACAAAAATTATTGCACGCGATGTATATAATCCCAATTATTTGAAAATAAAAATAGCAATAATGTAAATAGAAAACAATATCTTCGATCTCCTGCGCTTGCAGATCCAAATGAATATTCAAATAGTGATTCGGTTGGGCCAACTTTTATTCATTTATTTATTGTGGTGGAATGAACGGTATATACTACGTAAATAAATCTAATTTTTCAAATCTGATTCGGGTCGTGCATGCTCAATAATATATCTACATAAAATATTACTTGTTTCCTATTTCATCTTAATTATTCGTATATTAATATGCTGTCTCTTCTTTCGTAATATTATTATCACCCACCTCGAAATTGGGCCGAACCCCCGAACCGGCCTTCTTCCTCGTCCCCTTCCACATCTCATCTTGGACGGCAGTCGATCGATTAGGGCACAATTTTAAAGACCTAACGCTGCAGCGGATGGCGGACGCTGGATTTTTTTTGCGACCACAGACCAAATCAACCATCGTTGTCGCACGAATCTAAATGCACGCACCGCTCGCCGCTCGCCAGGTTTCCCATTTCTATACGTTTCTACTCAAACCGGACCGGAATCGAAGCGAACCGTCCGGTTCGCTTAAGAATATTCTCTACCTCGGTATTTAACCCCGCGCGAAACAAAAACCTCCTCGACCAATCGCAGCCCGCCACCTCTGCCTTCCTCTCCCTTCGACGACGTTCCCGTGACTTCTGCTCTCTAACGCTTCCCTTCCGCTTCGCTTCGCTTCGCTACGGGAGGAGATCGCGAAGAAGTTCCCCATGATCGATGCCGGTGAGGAGGCTGCGCCGTCGAGGGCGGGGACGGCGGAGAAGGCCCTCTCCTTCCTCTCCCGAGGATGGCGCGAGGTGCGGGACTCGGCCGGCGCCGACCTCCGCCTCATGCGCGCCCGGGCCAGCTCCTTCAAGACGCTCGCCGACCGCGAGATAGAGAATCTATTCGGCTCGTCGTCCGCGATCTCCGCGCCCCCCCGCGCCCCCGCGGAGCTCGAGTTCGTCAAGCGCATCCAGCCCAAGCTGTCCGCGATCCGGCAGGCGTACTCCGCCCCCGACTTCGGGCAGCGGGTGATGGAGAAGTGGAGCCGCAAGGCCACCCTCCGGATCGACCTGTCCGCCATCGGCAACGCCATCGTCGCCGAGGTGGACGAGTTCGGGGGGGTCCTCGATCTCCACGGGGGAAAGGGTCCGGGCCGGAAGAGGGTTCCGCCGAAACGGGTGGTGGAGGAGCAGAGGAAGGACTGGGAGATAGTCCGCATCCTGAAGACGGGGCTGAAGAATTTGGAGCGGAAGGGCGAGTCCACGAGCAATGAGCTGGTGGAGAAAATGAAATTGAGCCTGGTGAGTTTATCCTCTTCTGCAAAATAATTCGATCCTCTCCATTCTTTAGGGTTCCTATTCTTTATGATACGGTAAAATCGCAAGCATTTAATCGTTGGGATTGTGCTGTAGATGCTCTGATAAGCTTGGAAACTGTTATTAGCTCAAATTAGTTAGATTCAACTCTTTAGAACAGCAGTGTAGCTCATTCAGAGAACACAATACGCAGATCTCTGCTATGAATTAATGGGTTGGGGAATAAAATCATGGAAATTCCTGATTCCTCTTTACCACTTTATAATATTTCATAAACATTGTTCCTTTCTGGTTCTTCTTGTTCTTTTTGCATTTAATGATTGGATATGTGCTGTAACCCATTCAAAGGCATATAAACCTGCAAAATTTCCTTAGTTGTGGCTCGATTCAAAGTATAGTCTTATTTTTTTTTAGAACTTAATGAGTCTTAAATCCAAGACCTCGTAGAGTCCAATTACTCAAACCAAATGAATGTACATCTTGTGTATAAAGTATACATCTTGTGTATAAAGTATAGTCTTACTGTTGTAGGTTGATCATGATTGCAATTGAGGTACTGGCTTGCCGCACCATGATATATATATATATATATATATATATATTCTTTCTAAGTTCGGCAAGTCCCTGTATATCTATGGTGTTCTATTTAAATGAAACTCTGTAATTACTCATCTGCGCCTCAGCTTATTGGAAAAAGGTAATGTCTTTAGGTACAGAGTAGTGAACTTCACATCTCTCCTTGTATGTGCATGGCACAAATTATTAATATTTTTTTAGCACTCCCAATAATCGAGTGTTCACGTACAAGTAACTATGAAAAACTTTTCTTTGTTTCTTTTGTTACTTGTATCATGATTAATCTCACGTATGTTTTATATGAAACAGCCATTACTTATTTGCTGTACGCATATTTCTATTGCAGGAATCATTTTTAAAGGAATCCCAAGAATCAAAGGTTGGTCTTGAGCGTTTTGTTCTGCTCTTCTTTTTTAAGAGTTTCCCTCGGAAGTTACAAGACTAGTTATGTAATTCAAATTTGAGTTCCGATTTTATCTAATATCCAAAATCTTTTCTAGAGTGGAACATGTTCAAATATTAAAGATGAGGGAAAAGAAGAAATATAGAGGAAGACAATTAAAGAGCTGTCAACCCTTCAAACGAAACTCATTAGTCTATCGTATTAATAGCACCCATGCCCAAATAAATTTTTTTGTCTGGACAACTCAGCACAGTTCTAAGGAAACTATTAAGTAGAAACCATACGGGCAAATTTTTATTGAAAAAAAATCAGAAATAGGAAAATCTCAGTTCATCCCTAGAAATCTTCAATTCATTTCAGTCTAACTCCTATCTAGATGGACCTAAAATGGGGTAAGGTGTAATCTAATGACGGCACCTACGTATTTGATGGAGCTTGTTTTCCATCATCACTTACTTGGGTACGCATAAATGCTTACTTGTAAGATTTTTTTTTAAAACGTACACCGGTCAACTGAAATAGTTTTTATAGATCAAAGTTTGTGGTATGATCAATGTGCTAAGTGAATCTGCAAATGCAATGCAGGAAGTTCCACCATTGGATCTACCTGAGCTTTTGGCATACTTCATCAAGCAATCAGGGCCGTTGTTTGATCATCTTGGAATACAGCAAGGTAGACATACTGTTTCATGGAGATTTTATTCAGCTTTAGGCATATTTCTCATGCATACCTTCACTTTCATTTACTTTTCAGACGGTTGTGTATAGATCAAATACTATGATTTTTCTGGATGCAGACATACGTCACAAAATCGTGGAAGGTCTGTGCGGCAGGCGAAAAGATCAACTCATTCATCATCCTTATTATGGAAAGGACGGATCCTTGCTTGGAAATGAGAACATCGATGAACTTGATTTGAGAATAGCCAGCGTGCTAGAAAGTACAGGGCATCATTATGAAGGAGGTTTTTGGACTGACCTAGTAAAGCCTGAAACCACAGACAAAAAGCGCCATGTTGCAATTGTAACAACTGCCAGTCTCCCATGGATGACCGGAACTGCTGTAAACCCATTATTCCGAGCTGCATATTTGGCTAAATCTGCAAAACAAGATGTAACTTTGGTGGTTCCGTGGCTTTGCAAAGCAGACCAGGTGCTTGTTTATCCTAATAATATGAGTTTTAGTTCTCCTGAAGAGCAGGAAGCCTATATAAGGAACTGGCTTGAGGATCGTATTGGCTTCAAGGCTGATTTTAAGATCTCCTTTTATCCCGGAAAGGTAATTGTGCCATCCATATTGTGGCGTTCTAAGTGGCGTTCTAAAGTATTGCGATAACATTGGTTTAACATGTTTAATTATCTTTAGTTCTCGAAAGAAAGGCGAAGCATAATACCTGCTGGGGACACAACACAGTTTATTCCTCCCAAAGAAGCTGATATTGCTATACTGGAGGAACCAGAGCATTTGAACTGGTACCATCATGGAAAGCGATGGACAGACAAGTTTAATTATGTTGTCGGTGTAGTTCACACAAACTACCTGGAGTACATTAAAAGGGAGAAGAACGGAGCTCTTCAAGCATTCTTCGTCAAACATATTAACAACTGGGTCACCAGAGCATACTGTGACAAGGCATGAGCAGTTTTTATTCGATTTAGTAATTATCCACAGGTGAGTTTTCTGCTTTGGATAAAATGCAATTAATTTTAGTTGTCTGTCCAGGTCTTGCGACTTTCTGCGGCAACTCAAGAGTTACCCAAGTCTATAATTTGCAATGTTCATGGTGTCAACCCCAAGTTTCTCAAGGTTGGAGAAAAAGTAGCTGCTGAAAGGGAGCTGGGGAAACAGGCATTTTCCAAAGGAGCTTACTTCCTGGGGAAAATGGTTTGGGCAAAAGGCTACAGGGAATTGATTGATTTGTTATCAAAGCATAAGAAGGACTTGGAAGAGTTCAAGTTAGATGTGTATGGGAATGGTGAGGATTCACATGAAGTCCAGAACACCGCAAGGAAGTTGGACTTGAATCTTAATTTCTTCAAAGGAAGGGATCACGCTGACGATTCACTTCATGGGTAATGCTTAGTTAACAAGAATCTAATAGGATGTCTCCTTTCCTCATTGATATGCTCATATTCTTTTCCTTCCTGATGTACTCAGGTACAAAGTTTTCATAAATCCCAGCATCAGCGACGTCCTTTGCACAGCAACTGCAGAGGCCCTTGCTATGGGGAAGTTTGTAATCTGTGCGGACCACCCATCAAATGAGTTCTTCACGGCATTTCCCAACTGCTTGACTTACAAGACCTCCGAAGACTTCGTGGCAAGGGTGAAAGAGGCCATGACCAGCGAACCCCAACCTCTCACTCCCGAGCAAAGGTACATCTTGTCATGGGAGGCCGCGACGCAGAGATTCATGGAGTATTCAGAACTAGATAAAGTTTTGAACAACAAAGAGCTTTCCAGAAGTGCCAAGCCAAAAAATAACCCGAGGTCGATTTCCATCCCTACCCTATCAAGCGCTGTGGATGGTGGGTTAGCCTTCGCTCATTATTGCCTCACTGGAAGCGAGATACTGCGGCTATCTACAGGTGCGATCCCTGGAACAAAGGATTACAATGAGCAGCATTGTAAGGATTTGAACCTGCTGCCACCTCTGGTACAAAATCCTGTATATGGCTGGTAAGATGAACATCCAAGGTCTCTCTAACATGTACAGATGCCTCATAGCTTACGTTCTTCCACGAGAATCTAGATAGTATGTTTTCTTATTTGATTACCAGTGATGAATTATTCCTTTCCACCCCTCATTTGTGTATATATGATTTACCTAGGTAGCTGCCACTGAATAAGCTTGTGATCGACTTCCAACACCTCCTATCTAGTATTAGTAGTATACTATTAGTCTTGTGTTACTAATTCCACCATCCAATTCCCATTTAAAGAGATAAGCTTAATTAGCTTCTCATACATGATTTATATAATATTTACCCATGTATGCAAGTATTATTATACATTAGAAGTGTATTTATATATTTCTAATCTTTTTTCAACTTTTTTTCCAGAGTTTATATATCCAAAGGTATATAAATATTATGTATAATATATCCAGAGTTTATAGTTATAGGATTTTTCATGAATTCATCCTTAATTGTAAATATTATGTAAAAGTATAGCAATTCCCAGTCAGTATCAAAGTAAATATTTGTAGATGCAGTATAAAAATTTGGATGGTTAGTAAATCTTAATAAATAATTTTTTATTATTTTAAAATTTTAAAAAGAGTACCCTATGCAATAATGGTAAAAGACTCTGCTTTTAAGAAAGTTGCAAACCCAATCATCCAACCTTGTTTGCAGGAAGGTTTTCTTTTTAAAAGAAATATATATATATGTGTGTGTGTTAAGGTGCGCAGGTTTTCAGATAAATCAAGGCTAAAATTAGAGTCCAATTAGATAAAAAGTTGGAGCATAGCTGAGTTGAGTTGAGGGGGGATCACAAATTATTGAGTTGCTTGTGAGTGTTGGAAAGCAGGTTAAATATGTGCAGCATCCAAGGAGGGGAAAGAAGAATTGAAGAAAGTGACAGGAGCTGGTCCCATTACAGGAAGAAGAAGAAGAGTAACCTATTCTTTTGTGTTTTTTTTTTTCATTCCTCTTCCTTTCTCGCAGTAGCAGCAGGAGCAGCAGCAGTGAAGGGGGACCAGGACTCACTCACTCATCATCATCATCATCACTCAGATATACTGCTCCGTATCTGAATGTGATCCATCTAGATCTGCATTTTTGGTACAAGATTTTCCATGGAGAAAAAGAAAAGATTCATCAAATGCGCAGGTGGCATTTGGCAAGCAAGCCAATCATGCACAACTCAATCATTTGTTCTCTCTTTCTTCTTCTACTACCACCACCACCACCACCACAACAATATCAGCGGCAGCAGCTAAAGCTAAAGGGAGGGAGGGAGGGCATGGCGTGGCATTGTCAATTAATTAATGCGTGTGGAACGATGACTCATCCACATCTTTCACCTTTTTAATGCTTTCTTCGTTTCTTCTCTTCCTTCCTCATCATTTTTGACTGATTAAAATTTAAAGTATTTTCTTAGCAGCTAGTTAATTTTTTTTAGGAAAATTTATTAATTACCTGCATTTTCTCCTCGTGATTTAGAGAAGTCACAGGAAAACAGGGGACAAAAGTCAGCACAATTATGAAAGCCAAAGTCAAGATTCTCAGAACATATCTGCCCATAATTATTTTTTCTCTTTAAAAGTATCTTTACTTCCGTTTCACAGCAGCAACATCGTCATCAAGGAGGAAGAAGAGGTGAAGTGGATTATGATAAAAACAATAATAATAAAAGAAAAAAGGGTTAAAAGAATAAGAGGAAAAGAACAAAAGCATGACAACCTTCATCAAAAGAAGAAAAGCCAAACATATTTTACTAGTTTAAGCAAAAAAAGTGGGCAACAAAAACAAAGAAAACAACTGGGTGTCAGTCTCCCCCTCCTCCTCACACCACCCCACTCAAAACTCATCCACTGCTCCCCTTTTGTTTTCCACTGTTTTTTAAAACATACACACCAATCCATTAAAAGACTAACATCATTTCCTACTATTATCATTATTTTTGTTGTCGTTGGAAATTATTTTCCACTTTGAACCCCCCATTTTATCCACTTTTCATTCTACCAAAATGTACTTTATAGTGATTAAAAATTAAGTTAAAAGCTTATTCTTAACCCTCCGTATTTTCCATCCATTGAACATGTACTCATTTTTATTAATTCTTATGGTTTTCTTTTTCCTAATATAACTATCTTTTTTTCGTATAGAGTTGGTTATATTTTATTGGATCATCAGTCATATCTACGATCCTTCCATATAGAATTTAATTACTCTAACCAGATGTACATATTAATATTAATAATTATATATATTTATATTGGTAAGCTAACTTAATACTAATAAAAAATCTCGAAGTCCTAATATATATTATTTATTTTTTAAAAATATTAATGCATATTTAGTATAAAATAATATTTAATTATAGGAATATTTTAATTAAAATTTAGTTATATAAAAAAAATGTGAAAACTTTAAGTCGCGGAGTGGAAATGTGAAAAATGTTCATACAAGGGGGGCAAAGCAAAAAAAGTTTCCCTATTATTTTATACGACACAAAAGTCGTGCCTTTTTTTTTAAAAAAAGCAGCCACCTCCACCGCCAGCCACCACCTCAGTGGCTTTTTCCCGTAATTTTAGTCCAACTCCAGGGGCCGAAAAGAAACCCTCCCCTTCCCTCTTCTCCGCAGCCGCGTCCCGACGCCCCTCCCCGAAACCCGCGCCGCTGCTTCCCCCCGCACAGGACGATCCTATGCGGATCACTTGATCTCCGTCAATCCGCAGCCAAACGCATCTCGACCGCACCCTGGTAGGACATTTTTATGCGGTTTGCGGTGGGAAATCAGCTCCTGTTGGATGTTTCCATACCCGAATTGTTTACCCGTGAGGTAATTGGCTATGCGGGGCCCGCCAGAATTAACCTCGTCGCTTGAGGCTTGCGTTTCCGATTTTGCCCCCAACGGGAAATGATGGCGGTCGAGCGCTTTAAAGAACTCTTTCCGAGGAGAAAACCTTTTCCTCTTCTTCCTCCTCCTCCTCTTCTTCTGGGCGCTCCCGGAGCTCACCGGGCGCTGCAGCTCGTCGATGGGTGGCCAGGTACCGGCGGCTGAAGGGGAGGGGAAAGTGGCCGGAGGTAGAACGAAGGGCGGAGGGGTGCGGACCATGCAGGCGGGGCGGGCCTCTTGCCGCGGCAGCTAGCCCCGACTTGGATCGTGGAAGCCGGGAGGCGTCGGCCTTTTTTTTTTTCCTCCTCCTGAGCTGCTCCCCCTCTTCCTCTCGGTTTCCGTCTCTTTCGGTTTTGGCTTCCAGTTGCTTTCTCGCTTTGGGCTTGGCGGCTACGTCGTTTTTTTCTACCCCCTTTCACTTTTTGGTGGGTCGATCGATCGCGGTCGTTCTTGGGGTCTCCTTGCGGATCGATGGGGCTGCCGATGAGAGAGGCTCTGAGGCGACTGTGCCTTGAGTTTGGTTGGTCGTACGCAGTTTTCTGGAAGGCCACTGGCTTCGGGCGTCTGATGTAAGTGTTGAGTATACATTTGCAATGTCTTCTATATTGGTCGAATCTCGTTGGATTTCTTTTTTTTTCTTTCAATTTTAATTTCGTAAATGTTTGGTCTTTAGGGTCTCATTTTAAGCAGCTTGGTAAATTAGGAAAGGTTTCTACTTTGTGTTAGTCCTTCGAGTTGATGGATAGTTATATCTAAATTACTCATTGCTTAGGTATGGATGCTATTCGCTTGTTGTCTGTTTCGGTCATCAACTTTCCTTTACGATTGGCTGTGATCTTAAATTTTCAGAAAAGTTCAAATTTTGGTTGGATATTTTGGCGTCTGTTTTACGAATCACTTTGTGAAATTTTACAGGCATTTAATCTGGGAGGATGGCTATTGTAATCTGAAACCGAGCATGCCGGGCTCCAAAGTTTCAGATTTGCTACTTAAGGAACCACAGATCATCAAAACTACTGGAAGCAGCCAAGCGGACGATAGAATATGCTTTCTGGTTTACAGGATCATGGCGTCCCAAGTGCATGCTATTGGTGATGGGTGTGTGGATTTGTTCTCATCCTATGGATTTTAGTTTTTTTTAATGATCATAAGCACCTTCCTTTTGATGCCCTCTTTTTATTTATGTTACTAAAATGGCTTCTTTATTCAGGTTAATTGGACAGGTGGCTTCAACGGCGAAGCCTCAGTGGATCACCCTGGATAGATTCAGTCCCTCACCTAAGGTACTACTGCTAATGATGCTTTCATTATCTTGTTAGAGATACAAGGGTGGAGCATAGTGTTCTCTGGATTGGAAACTTAGTTTTGTTTTTTCTACTTGTCTGCAATGATAGTGTATATGTTGATTACAAATAGCTTGGATTTATTATTTCCCAGCTAATCTTTCCATGCAAACGATACATATTCTTTGGGCACTATGAAGTGTGAAATATGACACGATTCCTGTCTTTGGTATTTAAGTTTTTTTAACAAGTGAGCATTCAAGGATATTTACAGTCCATATAAATATCACTTTCTGGTCTAGACAAAGTCTTGAACTTGTTTTCCTTGAATTGAACTTTTGGTTTGTAGGAATTGCTTGGTACTTGAACTCACAATAACTATCTGATGTAGAGAATGGTGCCTTGGGATATGAGTAATTTTGCTGCATACTGCTGAGATAATGAGCTTAGAGCAAATTATTTTTGAATCAAGTCGTGCAAAAAATTTAACATCTGTGACAAGTGACATTGTTAGTATGAATTCTGAGATTATGGCACAAAGTGATCTGTATCATGTTTTTTATAAGATTTATGTGGTTGGTGTATATGTATTGTTATCCATGAGTTAAAAAAAATCCAATTTCTTGTTGTAATCTTTTTTCCACAGATTGTTAGTAATTCACTAGAATTTTTTACTACGCTAAAGTTAGGGATCATTCAACTATGTAACTCTAATATACTCGAAGGATTTTTTTTTTAAATTATTTTGTATTTGTTTGACGTCATTCCCTTGATTTGGCACATACCTGTTACTAGATATCATGTTTTAATAGAACACTGATGAATAATATGTCTGACTTGGCAACTATGTTAATATTTACTGCAGATGGTTTTAGTGCACCATTTAGCTTTTGTGTTTAGTTTTTCCAATTATTTGTCATGCTGAGTCCTTCCATTGATCACTATATATACTGATTTGGCTTAAGCTTTAATTATAATTTTGTGGCATTTTAGTTGATGCAATAATATGTATCAGGGTTTTGCTGAGCTTAACAGTCAACTTGCTGCCAGCATTCAGGTTAGACAGTCCCCTTTGTGTTTTCTTATTATTCGCACTTGTTTCTTCTCTAATAATGGTGATGCGATGCTACTCCTAAGGAGGTTCTAATGAGTTGCTCATTTTGCAGACTGTTGTGGTAGTTCCTGTGCTTCCATTTGGAGTAGTACAAATTGGTTCTACACAATTGGTATGTTGATTTGTTGACTTCCATCATAATACGATGATTAATTATGTGAAGTTTTTGGATCTTAGTTTTGTGAAAGGAGCCGATCCTTTGTATTATACTAAGCATGTAAAGTGTAGCAGCTTTATTTATGCATATAATTATGCAAGGGTGATGTGCTGCTCTTTTTCTCAAACAAAACTTGGGGAAGTTTATGTGATGGGTTTAGATAAATATTTGTGTAACTTAGAGTTTCTCATGCTACTCTGTGCTTTATGATGTGTATCCAAATCTTAAAATTATATTTAACTCTGACTGCAGGTTCTGGAAAATATAATGCATGTTGGTCACATAAAAGATTTTTTCATGAAGCTGAAATGTGGATCAAGAGCTCTTTCATCAAATACTAAGAATGTTTTGGTGGGGAAAAGTCATCTATATTCTTCACCTGTTATGCTGATTTCTGATTCCCAATCCACAGATATTTGTACTAATTTAGATAATGTATTAGCTACTAATGCTAATGCGTGCAGTCCTGCAATTGTCAGTGCTCCAGCCCCAAGAACTGTTACTGAATTCTTATCCGCATCATCATCACAATTAAATGAAAAAATGCTACCTGGCAGTTTGGAGTCGACACCTAGCAAACACACGATCAATTTCTCAAATCCTTCAGGTAAAACTATTGAGCAAACCACTCGGTTACCCAGAGACTGTGTTCAGAGGAAACTGCCAGCTGGTGCAAGTTTTGGTTGTCAAAATGAATCTCCATTGAACTCCTCTCCGTCTAACAGCCTGAAAGTCCCTGAAGAAGTGCACATTTTGACACCAGATATCGGTGCATCAGAAACCACTGACATACCTAATTCATTTGGGACTACTAAGAGTTTTCTTAAGTGTAAATCATCCAACAGTGAATATGAACTTAGTAATGTCCATTCTTTTCCACGTCAAGTCAATCAATGTTCAAATTCATGTGCTACCTTATCAGTATGTGGGACACCCTCAGCTTTACATAAAAGTAGCCATTCACTCAGAAATCCTATCATTCATGATGTTCCTAGGAATGATCAGCAATTCTCCATCAACAAAGTTTGTCGTGGTGCAACAAGTGCTGGAATGTTTGGAGAAAACAATGATTTGCTTGAAGCTTCTTGTATCCTATCATCCGAAAGTGAGGTGCTTGCTTCTTGCTCAGATTTCTTTTCTGATGTTCTTCAAGAATATGAGTTAACCTATCCAAAGCCTGTGTCGAGAGATCAGAGATGCAATGTTCTTGATGCAAACAGTACTCACCCAGCAGAGAACAATAGTAGTGGCGAATCCAAAGAATATAAACCTATTCAGCCATCGAAGAATTCTGCTTCACCATCATCTCAGGAGTTTGCTTCGAGCAGCAACCTATTTAGTATGTTGGGTGTCGATCACAAGGCATCTAGTGGAACTTTGGAGGATGTTTTGGGCCGCAAGAATATTACAAGCTTTTGCAAATTGAGTGCAGATGTACCAAAGCTCCTCAGAGATTCAGATGCTTATCCTGTCTCTACTTCAACAAATGATCAGATTTCTTGTTCTGAGCTACTTTCCAGAGAAAATACCGATCAATTACTGGATGCAGTAATCTCAAAGATCAATACAGGTGCAAAGCAAGACTCAGATGATGGTGTTTCTTGTAAGACTTCGGTAACAAATAATCATAATTCTCTTTATTCTGGATCTCCTAATAATGGCCAAGTACCTTTGTCAAAGCTAAAAAAAGATAAATTGACTGGTTTTGAAGCAGTGCCAGTGCCAGTGAAAACAGAGCCTGCATGCTCAAGTTATGGCAAATCATCGTGTAGCTTTGAGAAAGTCGAAGAAAACCCCAGAAAATCTGCACTTAGTAGATCTCAAATAAACACATGGGTTGAAGATGCTCTAAATCATCATAGCGTGTCAGATTCAAATAGCAAAAAAGTTGCGGAAGGAGGTAAGCTGAACAGGAAGAGGTGTAGACCTGGAGAGAACCCTAGACCAAGGCCTAAAGATCGACAGATGATACAAGACCGAATTAAGGAACTTAGAGAATTAGTGCCAAATGGCGCAAAGGTACCTTTAGTCTACTTGCAACTTAAAGCTACTTAACATTTCAAGCCTATAGGCTTATTGGTGAGTGAAGCACTAAATGTTATTTTCTTTCCTGTTTTGGAAATGGAGCAGTGTAGCATCGATGCATTACTGGAAAAGACCATCAAACATATGCTTTTCTTGCAAAGTGTAACAGAGCATGCTGACAAGATGAAGGTGGCTGGAGAGCCCAAGGTACATGACAGTATGACACTACTGTACAGTCTTTCTTATTTACTATTCTATATACAATTTGGTAGAGAATGACACCAAGGTCATTGGCTGTACTTCTTTATGCATCCCACTAACTAATAAACAATAGTCACTGAAGCCTCTGTACAGTGCTGTGCGAATGAGGTTTTATATGTGACAAACCAATTGTGTTAGAGTTTTCTACTAGTTTATTTCTGTTCAAAACTGTATTTTAATTCTACATATTCTGGGAAATAATAATTGATTTGTGGCTTTTTTATGTAAATAATATCCTTGTCCTAACTTAAAGAATGATATGTTTGTGAGGACCAGTAGACTTCTTATGACAAACATGTGGTGCCCTATTCGGTTCTGACTTGACCTCATCTTTTAAATAATAAAAAAATCTGACTTGACCTCATTGTCTTGCAAAAGCAGCCACGTTTTTTCTAAGTTTCCTTTTGTCTTGTGCAAGACAAGGATTTATATAGTATTTCCATGGATCATTCTTGGGGGTCATTATTGACTTGTTGCATACACAGATCAGCGACGACGAGGAGGGAGGTTTGCTCTTGAAAGATAACTTTGAGGGTGGTGCGACATGGGCATTTGAGGTAGGAGCTCAGCCGATGGCCAGACCTACCATAGTAGTTGAGGATCTGAACCTGCCTCGACAAATGCTGGTAGAGGTAAATGATCTTTCTTATTCCTTGCTTGTCATCGCTTTCAATGATTGAAGACAATGTCTTGAGGCAATGTTAATTGCAGATGCTTTGCGAGGAGCGTGGTTTCTTTCTGGAGATTGCTGATTTCATCAGAGGCTTGGGATTGACCATATTGAAAGCGGTGATGGAAGCACACAAAAATAAGATTTGGGCACGCTTTGCTGTGGAGGTATTTAACTTGCCCTTGCTTTTCTGTGACAAACCCACATAACACTACCAGTAATGTGCTTATGCTTCTTCATTTGTAGTTCTCAAGTATGTTTCATTATCCAGTAACTTGAGTTGCACACTTGTGAGCAGGCGAACAGGGATGTGACCAGGATGGAAATATTCCTTTCACTCGTTCGATTCCTAGAATCCACAGCCGGAGGCATGGCTGCTCCATCAGACCTCAACATGGCCAACATTATGCTCCACCAAACTACTGCTCGTGCAAGGGTTGTCTGACTGAATCCATTCAGTAATCTCGACATCGATCATCATTCCATTTGGAAAGACTAAGAGCAGGGTTGTCGGTAATCTCATCCTGCCATGACTAGCCTTCCAGCAGCAAACTAAGGCAGACTACATTTGCAGTTGCAGCCGATCACTCACAGCAAGCCCTTTGGGCAGCTCTTTTGTATGCTTATTCTTCTTACCAGTAAACTGAGGAGGAAATTTGCAGTCGCTCCCCTCTCTTTTGTCTGTAAACTTCGTTCGGGAAAGCGAAAAAATGTAAATAACAGTGCAGGACTCTGCTTCATCACATTGTTTGCCAAAAGAACCTCAACCTTCATCTAGTGAGTAAAGCACAATTCTGATTCAACTCAGCAGGTCTTGCCATTGGCAGTGGTGGTGTGCGTGGTTTTGATCTCTGCCCTAATTGTAATTTAAAGGCTAAAGGTGGCCATTATTTGCTCACCTTGTTTGAATTGACCAGAGACACTCGTACTGAGTGAATCCTTTTCGCTCAGTGAATGTGTAGGACAGAGGCAGTCAGTCCTACGAGTTGAAGGCAGGCAGAAAGAGCCCCTGCGACCATGTGCCTGTAGGCCCACCATGGAAGCTTTTTGTCCCAACCCCAACGTTGCTCAAAGCGCAGCTTCTCCAGCAGTCATCCATCAAAACCCTGACTTTATTAATTTCCTATTGAATCACAGGGCACCCTTGTCCCCATGCTGCTCACATCCACAACTTTTCATCCGAATTATTGCAGTACAATATTGCCTCTCTGAATCATCGTCATCATCATTATCATCATCACCATGATGCAACATGGGTGACCTTCCATTGCAAGGGGAAGGGAAAAAAAGAAGGTCCTAATGATAATGCTGCAGGACCCTACAACCATTGAAAGGCGAAACTTCCCATGATATCTGTCCTTGTCCTCAGACCTCCCCCTTTTCTTCAACCAAATCCCTAATACATACAACCCATGCAGAAAAAGAAGAAGAAGAAGAAGAATCCAAGCTCACAATATATGTATACACTACTACTTTTTTGTATAAAAATCTTCCACATCGATGATCGATTGGTTAAAAGTCTCAAATGAGTATAAATTATACAGTAATCCCTAAAGTTTATAATCTAAGTTTCTAAATCAAACACCCCATATCCCAATCTTATAATTAACCTACATGTAGTGTATATATATATGTATATATATGTAATGGAGTATACTGAACTTTTCTTCTCCTATTCACAGCGTACACTCAATTGAGGAGCAGACTTCTTCTTCTTCTTCTTCTGACAGTAATTGAGCAGCTTATGATGTCTGATAGTAATTGAGCAGTAAACCTCTGTCTGCCCTAAATGCTGCTGCTGCATTGGAAGACGGATGCACCACGCCGGTGTTGCTGTTGAGGCTGCAGAAGTCGCCGGCCTCGCTCGACAGGAACGAGAGGGTCTCGTTGTGTTGGAGGCCGAGCGTGAGGGAGACGCCATTGTTGGAGAACCTCGGAGCGAACTGCTCGCCGCCGTCGAACCTCCCCACCACCTCCCCAATCGGATAACCCCCGTACCCGCCGCCGGCGCCATGGCCGCCCGCCATCAAGGGGTAGCCGCCCTGCCTCCCCTCCACCAGCTTCATCAGAAACTCCTCCTGGTTGCTCGCCTGGTCGGCTGCCTTCCCCTCGAAGCCGACGACCATCGAGCTTGCCGGCAGCAGGCCCGAGTCGGCCGCGTCGCTCCTGGCCTTCTTGATCGCAAACTCGCCCTTGTCGAAGAAGGCGGCGGCCTGGGATTGAGCGTGCACGTAGGACGAGGGTGCTACCGCGGCCGCGCGAGCTTGCTTCGGGTTTTCTGTGGTCTGCGTCGGGCTGCTTTCTTGCTGCCCGAGGTTGGACTTCGAGGTCGAGCTGCCATGGGCGTCGGTGCTCTTGCTGGCGTTCTCGTCGGAGTTGTTTGGCTCTCGGTCCTTGACCTCTTCAGTGTACATTTCTTCCACCATTGGCTTCCACAGCCGCACTCTCGCATTGATGAACCAATTCGAGACCTGCAGATGCCATGCGAAAGCATTATTAAACGGACTATTAGATCAAGAACACCGAGATTTGAGCGTTCATTCAAGAATCATCACCTGACTCCTCGTCAGTCCTGTTTGCTTAGCAAGCATGAGTTTGTCCGAATCCTTCGGATATCTACAATCAATCAATCATTTCGAGGTATCGATTACTATGCATATTAGCATTCAATTCAAGGATTTTGGATAACGAGTTGTTGATCTAAATGGAGTCAAGAACTCACGGATGGAGGAAGTGTTCGAAGAGCCAAGCTCTGAGAATGGAAACAGAGCGCTCAGGGAGGCCTCTTTGCGGCCGCCAAGCGTTCTGCTGCATCATCCCGAGCTGCTGCAGTGCCCTCTGCTGCCGCAGATGGTGGTCGATGAAACGGAGGCGCGACCCGCTGGACTTGGCCTCTTCCTCCCCCAAGCTCTTGCTCGTGGCCCGGACTTGGCCGGTGATGGCGTCCCGGAGACACCGGAACTGCTTGGAGATCGTCCGGAGCGCGAGGGCGGTGTACGTTTTCGCCGACCCGTAGCCGGCCACCGCTTCGAACGATGACGCCACGATTTGCATCTGGTGGTGGTACTGCCGGTACCTCTGTTCCACCTACAATTCAAATCCATGGAAAAAGCTCAATTTTGTGCTCAAATTAATCATTCAAAATGGATTTTTGATCACTCTTTGGATGAGAAGATTGAGTACCTGCTCGAGCATGTTGATGAGCTTGGCCTTCTTCATCTGCAGCTCCTGCCTCTCAGCCGTCGTCAGATCTACGCCTCGCTTCGCGCCGCCGTTTTCTTCGGAGGCCGACGTTCCCGGGCCTTTCGATTCGCCGTCGGCCTTCTTTGACAAAGCCCCCTTCGCCGGCTCCTCTTTGATCCCCCTGCGGACGTTCACCACCTCGTCGAGCAACTGCTGCGCCGCCTTCAGGAACTTGGACCCCAACAGCAAGCCCTGTAAGCTCGAGACGCCGTTACCGGCGAGGGCGATGTTGGCCTCGTCGTCGCTCTCCTGGGGCATCTCCGGCGCGGGGGGCGCGGCCGCCATCTCGTGCGGGGATAGGCTTAGAGACAGCCCTTGCTGGACGACCGACGACGGCACGGCGGGGGGGCGCCGGGAAGCGAACTGCGATGCCGCCGCGTCGGCCGAGTCACGCGCCGACGGCGGCGTCCAGAGGTTGTAGTGGTGGCGAGTGATGAGGCCGTGGACGGCCGACACGTCGTGCTGTGGATGGAATGTCGGCGGGCGGCCGGAGTCGTGGGGCTGAAGCGGAATTCCGACGAACTGCTGCTGCTGCTGCTGCGCGAGCGGCGAGTTGATGGTGGAGTTGAGAAGCACCATGTTCGCCTGCGCCGCGGCGTCGGAGTAGCCGACGTAGCCGGGGTTCATGAGGTAGAGGGTCTGCAGGCCGCCGTCCGGCTGCATCTCCGGCGGTGGCGCTCCGTGGAAGTACGTCGCCATCGATAGATATCGATCGAATCTCTTCCCGGAATTATCTGAACAAATTCTCCAAGGAATTGAAGAGATCGAGATCAAGATCAAGAACGTCCCAATCGATCACAGTACCGGATATTTAAAAAAAAACTCTACCTCCTG
Source organism: Thalia dealbata (assembly GCA_030544415.1). Taxonomy (NCBI): domain Eukaryota; kingdom Viridiplantae; phylum Streptophyta; class Magnoliopsida; order Zingiberales; family Marantaceae; genus Thalia; species Thalia dealbata. Next base: position 4,018,385 of record CM060454.1, read on the forward strand.
GCCGGAAGAACTACGAATCTTTGCTCACCCCCATGACGATGCATCGAACAAGCTCCTGTTCATAAGATTCTCCTGGAAGAAAAATCCAAATAAAAAAATAAAAAGATATGATCATCGTTTACCAAAAATGCTCAAACAGTACAAAAGATCAAAGCAGACGAATCAATCGCTAGCTATAATTTCCGTATACTAGATGAACTCGATCCATGAGAAGACAAAAGTTCCAAGTTGCAGAAGCGTAAGAAGAAGAAGAAGAAATCAAGGAGAAGGAGATCGAAATTAATAAACAAAAGTTCATCGATCGAACATCTTTATCAAACAGAAAAAAAGAATACCTGAGAGAGAGAGAGAGAGAGATCGATCAAGAATTAGGAAGAGCACGTGGGTTGACGATGATGATATAAGAAATGGAACTTTAGAAAGAAGAACAAAAGAGAGAAGAAATAAATAAAGCTTCTCTTCTTTCTCAAATCCCTCTTAAACTCTTCTTCCTCCCCTTTCCCAGCAGCTCAACATCATCATCTCCTCTCCGACTCCTCCGAAGTGTTTGCGATGATTAAACAAACAAAAAAAACTCTCAAGTCTTATTCCCAGCTGCAACCTTTGCCTCCCTCTCCAGCTGAAAAGGAAAAGAAAAAAAAAGGGCAGACCATTTATAAGGTCTCCCAAGGAAAAAGAAAGATATATACCCTCTTTCACTACTATTTCGCCAGCATCATCCATCACTAACCCCATCACAGACGCCAATTTTTCTCTTCTTTTTCTCTCCATCTACCTTTCTTTTTCGCCCTTTAATTAATCTTCTTTTTCTAACAAAACGGAGGCACAGCTTAAGCTATCATGACCCTCAGAGAAAGACCTGCGAGTGGATCAAAAGAGGCCAAAGTCCATTTGATTTGACGCATTCTTTTCCTCATCATCAGACGCAGGAAGAGCACTTGATGATGCCAAGGAAGCAAGAGCTCAAGAGCACCAGCAGCAGCAGCAAAGAGAGATATAGATTATTCTACGCAGACATCAGCTTACAAATATATAATTCCAGGAGAGGAAGATAAAGAGGGGAGAAGCTGCTAAAGCACTGACACAAGTGTCAGAACGTACAAGGAGCTTCAGAACGAGGAAACGTCCACTTCCACTGACAAATTTAGCGTGATATAAATATTTCAAGCTACTGCAAATCAAAGGAGTCTTCTTCTCCACCTCCTCCTCCTCCTTCTTCTTCTTCCTGATTCATTAATCAAATTTTGCAGTGTTGATCATGAGCTATTTTGTCTCTACTTAGATTTGTTTTCTTATTCTATTCCCATCTCTCTACCTAATCTCAATTATATTCCTTTTTTTTTTTGTGGTTGGATTCCGGGGCTGGAAGATAAAGCGATTGAAGGCCAAGCAACGCAACCAACGACCACCATTAAACCACCGAAGCCGAGAGAATATTATTTATTCCCTTTCCCTTCCATAAAATTAATCCATTATCTCCTTTATCTCTCTCTCTCTCTCTTTTTGTAGCTGCCTCCGAGCAAATGAAAAGCTCTTGCCCACGACACGTTCGACCTAATGCCCCGGACGCCGAAATAATAATATGGAGGAGTAGGGTTTGTCGTCGTCGTCGTCGTCGTCGTCGTCCCATGATTCTTCTTACATATATAAATTTTCTTTACTGCACTTGCTGGATTTGGAATGCCGCTTTAAATTACTATCAGGAAAGAGACTGAGGATGACTTCCAGAGATGCTGCTGCATATAATTTATACATATAACTGTTTGAGTGTGTCAGAAACCAAAAAGGAAACAAATAACAAACATCATGCGAGCACATTTCCCTATCTCGATCGAAATCATCTCAACTCGACAGCAAAATAAATAAACAAGTCACAACATATACACTCATCCCATCAGTATATAGATAACAATTTACTCCTCAGCCCAGGTTAAAAAGTATAATGCATCAGATCAGATCCTTTCCAAAAGTACTAATATAAACAATAGTTGCCCTAAAGGAAAAAAAAACCCCCAAAACCAAAAGAATTTGTCTAGGGCGTCAACTTATAATTAGGCTCATGCCCTAACTTATCAGCTCAACTGCATTAAATAAAGCCATATGTGTATGCAACTCCTTTTCAACTCCATCAAGAAACCCTAATCAGTACGCAAACTCCATCTTCTTCTTCTGCTGCTGCTGCTGCTGCTGCAGCACTTGGGAGCCGCAAAGTGAAGTGTGCGCATATATTGCATCATCCACTGCTTTCCAACTTTTGCAGCATATCCTGCAGTATCCTTGACTTTTTTTTTATATATATTCCAATCTCTTTTACCCTTCCTCCTCCTCCTCCTCTTCTTTTTTTCTCTAACTTTTCTTTTGCCACCTCCACTGTGTTCATTTAGACATTGCAAGTCACTGGAAATCAAAGAAGAAGGAGGAGGAGGAGGAGGAGAGGAAGCAAGTAGCTAGACGACAAGGACTAGCTATCAAAAAAAAAAAGAAGTTGGCCCACCTCCGGATTCTTGATTAAATGCCCATATCAAACGGGGCTGCTGGCAGCTACTCACCATTTAATACTTGTGCTCATACTCCCCTCCATTTCCCTACGCCTTTTCCATTAATGCCAACAGCTAATTGTTTAATCAATCAACTGATGATGATCCCCCACAGGCAGACTATTATTATTTTAATTAATTAACCCTCATGTAACTCATGCATGCAATTAATTTTCCAAAACCCCTAACTAATTGGGGCTGCTTGACTGAATGCACAGATCAATCAACTAATCACCAGTCTCTCTATCTAAAAAACTTTAATTTTCCCCCAATTCATCTCTCTTATAAGCCGTACCTAACCAGTTAATTATTTTTTTGACTATAAATATTTGTCAGCCATCTGTGAAAGTTCAATTTAAAATGGATATATATATATATATTGGAAATATAGAGGAGGAGAAGAAGACAAACTAAGAGAGCAGTAACTATTCGGCAACAGCAGCCAAAGCCCACCCTCATCTCAAAACTCCACACCAATCAAATCACATTCCTGCACTGCACGCGAAACACGGATTTTAAAGCACGCGGACCGGCGGACAATTGACGGCCACGATGACGTGCACGATCGACATCGCTGCATGCACGAGCCCCGCGCGAACTAGGGCTACGTGCCGACCTCCCATTGGCCCAGTTCCTTCGCTGCCTGCCATCGAAGAGGGAATTCCGCGGTGGTGTCCCCGGAGAACGTAGAACCGAAACCCTAATCGATTCAAACAGTGTGTATATGTATATATATACACTGCTCTGTCCTCTCCTGGCAGCAGCAGCAGCAAGAGCAGCACCAGAGGAGGACGGGGGGGGGGGGGGGGGGGGGGCTCCGCCGACGGAACGGGTCCCGTGCGCCACCTGCCGCCACCCAACTCCGGCCCCGCCACCGGGACACGTTTCGCTTTCTCGGCGAGCCCTCGGACTCGGAGACCCACCGCAGGAGGCCCGAGACCGGGCTCTCCTCCGGGGCCGGAGGACGCGTGGCGAGGCGGCGCTGCCTCGGCCGGGTTGTAAGGAGCGCGGGCGCTGCAGGGGATCCGGGTGGATTCGGTGGGAAAACGAACCGGGACGGGAGGAGGAAGTCAAGGCGCAGGCCAATGGGAGTGCAGCGCGCGCGCGCGCGCGGGTGGTGGTGGGGGAGGGGCGGCCCCGCCGTCTCCTACGCCGCTTCGGGCGGCGTCGCTGTCGGTGGCCCTTCCCGATAATTCCATTCCATGCACTGCATCCGTCTCTCCCTTCCCTTCTCTCTTCTGCTCTTCTTATTCCATCTCCTTACTGTTTTATATATATATATATATATAGGAGATATGTATGCACGTAAAAGTCCAAAAGTGATGGGGCCGGCGGAGCGGGAGGTGCATGGCCGTGGAGAGAGTTGGATGCACTTTAAAAATGCAGGTTGCGGTAGATGATGATGGTGGACGACGACTTTTTGTGTCTTGTCCGACGACACGGCACATAAAACCATGGATTTTGGATATCTACTCGATTTATTCATTAAAATATCGTTTTAGTCGTCGGCATGTTTTCGTGTCTTTATTATATATATGCGGGAAAATAATACATATTTTAATTCAGATTTAATATTTTTAAATATTAATGGTTAAGTAAGTAATATAAGTTGATAAGTATGAAATCCACGGCAGGATATACTTTATGTTTATTATAGTGGGTTATTTCTTAATATTATTGATACATATGATGATTTTTTTTTAAAAAACTTTCATTGATATTTAGTGTGATGAGGTTTCTATTGTGATGATTAGTAAATAATTTTTATGAGAAAAAAATAAAGATGCGGATGGATAGACATGCATTCATTCATGTATGACGAACAATCGGAATTAGAAAGTCAACTTGGAGAGAGAGTGGTGGGGGTGGGGAGAAGACATGCATTGATTAAGTTGGAGCAAATTAGTTGAAAGAAACTTTAATTTTACTCTATTTCAACCACTGAGGGTCTAAACCTCTAAAGAGATATATATACATAGCCTTCACTCAACCTGTGTATATATAATGTACGTTTGAGGAGCTCTAACTCTTTTCAATGATTTCCAATCCATAAACATAGATCTTACGCCTACCTACTATTGTATACCATCATTCTACTATTATATTTTTTTTCCTTCATCGGCTATCATACTTGTAGAACTAATTTCATAATTGAGTAGAGTATAAAGGATTACTTAGGAGCATGTATTCTTCATTCAGGGGATTTTACGATACAGTTAATAATTCACTTTATTTTCAATTAGGTTTTACTCTAACCTCATCAGTGGTTATTACTTTTTCCTTACTAGCTCAACACGGTTATATAAAATATTATCTTAAAATTTATCATCTATATATATATATATATATATATATATATATAATTTTATTTAATGGTTGATTAGCCCTAACTAATAAAGAATCTGAGTACTACAGTTGAATGATTGGAGTCAAGCATGCGTTTTGACATTGGAAATTTGGTGCCATCTCTCTTTCTCTTATTCTATCTTTTTCAATATGAGTTGATATATATATATATATATATATATATACTGTGATAAAGCCTAGTGAATTAATTGATCTAATTTAATTTGCAAGTTCGGTTACCTAACAAGTCCTCTACTGACGACCTACTACCTGTTTATTTCAATCTCCTTCATTTTTTCAAAGGGAAATGAAGAAGAAGAAGAAGAAGAAAGAAACATAACATCGAATTAGGTTAAACAAATTAAACATGTTTTAAATTACCCATGAATTCATTACTAATTAGGCGGATGAATGTGGAGGTCAAGATCATGTCGGAACTTATAAAGATCTTGTGTCCTGATACCAAGGACGCGTACATGGAGAAGAAATTAAAGGCCTTGCTGTGGTCAAATTCTACGTGCATGTTAAGTGATTATGTCGTGTTGTTATGTCCGCCGGAGATATATACTCATAGTTCGACTAACTATTACTTTTTTAAAAATTATTATAATTAGCATTTACTTCAGATATTATTATATATTTTATCTAATATCTATGTTAATAAGATATTATTGTTAGTTAGAGCGGTGGGATTAATCTTCCATATAAAAATTTAATTATTAGTTAGAGCGTAACTTTGCTTATGATTTTTATTTAATACTCATCAGCATACAATTTAGTTAAAGAAATAGATGAAGAAAGATGTATTATCTATATACTGAATGATTATTTGCGTAGAAAGTGATGCTTAATTAATCAAAATTGGAGGAAAGGGGAACTCCGTGATTAGAGGGGTTTTTGTTTGTACCCGGTTGGTAGTTCTAATTAATTAATTTGTTAATAATCAATATATAATCCAACAAAAGGAAAAAGAAAAAGGAATATGAATTAGATGGAAAGATACTCTCTCACTTTCTCCCTCTCCCATCGACAGGTACAAAATTAAATTAAAATTTTAAAAAGTGTATTACTTTTTTTATATTTTGGGAACAAGAATAATTTTAAAAAATAACGTCATCCGATGCGTCACAATGGCAAACTAAAATAGAAGAGAAACTGCAAAAACTTATGGACAAAATATTTTGCTAAAATATTACTTACTTAATTAATTCATGTGATTTTTTTAAAATAAATTCTTATAAATTAAAAATACAAATAAAATAATTTTTTTATATCAAAATATAGTTTAAAAAATAAACAAAAATTAATTAATTTGATCCATTAATATATATAATATAATATTTTTATTATTTTAAATTACAGTTTAACTCCATCTAAATTTTTTTAAAAAAAAGATTGACATCGTTGGACCGCCTCAATAGCCCAATCGGGATGTCGGGTCCGGTCTTGATTCAAATTGGGCTCGGCTTGGCCTAATCGAACCGCCGGTCCAATCAAATGGCTCGGCGAACGGCCTTCCTCTTATTTTCTCATCTCCCCACTCCCTACTATTACTATAATACTACTATTTGTTCGTCTTCTTCATGTCGACTTCGCTCTCGCGTTGCCTTCTCCTCTTCCTCCTCCTTCCACACCATCGGAGTCCATGGATCCACCGGAACCCACGCCGTCGCCCCGCCGGGAGCTCCAGCTCCAAGGCCAACGGCCTTCCCCTCTCAAGGTCTCCAAGGACTCCCACAGGATCAAGAAGCCATCGGCGGCACCCCCCGACCGCCCCCAGCCGCCTCCGCCGCCGGTCGTCATCTACTCCGTCTCGCCGCGAACCATCCACGTCGAGCGCGACCACTTCATGACGCTCGTCCAGCGGCTCACCGGCCCGAACTCCTCCGCTGCTCTCTCCCTCGCTTCGCCGACGAGCGCGCCCTTCCCGGCCGCCAGGATCGCCGCGTTCCAGAGGAGCGGCGCTGCGCGCGAGAAGACGCAGGCGCAGGCGCAGGCGCAGGCGGACGTCCTGGAGCAGCTGGGGGTGGAGGGCGAGGCGGCATTGGACCGGGCAGCGCCTTACCCGGGAATCCTGTCGCCGGTGCCGTGGGCCCTGCCGCCAGTGTCTCCGGCGCTATTCTCGCCGTCGTTCGACCCGACCGTGCTCGCCATGTTGCAGGAGTTGAGCCCGGCGTTCGGAAGAGACGCTAACAACTTCACAGCAACAGCAAGTCCACGTAATTACAACGTCTTGATGTCGAGTCCATCCGTCCCTTCTCCCGGAGCTTGCTGGGATCTGCTGAACCAATTCCCAGACCTCTAAACCAATTCCCAGACCTCTAGTCCACAATTTTGTCCATGAGAGTTCACGACAGGAGATGAGCTCGAGCACAAGTTGCTTCCTCCCACTATCTCTTCTACATATCTAATCATCATCACTTGTGTAGATTCTCCATCTAGCAACCAATTAATTGGATTTCTTGGTGATCACCCACTTGGATGACTTATTGTGGAAATCTCTGATGAAGCAACGCTGCTCCTGCAGTAAAATGTGATGAACATGTCTCAGGCCTTGTTCTACTGTTCAACATCAATTCTTCTTAATAATATAAAATATACACACATGACATGATTGGTTGAGCAAGTGAGGAAATATCTTGGAAAAGATGGTTCAAGCCGATAAGCTAAGCTTTTTTCTGGGCATATAAATATGAAGTGGCTGATGCTTCAATGAAAAGTCCACAAGCACCAACTTTACTTTCAAAGTTGCATAGGCATAGTGGACTTGTATAATAACTGAGAAATATAACAGAGCTACTTGTCCTATGATGATCCAAGAATATTATATATATATATATATATATTCTATGTATCGATACCTCATAATCTTAAAGATGAAGCCTTTCTGATATCCATCCACTAGAAGAGGCCACCATCAGCCGCATTGGGGTGCATGTTCATACAGGCTTCAGCTCAAGGACATTTTTGTAGGCAGCATTAGGTCAAGGAAGAGAGGATGTGACCTGCAACCAACAAGAGAAAGGTCATGAGGGTGAGGGCGTCATCAGCTATCAAATCAATATGTTTCACCTCCTTTTGTCTTCTTACATCCCTAATACTGATACAAATGCATTCTGATAACTGCTGCGAACATCTGCTTTGATGACACTGAACAACAGCCTGTTCCATTTTCACACTGCACAACTGAGTAAATAATATGTTGCATTGTTGTAGCTTTATTCATGTGAAATAAGACCATATAATTAATTGAACTTTCATAGAGAAAGCATTAACTATCCTACTGAGCAAACCTGCATTAAATAGATGCATTTAATAAGTCGAGAAGTCCCTTGAGGGTTTGAGCAAACCTACCGAGCAAACATTTAGCTATAATTTATACTTATAAATTGAATGAAAATAGATTCTCACTCTTACCAAATAGTTTTCAAATTTTGACATGAGAAACTTTAAATATTAGTTTTCAAATTTAAATAATAGTTTTTACTTAAATAAAGTTGGATCTAGAAACTATCTTCCAACTCTCTAATATGAAACATAGTCTAGAAGGAGTGCCAATCTCTCCCTGTACAATCTCTCTTAATCCTACCAGGTGGGATTGATCCAGTGGATTCAACCAAAGCACTTTAAAGCAATCTATGTTTAACCATTACATATTAGCATACAGTAAATTCCCAAATATCTGAGAGACAAAAAGCACATTTAGTTCATCATGCAAAAAAGCCCACGATAAACTTGAAGCAAAGTTTACAAGATTCAGTATTGCAAATTCAATTCATAATCCCGTTCAAATATAGTGAAAGTCTTCCTTTCTTTCAACTGTTTCTAGTCTTTTTTATTTTCCTCAACCTCTTTTCAATGGTTAGGCTTGTTTCTATCTTTCTAGAATAACAGGTTTTAAATAGTAAGGTAATATGACCATAAATTCAATCACTTCATATTTAGCTTCTATGATTCGAAGGCCATGTAGCAGCACCATCAAACCTAAATTTGTTCCATGCATAGGTAAGCACATGAAGCATCAGCAGTAAATGTTCACCTCGAAAGTCAAACGAAACAGTTGATCTATCTGCAGTCATCTTTTCTTACCCCCATTTGCGCTTTTTACCCCCCATGTTAAATTTGAGCATCGAACACCAACTCATGCCACTTAGTGTTTAGCCACTACTGTGACTAACCAGGTTCAATGATGGAAAAGGTTCCAGGAAGCTGTCCTCAAGTGTAGGTGGAACTGCATGGTTTATTGGTGCTGCTGTTGATGGTGACCTGACTTCTGTGGCAAACAATAATAAACTGAGGAAGTATGTGGGAAACCGTACCTGGAGAGGCTCTGAAGCAAGGAATGTCAACTTATTATGCATTGCATTCGCAGCATTTCCACCCACAATCTGAAAGAAATCACCGGAAGTCATTGAATTAACACTTTCATTTTTCTATATTTTCAGAAAACACTTTTGAGGCATGCAAAGGGAGCTCCTACATTTTTTATACTATCATAAGGCTAACTTTTACACCTTAAAAACTCAGTATCTTTAAGTAGAATAGGATCAACGCACAGATGCAGTAACCATCTAAAGAGCACCACACCACTGTTGGGACCAAAAATATGGATATTGACAAAAACTCCATAAGCAGTAAATGAAGCCTCTTGCATCGATTCTTGGAAAACAATCAGATCAGAATCAACTTCATGAAGGATGCAATGAAGAAGCTGTCATATTTGATTATATACACCATAGTACATATACTACCAGGCAAATTCTACAAACGTCAAATAGCCAAGAAATCACTTGATAAATAAGGCAGAACATGAATATGCAAGGAAAACAGCAGACCTCCTATTCCCCAAAGTGAGACATCTAAGAGCCTAAATCTATGCATTTCGCATACACAGAAGAAGATGTATGGACCTGCTGAGAGTCAAAGCTTTCTTCAAATTTGCTGCAAAAATAAAATAAACACCACAAACTGAGCAAGCTTCCATGCCAAAAGATTCTTCCATCAATTTGTATGGACCCCCACAAAGTCAATTTTCTATCAACATTTCATGCCTACACCTTGTGATTCATCTCCACACCAGCGAGGAAAGAAGGAACCAAATCCTGAGCAAACATCCCCTCCTGAGAGAACTCGGAACATGAACACTCCTGAGCAAAAACCACACGCAAGAATCAGAAGGCATCCACTCATACCTGGGCTGGGTGCAGCCTTACCCAACGCCAGTTGCTCTCTCCTTCCTTTCGATCCGTGGAGGAGTTATGAAGCGAGTAGGAGAACAAAAGGTGCAATTTTTGGTTTCCTTTGTCGTGGCACTGCTTCGAACCCACTAGGGTTCTTCATCAGCTTGGAGAAATCCGAGACAGATGAGCCATCAATCTGCTGTACTCCAACTCGAAATTGGAAGTAATTCGTTGCAACTTTGGATGACATGAACAAAAATAGGGTTTCTATGAAACATGTCCGATGCAATGAAAGATTCCTACCTCCACTTAGTAATATTATTAGTAATACAAGAAATCGTCTAAATCATTTGATCAAAAACCCAAACTGATACGTCCAATTTGATATAGCGACTAATCAATGCACATTCCAATCAAATCCAGTAGAAAAATGTTCTGTCACAGTCATACATGATGCAATGGTTCATTACATGACTAAGCTCTCCTTGGGTTAAACAAAATATTTGAACACGAGAAAATTCTACAGGGCTGAATTCTGGAATCTCCATCCATCATTTTCACTTGAAAGCAACCAAACTGTTTGTAGACTTAGGATAAAACTTTTCCCTCAAAGAAGAATTAGGACACCATGACCACCTTATAACCCCACAAACCAAGCTCCACAGGTCAAAAGACAAATTACAAGTCAAGAATGATGTAAAGAAGCGAAAAGGGACGGAGAATGATATCAATAAAGAAGAAAACACTTCAAACCAATGCAATCCTATGGAACTCTTTTCATTTCTTTCGCACTTGTACAGACTACAGTGAGCAAGGACTGTCAGTGCGTCACATGGTTGTATATGTCCACAAAAAGCAACCATTCCGTGATGTGGCTTAACAATTTATGAATGGGAACATCAACTTTTACCATGATTGGCAAACTTATAATGAATGCATGTACTTGATTTAACGTGGCGTAGAACGCAAGCAGTACACGATCAGCTCAGAAAAGATATTAGACAAATACTAGACATAATTTGAAAACCATCCTTCATGTCATGTCACTACTTGTCACCCATCTTCCTCCACTGCAGGCCTTCTTCCTTAAAACAGTGAACAGAATGCCAGAGGAAGTCTTTTTCTTCTTTCTGGGTTTTGAACTGTAGATGATTTCAGTGCACATAATACTGGTCAAGATATTTTATCAGCCTGTAGCAACATCTGCAAATATTAACCGTAATGGTTCTTGATTTGTATGAAAGATAACCTCATTTGAAATATGAGCACACTTACCACAGTGCCGATGAATGAGTGCCTGCAGAGTTAGACTAAAAAATTAGGCAGAACTTACAGCTAACTGGTCTTCTCAGGCACACAAGTAAAAAAGAAGATTAGCACACTGGTTTGGTGGTCAAGGAATGCAGTAGAAGATCTAACACGATGAACTCTACCTAGATATTTGGTCTTGAAGCAAACCGGGTGGGCCTCCCCGTTGATAATTTCCATCGTGCACAGGTATCAATTTACAAATAACGAAGAAGCTCGATGCACAACAATCATGTATTCCTCCTAACAGATCTTTGCAGCGACACGAATGCATGGTTTCTGTTCGACTCTACTTACTATAAAGAATTTATCTGTAACATCAATAAGAAAATGAACTCCATACTTCCAGTAAACAAAAATATGAAAAGGAATATAATAAAGCAATTACTTCTCAAAAACAAAGGAAATGAAGCGAAGTCTCCAAACTATTCACATTTGACCCAAGTAAAAAGATGTTATATATATACATATAGGACAAGTGTCTTTAAACATTTTTGATTTCTCCAGTTTTTTTTTTCTCTTTCACATACACAGGCAAGATAGGGCACAAGAACATCAGTTTGGTTCAGCCGCAGGACTTATCCAAAATTTTCTTGCAAAATAATGTTCAGAGATCCAAAAGAAAGCAGGGGCACCATATAGATCAAGCTAAACCAACCTCGATCGTCATGTACATCATATTATCGATGGTAACTTTCTTGATGTGATTCTGTCCTTCACGGTGGAGCCTTCCTCTGAGGACCAATGGAGTTGTGCTTTCTTGAAGGGCCCGAAGGTGGTATGGGCATCCCCCTGGGCAGAAAACTCACGAAGGAACCACCTGGATTCCCCCTCAAAGAAGATCTCTCCTTGAATACCTCCGGTTCTCTAGACCCATTGCTATAAGAGACCAATAGAAGAAGAAGCCACACTGCAACAACCGATTCTCTGGTCATACGACTCATTTGCTCTATCGGACCGAGAAAAAGAAGGCTGTGGAGTCTAAAAGAACTAAAGATGAGAAATAAGAAAAAATGGCGGTGAAGAAAAGCTTCAACCGAGCAAGTTAATAGCAAAGAGTAGGAGACATGAGAAAGTAAGTGTGCAAAACTATGGTGAACTCTTTAAACTTTTGAGAGAGATTCTGTTGCATTTATAGTGTAGATGGAGATAAAGTTTAGTCGAATAAATGTGCGGGGAGAGCTACTGATAGGCCTGCTTGTGATTGCTAGTTCTACTTAATTTCAGTGGAGAAGTTGAAGGGATTCGTCGGAGTGAAGAGGGCCCAAGATAGAACTATCAAGAAGGTACAGTAAGGAGAGGTGAGGAATGAACTTCTAAAGAATGGAAGAGGGATTCAGACAAAAAGAGAACTAAAGGTGGGGTGATGCATAAAATGGTATGGTGCTGTCGACCAGTTAGGTGTGTCAAGGGGGCCACATGAATTCAATGACCATCTAAGAAATTGGAATTGTTTCCAACACGCTACCTGTCTCTAGGACTCTGGTCATACATAAATTAAGTTCCACATATTGGTGCACTGGGCAATTTATGTTGCATGGAAATGTAGAAACTCTTAAAGAAACTTTCATGTACAATTAATTATATATAATTAAGTGTTAAGATGGTCATGTGCAGTCTCCTAAAAGAAAGCAAGAAAGAAAGAAAGAAAGAACTATTTGTATAATCTCCAGTTCTATTTTATTGTTCTATACTCTCTCACCCGAGCAAAATGCATGGACAAACAACAACACATTTTATACGTGGGCGTCAAGGGACATGTCTAAAATGTTCTGGAGAGAGGTTACCACCTTTTTTCCCCTCTCATCTAATGCAACAGTAAGCATTATCTGACTACAGAATATCAATCATCAAATCCATGAATTCAGGTTAGAACAAACAGAGGTTACGACTTTGAAGCGCATATAGAGAGAGATAAGGATCAAAATCTCCTCTGAACCAATTGACAGAGATATACTTCAATGGAAATGAAAATAAGTCTGGCAAAGTTCCCTCATATATTTGTCAAAAATCATGACTATTTACTTCAACCATCTAGTTTGGCCAGTTCATCAATAAAGCCAGGGTTTATTAGGCTGGAGAACGAAGAGTAGAGAAGATGAGTAGTTGCATGAGCATCATCTATTCTGGAATGGAAGTCTACGTATAGGAAATAGGAAAAATGTGGGGAATGTAAAGTTTGTGCACATAAATTAGGATGTAAATAATTACTTTCCCTTGATGACAGATGTATGTCATAGTTTTCTAGTTCTATTTCATTTTTATACTAGGCCTTGCAGAATCCACTTGGCATTCAGCAACAGTAATCTGATCCAAGTTGACCCATCCATGTAGTAAATATGGATCTCCGGCTATTTGTTTTAGAAGAAAGGTAAAATGGTTCTCCCTGAATAAAGGAAATAAAATCCTCAAAAGTGGAAAGATGAAGATATCAGATAGGGAAGAAAAACAGACTACTTCAAGAGAAGTTTTTTCTTCACCGCCACATTAAATTGTGTATTACCATTTTAGATGGTGCTGTCAACTTCCCACTTTGCTAGTGGCATCCGACTTCTCTAATAATGCATATTGATGGTAACTACACACAAAGGCCAATTATCCTAGTTAGTTTATGATTCAATTCTATAAAACTTGTGTATAATATTTACAGCTTAACCTCCTCGTGTCCTATCCGTTAGGTTATTTTTTCAATTTTGGGTGTCAACTTCAAAGCCACATGGATCCATGTTTCATGAAGGAATAATGTCAAACATCAGCAATGATTAAAAAATATCCATTTTGGCATAACAACCTTGGTATATGCATATTGGATAGGATGAAGTGCAAGTTTAATTAATCAAATTGTTTTCCTAAGTTCCAACATAAATTAGTACTATCCTAGGATAAATAAGGATGTTAAATTGAAAAGTGCTGCAGAATAAACCATTTACTCTAAACGGTGATCACCAGAAAGCAGCTCAAATGATTCGAAAAGTGGTTTTAACCCTAGTTGATTCATCTCTATCAAAAAAGCCCTTATTGTTGAGTTGCATTACTTTCCAGGAGCCAATTGTTCATAAAAATTTGTTCTTTATTGAGAATTGGAGGTCTAATGTGGTTGCACGCTCGAAGTAAAGTCGGTGTTTGGACCACCAGATGCCCCCTACATCAAACATTAGGATATAGTCATTCATATATGGGTCCCCTAATTGATGGAAAGAAAGGACTGCAACTATGAATTTTGGCCTTATTTGATAGAATACACTAGGAATGGGCTCATGCTATGATCCTGCCTGTCCTATTAATAATGCTTAAGTTTGAAGAGTGGAATGACATACCTTGGATTTGCAAAAGGAACCTTGTTCTCTCAAGTCTGATCACTTATTCATGATCTAGAAAGTCAGACTGAGAGTTCGGAACGCAGTCTGATGCAAGTGCCCCTTATTTTGACCCACAGCATCGATTCTGTAATACCAAAAACCTTTAATGATCCACCAAAATTGTACCTTTTACCCGACAAATTATACAAGTAGTTTTAAGGATACAGGCAATCAAGAATGAGTCTCTAGGATTTGGAAGGTTGAACCTGCGAGGATGAATGTCAACCTTGTTTGATAGAACCTCCTAAAAGAGTGAATTATGTGAAAGGACACTTGCTTATTAGTTCACAAGGTAAGTACGTGATTTCGTGAAGGACAAGATGAAGAATGAAAGAACATAAGAAACATAGGCAGAGGAAACTTTTAGATAAGTGGCTTGATTTAATCCCATATTGCACATGTTGTTTCCTCCTTAAATAAGGACCTTCAAAGGATGCCAATCCTCCGGCAGATACTAGGACCTTCAAGAAACTAATCTCTTAGATTTCCACTGGAGAATACAGAATGCGCCATAAGAATAATGGAAAACTTTCATTAAAGGCTAATGCACTATCTACTACACTAAGATTAACTCAATGATATTCAATGAAATGGACCTGTTTCCCACAGTATCATCCATTTAAATTTTCGTGCAGAAAGTTTCACACGTCTTTCTCTTGGAAAGACTTGATATTAGCACTCTTTTTCCACTATGCAGCCTCTGCCTTTCCATATTTCTTTCCTAAAAGTTCACATTGTTATGATGGTGTATGATTGGATAGCATTGATGTTGCTTGGGAAAGCAGTTCAAGATTTTGAAGTATGCAATTTAGCAAAGGTGGCATTCCAGCATAGGGCATTGTAAGGATATTTCTAAACTTAGTAGAGCATAAAATAGATGTAAACTTTACAAGAGCTGTAGAATTTATAATATAGGAAATTAGCACCGTAAGGAAAAACCAAAATTTCATAGAAGAAAGAACTTTTTCCATCTGGGCATCACAACCACTGTTAATTTTTTTAATAAAATTGGTATTGGATAAACTTCTGAAATGGTGAGTCACATGACTCGTATCTCAGCCACATGTCTAAGATACCAGCCAGAACAAAAGCGTCATCTTGACTGACGAGTAAGAGACCTAAGGAGTTTGTCTCTCTTAGTTCTCTCCCAATAATCAAAAAGATTTTGTTCACTTGGATCTTTGACCTGTAATGCTTGGTAGCACTAAAGTATGCCATTTGGTGAGTTGGTCTTTTGAATGGCAGTCTGGTCGGCTCCACAAAACGACAGTAAGTGAGCATGAACAAGGCTGTCATGTGGAAACTATTGACCCGAAGAGTAGTAGGCGGGGATTGTTCAACAGGAGCATCCTAGCATTTAGACCACGAGCACACCCATATATAGTACCTAAATGATCACACACTACTAAACTAAGTGAGAAGTAGAATGATAACAGGTCTACTCAATAACTCCTAATTACTTGAGAAAATTTTCATTTATACATGGGCATCTGTTGAAGAAATACGGCTGAATGAGGTTAACACACAACATCAGTGTTTTCTTTCATGCAAAGTAATTGTTTTTGTGGCTTTGTTTTGATAAATCAAGTCGCAGACGCAAAGTACGGCACCACACCATATGGCATCATAGAAAAATATGTTTAATTGTCAAAATAATGGATGCAGTTTAGTCAAACGTTTACCTACTTTGCTTAGATTTTATCCTAACTCAGGATTCGGCTGTAACTTGTACAAAAAAAAGGAATGAGAAAAATAAGACCCCCTAAAAGAAGGAGACTTCGATATTTGACTAAGAGCAATAAACTAGTAAGATTCCACCAAATTCCGAACTAAAATATAGCAAAAAAACCACAAAGTCCATGATGAAATAGAACCACGGACTGTTAGTGACCAAAAATATGAAATGAATAGTTTAATTGTGACACAAATGGACGATCTAACTTATCACCCGAACCACCAATAGAAATAAGATTATGGGATAAGTACACTTAATACCCTCTACTTATCCTAATTACACATACCTACTTTTCAATAATAGAAATAAGATTATAGGATAAATGCACTTAATATTCCTCTAATTATCATATTTACACATGCCTACCTCTTAAGTTTAAAAAATTATAAGTTTTATTATTCTAACCAGTTAAAGAAATACTTTACATGGCAATATAGTTGATAATATATATGGTATTTACCTTTTTTTAATTTAAATAATAGTTATCCGATATCAAATCTTACCTTTGATTCTCCATGTAGCATCAGGGGTGAAGCTTCTTTAAAATGCATGGATGATGCATGTAATTTTTAAATTTAAAAGATTGACATATAGAATTGAAAAAAATGTGTATTTATTCTAAAATTAAAATTTACCTCTAGTAGCACATCACATAAAGCTCAACTTAAATAACATACGAAAAACCAAAATGAGTCAAAGAAGGGCAATGACTAACCAATAATGGAGATTCAAAAGTCCGTGCATGCGCCGTCGACCTGCCCTGCTTACTATCCAATTCTGGATGTCTTGCCCGCGTTGTGCTCTTCCAGGTCTCCCATTATTTATTGCGCCTTGGTAGACCAGCAATAGTTCGCACGCCAAAGACAAACCCACCCGCAAGCTCCGTGCCTCCTGCCGCAGCACCCTACCACGAATCCATACCGACGTCACTCTCTTACATTAATCGCTGCTGGGTCCCCTTCTGTGGGTACATCATCTTCTTCCATTCTGGCATTTTGGCCTTCCCAGCGCACAAACACCGGGTGAGCTTTCTTTATCTCTACCATCGACTTTGACCAAGACCAAGCTGCTCAGCTTACCAATTCAACTAAGACGCATTTAATTAATCAGTACTCGTAGCTATTTGATGTAGAATATGAGTAGCAGAAGAAGCACGCTCTTTGCGACCTTACCTTCTACACTTCGCACCACATTTATTATATATGCTCCCATGGCTCTTCGCCTGTAGTCTCTTACTACGCCTGCAAGGAGAGAGCACACAGCGAAGGCTTAGAGCTCTGTGTCTGTGTACGGAGCAGTGTTGAGAGTGCTGCCGCGATGGGGAAGAAGGAAGAAAGACTGGGGCAGGCGCTGGAGGTGAAGATACCGAACCTGTTCCGATGCCCCATATCGCTGGACGTGATGCGGTCACCCGTGAGCCTGTGCACCGGCGTAACCTACGATCGCGCCTCCATCCAACGGTGGCTCGAATCCGGGAACACCACGTGCCCGGCCACGATGCTCCCCCTTCCCTCCACCGACCTCGTCCCCAACCTGACCCTGCAACGCCTGATCCGCCTCTGGTCTTCCTCCGCCGCCGCCGGCGCCATCGCCTCCCCCGTCCCTCTCGTCACCCGACGCCTCGTTGAAGACCTCCTGCGCGAGCTCAGTTCTCGCACCACCGCCGCCGACTACGATCCTGTCCCTCTTCTCCGCAAGCTCGCCGACTTCTTCTCTGCGAGCGACGTCGACGAGATCGATAAGAACGACCTCGTCAATGCTGGCGGCTGCTGTTCCGTTCTCGTCGCCATTCTCGTGGGGAAGGATTCCAAATTGGAGAGCCTGGCGGCTGTGGCGAGGATTTTCGCCTTGATCCTGACTTCCGATTTCATCGTGGAGAGCAATAAGAGGAAAGCGGTCTCGTCTCTCAGATCGGAACTTCATCGAGCTGCTTCTGCTTTGATTCGAGTTTTGAAGGACGGAAGCAGCATGGGATGGCGGATCCACGCGGCGAGGGTTCTCGAAGCGATGATCGTCGCGTCCGACGCGGAAGCGAAGGTCTTGATCGCCGATAAGGAGGATATGGTCAGAGAGTTGGTTCGGCTGATTGGGCCGTCCGATGAGAAGGGGGCCGCGATGGATCGTCGGGCAGTCGAGGCAGGCCTGGGGTGCCTGGTCGGGATCTCGTCGATGAAGCGTGTGCGGCCTCGGATGGTACGGGCCGGGGTTGTGCCGGCTCTGGGGCGGGTGCTGCGGGCGGACTCGGCAGTGGCGCCGCCAGCGGCGGCAGGGAAGGCGCTGCGGTTGCTGGAAGCAGCGGCGGGGTGCGCGGAGGGCCGGGCGGCGATCTGCGAGGACGGAGCGACGGTGGTGGAGGCGGTGGTGGAGAGGATGGTGAAGTCCGGGAGGGAGGGAGCGGAGGCTGCGGTGGCGGTGCTGTGGAGCGTGTGCCACGCCTTCCGGGATCGGCGAGCTACGGAGGCTGCGGCGCGGGTGGAAGGAGGAGCAACGAAGCTGCTGCTGCTGATGCAGAGCGAGTGCTCACCGACGGCGAGGCAGATGGCCGCGGATTTGCTCAAACTCTTCCGGGTGAATTCCAAGAGCTGCCTTGCGGGCTACGACACCAGGACTACGCACATCACGCCCTTCTGAGATCTTTCCAAAAAAAAATTAAAAAAAATGCGATCGAGAAGATACAAACTTTTGTAAATTGATACAAAAAATTTAGAAAAAAAAATATAAAGCTTGAATTCTCTTTCCATCTAATTTTAGTTTTTTTCCAATTTTTTTTAACAAAATAGATGAACCCAAACACTTATAAAAATCCATTTTCCATTTTCCATGTATTCTTCCAACTTTTTTCAAACACTTATTCTATATAGTTGCTAAGAGTTTAAAAAATAGATATAATATTTAAAAAAATCTAAAAGTAAATGTTATATATTAAATATTAGCTAAGTAGCTGCTTCTGAAATTAAATAAATAAAAAATATACATATATATATATATATATCCCATTAACAATTTCTCATGCATAATAATTTAATTTTAAAAAAGTGACAAGTCATTCAAAAACCGGAAACGCAGACCGCGTGTCGTCGACTACGACCCACCACATGCACACTGTTTTTTTTTAATAATTTAATTTAACATCTTTTTAATTAAAAGTTGCATGAATGATAGGAGTCTCCGTTGACTCAGACTCTACAAAATACAAGTCCATGGCATCCCATCACTGTATATATATGTGCATATTAAAATCAATTTGAAGTCGTCGTGTTGTGCTGTTTGTCCTCACCTTCACATCAATACTATATGCTGTGGGTCAGCGCTGCGGGGGGGACGCGGAATTTGGCATAAGGAGAAGTAAAAAAGAAGTGAGAAAGATGACTCGATTCGCACCCACCTTTTCCAAGCTTCGCATCCCGCTATATATATATATATATATTCTATTGATGAGGAGGAGAAAGAAGAGGAGGGAAGTGAGTACGCGCCACACGTGTTTGACTGTTTTGACTTCTGTGTAAAGGATCGGCTGCCTCGGAGAAGGCACGAAACGTTATTGTTCGCCGCTTAGCTTAAGCGTTGTAACGCATGGAGCGAGGCCGGGGGTTGGGGGAAGCGTGGAGCCTGTCTCGCCCGGTGCAAACGATCCCCTCGGCCGACGGCGAGCTGTTCAAAATTTTCGCATGCAGACGTGGAGGTGAGTCAGCTGATGAAGAATAAAATAAAGCTAATTTTTTTATAAGTAAAAAAATATGCGATTCCGATCCTGGTCGTGCAGTTCTTAAAAGATTCTTTGACTTGTATGAATGTGAAAATTTATCCGAAACAATTGATCTATAAATGGATATTTATATAAAAAACCTTTTTTAGTTAAAAAAAGGTTTTTATGAATAAGCTTCGAGCCCAGATTGTAGTGTTACAAAGTACGGCCCAAGCCCACAAGAGCAAGCGGGTGATTAAATTTCCACCGTTTCACACCGCACGTGTGGAAAAGAGAGGATGGAAAGCACGAGTCAAAGGCTTCGGTTGACTGACCGTTGACTCTCAATCTCCTGCGTACACTTCTTATCACGATGACTGCGCGCACTGTGCATTATTTTCCAATTCCATCCTCACCCGAAAAATGGCAGCTTCTTCTGCCCTCTACCTGCTGCTCTTTCACCTCGCCATCGCAATTCTCCCCGGCGGAGGAGGAGCAGCTTCTTCTCCCAGTGCCTCCACCATTCCGTTGGAATCCTCCATAAGCCCCTCCTCCGCCCCCGCATGGCTATCCCCCTCCGGCCGCTTCGCCTTCGGCTTCTACCCCGCTGCCGTCGCCGACCACTTCTACGTCGGAGCATGGCTACTGGCCTCGCCGGAGCAGAATATACCCCTGTGGACGGCGAACCGAGACCGAGGCCCAGTCGGCCGCGACGCCGCCGTGAGGCTCACGAGGGACGGCCTCGTCCTCCTGCAGACCGAGGCGGAGGACTCTCCCATCTCCACCGCCATCGACGCCGCCGCCTCCGCCTCCGTGCTCGACTCCGGCAACTTCGTCATCTACGACGCGGACCGCAACGTCATCTGGGACTGGGAGACCTACGGCCCTACGACGGACACCGTCGTCTCCGGTCAGTTCCTCAATCACGGCAGCGAGCTCGTGTCCAACCGCTCGGAAACGGATCCCTCGGCCGGTCGATTTCGCCTGAAGCTGCAGGACGACGGCAACCTCGTCCTGTACCCAGTAAACACTTCGGATACCGTCGAGGATGCTTACTGGGCGTCTCATACCAGCAACGAACGAGTCACGAGCTTGTACCTTGATGATGATGGAACATTGGCCCTCCTCACCAATTTCAGTAAGAAGCACTATAATCTGTCAGGCAACAATAACCTTCCGTCCGGGCTGTTCTATCGAGCGAGGTTGGATTTTGATGGGATATTTCGGTTGTATTCTCATGACCTGCACTCGAATCGCAGCGAGATTTTAGCTTCGTTTCCGGATGGATCCGTGGACCGGTGCTCGATCAAGGGCACCTGCGGCGTCAACAGCTACTGCATCCTTAAAAATCAGCGTCCAGTGTGCGTATGCTTGCCTGGTTTCGTCTCCGACGACGTCGACCTCAACCTCAACCTCAATTCGAGCGGCTGCAAGCAGACCTTCACCAGCGATGCTTGTCCCTCCGAAGACGACATGGAAGAACTGCAGCAAGTGGCGTGGTTTGATGATCCCTACCAAGCTCCATTTCCGGTGAATTCCGCGGAGGATTGTGCGCAGGACTGTTTGCAGGATTGCAATTGCAACGCGGCCTTTTACAAGGAAGACGAGTGTTCGAAGCAGAAGTTTCCGTTGAAGTATGGGCGGCGATATCTAAACGAGTCCACCGTCACCTTCGTCAAGGTGGGCGTCGCCGGACCCCAACGAAGCTCCGGCAGAAGCCATAACAGAACCTCCATGACCAAGCTCCGTGCCTCTTTGGCCGTCAATGCTGGGTTTCTTGTCGTGATCTTAGTTCTCTGCTTCCTTCTCTACCGGAATCGAGCTCGGAACAGAGAGCTGGACCTGGTCGAGGAAATCGCTCCCAGATCGTTCCGCTTTCGGGATCTCAAGGACGCCACGGATGGCTTCAAGCAGGAGCTCGGGAGGGGAGCGTTCGGCACCGTCTTCAGGGGCGTCCTCCGCCGAGGCGGAAGAGACATCGCCATCGCCGTTAAAAGGCTCAAGAGTTTGGTCGGCGAAGGGGAAAGGGAGTTCCGGGCGGAGATGGCTGCCATGGGAAGAGCGCACCACAAGAACCTGGTGAAGTTGATCGGCTTCTGCTGCGAGGGGTCTCACCGGCTCCTGGTTTACGAGTACATGAGCAATGGCTCCCTCGCCGACCACATCTTCTTCGACGGCGGCGGCGGCGGCGGCAGGTTCCTGGAGTGGAGCGAGCGGGTGAGGATAACGCTGGACGTGGCGAAGGGGCTCCATTACCTGCACGAGGAGTGCGAATCGAGGATCATACACTTCGACATCAAGCCGGAAAACATCCTGATGGACGATAACCGGACAGCGAAGATCTCCGACTTCGGGCTAGCGAAGCTGCTGGCGGCGAGCCAGACCAGGACGTTCACGGAGATCAGGGGAACGAGGGGGTACCTGGCGCCGGAGTGGCAGAAGAGAGCGCCAGTGTCGGCGAAGGCGGACGTGTACAGCTTCGGGGTGGTGCTGCTGGAGATCCTGTGCTGCCGGAAGAGCCTGAAACTGGACGGCGATGCGGAGGAGATCCTGCTGGTGGAGTGGGTGAACGGGTGCTTCGAGAGAGGCGAGCTGGGGAAGCTGCTGCCCGAGGACGAGGAGGAAGCGGACATGTCGGAGGTGGGGCGGCTGGTGAAGGCGGGCTTGTGGTGCACCCAGACAGAGCCGGCCTTCAGGCCGAGCATGAAGAAGGCGGTGATGATGCTCGAAGGCATCATCGACGTCGCGATTCCTCCGCCTCTCCAATCTTGTTACTGATTTCTTGTGTGTATTTTTTAACAATTTCTAGTGTATATTATATACGTCTTTTTTTCTTTTTGAAAAATTAAAAAGTATTTATAATTGATTCCTAATATGAATAAAATATTAATTCTTTTACCATCATAATATGTAACAACCACCTACAAATCTAAGTATATATATCATTTATCATAAAATTAATTACTAAATACATAATATTTATAATTCAGCATATTATTAAATGCCTAAAATTTGAATTTTTTTTTGATGATTTTTTATTCTGTAATACAGCAAAATTAAAACCGGATTTTTCCTATTAATTTTGCACGATAACTGATTATTATACAGAGAACGCATTTAGTACTAATCTTGGAAAAGGAGCATACAAAGCATCCATTGGTAAACTGAACATAACTTAGAGGAGCAAAACACTGCCTCCTGTTTCTTATTCAATGGCTGGGGTAGCAAGCACAAATAAAAATGCAAAAATCTGCTCTAAATCTTTGAGAACATTAAGACCTGCTAACGATGCGGTTTCACATTATTTGGCTCTATATTGCTGCAAAATAATCCTTGCTAAGTTTAGGGTCCGGCTTCATTGATTTCTCTCCAGGTTTCCATCCTGCAGGGCAAACCTCATCTGGGTTCTCTTGGACGTACTGCAATGCCTGCAGGAGGGAAATAGTTCCATGAACAACGATGGATCACATAGGAGATCTTCGCGAGGGTTGACGTGCAGCCATTTAATGTGCCAAATGCAATGGTATTGGATCCAAAAAAACACAACCGAGTTTTTGCACCCAACTTGGTGCCTATCAGAATAATAATAGATGGAGTGATTACCTGGAGAGTCCGCATAGTTTCATCAACACTACGACCGATGGCCAGGTTGTTGATAGTAGAATGCTGGATCACTCCTTCCTTGTCAATAATGAATAACCCTCGCAAGGCGATACCCTGACACATCGATAAATTACTTCGTCATATTACCTTAACCTCATCTAAAACTAAAATGACAGGCTACTTAATGAACAAAAACATAATCTTGATATTTCTTTCTTTTTGGTTTGTCGAACAGAACAATGATCACAAATTTGAATGGAACTGTAACGACAAGTGCAATTTACCTGATCAGGGATCAAAACTCCAAAAGAATTGGAAATTGATTTAGTGATATCAGAGACTAACGGATATTTCAGATCTCCAAGACCCCCTGACTTCCTGTCTGTTTGAACCCATGCAAGATGGGAGAACTGAGAAAGGACAATTTCCATGAATTAGCGCCCCAAACTCTTTGAATCAACACATACGTAAATCAAATTGCATCCCTGAGCACAATTCATTTGTTTAATGCCTCAATGGCATGCGTTGCATTTTGAGAAAACAATCTTATACATGTCATGTGCGAGCATATCACTCTTTTTTAATTAAAATGACTAGGACTAATTAAAAAGGAACAGGAAAATTTTGGTGAAGCATACACAGAAGTTTCTTCCAAATGAATAAATTTATTTTCTATAGAATATGGCATACGGGCATAAGAGTACTGTAATGAAGCAGGGTAATGACACCAGCAGCATCCTATGTACCTCGTGGCTAAATATTCTTCAATCATGGATATGCTAACTTAGCATTTATAAATGACGATCCAAAGTACAATTTTCAGTAACGCTATTTGCAAGATTCATGCCCTCCACCATATTATAGATTATAATAAATATCTACAGATATAAAATGTTCCAAGAAATATTAAAATCAACTTACCACACTGTCTACAGAGACACCGAGGATCTCTGTATTTAACTTTTCAAATTCCGAGTACCGGTCGCTGAAAGCAGTAATCTCTATTGCATTAACAACAAAATTCAGTCCTCATACTCTAACATTGTCATTAGTCCTCGCAAGACCCAAAGTACTACTATATATACATGTCAAAATAACATAAACATACCAGTAGGACAAACGAATGTGAAGTCCAGCGGGTAGAAAAACAGAACCACATATTTCTTTCCAATATAATCAGAGAGTTTGACCTGCAAAAGTGGGGTAACAAGAAAAGAATGACTAGAAAAATTAAAGATAAACATGGGATAAATGATTCCTTAGACAACTGTATCTCTATTTTTCAATTGTCTTATTAAGTCAATGGAAATCAAGTAAATATTGTTTTAATAACAATAAAAGTTAGCACATTTTTTGGCAAAAGGTAGATGATGAAGGCAACTTTCCGACCTAAGATTTTTACTTTACTATAACAATAACGATCTTTACCAACTTAATGACACCTCCAACAATATAATTCAATTGTGCCTTTAGGATATAACATCGAATACATGCTGAACAAAAAAAGCAACAAGCTGTGAAGAGGCATAAGGGTAATGAAAAGCGTGCATCATATGAGACAATCTGACTTTAAAATCTGATTGTAAAAAGAGTTCAGAACCCACAGAACCAATGAGTTCAAATACCTCATTTGGTAAGCACAATCAATGAAGATTCAGGTGTCTTGAAATCTACACCAAGCATTACTAAATTAAAATTGCTTTTATAGTCAATTTCCAGTTTTATTAGCCTTGGCACCAACCATTTTACACTTTCAATCTTTCTTGGCTTAATTTGCTAGTGACATTATTTGATCCTCAATAGTTGGTGCATTTTAAATGCAAACTCTTTCCTTAAACTGAGGAGCACCTTCCTATATTTAATTGTGATTTTTGTTCCAGTTATATCTAATCCGACCAACTTCTTTATGTTTGAACTCATTCACTTCAAACAAAGAAAAAGGGCAAGAGTAAAAGACAACGTCTATATGGGAACTCGGATATCAGGATAAGGCACAATCCTGGTCTTAAAAATTTTCAGAACAAAAAAGTAACCAATAGAATGTATATATGAGCATACATTTATGAATTCCTGATCAAAAACAGCTTCAGCCTCAAAATCAGGTGCTATGTTCCCAACTAGCGGAGGGCAGCACTGCAGAAATATCAAACACAGTCAATTAGCACAAAAACTTATCATTCTAAGTTATAAAAAGAAGAAGATCTAAAACATTTCCCTTTGCCAGCCGGACTAAGAAATGCCATCTAAAAAACTAACCATTCACCATAATACATCAATCACAACCAAAATCCAACCAGCAAAAGACCAGACATTTCGACATTTCAATCCATCCTCTAAAAAGGGGGGAAAACAAAAGAAGGCAAAATGAACCAAGATTCGAGCGATCCGACAAAAAAAGCCGAGGGCAAAACGCAATATTTACGACCTCTGATGAGGCTTTGACGACTACGCTTCTCGGGGAAGTCCCCTGGGCAGACACCATCCGAGCGGAACGGGACAGGAAGCGCTGCCTGAGGCCGTGGAAGCACTTGGGGATGGCGTGGATTCTGGACGGAGAGCCTGAAGCAGGGACCAAGGACGCCATGGAAGCCATCGGCTTGGAGGCAATCAGGGAAGGGACGGAGGAAGCCATGGCGGCGGAGCTCGCTCACTATCTCGCTTTTCGCTTCAATTCGCTCCCTTGGATGGCGGAAGGGAAGATAAGGGAAGCGATTGGCTAGGTGGGCCTTTTATGGATAATCCGGTCCGTCGATCCCGTTTCACAGATAATCTGGTCCGTCGATCAGGCTCGTGCACGAATCACAGACTCGTGCCCTGTAGAAGAACCTGCGGTGAGGGTAAGCGATGATTACCGGCGAGGCGGGCAGCCGGCCACGGATGTGAGCTTCAACTGTGGAGCGCCTCCACCTCGTTGATCACCCGTCTCTGCCGACTCCCCAGAATAAGATGGCGAACCGGTCGCAGTCGACGGAACCATTGCCAGCGGGAGGCGGCGGGAGGGGAGGAGTGGAGTGGAGGAGGAAGCCCTCGAGGTAAGAGGAGAGGTCGAACTCAGAGTCCTGGGTCTCTATGAGCTCCGCCTCTATGGTTTGGAAGAGCTCGCCGAAGGTGCAGGGGAAGTCAGGGATGATGGCCTGCCGGCGGTGGGATAGGGGGAAGAAGATGATGAACTTGGATTAAGGTGGTCGCGCTCCGAGGGGATCGAGGTACGTAAGAGAGAACGCGATATTCGCCGGTGAGCTCGGTGGAGCGCATGCTGGTGTAGCTGAAGAGGTCGCGCTCCTCGACGACGAAGGTGTCTCATCTAAGAGCACTGAGAAGCCGTCGGCCGTCGGCCGTCGGTGACAAAAAAGGCAAGGCAAGCGATGAGGATGCTTTTTTTTCAACTCAGCAACGCTACACTCGGTACGTAAGTCGTGGTCGCTCTCTTCGCACTAAAGCACGTGCCCCAATCAACGGTCCACGTTCATTCCCGGACGCACTTCCATCACATCCGGCAGTCCACCTGTCCCTTCCTATTAGGGTTTCCTCGATCCGATCGTCACCCCGTTGCCGTGGAAAAAAAGATCACCACGATTTGGCGCGCGTATCGCCGAATCGAAAAAAATTCCCAGCACCAAAAGAAAAAATCGTCCCACGCACATCCAAGCCGTCGATCACGTACCCATCTCACACGAGGACCGTGCGATGAGATCAGATCGGTGGAGAAAATGAAGCAAATAAAGGAATCTTGTGAATTAATAAAATTAATTAAAAAAAGTGGGAGAGAGGGGGAGCGAGGGACGTCGTCACGCGTTCCCTCCATATCCGAAGAAGGCCAACTCCGAACACTATAATTTCCCTCCCTCCCCTCATTTCCTTCCTGCTCTCGGCCTTATTAACCCCCGCCCGCACACAACCGCCTCCCTCCTCGATCCGGACCCTTCCCCGATCCCCTCCATCCCGTCTCCGATCCCTCGTCGCCGCCGGATCTGTTCTCACTCCCCGCCTTGAATTCGGACTCCGGCGAGGGTTTTGGCCCCGGGTTCTGCATCGGACAACGATCCGCCTCTTTTTGGCTCGAGATCGGTGTTTTCCGGTGGTCTTTCCTGTCGCCGTTTGGATCGCTTTGGGTGAGGGGTTGATGTTGGCCGGTCGAGCAGCTGGAGGCCGCCCGGCGCAGTCGTCCGAGCGGATCCTTCACCCTCTGCAGCAGAGGCAGCTGCTGTTTTCGTCGGCGAGGCCGCCCTTCCCGGCCCCAGATGAGTTTCAACGCTTCCCTGGTCCAGGTGGGTTCCGGGTCGCCGATGATGAGGCGTCCCATGCGCTGGCTGTCAAGACGCCTGTGAGTCCCTGCTGGAATTTTGTACTCCGATGCATTGAGAGTTTCACTTGATTGTTGTCGATTTCGTCTGGCCGTCCCTTTGACACCTTTTAATTTTCAAGAGAATTAGTGATGAAAACTTCTCCATTCCAATTGACTTTGTAGATCATACTTGCGCCAACCGTGTACTCTGTAACTATTAGCTGCAATGGCTGCCGACTAAAATTTAGGCATATTTATTATTCTGATGATATTTGGTTGTCCGCATGAACCACCGGATGTTCAAAGAGCGAGATTCTAAGGTCAAATTTGTAAGGTGAAAAACCATGTGAACTGTTTGTATGACATTGTGATAGGATGTCATAAGGCTGGGATTGATGCGATTTATATTGAAATACTTGAGCCTCTATCTTCCATACATTTTGACCTCAAAACGTCTTGTCGTGATCCGGTTTTCTACTATTTTGTCTCATTTTTGTAGAGAGAAGCCAGTATTATGGAGATTTCCATGGAACGGAAATCCAATTTGTCACTAGCTTGTTCGATCCATCTTAGCTGATATTTTAGCTACTGTGATGGTATTTAGGTGATGTTTGTCTATTTCATCTGAATTGTTAGGTGTAGAGATTCCTAAACACCAAGTGAATATTCTGACAAATAGCAAGCATACTTAACGCCGTATTCCTTTTTTTTTCAGTAACACTTCAAATTATCAGGTTCTCAGGCATGAGTAAAGGGATTATTTTGTTTGTATTTGTCTCATTTTACTAGTACATGATATCGTAATATTTTATATGTGATACTCAAATGCATGTGATTCTCACCCAAGGAAGATCCCTTGTCAATTTAATCAGTCTTCTGCCATGAAATTTTGATGATAGATTTGTCTTATTTTTATTCAGTGGAATTTTTGTTTCATATATTTTCTTTTCTTTTGCGTTTAAATATGTTAGTTGAAGCGAAAGTCTGAAGAAGAAGACCATGAGGCTGCAGAGTTAAACAAGTTGAAGACTTGTGCTGTTTCTGCTGAAGTAGCTAATGATCCATTTACGCCAGCTTCTGGTAAAGGAAGCAAAACATGTAGTCGATCCAAGACATCCAAGTTTAATAAGTCTGTAACTCAAAACCATATGTCAAATCCTGGTGAGTTGATTTCTCCTTCTGATGCCTTTAAAATGGCATGAAACATGTCAATCTTCGTTGGAAATGCTTGCTCGTATTAGCTGGTTTACATAAATCCCTAAGAAGTCTACCTTTTAAACTAGCCAGCTCATAAATTTGAGCAATATTTCAATTAATGGATTTACTCCTGCTGCTATGCTTCCCTACAGGTTCAACATCATGCGATTTTCCCACACCCAGTCCTGGTGGTAATTGCCGTTTTGACAACTCTCTAGGTAATTGTAATTATGGTTTTAATCTAATGTCATCTTCAGAAAGTTCTTTTTGCTTGATAATCTGATACTGCCAGTATGTAAATTTATTTTCAGGACTCTTGACGAAAAGGTTTATCAATCTGCTTAAGCATGCACAAGATGGCATTCTTGATTTGAATGAAGCTGCAGAAACACTTGAGGTAAAATAGTAGAAGCTAGTTTAAATAATTCCAAAATGGTACATACTTTAAATAAAAATTTTGTTGTGCAGGTGCAAAAGAGACGGATTTATGATATCACTAATGTCCTTGAGGGAATTGGATTGATAGAAAAGAAACTCAAGAACAAAATCTGCTGGAAGTAATTTTTCTTTTTACCTCTTTCGGTCTTGATTGTTTCTTTGTGTACTTGTTTTAGTTCCTTTAATATGAGTAACTTTTCTCATGGTTCACAATCCATAACTCATTGGATTACAGGGGATTTTGTGATGCAAGACAGCGAGAGATTGGAATTGATTTTCCAATATTGCAGGTATGATGCTTCCGAACTTTTTCCTGTAAGAATGAAAAACTCAATCCTCAGCTTCATGCCTAGTCTGAGAATCTGCTGTGAGATTTTTCACTATGACATAAATCTGCTTATTCAAAATCACTCTCTTCAGGCAGAAGTTGAAAATCATGCCTTGCAAGAGCACAAATTGGACGAGTGTATCAGGTTAGGTTTTGGTAGAGCTCCTAGACTATTGATGCGAGAAATCCTACATATGTTGAAACATACAGTTATGTTATTCACAGTGAGATGCAAGAAAGGTTGAGGTTATTTACTGAAGCTGAAAGCAACAAAAGGTGGTTGTTTTCTTATTTCTTGTGCTTGCATTCTTCCATACTACTTAATTATCCATGTAAAAAGCATCTTCTTTGAATTTTTTGTATCTTTAGGTGGCTTTTTGTGACTGAAGATGGCATCAAAGAACTACCCGGGTTTAAGGTCTCAGTCTATAATTCCCTTGTTCAATCTTAATTTTGAGAATAAACCAAATATTAGCTACTACTCAATCAAAAAAATTGCCATTTGATATGTATGCCTCTTATGTGCAGAATGAGACACTTATAGCAATAAAAGCACCTCATGGTACTACCCTTGAAGTTCCAGATCCTGATGAGGTAAGTAGAGGCAAAGGCATAAGCCAAATACTTATGTTTCTTGTTTGTTATGTTGATTACATATTCTTCCCCCTGCATGCAGGCCAGTGAATATCCACGGAGGAGATACAGGATTGTCCTGCGGAGCACGATGGGTCCCGTAGATGTTTACCTTGTTAGGTAATAATGGCCCTTTAGTTTTCTGAACACTAAAATATTCATAGGCAATTGATTGAATTGGAATTTTGCTGTTTTGTCCTTCAGTATTTTAAACGCATCTTGGTTTTCTTTTCTGTATTGCTAGTCATTTTGAGAAGCTTGAGGAGGTGAATGGCGTTGGGCTGACTTCAAGGCTCCATGATATGGAAATTTCAGGGTCCGTCGTGAACTCCATGTTGGTTCCTGCCGCACATTCAGACAGAGGTCAAGAAATGGGAAAAGAGAACCAAGATAGTCGGAGTGTGTGCCCCGGGTTGTCCTCAGCAGATCATGTGGGTGGTATGATGAAGATCGTTCCTTCAGATATCAATGTAAGTTCAGAACTCAAGCATATAGAATCTAGTTCAAACTATCATTATCCGTGACTGACATGAATATTTTCGTTAGCATCTTTCTATGGAACATAGTTTGGGTCGTATGATGGATAACTGAACAGATTATTCAGTGAGGAGTTCTTCCATGGTAGTGAAACATTTATTACTATCAGACTAAAAGCTTCCTAGTATCTGCATTTTGGCCTTTTCTGTATTTGATCATTTGGTCTGTCGGACTAATTTTTGCAGGATTGCTCTGTTTCCTCCGTATTAAACAAAATAATGACTCTAGTTTCTTTGACGTGACATAAAAAGTGTATAATTAAAATGAATGGAATGAGTTCTACAAAGAAGATAATTATGTCTTTCTTTTGCAGACTGATGCTGATTACTGGCTTCTATCTGATACTGGAGTTAGCATTACTGACATGTGGAAGACAGCACGTATCCTTCATTCCTTGCATACCATGTCCTTTTCTGGTTTGGAGGAATTAGAAGATGGTTTCCCGGAATGTTTGGTTTGGAGGAACTAGGTGGTTTCCCAGTCCAAAGTGAGAAACCATCTTCTAATTGGGGCTACCAAACATGACCTATATGCTCACAGTGGTAATTGTTACTCTTTCAAATATTTATTTGTAGTCCTTAGCTGAAGGAACCTACGGCAGAGGAACAGTGGGATGGGGGGATGTCTGAATTTAGCACAGATGACTTCATTACATCAAGTCCAAGCACACCTCGCCCACAAACTCCATCTTCTGTTGATCCTTCAACACAAACTCCATGCTGAGTCAAAAAGTGCAGGACACAGATGAGCTTCGATAAAACAGTTGAAGTACTAAGTTGGGGAGGAAGCGAGCAAATCAGTCCCATCCAAAAAATCCTTCCCTCACCATCACCAAAGAGCCAACCTGGGAAGCAATTATTAGTCAAATAACCAAGGGATGAGGCCGTCTCCAGGAACTCAACAAGTGAAACCCATGTGAAGGCTCGACACATCTAGTTAGATCTCCTATTCAGTTCTCCTTTATATCTCCCTCCATGGTGCTAAGTATGCCGATTATCATCCTGTTTGCTTCCTGGTGAACTGAGCCAAACACAAGCATGATACGATTTCCGGATCTGCTCTTGAAATCGATCACAGATCGAGCAATGCCATGACCATTTTTTTACCTAGCATGAGTTGATATCCAGGCAGTGTTACTAATTTACTACACTTGTAAATATTAATACTTTATCATGATCAACCTTATAACATTTCTTATCTGTCTTATTCCAGAGACAATCCTATTTCATGTGCCCGTTAATTTCTCAGCCATCTAGCATTTCAATTTTCTTTCCAAGTAAAGATATTGGAGTATTTCGATGAAGAGCAGCAAGTGTTTCTTTCTTGTATATAAGCTATTACATGATATGAGTGCTAGCTACAGCTGCAGGCATCCACTCCGGTTCAAAATTTTGACGAACAGGATCAATATCACAGAAATATCATGATACATATCTGATCACTCATCGACCTTGGCCTTCTTCTTCCCTATCCAACCGGCGACGATGGGCGTCAGGGCGACCGTCGGCGGGAACCTGATCGGCGATGCGGCCTTGTGAGCAGCATATGCCAGCGCGAAGCTTCCTACTTTGCCCCCAGTCTCATCCGTCACAATGCCAACCTAACAAAACGTATGCAAGGTATACAATTACCCCTCTCTGTTTTGTTCCAGAGTTGTTTGTTGGGTAAACTAGTGCTTACCTTATTCAGCAGCGCCTGCACGTCGATTCCAGCAGTGACGAGGAGGTAGCAGACGGAGAAGGAGATCAAAGATAGCGTGATCGAGGTGGCCAAGTACGCTCCTCCATACTTCGTCAGCAGCTCCTTGGCTTGATCGGTCTTGGACTTCTCCTTCCCCTCTCCCTCCACCTCCCCACTTCCTCCCTCCTCCTTGGAGCTAAATATCTGCAATCAAGGATACGACATCAAGGGTCTATTTTTCCAGGATTTTGAGGAAGCAAGAAGATAAGAGCTACAAACTCCGGCGGCCGCTGACCTTCCACAGGCCCAACTCCAGTCCGTACTTCTCGGTAATCTCTTCGGCCGAAGACGAGGAGGCTTTCTCTTCCGTCTCCTGAAGCGCGCGGACGGGGCCGCCGAGTCGACGCCGCTTCTGCTGTCCGCGGAGCTGAAAGCTGGAGAGGAGAGGCCCCCCGCGGCTACCTCGCCGGAGGAGGAGGAGGAGGTCGGAGCGGTGGATTTGGGGAAGAGGAGACAAGAGGACAGCTGCCGCGGCCATTGCAGAGTTGCAGCGTCGCTTCCGTGAGCGGGATTGGAGAAGGTAGAGAGAGAGAGGAGACGAGGTAGGATTGGCTTGTATTGGGCCACATCTGCACTCACCTCACTTTACTTGTAGAGCTTTTATTAGAAGAAAAGAAAAATAAAGGAAAAAAAGAAAAAGATGTGATGACCCAATTTGATGATGGGCGTGGCTTAATGGAGGCTTTGCATTCTCATTTTGTTATTTATTAAAATTATTGATACTAATAATTCTTTTATTCAGCCATCCCATTTTCCCCTAATTAAATCCTTTTGTTTTCCTTTTTGAACTTATCCACTAATTAAATCCTTTGTACTCAAAAAGTTCATTCATTCACTATTTACGGTGACCACTAAAATAAGCCTGCTTCAAATAGGATAGCTCTACAGTAACAAATATATTTTTAGGCTTAATCCTTCAGTTGAGTTCTAAATATATATAATTTCATCCCTCTTGATCAATCAATCAATCCATCATCTCATTATTACTCACTCACTCCCCCCTCGGCGTTCCTAATAAATCCACCCTCCTAATCTCCTCCTGCATTCTTCCCTCCGACTCACAATTCGATGACGATCGCCGACGAGTCCACCGCCGACTGCAGGAAGCCGCTGCTGCCGCCGCTGCCGCCGCAGGTGGCCGGCGCCGCGACGTCCCCGTCCGGCAGGCTCCTGATGCGGCGGCGCGGCTTCCAGGTCCCCGCCGCCCTCACCATCGCCCCCGCGGCGGCGGCCGCGGCCGCGGCCGCAGCCGCCGCCGGCTGCTGCAGCCCCTTGTTCGTCAAGGAGGCGAAGGAGTACACCAGCCTCCGGGACATCATGGGGTGGTCCTCGATGCCGGCCGGGCTGCCGTCCCCCACCACCCCCGGCGGTGCGTGCTGCCCCGGCGGGGAGGTCCGCATCCGGAACCGCCTCGTGCAGCAGGCGGCGCAGGCGTACCTGCAGCCGACGCCGTCCGCGGCCTGCCACCGACCCCGGGGCGCCCTCTCCGACTGCGGCGACCTCCTCTCCCGCTGCCTCCGGTTTCTCGGCAGCCTCTGCCGGACCATCTGCCGGTCTCTGTGCCCCTTTCGATGGCACGCCATTTATATCGTCGACACCAGATGCTGACTTCGACTCCCTCCCCCAATTTTTTTTTCTTTCTAACACTCATTTTTGAACAAATTTTTTTTTACAGAGAGATGAACAAGCTTTCTTTTTCAATTTTCTAAAAAATGCAGCTCATAAATTGTACACCACTATTATGTAATATACGCATTTCTTAACAATTATATAATTCTTTCTGCAAATTTAGTATATAAAAATAAATTATTTGCGGCGGGTTGGCTTCTGGTTTGCATTTGCACCGAGCAGAGCTTCTGCAAAGTGCTCCAGTTCATCCATTCCATCCTTCTCATTCTTCTTCTTCTTGGATGATCCCTTAGTCCTCTGCGCCACCCCCCCCAAAAAAAAAACCATCATCACAAACTAAATTTATTCTGCATCTAATAAAGAGTTTATATATGCGCACCTCATTGCCTGATCTCTTTGAAACCACATACTGAAGAGCATCTTGGAACAAAACGTATCCTTTCTCAGTGAAGTTCTTCAGGTAGAACACCAGCACCCTCCCGGCGTTAGCCCTCAAGTACCTAAACCTCTCTTCGATGTTGGGCTCGTATTGCATCACAACCGGCCGCAGAAATGCATCGTAGATGACATCGCTTCCCTGCAAATATCGATCCATTTCATTTCGAAGATGAACGAACTCCCAGTTATTGCTGATCACTTCATCTCCTTTCTTACCTTTGTTTTCGGGTACCACAAGTAGACCAAGAAGGCTAGCTTTATCTCTCCATACATGGGCAACCTGTTGCAGATCATATCACAGAAACAGTCGAGAAAAAAGTGTCATTTTGCAAAGAGAAAGAATACCGATCGATCGACGATAAAGATCGAGAGAGAGGGAGAGAGAGCGATCGTTACAGTGATACGAGGAAGTCCCCCAGCATCTCAACGACTGTCAGGATCGCGACGATGATCCTGCAAAAGTGTTTGCGTGTTCAGGTTCATTCAAAACTCTCCAATTCAGGAAACACACATGCATCCCCCCCAATTCTTAATGGAAGTTGTTATCAGCATGGAAAAACCTAATAATAGGTGGTGGCTTCATGCATACCTAAACGCAAATTGAAGTTGGCAAACCTAATCAGTAATCAGTGGTCAGCAATCAGTGCTGGTGGTGGATAAACTATCAGTCCATTAGGATGCCACACCCAACTAACTCCTCACCAAACAAGAACACTAACCTTTTTTTTTTAAAGTATTCAGCATATTTTATATGATGCATGGTACCCTTAAAAGAAGAATCACCCAACCAAGAAAAAGATGAATAAAGATTCAAAAGTAATCTGACATATATATAAATATTCGAATTGGCCCTCTTTTTTCTTTCTTCTTAGGACTACCTATCAGATCTAAGAGAAGGGTTAATTGCAGAACCAAAGATTTTGAGCAGAAGAAAAGAGACTGCAAATTAATCATCAAATTAACTTACCAATACTGGCACCAGAATCGGAGCTGTTGGGTGTAGTTTCCATGCTTCTCCTCCAGAGTCTTGAAGCACTCGAAAGCTGGGTACGCGTAGCCGAAGAGGACCCTGCCATTTTTTATTTTTTGATCTCGAGCTTTCATCCTTCAACCCTCAAATTGGGATTTTTCTCAAGAGAGAGAAAAAAAAAGAGAAGGAACAGATGAACTCACACGAGGAACTTGGTTAAGTACTCCGCCAGCATCTCCGGAGCGAGGCAGTCTGATTCCCGTACAACTCTGCTCCCTGCAAATTAAGAGATCAAAAGGATTACTATGCCCGGGCAGGATCATCTCGTAGAAATCAAAACTAATCATTCGTTCGTCAAGCGTTGACCTTGGGCTTCGAGAGAGAGGAGGAGAATTAAGAAGCCGGAGCTGGAAAAAAGAAAAAACAATGGCTTGAACGATTACTCCCCCTCAAAAGATGAAGAAGAGGTCTGTACAATTTGGTGAGCCGTTCCGGAATGAGAAAGAAGAAGAAGACGAAGAAGGAGAAGAAGAAATCGCTGCGACTTGGCGGAGAAGCGAAGGAAGCAGCGATTGCTTTCACGGGACGCCTCCTCCTCCTCATCCCACCGCGGGGCGAGGAGTTATAAAGCAAGAACGGTGGATCTCGCGCGGTATCTTCCCAAAACTTAACCTCTTCGGACAAAAATACCCTCTATGCTATGAAATCATCCACGAAAGATTAGGGTATATTTGTAATTGTAGCATTAGTTGGACCAAAAACCTTGTGCGTTGAACCGGACCGATAGGCCGAAGAATTTGACCCGGGTTTGGTGAACAAGTAATATAAAGAAGGAAATAATAATTGCTTTAATTAGGTGACGTAGCCCCTTCTGCTTTCACTATGATTGATGTATACTTCCATCATTTATTTTGCTCGATTAGTTGGTTAACATATTGATTTGGTGCACCTGATGATAATATTATTAATAATACCAATTTCTTTCTTTCTTTTTTGAGAAAATGAGTGCCATTTGGAAGGGTATGTTTGTTTTCTAGATAGGGTTGGATTACAAACACAAACGCCTACTAAAAAAGTGAATTTATTTCTCCATTTTCTTCCATCGCTACGTCATGCTTGAAGGTTTTTTTCTCCTCCTCTGGGTCAATTGGATATATTTAAAAAAAGAAAAAAAATAATTTTTATTTTAAAATAATGTTCAGTTTCTTTTACCACCCATGTCATTCCTTCTAGATTGAGGACTTCAACCATCACTGAGTGATAGGTCAACCATGATTAATCACTCGACCTTCAAATTCGTTGTTGGATCGAGAAGGTGCAAACTTTTGCAGTGGGCTGATGGCTGGTTGAAGCAAACTGGGCCTTCCTCATTCTCAACTCGACCTTCAATCGTTCTCCTAAACCCTATGCATCTTCTCTCCAGCCGGCCATTATAATTAATGCTTCTTCTCCTTTTGCCTTGGGAAACTCCCACCCCCTCACCGTAAGCTTATCTAATTTATGGCCTCTCCCTTCATTTCAGGTAACTCTGATTGATTGCTTCATTCATAAATGTTTCTAGTTTTTTTTTTTTTTGTCGAAGTTTTGCTGAGTAAAAAAGATCCATCTAGCTAATTTGGTGGACTTTTTGTGTGTGTGTGTGATCTGGTTTCTACTGTGACCTGGTTCCTCTGGGAAGAGGATGATGAAAGGAGGTGGTAAAACAATTAAAAGGAAGAAGGTAGTAGCAGCATTGAATGATGAATGATGATTCACTGCAGCAAGCGAAAGTAGAACTCATAAAACATGGCTTTTCCATGGAGTGAAGGCCAGGACAGAGAGTACACGCCCAAGTGAAAACCTTTTCCTCCCTTTGACCGCCATCACTGCTACTGTCTCCCCACCTTCATCTCCCTGAACTCTCTACTTCAATACATTCACCTACGGCTATCTTTGTTTCGTGGGATCTCTTTTGAGGATGCGGCATCTAATTAACTAACTCACTGCTGCTCTTAGTGTTCATCTTGTAGTTAAACCCTCTCAGAGGAGGATTCCCTCTTCCATATTTTATCTGCAACGATGCATCCAAAAGACACCGTACAGCGCAAACCAGCAGCAAGAGCTTCCCAGCTGGTGATGCTTTCTCTCTAAGAGCAAAAAGATTACCCTGCTCCTTGGGGTCCAAATTCACCACCTTGGTTCACAAAAATACAAGTACTGACCTGATGCAACTTCCTTTTCTCCTTTTGAATGATCACCTGATAACATTGCATTCAGAAGCAGCTTCTACTACACTAAGCAAATAGTACCCCTCCCCTTCTGCAACCTTAAATTTGAAGCATCAGGGAGACCTTGGCAGCACAAGCTCAGGCCGAGGACACAGACTTCACATGTATTGATCCCCCCTATCAGCCCACGTTTATGTTCCAGACTAACACTTGCACTGATTATATTACCTTACATTGAAGGTGGGGATGGCATGATCCTTAGCCTTTAGGTGCCAGATGCTTACCTGCAGGCTTGATTCCAAGGCCCCTAAACCTTGGCATTCAATTCCTCCATTGCGCCTCCAGTTTGAAACTTGGCAGCTTGGAAGTCTCCCAGAGTCTTCAGCTCATTGAGAGATGCCCAGGCCATTATGATCCTCCTTTTGTTTTGGGTCGAGTAGCAGGTCAGCTGCGACGGAGGAC
Organism: Thalia dealbata; assembly: GCA_030544415.1. Taxonomy (NCBI): domain Eukaryota; kingdom Viridiplantae; phylum Streptophyta; class Magnoliopsida; order Zingiberales; family Marantaceae; genus Thalia; species Thalia dealbata. The sequence continues at coordinate 4,057,002 of CM060454.1, forward strand.
CCCTCCCTCCACATGCCCATTAAACTCACCAAGCCTTCTTTAATGGCTAACTATGGCAGTCTCAGGTCAAAAGCTTAATCCCATCTCTCCCTCTCTCCTGTGCTACTTAAAGCTGAGCCTGCCTTCTTCTTCCAAAAGCAAACGCCACCACGAGGGCCTGCAAACTAAAGGGCAAAAAGCTTCAGCCAACACACGCTCGCCCACTTCACCTTGTCTCTCTTCCTCTCTCACTTGCAGTGTTCTTAAACTATTTCACCCGCAGTAGTTTCTTGTTCTTGACTGGCGTCCCGGCTCTGTGTTCTTCTTCCTCTTCTCCTCCGTTTGATCAATCTGCATCTCTCTGGTCCTAAAAAAAAATTGCAATTTTTGGGTTTCCGCCGTCGTTGAAGCTTCTCGTTGTGCAGAAAAAACCGTGCCGGGCGCGTTTGATCGCGTAATCCACGATGCCTTCAGGGCGGAGAAGGTTCGTGCTGCGACATCCGGTGGTCGTCGACGTGGGGTGCGGCTGCCGACGGCCGAAGCTTCCGTCTTTCTTGTCCTGCTCGCCGAAGGCCAAGGAGGAGAAGGCCAGCTGCCTGCTGTCGCCTTCCACCACCTCTTCCCAGTGGGAAACCAGCTTCACAGGCACCACCACCACCCGGTCCACCACCACCACCTGTGCCACTCACTCCTCCTCCCCCTCCCGCTACGGCGACTACCCCTCCTCGCCGTCGCCCGCCTTCCACCCGCGAGAGACGCCAAAGCGGGCGGCCGCCAGAGGCCAGCGGAACCGGACCAAGAAGAAGAACAAGTGCACCGCCGAGGCAGCGGCGGCGGCGGAGGCGAAGAAGGGGTTGGTGGATGGGAGCGTCCCGGTGGTGAAGGACTCGTCGGACCCGTACCTCGACTTCCGCGACTCGATGCTCCAGATGATCGTGGAGATGGAAATATACGCCTGGGAGGACCTCCGAGACCTCCTCCACCGCTTCCTCGCCCTCAACGCCCCCCGCCACCACCACCTCATCCTCCGCGCCTTCGCCGAGATCTGGAACGGCCTCTTCTCCCCCTCCTCCGCCTCCGCCTCCGCGCCTCGCCGCCGGCGCCACTGACCTCCGGCCGCCGCCCCCAAGAAAAAGCCCGAGAGCTGAGATCCTGCTACCACCGGGAGCCACGTGGAGAGTCAGAAGGTAACTCCACCTGGTGGTGATAGGATCTTGGCAAAAAAGTTATCTTTAACTCTTTCCTTTTGCTGCTCTTGTTTAACTCAGTAGAAGCAGAGTTCAACTTTCAAGTGTTGTAGCTTCTGGAAATTACTGTCATTTCTAGTTCTTGATGTGGAAGATGGAGGAGGAGAAGAAGAAAGCAGTGTAGTTTAATGTAGTGAGGTTTTTGTGCTTTTTATTTCTCTCAGACTCAAATTGGCTGCTTGCTGCTGCTTCATTTGTCTCCATGCCCACAGATTGTTTGTGTGAAGTCCTCAATGAGAATTGTTCCAGGGGAACAGGCAAACTAAGCTTGATGGGAAGCAGTATGAGGCCTCATACTGCTCGTCATGCTCTGCGTAAAAGATTGAGACGGCAGGGAAATTACAACAAGAGTTAAGCCAACAGCTCAGAATAGGAAAATTGGATTGAATCCAAATAGTGATCTCCAAGATGCCTGCTTAGAATATGACTTTTGCCTTTTAACGAAAACCAAGTTGGATGGTAGAAACCAAGAGCAAGAAAAAGAAAAAAAATCTACTCTGAGATCAAGAGAAAAAGAAAGGTTAACCTCTCAGTATCCACAGAAATGCTGCTTTCCTTGCTGTCGTCAACGCAACCAACGAGGATACTTTGCTGCGTCAATATCTTGAGGGCTACTTCATGTTTTTTTTTCTTTTTATCTGAGTAACAATTACATCCCTTTTTCCCTCTTTATTTTCTGTTGATCTAACTTTAAGAGCACTCCATCACCAACTCTTGTCTGCCTTCAGCTGGCCTTCACTTCTTGTTCGCTTTTGATTCAAGTGACCGACCACATTCAGAGGGCACTCAGGTTGCTTGAAACCCAGCTTGTAGAATCAATTGTGCTTGGATTTTTATTTGAAGATAAAGCACAGAGCTGCTGCTGCTACTAATCATTTTGCAGGTCACCACAGGAGAAAACAAACTACCGCTGTGACCAAAAACAACTACAAAAAGAAAAGAAAAGAAAGAAACATTCATACAACTATAACTTGGCATTTTCTGATCAAGATAGAAGCAGTAGCCCCCATTCATGAAGGATTTACTTGACTGCGGAGATTCAGTGAGTTATCAGAAAGAACAATGTGCAGTTTCTTTTGGTTGCTACTGATAATACAAATACATGAAGGATTCTTGTCAGAGCCAAAAAAATTAAAAAAAAACACAGGAGAAAAAAGATTTATCCATGGATGGATATCTTTTTCCCACTCATAAGTACATCCGCAGAATTCAATCCACTTCAATCAAACTCTCAAGTATGACTGACTATCAATGCGTTAAGTAATTGCCTGGTGTGATAGCTAGCAAGCTGAGTATAATAATTTTTTTCACCTATGGAAAAAATATATACGCATTAACTTTGTGAAGTCCCTTTCTCATAATAACACAGAACAGTCACTGGGATTTAATTGCAGCCCAGGAATTATTATTTCCCAGCATTAATTGGCATGCATTATATATCATCACGAGCACACACAGATTCCATCATCATCAGCAAATGCCAGTGGCCATGGCCATTGATGGACCATCCTAATTATCCCCCTCATCAGGTAACCTGCTAGTCTTATTTATTTATTTTTTTTAAAGGAAAACTTACAACTCTCATATATACAAGAAATATATAAACCCACTACCACGTATCTAAGCATTTTCAGCATTAACCAAATGAACTATCTAAGATTATCCTTATGAACTTATTACTATCAACAAAATCAGTATAAATCTTGATACATTCTAGTATCATAAAATATTAGCCTAATTGTGTTATACAAAATTATTTTTTTAATGATGCAACAATAAGGACAAATTATTAATCTTAAAATAGGCCTTAAGATTTGGTGTTGAGAAAATAGCTAATATGGAGCTTCCATCTTCATCAAACTAGTATCAGTATGCATTAAATGTTCTTGCTGGTTTTGTTCCATTATTGTCTTTTTAGTAACTAACTTCCAAATTCGATTATGACCAAATAAGCCTTTCTTTTTTCTGACAGCATCAGAGATCATAAACCTTTATTTAAAACCTCAAGAAATTGTGATACTTATAATGATACTTTTTTTCAAAAAAAAAAGTTAATAGCCCATAGAAGTAGAATAGAACCATCTAACCAACCTTTTTTTTCTTTTCCAAATCCTTGGTAGTTAATATCCTTTTTTCTTCTCTAAAAAGGGTTCTTGATCCTAGCATTATCATTATCAACATCAAATAAATAAATTCTCATTCACTGTCCAAATCTTGCCTTTTCGGTCCCATATAATTATGCATGTATATAATTGAGATGCAGTTAGTACATGGAGAGCATGATGCCGTTACCTTGAGGGAAACTGGCAAGTGAGTTTTGTAACAAAGCTAGGGTTTTTACAATATATATATACATACACAGAGAGAGAGAGAGAGACAAAGCAGTAGATGAGACTTTATATTGATTGAATTGCAAGAGCCAAACTTTCTGTTTCCAAGTCATTGTTAATAGTTGTAGCAAGGTACACTCATTGATGTAGGATGGACAAAACCTCTTTTAAACAAACAAAAAAAAAAGCTTTAACGACATAAGAAATCACTCATGTGATAAATATAATTAATGAAACTTGCAAAATTAATGTAAGATGAAACAAATCATAATATTTGAGTGTACAGTATATTTTTCTCTTAAGAATCAAACAATTAACATTCAGATGAATTAGCAAAAACACTTGGCATTTTCATTTTTTCCAGCACTTTTGTATTCAGTTTGATTGAAATTGCTATATTTAGTGATTGGGAACAGAAATTAATTGATCAATGCTGGCCTTCTCGAGCAGTGTATGCTAATTAGATATATATATAATAATTAGTCAATGCTACCCCCAAGAAGTATTAATGACTGATATCAGAGGGATACCCTCCTCTGGAGGAGATGTGGTTCTTGGTAAAATGAGGCATATCTTAATATAGAATAACCTGATATGACTTAAACATTGTATGTTTTTTATCTATCAGATTCTGAGTTAGAATAAAATAAATTAAAATTCAATAGGGTCACCAAAAATTATCATATATTTACAACTCCCGTTGATTCCCAAAGTAACATTTTTTGGATAACAATTAAGTGATCCATCCATCATCCCATGTGCAAGATTTGTCATGCAGTGCATCATCTTAAATAATTAGCTTTGTCTTCTCTTCACTATATATAAATATATATACACACACATGTATGCCATCAGATGAATGTTAATACCTATTGAGCTTCCCATTCATTTATCTAGATGTATCTAGATGATGAGGATGATGATAATAATAAGATAACCAATTAACTGATAATTTTGTTCCCATGCATTAAACAGTTGAAAGAGTCCCAGTTGTTTCAGTTTGGAAGGAAGCAAAAGTGGGTTCCTATTTCCTCATGTGATGCAGACGCACCCCACCCCACCCCCATCAATTATTTCATTGATTCAGCAATTAGAGCTCTTGGAACAGCAACAGCAACAGCAACAGCAATGCAGCCCCCCAACCCCTCCTAATAGATAGAAACAGCACGGCACTGCAATCGCCAAGTTGCTGTTGTTGTTGTTCTTCTTCTCCATATCATATATCAGACTCACTACCTTCCATCTCACTCTCACAATGCACTTTGTCTTCCTCTCCCCCCATCATCCAATTATTGTCCTCCCTGCTGCAATCCTGCGAGTATCGATATCTTTATTAGCCATGGGGTGCATGCTAGTTGCTGATTCATTCATTACTGAATTATCTCTCTACTTCGCTGAACCATCGCTTGCGAATGTTCACGTTGATCTAGCACGACTACCGATGAATAATAATTAATCAAATGTTGGGGGACAACGTAGGAGAGTCGTCTTCTGGAAGGAGGAAGAAAGATGATCGAATGAATTAATATACATTGGAGAACTAATCGATGAACAAGTAGTAGTAGCAGCAGCAGCGCGTCCTCTGAATTAATCGGAAGATATCAAGTTAATCGACACCTAATTAGTTAAGCAGTCGTCGGCTTCGCTGCAGCCTTCGTCGTCCTCCTCCTTAATCTCCATGATCTCGAACGAAGTCGACGACGACGACGCAGAGGACGCAGAAGAGGAGGACGACGGAGCCAGTCCGACGAGCAAGTCGGCGAAGGCCCCTAGAATGAAGCCGTGCGTCTTCTTCCCGTTCACCCTCAAGTACCAGCGCAGCAGCGTCTCCAGCCGCCGCCAGTCTCTCAGCCCGTGGGCCGCCACCATCTCCTCCATCGACCGCCGGAAGTCGCGGTAGGGGTCCTCCGACTCGACGGCCATCACCACGCTGTCCTCGAACGGCTTCGCCTCCTCCAGGATCGAGCTCGTGTCCCCCGGCCGACGGAAGAAGAGCCGGTCCGCCGAGCGCAGACCCCGCACCACCCTCTCCGGCGACCGATCGCCAGAACGCTCCTCCTCTGAGGACGAGGAGGACGAGGAGGAGGAGGGGGTGCGGAAGGACGAGCCGGCCGACTCGAAGTAGACCGGGTTGACGGCGGCCGTGCCTACCTCGACGACGCGGAAGGAGTCGGTCCGCGGCTGCTTGCAGGAAGGCCAAGGCCACGAAGGAGCGGGCGCCGGAGCCGTCATCAGCTTGAACAAGAAGGACCCGAAGCTTTGCTTCTTCTTGGGCGCCATGATGATGGCTCTGGTTGATTAATTATTTCTTATCAAATGAGGAGTCGTCCCAAGAGAAGCAGCAGCAGAAGAAGAAGAAGAAGAAGGCGTATATGATGATGACGACGATGAAAGGGAAGCATACATCCTGCGTACTTGAGGAGGGAAGGGAATGAGAGGAAGGCTGATGAGTTCAGTTGGGAGGGAGGGAGACGAAGGAGGAGGAGGAGGAGGGTGGTGGTGGGGTTGATGACACCCCGCAGATGCATGTGGGCATTAAATTAAAGGGGGGGTTGGGGACTACGATTGTACTAAATCCATGGAGCTATTCAACAGTCTTGGCAGATCATGCATGAGGAGCCAAATCAATGCGCTGCTGCTTGTTATCGTTCTTCCACTCTCCAGATTTAATCTCATAATTTGACCCTTTTTTTACTGTTCCACCTCAACTTTAAACTTTTACCTCAGTTTTAATCCGTCAATCACTGATGATTAAGTTTTGTTCCGGGTGGCGTATGATTAGTACTAGTAGCAGCAGTATTCTTCTTCTCTGCAGCAAAATCATCAGGCAATCAGATCTCAACAAGTAGACTCCAGAGTTGGCATATCCCGATAAGTATTGGGAATGTTTAACTGTTATAAAATGTGATGATGAAGGTGGTTTGGTCCCAAAAATTTATGTTGCAGTGGATGTAGTGGAACAAACTCCACAAAATCCTTGCTCCCTGCTGCCTGAATTATTCATTGTTTTGGACCCAACAGTGTGTTGTCATTATAAACAATTATTTTCCATCCCCCTTAATCAGGCCACACCATTATATATTCTTATTATACTGTATCTCTATTTCTGTCCTTACCAATCTCCCTACAGACGATCCTGCTCTCACCAGTTTCAAAAGGATAAGCGTCAGATTTAATTTTTACTTAATATATCAAAAGATACGGTCGATGAATTTTGAACCTTTCATCTTTAATACTGAGTCTTACTCTTCATAGTTCTTCTACTAGCTTCTAGCAACTAGATTTCAAAAAAAAAAAAAAATGAGCCATGCAGGCCAAGCCAAACACAAGTCATTTCAGGGCTTCCTAAGGGCTGCCTAATGTAGAGACAAAATTAAGACCGAATGAGATAGAAATATATATATAGCAAGAGATCACATGACGTAGACTTTGCCCCATTTTTAATTATTAATATTCGTTCTAAACTATTATTGCCTACGAGCTAGTTTATGATGTGTCTTTTCAAAAAAAAAGTTAAAAAAATAAGATAAGATGATGAGAAATGAGATGGATGAACAGGAATTGTGTGAAGAGCCAATATATAAAACTAGGCTTTTATTCTGGTTGTTGTTGGGTGAGGGTGCATGCTGCTCCTGTGTACGTATAAATTACAAGGCATGGGTGTGAAGTTTATTATGAAAAAAAATTTAAATTCATACCTAGGTTATCACACCTAAATCTTAATAAAAGCACTTATCTCACTCTTCTCTGATGTTAAATTACCTCTTGACTTTTAAAAAAAAATCTTAAGATTTTCTGAGTTTCTTTTTTATTTTCTTATTCCAGAATAATAAATTTATTTTCCATTACTAAGATTTTAAAGGTACTTTTAGCTAAATAATTCATCATACAGCACAAGCTAAATTATTAATAATATTTATAAGCAGTAGCTAGACGTCACCTGTCCTATATTTTTATAATATTAATCATCAACTTTAAAAAAAAAAAAACTGTATCCATTCAGGGCCGAACAGGGACGGATGAACATGTTTTTTTTCTGCTTCTCTCTTTCGTTATTCTCCCTTTTAATTGGTTTGAATGAAGTGGGTATTCGCTCTCTCGAGCGTTGGGCTTAGCTTTCTTTAAAATTATTTTAAGGGCGGAGACGTCGAAATCCTTCCTTCATTCCTTATCAATCATCTCCCCCTCATTTAATTATTAGGAGAACGGCCGTAGTTTTGATTAGGGTTTTCACCGTACTCGCACCCATTCAGATCCGGTACGACACTGCATCGTACAATGTCGAGCAGAGAAGGAAGGGAGGATAAAATGTAACCCTGAGCGTGCTCTTAATGTTCTTAAGGAGGGAGTCCAGATCATGAACAATGCATCCAAAAGATTGATGGTGAATCGTGTTAGGTAATTATATTAGGATGGAAATAATAATAATAATAATTATGGGTGGGTCTTAATCTGATTCCACCACCACCCTACCCAATACCCACGTCTTATTTAAAATTAATTAGTTAGGTTCGCTTCCCTCCCTCCGTATAATTTATTCCTCCGTCGTCCTCTCTGCCTTCCTCCCACGATTCAAATTAAATACGGGACGTTAATTTGTTTAACCAGCCAACGGCCTTCCTTTCGAGGTTATCCATCTTTTTCTCTTTAAATGATGGATTAAAAAAAAAGTTATCCATCTTTTTCATAATAACTCGTATTCTACGCCCGACAAAAATACATGAATTTATTAGTTCGGATCAGGGGTTTTCATCTGTTTCTTCCTTTTTTTAAATAAATAAATATATATATATATATTCTAAGATTGATCGTGAATATACAATTTTAAGTATTTATATTTTTCAAAAGGTAGTCTCTGTAATATTAAAATATTAGAAAAAATATATTTAGGGCAGTAAAATAATATTTGTAATTATAATTATGTGTTATTAAAAAAACATTGTAGTTTAAATACTTAATCTCGTAATTAGTTACATGCATGTATGATGGGATGACATGAAGGATGAAGGAAGAAATATATATATAGAGAGAGACTACTGATTAATTAACTCTTCCTTAAAGAGTAATCACTAAACAATTAACCCAACACATATAAAAAAAAAGACATGCACCTTAATTCGAAATCAGAAAAAAAAGAAGTAATTTAATCAACGAAGAAATCGCAGTTTAATCAATCGATCGATCCATCGTTCGTCCTGCTCCTGCCTTTCTTCTTCCTCCTGTTGCTTCCGCCGGAGCCGCCGCTGCCGCCGTGCGAGAAGTCGATGAGGACGGTGCTCCGGCACTTGGGGCACCTCATGTCGTCCTCCGCCAGCATGACGTACATCAGGCACCGGGGGCAGCCGGCCACCACCATCGACGCCGTCGTCTTCGCCTCCTCCTCCTCCAGCAGCTCCCTCTCCGTCGACAGGCAGGAACTCGGGGAGGCCGCCGCCGCCGCCGCCTCGTCGCAATCTTCTTCCGCCACCGCGCTCCTCCTCGCCGGCCGCAGCGAGAGGTTCAGCTTCAGGTCCAGCTTCCGGCTCATCCTCCCTGGCTGGGCTGCCGGCGGAACCGAGCGGAACCGGAGGAGGACGAGGAAGAAGAAGAAGAAGACGCGCAGCTCGACGCCGGCCGATCGGTGTTGGAATTTATAGAGGGAGTTGGAGTCAGAGGAAGTGTGAGAAGAAGTGGGAGGAGATATTAAATGAGCAAAGTAATTAATTATGACCTATTATTAGTAACGTGCGACCATTTTATTTGTCTACTTAGCTTTTAAATCGTGTAGAGAAGACGAACACAAGTGAAGAAACCCTCCCTTTTTAATTTAAGTAATATATATACATTAATCTGTGAATGCACTAACTGAGCACGTACTGCATGGTAAGTAATTATAAATACTAAATAAAATGATCTGCTGTTAATAATCTTATCCTACCAAGTGAGAGGACGTGACGTGTCTGCATCGCCTCCCATTTGGAGCGCATTATGTAGATATAATTAATTTACCGTACGATCTATATATATATTAACGCTTGCAATTGTTGTACCCGATCCAGCCTATGCTTTACTTGGACTTAAAGGTTTCGGGTTCCGCCCGTGCCTGACCCGGATCCGGATGACCACAAATATTTAAATCGAATGAAGGGACTCAAGTTACGTTTCGCGAGGGTCCCACGTCGTCCTCCAGTCGACAGGAGGGTAACCGAGCGGGTCTCATCATTTTCGAATAGTTTCTCGGTACGTAGAGAACGCAGATTTGCCAGGGTGGATCGATGCGTTTCTGCTGCTGCCGCTGCTGCGACGAGCTTTCGCTTTTCCCGTCGATTTCGCGCTCGCCACCAGATCTGGATTCCTGGGGCTTCAATCCTCCGAAGGCCGTCCTATTCCGAGATCGTATCGCCGGTGGAGCCGCGCTGCGTAATCGCTGATAGGAGGGGTTTCCGGCGATTGGTTTCGAATTTGGGGGTTTTTTTGGGGGTCGGGGTAAGCGAAATGGACAAGCTGAGGAAGCAGGCCTTCAAGCTGCGGGAGCAGGTCGCCAAGCAGCAGCAGGTGATTCTCGTTAACCTCGTCATTTCGTGCTCACCGATTTTGCTTTGTTCTTCCCTTTTTTTCCTTTTTCTGATTCTGCGAGTCGAAGTTTGAAACTGTGACTTGGCGGTATATTTGTAGGAAAGGATAGGATTTGTAATTGATGACATGCTCGTTTCTTCAACTTGCCAATTTGGGGCTACTTACCTATTTGTACTTGAGTTGCAGAGGTTTCTTCTTTTGCATGCTAGTCATTTCTTCCAGGTTCTGAGAAAGTCACCTTGGTCGGGTACTTATGCTTAAGTGACATCTAGTTGATCTGTGCTTTACGACAGATATCGTTGTTTGATTTCTTTACCGACTCGGCCTTTCTTTTAGTACTTTGCAGCTCTACCCGAATTTATCTTTAATTGTTGTTATCCCTCTTAGGTCCCATTTGTTTCTGATTTGTCTTATGTTGATAAACTTTAGGCAGTGATAAAGCAATTCAGCGGAAGTGGGTATGAGAGCTCCGATGCGATGGTTATAGATGAAATAGAACTACAGAGACATCAACAACTCGAAAAATTATACAGGTCTACTCGAGAAGCAAGGGTAAGAATGGATGGAATGCCACTGTATTTCTGCTCTATGTTTTCCTCTTTTACAAATAAATTATATATCTTGTGTTGCTTGGCCCTTCCAAAAGTGACTCGAATGTTAATAGAAATTGCTCGTTGTTTCTCATGATTTCATTCTGCTACGTGTTTAAAGAATTTCTGGTCGGGTAATATCCCGATTGACTTACACCTACAAAATAATTTGAATAGTTGTTAAAAATTCACAAAGATCTGAAATTCCTCTGCGCCCTTAAATGTAATTTCACAGCTTATTCTGTTCGCATGATTTTCAAACTACAACATTCTTTCTTCTTCTTCAAGGGACAAGGTTCCACAATGATTGAGCCTGTCAGACTTGATTTAATTTGTTGGGTTTTCAGGATTTTCAGAAAGACATTGCCCGAGCCGCTGAAGCATATGCAAGCATAGGACATAGGCATGTTGAGATAGGTAATATTTTATACTTCAATATTATATATTTGTGTTTCATGATATCTTATAGCTCGTTATCATGAGTGGTCAAAATGATTTTGGTTAACACATCCACTTATAAAATGTTTATTTGTTGAAGGGACAAAGTTATCAGAAGATTGTTACAGATATGGAGGTGAAAATCATGCTAGTGATGCAACTCTAGCCAAGGCAATTGCTTTATATGGTGGCGCTCTTAGAAATGTTGAGAAAGAGCATGAAGATTTCAGTTCATTTCTATCTTCACAAGTAAGCTCTCTCCAACTCTAATGGATCGAGTTGTTTTTTAAAATTTTACATTCTACTTGGTGTCAGTCAATAATAAGATTTGGTTTCTGTTACTGTAAGCACCGAGCATATGGTCCTTTTATAATGTTCTAAGTGCTGACTAACGAAATTTTTATGTTTTGAATCACTAGTGGTAGCCAGATATTATGTTGATTAATTTATTTAGTGTACTACTTGTAAAATATTTCTTAGGTCTGTGTGATCCTTTTCTCTTGAGCTATATCTCTGTGGATTTTTAATTATGTTATAGCCTTAATATTACTGGTAACTATTAAATACTGGACTTGGAGCTGATCAAGAAAAGCCTTAGGTTTCATAAAATTGTCTGCAGGGTCCTGAAATAATTCCATTCGTTTCCAGCATTGGTTCATTTATCTGTTCCTTCTGTTTTTGCTGGTCACTAGATGCCAAAAGATTTTTTTTTTTCTAGTTACGTTCCAGTGCTGACACTAGGAGCACTAGGCATTAATAGATATGTTGGTACGTGTTATTTAAAAGTTATTCATCTTTGAGATAATTTATCCAATAACAATATAGTTCACCAAGTTTCTTATGTTACACCAAGCATATGTTTTCTAATGTTTGGAACATTAATTGAATTATTCTAATTGTTTGATTGTTTCAGATTATTGAACCACTCAGAGTGATGGCAACTGGGGTGCCGCTGGAAGATGCTCGTGGTCTTGCTCAACGATACAGTCGCATGAGACAAGAGGCTGAGACCCTTGTAAGGACATGTTTGGTTCTCTAAGCATGTGAATACAGTGATTTCTTGGTATCATTTTATTATACTGCATGCAATATGCATCAGGTTTATTGTTCGTTGCTAGTTTCTCTCAAGCCTTCACACCACTAAACTTAAACAGGCTGCAGAAATTTCACGAAGGCAATCTCGAGTCAGAGAATCCCCCATGATAGATCATACTTCAAAGCTTCAAGCCTCTGAGGCTAAAATGACTGAAGTCAAAGCAAACATGGCAGTATTAGGAAAGGAGGCAGCATCTGCATTAGCTGGTGTGGAATCACAGCAGCAGAAGCAGATACTTCAGCGTATAATTGACATGGTATGCTCCTTTTGAGTTGATTATATAAACAAAAATATTGACATAACATCAAATTACTGGATCCCTGTATCTTTTATTTTATTCACATTTACTGTTGAAGGTAGAGGCAGAAAAATCCTTCCACTTAAGGGTCGCAGCTATACTTGATGATGTTGAGGCTGAGGTATCTATCTAGCTTGTGTATTGCATAAACGCTGTCCACATTTTGCAAGGGCACACTATCCTAATACTTAAATTATCTATAGATTGTCTCTGAAAAACAGCAAAAAGTTTCTGCACCTCCTCCTGTTCCATCTCACAATCGCTCCGAGAAAGCCTTGTACTTTCTTGCTGAGGTAAGTCACATCTTATCAGAGACTTCGGGACCTGGTTTTTATTTTAACACTTACCACTTATGTTTCAGGCTATGCATCACTTTAATGCTGCATCTGAAAAGGAATTGAGCTTGGTGGTCGGTGATTATGTTGTTGTACGGCAGGTTGGCTTCCTAGATGCACGTTTCTTAATCTTTTTGAACTACTAGATTTTTAAAAAAAAATTTGGGAGAGGGTACATTTTCCGACCTTGTCTAAAATGTTACACCGAAGAGATCCTACTGCATTCATGCCATCATAAAAATGTCCGGATTCTCCTTGTAGCCCCGTCATGAGTTGTTCAATTAAGTTATCTGTTGTGCAGAATGGCTCACCTGGAAAACATTAGCTTTGGACAAGTTGAGGATTTCTTCATCAACAGCTTTCGCTAAACATATTACGTCAGCCACTTGAATGAATTTGAATGCATGTCTTTGGTATATAGCTGAATGGGGGGAAAGAACTCCATATAACTAATCCCAGACAAGAATTTTTCTGATTACTGGATACCATATTGTTCTGGAATTCAACATATGTGATTTCTCGTTCGCTGCAGATCGAAACTAAGACCAAGATCACTCAAGCCAACTCTAGATGATTAGAATTAAGGACTATAGAGACACAAAATTTGGTTGCCGTGACGCATTACATCACTTCTATGTCACAATCTCCCTGTTTACGAAACAAGATTGATTTCCGATTCCCATTATTCTCAGTTTATCCTCTATATTGCCTCTTTTCATTAAACAAGTTCGTCGCTTCTTTGAACTGATTAGTAGTCAAAAACATTTATTATGTTGGAATGATTTGAGTTTTGTGATTCTAATATTCTTTTCCATGTCATCTTTGTGCATCCAGGTGTCGCCATCCGGATGGTCCGAAGGAGAATGCAGAGGCAAGGCTGGTTGGTTCCCATCAGCATACGTGGAGAAACGTGAAAAGATCCCTCCTAACAAAACCTTCTCCTGAGTCTTCTGATTTTTGTAGTCATTGCATCCATATCTATTTGGTTAGAACTCGGAGGTAGCCAAAAGAAGTTGAAGGTTTGAGCATACATCTGTTTTAGATAGGGATTGATGTTATCACAAAACTTTTGCACGTATCGGTACATTTGATTTGACCCTGGGGGATTGTAAAAAATTGCTGCAAGTTTAGTAATTCAAATTGTTCGTTCGAAGAAACAAAAATGATGGTTGGCTGTGATTATATTAATATGGCAAGAATTAAAAATGCTGCCTCCAGGAAATTGGAAGAGCCACAATTAGCATATCACGTGCGGGGCGCGTGATGCAAAAAGTCCCATCAAATAATGTTTCTAGACGGCACTGCAACCGCTTTCTGGTATGATTCAATTTAACGACTTGGCGTCTCTCGTCGAGGAGAAGAGGGAGTAGGAGGAGGAGGAGAAGAAGATGGGCAATGTCCAATCGCCGGTCGCCGATCCGAGCTTTCGTGCCGCAAGCAGGTAAACGATGTCCCACATCTGATTCAATTCTTTGTTCTTGGTTTTGTGTGCGTCTGTTTTTTATATGTGTTTGTGTGCATATAGAGCTTTCTCAAGACAGGAGTTGGAGGATCTGAACGCGCTCTTCGTGTCCTTAGCGGCGCAATCGGGAAACAACTGCAAGTACATCACGCAATCGGTCTTCCAGGTTCGATTCCTCATCGTTCAAGGGTTGCTTGCTTGGAACCCTAGGCCCGCGTAGCCGGTCGTTGTGGCCCTGATTCTGCTTTTGATGGAATTTCTTCTCTTTTTTTCCTCTGTGATTTTCCGCAGACGTATTTCCAGATTCCTGGTCCGGTTGGCGTGCGTATGTTTCAGCTGACATCGAGGAAGCGGAAAGATAAAAAGCTCTATTTTGAGGATCTCGTCATTACCAAAGTTGGTTTTTCTTCTCGCTTTCTTTTGATACAAGCTCGTTTTTATTTTTCCCGTGAGTTGTATCAAACTGGGAGTGGTGTGATTCCTGTTTGATTGCCGAACCAAAGAAGAGCAACGAACCAGACATGTTAAATTTATCCCCTGGATTTCCTCTTTCAATTTTTCTAACTTGTTTAGCTTCCAAGTGCTGGATTTCTTTTCCCTTGACAATAATTAACTGTGGCCCATCGGTCATTTTGGCCACTATGCTAGATAGCCAGGGCACGGCACAATAATGGTGGTTCTACTTCTTGATTGGTCTGATTTTTATTGAATATAAATAAATCGGCATGTTCCTTGTTTGACATGTACCTCTTCTAGTTCAGTTTGATCATGATGTGGAGATAGAACTGGAACAACAAACAAATTATCTGATATATCCTATTCTTTTTTTTCAGTTAATGAAAATTTCTGTGTGTCTCATGACTCCCTTCTGATTGCGTTTGGCAGGCTATTTATGAGAAAGGAGCTCGAGATGAGATTGAGGACTTTATCTACCAGTTATGTGATGTTACAGCAGACGATATTTTGGGAAGGTAAAAGAATCCAGTTAACTTCTTGAACTTAGTTTGGAAATTACTAGGGTTGGCAATTGACATGTAGGAAATATCATATTCTAGATTGGATATGATAAATCAGAACTGCCAGTTTGGAAATATTATGCTATAGAATTTTGTGAGCCTTCGGCACGTGCAGCCCTTGGTGAGATACAAAGAGTGATGTACAGGCATTGTGGGAAAATGAATTTTTGACCCTCTCACTTAGTTATTGAAGTCTTGCTTCTCATGGTATAGATAAAAAAGTGTACTTAAAATTTCCCATTTTACTAACTTCCTTTCAAGTTTAACCAAAAAAGACAGTCAGTTCCCTCATTATTTGTCATTTCCTTTTTAAATTATTTGGTTGATAACATAACTCATAACTCTTCTTAGTATTAGCTGACAACAATCAACCTGTGAAGAATCTTGTTACACATGAGATTCTAAGACAACTCTAGACAAAATTTCACCTTTTTCCTTATATAGGTATAGACCCACAAGCCTGATCCCATCAATGGGTCTGGGTTGGTTGATCGGATGATCAGGGGAAAGTTCAAAGTTCTATTGCTAGGCATTCTGTGTCCTCAAATGACAACTATAAGCTCATCATTCTGTTTATCAGTTCATTGTACGTTCTTCATTTTACTACTAAAGAAAGCATGTATGGCTTCTATCTGACAATTTATTTCTTCCAGTGCGCTTTATTTCCTTGGGGTCCTGGTATTAGTTAATTTGACTCTTCTACCAACTATGTCTTTCTTATATTCATGAGATTTCTAGAATCATTTTTTTAAAACTGCATATGTTGCTGCTATCTGTCATTTGTTTCTTCCAGTACGGTTTATATCCACGAGGTCCTGGTGATGGTTAATTTGACTCTTCTAAAAATGATGTCTTTCTCATATGCTTGAGATTGTTAGAATTAATTTTTAAAACTGCATACATTGAATGCCTTCAACTCCATTCCCTTCCAGATCTGACATCGAGGCTGTATTTAACTCAATACACGAAGCTCTATTCTGTCCAAAAATTTCTGATACCAACTTCAGGTCCAACCAGGACATACTAGAAGTGTTTGTTCATGCAGCAATATTTTCAAAGAAAGCTGAAAGATCAGGTGTGGAATTTATGTCCGTAGCAGATTTTAGAAAGTGGTGTAGCCTTCTACCGTCAGCAAGGAAGTTCCTTGGAAATTTGTTGATGCAACCTGCTTCAGGTTTTCCATCTCCTTCCTTGTCTGCACTATTTCCTATATTCACAATGCAACTGTAGAAGTTCTACTTGCTGACTTCTACAGTTAGTTATAGAAATATTCCTGATGTTGATGGTATCTCTTATAATTCCATTACCAGCTAACTAGTCAAATTGATTATAGCAGCTTTCTGCTATTACTTTATATTTTGTTCAGCTTGTTAGAGTGGAAAGCTTTTAACTGGGTGGTCGTGGGTGTGCTCATGGGTCCATGGTCTGCAGTCAATATAAAAAAAAAATTACACTTTGCTAACGCGTAGTATTATTTTGTAGGACGGCCAGGCTTTCAAGTTCCACACCTACAACATCAAGAAGATCTATCTTCTGATATGCTAATCTTGAGAAAAGAATATGCTTGGCATATTGGAGGAGCTCTTACACAAAATGAGCTGGAAGAATGGAAGCTTCTGTACCACAGTGGAATTAATGGCCTCAGTTTCTCGACCTTCATTGGCAAAATATCGTGAGTAAAGTATCGAATCCTGTTACATATCGCATAACTTAGGTGATTAGTTTTTTAGAAAATGTACCTTAAGTGATTAGGTTTTTGTAAAAGTACCTTAAGGTGATTAGTTGATTTGAAGTATAAATTTACACTAGTTACTTGGCAGCATACTTTCCTGTCATTCTTTAACATTTGGCATATTTTAAAGATTACTAAAGGCTGTTTGTGTTGATTGGATTTGGTTTTGTTCATGGCCAGAAATAGAGATGGTCCAACTGTTTTGGTTATTAAAGATACTGAGGGTTTTGTGTATGGAGGATATGCTTCTCAACCATGGGATAGGCGAAGTGATTTTTATGGTGATATGAAGTCCTTTCTTTTTCAGTTGTATCCTAAAGCTTCCATTTTTCGGCCTACAGGAGCTAACTGCAATGTGCAATGGGTAACTTCGTTATATATTACTTAGCAATTTATGGTTATAGCAAAAATTACCAATTTTTAAACATTTTCTGTGCTTTCTGAATCATACAAAAAGAGTTGTTTACAAGTTTGTCGGGTATTTCTCTTTTCTTTTCTTGTGGGTGCTATTGCAAAGATGTTTTGCTGCAACAGTTTTTAGCTTAAACACCACAATAACCAAATGCTGAAACTTGATTCTTTGATGCGGCAGTGTGCTGTGAATTATAGCTCGGACAGCATCCCCAATGGCATTGGGTTTGGAGGTCGGGCAAATCATTTTGGTCTTTTTATATCTGCAAATTTTGATCAGGGCCACACCTTCTCATGCACCACTTTCAGTAGTCCTCCTCTATCTAAGACGGATAAGATATATCCTGAAGTTATTGAGTGCTGGGAAGTCTTATCTAAGTCCCCGCAGGATGGAAGACCGCAGGCCTTGAAAGGTACAGTTCTTGACAGATTCAAGGAGGATCGAAACATGCTTAAGATGGTAGGCCTCGCAGATTCTAGCGAGTGAAGCCTTTGAGCAGTAGTATGTCGTCAAGATCCAGAATGTATCACTTCATTGCATCCATGTTATGTTGCAGCAGCCATTACTATTTTAAGGCAACATCCATTGTTGGTTCAGGTCATGCCTTATCGTACCTTGCTGCAGATATGTTTGATTCGGGAATGGAGAATGGTGATTCCCTTGTATGAAACTAGATTTCGTTGCAAATGAGCTGCTTGCATATAACACACCAAAAAATACAATTTAATTCCTGAGTGCACGAAAGCTACAGAATGAACCAGCGTACTTGCGTGGTTCGGATTGATTTATAGTTCTGGAGACATGCGTCACAGTAATGGAATGGAATGACCTGCATATGCAAATGTAAAGTTCACTGGAGACATCTGATAACTCGGGATGTTTTTGTTCTTATGTAATCATAAAATATATTTTTCTCTATGAGGTTGATGCAAGGGAATGCTTTTGTTCTTATGTAATCATAAAATATTTTTTTTCTACGAAGTTGATACAAGGGAATGTTTTTGTTCTTATGTAATCATAAAATATTTCTGTTCTTATGTAATCGTAAAATGTTTTTGTTCTTATGGGATCATAAACTGTTTTTGTTCTTGTATAACTTATGCAATCATAAAAAGTTTTTGTTCCTATGAAGATGATACAAGGGAATGTTTTTGTTCCTGTGCGATCATAGAATGCTTTTTCCTGTGAAGTTGTTATAAAAAGGGCATGTTTTTGTTCTTATCCAAATCATAAGATTTAAGTTTTTTTTAGAATTTAATGAGTCGAACCTTAAAACCTACACTTTGAATGTACACTTTGTTCAAGTTGATATAAGGGAAATGAGATTGACAAACTTCCAGTTGAATAGGGAACGAGATCTTGCTTCTATGGAAAAAGGATCATTTAAAGGAATTTTGGCTGTCAACTCACGAGAAGATGAGAAGGATGATGGGAACACAAACAGCAACATAACCATTACACATTACCTAACGGCAAATATCAATATGAAGCTTTAAGTATTTGTTATCGATGGATAACATACTTTTCACACATATGATGTAATGAGCAATGGTCTCTTTCATTAGTTCTAGTAGAACAGACGAAGTATTTATCTAATAGCATTTCGCATAACATCAGTACCAAAGTATTAGACTGGTTCACAGTTTCACATTGTGCGAAAAGAATCTACCAAATCATAAGGATTTGTTAGCTAAGCTGGTAGATCCTTGGGAAGAGGTAGAAGGAATTGAGGTTCTTTCATCAGCCAAGCGAATAAACAAAAGTTTCCATCAGAATCAAAATTCACCGTACTGCACCCAAACAGCTACAGGTTTCACCGGTGACATTTTGAAGCAAACTATGCAGCTTGTAAATTTGAAGCAACTGCGCAAAAAAAATTATGCACATCAACCCATTGGCGCACTATTGATCATGCTAACGGACAAGAAAATTATCTGAAGGTCACGAATTTTGCCAAAAGTGTTTACCTTCGAAGTAGGGGCAGTGACTCGTCCTCCCCAGCAACTGTTTGAAATAAGGTAATATACTTGCAGATGAAGAAAGAGATCTGTTAAGCAAGGCTCCGACCAATTGAAAAGTCGGCAACTGTACCAAACTAGCAAAGAGGTTATTTAAGTGATTGATACCTCATTAACTTGTCATAAAGAAGCAAGGTATTACTGTCAGCCAAGCATTAGCTTAAATCTGTTAGGAAAAGCACCAACCCTCATCAATTTAAAGCAATTTATGTCATACAAATTTCTTACAGACGAACTAGTTGAGATAGTATCAATTTGTGCTAATTGTAACATCACTAAGAAATAATAGCTAATCCAAAAATGGCGAGTTGTGATTAGAAAATGAGAAATTAATGTCGAACCTGAAATATTATTCTGAGATTGCATATTGACGAAGAAAGATAATTTCTATCAGTCACTGGATAGAAAATGTAACGATATGGCGATAAGAATGTGAAGTTTGTGAGGAGCTGCCGTGACAGTGCGGGCAAGAGATATTTACACTTCATGATAGCAAAAATGAAAAATGCCTATCCATCCAACCTTCACCAAATATTTATTTGTCACATTCTGATCAAGCTTTTTTTTTTTGAATTTGTACATTCTGATCAAGCTGTGTATTTGATTCAGGTAAAAAAGATTTATTTGTCAAGCGGTCTGGTGAAGGGTGCATCAGTTACTTAGCCACATGGCAAAGAGTAATCGGCTTCCATTTCTTTAATGGAACACCATTTTCTTATTTTGCCACCAACGTATTGTCCACAAAGGGATGCAAAATCTGGCACGAGAACGTTGTCATGTTCAATACTTCCATGATCTCGTAATCTGCAAGCAAAGAAGCTATACTTTCCTCTGTTAAGTTGAATCCAAGGTTACAAGCCACCAAAAAGTCTCTGAGCCTTTTAGAAACCTTAAATGTTTCCACTAGCCATTCAAGATGTTACATTGAGTGCTTACAACATCAGCAATCAACTTCTGACGCATAGTCAATCTCACATTCCCCCGGCAATAAATATGAGGTTCAGTGGAAGACCTACGATCTGCAAAAAGTATTTGGCTGGTTCAATCTTAGCAACAGAAAGTTCTGAGGTCTGCCATGATCTAATATGGTTTTCTCTTTTTAAGCTTTGCTTTCCACAAGGAATAGTCATGAGAGCAGAAAAAGGAGCTTAAGACTACTTGGCTCGAGCTCTATCTAGACCAAACAATATTCTCCCCCTGTATGATGTTCCAGTTACCTATAATCAAGTTCCACAGAGTGTGTCATGACAGAAAGATCTTTGCATTTTCCTGCCAGAACAAACTGATGCCTGAAAATTTTTGCTCAACATAGCTAAATCCAAGTACAACCGGGCACTTTCCTTATCCCTTTTTTCCTCATTATAGACCTTACCTTTGATACATCTGTCCACCTATCTGCTACCGCATAGATATTTGACAGTAACACGTAGTTACCAGCATTCGTTGGCTCTATCTCAAAGAGTCTTTTGGCAATACTTTCTCCTAATGCCATATCACCATGAATCTTGCAAGCTCCCAATAATGCTCCCCAAGCTCCAGCATGAGACTCCACAGGCATTGATTTGGTTAGCTCATATGCTTCTGCTAACCTTCCTGCTCGTCCAAGAAGATCCACCATGCATGCATAATGATCAGAGGAGGGGGCAATTAGATATTTATTTTTCATCAACTCAAAAAACTTTTTCCCTTCTTCAACTAGGCCAGCATGACTACACGCTGTGAGGACTACTGTGAATGTGATATCATCAGGCAGAAGTCTTTCCTCGAGCATCTGGTGAAATAGCTCTACGGCTTTGTCTCCATCACCATGAATAGAATACCCTTGCATCAAAGAGCAGTAGGAAATTAAATTCTTGTCAGGCATCGATTGAAACAAACTGCAAGCTCTTTCCATGTTCCCGCATTTCGCATGCATATCTATCAAAGCAGTCAATACATGAGGCTTCCTGGTGTCGATGGAACTCTTACTGGCATACGAATCCACCCATTTGGCAAACGTGAGGCTACCTAATTGGGAGCATGCTGACATCAATCCGACGATGATAAATTCATCAGGCTCGATGTTCTGATTGTACATCTCAAGAAACAACTTCAAGGCATCACCTGGTCGGCTGTTCTGAGCATACCCGGAGATCATGGCTGACCAAGAGAACACATCCCTTTCTGCCGACCGCTCAAACAAGGACCTAGCTGATACCAGGTCGCCGGCTTTCGCGTATCCATCTATCAGCGAAGTGTATGAGACAGCATTTCTCTCGGGCATCTGATCGAAAAGCTGGCGGGCACTTGCCAAATCCCCGGACTTCACATACCCATCGATCATTGCATTCCAAGTCACCACATTTCTCTTCGGCATTTCATCAAAAAGACGTCTTGCAGATGCTAGAACACCAGAACTCACGTAAGCAACGACCATCGCTGTCCAAGACACCTCGTTCCGGTGCGGCATCGTATCGAACAGCTTCTTAGCGGCGTCAATCTCGTGGCACTTGCCGTAGAAATCAATGAGGGACGTCCGGACGAAGACATCAACCTCCAGGCCGCAGCGGAGTACGGTGGCGTGGACGGAGGAGCCGAGAGCAACGGCCGCGCAATGGGAGCAGGACGAAAGGAGGGTCGGGAAGGTGAAGGAGTCGGGAGGCAAGGGGGAGCGGCGACGGAGGAGGTTGAACAGGGCGACGGTGGTGGGGAGGGGGGAGTGGCGGGCGTGGGCGGCGAGGAGAGCGTTCCAGACGATGAGGTTGGGGGCCGCGAGGCGATCGAAGGCGGCGGACGCGTAGGCTGGGGCGGCGAAGGCGGCGCAGTGGGAGAGGAAGCGGGTGGCGAGGACGGGGTGCTGCTCGAGGCCCTTGCGGATGATGCGGGCGTGGATTTGCTCGAGGCTGCGGAGCGAGCGGCAGGAGCTGAGGAGCGTCTCCACGGAGAGGTCGAAAGAAGACAAGGAGTAGTTCGATTTGAAGATTCCGGCGGAGGAGGAAGAGCGGCGGCGGCGGCAGAGCAGCACGGGCATGGAGTGCAGGGAGAGGCTCATGAGTGTTTTTCCGTACTAACTTACTTAAAATATTAATTTAACAAAACAACTGTGTAAAAATAATTTTTAACAAAGTGACAACCCGCCACGTTAACAAATTGACCTACTTTTTAATCAAAAATTTCGAACGCGTCCTTCTTTCTCATGCCCACGTACATTTCCGACGACCTTCCCTTCTCTTGCCCACAAACATTTCCGGCGACCGCTGCCTCCTCCGCCGATAGTAGCTGCCACCGGAGCTACATCTAGGTGAAGGGGGAGGTGAAGGGGAAGAAGCAGAGAGAAGGGAGGGAAGAATGGGGGAGGAGGAAACGGAGGGGCTCCTAGTGTTGGTGGCAGAGGGGAAGAAGCAGACTTCCGCCCTCCCTTGGAACGCCTTCAACGTGGGTGCTGCACAGGGGGGTGGGAGTGGTGGAAGTGGAAGGTGGGTGCCGTAGAGAGGAAGAAGGGGGTGCTTAAAAAATAGAACTTAAAAACAAAACGAAGGAGAATGACGACGACGACGATGAAGAGGAAGTAGCTGCATCCTGTTTCACTCCTCTCGCTTCACCTACGACGCCATCTCCTCGGACCCCGGTGCGCCTTCTGCCTCCTCCGCCGATAGCAGCCGCCACCAGAGCTACATCGAGGTCGCTCTCCTGGACGCCGAAGACCCCGGCGGCATCTCTCACTACATGGTCACGAGAGTCAACTGGACCGGCAGCGTCGGCGGGCACCCGCACATCTATTGTCCGCCAGAGGTGTCCAAGGATCTCTGGAAGTCCAATTCGACCTACAGGGCGCCTCTGCTGCTGTGTCTGCCTGCGAGCGACGTCGATGACAAAGCGATAGCGATGTGATTCTTCGCAGAAAAAAGCTCGCCTCCTATGTTCCTTAGGGACTGGGGGTGGGGTGGGGTGGGATGGGGAGATAGGGGAAGCAGAGCGACAGCGGCGGGTGTGGGGGACGCTCGCCTCCAAGGAACTCCTTGGGGGCTGGTGGTGGGGTGGGGTGGGGTGGGGAGATAGGGGAAGTAGAGCGGCAGCGGCAGGTGTGGCGGGATGCTCGCCTCTTCTGTTCCTTAGGGACTGGGGGTGGGGAGATGGGGGAAGCAGAGCGACAGTGGCGGGTGTGGGGGGACGGGAGAGAGGAGATCGGGTTGGGTGTGGGGAGAGCGGCAGAGGAGGGGGGAGAGGAGATGGGGGCTAGGGGAAATAGAGGAGGAAGAAGAAAGAAGCAGGGAGCAAAGGATAGCAGAGGAGTAGAGCATTGGTGGAAAGGGAACAGGAAGAATCGGGAGGAGGAGGAGGAGAGAACATTGGTGGGAGCCGGGCGACCTCATGCCCTCCTATTCCTTTCCTTCCAAGAATCTATGGTCGGCTGCTCTGTCGATGCCGATGCTCTAGGGGATCGACGTCAACCGTGCACCATCGTCGTTAGGCATGGAGGGAGTGGGGTGGGGCGCTGCAGAGGGAGGAAGAAGCAGAGAGGAGGAGAGCCAGGGGAAGAAGCGACGTGGGAGAGTCTCGAGCGTCGCAGGCGTGAGGAGAAAGATGATGACAGGGACGAGTTCGAATATTTTGATTAAAAAATAAGTCAATTTCTTTACGGATTGACTGGTCAATTTGTTAAAAATTAATTTTACACAGTTATTTTGTTAAATTAATATTTTAAATAGGTTAGTACGAAAACACACTCCTCATACCAATCTCGCGTCTTTCCCATCACCAGTTCCGCTTAATTGTAATTTTCCCTTTACTTTTTTTTTCTCTTTAATTTTTTTTTCCCGCCTAGAAGAAATCTCTTAAAATCTTTAACATTTGAAACATATCTAAATATCCCTCATCCGATCAAGATGAAAGATCTAAGTGAATTATAATACTTAAGCTAAGATCTAAACTAAAAAAATACTAAAATTCAAATTACACCGTCGTTCTACATTACTAAAATATATATATATATATATATATATATATATATATATAATAATATACTATTAGTACCGTGCGGGCCGTGCTAATCTGAGCTCAAGCAAAAATTACACATCTAAAAATATTAATGAATATAACTTACTCTCTTTTTTAATGAAAATAATTAACCCTGTGTGCTTTACTACACAATTACCTAGTCTATAATCTATAAACCAAAATTTAGCTTAAAATTAAAGTAAGCTGAGTGAAGAAAAAAAACTACAGATTTAGTTTTTATAATTTTTTTAAAAAAAATATTTTTATTTATTATTATTATTATTTTAAAAAAACTTATCTTAAATTTTGAAAACAAAAAATCAGTTTGAGCCATGAATGATGTAATACAGCAGAGGGAAAGCGCAGCAATTGGCATTGAGGAAAGAGAGGATAAATTAAACCAAGTCTTTCTCATATACAAATAGCTTATTCGAACAGCATCATTCATCAGCTACAGCGACGGAGACGGAGGCGGCCTTCTTCAGCCATTAATTCATTTCTGGAAGTAGTCTTCCGTCCTCCCCTTGAATCCGATCTGCCCAAACGTCAGGCACAAGAACAGCCCCAGGTGCCACGTTACCAGCCACAGCCTGCCTCGTCACCCAATCATCATCATCGTCAGCTACATCATCTGTTTATATGTATGCAGGATCATCAAACTGCAGCTGCTGCTGCGGCAGCAGCAGCAGCAGAGGCTTAATTTTACACGTACCAGAAGGGAGAGGCGAGAGCGGGGCCGGTGGGCCAGTGGGCGAGCTCGGTGCCGATGCTGTCGAAGAAGAGCCCCGTCAGGCTCTTCCCACCGATCGCCGGAATGCTCGACGGCGCGATCCACCCGATCAGGCCGAACCCGATCACGTTCAGGTCCCTCCGCAGCCAGTTCCTCTCGAAGCTACACACACGCGTTTGAAGCTTTCATAACTCGACAGGAAGTAAAAAAGGACGAAGTGCCTCGGACCGAGAAGGAGGGCCGGTTCTACCAGGTGAAGCGTCCGCCGGCGGCCGCCTTGATCCTGAGGGGGTTCCTGGGAAGAAGCGCCGGAGATCCCACGAAGGACGATGCGAGGGACGAGGGCCTGGCCGCCGGCGGGCAGGCGGGGAGGGGGGATCGCAGCCCTGCGACGACGACGGAGGAGGTGGCCGCCATGCTACCGTACTCTGGAGCGGAGGAGATGATGATGGTGAGCTTGCTGCAGTCGAAGCTGATGTGTGTGCCGGTATAATTAACGAAGAGCGATGGAGGGTGTGACCACCGGGGGCCGCGATTCCTTTCATGCCATGCGAATCACACAACCCCCGGATGATGCAGATCTGCTGCAGGTGGGGCGGCCAATGGAATTCGGAGACCTGGATTTATGGATAAGAATATGATCTATAGCTTGACGGTGAAATCTATCAGCGTCCCGGCCCAGCCCATGTATTCCCTTCCGTGGCTTTTAAGATTTTGATCCAACTTTGAAGATGCTTTGACCATTTCCCATCCTCTCAGAGCACCGACTTTTATCTTCTTCCTCCTCCTCCTCCTCCTTAAATGAATGGCCTCCATGGTTTTCTGAGGACTTATTAACACACGCGAAGCAATTTAATTATTCTCTTGACTTTTTCCGTAGGTTGAAGTCTTATCATCAATTAAATGCAATTCAACATGTCAATCTAACCTCCAATTATATATTATATTTCTTCCCTAAAAATCTGATAGATCATAGTGGTGTGGTGATGTGATATTTAGGCTAACACATCACTGTGAATTTTGGCTAAAGTGATGCATCTTATTTTAATTATCCATCTCATGCATCATGTTTTGAGTAGGTTGAGTTAGATTCGGACATATTTATTTTTATTGTATGGTATGCTGAGAAGATTCTAAAGTACTCAATAATTTTCATATCCGGTGAGCTTCTGCTTTTAGTTAGAATACGAGAGCAAGTGAACTCAATACTTACTAAGTTTATATATATAAAAGATTAAAAATATATAGGTTGCTCTTTAAATAATATCACTAAGGCAGAGGGAAAGAAATGTCCTTGCAACAATTATCCCTATGCAATAATGCTGCAGAAACCAATTATTGGAGATACTTAATTAATTATGATTCCCAAGTACTTCAATTAGTTCGTCGTTCCTTTTTTTCTCTCCATCTGACCTAAAATTTTTAACAAGACATGGATAGATGGATGGATGGATCTCAAAAACATAACATCTGGTGATGAATAATTAAACCACGTAGGCAATCAATTACCACATGCAAAATAAAAAAAGAAACAGGGACACAGCATGCTTTTGGTGGTCTTCTGAAATAATTAAATAAGTAAAGTGGGCTTGCGCATGCATCAATCACCCCCCACACATACACACACAACAACAAAACACTGTAAACTCCATACAAATCGATCTCTCTCTCTCCGTATATATAAATAAATAGGGGGGGGGGGGGCTTCCACCTTAACTTGTTGAGGTGATAATTATAATTAATGATAAGGGGGTGGAGGGACCAGGTGGGACTTTTGATCAATTTCTTCGCCTGCTACGTCCAAATATTGGCAGCGAGTAGTAGCCATCAGCCGCATTTATTTTGCAATACATTTGCATAGAGAAAAAAGGTGTGGGGGAGATGAGATCACTGTGCATCTCATTATTCTGATGAATGAAATCGATATATGATGAAGGGGGGGGGGGAGAGAGAGAACAACCATGATTCACTCTCACTCACTCAGTATTGTTATTTCTCATTCTTCCTGCGCAACTGTCAACTACTCTCTCCTTGTACTGCACCCAATCATTTGGCCTTCTTTCTCCATCATCCATCTGCAATATTATTATTGTTGAACACTTTATCTGTATGCATCAGCTGGGGAGAGAGATCTCGGACAATTAATACTGATATTACACAATGAGGCAGCAGCTCCTCTTGTTCTTTCATTAAGTTGATTAGGACAAGCAGGTGATCGATGGACCTCGGATCCTTTGAAAAGAAATGATAAAAAAAAGTAGTTTTGAGTTTTTAAGCACAAGTCCATGTGTTTTCTTATCAGCTTGTTCTCTGAGGGAAACCCCACAACACATGATGCTAAATCATCAGCACACCACACTTGCTCTCCTGCCCTGCATGATACACATACAAATAAACTGACAGGGACGGCCGGTGAAGAAAGGAGGAGGAGGAGGAGGAGGAGGAGGAGGAGATGATGATGATGAGGTGCGCCCACTAGCAAGCACTCCAATCATTTACCATCTGCACATGGAGAAAAAAAAGAGAGAAAAGAACAGATACTTAAGATTTATCAGTGAAACTGTATTACTGTTTCAAGCTCTCAAAAGCGAGTATTTATACAAGAGGAAGGGGGTTCATTAGATTATCCTGCAACTGCAAATGAGGCAATGAGAGTTAATATATCTAGATAGGATTAGGAGGCAGGTGGGATTCATCATACGACCATTATTAATTCCAGCATGCTGCAGGTCAGTTAAATTTATGCATTAGCTGCGTAAACTGTAAGAATCTGAAGTAAAAATGTTATCTGCTACCACATACTAACAATCCATAGTCCGGCCACCACCATACATGATCATCCTCTCCTCTGGATTGTCATGGCTGATTCCATTTTTCATACGCATCTTTGTACGATAGAGAATATATAGTAGTTAGGGATATTGTATGGTCCCCCTACATGAAAGCTTGAGAGGGCAGGCAATAAATGATGGCCAGCAGCTGCAGGAGGAAATTAAAATATACATGAGGAAATATTAGCCGATCACTGATCATATCTGCCGTCTGCATGCCATCTCTGATCAATGATTTAGTTGATGAAAATGACCATTACTGATTCCAACTAGTCCTTGTGATCCTTGTGCTCCAAAGGCCCCCTTCCTCCATTGCAGGCATATGATTAATTCTCTGCCAGGGAGACTCCCATCCATCCATCACCAATCTATCCGAGCATTCATCACATCGACAAATCCTACAGCTACCTGAATCCCCTCTTCTTCCTCCCCCTTACCACAAAAGCAGCTGTCGAAAGCATCCTTCCGTTCCATCAAAAAGGTACAAAGTCATTTGTTTGGAGGTGAATAGCGAGTTGGGCGGCCGCCGTTTCATCTGAAAGAACGGTGGTCGAGGAGTTGGACTTCTTCTTCTTCTTTTTCATTTTTTTTAATATTTCAGTGTGAAGTCGGTCCAAAACTCCAAAAGATGACGATGACCGATGTCCATAATATGTGCATCCACGAGGGTTAAAAATGACGGAAGAAGTTAAAGAAAAGAGTCGGTTTCTCTCAGATTTCCGGCGGTCAAGTTTAGGACTTCTCCCCGCCTCCTCTTCCTCCTCATCCTCTTCTCTTTTTTTTCCATTTAATCAACCTGCAGCAACGTGTGCTGTTCTAATCACTTTGGTGTTGGTCATACATTCCGGCCGTGGATCAGATAAGTCTTTCAGGTGAGGAGAAGTGGAAAAAAGGAATCAGATATCCACTGGCCGGCTATCAGTCCCGGGGAAGTCCTACTTTTTTTGTTTGTTTGTTTGACTATAATAGCAAAGGTTGTAGCTTACCATTACTGAAAACTGTGCTAGTTAATAGAGAATAATTCTTCATAGCAAGCTACAGATTGTGCTGGATGGATGGGTTTGATGCACAGCTGATGAGAAAATAAGAAGGAATTGTTAAAAGGAGTTATCTGTGATGTATATTATGAGCATACCTGGTTAAATTGTCAAACCTGGCCGAACCTGATCCATGTACCCTATTTTTTCTTCTTCTGCTACTTCTTCATCCCAGTATGAACTTGGTCCAATGGGTCGGTGGATGAAAAATGAGGCACATGTCCACATGCGCTATTCTTTAAGTTCTGACGTTTAAAAAGTCCTCCCTCATCGCACCACCACAAAGAAGAGTCAAACCATCCTGCCATCCTGAGAATGAGCAGGTCTCCAACTTGGTAAATGCATGCGCCATATGATCTAATTGATCTTTTTCTATATGTCTGTATGTATGCAAGAATTTTTTTTTTTTTTTTTTTTTTGAGGATACCTGCCTGATCCGTTGCCATTGTCAAAGATAATTATTGAGAGGAGGAGGAGGAGCAGGAGCAGAAGCAGCAGCAGCAGCGGCTTGTGACTCATTGTAAAGTTGGCAGAGGGAAAGAGAGAAGTCATCCATGGACAACAACCCACATGGAATATAATTGGCATGGGGCTCACCGTGGGTGATAGCCGTGATCACCCCCCACAGCCGAAGCACTCACTTCTAAATATCACCACCTGATCATTCTCTATATTTTTATGTTTGATTGAATTCATTTATAATCACCCTTCTTCTTCTTCACCACCACCCTCCTGCTGTCCCTAATCATCAACTTAGAATACTTATTATTAACACTGCACTGCTGCATCCTTACCTTATTATTAACTCACCCTTGTTAATTATTAATCTCTCTGTTCACCTATGCAACGATAAAAATAAATAAAATAGATGAAGACACATATATATAAATACTCCTTCCCATGTTCAGATCAATGTGTCTGTCTCTCACTTTGGCATTTTGTCCCCTTCACCGTCCTTTTTTTTGTTTACAAATTTCTTTAATTATTATTATTATTATTATTTTGTTGTTTCATAGGCTATAAATGCATGGTAATAATATGTGCAAGCTTCTCAGCACCACCACCACCGTCATCATCATCTCCACCACCACATCAAGCAACTTTTCTTCTCCTTCTCCTCCTCCTCTTCTTCTTCTTCTTCTTCTTCTGCTGCTTCTTCTTCTTCTCTTGTTCTTGCACTAGGTAGCTTCATATATGGCGCAGCATCACCCGCAGGCTTGGCTGTGGCAGCCGTCCGTCAACCTCCACTACCAGCAGCTCTACCACGGGCAGGGGGGGGCCGCCGGCCTGTGCGAGCGGGAGCACATGTTCGAGAAGCCCCTGACCCCCAGCGACGTCGGCAAGCTCAACCGGCTCGTCATCCCCAAGCAGCACGCCGAGAAGTACTTTCCGCTCGACGGGGACTCCGGCGAGAAGGGCCTGCTGCTGAGCTTCGAGGACGAGTCCGGCAAGCCGTGGCAGTTCCGCTACTCCTACTGGAACAGCAGCCAGAGCTACGTGCTCACCAAGGGGTGGAGCCGCTTCGTCAAAGAGAAGCGCCTCGACGCCGGCGACGTCATCCTCTTCGAGCGCCCCCGGTTCGGCAGCCGAGACCGCCTCTTCATCGGGTGCAGGCACCGCGGAAGCGCCAGCGAGAGCCCCCCGCCGCCGCCGCCGCCGCCCGCGGGTTCCGCCGCCGCCGCTCCCCCTCCGGCGCAGTGGAGCCGCACGTACTACGCCGCTCCTTGCCCGTGCCCGACGACGAGCGACGGCCCGCTCTTCAGCCCAGTGCAACGGGAGTCTTCTCTTCACGGTAAATTTATACCAATCACCATGAAATAAACTCCCTGATCAGACCATTGTGCCAATTTGACGAGAAGCGTTAATTGGTTCTTACGGTGCATCCATTTTGCAGCAGGAGGAGGAGGGCCAAGGGAAGACGCAGAGGAGCAGAGAGAGACGGCAGCTCCGGCGAACTCGAAGAGGTTGAGACTGTTCGGTGTCAACTTGGATTGCTGGCCGGAGCCGGATCCGCGGCCGGTGGCCTCGGCCAGCTCGTGGCTCTTGGGATAGAGCACTAAAAGCCAGCAAACGCCCTCCGGCTGACAAATATATACATAGGTCGGTGCTGCCGTCATGGTGTTCGACCTAATGCCAAGTCTCCTCTTCTTCGAGGAAGCACACGTTTGTTGCTCCAATTAATTTAACGAAAGCTTACGCATGCAGATAACAAAAGCAGCCGAGAAGGAGAAGAGGAATGGATAGAAAGGGGGGAGGAAATCTGAGGCCATGTTCACAAATCCCAGCAAGTGACATTTTGATTGACAGAGTTGAGGAGGACCCGGCAGGAACTGCGCAAGGACAGGAGGAGGAGGAGGAGGAGGGGGAGGGGGGGGGGCAACAGAGTAAGGGGAAGAGATCCCTGGTTTTCCGGGCAATCTCCACTGCTAATTTTCTTCTTTTTTTCCTTTGAGAAATTCCACTGTGCAGGGGCTGTCGGGTGGGTGTGATGGATGGGATATTGGATGAAGTTTCAGGATACATCAGATTGAAAAGTAGCAGAGGAGATGGGTGTGGGTCCTCCTTCCCCCCCAACTTGTGGCACTGACTCCCTCACTCTTGTTAAATTTGTATTTTTTTGAGGAAAGATCTAAAGAATCTGATGGGACTTTCTCTTTTGCCCTTCCCTTGTACCTTCTCTTTCTTTATTCTTTTCCCTTCCCTGCATGTCTGATGGTCCCTGTGATCTCACTATTTGCCTAGCTCATTAATCAGCTCCCCCGTCCTTCAGTCTTCACCATCAACATTCAACAGCGGGCACTGCAACAATCTAAAACAAAAACGCATAAAACATTAGTTTAAGAAAAGAAACTGCGTATGCATCTCAATCTGTAAGAATTGAAAAAGGAAAAGGAAAAAGACATCCCTGGATCACTTGGGGCTAGTCAATTAATTGCATCATGTTACTAAAGAGAAAAAAAGAAGAAAGAAGAGGCAATAAAAAACTTGTGTTTGCCAACCCTTTGTGGATACAAGATGAGAAAGAAAGATTCAAAAGGAGAGGTAGCTCCTCAACAGCTTGACAGTTGACACTCGCTTTAGAGACCTTGCCTCCTGCTTTAGTCTTTTTGTTAATTTGTAATGACAGTAGCCAAAGGCAATCACTACTGATGCAAATGGGTGCTTACTTGATGTGTCAAGCTGCAGAGAGTAAAAATATTGAATACTTCTAAAGCAGTAAAGCAAAAGTAGTCCCACTATAATGACATGAAATGACCTGATAAGAACAGCAGTCTAAAAAATTATAGTTAATTAATCAACTTTCTATACATATAGATCATCTGTTCATGTTCATGTTCATGTTCATGTCTCGGGCAACTTGAGTTCATGTAGACTAAATTATGCTAGTAAAATATTCCTCAACTATTCAGTGACGACTACGATGGTCTTTTTCTGCTTTCAAACTCTATGCAAGTCCGAATCACTAGTTAGGCCACTGGCATCCAAATCCCCAGTACACTGGCCTCTGTATTACTATATTTTTATAAGACCTAAGATATTGGAAGAAACCAAGAGAGACACATGCACTGCATACGGAGACAGTCGAGCTTCATTTGAATGAGGAGGTACTCCAGAGTTTAAAAAAAACACAGCCATATCAACAGGGAGATCTGTTTTGTCTGCTGCTAAAAAAAAACAAAGCCATGTGCAGAGGAGCAGCTTCTTCTTCCTGTGGGTTGCCTAAATTAATTCCTGATGCATCGCATATGCATCAAGCTAATGCAGCTAACTCCCCTGGAGAAGAAGCATTTGCCTCCTCTGGGTGCTTTTTGGCAGTCATTGCAGGCATGTGAAAAAGTATCGAGGGGCATCATGGCGAGAGCATGTCGCCCTCGGAAAGCGATGAAGCATCCAATAATGCCCATTTCATTCCCCATGGGAAAACAGTAGCACAATGCCCTACAGGATGATGGTAATAAGCCTAGCTATACCCACATCGCCCCCTCTTCCTTTTTCTTTATCAGGGGTCGTCGCGCCTCATCACTCGCTGCCTCCTCCATTAATGAACAATGTCTGTCACGGAGGGTCATCCCTTTCGTCAGCGAATGAGATCGGGCGGCGATTCGGCTTGATCTCTGGGCCGATTTGGGGCAAATCCTGAAAGAACAATCTTGAATTCCCAAAAATAAAGGCTCGTCCTTTGAGCGGTGACGGTAGATCCAAAGGCACGTCGAGGGATTAGAGAAAAACCTGGTGGGTCGCCGGCCGGTTCTCCCCCGCTCGGCCAGGTCCAGACCTGGAACCTCGCCGGCGACGCCCCGCCGCCGATGCCGCCCCCTCTCCTTCTCCTCCTCCCTGAGATGACTTGCTCGGCCCACTAATCGTGGGCTTAATTAATCGAACGCAACAAAGTTGGGTCATAATTGTGAGCATGACATTTCAAACTAAGCCCAAATGCCCAACTAAGCCGATGAGTTCGAATCTGGTTTGGTGGACTACCTGACGTGGATTAATGGATTTAGATGTTTGATAGTAAAAAAAATCAGCGAATATAATAAAATCAAGATAAAATAGAATCAAAAATATAAATTTTCTTTCGAAAATTTTTACTAAAAAATTCATTTATATTTTATAATTGTATATTGTAAAGTTTTTGTGCGTCTGATTAATAAGTATTTTTTTTAAAAAAATCCGTCGCTAATTCGACTCGCGATTTATATAGAGATCGCGAAAACCCTTCACGCCTTTCTTCTCTCTCTCTCCACTCGCCTTGCGACTCCTCGAAGCTGTCGCGGCAATGGCGGAGATGCGGAGAGGAGGCGGCGGCGGCGGCGGCGGGGTGGCCGGCTCGATCTACTCCGTGGTCGCTCTCGTGCTCATCCTGGTGGCCTGTGTGGAGCTCGGCGACGCCGCCACCGCCGTCGACGTGTACCGGTTGATCCAGTACGATCTCGCCGGGGCGCCGTACGGATCCCGCTACGCTAGCCTCAACCATCACGCTGGCTCGGCCCCCTTCGCCCCCGGTGCTGATCTCTCCCGCACCGTCGTCATCCTCCCCGTAAGGGAGCTCAACCTCACCCTCCTCCAAGGTGAGCCCCCTTCCCTGCGAATCTCGCGCGCTTGGAATCTTAGATCTTGCGCATTGGAATCTCGGTTACTATTGATATGTGTAGGATATGCTCTGTTTTCTGGTTACCTTTTCTACCTAAAATATGGCTGGTTTGCAATTTTTGCTTGAACCCGACCATTTCGAGACTGATGCCTACTTAATGGTAAGAGTGTATCAAGGAGAGGGAATGTAACAGTGACAGTATGTAGCAAGGGGATTCCCTGTTCGTTCATCGTTTCAATATTCAATTTCTTAGCAAATATTGGTAGCTCGGTTGTCTATTCTGCGCATCACTGCATCCTCCGGAATTCTTCACCGAAGGGCTTAGCTATAGCTAGCAGGATCTTCTGGAACTAATTATCTTTCCCTAGCTCGCAGGAGCTATCCTTAGTGTTTTCTATGCGTTGATCAAACTCTTTGTAGTTTATTGGATTGCAAACCTTTGACCAGTAGTTTATCTGGATAATCATCTGCTTTTAACGTGCTTTAGAGTACATCACTGGTGGGCAAGCCTTAGGCGGGTTGTTACTTCTTCTTCCTCAAGAGATTGGCAACAAGATTGTTGGAAGAAACAAGAACAAAGACATTGGGCTACTTAGGGGCATACTGGTTGAGTTGGAACAGTTGCTCATTCACGCCAGTTTACCTGTAAGTGAAACATCGACTTATTCCCATTGAACATTCAGGACATGGATTCCAATTGACTTCCTTTCCAACCTCACATTTTTCCTTTTTTTTGCATATGATTGTGATGGATTGTCACTGTTAGGATTTGAAGTTTCATGAAATCTTCATTGCTTGTTATTTCTGTTTTTGAAACTTTTCTAGACAGTATTCACTCATTTTTCTTCTGGTTGGTTTTGCATGTGAGTTTTCATTTTGTATTGATGGGATCACACCAAAATCTGATTCTTAAACTGGTTTGTTTTAGACATTTGCAGCAGAATGAACCATGATACCTGCATGGTCTGAATATAGAGTTATTGGATTTCACCAGACATGTACAGCAGAGTAATTCCTGTGCAACTAAATCAGTGAATCACTACCTCTATGTCTACCAATATTAAACTTTGCCAAGATATGGAAACAGGTTTTTAGCTTTCATGTCTGATTAAGTATCATCCATGAAAAGTTGCTTAGTTCGTATATTGAGTTCTCAATTAGACAATTTGGGTATTATGTGGTGCTGAGACTTCATAGTTTTGATAATATTGATGGTTGACTTGTTTAAAGAGGACCTATGAGAGGGCAAAATTTTGATGCGGGGGCAGGTGTCTTGGGGATAGACATTCAAATTTCTTGATATCTTCTTAAATGTAATATAATTGCTTGTTCCACTGCATTGTAAACTGAGTTTGATATTGCAACATCCTCCTGTTGTCATTGCAAAGAAATTTTATTTCTAGCATACAGTGCTGGGATTCTTGAGTTAGAAGGACAACATTCTTATGATGCAAGAGTGATCTTGGTTATTTATTTTGGTTTTAACCAAAAGAAGACTAATAGCAAAGCATCTGAATCTAATTCAAGAAGACAGATCTCCCAGGTTCCAACATAGAATCTATGGAATACTAAATAAAGCGGTTTGATGCATCAAAAGGATAAATAATTTTCAAGTGAATGGTTGGAGCATCTGGTCATCCATCATGGAATGTTGTTTGGCAATCTCAGTAGGACTAGTGTATAATGCTGAATCAGGTTGTTTTGTTAAATTCTGCTATGTTGATGAACTCAGTATTGCAACTTTTAGCTGTACCATGATGTGAAACATTGTAATAATTATGAATGAGAAGCTGATTTGTTGATGTGCAGATTATTTGAATATTCACCTCATAGTAACTTTAATGATTGGTTTGTAGCATGTGGAGTTGGTAGAGTTCGTGCTTCTGTTAGGATCTATTTTGTGCGCATAATCTTACTTATCAATTTTTGTTGCTACTTGCAGTATCCTGTTTATTTTGCTTTTGAGGATGATAGGATTAATGGTGTGCTAGCTGATGTTCGAAGAGGTGATGCTAATGGTCAACCTGCTTCAGCCACGACTGGCGGGTCAGTCTGATGATTATTAAGAAATATTATTGTAAAGTAAACCTATACATCGCGGACATGGAATTATCTAGTTGTATTGTTTTTCTGTAAGTATCTAAACACTTCTCATGAATCTGGATGCTGAAATTCTTTGCTTTAACTTGTAGTTGCTTCACTTATAAACAAAGTCTGGATTTGGTCCTTTAGGCACTATTTAAATTTTACAATGATCAGAAAGCATAGGTAATATCAGTAAAAAAAGATGCAGCATTCTATCAGCAAAATCTCCCTTTAACTGCTCGATGATTGTATACATTTGTTGAATAGAGTTGCCTTTAATTGGATGGCTAATTTTTCTTAGGAATCTAGTTGTCTTTACATGAAGTCTTATTTGCATCATGGTGACCTCCAAATCAATTGTGCTTCTAACCTTAGATATATCTTACAGCTTAAGCTGATCAGGGTTACTTCTATTCATTTATTGTTTGTTATGCTTGCCTGCATAATTCAGATTTAATAACCTAAAATCAGATCAGGGATTAGTGCCTTACATTAGTTGTGTTGCTTTCTAAAATCAGACTTGGTACTTATTCACTCCAGAAGGTACTTGTTAATGAGGTCATGACTAATTCCAACTTATTATTATATGTGGTGATGTTGCAGCTACAAGTTGGTTGTACCAACAGCGGAACCTAGGAAAGTATCATCTCCAACAATCACAAACATTCAGGTTCAAACTCCTATTTTTATTTGGAATATGAGGAGTCTTTTCCTTTATCCCGAGTTTCTTATCTATGATTATGTGAACTAAATTATATTAAAATCAAAATAAAATAATTTATTTTTTTAACTATTATATATTTTGTAATTTTAGTAAATCTTAAACCTTTAACATCTTACCTTAATCTTCTAAAGAGATTAGCATACACTTAACTGTGAATAATATGTTTATAATAATCATAACATAACGGTAACATAGAGAGACCGAGTATAAATAATTAATCCTTATTATTTTAATTTTTTCATTCACACGGTATGTTAAGATGTCAAATAAAACTCAATTAACTTATTGAAAAAGCTCTTTCTTTGCTTTGTAATCTTGGTAATTGATTTTTTGAACCTTCTAAGTCTCAGAAGGATGGTTGCGTACTTTCACATGATTCTTACATCTGGTATTGTTTTCTGGTCAATAATAAATCAAGTTTAAGCTTTAGGACTCATGAGGATATATAACGGACTACATATCCTATTATCCTTTCATTCGATTCTTCTCACTAGTTATTTGTAACTTAGTCCATATTCTATATATAACTTAAAAATATGATTTATAGTAGCTCTAGGCATAAATTCCCACAACTATTTTTTTATGTTATCAAAACTTATGAGATTGTGTCTTTATACAACAGGGTTGGTTGCCAGGGCTGAAAGGAGATGGTACCACTCAACTACCCACAATTGCTATTGTTGCTTCCTATGACACTTTTGGTGCTGCTCCGGTATGAAGTTTTTTATGTAACTACTTGTATACCAGTTGCATGATTCAACACTAAAGCTTCTATTTTCCTAATATTTTAAGGCACTTTCTGTGGGAAGTGATAGTAATGGAAGTGGAGTTGTGGCTCTTTTGGAGATAGCAAGACTCTTTTCACGCCTATATTCAAGTCCAAAGACCCGAGGGGGATATAACCTTCTTTTTGGCTTAACATCTGGTGGACCTTATAATTACAATGGAACAATGAAGGTCTTTCTGAATCTTCCAAGTTATTGCATTGACAAGAACTGCTCTGTTTGTTCTGTGGTCATTCACTGTGTACCATTGTTTGCTTGTTTCTATATTGATATCAGTGGCTGAGGAGCTTTGATCAACGTTTACGTGAGAGCATTGAATATGCTATTTGCTTGAATAGCATTGGTTCTTCAAACAATGAGCTGTGGCTTCATGTCTCAAAGCCACCAGAAAATGCATATATTAAACAAGTTTATGAGGTAAATCATGTATGAGTGGAT
Organism: Thalia dealbata; assembly: GCA_030544415.1. NCBI lineage: Eukaryota > Viridiplantae > Streptophyta > Magnoliopsida > Zingiberales > Marantaceae > Thalia > Thalia dealbata. The sequence goes on from CM060454.1 coordinate 4,095,209, forward strand.
TATAATGGTGGTTCCGACATTCTACCATAAATGAGTTACTGTTGGCAGGGTTTGTCAAATGTTGCAAAGGATCTTGGAGTTAATGTTGGTATAAAGCACAAGAAGATTAACATATCAAACCCACGGGTGAGCATAGAATTCTATTATATATTTGAATATATAATAGATAGGAATAATAACTTCAAATTGCTATGTTACGGGTCGTAACTCTCTTTCTGCCTGATGCATGGAAAAATTTAACGTTTATATTACCCATCCATTTATCTCCATGATTGTCTTCTAGGTTTCAAAAGAGAGTCTCAGTTTTGGAGTTATGAACTATTATTCACAGTATTGGTTTTGGTTCCTTATAAGTCATCTGTTATTATTTTGAAATTCTTGGTTGGAATGTTGTTCTATGTGGAATGACAAAATTAATTTCAACTTGTGCTAAAATTTTGATGTAGGTTGCTTGGGAGCATGAGCAATTTTCCAGGGTAAGAGTAACAGCTGCCACTCTTTCAGAGCTTGCAGTTGCACCTGAACTGCTACAAAGCACAGGAGGATTGCATGATACAAGGTATTGACATTATAACTCTATGCTGTAGCTTCCCTTAATAGTAATTCTTTTTTCTTCTACAAATTTTGTTTTGCTGCAGGGATGCAGTGGATGAAGCTGCGATCCACAGAAGTATCAAACTAGTGGCTGAGAGCCTTGCGGTAATGTTTTTTAAGTGTTTTCAGCTGCAACATTTTGATGGCACTTATATTTAGTTTTTACGAACTGTATCTTAGTTTTTTGCTACTTGTTTGGAAGGCAGTTTTGTGCATACCATTTGCTACACTTAATGGTTAGGAAAGCATTGAAAACAAAGTATGCTGCTACAATCTCCATCCCAGGATGGTAATGCCTGGGCTCTCTGTTAGATTTATACAGCATAATATGCTCTGCTATTATGATGAGCAATATTTGTTACTTGCATAAATATCCTGCAGATAATTTCGTGGGACCTTTTTAGAAGAAATCTACCCAGCATTTAGTTGTGAGATTTCGAATGTATATTCTTGTTGATAGCAGTTTCCTTCATTGTTATTCAAAAACAAAAGCTTTGGTAAATGCCCTTATTTGATCTGATATTTTGATATCTTGATGATATGCTGCTTCTGACCTTGTTGTCCATTGGAATTAGTTGTATGCCACTATAATTTAGTCTTGGACCTCTTTGTAGTTAAGACACGTATTTATATGACACTGTGGAGATTACCTCAGCTAATTTCTTAGTTCACGAGAAGAGAAAAGTAATTCTTGGTTCAATTATTAATAAAAGGCTTCTTCTCTATATAATTTCAGAAGATGATTTTAAGCATGGAAGTTGCAGAGAGTTTTCAAATATTTATGTGCTTGTCATACAATACTTGGAATTTTCATTTCTAGTATGTAATGGTTCTTCTTTCATGCAGAGGCATATTTATGGATATGAGGAGAAAAATATAAATATCTTTGCAGATGAGAGTGATTTAGCAATAAACCCATTCTATGTGAACTCATGGCTGGAACTGTTATCCCGAACACCTCGAGTAGCACCCTTTCTCTCAAAGAACGACCCCATTATTGCTGCACTGAAAAAGGTACTTCTTGTTTCAGAAATTCTACGTTCAATCCTACTGAATATCTACTTTTTTGGCTGTGAAAATACAATCTACTAAAAGTTCTTATAATTATGCGTATGATGGCTTGCAAATGTTAGTAAGAATTTTTTGAAGAGTTTAATGTCTCGTATTTCCAGATAAAGTTTCTTGTATGGATCATATGGAGTTGCATTTTCATTGACCATTTTGTTGATATTAGTTTATTGTTGTTATTTGGTTCTAACATTTCAAACAGCTGAAAGCCTGAAACTGAATTGTAAAAGGAATTCTTAGATATTGTCAGTCTAAAAGAAAGTATATTAAGGTTTGAAATTCTGATATTAGTGACCATGAAATCCATTGAGGACCAGTATGTACATTCTAAGGGCAGTATATTTACCATGCACCAACTCCTATTGAGGGAATGACTCTTCCGTATGAATTTTCTGTATTCCTTTTTTGTTGTCTGCACAACAAGTACACAATGCGATCAGCAACAGAGTTGCATATTGATTAAAGCAATCACTGCAATATTAGTTTTGCCTGTCTACCAACAAATTCTTGTTGTAGGGGTATAGCTCTTGTTTATATGATGTGTAACATTAAGCATTTGGCAATAATCATGTGCAGGAATTATCTGACCATACAGATGAAGTGCATGTTCAGCATGAGAGCATGGAGGGTGTGTTCACCTTTTATGACTCTACACGGGCAACAATGAACATCTATCAGGTGCCTCTTTACGTTTCTTTGGTCTACCACTTGCAATTTAGTATGCAGTTTATAACCTTTTTTTTCATGTTGGTGTATTGTGTTTCACGTAGTAAAATCTAAGGATCTAACCCATACATGATGCCCTAAACTGACTTCAAGTGGATATGTTGATAGTAATACTCTTTTGGTTAATAAATGATTTGAGATGGTTAACTTGTCTGTTGGATTTTGCTTTTAGGAACTTGATCTGGCTAAACAGAATCAGTGATTTGATAATAATACTCTCTTGGTTCATGATTTGATATGTTTTACTTATCTGCTGGATTTCGCTTTTAGGAACTTGATCTGGCTAAACAGAATCCAAGACATGGCTAACATGATATATAGATTATGTGCATATATAGGTTGAATGCTTGTCAACCATCCATTCGTTCCCTGGAAACTGAACGTTCAAATTTTGTATGAGCGAATTTTGACGACCAGTTTCTATGGATCAAACTACGCTCTCTTCTTTTTGCTTTATACACGACATACATCTAGCAATTTTCAACTCATTGACTATCCTATGCAAATGCCAAAATTGCAATGACAGAAACAGGTGTCCCTCCCTCTTTTTTATATACATGACTAACTGGAAATCATGGTGGAATGTTGTAGGTTGCAAGTGTTACCTTCGATCTTCTACTACTGGTAGCCGTCGGCTTCTATCTAATCTTTCTCTTCTGTTCCCTCGTCATCATAACACGGGTAAGTGCACAAGAGGCAGGCACTAAGTACCTCCCACTGCTTTCAAGCTGCTGCTAATCCAGAATACCATTGTTTGCCAGGGTCTCGATGATCTCATTCACATGCTCCGACGGCCTCCACAACGGAAGACCAAAGCGGCATGAGCCTGGTTGGTTGGTGGTAGCAGAGTTTACGATGATTCTTCCACTCCGCACATGAGCAGGAGTAACGTAACTTAAGAAGATTGTAGATTATCCTCGCTCGAGGAACTTAGATTTCATTCTCCAGGAACCTCCGGAAAAAAGAAATTTTTTTTGATTACTTCTGTAGTTCGAAGTTACTGGGTTCATTTCTCGCCAGAGATTTTACATAGGAAAATGGCACGGAGGATTACAACATTTTTTTTTCTCCTTTAATTTTTAGATCTGTTGAGAAATATTTTATCGACTTGCGTTGTCTCTGTAAAAGAGGGCCTTTTGGCTGCTTTATTTTCTTAGGCAAAGCAATGACAATGTCGATCAAAAACACTGTCAAGAAAAATTTATTTGGACGAAAAATATGTTTCAAATAACAGTAAAAATATATATTTAATTCACCTGATAAAATCATAATATTTAAAAAAATCATATGCTTTATGAATCGTAAACCTTCTGTCGTCGAAACATCCAACCAGCCAAGCCAGAAGGCCATCGCCGTCCGCTCCGATCACACCGTCCGTCCGGGCGAAGGAGCGATCGCGACCATCCAATCGTGCGGGACACGTGATGATAACAGCGGCCGAGGAGGACGGGCGGGGTCGCCGGACTGCGGGCGGAGACGCTCTGCGTCCCTCATCCAAACTCACGGCGGGCAGCCGCCCACGCCTCTCGTTACAGGCGATGGACCGCCAGGATCGCCCGGCGGGAAGGCGTGGCTGGTAATACTCCACGTACGCCCCCGCCTGAAGCAGCTCGCGCGCCCACTGCTGCCGCCCAGTGCGTGCCGTAAACGTGGCGAACCAGGACTGACCCACGCGCGCCCGCGAAGGTGACGGCCCCTTCCTTCCCCCGCCGCCACGTAAGGGATGACCTCCAGGCGGGCCCGCCGCACGACGTGGTCGCCATCGGTGGCCGCCGCCGCTTCCGCCACTGTACTCCGGGGTACTCCCTTTTTTGGGGTCCCTCCTCCGACTTGGACCCTACGGGGCCAGAGCAGCGGCGACGGCGACGACGACGACTACTTCATCTACCGCCCGGGTGTGTTTCTGGTTTCTTTTTCTCCGACAGCACAGACTGCTCCCATCCATGGCTTCCTCTTCGCCCTCGCCTTCGATGGTGGAGATGGAGCTGGACGCGGCGCGCGTCCTGGCTGACCTCGCCGTCTCGGCGGGCGCGGCTAGCGAGACTGGCGGCAGCGGGAGTTGGTACAGGAAGCGCAGCAAGAGCCAGTCTCCCTCTCGGACGACTCTGGAAAAGAGCTTCCAGGTACGCGAGGTCAGTTCGTCAAACTTGCAAATGCGTGCCCCTTTTGCATTGGCGGTATCATCTGAGAAGCTGTGCATCTGTTCCTCATGTTATGCTTCGATTTGTGGCAAAAAAAAAACCCGACCTTTTTATCCCTCATTAGCAGCTTTCATATCAACAACAATTGCATTGTCGTAAACCAAATTGCTCGGTTTGCATGGTGCGCAGTGAAACCACGCGTAGAACTAGACAGCAAAAGATATGCCATGAAAGTGACCACTGTGTTCGACCTATCTTTTCCATGTTACTGGAAATAAAATAAAATGCCCGGTCTTCCTTACCTCTGTACGTTGGGAGTTAAAAGGAAAGTTCTTAGAATCCTTCATTGTTTCCTCAAAAGGAAATGTGTAGACCATCTGACGTGTGCTTTTGCTACAGGATGCTTGTTCCACTTCGGGTTACATTGCTGCAGAGAGTGGACTGGAAAAAAAAAACGACATCAATCTATGTTCAGAGTTGATTGAATCAGGCGCCAAGGTCTGCAGTAGTCACTCGTCATCTTCGTCGCGTGGGTCTAGAGTTAGACAAAATTTGACAGAGGTACGTGTTTTAGAAGCTCATTTGCACTAGATTGTGTAGTATGGCCCTGAAACCTCAGTTTGTTCTTTTTTTTTCGTAGGCTGAGAAGGTGGAAAGGAGATTGCGCAGGATCTTGGCTAATAGAGAGTCAGCTAGGCAGACCATTCGCCGGCGTCAGGCGAGAAGTTGATCAGGATTCTTTGTTCCCGTGCTATGTTCTTCTGCATTAACTTTTACTCACTGTGACTTGTTGCTATGGCTGTAGGCCGTTCGGGAGGAGCTGACAAAAAAAGTTGCCGATTTATCGGTAGAGAATGAGAATATGAAGATGGTAAGCAGCACTTATCTTCAATATTGTATTGGGTTGTTCCATCAACGCTAAAGCAAAGGGAAAGTAAACTGTTTTGTTTGTATCATTACTGTCCAATTTTTTACCACTGGCTGTTCCACCAAATCACATAGGCTGCAAGGCGGTTAGCTGGCATGATTCTGAGAATACGAGCAAAGAATTCTCAAGATAGATCTTATTTAGAAGATCCTGATTCGTTTACTGAATTTTCTGTAGGAAAAGGACTTGGCATTGAAAGAGTACCTTTCACTTAAGGACAAAAATCAACAACTAAAAGAGCAGGTTCAGAAACTGCTTTCTCTGATAGTAAAGACTTGGTTTTTATGTTAACCTGTGATTCAATTTGAGAAAAAATTTCTACTTGTATAGATCGCCAAGACTATGATGCCCAAGGCTGAGATAAATGTTGATACTTCAAACGCAGATATGGAGCCACCAACATCTTCCACAAACATGCCTCAGTTTATCGTTTGCGGGAAATCACCTCTACTACCTATCCTTTATCCTTCCTGGTCTTCCACCTCCGAAGGAGCTGCTGCTATCTTTGAGAAAGGCAACCCTAGCAATGTAAGTGGCCCGTCGCCAATTCATTACTTGCCACCTTGTGCATGGTATTATCCGTTGCAGCACGAAGCTTCTGGCTCCGCTCAATATTCCTGTGCAATCGGGAGCAGTAATGTCGAACGTATCGGTACCAAGCTTTGTTTGATGCAGCCTTACAAGGAACTGGAAATTACAGAGGGACCATCTCTTCCTAGCAGCAGTGGCAAGGAAAACACTCTTTTGGGAAGTACTGTACGAAGTGAAAGGGAAATTGCAACCGCGGCAGGATCTAAGCGTTTTTCAGAAGGTACGTACAGGGATGATGACCAGGTCCGAAGGCCTTCTTTTGAGATGAGCACCAGGATGGAATCATTGGCCACTGCATGTTCTTCACATGATGAAAAATCTGCACTGCACCATGATCAAAAAGGCTTGCTGGAAACGAAGCTCCAGGGTGCTTGCGCTGGTCCCCCGGACAAGCCATTGGGGGCAGCGGCGGCCACAACTGCGGCAGAAGCAAGGAAGAGGAGGAAGGAACTGACGAAGCTAAAACAATCTCAAGGAAGACAGACAGGAATGCGCGGCTGAAGGCAGAAGTGGTCGTTCATGAATCTCTGCTGCTGCTGTGATGCCAATCTATCGGAGGCATATAAATTGATGGCTATTATTACTTGTGCAGATTTCCAAATAGTTGGGACTTACAGCTTCTTGAAGGTTTATACTACTACTTATCTCCTTGAGTTCCACTGCTGCGGCTTTATACTGCAACACTAGTGATGAATGATTAGTCCAAGTCCTGGTGCCCGTTTCATGTTGGAAGTTTCTGCAGAGAGAACTCTTGTGCCCTATCTGTAGCTTGCTGTCAGATAAGCAGCATGAGCAAAACTGTAGGAAAGTGGTTATATGCATCAGTGTCATGTAGGAATTAAAGAGTTTTGGGATGTCAGATGTTCTTAGTTATCTATAGGCCGTTGTATCGTCCTACACTTATAGTTCCTCAGAAGCCGCAAATGGGTGATTTCTTGTTTGACACTTGATGTTTCCTCATGTGCTGATGTGCTGTTTTGACATCAGAGTTTTTTGTTTTTTTTTTTAAGGAAGGGATAATTACGTACAAATGAGTTATTCATTTGTTTTTCCAACTACATCTTTATTACTTAAAAAGGAGGACTAACTAAAGCATCATTTCATAACACTTAATTAAAGATATGAAAGCTGAATTTTTATTTTTATTTTGATTCATAATATGCAGTACATGCTACTTTAGTATTAAAAATAATATACAGTAATCTGTTGGATGTAGAGTTTATATTTTTAAATTTTTTACAAGTTCTTAATATTATCCACTAAGTTCATATCTGCATCACCTAAACAAACTTAATCAAAGAATAATGACCTGATTTATCTAAACCGGGCCATCTACGAAGCTGAACCGGCCCACAACTGGAGCACTATAAAATCCAGCGCTTTTAGGGTTCCTTCTCCTCTTCTCTCGTCCAGGCTTCAGATCTGCCGCCGTCCCGTCTCGCTCGCCTCCACCGTTTCCGCGATGGTATGCTCGCTCTGCGAATTGTAGCCCTGCTGCTACTTGCTCACCGTGACCAGAGATTCTACGTTGTTCATATCGTCCTCCTCTTGTTTTCTCTTCTACGAATGGAGTTCAGCGTCCTATATTTCTGTTCCAAACATTTTATTCTTAGTTTTTTTTTACTTTAATCCTTCAACTTTGTGGTTCTGGAGATGAGATGAGACCTTTTTTTTCTTCTGTTGATTGTTTTTTTTGTTGCTTTGAGTGATTACGTAGTTGCTTTTGCAGTACGTGTTGTGTGATCTTGATTTTGATTTAGACTCCAGTGTATAGTTAAATATGCTGTATTTGATGTCGTCTTGCAGTCTGGAAGAAAGAAGACCAGGGAGCCTAAGGAGGAAAATGTGACACTTGGCCCAGCTGTACGAGAAGGGGAGCAAGTGTTTGGCGTCGCTCACATCTTTGCATCATTCAACGACACATTCATTGTGATATACCTCACCGACTTCTCTTTAACAATTAATTAGGTTAGACCGTTGGATTTATAGTGCACTGCTAATTGGTTCATTTTGATGGCTGCAGCATGTCACTGACTTGTCTGGCAGGGAAACACTTGTTCGTATCACAGGTTATTTTCAAACTTGTGTGATTCTTTATGCGAGTTAATTACTGCTGATTTTTCGGTACTAGATTAGATTTGTTTTGACTAATGCGGTCATTTCATGTCTGATATTTATAATTAATGGTTAGATTTGATTTGCTACTTAATAGTTTGTATTGAATATCGTGACAGAGACAACGCTTTTGCCAAATAAATGATCTAGCACTGCATGTAATACTGCCAGTGCATGACTATAGAAATGGAGAAGGGAAATGATTAGGCTGTCATAAATATATCTTCCATGCTAGTCTAGTTATTGGGTAACCGAACGAGTTTACGTTGGCTAGGCATATTATATAAGCATGATCCAGTAATTATGCTCCGAACCTTCTCCATCCATTGATTTTTTAATTTAATGATTTTGATATTTCACTCTCTTTTTTCTAACGCATGGCCCTTAAGATCGCCTTCCTTTCCTTTACTTTATGGAAGCGTTTCGAGTCATAGCTGTGCAATATGAACATTGTTGTTTCAACGAGTTTTTCTTTGAGGCTATTTCTCCTTGCCATTTAATTTGTGGGCCCTCTTTGAATTTGCGATTGGTTTTCCTTGAATTACACATTTGCTTCAGTACTTATTTACTGTTCACTGGTTGTGATTTCGGGGATATCAGTTGCCATTGCTCCTATGAGGTTCTATTTAACGGAAGGGGAATACATTTGAGTTGGATTTGATTTTTCCTGAACTTATATAGCTAGGAAATATTTTTCAGATAAAGAATGGTTTATGATGTTAATTTTTGAAAGGCTCTATTAAATGGTGTTTTATTATATATGGTCAGTGCAATTTGAAGTGGACTTTTACGTTTATGTTGAAAATTTTCTTTTGGAACTTGACATTACTTGTATTTATCAAGAAAAAAATGACACAGGTCATCATAAATTATCTAATTTTGATGACGTAATTCGTAGATGACCATCTGAAGATGCATAATGAATATCAAGACTTGCTGAGTCATGTGATTTATATTCCGCTTTCTTTATGTTCTGATATTCTTTTTCTCTGTTTTCTGAATCTTTTGTCTTGGGTGGCTAATATCCTGTGGCACGTGGATATTTTTCAATTTGCAGGGGGTATGAAGGTCAAAGCTGACAGGGATGAGTCTTCTCCATATGCTGCCATGCTTGCAGCTCAAGATGTTTCACAGAGATGCAAGGTTTGCTATTTAACAAGTTAAATCCATAATGTTTGCTTATTTTTTCTTATTCTGGTATTGATTATTTAATTCTCATATTTTCTAGGAACTTGGGATTACTGCTTTGCATATTAAGTTACGAGCAACTGGTGGGAATAAGACAAAAACACCTGGGCCTGGTGCTCAATCTGCTCTCAGGGCACTTGCTCGCTCTGGCATGAAAATTGGTCGTATTGGTAAGTTTTTATCATTTTTACTCAAATGTAGTTTTTCTTATTTTCTTGCATTGTCGGTGCATCCTGATATGTTATAGTTGCTGTAATTCTATAAGTTGGTGCATACCGCTCAGGTGGTTCTTGCACTTGTAGCGAAAATTTATGTTAAACTGTTTGCCGATGCCTTTTTGTCACTGTTTTTGCGTGTCATATCTATAGTATGACCATCTCTCCTCTGATTTTTGAAGATACAAGACATGTCTTATTGACCTGAAAAAATTATGCTTGTTTTTAGAATTTGTCTTAGTTTTAGAAAAAATCATGCGAACAGTCAAACTTTGGATTGTCGGTTTGTTTCTACTAGGAAATAAGTTTATTAGTTCTTGACTTTTCAGACCAAAGCTGGTGGATTGTATTGTTACTTCCCTACATGGTAATCTACATTCATTCTACGTGGTTGAGAATGGAAACGCCATATGGCTCCATCTCCATCGGTTTCCAATTTTGGGTTTTTCTTTTGGTATAATATGGATTCAGCCGTAGTACCTTTCGGACCATTTTTCTTTGCTATGTTACGCAAGTCGTTGATTATTGGGAGCTTCATGAATGCTTGGTATCGAACTTACAGCGAACATCTAAAGATAAACTAATATCCTAAAGCTGAGTTTTTGGTTTATCTTGAACTGCAGAGGATGTAACGCCTATTCCTACAGACAGCACTCGCAGAAAGGGTGGGAGAAGAGGCAGGAGGCTGTAATTCCAAACATGTTTCCGGTGGAGTTATTTCTCTTACCATTCGGGGAGAACCTCTTGTTTTGGTCTTGTGACAAAACATTTTTGTAGCTGAAGAAAAATGACCTTATTTAAGCACCTTGACTCTACATTTTAGACCCCCACTCCGGTTTCATTTTGTTTGATTCTACACAGTTGAATCTTGACTCTTTTCTTGTAATCTTTGGTGGCTTTTGTTATCGTGGAAAACTGCAAAGCAGTAATTAGCAGAATGACTATTTCATGAGGAGAGGAATAAGCATAAGACCCGAATAGGCCTTGAAAAAGCCGTGAGGTGTAAGATGTCAGCATTCATTCCTTACTCCGTATAAGTAGACGGGAGGTGCAAATCTAAATCCGACAGGTAGATGCAGTTCTGGTCGACTAATTATTTTATTGCTGGGTTATGTTTGTCTTTGTGTAATGATCCACCCCCTATTGACTTAAAGCATAATATCTAGAATTATTCAGCACCTACTATTTACATATATTATTGGAACCCACGCTGTTGCAATAAAGATCTAAGACATGACAAACTCCTCCAAATCCTCGGTTTTGTCGTTGTTATAATTTAATTTATATCCGTTCCCCTGTCCTTTCGCTTTTCATAAAAAGTCAACCTGCTTTATGACTGATAAATGAAGTAGAATGCACACCACAATTCATTTAGATTTTAAAATCTCATTTACATTTCCTTTTTGCACTGACCAAACAACACACTACAATCCTGCAAAAATGGCAAACCAGAAACCCCCACTCAAATCCGATATAATCAAAGCAGTAACACGTGCGTGCGAGTTCACCATATTTGAAACCGGAAACAACGGGAACCGTATTCGCTAATTACTATACCTTTTTCTGCCCTCAAGTCAAACCGAGGCGGAGCCGTTCGTCGCCTCCCTTTCCATCTCCGCCTCCTCCATCGACCCCACCGACCGCCGTCCTCCCCATTCTTCCGTCTCCAACTCCAGGCCTACCTCCCCGTCCCCGCCCCACGACCCCGTCCGCCGCCCCGACGTGAATCTCCTCATTGCCCCCAGCGCCGGAGGCTCCACCGCTGGCTCCTCCTTCGTTCTCCTCTCTGCCGCCGGCCCCACGCTCGGGCTGGTCTCCGCTGAAGCGCTCGCCGGCCTAGTCGCGCGGGCACCGCCGCTGCCGCAGCAGAACACCGCCGTTAGGCTCGCCCAGCACCCTGCCGGCTGCTCCATCCTCTCCTCTTTCCCCTCCTCCCGCAACCGGCGGCACTGCCTCCGGCATCGGTCCCGCTCCCTCTCGGACAGAACCTTCCCGATGCAGGAGATCTTGGGGGATCCCGGCTCTTCGTCGGGCACCGCGGACTTGCGCCCTCCTCCCCCAGCGGCGGCGGCGGCGGCATCGACGCGGGGGGATTTCTTGGGGAAGATGCGGGAGTCGGTAGGTCGGCGGCAGCTGCGGCCAAGGTAGCCGGAGTGGTGCTGGATCTTCCCCGGGATGCCGATGATCGGGGGCTTCGGCTGGAGGCTGCCCGAGTAGCGCTGGGAGTTGGATCGGGGCTTGGAGTTGTGGCTGGCGTGCTGCTGGTGCGCCTGCGCCTGCGCCTTGGGGTTCGTGTTCCCCTTGGTCGAGTCATCGCGCTCGTACAAGGTAGCAGCGGCACCGTCGGCCCAGAAGGGGTCGCGGCCGCTGCCGATGCGCACGAGGATGGACTCGGGCGGGAGGTCGGGGTCCGGGGCCGGTGGCACCACCATCTCGACTTTGTTCTCGCTTGCAACCCCGTCGCCGCCGCCGCTCCCGCTGCCCAGGGCTTGGATATCTTTGATTTGCTCCGCCATGGAAAACGAACGCGAAGAAGAAGAAGAAGAAGAAGACGTGTGAAACAGAGAGTGTGACCTTGGAAGAGAGTTTTTAAAGACGTAGAGGGTGTTTCGGTAAAACTACTTTCTTCATTATAATCAAAAAGCATATAATGACAATTTTATTTTTAGATTTCGTATCATGTACATATAATTTCAGGTTGCAATTTGATGAGTTTTCTTGTGACGGTGGAATGGCAAAATTAAAATATCAGCTTTGGAGGCATGTGATGATGGCTTTTGATTCAATTGCAAGTTTTAGTCTGGTGACGCAGCTGCAGCATATCCTCCTCCATCATCTTTGACTTTCCTCCTCGAAGGTCAAAAGCTTTTAATCATTCGTTCAAAATGTGCCTTCGATTATTCATCTACTAATTAATTATTACCCCAACGTTAATTCCACTTATTCCTCATAAAATTCACGCCTTCTAGAAGGTCAACTTTATTTTGGCTTTGTCGAAGCACAATTTTTTGTTTTTGTTTTTCTCCTACTTTTTTTGTACGGGTCTTCTACTTATTAAAGCACAATAAGTGCTTTCTTTCTTTCTTTCCAATATTAGTGAAAGAATTATCCATCTTACAAGATCGAACGTTAATACATTGATATGAATTAAAGAGCAGTAGCAGTAGAACTGTAGAAGCAGCAGTAGGTCAGAAGGATGGGGATATGAGACGGTGTGATGTTTAATATCAATATCTATATATAATATTTGGTGCCTCGTCTTCTTCCCCTACCAGTAATTCATTAAGTGCATATATCAAGCTCATTTTCTCTTCCTTACCCACTCCAAATTTTTAGTATATACACTAAAAATAATATAATAAAAAATAAAAGATAAGGAAGTATATTGATATATATATATATATTTATCCAATCATAATTTATCTTTTTTTCTATCCAATCCAATTAGAACGGTAAAATTTATTAAATATATAGTGAATTAAAAAAATGTGCGGTGAAAGTTAGTAAGAAAATTTTAAATTTTTATCACATGGAAACAGCATTTGGCTTCATCCTACTCGATTTTTACGTGGAAAATTTAAGAAAAAAGAAAGAGACGGACATCATCGTGCACGCATGAGGTGGAGGGATGATCATCATCAAATTCATCGTTTACGCATCCTATCACTCGGTCAACTCGTGCGGTTGACTCGGGGGTGATGCGACGCAAGGAATGAGGTGGAAAAAGGAGTTAAATAAATCAAAGCTCATCCGTGGGGAATGATGGCCAGCATTTGCTTGTGCTTTAAAAATTAAAATTAGTCTTAAAAAGTAGGAAAAGAAAAAAGAACGTTCGAGAAGGTGGAGCCGACAGCACTATCTACCGAGTCAACCGGTCAACGCACGAGAAGGATTTGGCCTCTTCCACATTTTGATTCGATGAACCCATGGGCGGGAGCCACGTCTGCTGCCCCTCACATTTCTAAATAAATAAAAAAAATTCGTATAAAATTTCCTTCATATTTAAATATACAATTCACTTTTATATATTATTCTTTTATCTCTATGTATAAATGAGAAATATTTACTTTTTAAAAATAATATATATATATTAGGTCATAATATTATGAATAGTAATACTTAGATAAGCTTGTTTTAATACACTGCAGTGATGCACTGAGTCCTAATATTATACCATGCAAGACAAATGTTATAATGTAGGTATGATCTACTCCTACTGCCCAGCCAACCAAGTTAGGGTGGGGATCAAAATATTGATCCTTAAAAGAAGCCCATCAGCGTACTGCAAAATTCCATCGGCACGACACGACCCGACCATCTCCGAGCCCAAACAATTCAAACTCCCTCCGTACGTAGCTGCATTCAAAATTGACCGTTGCCATCACTCTCTATCGTTGCCGCCTCCCCACCACCCTACCCGGCTCTGTAACTGGAAGGACGCCCCGGGACCCACGCGACCTCTTCCCAAAAGTTCACCGCAGCGAAGGTGGGGGTAGGTTTGAAGAGTGCACGTCGAATGCTGCGACGGCGCCGGTCCCAAACCGTTCGCATTTCAAACGCGATGAAGCCCCCAACTGAATTCCTTTTTATTAATTTATTATTCTGTTCCTAAAACAACAGCGGCAGCAAGGCAGAAGGAAGAGGAGGAGGCGAAGAGGAAGAGAGAGGAATCGATCGAATGGGTTGCATTTCCTCCAAATTGATCGCCGCCGCCGACCTCGGCGAGGACCTCCTCTTCTCCGGCGACGTCTCGGCCAGCCCCGTCGCCGGCCCCGACTTCCCCATCCACTTCGTCTCCCTCACCTCCACCACCTACGGCGCCCTCAAGCTCGACCCCTCCGACGACAGAAAAACCACCGCCCCCCCCACCGCCTCTCCGGATCCGGTCGTCGAGCCCCAGGCCTCCCCACAGCCCTCCGAGAAGAAGCCCACCGCCCCCCTCGAGGAGGACCGCCCCTCCGAAGTCATCGACGCTCGGGAGCTCATGGGAGACCTCGCCGACGAGACCCCTGGCCGCTCGCCCACTCAGAAGACCAAGAAGGCGCCCAAGCCCTCGCCGCTGTCCCACCGGTCGCCAGCGATTAGGGCCTCGATGTCGCCCTCCATCCCGAGGCGGTGGTTTGCTGGTAAGGAGAACACTCCGCTGCGGACTGAGCCCAAGAGGTCGGATCTCGAAGCGTGCCGTACCTTGAAGCCCTTCCGTTCTCTGGACAACACCCCCTGGACCAGCCTCGTCTCGGCGATCTCAAGGAAGGGAACCCCTAACAGCACGGGGAACAAGAAAACTGATGGGGGGTTCGATAATTCGCGGTCGAGGCGGAGCCTGAGCCCTCTGTTTGATCCGGAGCTCCTAGCTCTGTTCGAACGAGAGCACTGCGAGGAGGGTGAGCAAATCAAGAAGATGGTGCACGTCAAGGCCTCCGACTCTGCTGTGCTGCTGCAGTCATACGAGGAGAAGTGCCCCCAGGGAGGCGAGAACACCGTGGTCCTGTACACCACCACGCTGAGGGGTATACGGAAGACCTTCGAGGATTGTAACACCGTCAGATCCCTGATCGAGTCCTACGGCGTCCGCATCGTCGAGAGAGACATCTCCATGGATTCAGGGTACAGGGAGGAACTACGGATACTGATGGAGAAGAAGGAGGTCAAGGTGCCGGTAGTCTTCGTCAAGGGAAGGTGCGTCGGTGGTGCAGACGAGATCGTCAGGTTAGAAGAAGAAGCAAAGTTGGGACTGTTGCTGGAGGGCATGCCAAGGGCGACCAAGTGGTGCCAGGGTTGTGGGGGGTTGCGATTTGTGATGTGCGTGGACTGCAATGGCAGCTGCAAGGTGTTGGATTCGTCGAAGAAGAAGGTGAAATGTGGAGAGTGCAATGAAAATGGCTTGATACACTGCCCCTTGTGCTGTTGACATGAAAAAGGAGAGCAAGTTTTTTTCTGACACTATATAAGGTTTGGCTCACCCATCTTTTGCGTTGTTTGTGTTTCAAATTGACTTGCTGGAAAATGAAATGGCTTGGAGTTACAAGTCAAATAGGCAGTAGGAATGGGTTGACCACATCTACCCCAGAATGCAGTGGCATATATCTCTGGTGTATGTTGTTGATTAATTATGTTGCTAAAAGGAACTCATCATAATTTATATATTCACTTGCTGAAATCATCATCTTGAGGTATTAAAAGGTATTAGCTATTTGGATGTAGCGCAGGACCAAGTCCCTATACATTCTCTGACTCTGTTTTAAGATTTTTGAATCTATATAACTTGACCATTCTTGCAAATAGTTCATTTGTAAAATGAAACCTGTGCATTATCCTGCTGGTGTAAGATAAGCAGCTACTCTCTAAATGTACGTCTGGAGTCTACTTTAATCTCCAAGCCTCCAAACCAACCCATGGCTGAAGTCTGTGCGGCCTCTGAGTAAAAGCTCCAACATTCTGGTGAGTTTTACTCTCTGTGTGCTTTACTTGATCTGCTAGGTAGCTTCTTCTCTTGGTAAGTTGAAAGCATCTATATCTTTTATATGTTCTAATTGGTATGTTCTCATTGGTCAGTTTTATATTTTCCAACGTAATGAACATGTGTTTCGGCAACGTATCAATAGACAAATTTTGAATTTTGGTATGCCGGCAATTGTTTCTTCGTAAGATGCATTTATTTCTCGCTCACTGCTCGTCTCTTTCTCCGGAACAAATGCATTTAAACAGGAACTAGGTTATTACATTTACTTCTTTATTTTGTTCTTATCTTTCTTACTATTCAGCCTTCAACGGATATGCAGTTGGATTAATTAGCATCAAATTTGTGCATTCAGTTTACTGATTCGCACGTTAGTCTGAAGGTTCTGAACGTTTGTTAATTTCTGAGGAAAACTTTCGCCTAAAATCAAATTTCCATGTTTGGATCAATAAGGTACAACTTTTCTGAACTTGGTGATGACATTCAAAAACATAATTTCTAGCTGTTAGATTAGAGTTTATTATGGTAATTGCCTCAGTCATTTTGGAGCAATACCCTATGCTTGGACATGAAGTCTGGATCGGTACAACCATACTACTAAAGATATTAACCATAAACACAACTATATAAAGGTTAATAAAGTACCAAATTGTAAAATATATGCCACATGAACTTTTTTCTATGGAGCTCATTCATACGTTTCTGTCGAAGGATTTATCTCAAAATTTGCTCCAGCTAGCTGCAAGTGTGCTTTTATTTTATGCCAATGAAGGTACACTTAGGTGCCTAGAAATCTTTCAGAAGGATTTTATTATACAGCAGCTTTCAAGGTGAGGGACCAGAAATTTCCAAAAAAATTATTTGTATGGAATGACTATATGGAAAATCTTCATTTTTTTTCCAGACTTTGATTATTTTTCTTGCTTCCTTTCTCAAAATATTGGGCGCTGTCTCTTGTGCAGAGCTTTAAGTTTCTTGAGAAGAAAAGTTTCTTATCAACTGTGATTTAGACTTAGCTTGCGAAAAAAAACTGTGATTTAGACTTGAATTTCCTTATTTTCTTGAAATTTCGGATTGTGTTTACCTCTAAAGCATACTCGATAGCATGTTCTAAAAACCGGCAAAGCTTGACATAGTGTTTCGCGTATGATATTTATGCTGTTCCAATCTCCATTGTTGCTAAAGTTTTCTTGTTGGAGTTGCAAGTGCACCTAATCTTATACACTTCATATTCCTGGAGGCTTCACATCCACCCTATTCAATTTTTATATCAACTAAAGAAGTGGCAACGGATGCTCACTTGAACAATATCGGAACCTTGCACAGGTGGAACTTGTCTGTCACCGTCACCACCCAATAATCCTCATGGTAACTGTTTTTGATGAATATTTTCCCTATTGGGAAGAATGATGCTCGTTGTGAAAGTCCAACCTGCATGACTGTGACGGCCCAATCAACCCTTTTTTTCCTTACAATTTTTCTTGAGCTCAGGACAACGGCTGGACAAAAGGAAGTGGAAACAGCAATTGTTGTTTATTTTCATGCTCCCAAGTGATGTCTCATTCTTGATGTTGGGTGTGCTCTGCAGGAAATGAAAGCTATATATCAGGGAAAGTCAATCCATCTTCATATTCCTTATGGCCAGGTCATTCAAGATCAGTATGCATAATTCTCTTCTGGATGCCTGTTCTCCTTGGTTTCCACAGCATAGCTGACTCAGACTACAACTTCAACTTGATAGTAATTCTTTTAGTACTTATTCTGTGTGTTCTTTCACATACCCTCCTGATTGCTGCTTATTGGAGATCATGGATCTTTTAACTCAGACCTTGATGTTTTTTTTTTGTGAAAAAACTGTGCCAGATAGCAGCTCTTCATCTTGAATACTCAATTCTTAGTAGATAAAGATCAAATTTGCAGAAAAAGTAAATAAAAATGACCCCTGAGACTACAGATATTTTACAAACAATGATATCAGAGATTGTGCGCATGTGCTGTTATAACAAATGGTTAAATTATCTTTTGTATAATTTCAGAATCATTGGAAATCATCAGCACAAGATATATATGATGCACTTACCTTCAGAGAGATCCTCTAAAACTAGATGCAGCAGTTGTGAGAACAACATGATTTCCTCTTCTTGATGTAGAGTGAACACTGGTCAAAATCCAACTCCTTTCAGAATAAGTTTTTTTTTTATTACAATAAAATCTTCCCCACCTTTGTTTTGTCAAGAGCAAATCGGTTGCCACTACAATCAAAAGAATATTTGGTTATTGTAACACAAAACTCTTGCCAAAGCAGAATCACTCACTACCACACACTGTGGATGAACACAAGAACAAACTGAACATGAAACCAGTTTTTGTCAGATTCAATCCTTAGAAGACAACCCTGTTTGATCCCTCCCTCAAGAAGAGCTATCAGATCTGTCGTCGTCCATCGATTTACTGCTATCGTGTGGCTTCCCTGCCCAGCCATGAAGAGTTATGGCCGCCAGAATCATCACAAGCACCTGTTAATAAATCCTCCAATCCTCCATAGGAGTAGCTGCAAGTTTGAGGGTCTTGTTCTTCGACGTCAAACTCCACCCAAACCGTGCTTATTATGGTCTCCAGCTTCTGAGAGAACTGAATGCTTGAGGTTTCATCCAAGTCCAGTTTGTCCTCCTCCTTGACTTCAGAACTTGTTGAGGGCCGGGAATTGCTGCCCGTAGTGAACGAAGCAACTTCTGCTGCTGTGATGATCCGAACGAACGGGTAATCCAAGTTCTTCCCATCAATGTTTCTCTTACTATGCTCGTAGAAATCATGCAGATTCGACGTTTGGGCGCAGGCCTTGCTGAAGATGTCCAGAGCCGAGGTTTTCAAGGACTTTGGAAGCTTGGAGTAGGAGTTCATGGCGGTGTCCATTCCATCGCAGAAGCTGTCGTAGACGCGAATGCTTTCCTTCAGCACAATGTTGAATGATGACTGCATCAACTGGCTCGAGATCGGCAGGTTCGCCGGCAGGCAATCCATCACCCGATCAAGAAAAGCTTGGCATTTGTGCAGTCTGTACAAGGTCCAGTCCGGCGCCTCCTCCTTGCTCGGCCGGATCGGCTCGAGCGCGCCGGCCTGGTTGATGATCCAGCCCAGCCTTTCTTCAAGGAACTGAGAGTAGCCGAGGAGGAAGGAGCGCGCGGGGACGCCGCCCTTGCCGGGAGTCGCCGCCGAGGACCAGGAGAGGTCCATCCGGAGCTCGCCGCACGTCCACATGCCGCGCAGGTCCTGCTCGAAGTAGCGGTCGCCGCCGCGGAGGAGGCGGTGGAGCAGCAGCAGCGTCTTGAGAGCCACCGTCGGGTCGCGCGTGGCCTCGAGCCGCGCGGAGAGGAGCCGGGAGAGGAAGGTGATCGAGCCGGGCGCGTTGGAGACCAGGTAGAGTATCTCATGCACGTTCTTCTCGTCGGCGGGCGCGTCGTGCCTGTCGGTGCACCGGGCCACGGCGGCGTCGAGCTCGCTGAGGATGCTCCGGTCGGGGGCCGCTGCGGCGGCGGCGGCCATCGACGCAGACCGGGGGGCGACGAGCGAGCTCAGCACAGCCAAGAGCTTGCTTTTCTTCACCCTCATCACTTGGCCGAGAGATCAGGAGAAGGAGAAGAGAGGTTGGCACACTTGCATGGGACTCAAAGCACACAGATGGCCGGAAGAGAAGGAGAAGGATAAAGAGAAAGGGAGAGAGAGGAGGAGGAGGAGATCAAGAGAGTAAAACTCAGAGGAGGGTTTCAGTTTCATGAGAATACTTGGGAGGAAACGCATTCCTTTCCACGGAGGTGTTGACAATGTATAGGAGAATTCATGCTCTGACGAGGAGGAGAATAATTGTGGATGAACATCTTTGGACAAAGAAAAACTATTGGATGTGGGGGAGACTACTGGAGAAAAGATATGGGCGAAGAGAGAGAGAGAGAGAGAAGAGAAGAGAAGAGAAGAGAAGGAAAAAAAAAAGTTTCCACTTTGAGATTTTTGCTAATATATTCCAAGGTCAACTCTTGGTGGACTTGGTGGAAGAATCTCATTCCTAGAGAATAAGGTTCTCGTGCATCAAAATCTTCCCCTATTGGCAAACACAAATTAGTTTGACTCAGGGGCCTACTCTTCCTTTGTTTTCTTTTTAATTCATATCTGCGCTTGGATTCCCAGAGAGGCACACATATCAGAGAGGGGATCAGCTTGCTTTGCTGTGAGGAACGAAGGAGAACAATATTTTCATGTTGTTTTTACTTGTTTACTCATCCACTTGTTCAGTAAAAGCAGCAAAAGAAAGGTACTCCTTTTGTTCCACATCTTTTGATCCACCCCTCTCTCCCTCCTCTTTCCCTATATATATACACACACATACAAACTAATGTCTTCATCTAGATGTCATTATTTTATGAAGCCTGATAATTAATTTCTGCTATTTGATCGTTCTGTGGAGTTTAACAAGAACTTGTGCGCATGTTCAGGATTCCATAAAGGACAGCAGAGGGATGGAAAATATACACAGCATTGACAGTCTTTTGCCTTCCATCAAAAATCATCTTGTTTTCCTAAAAAAAACAGTCCACAACTCAAAACAGTTTGATTAGATGAAGCAGAACGCCAGCACTCGACTAATATTTCTCAAGAATCAAAATTAGTCAGTTCTATTTTGCTGTAGGCTTATCTGCACTCATCATCTCTCTTACATGCATATCAGCTATTTTTCAAAAGCAAATTTGCTTCACAATTATTTATTCAGCTAAATCTTTACCCCTAGATATTTGAAACTTTTCACACCCATTAGACAATTAAGTGTGTTAGTTAATGGCCTTTGAAATGACAAGTTTAATCTAATAAAGATCTCTTGTTAATTTGAATCAGATTCTTAGGCATTTTGAGGGCCTTTTGATACATTTTTTTCTTCCATTTTACTAGCAATACTTTACATCCAGTTAATGCTGCAATTAATTAATTCTATATCAGTGAGGAAGATGCTAAAAGTTGTGCTTCCAAAAAGAGTTTTAATTTGGATCATACCAAGTTTTTTTTTTTCCTTCTTCTTGAACCATGTGGGTGGGAATGATTCCTTGGGCACTTGACATGACATGGAAGCCTTCACTATCCATCAAAATAGAATATTGTACATATACTACTAACCCTTAATTTTGAAGTATTTATCTGGAGGGCCTACACCAGAGAACAACATTCAATTTACAAATTGTTGAGAGTAATGATACAACTTCTACTATAACTGAAAATATTATTCATATTAGTATTTTTAAAAAAATATTGCATTCAATTCACCAATTAAAACAATATAAAAGAAAGACAAGAAAACATAAACTTAGAAGAAAACAGAGAAAGAAAGAAACATAGTAATAATCTTATTAGTTGAAACATAGTAAGAATGAATTATAGACACTGTCCTTGCATGAATAGCATAAATCTCTTCTTTTGTTGTTTAAAATTATAATAATCATATATATCAGGAGGAGAGGAGAGAGATGCTAAACCTTAATTATAAAATATAAGGTAAAATATTTTATTATTTTAAAATATGAAAAAGTTTTTTTCTATTAAATTATGATAAATAGTTTTTATAATTTTAAAACTTCTAGATGAAAGAGTTTTACTATATTTTTATGGAGTGTTTATACTAACTTAAGTTTAACTCAATGGCACACCAAAACAAAAGTGAAATGAGCAAATTGATGCATCATCATTCATATTCCATGGATCATGATCTATTCCAAAGTTTAGATTGGCCATTTTATCATATAAAAATCATGATATTTATATGCAAATATACAAATGTTCTTGGTGTTATTGTTGCTGCGTAGGGAATATGCTGTGTGTACATATATATATAGTCTTATGGAGTTTTAATATTTTTCATTCTTCAAGGACGTATCACTTCTGTATGCTTAATTATTTGTTTCAAAATGAAGAGGGGTTAAATTGAACTGCCATAATACATGATTCAAAAAATTTGAATACAAAATATTTTTTTTCTTTAATGTTGTATGTCACTGTTCAAAATTTAATCAGTCGTTCAATAAATCTAATTATTTTTTATGTTATAAAGCAGACTGATAATTTTGATATCATCATCTCCCTACTTTGTTTCATGCAGAAAATTTGCAATTTTAGCATTCCAATGCCATAACACTGCTTCTCTGAGGTTTTGAGATTGAATGTTCTTCTGAAATTTTACCTGGCGATTCCTGTGGAATACGGCCAATTTCTTATTGATTTTTTTTTTCATTCTTCACTTTCTTACAGTCTTCCTCAATGCTTCAGCTTTGCAGGAAAAGCTAAACCCTCGTCGGAGATTTGGCAGCAGCTCAACCATTGCAGGTCCCCGACCTTTTGTTTTCCTATTCAATCTTTCTCTACATTTCATTGTGCAACTGTATGAGCTTGATCATGCCAAAAATTGGGGCTTGACGTAACCGGGTAGTCTCCTGTGGTTGTAGAGGGCGGCGGGTGGCAGGAGGCTGTCGAGATCACAGAAGTCCGAGTGCGCAACTGTGGGAGGCAGAATGAGTGGTCATGGGCAGCTGCAGTGTATGGAACGCAAGCAGCCGCGGCGGGCAGTGGCATTGCCCTCTGCGATTGCTTGCTGTTGCCTTCACCCACTGCCGTCCCCACTCATTTGCGACCTCTGCCTACTGCCGCAATGGTCCGTAGAGCCAAACAAGAGGTGGAAAAAAAAAAGCAAGAGATATGGGAAGTTTATTTGAAATATATTTGCGTTATCTTTAGACCGCAGAAGATCCATGCGCGATTAAGGTAAAATGAAGGGGTTGGGAAGATAATTGTTCCTGCTGATTTTTCCCTTTAGATCTTCTCTGATTGTGCATATGAATTTTCTTTTTATGCACAGGTCTCCGGAGATAGACTAACTTGATGATATGACTAGAAGAGGGTCTTGCTTTGATCCAAGAACAAGGAAATACAAGAGAAACTGACTGATCCAAATTTCCTCCACATCATAGCTTAACCTTTTCTTAATACTTAAACGAGGCTTGTGAATCCCTAAACAATCAGAAGAATGGGACATATAGGAACTCTGATGGAAACACTTTAGAGAAGTGGGACTTTATGGATAGAGAGAGAGTTCTATCAAGAATTTTTGCAAAAGAATATGCTCAGCATATTCCTTAACATCTAAGTAATAAGACATGAAATTTCTGTTTCCTTCTTATCTTCTTATCTATTTTTCTACTTATATAGTAAAGTCCAAACACTTTGAGCTTGAGGAGCTGAGGTTAGGGGAGACTTAATATGCTGACTTGAAACAAGTTCAGATTTGATCTTTCTTTGAACATTTATTTGAATTTGTTCCAAGTGGTTATTATTGAGATTACTCTTGTATAATTTATTGTAGGTAAGTTATAAACCATTAATTTCAAGTTTTGATATTTTGAAAGGACTTCTATATGGAATTTGTAAAACTAAGAATCATCAAGAAAAGTACCTTCTGTTCTTTAAAATAAGTCCCAATTCTAACTTGATTAGACAGGTATTCTGAGTAATTATATGAGCGTAGCTCGAGAAATGATTATCTTCTATTCTTTAAAGTAAGTAAATTTTTACCCTGATAATTATACGAGTGTCTTTTAAAATTGTTCTTTCCTCTGTTTACTTTGGTAGTTCCTACTGTTTAGTCTGTCCTTTTGTGATTGCAGTAGTTTGACTGTATATACAATTATTATTTAATGGAA
The DNA here is from genome assembly GCA_030544415.1 of Thalia dealbata. Lineage (NCBI taxonomy): Eukaryota > Viridiplantae > Streptophyta > Magnoliopsida > Zingiberales > Marantaceae > Thalia > Thalia dealbata. The sequence goes on from CM060454.1 coordinate 4,118,965, forward strand.
AGAATTTTCACGGAGGAATAAAGTTCTGCAACATAGTGTGGTTTGACTTATTAGCTTTCCCAAACGAACAAAGTGATCAACTTGTAAGTTGGGGCATTCTCTAAAAAGAAACTTGTAAGTTGGGGCTTGTCAGTGACAGGACAATGTAATACACTATCTACGAAATATAGGCCATCAAATTGTGTCAGTAGTTGTGTGCATGTATATTCTCAAAATCTTGCAACTCTGAAGAGGTTGGTAGGCAATTTCTGAACAATATGTGTTATATTGTTCTCCACAGTATACATGTTTTTAGATGAGTTCTGTTTCTATTTGACTAATCAGTGCAGCAGATTTAGGAAGATACACCCTTGGAAAAAGTTATTTAGGGGAATTGATCATCTCGGTTACTCTTTACGGGAAGATGAAATTGCGACTTCTTTGGAGTTCATCAATGGTATTAGATTTGCTTATTTAATGCTTGCAATGTAGAAATAAATGGAAATTTTGGAAGTACTAGGCCAGGATGGCTTATCATATATCTAGGTATATGGAATAACATCAATCATTAACCCCCGGCTACATGATAACTATATGGATAAACATATATAGTACATGTATATGTTTGGGTAATTTGTATTTTTTCTATTCTACATGATTGAAAGACTCACTCCATTCGGAATACACATATTTCCCTTTTCAAAAGAAAAAAAATTTCCCCTCATTTTCATTAACAATTATAGTGAAGTTATCAAGGAATAATAAATAAAAATGTTTGGTTAATCTGAAGACCAAGATAAGTTACTATGTCAATTTTAGAAAGCACTAACCTGATCATGTTAAGTTAGTTGGCTATTGGCCTCTGAGTTATACAAAGTTCACCTCTTCGATAGATGCAGATATTAAGCTAACCTTGTTAAGTTGAGGAATCTGAGTCCTCCACTGGAAAAATCTTCATGGATGGCATGAGTTAGAATCCCAGAAAAGATCCATTGAGGCTCCCTCTCCGGTCCTATGAAGATATCTACATATGTATTCTAGGACAACCAAAATCTTCAGGTCACAGGAGTGGGAGCATCTAAAACTAAGAAGAGTTGTTCTACTCTGACTTCAGGTCTGGCTCTTCCTTTTGTCAAATGACATGGTTGAGGAACATATCTATCCATTTAGTTCATGCATCTAATGCACTAAGATATCAAGCTCCTGATTTTCAAGCTTTGTCAGTGAATGAAAGAGTCAATTTTCTCATCTTCTATGATTTTCTCAGGCATTTCTTTCCAAAGATGCTTTTGTAGTTTCTTTTTTAGAAAAACAAATCTAGCATGGCATGCAATAGTTAACACAATCATCCAAAAACTGTAATGGTTGCAACTTATTCGATGGTTTGTCTTTGTTGATTTGCATTTATCAATGTGCATGCCGCTGACGTTCTGCAATATTAATGCCACGAGTATCTACACAACTAGATATTCTTTTCACATATCAGAGCTGACTTTTTTTAGAACTTAATGAGTCTTGGATTCAAGACCTCATGATCCTCCCGTATAGAGCCTTCCCGTATAGAGCCTAATTACTCTAACCAAAGGGATGATCAGAGCTGACTTGATAATTAATAAAGTTAGTACTGATTTGGTGGAAATTTTACCTCCAAAAGAAGGAGTTCGCGTGGAAATATTATCTCCAGATGCAGACTCTTGTTGAAAAAATGGTCCAGCTGAGAAAGTTGAGGATTCGGCTTGGTAGGAAAGGAAGAGGGGGAATTCCAGCGCTGAAAGATTCCTGCACTTCTCACTTGCAAAAAAAAAAGTTAGTTCTCCATTTTGACATTCCTTCTGGATTTTTCTGGGCCACTAATCAATAATCAAGTTGGCTATAAAGAGATCTGTCCTGATGTCCTTCAATACAAATTCCTGAACTCCGTACCTTTGCACAGTTGACTATGGCATTTTTGTTGGGTGCAAAACAAATATGAATTTGATATGTTTAATTAATCCTTCTAAACGTACATCAAAGCAATTGAGTTCTATACAGGAGTTTGTGGGTTCAATATTGACCAAGTTCTAAAAAAAAATTAATCATTCTAAACGCTGGAATCCAAACTACTTTTATGATAGTTCGTCTTCAGTACTCTCATCTTTTATTCATCTATTTTGGTTTGTTTCTGTTGCCGTGGTGTGTACGTCTGCATCCTAATTACCTCTGGTTTGCTTTTTTGGAGCCTACATCGGGTGTTTTGATGAACTTATGAAAGTACATTTGTTTTTGAGAGAATCTTGGTATTGAACAACTTGAAACCTGGTTTGCTGTTAATTGATCATCGTGGAAGATGGAGAAAATATCCATGAACTTTGATTTATTTTTTACAAAGAAATAATATGTATACAGAGTATGATTTATCTTATCTGCACGATTTCAGTTTCTATCTTCTTAAATATTTATCAAGATTAGCACAGACAGCTATGTGATCAGATTGTTGTTTCCTGTTTTGCCACGCCCTGGAGTTGAGTTTATTGTACGACATCGTACACCTATTTTTCCTGAACATTTTCATTAGATTTAGCAGATGGGGATGGAATTTTGAGAGCCGACGCTTGATGTTTCTTTTAGAAGTCCAGAACCAAAATACAGTGCTCATTGGGGAACTATGGTGGAACTCCTGTAGCAGAATGTGGATTTCGTCAGATCATGTTCTTCTATTTTATCTTGTTTGATTTTATATGCTGTCACTTGATGGCTGGCGTTGTCAGAAGAGTGTGCTCTCCCATTTGGTTTAGTATATATTTTGGGGAATTTCCTGCATAAATTATATTCTATTTCTTGCATATGGAAGCCAAATTTTATGTTATTTTCTGCACAGAGATCTGTGATTTCAATCATGCTAAATATCCAGTCATGGATTGGCTCTTCAGAGATCGGATATACGAGACCTCATGCTGATGCGAAGCTGATTGCTGACAGTGGTTCTGTCAAGGTGGTGCTTTTGATAGTAATAAATTGCTTAGTTCATATGTGTAGGAATACGCTGAAACAATCAAAATCAAGCTTACTGCTGTAAGCAAAATGAACAACTTGCCAGTAGACACTTTCTTGAAGGTTGAGAAAAAAGGAACATGTGGCCAGCAACAGCTCAATCAAGAAGATAAAATAATTTTGGTGGAAAATTATCAGCTAGCGGGCATCTGATTTTGTTTTTCACATATAAGATATGTTCCTGGTTGACTTTTATAAGGAAGACCTAGTCCAGTTACAATTGAATAACTTGGTAGCAGTTGGCTAATTGATTTGACATGAAATAATTAATAATTTTATTTTCTTTTACTTGGTCATGGATCTTCATAATCCAACTTGTTCTCCATTTTTTATTGCGTCTTGTCATGATTCTAAGCTTAATTAAGCTTCAACATGCATACATTGTGGTAGGCACGGTGGAGACTGAGAACTGGCAAGGGCAAATGATGGTTTGTTAGTTTTGTATCAGTTCAAAGATCACGAACTTGTTTTGCAGATTGTTCATCAAACAGAAGGTCTTCTGCCTCTTTAGCAATGGCATCTTCCTCTACGGGGAGGAGCTGCAGTTGGAGTAGGAGGCTAGAACAGTATAGTTGTTTGATCTTTTTCCTCGGCTTTCTTGTTCAAGTATTGTTGGTATCTTCAGATACCTATAGTCGAGATGGTATGCTATTTTCTTGTCTGCAAAATCAGTTCTAGTATTTTGCCATAAATTAAAGTAGCCTTCAAGTAAAAGACCTGGACTGTATGGTTTACTGAACTAAAGTTAGACTACAGGTATCCCTAAGAAAAAACTGCACCTGCTTATGCACTATTGATTTGCCAGCCAAAATTGGATGATCTATGTTGTTACTGTCAGTTAAATAAGATTTATTATAATTGTTGGGATTATGTTGGTTTAGATTCCCATGAAGTATTTACAGTTATACTGTAATACAAATGGCTAACAGAATAAATGATGATGGAATGAATCAAACTTCATATCATATTTCTTCTTTCGTTGTACAGCTGCTGCTCTGAATTCTCTTGCTAATTTATGGGAGAACACACCTTCCAATTGGAAAGGTTCTGATCCTTGTGGTGACAATTGGGTTGGAATCACTTGCAATAGTACGCGTATTACTCAGATGTGAGTTCTCAAACAAATAGAAGATGAAGTTCAATTGGGTTAATTACGGAGTTAACTGTAACTTTAGGAAAAATTGACTCGACACTATGCAAATGTTCTTAGACTTCTATCCAGCTTGGGGCTGAAAGGGACACTTAGTGGAGACCTCACTTCACTAGCCGAGCTGCAGGTTTTGTAAGTTCTCTATTCTCCTTGGCTGAACTGTTATCTCCTGTTATATTAATTTGTTCACCTATTTATAACACGACCTAGTTTAATTTGAATATTATATATCCGGTGTCATTAAGTTGTAGAACGTAGTGACTAATTTATGCCGGTTGAAGACGGTCTTATTGCAGTTTCATTTAACTCAGTTTAGATGGGCAATCATCAAAACACTTTGTACAGTAACTATATCATCTAACACTTGCAGGGACTTGTCTTATAACAAGGGTTTCACTGGAGGACTTCCAGCGTCAATAGCGAGTTTGACTAAACTTGAGAACTTGTAAGCAATCTGAACCCCAGATTCACATGTATGTTTATAGCTACAGGTCGAGGTCTCGATTGAGATGCCATTCTCACTTCCTTCCAGGATCCTTGTTGGCTGCAGTTTTTCTGGAGAAATACCATCTCAAATTGGCTCCCTCTCTCGCTTGGTTTTTCTGTAAGATCTAGAAATACCACCTCAGTGTCTGTGAAGTAATTTTTTTTCTTTGATGATCAGCATGCTCCCTCTCTCCTGTTTGCAGATCCTTAAATTCTAATCAATTCAGGGGAAGTATACCTTCTACCATTGGTAATCTGTCAAATCTTTACTGGCTTGATTTAGCTGACAACCAGCTTACTGGAACAATCCCTGTCAATCCGGGTCTTGATTCATTAACCCATACCAAGCACTTGTATGTATGATAAAATGTGATCCTATTCAATGAAGTTTCTAATTTTCAGTCAAATTTCACTAAAAAATATGCATCTATATTTCAGTCATTTTGGAATGAACCAGCTCTCTGGAACCATCCCAAGTAATCTTTTCAGTTCCAATATGCAACTAATACACCTGTAAGCTTCCAGAACCAACTGATCAAGGAAGAATTGCGTTAACTTCAGTAATATGGACTACTAAACAATAAGTTTGTTCAGGTTGCTTGATAACAATAAGCTTACAGGAAGCATCCCTTCCACTCTGGGGCTTGTAACTACTCTAGAGGTTCTGTAAGTCTCGAAACACACTTAACACTATTTTAATAAAGAAGTTCAAGAAAAATCTATGGTGAATCCTTGACGTTGGTTATTGCATATTCGGCAGGCGCTTGGACAATAACTCGTTGAGTGGACCTGTTCCATCTAATATCAATAATCTTACGAAAGTTGCAGAATTGTATGTCTTTTGTTCTTAGTTTTTTATGGATTTCTATCCTGATTGTTCTTGATACAAGTTATTGTATTGGTCAACACTATTTTTTAGTCATCTTGCCAACAACCAGTTGACGGGCCCTTTACCAAACCTCACGGGGATGAACCAACTCAACTTCGTGTAAGTATGCAATTTTCTTACATGGAAAACTGAACTTTATTAGTAGGAAACAGATGCATGTTATATCCAACTGACCACTCCTTTTATGATAGCATTATCTGAATTCTTTTCTTGTTTTTTCTTTTCTGTACTTGAATGTTATATTATAACCGAGAGAAACTGAATTGGAGTTTATTCATCAAGTTGTTTTCTGCATGTTATAAAAAGATTGTTATTTAATGGCACATCCAAGTCCTATAAGCTAAATCCGACAAGTGTGCTTTCGCAGGGACATGAGCAACAACACTTTTGATGAGTCTGATGTTCCGCCATGGTTCTCAACCTTGACATCCTTAACAACACTGTAAAATTCTCTTCTTGTAAAATATCACTATTGTATCTATATTTTCATACATGGATACACACTGAATGAATATTTTCCCAATGTCATGTTTCTTACCTTTGGATCAGACTCTCTGAGGTTTAAGTTCCTTTAATCTTTCTGTTAGTCATGCAGTGGTAGGAAAACATAGATTAGAATATAATTATAAACATCCTGCAGATCTTCAGCAACATCTGAAAGTGTCCTTCATCAACTGCAGATATCTGGAATTCTTAAAAATAGGAGGGCCGATTCCACCAGCTTTATTCAGCAATTCACCATTACAGATCGTGTGAGTACAACAGAGTACTTTTCTTCCTTTTGATGATAGAGATTATGCTTCTTTCATCCCTCTCTGCTGCTTCTGCAGGAGGGGCATCCACATTTTAACAAGTCTTAACAGATCAAATCTTCCTATTTTCTTGTCCATAATGATCTTTACATTAGCTGATGCCGTAAAAATCTAATTGATGCAGGAAGCTGAAGCATAACCGGTTTAATGGGACGCTAAATATTTCGACGGGGTACAGCACTCACCTAGAGCTGATTGACTTGCAGGACAATGATATATCTACAGTAGTAATTGGAGCTGGGGGGTACAGTAAGGACATTATGTAAGACATCAAAAAGCTCTTCCTTTATACACAACTTGGAAAACTACATGTGTAATATTTCGTTGTCTAGATCCAATCATGTGAAGCACATAGTGCTATACAATCTCTACTTCTTAGTGCAACGAGATTTGATCTGTTTAATTTCCTGCAGACTTGTGGGTAATCCATTCTGTGCTCAAGGAGGGAATGTATACTGCAAAGTTCAGCAACAACCTGCTACTCCGTATTCAACTCCGCAGAACTGCGTGCACATTCCCTGTCCATCAGATATGACCCTCAGCCCTAATTGTTATTGTGCATCTCCATATATTGGCGCTCTCTACTTCAGAGCTCCATCCTATTCAGACCTTCAGAATGTCACATACTACCAACTCCTGGAAGAGGCACTAAAAGCCAAATTTCTAAGCCGCAGCCTCCCTGTAGATTCTGTCACACTCAATAACTCATTTATGAATTCTGACAACAATTTGCAGATGGATTTGGAAGTATTTCCAAGTGGAAAAATCCGTTTCAATGAAAGAGAGGTTTCTTTACTTGGCTTTATATTAAGCAACCAAACGTTCAAGCCCATCAGCATTTTTGGGCCATTCTATTTCATAGGACAAGATTATGCCGCGGAACCTGGTAGCTCGCGTAGCTCTGGAAACATTTTGCTTCCATTTATTTATTTATTTATTTTAAATCTTGCACGCAATGTATGCAGTAATTGCACCAAGCAAGAGCTCAAATCACCTGCCTGTAATTGCTGGGGCATCAGCTGGTGGAGCAGCTCTTGTTCTGCTGCTTATTGGCTGTGCAGCTTTTGTCATTGCTCGGAGAAGGAAAGTGAAAAGAACAGTACAGAGAAAGCAGGCTTCTGGTGCGAGTCTATTAAATTTCTTACCGATTTAGTTTTTATTCTTGCTCATTTTTGTTGTATGCATTTTTTTTCCTATTAGGATCTTGGGACCCCACAAAAAGCAGCAGCAGCATTCCGCAAGTGAAAGGTTCAAGGTGTTTCTCGTTCACCGAAGTAAGGAAGTTCACCAATGGTTTTTCACAAGACAACGAGATTGGAAATGGTGGATACGGGATGGTAATTCTTACCCTGTTAGATCGGTTGAAGTTCATCATCATCTAGGCTTGTCCGTGTATCCAATTAATTCTTATCGACCACCATATAGATAATGATGGTGAATCCTATCTTACAGGTTTACAAAGGAATCCTTCCGAACGGCCAACTAGTTGCTGTCAAACGAGCCCAGGAGGGTTCAGCACAGGGAGTGATGGAATTCAACTCCGAGGTAGAGTTGCTTTCCAGAGTCCACCACAAGAACCTCGTAAGTCTGGTTGGTTTCTGCTTCGATCAAGGCGAACAGATATTGGTGTATGATTACGCTCCAAATGGCACACTGAAGGAAAGCCTCTCAGGTAGGTGCATGGTTAACTCTTGTGAGTAGTTGTATTTCCTATTCAACAGCTTGATTAAATTCAAGGATGAATGAGTTAACTGCAAACTCGGATCATCTTCCTAGTTTCTTTACTCAAATTTGGGGCCTATATCATGATTCTTTAATCAACATGCAAGTGTATCACATTCAGGGAAATCAGGAGTCCGGTTAGATTGGAAAAGAAGACTCAAAGTCGCCGTTGGTGCAGCTAGAGGCCTTGCTTACTTGCATGAGCTTGCTAATCCTCCTATAGTTCATAGAGATATCAAGTCCAGCAATATCCTCCTCGATGAAAATTTAAACGCAAAAGTCTCCGATTTTGGACTTTCTAAGCCGCTTGGTGAAGATAGGGGAGGTCACATTACCACACAAGTAAAAGGAACAATGGTGAGTTTTCAACCTTGCCCAAAGAGAAAAGAATTTTCTTAACATCTTTTACCAACTTGAAATGGTTTTGCTGTGATTACAGGGATATCTGGATCCTGAATACTACATGACTCAACAGTTAACTGAAAAGAGTGATGTCTATGGCTTTGGAGTCCTATTACTGGAGCTGCTCACTGCAAAACAACCTATCGAGCATGGGCGATACGTGGTGCGAGAGGTAAGAAGTATGATGGACAGGTCGAAAGATTTATACGGCCTTCTTGAGATCCTGGATCCCGTGCTTGGTTTGGCCAGCAGACTTCCTGGGTTTGAGAAATTTGTCGAGTTGGCACTGCGATGTGTGGAAGAATCAGGAATCGACCGCCCTGCAATGAGCGAGGCGGTGAAGGAAATTGAGAGCATTATGGAGTTGGCTGGTATGAGCCTCAATTCTGACTCTGTATCAAACTCAATGAGCTCCATGGGGACAAGCAGAAGCCCCAGGCATCCTTATAGCAATCTGCACTTTGACTACAGCGGCACAGCACCTTCTTCCAAACTAGAACCCAAGTGAGACACTGTTTGATTCAGTTTTGTGCATTCTCAGGGTTTCATATTATTTTTCTTGAAAAGATAAACTTCTTAATCTGGTTTTTTGCAAATATTAGTGAAACATAGAGGATGCAAATGGTTTGCTCTTCTTTTTTTGCAGGTAAGAGGTGATCAGTTCAAATCATTAGAATGTAGATTGTGTAAACTGCAAGAATGGAGGTTCCTTATGGTGTGTTATTGGCCTGTTTGATTTTTTGTTTCTAGAGATTAGGAAAAAAAATACTCATGCTGGATTGTTACCATTTTCGAACTATCAATATATAGATATTGTGTTTTGCTTAAATATTTTTGTACTGATTGATGACTTTGTAGTGTTTGCATGCTCCATTGAGCTTCTTTAAACAGAAACTAAGTTTATGTACATGTCCAATGTAATTATATAAAGCTCCATGGCTTCTTGTTGTTGTGAGAGTTAAATTTTTTCATTATATGGAGGATCTTCTAGATCAAAAAAAAACTGTGAGGGAATCTATGCTTTTCAATCAAAATTGCCTCAGAAGCACCCAAAGAAATGATCAGAAACCATTACAAACATACACCAGAAAGGTCAGCGAACAATTAGATACAAGAAAACATCCACTGCAGCGGTTTGAGGATCAACTGGAATGTGGCCTTGCCTGCTTCATCTTCCAACTGCAGCTGATCCCACCATGAGCTGCGGCACCTGATCTCTCTCAGCTGCACTGCAACCAATCTTACCTTCTTCAGCTTGGGGCAGTCAACCACTTCCTCATCAACGCCCTCCTCTCATCACTCACTCCATTTCTGGGAGCCCCACAGAGAGAGATCTCATTGAGGTTTGGAAATGGCGTCACACCCCTGGAAGCTTTGTCGTCTTCTTGGGATTCATCGTCTTCTTGGAATTCCCGAGTTGAAGCTAATCATCTCCAAGCTACATCCCAGGTTAACTTTTTCTATCTTGATCTTTTTTCTTTGAATCCATTTGGTCGGGTTGCTAATATGATCTTGCACTTGGATCCCTGCTTGGGGATGGGAATCCCTACCATTCGAAGATCTAAAGGTTTCCAAAACTTCATCCAAGATCAGCACAAAACCTCATCCTGCAAAGAATCTTGCATACAATATCGCTGCTTTTTTCCCTTCTGAGACTTCTTGTTCTTCCATGAAAAAGCCCAACTGATTTCGAATCTTATTTTGGATGATTTCAACATCGAGATCTCTACATGTCTCAATGAAGATAACCACATCTAGATGAGTTGCAGCAGAAAGGAACTCGTTCTCTTCAAGTAGCATGACTCAGAAATCATCTCATCAGGTCTCATGGACTGAATACATTAAAAGTTTATAGATGAATGTAAATGTTGTTTAATTTTTTTTTCGTATTTATTTATTAACTATTTATCATAGAATCTTAATTTTCATCAAATAATTATTTTGTATTAGCAAAATTAAATTATTTAGAAAAAAATTTAATTTGCCTCTATTTATATATATATATATATGTATATATAGCAATTAACTCAACCTTGTGGCTTTTTAAAGGGCTGCTGACCATGTTGTTCGATCGAACCAGCCCTGAGACTTTTCAAGGGTGACGACTGTGGCCCCCTAATATTACGTCAGCAGGGGAAGAAACAGAAAACCCAGCACGGTCTCGACTTCCCTCGCCGCCCCGTCGCTCGCCGCACCTTTTCCTCTCGGCCACCGGCGCAGCGCCGGCCCTGTTCGCTCCGCCCTCACCTCCCGAATCGCACGGCCGCTATCTCCATGCGATTTCTGCAGAATATTGCCCTAAGCTTTCTTGTCCGGGTCGCTCGCATTAGCCGTTTGATTTAAGGTGGGCAAATGCTTCGGTGATCCTTCTTCTCACCTTTTTCTCTTTTTTGTCTAATAATCGTAATCTCTTGCTGTCGTAATGGTTTGTCGCCCGTTTAGATTTAGACTTATCTCTGTAGCTTATGTTATCTAACCTTAAGTTTTGCTGAGAAATCAAACCCTGATGTGGTTGCTGACTTGCTGTTGCTTTAGAAAATACTTCCTTTTGCATATCCCAAATAATTAAGCATCTAGATATTCATGTAGATTCGTTGAGGAATCAAGTGTGGCTTGTTGAGGTGGAATGCTAGTTTCTGATAACGGTGAAAATAGGGTGAGCTTCTGGGAGTGTCTAGAGGAAACAAACCAAAGAGAAGTCCATGGTAATTGGTCTGCAGGAATCCTTTTTATGGTAAAACTGAACCATGTATTATTTGATGATTGGCAGTGGTGGATAAGGTTTGTTTTTAGCATAACAATATTTTCAGAAAATAAGATGAGTTTTCTGCAGCTCTCTACAGGATACAAACTTTTGCCAAAAAATTTGGTTTGGTTCCTTGAAATCAATAATACTGCCTGGATAACTTGATATTTTGATGTGGAATGAGCATAAGGTTGCTCATCTAAAGGTGGAAAGGAAAATTATGTTCAGAAATTAATTGGTTGTTCCAGGGACAAGTGCAAATATGATGTGGCAGGTCAATGAAAAACATTGTTTGATGTTAATTTCATACTCTGGGTACATTGGCATGCAGTGAAAACTCCTAAGTGAATTTAGGAAGCTGCATCATCTACCTTGAAGAATAAAACATTCTGAGCTTCGAACTCTTGTCACTAGTTTGCAGCATTTCTTTATTCAGCCACGTGAATCTCCTTTCACGAACTGTTATTTACCTGAGTAAGCATCTCTTGTAATCTATTTAGACCATATTGACTATAAAATCCTCCTTGTGCTTTGCAGATTAGATCCTTCAATGTATTGAGTGAATCTGCAATGTGAGTGGACAGGTACTGGAGGATTGCTGCTTGCCTTTTCTGAAATTCTGAGATCATTGCAAGTGTTCCTTGTTAATTGAGGGTCATTCAGTTCATTGTGATTGAAGTCCAACAAACTGTTTTCTCACACAGGTCCATATTTGGTAACATTGCACCATGTCTGATGCGAGCTCATACCATGGTGTTGATCAAGATGAGACAAAAAAGAGGGCCCTTCCTTCTTCGGTGGGTCCTGGAGGCACGAAAAACAAGCCTTATGGAAGGAAACCGATTGATAATTCTAAAGGGGAAATAAAAATTGCCAAAGGGAGCAGCAGTGCTTGCGTTGCTGAAAGTTCTATAAATAACACTGATTTCTCCAAAATTATGGTAATGAATGATGATAAAGAGTTGCCTTTGGTCATTAATCTAAGGTCCCCACTGGATGATCAATAGTGGCTTTCTTTTATCTTGGTCTTGATAGGAAGGTGTAGTTTTTGTCTTGTCTGGGTTCGTTAACCCTGAAAGGGCCACATTGAGGTCTCAGGCATTAGAGATGGGAGCAGAATATCGACCTGATTGGAACTCAGATTGCACAATGCTTGTCTGTGCCTTTCCCAATACTCCTAAATTTAGACAAGTCAAGTCTGATGGTGGCACAATTGTGTCAAAGGTTATATTTCTCTTGCTTCATAACCACAATTAGTTGACCAAATTTCTCAAGTTCTCATTTACATATTTTATATGCAATATAGCAACTTTGAATCTGCTAAATTCTTTCAATTTTTATTTCTTGTCTATTAGTTTACTTCTTGATGTACAACTTCAGATAATTTGGACTTTGATTTTTGAAGGAGTGGATATCTGAGTGTTACAATCAGAAAAGAATTGCTGAGATTGAACCTTATCTTATGCACGTGGGAAAACCATGGCGGAATAGTAGCATACAAATTGTTGCTAAGAAAGGTAAGCTAGTAAGCGTAGATAATTGCTACAGCTAATTTCTTTAGGTCTTGAGCACACTTCACTGATTATAAAATTTGATATTTTTCTTTAAAAAATATTAATATTGAACAAGACTAGATGGTGAAACTGCAATATTTACTGACAGATATATGCCTCTTCTGTTACTCTGGACAGATTTGTTTTTCCATTGGTTTTAGATAAAGTATCCATGCTTAGTTAAGCTTTGCAGGATTACAGATTAAATTACTTGCTTTCTTATCAGACCATCAGGCAGACAAGTTAAACCATAATATTTTTTAACCAATTAGCCTTCATAATCAGAAAGATGCTGGTGGTTATAATAAATTTGAACTATAGACATTCAGAAGCTTAATTGTTTGGTTTAAATTACAGCAGTAACTAGGCAATCGAGATAATTATTATAATGCTTTTTGTAATGCATGAAAATATTTTAAAGTAATTAGGAATTGATATTTCATGTGAGCACCTAAATTAGTGGTTGATTCATTGATTCTGACATTGCAAGGAACACTAAATGATGTCCACTTTTTTATGTAGAAGCGTTGTTTATTTTTCTTTGATATTCAAGCATGAATTCTTATTCAGTTAATTGCTACTCTTCAGCATCATTGCAAACTTCCATGGTGTTTACTTAATTGTATACGGGTAAAATTAACCACTTGAATTTGCATAGTGGGAAATTCCATTCATATCAATCTGCATGCTTGTATGGAACTTGAAACTACATGTTACCCTCGTTTTTCATACCTGAACTTGCAGATCAGACTAGTGTGCAACATAAAAAACCTCTACTGATCTCTGAAAGCTCAGATGTGAAGATCACTGGATCTAAAAGACAGGTGATTAGTATTCTTTTCTTTTGGTTGTTGAAAGAGAGTCACTTTACATAAGTCACAATTTCAATGTGTGTGTCATTTTTACTTGCACCATAGTTGGTTACTTGGGATCATTGTATAAGAGATGGTATAGGCTAGTACACAAAAGTCGGAAAGGAACTTCTCTTTTTCTTGCCATTTACGTATACCATCTTGCTAGAAGCACAATCTTTTTAGGGCACATGGTTTGTTTGGAACATAAGATTAATCAAGGTTCCAAAATGAGGCACAAGTATTTTAAACTATATGCAAAATTGAAATGTCAAGATTACTTATGTTAGGTTTTTTTTGCAGGGAGAAATTGCTAATGATTTCAGTGATCAATTTTCTCCTTTCAAGTTAAAACAATGGGCTCTAGACGATTTGCAGAAAACAATATCATGGTTGGAGAGTCAAGATGAAAAGGTGAATTCTCATTACTTGCGTTCTGTCATAGAGAGATATGTTAATGAGTAGATGGAAGTACCGGGATAACAGTTCCCATCAAACTTGCTTGTGTGCATATTTGCTCCTATGCATTATGGTTATCAAGATAACAATCAGCTTATATAATCCAGTATTACTTATCAGAATTTCCATCTTAACAGCCAGAAAAGAATGAAATTAAAACTATAGCTGCAGAAGGGATTCTTACTTGTCTGCAAGATGCTATTGATTCTCTCGGGCAAGATCAGGTAAGTTCTTTCTTGTACGTTCTCCATTTGATATTATATTATGGTAAAGTTCAGCCAAGAAAAAACTTGAAGGTCGTCCAACAATGGTGACTGAATATTTATCTAGCTAGCTAGTCCGTCTTTCTTTCTTCAAGTTGTGTTCTAACTTCTAATTATGAAACTTTCAGTCAAACCTATCAATTTATATTACTGGTTAATCTCAGATTCTTAATATATGGCTTGTTTGAAATTACAACAGCTACTTCTCACCTACTAATGTATTGGATCTCTCTACCATAATATCATAATGCTTGTTCTTGTCTTAATTCTTTGGACTATCTTTTTTATTTGACCTTGCAAATGCTACAATATGTTGTTTAGGATGTTCGACATGTGAGTGAACAGTGGATGTTTGTCCCTCATGTCGTTAAAGTGTTATTGGAAGTTGAGGAGAAGAGCAGTAAAACGAAATTGGCCACTAAGAAAGTGTTGTACGACCTAGCGATCAGGTGTAAGAAGATTTATGAACAAGAGTTATCTAATTTAGATAACAACAGAAGGAAACAACAGAAAACTGCACATGATGAGAAAGGAACTGTGGCTGTGCAAATTAAGCCAGGCGATGCTGAGTATGACAGCGATGAGACCATTGTAATGACAGAAGAAGAAATTGGCCTTGCTTACAAACAACTTTATGAGAGCTGTAAATGGTAAGGAAACAGCAATTTCGAAATAGTGTTGATCAACCTCAGCTATCTTTCAATGATATTTTTCTCCTATCCAAGTATTCGACCAGTTCGATTGTAGTCACTTTGTTTTTCTTTGGTAATTGACCTTTTCTTTCTTTCTAACATGCAGAACGGATCTGATCTGTATTTGTCATTGTTGGCGTTGACTTGGCATCTTGCAATATCAGCTAACCGTGTCATTCAAGATCCAAAAATGCCCACGGTGACTGCTTGGGTTGCTGGATGAACTAAAAACTAGATGTAAATTACAAGCATGAAAACGGTGGCCTTCCTGCTGTACAATCAAGAAACAACCTCAACGAAATGGAAGGCTTGTGTTAGCTCCCAGTACTTATTGCTTATACCATCACACAACTCCCATTTCCACTTTTTGATTGTTTTGGTCATGCTCCGACGACGAATAAGCTTTTGCCATTTTTGTACACCTACAAAACTATGTACCTAAACAACAACTCCTGTTGTTCTCTCTGTGTTTTCTTTCCAAAACAGAATTTTGATATACTTGGAATTTAGAGTTTGATTCTAGAGGATGGTATATCATAAAAGTTTTTCAGATTTTGAAAGCCAAAATCCTATATTCAATCAAACTGATGGTACATTTGTTAAATTTGTCAAAAATAAAGGAATGCATAATTTCTCCTTAGATTGGGAATTACTTAATCAGCCTTTTTAACCTGAAGCCCAAACGGCACCTGAACAGAGAAATTTACTCCTTAAAATTATGATTAAATCTAAGTTTATTGACTATCCTGAGGGTGAATAAGATTGAAATGAATCGACTACAGAGGGAAAGAAAAAGGAAGGATTCATCTCCGTCTCCACACGCCAAAAAAAAAGAAAAGCTTCTCCTTGTCAGATATTTCCACCCCCGATTTTTGTACCTTCGCCTCCTCCTCTTCCATAGCTAACAGTCGGCGCCTTCTCCTGCTGTTAGGAATTCGCAAAAGTAGGGGGTTCGAATATCAAATGCTGGCGACGCAAGCAAGAGCTCCGCGATTGTCCCCAGAAACCCTGAACCCTAACCCTAGAAAGATCCACCCAACCTTCTGTCTCAAGAGGTAATCGTTATGATCTCATCCTATTGAATTGCCTTCGGATGCCGAGTTTGCCTCTTGTTATTGTTTCCCCGAGCTGTTGATCTCTCGGTCATTTAAGCTCAGGCTTACTCTGAATTCTTTTTTTTTTTTGGTCATTATTATAGTCGTATTAAAGCATATTTAATTCGATGGTGGTGTAATTATTCTCCTCTGCACTTAAGGAATTGTGATTTTTCTTAGAAAACTGGGGTTGCATTAGTCAATTTTGCCTTGTCGCGGAAACTGCGAATTGTTCGATTCATCGTCGGTTGGAAATTTGTGGTGCTGGACGAGAAAAGGAGATGCATCACCGCTTGCTACGGTCTGATACATACGGATTTGTGTGACAGACTGATAGTGAACTTCGAATGCAAACTTCTACTACTCATTAAGCAGACGATTCAAAATGAAAATTTTTTAGTTTGTATATCGGGTCACGTATTTTTGTTGTGCTATCGAATTTGGTTGCCATATTTCTTCTTTAACTCGTAGAATACTGCTATGTTTTCTAGTCCTGCGCTATTTCTTGAAGTCTGAGAAGACGAAACTGTTAGGAGGATGCAATCTTTCTTATTCAGATATCTGATTTCCGGAGGGAAATAGTTTCTATATATAATCACGCAGCATCTCTTTCTCACACTTCCTAACTGGATACTTGCATTGTTATTCTATTAATTTTTTTGTGATACGGACTTTTGGTACAGCTAGGATGAACTATTTGATCGGCATTGAGTGATATGGAAGAAACTGCATCAAAGAATACCTGTCTAACACGAAAGCATCGATGCCCATGTGGAGATGATCAATGCTACACTGACGAGGTAGTTTATGAGGATGATGAATTGGTTGAGCAGTTGGGACAAGCAGAGCCAAGTTATCTGCTGGGAACACCCCAGAGATTTGGTTCCTCAAAGCCCATTCCTCCTCCTTACATAGGACTGTTATTCCAAAGTGACGATGAGGCTCTAGAGTATTATAGCAACTTTGCACGTAATAATGGTTTCTTGGTTAGACGAGAGCGCTCGAAGGGAAATCCGGAGCATCCACTGGGAGTATACAAGCGAGAACTAGTTTGTCATCGTGCCGGCCCCCCTCTGCCTATTAAATCTGGAGAAGAAAAGGCTTCAAAGCGCCTGAGAAAGAAAAAACCACCACGGTGCAAATGTGACGCACAGATGGTCATAAAGAAGAATGTCACAGCTGGGGCAAATAACTGGGTAGTTGTTAACTACAATAATGTGCATAACCATGAGATGTTGGACAGGAATGATCTGCAATATTCTCCAGGTTATCGCTATATATCAGCTGTTGATCGTGAACGAATCTTAGCTCTTGCAAAGGGTGGTTGCAATGTGAATCTTATATTGAGGGCACTTGAAATGGAGAAGGGTGTCAAGCAAGGTGAGTTAGCATTCACAGAAAAGGATGTAAAGAACTTCCTTCAAGCTTCCATGAGCATTAGCCCCGAGAATGAAGGATCAGAACTCCTCAAGAGTTGTAAGTTAATGAAGGAAAAAAACCCAAATTTTCACTATGAGTTCACATCTCTTGAGGCCAACAAACTTGAACATGTTGCCTGGTCATACGTTGGTTCAATTCGTGCACACAAGGTATTTGGCGATGTGGTTCTTTTTGATACATCATATTGTCTACATGCTTACAGCAGGCCTGTTGGCGTTTGGTATGGTATTGACAACAATGGTTTTATTATATTCTTCGGTTGCGTTGTCCTGTTGGATGATAAACCAGAATCCTATAAATGGGCCTTTCAGGTTTGTCTCTCACATTCTCTTCAATCAGTGTTATAAATAACCAAGAAAAATTTATGCAACAAATTATTTTAATTGTGCATCATCTGATTGTACCTTCACTTGATGGTTCTCTAGGCATTTATTCGCCTCATGGATGGAAGATATCCACAAACAATACTAACAGATTTTCGTATTGGGGTGAAGGAAGCTATAATGACTGAATTACCACACACAAAGCATGTGTTTTCTTTATGCCACATGACATCTAAGCTTCCTAGTTGGTTTTCTGTTTCTTTGGATGCACAATTTGAGAGGTTTAAGTCCGAGTTCTGTAGAATTCGCGACTTAGAGACTCCGGAGGAATTTGAGCATCAATGGAATCAGATGGTTACTGAGTTTGGACTTAGCTCTGATAGACATATTGCCCTACTCTTTGCTCATCGTTCCTACTGGGCTGTACCTTTCTTGCGAAGTTGGTTCTTTGGTGGATTACTGGCAACTGGTGATTTGTCCATCAAGTCATTCTTCAGCGGATTTGTGAACTCGCAAACAAGGCTAAAGGATTTTGTAGAGCAGGTAAATGTCATTTTGGGACTGATTCCTAGATGATTATTTTTGTTTCTTCAGCATCTATGTCCAATGACATTGCAGGTGGGCGTGGCAGTTGATTTCCAAAATCAAGCAGGTGAAGAAGCTACCACACGACAGAGCCAGCAAAATTTCCAGACTAAAACATGCTTGCCTCTAGAAGAGCATGCATCAACTGTTCTGACTCACTATGCTATGGAGATGCTTCAGAAAGAGATCATGTCATCAACACAATATGCAGTTTTTGAGACATCAAGAGATGCATATCTAGTCCGGCACCACCAGAGGTCTGATGGAGGACATACTGTTAGCTGCGCGCCTTCTAATGAGGAGGTCGGTTGCAGTTGCAAGGGGTTCGAGTGCTCTGGAATTCTGTGCAGGCATGTTCTTCGAGTGCTGTCCCTCAAGAACTGTTTCCTTATCCCAGAGAAGTACTTGCCGCATCGTTGGCGTCAAGAGAGTTCCTTGTTCCCCAGAAGCAGCGGCTACAACTACCGTACCCAAGCATTGAGGTCCCTTGCCTCCATTATAATTCAAGAATCTTCGATAACGAAGGATCGTTTCGAGTATGTGCAGTGGCATATGGCCCGGCTTCTCAACCATTTGAGGAACATGCCAACCAACGATGAGGCTGCCTTAGATCTGGAGTTGAGCTCGCCCCCATTTGATGCCACCGTAGACGTAGTTACTGCAAGATCGGTCACCAGAGGGAGACCAAGAAAGCTGAAGGCAGTCATCAAAGCAGCGAAGGAAATGCAAGCAATGTGATGAGGTAGCCATTCAAGAGAACATACGGAGCTGACCTCCATTCTTTTTAAGATGGGAAAAGGAAAAGGCTTCGGTTTAAGCTTTTGTAACGCTTAATTAGGAACATAAAATTCTTTGTAACTTAATCCCAAGGGCTAAAGGTAGATAAGAGTTGGAATTTTTCATGACACAAACGAGCTCATTGTATATTTTAATGCAACCTGTGCGATTCTGACATTTCTTTATCTTGATTCAAACAATTACATGCACTAACAATTTAAGCGGCAGAGATTTAGATATGGAAATGACTGCTTAAAAATTGGCACTCACGTTAACTATTTAACCAGCTCAGTGAATGATAAGAATGGCACATCTCATAAAATAAAACAGGAAAAGAGAAAAGGAGAGAAAAAAGCATGACGCATCCAAATCACATGCGAGTTGATGCCAGGTCTGCACATCCCACAATGGGGCATCTTTAAAAGTGACGTAATTTATGATGGAATCATTAAAAAGTATGCTTAGTTAGAAGTAACCGACACGAGAAGTGGAAACACACGGATTCGTCCCAAAATGAGTTTAATGTCATTCAAGTAAGTTATCAAAAATAGCAAAGTTTTCCTAAACTTAAAACTACACAGAAGGGAGGAAATTGACGCCAACATCGCCGCTGCTTATTATTACATAACCTGGAAGGACCCAAAAAAAACAGAGGGAGAGAGAGAGAGAAGATTTAAGGACCTCTGTTTCCAAAAACATCGGGTCTCCATCCCATCAAATTCTGCGCGGCTCCTAAATTAGATAAACTATACATCTGTGCTTCAACATTTGGTTGCATGTTGAACTGGGGAGCCTGCATTATATTAGCTACAGGAACGCCGGCCAACGGCAGCAGCTGAGCGTGCTGCTGCTGCTGCGGCGGCGGAGGCTGCTGCTGCCACCGGGGCTGCATATTTAAAGGGGCTTGCATCATGGTGATCTGATGAGGCAGCTGCGCCTGGGGGGGAGCCATCGCCGGCAGGCCCTGCTGCAGCTGGACAGGAGGGTGGGTCGGCATATGCTGCTGCTGCTGCTGCGGCATTTGCAGCATCTGCTGGTTTAGGTGAAGGGGCTGCAAGGTTTGCTGGTGGTAGCCATGCAATTGCTGCTGCTGAGGTGGCTGCGGTGGTGGTAACGACGGGGGAGGCAATGGCTGCGGCTGTGCAACTTGAGGGCGCCATTCCGGGATGTCATCGTCGTCGTCATTGTCATTCCAAGGCTTTACACCAACAGAGGTTTTCTTAACATTTTCACTTTGGCCATACTTATGGATCAGTTCCCTAATTTGGTCCACCGGGCGTGCCGATGGCAGTACATGAGGAGGACGGGGGACGGAGGAAGCAGGTTTAGAAGGGTGAGAACTACTACCACCATGAACAAAATCAAACTCAGGGAGGTCATCATCGTCCTTGGGACCAAAACCGGGAGGTACATCATCGGCCTCATCATCGTGGGAGAGGGGATGGCTCCTGGCCGCCAGCCCCAAGGAGGATTTGGAGGCAGAGTAAGCACCGAGGCTGCCGCCGCCGCCGCCGCCGCTGCTTTGCTGTTTTCTTGAGGCAAAATGTTTTCTGGAACTACCGTGCTTGTGGTGAGAGGAGACTCTGGGTGATATCGTTACATGGGGTCTTCTCCAGACCACCACGCCGATGAGGCCATCACCAGCCATACTGAGCGTCTCCGTATGGTCCTTCGGGAGGCACTTCTCGAAGATGCCGGCCGTCTTCTGGTGAGGGGGGCAGACGTACAACTCGACTCCCGGAGCAGGCTCTGCAAATCCAACTCTATCGTCGGCGATGTAGGAGTCACATATCTGCAGTGGAAAAGCATGGGAAAGTTCTTAGAAACCATAAGCTGCATGTCTGCAGGTCGTACAAAATGTAGTCTTTCTTACCTCAAGAAGGCTCAGCCGCCCACTATCATCAGAATCCTCCTTCCAACAGAAATGTAGAATCTGCAGAGCACAATATGATGTTTAAATCAATTTAAAATTTTTATAAAAGAAAGATTCAGCAATACAACCAGCATGACAGTTTATGTTCCACAAAACAAAAAACAGGGAATTCGCATGCAATTTTTGTTCCTTCTTTCATTTCAGGAACCAAGCAGGCAATGTCTAGAACAACAAGCGCACCCGAAGATGGCAGAGCAATGCTTATGCACACATAAGCTCATTGTGGTAGAACGACATTTTAACTGATTTGTGTTTCGTTCAAATAACACATATCAAAGCTGATGCACGCATATCCTCATTGTGCTTTATTTACTCTAAAATGACACCGGCATTTGTCTATGCAAAGGGATGAACCTTCTTGAAGAATACTTATTAAACTCGTAATAAAGCATGGCTCTAAATCGTATGCTACATGCAGCACCCTAAAACTCTCTTTTAAGTCAGTATCAAAACATAATGTGTGTGTGTGTGTGTGTGTGCAATAACGGTCTCCGGTCAAAAATTGCTTCTCTATTCAAACAAAAATAGTATAAATGGTGAAACCAGATGATGTGTCAAACCATAAGATGGGCCAATAAAAAGTTAACGATTATCAAATTAATTAATCTGCTACGGGAAAAGAAGCGAAACGTATTTCCATCATAAATTAATTTTCAGACAGGAAAGAAAAAATTTTGAGAATTTGGAAATTAAAAGTATGATGTTGTAGTACATAACAGTTTCACTTGAGTCCCCAAGCGGAATTGACAGCTGATAATACATAGCATTGATAGGATAGAAAAAGCACAAACCTATCAAAAAGTATTCGAACTAATGGATATTCCTTCAAACCTTTCAAATTTTTTCGATCAAGCTATTTAGTTCTAGTTTCATCAAATCCAAGTATTTACAAGAAAATTAACAGTTGGATGGAATTGATACCATAATTGCACGGCTTCTAGATAAGGGAAGCTCTTTGAGGAATCTTTCAAAAGCATCTAATCTTACTCTTCCTTTTATCTCAAGAAAGCTGGGCCATTCCTGTGTAGATGTTTTCTCACCACTGCAGAAAATCATAAAAGGAGCAGAGCATCAGCAACAAATGAAGGAAATAAATACCAAAGACATCGAAATCAAGTGACCTAGCAAAAGCAAAAGAGTCATCTGTGTAGTAGTACCATCTTAATTGTCAAAAATATTCAAAGTTAGCGATTTAGGAACCAACAGAATATGTAACTTCTACAACAGTAAAGGATAAAATCAGACTTTAAGAACAAACAACACTAGACATCTGGTTGAATTTCCCTGATTAACATGACCCGTGAAAATCAATGTTAAATTTGAGCTGGTACAGCAATGTTTACAGTTCTACCTTATCACTGGACAGCAAGGAGAATCTAGTCCGAAGCCTAATTAGCTAACTTATCAGCTTCAAGGCAGTATAACAAACAGCAAGAAACCCATGTCCATGCAGCAAATTTTTGGCAGAAACTTTCAGACTATAATGCATCTCAGATCATTGTCGAAACAAAGTGATGTGCATAAAGCAAGAGATAAACAACTGATATCTCAGTGATGCAGTTGAACCTGCCCTTAAATATCTGATATAGATATGAAAGGTCTCCTAGATGAATATGTATCTCAATTTTTGTGGTGAGCTTTGACAGTCGCCATAAAGTATGTGGATGATCATAGATCAAATACAAAGCATATTGTCGCATCTAGAAAATAAACAATTGTTGTGCACACTCCATCGAATATTAACTTAGCATCATAAAGGACAACATTGGAAAAACGAAGACAACACTGATTACAATGAATATTACAATGATTTATGTTCCCAGTCAAAGTTAACAAACCTAAGAATTAGAAAAATTAATAAATTTAGCAAAGCCATTCTGGTTAGCCATAAATTTAGAAAAAACAAGGTGTAAATTTGAACCAACTCTAGGTAGCATCAGGATTATTACCTTCACCTTTTTAACTGCTTCAATTGACAAATTAGCTTAGCTCATATTAGGTATAGTCAGTTTAGTCATGGTGCTAAAAGGCATTTACATCTAGATGTACATTATCTGACCTTGACTCCAACTATTCTTCTGGTTTATCTTATATAATCAACGTACCTAATCTTTTTAAAACAAGCTGCAGATATTTATTGAATAGCATTCACTTAAAGTGCAAAACATCCAGTTATTTTGCTTTAATTCACATGGCTATTATTTATTTATATCCAGAGAAATGGCAGGTTAGTTCTTGCTTCAATTGAAAACTGTCTGTGATAGATTACAAAACCAACCTTCATAATTGCCAATTTAGGTGGTTATAACTGTTTGCTAATTTACAATCTATTTGCAGTCAGTTACACGGATCTTTTCGACCATTGAACCCTGCTTAGTATTGCTATTTTAGACAATTTATTTTCACAAAGTTTAAAACTAAAAATAGCAAATGCTCCTAATTGTGGAGAAATTGTATGCAAATTTTGAGGTGTATATCCCCTTTATGCCCAGAATTTTATTAGTGAGAAAGAAGTCAGACAATATTTTTGGTTCAAACACAGAACACAGTTTATCAATCCTACCATGACAGTCATAGTCTCTACAACTATGTTCTAACACAATTGCTATCAGAATGTCTATGATCACAGTAATTCCCAACCTGGAACTAAATATGGATAACACAAAAAGCCTTTGTAAACTTCCATATTATTAAGGCGACCTAACTTCCGTAATTCTAGCCCCAAGGAAAAAAGATTGAACCACATAACCCATGTGTTGTTTGTCCTACTAAATTTCTTGCTGTGATCTCCACTTCTGCCTAATTAATAGTTTCACTACACGATGTTGTAACATTCAGAAAAGGAAAGAGCTGGGACATACACTCAACAAAACTAAAAGCATGCAGCAGATGCACATACAGACATGAAAACAAAAGATACGTAATCTACTAAAGAATAGAGGTAAAACTGAATCAAGGACCTTCTGAAAAATCCAGTTACTGATGCTGCTGCAGAAATATTCAATTGAATTAAGCCTTCCCATATTTTGTCACTTGTTAATGCAACTTCAGGAGGACAGGCATCTGACTGGATGTCAGCAGAATCAGATTTCAAATTATCATCATTCCTTGAACACTTCACATCCACCTTATCAGGACTAACCGTAGCATCAGGACCTTTAGAAGGGTAACCTGCAGAACCCATGTCCACTTGCATGTCTTCTTGTGATGCACCCAGTTTGGATGGAGATCCATCTCGTGGAGGATCTGTCTTGGTGTCTAAGTTATCAGATGCATCATCATGCTGATGCCCCACGGAGTCTGGTGCAGGAACTTTCTCAGTCTCCAAGCTATCTGATTTCTCTGAACCAGTAACCAAAACTTCCTGTGAAGAATCCACTGGCAAGTTTTCAAATGGAGGTTCAGAATCAAGGGCTTGCATGAACTCATCCAGAGAGACTATTGGAGGTAGCGACTCTGGATCTTTCAACTCATCATCCACCATGAGTTCTTGCATAAGATCAGTTTTCTCATGAAGAATTTCAATATCATTAAGGATATTTTCATCACCTGAATCAATCTTTTTAGCTGAGGACCTATTTCCTGATGCCTTAGGTTCATCAGATTTAATACCAGATTTTGTTCCTGCTTTGACATCTTTATTTGATTTTGAAGAAATTCGGGAAAGGGCACTTGATCCTAGTTCAACCTCCACTGGGAAACTTTCTACTTGTTCAACTTCAACTTGAAATTCACCTTTGTGTGTTTTCTTCACCAGCCGCCTTAAGTCAACATCTGAATCTGGCAGCACGACCATCTGTTGAAGCTCTTCTGCTTTGGCCAATCGCCACTGGGACAGTTCCCTTGAAGCAAGCTCCTCAGTGGTCATTGTGCAAAGACGCTCTGGTGTAATATCACCAGAAAATACTCGTTCCCTCAATTCTGGATTGCTACGATCTTTTAAATTAAACAATAAGGATCTACCCTTCTCTTTGTATTTTTTATTAACTCCTCCAAATAATCTAAAGAGTTCTGCTTCTATTTTAAATGCTAATCGCTCAGCATTTTGAGCTACTGTTTCCTTACTGGAAGTTTCTTGTTCATTTGCCATTTTGAGTCTTTTTCGCTCATGATTTTCTGAGCCACCAGCAGCTTCAACATCAATCTCAGCCCAGCAGAGCCCATGCCCTTGCAAAAGTTCATCTTTAGCAAAAGAATTGTCATTTGGCAATTCCTCTGGTAACAAACTACCCTTTGGTTGTAGTTCTTCAACACCTGGTGCTGCAAGAACAGTGTCACGGGTTTCATTTTCCTTGGATGCATGGCCAGTCACACTTAACACTTCTTCAGATTTTGGAGCAGATCCATCAGAAACCAAAGTTGGCAAAGATTTATCAGAAGAAACATTTTTGGCTACTAAATTTGATTCCTTTGTTGATGTTACAACTTTTTTTACAGCATTTGATGCATCACCAGGGGTACTACTCTTTTCAGACACCATAGCCAAGGATGAAGCCAAGGATTCTCGTAGCTTTGACCTTACAGATTCAAATAACTCAGATTTGGCCTTCTGTGGTGGCATCTGTTGTGCAGGGCGCTTATTTGTTGATGACTGTATGCCCATATTCATTGGCATAACACCCTGAGGTTTGGATGGTGCAATAATCTGGATAGGTCGCTTATTTGTGGACAACAAAGGTTGTGAGGCAGGTTTCAGAGATGAAGGTGGATGGATATTAAATGATGACTGTGAGCCCATAATTTGTCTATTGGGCAATGACAATTGGTCTAAGCCAACAGAATTAGGCACTGGATTGAGGTTTCTATATGGTGGTTTGATCTGCATCGGTTGGTTAACCATAGAGAAGAACTGTTGAGACCCCAGTATCACCGGAACAGGAACTTGCATCCCTGTTTGTCCCAAGTTCTTGTCAGCTGGCAACCATTCTTGTGATCCCCAGCTTACAGCCAATGGAGTACGAAACATGGGAAGTAAATCAACCTGTGGAGATTGGCTGCTGGAAGACAATTGCTGCGACACCTGATTAGAAGACATAGTTGTTTGCCCTTTCTCTGATGAATCCATCTGATTATGGTACTTTCACTTTTCTTATGAAGTTTCTACAGAAAAATGACACGTTGTTAATAAAAGAAGTTTTAAAATTTTTAATAAATGTGATAAACAAAACAACTAGGAACTGATAACCTGCAAGTTTATGGGAAATCACTAAACACCAAAAAAAGTGCATAAGTAAAAAACCCACTCAGAAAAAAGGTGTTTGCACAGTTCACTATAAAAACCAATTGTGACTCAAACTCCAAAACATTAAATCTCATAGTAGGCATCTAGGTAAAACACATGATGAATATCATTTAGAATGACAGAAATATAATTGAATAGCATTTTTGGACAAGTTTTGCAAGCATAACTCATCAGGTCTCCAAGGCAAGAATTCATTTTTTTTGTATGGCGAAGAAGAAATAGGCATTAAAGAATTGAGAAATTGGACTTTGTTTTTTGAATTTCAGAAATTGGACAATGTTTACAAAGTTTTCCTTATAGCATTTGCATTATCATGCGACAGAAAAACACACACATTAAAAATGATTGTTACGTTCTTACTTTCACAACTCAAATCAACACCATAAAGATATTTTGCTTATGAAGTCAGAAAAAATATGGATACTTGAAAATTCACACACATCACAAAACCATAAAAAAAAATCAAGCCCTTGCAACTTTTAACTATCAAAATGAATAAGTGGTATGGTATTTCTGGAGATGCACCATGTTTTTAATCAGTAAACAGATATTGCTACTTAAATTTCATCTAATGCACAATTATGAGGCAAATAGAATATCTAGTTTTAACCAATATATTCCAAGAGGTGCTAACACCGGTTGAGATTAACATGCAAAAGTTCGACATATTGCTCCACCAATAAATAGAATGGTAAGAAGAAATCATGTTGGTTGGGAGTTAGGACATTTTCAAACAAAGCTATCATATCACCAGCCAAAATCCAGCAAAATCAATTCAAATCAAACACTTAAAGCAGGGGAAAACAATGGTAAATCTAAAAATCATACGAGATAATCATCAAGCAGCATCCACTCTTGAATTATTATTCTTTTATCCAACCATCAATGTTCTAATACTTATACTGTGACCTTAATTTTCCTATCCACAAAATACAATTTCATGCATATGACTATGGATATTAACTACATGAAATCCATCCAGAAAAAAGGCAAAGAAAGAGTTGAGGTGTGCATGCTAACTAGTAGAGAAAAAAATTAAAAAAAAAATGAGTTCACCGTTCTCTTTAGGGCTATTGAGGAACTAACCAGCGCAAGAATGATAACAAGGGGGGAACCAGAAACTTCACGTTCACCGTTATTTCCTCTTAAAATACATAAATTCAACCTACCAAGACACAAACCCTAATCTTCGTCTAGATCCAAAAATCTACATAAATATCCACCCAAAATTTTCCATCTCAGCTCGCAGCTGAACAATCCGTTCACCAACCTCACAAGCAAACAAAAACCAAAAAAAAAAAAATTGACAAGCTCAGAACCCCAAATCCCACGTCCACGTTATATTACAACCATAAGCCATATATTAAAACTTTCAGGACGCAGTTGCGAGGGCAAGTAAAAAAAAACACCAAAAAATAATGCCAAGGTTAGCATATAACGGAAGGCGTCGAGTACCCGAAGGTCCACAGCGGCGGGCGGCGAGGAATAACGATCTCCGAAGGAGGGGGACGAAGGTCGAAGAAGCAAAGGAGGCGGCAGCGGCGGCGGCGTCGTCGAGGAGGCCGACAGCGAGAGCGAGCATGGAAGGAGGGAAACCCTAGCAGGAGAACAGGGGGCGCCGCAGGCGTGCCGCGTCGGGCACTCGCGAGCACAAGAGAGGAGAAGGAAGAGAGGGGAGAAGACTCGAGACACGGAGAGCCCCTTGATTTATCAACAGCCCCCCACTCTCTTATAATCTCTCCACCGTACATCAACGAGGGATCTTACCCGTATTTGTCTCCTGCCTCCCCCAGTGGCGGTTGGTCCCACTGACCGTCTCGAGTCTAGGTCCAATAGCAGAGCTGGTATCTCGGCGAGTACGATAGCGGAGATGTGACCCTCCCTAGACGATTGCCCGAATCAATCCATTCCCTTCCTTTTTTTCAAGCGTGGGACCCACTTACGGCTCGGTCTCGGTCCAATGAGGAGGCTGGTAGTCCGGAGTGTAGGATTCGACGAGTGAGCATATACGACACGCTGGACCCTTAATTAAGGGCGAGAGCTTACCCGTTTTAATCACCGCCTTCCTCGACGGCGGGTGCCACCGTGGAGGTCGAGGCTATATCCAATAAACAGGCCGGTACGTGGCCGGAGTGAGCTTAGCGTGTGGAGATAGGGTGAGGCCCTCGGTGATGATGCTGGGGTGGGCTTTGGGGGTGGGTCGAACCGAACCGGACCGGACCCAACGAGAGCCCATCTCGAACGCGTTTTATATTTTACATTGAGGGACGTGGTTTGATTAAAATTAAAATACTTGGCGCATGAAAGAAAAATAATTGAAGCCCCGGTGAGATTTGGAGGGGCTTATTATTAAGTGAATTGGATGACACAATCACAGTATTTTTTGCACATTTTTTTTAATTGACTAAAAAATTGGCTTATGTACTATTTCTACGCTGAAAGTGATGGGCTATTAAATTAGTTTATCAATTATTTGATGTTGTCTCTCAAGATTCGATCATTATTTTAAATTTAAGATCGCTGTAGAGGTGTCTTATTCTGGGTTAGGATAAAATAATACAACATAAAAATTTAATATACTTGTCAAATTAAAACATAAATAGGTTTGTGTACTTTTAAAATATCTATTATTATCAAAATTCATTACTAATATAAAAAAGTTAGGTTTGATTGTTGTTATTAATAATAATAAATATGTTTGATTATATGGAGTGAAATAATGATGGATACAAATTAGAATAACTAAGAAAATTTAAATTAATATGATAATTAGTATAGAGTCATGTTATTCTAACCAAATAAAATATATACTTTGTGTACAATAAATAGTATATCACTGCTGAACATAAGGATATATTAGTCTTATTAATATTCTCAATATGTTTATTTGTTTTATAATAAGTAGCGTATGATTAAAATATTGAACCTAAAATATATTTTTATTTATTAAAAATTTTGATGATTAAAAAACAACATCGATATTAAACAAACACAATGTAAATATTAAAAGAAGAAGGGAGATTGGGGTTGTGGGATTAACGGTGGATACCACCGAGAGAAGCATCTTGAGAGATTTTTTAGGCATGATTGATAGGGCCACATGGAACCCTAAAGAATAAAAAATAAAATAAATGGTCCCGTTTCCAGGGCATTATGTTATGTGCCTCCCTTCCTTTGGGTGGGGTTGGGGGTGGGGGACTTCAATCATGCATTCATCTGCCCCCCTCTCACTTTCATGAGCAAGGAAACAACCTCCCCAATTATTTATTTACTGCCCAACCAAGTTGAATTTAATTAATCTATACTATGTAAATCATTTATTATTTAATACTCACCGTGCTTAAATATTTAAATTAAGTTTGAGAAAAATAGACACTTACAGTGTGGATGATTAAATTAGGATTATATTATAAGATAAAATCTAATTCTTTTACTGCAAATGGACAATTAAAGTTAAATAAATAAATGAGGAGTATGCGCTGCAGAAGAAAACAATATTTATCAGGCATTGTAAAAATGAAAAAAAAAGAAAAGGAGGAGAAAACTCATGATAATTGAAGGCCTCATCTTGTGGAGTGTTCAAGAGAGTGAGAGGGGGAGGGAGGCGAAGAGGTGTCTCTCTCTCTCTTTCTCTCCTCCTCAAGTTCCTTTTTTTTTCCCATCTATTTCTTTTCCTTTTCTTTCTCGCTTTCTCGATCTTCTTCTTCACCGTCTTCGGCCTCTCTTTTTGTTTATTGCTTTGTGTTTTTCTTCTATTTTATTCCCTCAGCACGC
Source organism: Thalia dealbata (assembly GCA_030544415.1). Lineage (NCBI taxonomy): Eukaryota > Viridiplantae > Streptophyta > Magnoliopsida > Zingiberales > Marantaceae > Thalia > Thalia dealbata. The sequence goes on from CM060454.1 coordinate 4,149,167, forward strand.
TTCTGTTTCCTTGTGCTTCCATATTCCGCTACAGTCTTTATGATTCCCCCATTGAAAAAGGCATTTTTTTAATTTGCGTTCCCTATTACAGGCATCGGAAGCTTTTCCTCCGTCCTAAAAATCCCCTTTTTTCTTCACTTCTATGGATGCTACCGCGGTCGCGATTTGCTGGTTGTTTTCCTGGATTTGATGTTTCCGCCTGCAGGTCCTCATTTGTAGATTTAGCTTGGAATTGTCGAGAATTTAGGGTTCTATGCCGGCCGGGGCGGTGATTGAGTGCTCAGGTTGTTTGATGCTTCTTAGGTGGCTGTGATCCTCACAAGATCGGGTTTTTAGGGTATGTCGATCGGCTGATTGGCTTGAAAAAATCTATTTTTTTTTCCTGATCTTCTTCTGGAAGCGATGGAAGGGGTCGATTTGCTCGTTACAGCTCGTTGATTACGTTTGATTTGGACTATAAGAGATCGGATCTTTGTCCGTGAAGGCAATCGGAAGAGAGCTTGCAATGACCAGGGAGGATTTTATGCATACAGCAAAGGAGAGGCGGTCGGAGAAGGAAGTTGACGAAAACGGAGGACTTGGAGCCGTGAACGAGGGCGATGACGGAGAAAAGGTGGACGAAAGCAATGCCATGTTTCTTCGAGAAGTGCCCCTGTTGGCCGAGGACGATTCTCGAATCACGAGAGGCCATGCTCTTGACGTCAAGGTCGGAGCAAGAGCCACCCAGTCGCAGCGGGAACTGGCCGTTCAGAAGGACGGGGATAAGAGCAGGCTGGAGAAGAAGCTCAGTAGGCGTGATCGGATAGAGTTGGGCCGCCTATTCCAGGAAGCAGTGAACTCTCGCGATTGGGAGCTTGCCGAGAGCCTGATTCTGCCGGGTGATACACAGATGCTCAATGATGTGCTCTGCATAGCACTGGACTCTATATGGTTCCTCAGGACACACGAAGAACAGAACGGCATTACCTCTCTCATCCGGAAGGTTGTCTGCAACGGCGCAAATGATTTCACGAGGGCAATCCTTAGGACATCATTCCTAGCTTCATGCGTCTTTGCCTGCCAAACCAAAATGATGAATTGGACAGATACAGTCAGCATAATGGCGCAAAGGTAACTTCCCTACCATTCACAGATCCATTCCTGCACATTAGGATTCGAAGTTACATATGTAGAATGCGGAGGAATAAAAACTGGAGCTACTGTATCATAATTATCTTGAAGGTGAGATCAAATATAGTTCCTTATGAGTTAGGCCTTTTTTTTGTTGTTCTGATGTTAGGTTGCGTGAACGTCTGCAAGAATGCCGTGGGGATAAAGTGTTGAAGGCTGAAGCAGGTGCAAAAGTTCAGAAATTCACTGAATGGGCTATCAAATGCATTGGACTTCACTCTCGGTACCAGGAGAATAGGGGAGGAAGAACCCACGACATGGTTGTTGAGGTCCAACTTCAGCTATCAGCTTTTAGGACATTCTTGGAACTTGCTGGCGACCGTCTGACTGGAAAAGACTTTACCGAGGCTTTTGATGCCGCATGCTTCCCTCTCACTCTTTTCTCTAGCTCCTTTGACTCTAATTGGGTATCTGGAATCTCATCAGTTGGAGTACAAGGGTTATTGGGGATGCTGGTGGAAGGTGGCGCAGACAATGTAAACCAATGCTTCCTAGAAGCTTCGAGATTTGGGAGTACAGAACTTGTGCGAATATTACTTCAGGTAACTAATCTCCTCTTACTTTAGGATATAAGATGCATTTTTGTAGAATATTTTTCTCTATAATATATGCTAGCTATCCATCATAGGCAGCTAGAAGTTTTGTATATAATCTTACTAATAGTGCTAAACATGAAAGGTAAACGTAAAAGTATGCCTCAAACATTATCAATTTAATTATAAGTTGATGTTTTTGAAATAAGATGGTAGATGATTAAATAGAACTTTGTTACACGTCAAGCATCTACATGAAGGCGGAAGCAGTAAATTCTCAACATAATATTAAACTTGAGTCCAGATGTTCAAGATTTGAAAGCCTTCCGTGTATGTATGATTGGAGAAATTAGTTAGGTTTGGACCATCAAGACCACATGTACATTCGGTTGAATATTTAAGTTTGGTTAATGAAACTCTATCCCCTAGCTTTAAGCCTTTAAATGTCTTTGAAGTAACTGTAGTTATCAGTTTAAGTGTTTTCTTAAAAGTTGAAGTGTTTTTATTCTTGTAAATAGTCATACATATGTATTGGCCTTGCAGTAACTGTAGTGTTTTATTACTACATTCTGGCAAAAAAAATAGCACCTCTTTTTGTATTGTGTTTTTTGGGCATGCTTTTCCTTCTTACAACATTTGCGTTGATTTTTAACTATAGTTTGCGGTTTGTCCTGTTATGTATACTGAAATGGCAAAATCTAATAGCAACGGTGCATAATAGTTCAGAGGGACAAAATGTTCACGAGTGCTCAGTAAGTTCGGGTTATACTTCAGTGGGTCGATTCTGTTGGACTCACTTACAGGACTGGTTGTTGCAGGAGGTTTAAAAGCCTTCTATGCATGTTCAGTCGGTACCATCTTTTGCCATGGACAGACATCCAAAAGGCTCAAGTTTTCATTCAATAATCATATACATTGTATGACTGGCTAGTCATTTTGCAGTTCATAAGATAGGCTATCCTGTATGTACTGCTAATCACTTAGCTGAGAATTATAAGCTGTTATACTCAAATCTTTCTGATGTTATGCAGCTGCTTAAATAATGACATATCTAAGGAGTATAAAATAAAAGAAACATATTATAAAGATTGTTAGGATGTTCGTGTAACCCCTCTCCTTTTCTTTTGCTCGATATGCATCATATGCCATGCATCTACTTGATATTTCCAAAAAAAGAAAAGAAAACGCATTTTGAATGTAGCAACAGGTCTCTGCTTTCAGTGTATTTAACAAATTTACTGAGGAATTCTGGAACCTGTGCGCAATATTTGATTCACCGTGCCCTTCTTCTTTTGCCAGATTGCTCAAAGGAATAGTTTGGACATCGATGTCGATCTCGCCCTTGTATTTGCCTCTCACTACTGTAAAATTGAAACCATGGAGTGCTTGGTTGACGAGGGCAATGCAGTTGACTTTCTTGGTCCTCTGGTGAGAGCATCTGAGAGGGGTTGTATGCAGGTGATTGAATGGTTTGTTAACCGTGGTTGCGGAGAAATGGAGCTCTGCCTCGCCCTAACCGCAGCCACCTCCAGCAGCCAAGTGGGCGTCTCTGCATATCTTCTTCCACACATCCCGCAACATGTTCTCATGGCTCTTGGCATTGAGATCCTAAAAGCAGCTGGCGAGAGAAGCAGGGGTTCTCTTAATGGTGTTGCCTTTCTTCTCCGCAGTGACTTTCTCTCTGATCCAGATGCAACCTACGCCATGGCTGACAGCATAGCAAGGTCCAACGATGAGGCTGTGGTACCTGAGCTGAGGGCGTTTCTTGCAGACCACTGGTCAGAGTCGGCCTATGCTGAAGGCTTGAGATCCGGAGAGGACCACTTCGTCAATCTCATGCGAATATATCAAAGGGGCTGCTCGCCCATCAGTTTCAGGGACCTGCCACCAGCCCTGGTGGCTGCCATCGCATACATGCCGCTGTATAGGGAATGCGTGGATGCAGGAGGAAAACTTCTGTCGCAGAAACTGAGAGGGCAGCTCGTGGAAGCAGTTCGTAGGCTTGATGGCCGGCGTCTGGATCACGATGCCCCAGCAAAAGAGCTTCTGGGAATTTTGAAGCATCACCTTCCCAGCTTTTTCGTCGATTAATTGACTGCCATCAGGCCACCACTGCTACAGACTCTTCTTCATGTTTATGATACAAAGGAACCGCAGATGAACCTTGTTCCTTTGATCCACATCTCTATACTACTTTCCGGTGTCACTAAGTTGAGAGCAAAAGTTGCAGAGGGTGCTGCTGACGCGAACATCCATGAGTGAAGATATGATGAGATCCGGCACAGCTATTCTCATTCAGGCATAAGATCTTGAGAGTTATATGTACTACCCGTTCGGCATGCACTCCCAGATATCTGTATCCGACATGTATTTAGAGTTCTTAGCTTTCGAGCGCTGAAAACTTGAGATCAGAAAGTGCAGATATCTCTGTAGTCTCGTATTAAGCTCGATCGAGGTGAATAATCATGAAGTGCTTAAACTGTTGAAGATTTCTATCTGGTTTAACATTGCAACGTTTTGCTGGCATAACATCTATTAATCTGTTTTGATTCCATAATGTCTTGCTTTTATCTATCAAGACTATGGGGAAATTATACGAATCTTTCATATTTTTTTGAGTGTATGTTAGAAAAGGCCTTTGAATTATTTTGTTAGCTGGCTCTATCTTGATGGCATTAGTCTCCCCAAGTATCCGCCACAGTATTTGATCAAAAGAAGTATTGATTGGATGGCTTCGACTTGATGGAGGATTGGACAAAGTGTCCTCTGACTACTTCGATCCAGGAAGTTGGTGTTACATGCCATGGTGGAGTCGAATTGACCCCACTGCTACTCTTACCCTCAATTTACAGGACATTGTGCATCAACTGATGGACTAATTACAGCATGGTGAAATTTCACAGGATTTCTTTGTATGACAGTCATCTGTCAAAGATGGCATTGCATCTTCAAACCACGTCTCTCTTGATCCTCTCCTTAATTAGATCAAAGTATGAGATGAAGAAGGTAAGGAAAGAAGAAAATTTTGACGTGCACAGAGTTGTAATTGAATCATAACAGTATAAATTTTTACCCTTCAAATTAGGTTGACATTAATTGACTAATAAGAGAAATCACAATGCCAATGAAAGGTAAACTCAGCTGAACCGATTCAAGTTAATGGTGCATGAACACAAAAATAACTGTAAAATATTATGGGGAACCTGAACATCGATGCAACACAAGCATAATTCAGTGCCTATTACCTTAAATGATTTGTCTCCATGATTTTATCAGTCAAAAAGAGGTCAGTGCTTGACTTTTCTTCTTATAGCATGTTTGGTAATACATTGCTGCAAAATGAGAAGTAGATAGTTTTTTTTTTTAAAGTATGATACCAGATTCATAGTTTTATTCAAATCATTCATATCAGCTACTTAGCACGGTGCACTTTTGGTTCACAGAGACCTAAGATTAAAAATATAAGTGATCCTTAATTCTTACCTCCTTTGAATGCAGAGAAGCTGAGGAAAGAAAGTGTTTTTTTTTCTCTTCCTCTTTTATAACCAGATGCAGGAGCTTCAACATTTCTTACTCTTTTTTTTCTTTACACGTTCATTTTTTACCCTTCATTGTTGTGTACAATATATACTCTTTGTTTTTTTTTTCAAACAAAGAGAAAGAAAGATAATTTCTTATACTCATTATTCATATATCCATATTTCAGAATGAATTATCATGCTCCTATTTACAAGTAGGAGGATGCGATGTTCCTCACATCCGAAGGGACGAACGCCGAGATCACGAGCAACACCAGAAGCCCCAGAGGAAGCAGGAGCAGCATGGAGGGCGGCGGCGGCAATGGCGGCAGCACCAGCGGAAGTATCAGCATCGATGCTGTGAGGAACAGCAGCAGCCACAAGAATTCCATCCCAAAATAATCTGTTGCATTTGACGAAGATGGAGCAGCAGCTCCGCTGATAGTCTCGGTGCTCGAGCCATTTCCCAAACTCTTCTTCCTCATTCCAAGCAATATGCGATGCTTAACTATGATCTGATGATGTCCTGATCAAGTGTTCTTCTCCCAGATCTGCAGGATGAGTTTGTACAGAAGCTGGGGTCAATTCTGGCTTTCCTGATATGTGAGGACATGCATCGATCACAAGGAGGTCAGTTGTCCTAATAATTAATCCAAAACATAAAAAAGATGAGAACGAGATGAATCTCTTGTTAGAAAATCAAAATTCAAAGGCTGAGGATTGGGGAAAAAAAGCACAAAAAATCCAACATTGAACCTTAAAAAATGACAACAAGCTGATATTGAAAAAGACACGATATGAATCTATGACTTGGAGATTACTAACAATTATGCTTAATTTGTAATGCCTCCTCCTCGAGCTGTTACCCTCCTACTTTTCTTGTACCTGGAGGTTGTGTTTGTAATGAAGAAGAGCGCAAGACATATGCACCTCCAATGCAAGTTGGGGTGGTGGTGGGATTTAATAATAATTAAGCTTTTTGAGGTGGTTTGGTGTTTAAGGTTCTTCTCCCCTGGCCATGTCTTCTCCTCCATCCCCTGTCACTTTTCCAGATCCCACCACCGCCACCACCAGTCAAAGAGGGCATTGCCATTTGCTAGGGTTTCATCTCCCATGGGAGCATGGGCTTCTACTCCCTCGCAGAACTCTGATGCATGCAGCTGTCACCTCGTTTCTCTCTCTCTTTCCCAATCTGTGTAATACTTTTTGCTGGCGGATCCAAAAACTGATGCAGCAGCACTTGAAACAATAATAATCAACTTAGCTTGCATTACGTTACATTCTCGAGTTCCGAGATAAAATGCAATGTGCAGGGTGAAGAACAGGGCGCAATTAAGGGACACCATAGAGATAATAACAAAAGAGAATCCAGATGCAGCTTTGCTAACTGAAACATATATAATTCGGCCTCTTGGATTCCTTAGCAGCAGACGCATCTATCTATGGAGTAAGTCGTACCTAAACTCTATTTTCTCCTCCTCTGATCTCTGTCTGTCAAATTAATGCTCGGGTAGCTCTTTGTTAGCATATAACTCCTTAACAATTTATTCAAGTCAGCTCGGAGCTTGGTGTAGTAGTATTATGCAGCATGTACTGCATATAATTTTGCTTGTTTCCATATAAGAAAACATATGATTTGCCAGTAATGAGTTGTTTGGTGCATTGAAGGGATGAATGGGTGATGAGTGACACTGTGCCAAAAACAACTCATTAAATTGCCATTGAGGCATTCATGTGATTCTCCTGTGTAACGCACAGGGGGCTGCTTGCTTGCTTACCTGCCTCATAAGCATCCCCAATCTAATTCGTTTACTGATACTGCTAAACTGGACGTCTGATTACATCTGCAGGAGGCTCAATTTTTTTAAGATTAAAAAATTACAGTATCATCCCAACCAAACAATCATTTAAGTTTTGGTAGATAGAGTTACATTCAGATTTCATTCTAAATTTTCTACTTTTCCGTTCAAGTGAAATCAGGATAGACTTAAATTGGCCCATTTCAAACCTATTTTTAGTATTTAATAGATTATAGAAGGATCAAACCTAACCTGAACTGGAATTTAATTTTTTCTTAAATTGTAAATTTCTTATTAAGCTAATCATCTCTCTCTCTCTATATCTGTATTCTTCTATACATCCTGCTTATTATGATTCATAGTATTAAGTACCCAAACGTGAGTGAATATATATTAATAAACTCGGTATAAAAAATATTATTATTAAATACATTGTACGGATTTTATTTTGTAATCATTATTTTTTTTTTAAATACAAAATTTCAAATTTTGATACCACATTTAGAGTTTCCATATTTAATTTTAAAATAGCATTATTATTATTTTTTAAAATTTGGACCAAGCATTTTAGTGCAAGTTATAATATATATATATATCAATATAAACAAGATTGCATACAAAAAGATAAGTTTAAAATAAATATTTCAGATTAAAAGAAGGGGTGATAATAATAATAATAATAATAACCTCTAAAATTACGACGCAATCAGCGTATCAAAATCCGACGGCTCGCGAGTCCCACTCTTCCACGCCAATAGGAGAATGACACGTAGTCCATGGACTGGTTCAGTTCTCAGAAGAGGCAGTGGCGCCGCCGTAAATAACAGTAAACGAGAGGGCTCATATTTGGACCGGAAGGGGTTCGGGGAGGCTCTGAGGCAGCCCCCTATAAATAGCGCGCTTCGGAGCCCCGCGTAAAGCTTCCACTTTTAGTGTAACTTTTTTGCCCTCTCCGCCCGAAACGGGCTCCTCCTCCGTTCCCCAAACCCTAATGGCCCAAGAGATCCCGGAGCAAACCCTAGAGATCCGCGAGGACCTCTCTGCCTCCACCCCCGCCCCCGACGGCGGCGGCGGCGACGACCGATCGCCGCCAGACTCCGCCGCCGAACCTTCCCTATCCCGCGCCCTCTCATCCAGCCGCCTCAACGCCCGCGCCGCCGAGTTCGTCCCCCGGTCCACGCAGCACCCCCCTGCCTCGTCCGCGGCGCCGATCCGCCACTCCCACGCGCACCCGGTGGTGCACGTCTTCCACCCGGCTCCTCATAGCCCCACGTACTTCGGCCCCGGGCCGAGCTCGTTCGAGTATTACTCGGGCGGCCCCGCCGGTGGCGGCTTCGGAGAGCACGAGGGAGGAGGGCATGCTAGTACCGATCCCGATCCGAGTCCTCTTGATAGGGACGGGCTATCTGATGAGGTTACCCAGAAGATCACGAAGCAGGTCTACGCCTCGAGATCTCCGTTGATTTCAACTCTTCTTAGTCATATAATGGATAAATTGGTTTTGGGCTTTATTTAATAAGAATTCAAAGGAGAACTGGTTGAACTGGGGAATGCTCCTTGTCGCATTCTATTTTATTGTGAAAAATTATGTCACTTGAACTAATATCATGATTTGCCTAGTGGGCAAATAAACAGATAATTGAGGGAGGAGCGAGAGAGGTTAATACAGATGTGGTGTGACAAAGGTCATCTAATCACGTAGAGGTAGACTGGCTAATTTTTCTGTCATAATTCTGTCTATATATTGCTGCTGGTAAAGAAACCGGAAGCAGTATTTAATGAGTTTGAGCCGTCGGGAGGGCCAACCTATTATAATTCGGGTTACGCGTGATTAGGTGTCTTCCGGTAGAAGGCTTACTTTAGATAGCATTGAGTACCTGCTATCCGGTTTCTGCTAGCGGGTGTTGTTTTCCCTCACTAATTTATTTTTATTATAGATATTAAGGATATGACAAATAAAAAATATGCTTATTAATCTGGAGCTAATGAAGTAACTTGATGATTTCTTTCTGTTTGATTAACCACTGTGTTGATTTATCATTCAATAATATGTTTATGCAAGTACAGTTTCCACTTTCTTTAGTTATGTAGTTTTACTTGTGATATCCTGAAATAGTGCTTTTTGTTATTTATTATTTTGATATTTTGATTTAGTAGTTACAAACATCATCCTCAAATTCCTCATATGTTCCACTATTTTATGATCTTTAGATTTAAACCTAATCCTCAAATTCCTCAAATAAGGTCCACTATTTTATGAGCTTTAGAAATCTCTTATTTCTTCTTACTAGCCATTCACAGTACAAAAAGTTTACTATATCACCTTTTGCAGTATAATTCATAGAATTGTTACCAATGGTTTAGCTCTACCTTGTAGCCCTGTTTTTTTCTTAGTCGGTGTGAGGAAACAAGAGAATGATTGGAAAGAGGAAGATAATAAAGTAAAGGCAAAAGGAGGTGAAGTTAATAAGAGGAGAGGGAATAAAAAGAACTGTGAGGAGATGATATGTTTTTTCATATTTCCTTGTTGGTAACTTTGCATCACTATGATGAGGGGATAGGAACTGAAAGATGCGTCTCTTTTCAAAAATATTTATTTTTTGAGAGGGAATAAGGGTGTTGGATTGAGACTTAAGAGTTTCTCACTTGGATGTAGAATTATGCTGCATTGATCATGGTTAGTGTTGTTTGACCAGAAAATGGAAGAAATATGTTCATATTTCATCAAATCATAAATTCGTTGTATTCCTTTCTAATCTACGATGTAAGTTCTTTCTTATTTCAAATGACATATATGCTGTGGCTTCATTGGTACTCTCAACATTTTGGTCCTTGATCAATTGACGAAAGTGGTTCTTTATTGATTTAGCCTGAAAATGTATTATTCTTCATTCTGCGGTAGATTATCTGCAATTAATTTTTGAAGTTAAAAAACACTCACTGTTATGTTTATTACATGAATCCCTTACATCCTTTTATTTGATAATTTATATCTATTCATGAAACTTACTATATTATTATCATCAGGTTGAGTATTATTTCAGTGATGCAAACCTTGCTACAACCGAACATTTGATGAGGTTCATTAGCAAAGATCCAGAGGGATTTGGTAAAGATTCTAACATTGACCATTTGTTCCTTTTCCTTTTTTATTGGGTTTATTATCTAATATTCTGACATGATTTTGAAATTGCTTTTTTTTTCACAAATCTCATTTTTTAAGATGCTTAAATTTTAACCAGGTTTGGCACATGGGCATGTTAAGTCAAAGGATGACCCTAATGCTAACTTGCAAAATCCAACTCAATAGTTGGTTTGGTTAGGTGTTCGGTGAGATTGTATTAAAAAGATAAAAAAAACATTGTTTTTGGTATAATAGTAGTTAAATCAATCACCCTTCACGCTTGTCTTGTTCTGCTTCCTTAGTTCCTTATTTTCTTTATTGAAGTTTTAAATTCCCATATCAAAAATGAGTGGCGGTGTTGGATGATTTACATTTATGGTTGGTAAGAGATAAGCAGCCCCTCAAGCATGGGGTTCATGTATTGCTATATTCCACTGAAATTCTATAAACCAGAATTATTTTAATGAGCTTCTGTAGTTTTTTTGCATTTAAAATCGATGTATCATTCTTTTGATTGTATATCATGTATTTATGGAAAAGGATCCTCATCATTTCACATGGGAGGAATGCAGCTCCTACTGTGTTGGTTGATGGACTGACTGACCCCTTTTATTTTTGTATGAAAATAAATTTATATATCACCTATAATGGTAAAATCTATACGCTCACAACTCTTAGCTTGATGATTAACATTCACATGGTGTATCTTTATTTGACTAGGATGCAAAAAACACTTGGTTTGTAACATCTGTATCATCAGAGTGTCCTGCCTATGTCAAAAATTTTTGGAAGAGAGCTTTACCTAGATGTCACCTAATTTAACTTGAGTTTTTTTTCCTCTGTGCAGTGCCAATTTCTGTTGTTGCAGCATTTAAGAAAATCAAAGCCTTAGTTCACAACCATTCCCAACTTGCTATGGCACTTAGAACATCATCAAAGCTGGTGAGTTTTTAACAAAGTTTGGGATTCTCACTGTTGTATGACATGCCAAGCTTTTCTCTTCTGCTATTCCTTTTGGGGATCTCTACATTGTGCTTGTTTTGCCATTGATGATATCTCTATAATGATACTTGTTATTGTGCAGTGTCTAAATTATATATTTCTTGAACCAAATTATAGGTTGTAAGTGAGGATGGGAAGAGAATTAGGAGACAACAGCCTTTTACAGAATCAGACGTGGAAGAGTTACAGGTGAGTGGTTAATCAGTTTCCTGTGCACTTTATGTCATCTCTTTATGTGATCTTATTGTAATTCCAGTTCTTTCTATGATTTTCTCTAGTCTCGGATTGTTGTGGCTGAAAATCTTCCTGAGGATCATTGTTACCAAAATCTTATGAAGATTTTCTCATCTGCTGGCAGGTAAAGTATCTGTAGTTGTTAATACCACATATATCTGCAATCTAAATAACTTTCTACTATGTTTCTGTGCAGTGTGAAGACAATTCGCACTTGCTATCCACAGCCTGGCAATGGAGCAGCCACTGCTGCTAGTAGACCGACAAAATTGGAAATGCTCTTTGGTAACAGGGTATGTATTTCTGTTAATTGTTTTACTTGCATACATGGTAGATGATATTGTTAAATTGAAATATTTCGCAATGATGTATTTTTATGTTGTAAGCAATGGATGCTTTGTTCTTTAATTCATTTTTGTTTATATGCATATTTAAGTGCCAATCTGCTAACCAGAATTCCTTTTCCAATATTTATTGTCTTAATAACTCAACAATCAGAAACCTTTCAGAAAGATGTCATCTGAAATGTTCACTCTAGTTCATATTCACTCTAGTTCTATGTTTGATTTCTTATTTTCTTCGTAGTTGCATGCATTTGTGGAGTACGAAACTATTGAAGATGCTGAAAAAGCAGTAAGTTTAATTTATGCCCTTTTTTGTATGTTCTACTAATGTATGAAGAAGTCATTCTATGTATGCATGATATGCTATTTTTATGAAGGTTATTGAGCTCAACGATGAGAAGAACTGGAGGAGTGGGCTGAGAGTAAAATCATTTCCTAAATCCTTGGTAAGAAGTATGCATTTTGCTTAGACTCCCATCACACTGCGTTACATTGTATTCAATCTTTGTCTGTAGTATCTTGTACAACATTTGGATGGTTTAGAATCATCATTCTCTGGATTTCCTTATATAGAGGATTTCCTCATTTCATTATCTGAACCTGTGGATCCCTCATCTGCGAGCGGATTTTCTGGTTGGTCATGCAAGAACTTGCTAGATGCTTATCAAAGGACTTGGTTCTTGTTATGAACAAATTTGGCCAAATGTTGATTCTTAAAGACAATTTTCACCTATTGTTCAAATTCCTAATATCCATTTTCCAGGACTGGAGGTTCACTTATTTGCTTTAGTTTTTCATTAGTAGCATAATATACAGTTGACCCTGCCTCCCTGTTACCTAGTCCCTAGTTCATTGAGTAGCTAATCTTGATGATTTTTAAACATTGTTGAGATCTCTTCTATTTTTGCATAAACCTATAATCTCGTTATAGCAAGTGAATGGTCTTTTCAAGTTCCTTGGTTGTTACTTGTTCAACCCAGGCTAAACATGGGCAAGGGCGAGGCAGGAGAGGGCATGAAGGTGAATTTAACGGGGAGGAGGATGTCTCCACATCAAACCAATCAAATGAGAAGCTGGCTGTGGATGTGTACCACCCATCTGAAGTGTTTCATGAGCCAGAGGTAATATGCGTGGTCCTTCATTTCACCTGTTATTTCATCTGGTTCATTCATCTGAATTGTTATTACATTCATCCAGTTACTGGTATCTTCATTGGAAATTTCTAGTAAACATAAGCAACATTCAATTGCCTAAATTTAGTAATTTTTTAGGCAGTTGAAATATCGTAATCCTAGGAGTGTTCTAAGGCTCATCAGTTGTGTTACCTTGTACAGAGCGAGGAAGGCTACAATGACAGAGATGGTGCACATAAGCGAGGGAGAGGCCGTGGCCGAGGGCGAGGACGTGGCCGTAGCCAGCCTCACCATAACAACCACCGTGGTGGTGTAGGCCACCCAGTGGGCACTCCGCCCTCGAGCCATCTGATTCATCCAGAGCGGGAGCAGCCCGGCTTACCCAATAAACATCCCCCCGGCCCTCGCATGCCGGATGGCACAAGAGGGTTCACCATGGGTCGTGGGAAACCAGTCGTAGCTCCCGCAAGTACAAGCTAAAGACATTGTATTAGTATGGAATATTTGGTGCTCTGGATGTGTAGTGTTAATAGTGGTCGTAATCAGCCAATCTATCCTCCACTGCCGGTGTTGATTTTGGATATGTGCGTGTCCATTATGATATTAGAGGTGCTTCGTTTACCAAGCTCAACTACTAGTTTCATCTGTTTACGGTCCACTACTTTTGATGATGGTCTGGTGTCAAAAAGAGGAAAAGGAAAAAAAAGAGAAGAGGATGTCTAAAGGATTTTGGTACTGGTGTTGAGGACGATAAAGTGTTATTGTTCTTGCTATATCGTAAATAAGGCAAAATTATTGTTCTTACAGTCAAAGACCTTGTCGTTTTACCTTGTTATCTCAATTCTCAGTATTCAGGTTAATCTCGCATGGTATCATCAAATTTTGCATCTGTCATCTCTCCTCACCTGCATCTATCAATCTAAATTCGGCAGTGCCACCTAAAGATTGTACTTACCATAACTCATCTTGTGTTGCTCGGGACTTGCACAATTAGATACAAGCTCGACTTGAGGGAGGGATGTCATGATGTAAAAGGGATGTGGGGGGCATATTATAGGCTATCCCCAACATAACCCAACTTCTTTTGTCTTTATCTTGTTACAAATATTAATACCCCATAAGAAAATAGTAATATAAGTATTATTGTAACGTATAAAACTGCTCTCATACTCATGTTGTTTGGAGTTTTTTTTTTATTTACCGAGCATTTCCAAAAATTCTCACCCAAATAAATATCAACTTAATTTCCACGAATGTCTTCCTCGGCGCGTGGCTGGCCGCCGCATTCGCTTCTGCTCTCCCGGCCGGTCGGTTCCTGTTCACCGGAGCCACCTTCCAGGGCCCCTGCAAGAACACCACCACCAGCCGCTTATTCTTCGCTTCCACCCTCGTCGCCCTCGCCGGCTACACCTCCGCCACCAACTGGCTCCGGCGTGTCCATCTTCTCCGGCACCATCAACGGCCCGCGACCAGGCCTGCGATAAGGCCTGGCGGAGCTGTCCCCAGGGCGCTACGGTATGTAATATGCAAAAATGCGCGTGAGAACAAAATTAATGAGTTAATGTCCATCGATGATCGATCTAACAATCGCTGGTGCAGGCATTCTCGATCATGGAGTCGCAGAATGTGCTCGTCAGTGGCCTCACTTCGCTCAACAGCGAGTTCTTCCTCATGCTGGTCTACGGGATCCAGAGCGGCATCCACATCCAGCGGCCGACATAAAAGCTCACCTTCCACAACAAGCAAGCGCAGGTCTTTTGAAGGAACGCACAAGGGAGCTCCTCCGGGCGACGAACCTCCCAGTCTTCGGCGTTATTGAGAAGGTATGAGCCATGAGAAAAACTATATTTATCAACAAAACAATGGCTTTATTAATCATTCACAGTTTACACTGATTACATGGTGGTCCTTGACCACCATTATTAATTTATTCCTGCTCATCACTTCATCTAAGTCTGAGCGGTACAACAGATACACTAGAGATCTACAGGACTGGCTTCAAGATCCCCCCATGATCCATGCAAGTACCCTCCCCCCAAAAAATAAACAAGGACTTGGATGCATCAGGGATATACATACTTATTTTTCCAAATCGTTGTCAAAGGATCAGCATCTAGATTAACGACTACCAGTTAACTGTTAACTAACCGACTAACTAGGGATCATTTTAAGGGACATGCATATGTAGATAGCACACATCTCACATAAAACAGACAGCCTAGCTTGTCAAACTACCGAAGCTTCAGTTATTGAAGCAACTGGGTGGATGCATCACCCCGGAGCTCCTCCCCCACACATTGATGCATTCCGCCGTGATCTCCTTGGAGACGCCGGAGTAGTCGTCCACGTACAGGAGGTCGATGTCCCTCAGCGTGACGTCGGTGCAAGGCCTGGCCTCGCTGCAGTTGAACTTTACCCCCACCTGATGCGTCGACGTGCCCTGCACACCCACGTAGCTCAGATGGCTGATGGCGATCTGGGAGTTGGCCTGCAGTTAATGCAGAAATCATATGCGATCAGTCGTCCAAACCCACGTTAATGCAGAAAAGTTACAAAGCATACCTGCTGCTCGCATTCTCTTTTATCCGCCCTGTGATCGCAGTAATTTTGTACGACGATGATGGGATGAGATACTTCCACCATGGTGATGTTCCTGAAACTGACCGATCTGATCCAGCCTCTGGCCGTCGTAGGCCACGTTTTGATCCTCAAGCCATTTTGAGTCCCTTGGAATACAATGTTCTTCCCTGTTATGTTGTACACTTCCTCCTCAAGGTTGGGGTCTTCGCCTAAGCTTCCGATGCTGCATCAATTCATATATCAGCAGCAGCGGCAGGAAAAGGATCAGAAACAATTAGCTCAATATGTATTTTTTAATCAATCACCTAACGCCATGGCCAGGGCCGCAGAAGACGCCGTCCATCACGACATGCTTCGATTGATGGGA
Source organism: Thalia dealbata (assembly GCA_030544415.1). Lineage (NCBI taxonomy): Eukaryota > Viridiplantae > Streptophyta > Magnoliopsida > Zingiberales > Marantaceae > Thalia > Thalia dealbata. Next base: position 4,164,971 of record CM060454.1, read on the forward strand.
TAAGGAGATGCAATCGTCACCGGTGGAGATGATGGCGTCGGAGATCGAGACGTAGCTCGAGTACTCAACGTGAATACCGTCGGTGTTAGGGCTCTCCTCGGAGGCGTCGATGTTGACGCCGGCGACCGTCACATAAGTGCTGTTTCGGATGCCGAGGTGGAAGTGCTCGCTGTCGACGAAGGTGAGGTTGCGGAGGCGGACGTTGTTCGACTTCGTGATCGACAGAGACTGCAGCGGCGAATTAGGGGGGTGATTACGAGGTTAGCAAAAGGAATTCGATGGACTGTGCGCGGTTTTAAACACCGATTACCGTCGCGCCGGCCGGACATTCCTCGTGCTCCTCCGCCTTGCACTTCCACAAGGCCTCGCCGCGGCCGTCGAACGTGCCGCCGATCATCAACAGCCCGTCCACCGACTTGAACTCGATCCACTTGTTGCCGTCTACGATGAAGGGTGAGGGAGCGAGGAGGGTGGCGGCGGCGCTGATGACCACGGTGACCTGTCCGACGCAGGGGCCTGAGAAGAGGATCCGATCCAGGGAGTAACGGCCCTTCGGGACGACGACCGTCGACGGCCGACCGTCGATGCTGGCGTTGCTGCAGGCGGCGTCCCATGCGTCCAGGAAAGGCTTCGTCGCGTCGGTTTCGCCGTCGGGAATGGCTCCGTATCTTGTGACGTCGGAGATGATCCTCGCCATCGTTGCGGGGCACGAGAGAAGAGAGAGCAGGATGAGGAGGGGAGAAATGTGGAGCGCCATTAGAGCGATCTTGAGGAGCGTCGATGTAGGTTAACTTGATATGCGCTGCATGAACGCAAGTATTTATAAGGCAGAGATATGAAGAATTTGTCAAAATATTTTTAAATTATAATGTGCACTTTTTTTTTACATGGTCGTATGTTTTCGGTTTGTTAATTAAATTTTTAATTAGTATTACTGTTGATACTGTATTTACTATTAAAAAGCCTCCTTTGACTTGATAATTTTCAAGATGTCAACTTTTTTTTTACTATGATTAAACATTTATATATTTGACTTAGTAAACTCATTAATTTTTTTAAAACAATTTAAGTAATTTTAAAAGTTGCATGGCTGCTAATAAAACTTATTCCTGTATTTTAAATAAGTTTTTTTTAAAGTAATTAATTTGTTAATTATAATATTATGAATTCATGTCAAGTCCTCCTTAAAATGATGAGCTGCTGCTTTATTGATCTATATTTTAACATTATTAAATATCTTAGTTACATATTAATTTATTTTTATCTTTAGATAAGATTTTAACATATCTAAGTCAATCAAAATTAGGTAAGATTTAATATATTTATTATAATAATATATGAGCAAGATCTTTTATATATATATATATATATATATATATATATATATATAATCTTGAGTTAGAAGAAACACATAATGTTCCTTAACTTTAATTCTTGGGGAAGAAACCCACCGTTGTTTACTCTCCTCCCCCATTCATTGCATTCTTCATCCACATTCGATTAATATTATATTACTGCCATGGTTGTAATTAGTTTTAATTCCTGGAGGAGAAGAACATGTCATGTGGCCGCCCACATGATGCTTGTAAAGTGAGATTGGGATCATCCAATCCATCTGCTTACTTAACAGATATATGTAGCATTCACATGCACTCCTCCTCACTTCCCCCTACGAAACAACGACATGTACAGTTAACCAGAATAGCAGTAGCTTTCTTTAATGCCGTGTTTTGACTTCAAAAGCTGCATAAAGAATCATTCTTTATATTTACTTATCACTTCCACAAAACAAGCAGCAATGCCTTTTTCCTGAACATGATTTGGAGGTTCTACAAGTTAAAGACTTCTAAAACAAGTAGTTTACCTACAATATATATACACACACACATCAACGTCAGCATCACAATTCCCATGCACATGGTGGTTTCATGCTCTGCTTAATTAGTTCTGCTTCTGATACATATACATCATCACTTCAATTATTTTACTGATTACTTCTTGATGCAGAATAAAATAACTGCCACTGAAAGAAGAGAAAAAACCATCAACTCTCTATAAATACCCCCAAAACATCACCATATCGATTCATCGATTCTTCCTGCATCTTCTTCTTTCTTCTAAATCTCTCACATTAATTAATATTATATACTGAAACCAGCAATGGCAGCTCCGCTAGAAACAGCAGGGAGCTCCCTTCTCTTCTTCTTCCTCCTCTGCCCGATCACCTTCCTCGCCCCAACGATGGCGACCTACAACGTGGTCAGCTTCGGCGCCAAGCCCGACGGCGTCACCGACTCCACCAAGGCCTTCGTCAGCGCGTGGTCGGCTGCCTGCGCTTCTGCTGCCCCGGCATCCATCACCGTCCCGGCAGGCCAGTTCCTGATCGGCGGCGCCACCTTCCAGGGTCCCTGCAAGAACACCGCCATCCGGATGTTCATCAGAGGTACCCTCGTCGCCCCCGCCGGTTACACCTCCGCCACCAACTGGCTGATGCTCAAGTACGTCCATGGCGTGTCCGTCTTCGGCGGCACCATCGACGGCCGCGGCCAGGCCTTCTGGGCCTGCAAGAAGGCCGGCCGAAGCTGCCCCCAGGGCGCCACCGTACGTTCTATATTTATATACACGCATATACAGAATTAATCAGTCGATGATCGATCGAACTGACAAATAGCTACCTGCAGTCATTGTCGATCATGGAGTCGCAGAATGTGCTCGTCAGCGGTCTCACTTCGCTCAACAGCGAGCTCTTCCACATTCTGGTCTTCGGGAGCAGCAACGTCAAGATCCAGGGGGCGAGGATCACAGCCCCCGGCGACAGCCCCAACACCGACGGCATCCACATCCAGCGGTCGAGCGGCGTCACCATCCTCGGCGCCACCATCAGGACCGGCGACGACTGCATCTCCATGGGCGAGGGATCCACCGCCGTGTGGGCGGAGAAGATCCGGTGCGGCCCGGGGCACGGGATCAGCATCGGCAGCCTGGGGGGTTCGCCGTCGGAGGAGGGCGTGCAGAACGTGACGGTGACCTCCGTCGTGTTCTCGGGGACGCAGAACGGGGTGAGGGTGAAGACGTGGGGGAAGCCCAACGGCGGGTTCGTCAAGGGCGTCACTTTCTCGCACATCATCATGCGGACCGTGCAGAACCCGATCGTCGTCGACCAGAACTACTGCCCCAGCAACGTCAACTGTCCCGGGCAGAGCTCCGGCGTCAAGATCAGCCAGGTGGTCTACACCGACATCCGGGGGACGTCGGCGACGCCGGTGGCGGTGAAGTTCGACTGCAGTCCGAGCAACCCATGCAGCGGCATCCAGCTGAGCAACATAAGGCTCACCTTCCAGAACAATCAAGCGCAGGCCTTCTGCAGGAACGCGCAGGGGAGCTCCTCCGGGACGATGAACCCTCCCAGTTGCGTCTGATTAATTAAGTATACAGTATATAATTAATTAATTAATTATACAAGTAGAACAGATGGAATCTCCGGTGGTCGGCCCACCTCGTGCCAGCCGGCGTCCGGCATGAGGGGAGAGCTGAGCAAATCCTGACAGAGGAAGATGGTTTTACAATACATAATTGATCACAATTAATTGCTGCTGGGACCTTTCCATCCTGATTAATCTATCAAAATGCTGGGCGATAATTAATTATTCAACGCTGTTGGCATTAATTCTTGTTCAGTATTTTATATGTTCACGCATGCATCATTTCTTACCACAATGCATGATACAGTAAGAAAATGACACGAGCAGTACTATTTCTATGAATGATACACAGAGTCTGGGTTCTTAAAAATAACTGCAGTGCTACTTAAAAATGTGGACTTTTTACAATTTGTTTGGAATATATGCATGTTAGATGCAGCAAATGATCAATCAATATACTTTGCTTAATCATTGACTTTGAGATGGTCAACTGCCAGGCACATGCTTCTCTGCCGGCAATTCAGAGAGGAAAAAAAAAAGTTCATGCTTGTGACTTAAGATCTAATCGGTCTCATGTGCAGGAATACTAAATTAGTAGCAAAGGTTAGTATAAATCCAAACCTTTAAGAGACTGAATGCACCATTTAGTGATGCATCAAGTGATATCATCTTTCTCCATTGTTTCTCCCCTTTTTTTGGTTTAGAAAAGGAAAATAATAGTTGAAGGAAAAAACACTGATAAATGTCAATTGCTTGTTCTTTAGTTTCAGGATAAGGAAGGAAAAAGAAAAGGAGAGGGGAAAAATTACAAGAGAAAGGGGGGAGGAGGTTCTCTCTTGCGTCCGCAACGAGAAAAACCCTAATTAAAAAATGCGGGCAATCCCTCCGAGCTAATTGACCTAATTGGCTTCCGGCTACATGCTCGATCGATGGAGCATACAAACTATTCGATTCCTAGCTAGATATCTTCATCGAGTATCCACACAGCTAGCCCCAATTAATGATTTTTAAGCGGATTTCAAGCAACTGCGCGGATGCATCACCCCCGAACTCACCCCCCACACATTCCTGCACACTGCCGTGACCTTCCCCGGCATCTTGGAGTGTCTATCTCTGTGCATGATATCGATGTCTCTGAGCGACACATACGTGCAAGGCCTGACCGCGCTGCAGTTGAACTTGACGGCCACCGACTGCGTCGACGACCCCTTCACGTTCTTGTAGCTCACATGGCTGATGGCGATCTGAGAGTCGGCCTGCCAGTTTAACTCGTCAAAAAAGCAATCTTTTAATCAACTCATCCCTGATTATAATGAAAAAAAGATACCTTTTTGTGGCACTCATTCTTATCCGCCCGGTTATCGCAGTAATTCTGGACGACGACGATGGGATGCTTCACATCGATCATGGTTACGTTCTCGAAGATGACCAATCTTATCTCGCCTCTGGCTCTCGAAGCCCATGTTTTGATCCTCAATCCATTCGCAGTATTGTCGAAGACCAAGTTCCTCCCCGTCACGTTAAACACTTTCTCGACGAGGACGAGATCAGGGTTTTCGCCTAAGCTTCCGATGCTGCTCAATTTAATCATCCTCATATTAATGAGGGAGAAAAAACGTCGTAAACCTTGTTCAATTTCATCAAAAATTTACCTCACACCGTGCCCGGGGCCGCAGGTGAGGTTATCCATCACGATGTGCCTCGATTGATGGGATAAGGAGATGCAGTCGTCGCCGGTGGATATGATGGAGTGGTAGACGCCGACGTAGCTCGAGTACTCCACATGAATGCCGTCGGTGTTTGGGCTGTCCGGCGACGCGTCGATGACTACGCCGTCGACCGTAATAAACGTGCTGTTGCGTATGCCCATGTGGAAGCGCGCACTGTCGAAGAGCGTGAGATCGCTCAAGCGCACATCGTTCGACTTCGTGATCGATAAAGACTGCAGCCATTTCGATCATCCGCAGAGATTAATCAGTGCTGCATCAGCAAACCATGGGGAAATACATATGTAGGTATACCGTGGCGCCGTGCGGGCATTGCGTACTCTTCTGGGCCTTGCACTTCCACAAGCTCTCGCCGCGGCCGTCGAAGGTGCCGCCGGAGATCGAGAGCCGTTTCACGGACTTGAACTCGATCCACTTGTCGTCGTCGACGTAGGTGGAAGGGGCGAGGAGGGTGGCGTTGATGAGCATGGTGATGGGAACGCCGCCGGCGCAGGGGCCCCGGAAGACGACCGGCCTCAACAGGTACCGGCCGTTCGGCACGAGGATGTGCGCCGGCGTCGGATCAATCCTGCCTCCCCTGCAGGCGGCTTCCCATGTCCGCTCGAAGGCCCTCGTCGAGTCCGTCACGCCGTCCGGAACGGCTCCGTAGTCCCGGACGTTGTAGGTTCTCATGGCCGACGCCGCTGCAGAAAGCAGCAGCAGCAGCGTGAGTGCGAGGAGGGGATCAAGTTTGGGCGTTGATGCGTCCATCATCTTGAGAAGACGATGAGAACAGCGCTGGTAGATTATTTTTTTTGCTGTATACTTCTGAGAATGATGAGATAAATTTAAGGATTATGGACTAAAAAAAATTTAATGACATGTATGGGTTGTAAGGTAAGATTGATTGAGATACAGTGATCTGCACGCAGTTGTTTTTTTTAAGTATATATAATGGATTATATATTTTTTTATTTACTTGGTTGTGATTTTGTGGTTGAATGCTTCTCATGGAGGAACAATTAAATAATTAATCAATTTTAACTTGGTCTTATAATGCCATATTAAGATAAACTATCAATTGGCTCAGAATTGAGAGGCCTACCTATTTATACAATTTTTAAATAAAATATTCCTAAATATTAAATTCAGGAATTAAATTTTTTTTTTCTTTCTTAAAGTTTAATTTTTTCTTTGTAAAAAAAGAGGGAATATATATACATATATATTCTTCAATCAAATATAAGAAGCTGAATTCCAACACATGCATATATTAATTCAACCAAAAGTTTACGTAATCAATCAGCACCATCCACGTGAAGTCTCTGGCACTCCATCGTCGTCGATCTGGCCGTCCAGCAGACGACCTTGAAATAATTAAGTCTTATTTTTTTCTCCCTTCATAATCTTACATCATTTACATATATATATATATATATGAAGTGCTCATCTTGAGAGGCAACTGGGCGGATTCATCACCCCCAAGCTCGTGCCCTTCGCATTCCGGCAGTAGGCCGACGCCGGCTGGTTCTGCAGGTACGTGAGTGAGATATCCCTCAGCCGGATTCCGCTGCACGGGTTGCTCGAGCTGCAGTCCAGCTTCACCGCCACCTGCGTCGCCGACGTCCCCCTGATGTTGCTGAACTTTACTCCGCTGATCTTGATCCCCGAGCTCTGCAAACGATCGCACACATATCCATACTGAATGCCAACAGAGCAGATAAAATTTTTTTTGTCTGTGAAGTTAAAATTACTTGGCCGGGGCAATTGATGTTGCCGGGGCAGTAGTTCTGGTCGATGATGATCGGATTCTGGACGTTCCTCATCACGACGTTCCCGAAGCTGACTCGCCGGACGAAGCCGCCGGTCGGCCTCCCCCACGTCTTGATCCTGACCCCGTTCTGCGTCCCCGTGAAGACCACCGACCTCACCGTCACGTTCTCCACCCCGGGCTCCTCCACCGCCAGCCCTCCCAGGCTGCCGATGCTGATCCCGTGCCCCGGGCCGCAGCTGACCTTCTCCACCAGAACGTTGCTCGACCCCGCGCCCATCGAGACGCAGTCGTCGCCGGTCCTCATCGCCGACCCCGTGATGCTCACGTAGCTGGACATCTGGACGTGGATGCCGTCGGTGTTCGGGCTGTCCTCCGGCGCGGTGATCGTCACGCCTCTCACCGCCACGCCGCGGCTGGCGAACACGGCCATCTGGAATGTCTCGCTGTTCGTCAGCTTCGTGCCGCTCACCACCACGTTCTTCGACTGCCCGATCGTCAGCGACTGCATGCATCCATCAAATTCAGCAATAGATTCATCAGTCCTGCAACACGGATCGGTAGATCGCTCGAATCGTAAACTCACGCACCGTCGCACCGAAGGGGCAGCTGCGGCCGGCGTTCTTGCACGCCCAGAAGGCCTGCCCGCGGCCGTCGAGAGTGCCGCCGTAGACGGACAGGCCGTCCACGTACTCGAAGGCGATCCAGAGGGTGGCGCTGCTGTAGCCGGAGGGAGCCACGAGGGTGGCGCCCTGGAGGAGCATCCTCATCGCCCGGTTCTTGCAGGGGCCCGCGAACACGGCCTGGCTCACCAGGTACGTCCCCGCCGGCACCAGCACGGTGGCCGCGCTGCTCGACCCGCAGGCGGCGGCCCACGCGGCGAGTAGCGGCTTGGCTGCGTCGGTGCGGCCGTCGGGCTTGGCACCGAAGTCCCGGACGTCGTAGGCCGCCATTGCCGTGGAGGTGGAGAGGGAGACGAGGAGGAGGAGGAGGAGCGCAGGGGGAAGGCGAAAAGATGATGTCGCCATTGTCGGAGAGAGGAGGTGGAGATCGATTAATTCTACGGCTGCGTCGTGTATGCATTTTATAGGGGAAGCTGAAGCTAATGGGGGTCGAATGATTTCACTCTCACTCTACATGGACGATGAGTGTAACGATCGAGCAAAAAGTTAATTAGCTCGCACCAGCACCTGACAGAGAGATGCCATTAAATGTGGAAGGGAGGTCAAAGGTTTTGAGAATTTAAAGGATTAATTAGGCAGCAGTTCTTGTCAGTTAACTCTGATAACTTGATGAAACGTAAAGAACAAGTGGGCATTAATCCTGTGGGTGCATGGCCGTACGCACCACGTCCATCATCTGCAGCTTGGCATCCACTTGACTTAATTAGAGGATGACCTGATCCCATGCAAAAGAGGCTTCAGTCGTAAGAAAGCTTCTCTATCTGCCTTAAGTTAACTACGGATGAAGGAGAGGAGGTTTACTTTGACTGCAGGCAAAGCTAGGTTTATATATATATATATACACTAATTTTTTTTTGAACAAGTAAAAAAAAAAAAGAATTGAGAGAGAGGGAGATTAGTACGGCATTTAGAAGTAGAATGCACACAATTAATAACTTGTTTGTGACTCAAAAAATTGAGTTGTATTGAATTGGAGGGCACATGGGGAATGGATCTGATGAAGAACATGGAAATGGATTAAATTAATTGAAACTAATCAGCAAGCAAGGATTGCTTGAAGAGGGCATATTTATGTATATTTAAAGGATGGTTGAAAAATAATTTTCAATCTTTTATTTAAATTTTTTTGGTCTACAAGTAAAGGTATGGAATGATTTTATTTTTCATATGAATGATGAAACCAAATAAATGGAAATAAAATGGAAGAGAAATTTAAATCACTGGGGAAATTTTTTTCGTTTTTACATGAAGGGTTAAAATAGTAAAATTAAAAATTAAAACTCAATTTATTTGTAAACCTAACACTGGATCAAAGAAAATGCTTGGCCCAAAACCAACATAACGAGGGAGGGAATAAATGTTGATTCATATCAAACATCTCGTTTGGACGACTCAAAATTTTGATGTGCACCTTGAGATTTGTATTTTTGCAAAGGGTAATGGTATAATACATGATTATTTTAATGATTGAATGAGAAAAAAAATAATGAATGACTTATTTGTAAAATTATCTATGAATTTTGAAGTATCGAGTTTTGATATAAAAATTATACCCTCAAATAGGATTTTTATAAGGAATCCAATGACCTAAATGGATCATAATTTGGACGTTGTTTAATTGATCAAATTGTTGAATCAAGGATAGATCTAAATGCACTGATGTGATTAAATAACTTAAAATGATAGACGATTCAGATCTAATCTCATCAAACCCATATTGAACCAAGGTTCAGGCAAACATGGGTTAAGTGAACCAACTATGTTAAGTAATTTATATTTATTTTAATTAAATTTTTTGAAGCTCCTTTTCCTCATTCGCACGAGCGACGAACTTGTCTTTACCTTCACTGCTAACGTTTCGACCACATTCCGATAGAATTTTTCGATGGAATTTTAGCCACAACTTTAGGTGAGTGAGGATAACAATATAGAAACATCAATTTAGAGTTTTTGTGAAGATTTGAGGGAGAAAAATTACAAAGGGCATCGGTGGGCGAAAACCTCATCGCCGGAGCTTGCTTTGACCAAATTATAATAAGAGTGTTAGTAAAGACAGATTTTAGAAATTATTACAAGATTGATGATTAAAATTCATTGAAATATTTACAGAAAATTCAGTAACCAAGCACAATGATACTAATGATAGCGATGCGCGTTAGAACGTGATTACAATGATAAAATCAGATGAATATGAAGAGGGACGTAGGGCGATAGTTCCCGATGTTAGGATGGGAGACCGAGATACTCCTGACTGATTTTACGCTAGACTAGCTATGAATACCAGGCAGTGGGCAACTCAATTTTTACATTATTTTTTATTTTTTAGGAAGTTTTTTTTAGAACTTAATGTGTCTTGATCCCAAGACCTCATAATCCTCTCGTATAGAGCTCAATTACTCTAACTAGAAGGATTTATACTTTGTATATAAGTATTTCATTGTACATGAGACTTGATTTTAAAAATATATAGTTTTAGAGTTATATTGATCTGTAATCCAGGTTCTCTCCTTCCAAAAATAAAGAGGATATACACGAGGTACGCTTAGTGGACTCTCACATAGTCCCAGAGGGTAAGCGAAACTATGTATAAAGTTTACTGCGTTCTGCTACGTGCTTTAGGGGAAGGTATAGGGCATGACATGCATCCTATAAATGAGTAACTAGTAAAAAATTAATTACTCAAGGGTGAATAAATGATATCATCACAACAGTAGAGAAAATATTTTCAGTATTTATTACCCATTGATCTACTGTGAATGAATTGATTAACTTATTGATGTCAATATATTATAATGAGTCAGACCATCAATTATCGGCATGTCCTTAATCTATCCGAGGTCGTACCTAGCATCACGTATCGTGCTGGGCCATAATGTAGTGACCCGGTGGTATCACACAATACTGTGTCATGCTTGACTCATAAGAATCACCCTGCTCCAACTCCTATGGCCTTGCTCTCCCATAAAATACCTCCATGATCGTGATATCATTGGTGCTCATGGACATAACTATCACAAGATCGATACAGCCCGACAACCCTACTGAGATAAGGGAGCAAGAGAGGCAGGTGGTTGCCTGGCAGTGGTAGAGGAGTTGACAACATCGTTGTAAGATGATTCTCTCCACCTCAAACCCTTCATTCTTCATTTTCCTTTGTAAGGTTCACCATAAGTTCGTGTTAGCACGGTGAGCTTGTGACAGCACAATACTCCAATAATTATTGCTTACCTTGTGTCGTACTAAGCTGAGTAGAAAGTACTTCATATCCAACACTACACACTTTAATATTGTATTATATCATGAGCAGTCCTTCAATATTATATGTACAGATGCAATATGACTTCTTATCTTAATAAATAAATAAGTTAAATATTGGGAAAAAAAAGGTATAGACGTAGTAGACTTCTTATCTTACATAAAGTGGACTCGAATACAACTTAATTTTAGAGCCCAAAGCTGAAGAGACTTCTTTTTTGAACTTAAAACCTCAAGAGACTCGAATTATGGACTCAAGAGAATGTATATTTTGTATGCATATATATTATAAAAAAAAAATTCTTACTTAACTGGAATAATAAATCTGTGTGCTCGATCAGCTTAGATTCAAAGATTAATGGATTAATAAATGAGTGCATTATTTGAACGCATGCTCCCCCTCCCTTCTTCTTTACACCCAAATTGGCTTCATAATTTTGAACATTAGCAAGCCTGCAAAAGCTGACCACCAATCGACAGCGATCCACATCACGAAGATGACTTGCTGAATTATTATCCACAGTATTAATCGTGTCGATCCATATCCACAGACACTTCGTCAAAATAATCCCAATTTATCCTCTCTACGAAATTAATAAACCCACATCATTTTCATTAAACATAATTAAATTTAAAATAAAATGAGCATCTCAATAATAAATAAATAAATAAATAATTATTCAACAATACGTTGCAGGAAGGTATTAAGTAACCGTCAAGCTCCACGCTGACATCAACCGCTGACCCATCCGCGTCGGTCAACTATAATTCCTGTAGCATAATTATTGTTACTTTGCAAATAATTGAACGCATTTATTGATTCATCAACTCGAAGCGATCGAGCGCATAAAATTTAATCCACGGTCTTAATTTCCACGCGTGGGGTTGACTCGGTGCTGCACCGCCCCACCGTGGGACCGCCGTCACCATCTCTCGTACCTTCCCTGCGATTGGAGGCCTCCCGCGGGGCCCAGCGAAGTCGACCTCTCCTCCTCCTCCTTCCCGCCCTTTTTTATCCTCCGTCCCCCTTCGGCAAATCTCCTCCGGGTGGATCCCCTCCGAGCATTGTAAGATGATATCCGCCCCGGCCGCTCAGCTGTATGGATGCGGGCCGGTCCCGCCGTTGGAATTGGAAGATTCCAGACAGACGTGACCTTGAACCGCATCCGTCCCCCATGAAGCCTTCGTCTTCTTCATCTCTTCCCTCCCCCTTCCCTGATCGCAGGGGGGAAGCAAAAGATCGAGGTTTGAACCGGGACTTGCGGATTTAAGAGACTTGCCGGAAGCAAGATCGTAGCTTTGATTCGACTTCGAGCGATGGACGTGGTGGCGAAGCTGAGGCGAGGGGTGTCGCGGCAGCTCTCGCTGGGGTCGCCTTCCAACGGGAGGTTCAGCTTCCGGCGGCAGTCGTCGCTGGAACCGCGGCTGGGCAGCTCGAGGCGGTTCGCCTTCGGCCGGCAGTCGTCGCTTGATCCCAGACGGCGGAGCCCCGCGAAGGGGGAGCTCGGCGTGCCGGATGACCTGGACGCCACCATGCGGCTCCTGTTCGTGGCGTGCCGGGGGGACGCCGAGGGCGTGAATGACCTCCTCAGGGACGGGGTCGACGTGAACAGCATCGACCTCGATGGCCGGACGGCGCTCCACATCGCCGCCTGCGAAGGGCACGTGGACGTCGTTGAGCTGTTGCTCAGCTGGAGAGCCAACATTAATGCTAGAGATCGGTGGAGCAGCACGGTAACCTTTCTGGAATCCAATCAATCGTTCTCTTCATATTGGAAATAGATATGTTGCGGATTGGGAATTCATCGATTTCTGTACGCAGGCTGCTGCAGATGCCAAGTACTACGGAAATATTGAAGTATTCAATCTCTTGAAGGACAGAGGAGCGATAATTCCGGTGGGATACATCGAAAACTCAAAGAAAAATTGGAACAACCGACGATTTTTCCTGAAAACGTAATTTTGGCTCGGGATTTCATTCTTAATAAACTTTTGTGTGCCTCCACAGAAAACTATAAAAACTCCGATGACAGTTTTCAATCCGAAAGAGGTTCCAGAGTATGAGCTGAACCCTACAGAGCTTCACTTTCGGCGAGGAGAAGAACTTGTTAATATTAATAAAGAGGTCTGAGTCTACGAAGGAAATATACTTATTTTTATCTGGAAACTGCTTCATTCATGGTTTTTTCCCTTTGTATTTTGCTGGTCCTTGCAGTAAAAACTCATTAGTTTCTTAATTATTTTCGTTTTTATCTTTTTTTATACTGATTTCTACTGTATTTGTAGGGCACTTGTCAAATAGCCAAGTGGAACGGAACAAAGGTATCAGTTAAGATACTTGATAAGGATGACTATTCGGATGCAGATACCATGTAATTCTTCTCACCTCTTCCACTATATAAAATGTTTATTGCCCCATATTCATTCATATTAAAATTGATTGGAAATACTTTTTTAGTAGGGTCAGCAGTATATTTTTTGTGTCATACTGCTGCTTACTTTAGCAATCCAAATTGCTAGTATGATTAAATAGTTCGGTTTCAGTAACATGGATGCACTCCACATGTATGAAACACTCTAGTTATGATCTCAATTCTCCACGTTCTGTCAGTCAGTTGCTTTGTTCTAAATATTACTTCTTCTATATATTCTCAGAAATGCTTTCAAGAATGAACTGACTCTGATGCTGAAAGTTCGACATCCTAATGTGGTTCAGTTCTTTGGGGCTGTTACTCAAAATATACCGATGATGATCATTTCTGAATACCTTCCAAAAGTAAGTTTTACCTTGATGAATATGGATCTTCACATGAAGAGACCATTTCAGCTATTAGTAAATATCACAACAAAGCAATCATGGTTCTGCAGTATCGTACGGTCATGCCTATAACTTCTCAAATAGTTTTGTTGCTTTGGAAACTCAGGGCGATTTGGGAAGCTATCTTAAAAAGAAAGGACGTCTACCTGTGCTTAGAGCTCTTCGATTTGCCTTAGACATTGCTAGGCATGTTTTATGGATTAGTGTTTTACATTGGATCTCTTAGTGCTCTCTGGTCAGATTAAAATTTCACCTTTTTTCAAGAAATGAAAATTTTTAACCGAATGTTGGTTTCTTCGCTTTGTTCAGGGGCATGAACTATCTCCACGAGTGCAAACCAGACCCGATTATCCACTGCCACTTAAGAGCAAAGTAAGATCACCCAAGATGTGAATTGTGTTCCGAGCTGAAAATGTGTTATAACTTTAAAAAAAGAATGTACATAAGTAGAATTATTCAGCCATCTACTATATGATTATGATTTTTCTTGAGGTGTCAGAAATATTTTGCTAGATAATGGTGGTCAGTTGAAGGTGGCAGGCTTCGGCTTGATTAACGTATTGAAAATATCTCCTGACAAATACAAGTTAGCTAATCGGATGAACGATGCTGAGAGTAAGTGACATATTTCTATATATAGCAGATCATATCTTAGAGGGAAAAAAAATTTACGTACCTATTGCAACTAGTTGTTCAGTTTGCAAAATTTGAAACTAAAGCAGATTATTTGGAAAAAACTAGAACTGAACTTACCTGACAAGTTTGCTTTTGCAAACTTTCTTGGTTACATCTTGAATTTAAATGGTGACATCCTTACTTTACATTCTCCGCTGACAGATTTTATGTTCCATGTACATATATGCATAACCCAACTTCAAAATATTTGTTGCCATTTGCAGGAGGCCTGTACATGGCACCAGAGTTGTACAAAAATGAAATATTCGATAGAAGTGTAGATGCATTCTCTTTCAGTTTCATTCTTTACGAGGTTCGCAAGATTCATTCTCTCATTTGCTTATTTGGGTTTAGCATTTTGTTTGATTTGTTCAGAAGCACATCAACACTGTGGATCTTATTTTCCGTTGAAACTGAATTGTCTCTGTTTCTACTTGCAAGTCAGAAGCATTCATGTACAAGTTCTAAAATAAAAAATATACTCTCAATTAATATACTCTCAAGCATTCACAGGCAACATGCAAATAGAAAGGAAGGAAATTTTGAAGTCTTTATGAGTAGGATAACTTTGCATTTTGTTTGGTCTATCAATTGGTGATTTTTTTCATGTTATGGTGTGTTTTTTACAAAATGGTTATATGGTGGCTAACCTCGATTACAATGACTAAGTATCACCACCTTCTGCAAGATCAGATGATCGAAGGAGTTTCTGCCTATCGCTCCAAGACTCCTGAGGAAGTTGCCAGAATGATTTGTTTGGAAGGATACAGACCACCATTGAAGACCAAATCTAAGACTTGCCTTTCTGATTTGAATGAGTAAGCCTGTCTTCCCCAGTTAGGGAGATTTCATGTGTTCATATTCAAAGATGTCTCATGAGAACAAACGCTGCAAAAAGTTTATGGCCAACATTTATGAAAAGAACTGATTATGTAGAACATATTTACATCATCAATTTTTTTGCAAAATTAGTTACATGTTGTCAAATATTGTTCAGGTTAATCGAAGAATGTTGGAGTCCACAGACTCTAGTCCGACCAACATTTTCGGAGATAATCGTGCGGCTGGACAGGATGTATGAAAGCTGTCCAAAGCCGACTCGATGGAAAGACAACCTTAAGCTTCCCTGGTATGCATTTCAGTGGCTCTGTTTTTACAGTCTCTAATAATATTGTGAGTTTGCAATTGATTAGTTTGAGTTGTATGGTCAAATTATAGCACCGGAATTATTGTCCTTTTGCAGGAAATAACCCTGATATCAGCCATCTCTCATTGTGTTGCTACGACATACAGGATACCAGTCCATGTACGTAAGATAAAAAGAAAAGTTTTCCTGGTAAAAAGAGCCGAAACATGTTCGATATCACAGTCCAAGTAGTTGAATAAGTCATAATGTATTCTGAAAAATGGAGATAGTGATGAAATTTTTGCATCAAATGAGCTTAGATTGATATGGATATCTTGTTTCCTGGAATTCTCTTTTCCTACTTCGGTTTATAATGCTGTTTCGACTTCAAGAAGAATTGAAAGGGGAAGAAGAAAAAAGTGGAACCGGAAAAGTTGTAAACGAAGCTCTGGATGAACCTAAACAGTCCTTCTCCAACATGATCTTGCAGCTAAATTTAGATAATTACTGGTCAATATTCTATTTGAGAACAAGTGTCTAGTATTGGATTTTGAGAAGTTTTTATGCTGCAGATGATGAAAAATGTTTCTCTTTAGTTATATCCAATATCAATTCTTTTTGTCCTACTCTGCAGTAAAAATCCAGAAGGATAACTCATTGCTCAAGCCAATGATAACTCATTGCTCAAGCCAATGACAAATTTTCAAAGTTTTATTTTCAGTTAGAATCAGAAGTATTTTCTTTTCACAAGTTGCTTCAAATTTTTGGAAAATTGCTTGCCCCCCTCAACTGCCCAATCTTGGAGGATCAGCAGAGGGTTCAATGAATATTTTGTTCAGGTAACTCGCAAAAAGACATGCCTCGATGTCAGTAGTCCATGTAGTGGCTGCAGGCATCTCTGCACAGCCGACATGGTGGTGGTGCCTCAAAGTTCAGGCTTTAAGCACTTCTTTCGTCTTCACATTACCCTAAAAAAGATCTCATGAAACATGTTTTTGATCAGTATCGGCAGCACTGCGAGCTGCATCATTGCCTTTCTTATTCAGCTCCTGCATTTTTTGACCAAAACAGTTGCTGGCTGCTTTTCTTCTGAACTTGATCAGGTAGAGATGTACTGCCATTTTCTGCATTCAACAAGTATTTTGAACCTGGCATTATTGATTCCACAAAATAAAAGTTTAGAGAAACCAAATACGCAGTCATTATTAGATTTTTTTTTCTTTTAGTAATGTGATTATGAAGAACTTTTGTATTGGAGGAGATAACACAGCTAATTGTGTTTCCATGCGGCTGGCCAACCCCAGATATATGCAACTCCTTTCACTTGGTGAAAAATTCACTGCCTAATTATTATTTAGTATTATGTAACCTTACATCATCAGCAAGAAAGCAGCATATATCCCAGAGAGTAGCATTAATAACCCCATCTTGATTTCTAAATACACAAAAGAAGCAAGAGGTTGAGGATTCACAACTGACCTAATTATAGTCATTAACAAAACAACCCAAAACGTGATTTGGATCAGGGAGCCACAGCCACCATTGCATTATGATCCTTCCTTGAATCAATTGAGACGTTGTTGATGATGCTGAACTTCTCATTCATCATCAGAAAGCGCAGGCCTTGATGGATGGCCACCAGGGAATGCTGCTGGAGATGATGCTTGGCTCACGGTCACTACCGGCGGCAACTGTCGTGCCATGATGATGATGTTTCGCTCGTTGATCTTCTCCACTTCTCTGCAAACCTGATCAAGGATCGCAAGGAAGTCCCTTACCACCATGAAGATTCTAAATGGATGAGCCTCCTCTTTGGCTGAGTCTCCATGGAAGTACTCCGTGATCTCCTTCACGCTGGATAATGCAAAGCTCTCCTGGGCTTGTATGCTGGACATTTCATCCTCAGCTTTCCTCAAGAACCCATCGACAGCAGCCTGGAAACGCTGACCACCTATCGTCGAATTGCTGAGTTGCAATATGGCCTGGACCTGGCAAATCCCTCTGCCTAGATTCGCAACGTAGCTGCTGAGCACATCGGAGTCCATCGCCGCTGCCCTCTTGACACTACTGAGCTCAACCCCCAGACTGGACACCACTTGGATTCCATGTTTGCAGTACTCCAGTTCTGCTGTTGAGCTTGACCGGATGTCGTTGGTGGAAGAATTGGCAGACACAATGCACATTCCTTCAGCCAGACTGATTTCCTGCACAACAAAATGTAAAAGGGTGGTCTTGCCATCTACACCTTTGACATCGACTAGCTTGAGGAGTGCGTCGAGCTTGAAGGCATGTGCCTCGCCGCGGTTGGTGCCGATGTTCATCCGATTCCCGGTCTTCAGAACTGCTTCTAGTAGCTTGTGGAACATCCTACTGCTCCTCAGCTCTTCACAGGCCAACTGAAAAACATGGGACAAAAAACTGTTGAGCATCATGAAACCACATTGCATTACAAGCTAGTTGAATTCCAAATTCCACTGCAGTATAACTCATGTCATGGCATATCAACTTACAGCTGGATCCAACCTTTGTGGCATTAACTATATGAGGAGATGCAGCTAATTGGCTCATTAAGTTGTAGGTTAATTGGTACAAACACAATAGGAAGCTGATTGCAAATCGACACATTAGGTTAGGATAATTTTCTTCAACCTAGAGATACAGAATTCAATGGTTTGAAGGAAAAAAAAATTCCCAGTCTAGCTATATTATTTTATTCCCCACAAATTTGTTTAAAAATACAGTCACTCTGTGCAGCAAGCATCCAAGGGAAACTTTGAAAAATGGAAAGTCCAAAGGGAATTTACCTGAATAGTCCCAAACAAACTCCTAATGTGATTGACCTCTGAAGTGAAGTTGGCTATATAGAGCATTGCTTCAATTCTCTTAAATGCAAATGGTATATCAAGCACTGCCTTCAAGAAGGCTTCAGCTGGACCAAGCTTGAAAGGTGAATCATCCTTGTATTCTTTCAATTGAAGCTCTTCCTCTTTACTTGGAACCATTTTTGTAAGTGCCTCCAAAATTTCACTCCCCAGGCTGTCGGCAGTACCTTTTTTTATAGATAAATACCACAAATAGTTACAGAAAGAAAATATACTGGAATGCTAGATGAGTATTTTGGAAAAGCAATATAAGATTGATAAGAGCAGCTACGATGGTTCTTGAACCCAAAGAATGCTCTTGGAACAATATACCTTGGAAATTAAGAATGCTATATGTATAAAGGCCTTTCACTGAGATCTGCTAAGAACCTATGGCCTATTTATGCTGTCAAAAACAAAATAACAGAGCTAAAACAGATAATACCACCCCAAAAATCACACTTCAACACAAGTGAAAAATAGATCCAGTAATTAGTTAACATTCATAGCAGAAAGGAATCGATTGCATTGGTAAGCATTATTTTATTGAGACTGAAGGACAAAATGAGCACTTTAAACGTTTCCAACAATACAAGCCAGATGGATGAAAAGTGTACCTTCTAAGAGAGCCTCACATACTTCCTCTGTGGTCACATTTAGGGCCTTCAGCAGAATCGCAATGTTCTGGGACTTCTTGGAATCAAGAATCCTGCTGCTCCCTGGAATCGACGAAGGATTTAAATTCCCTCCAATAATATCCTTCGGTGGCATGGTTGTGTTACTACCGAACAATGTTTCAATCATCTGCTCATTTAGCCTGCCAATCAACCAACTCAATCAGATTGTGGATCAAAGAGAGTATTCAATAGTATAAGCAGAAGGCCTCACTGGAATGAGCCCGACTTCAGCTGATCCCACACCATTGCCCGGTCCGAGGTCGATCGAACTTTGTCCCAATGCAAGGGCTTCAACTTTGGCTGAGTTTTCACGTCATGCTTCTCAGCTGCATTCATATGTTCTTGTGTCATGGACGAGCTCCATACTACATTGCTTCTGGGAGGTAGTAAAGGCGGAGGCTGGAAAGATGGCATCTTCATATGTTGCTCCTCCAGAAAACCAGCTGGTGGGGGCGGAGGCGGAGGCGGTGGCGGTGGCGGTGGCGGATTTAGCTCAAGGGTAACTGAACTCCTAGCCAACTCCCCCATTTTTCTTGGCGACCGCAAGTTCTGTCCGACGGATTGCAAGGTTTCAAACTTTCCACCGCAGTCAGCCTCCATTGGCGAAGATGGTGGTGAATGCGAACGTGGCCTTCTCTTTGGGGGCGACGGTGTCGGCGGCCGCAGCAGTTGTGGAGGCTTCCGTGGTGGAGGTGGTGAAGAGGTGGTGGGCGAAGAACAGGAAGGGGAAGAAGCCACATTGGAAGAGAGGCAGGAAGGCGTGCTCAGAGTCGAGCTCCGAGACCCGCACCTCCGCGTCTCCTCAACGAAAACAGGCTTCTTTGAGCTCGATGCCAAGCGTGTCGTGTTCCCCCTTGCGCCGGGGGAGCTCTTCGGCGAGTAGAACTCCTCAGAGGACGACGAACGTCGTACTTCGCCGCTCCGAACCAGGCGAGGCAGCGGCGGGAGCGGACGGAGCTCCGGGGACCCCAGATTCCGGTTCGGCGAGCCGCTCCCGCCGGCGGCGTGCGGAGTAGCGCAACTCTCACTCGTGCGACCGCGGGAGCTGACGACGGTGCCCAGGTACAAAAACTCCGAATCGGCAGGCGCGGTGGGAGCAGCAGCAGACAGCTTCCGCCCGTCCGACGCGGCGGCGTCGGGTGGGAAGAGGCAGAGGCTGTCGGACCTTCCATCCTTTCCGGCGGACCCTCGGCGGCGGCGCCGCCGCAGGTGGAGGAAGAGCACCAGCGAGAGGCCAAGGAGGGCGACGGCGAGGATAGGGGTGGCGACGGCAGGGAGGATCCTGGAGGGAGACCGGCGGGAGCGGGAGGAGGCGAGGGAGGAGATGTTGGCGGGAAAGGTAGGGAGAGCGGAGACCCGCGATGGCGTGGGCGGCGGCGGCGGCGGGTTCAAAGGGAAGAATGGTCGAAAGCTGGGGTGAGAAGAAGACGACGACGCCGACGACGAAGAAGGATACTTGGGAAAGGAAGGGGAAGGAGGCTGGGTAGGAGGAAGAGCACCGGAGGTCAAGGGGAAGAACGGCTGATGAAGAATCCTCCTGTTACGAGCTGCTGCCGCTGGAGATGTGTGGGGGAAGCGGAATGGAGCGTAGGAGAGAAGGAAGAGGACGAAGGCAAGCACCGCCATGGTTGCTCTGCAATGGAGAAAGCAGCAACCTTGCAGAATAGCAAAGGAGTGCTGTGAACAGTACACAAACGTGAACTACAACGATGCCCAGTGCCTGCCAAGAACGGAGAAGAGATGGATGGAGCCGGTGACGACGGCAGTAGCCGAGGAGATGCCGAGACCAACGCGAGGAATGGGAAAGCAGAGGATGATAAGACGTGGCTTGGCTGGACGCATGGCGTCGATGTCAGAAGTCACGGAGAGACAGAGAGAGAGAGGGAAGGAGAGAGCTGGTAATTGTTCAAACGTATGTGTTGGGAGTCTGGGAGGAGGTGTCTCATGGACAACAGCAGTGAAGGTTTCCTTGTTTGCATTCTGAGCTCCGCTGCTGCGTTCACAGCTGCAACTTTTGGATGTTCTTGCTGCGCCGCCCACTCTCTTCCCTTCCGTGCTGCTGCGAAGGACGTTTACCTTCACCGTGGGCGATGGTGCTTTCAACAGCATCATTAACCTTTAGGTTAATACTTAATAGTAGATCGAGCCTTTTGTGGCGTTTAATATGCTAAATTAGAGAAGAGTAATCGATGTCTTTTGGCACGACCAAGACGGGACGGCATGTGAAAAGATTGCAGGAAATGAGAGATGTACTATTAGGTTGCTTTTGCTCGTTAACACCAAAAAATACAAGACAACAGGAAGCAAAAATACAAATCCACCTTCATCACAAGCACTGCATTGCAGATGTATAATTAGATATGACCTGTTTTACAAGGTCAAAAAAATAAATTATTCGTTCATCAATTCCACCAATCAAAAAGTTTTGGCACTAGTACAATCATCAACTTTAGAAAACTACTCTAAGCACAGGGATAAAATTTGAAAACTTATAATGGAAAAAAAAACCCGGAAGATCTTTTGTTCAGCGAGTCTAACAAAAATGGCAATCAAAATTTTTAATATCCTTCTCTTTTACTCATCATCGTCATCCTCGTCGGTGGCGTCGGCGGTGGTAGAGTTGAGGGCATTCAACCGCTCGATGAGCTTAGCCTTCCTCTCTTCGTACGTCAGCTTCTTCAAGTTGTACCTATAAAGCAATACGTGATAGTTAGAACAGACGAGTTATGGTTTAAATCCAATATTTTAATAGAACCACCTTCGAACTTAATTATGTGATATTTCATGTTTCACCTCTTATGCTCTTTGGGAGGCTCCTTGGTGGCCGGCTTGAACGTTGGGTCTGAACGAATGGCAGCATGAACCTTCTTATATAGTGCTTCGACGTCATCAGGTCCAATATTTTTTTTAATGTAGTCACTGAAGTGTGACTGGTACTTCTCTGGTTCATCTTCCATCAATATCTGAGGATACAAAGAGTTGTCATCAATGTCCGATATAAAAATTTCATGATTGGCTATTTATAATTGCATTACTTCTTATCCGCCCAAAATTCAGAGTCCCTCATCACTTGGATTCAATGATCATATATAAATAAGAAACAAAATTAAAGATCAAATTAAAAGGAAAAGAATCACAACAAGCCTGACCCTCATGTAAGAAGCCACGTGACCACCAAAAATGTACTTTCTGTGAACATCTACATCGAGCTGCTTCTCATCCTTTTTAAAACCAGCAAACCTCTTGTCGCTGTGAGGGATGTCAAGACCACCATCCAGTGCACCCTGCAGTTACAAACCCAGAGTTGTCTAGAAGTTAAAATGAGATAATTATTGGACATCATGAGTCAAAAGAGTAATATTGGAAATTATAAATAACTGAAAAAGGTCAAAATTGTTTAGTGACCAACATTTTTGTTCAAAATTATACATAAATACAAGATTAAGAAATACATGCCGCAAATTATATATATGAATGTCTAGTACCGTGGATCAAAATAAAGATCTCGAGTAAAACAATTTTCCTAATTAAGATCAATATGCAAGGTATTAAATGCCACATTTGGAAACTCTCATGATATAAAATTATTAGTAATAAGTTTATGATAGAATTTACATTGATAATAATGGTCCTACAGATATCCAGGCTTGCGAATGACATAATTAATCAAATAAAAACCTAAATCCTAAAAGGTACATTTCAGAGTTTAGGTATTCAACTATTAAATAAGAATATATAATCAAAGCATAAAAAATTAAAAAAATAATTATATAGGTAATCGTAAATTCTATGATGCCATAATTATGGCTATAAACGAAAATGTCAATGTACCAATGACTATTGTAGCCGTTAGCACTGCAGCATTGGGCGTGTGACAAAC
The DNA here is from genome assembly GCA_030544415.1 of Thalia dealbata. Classification (NCBI taxonomy): domain Eukaryota; kingdom Viridiplantae; phylum Streptophyta; class Magnoliopsida; order Zingiberales; family Marantaceae; genus Thalia; species Thalia dealbata. Next base: position 4,187,845 of record CM060454.1, read on the forward strand.
GAACTGCACTGATGCAGGTGCATACCAAAACACAGTACGGCACTAAATGCATACAGGTTAGCATCATGCCAAATATATGCAATAAAAAAAATTGACCTTTAGACAATTTTGATCAGCGTACGTACCAGACTAATACTTACAGGCTATGCTGCTCCAGTACAAGTTGTACGACTAAAGTTGATGTGAAGATTTATAAATGGTAAGAGACAATTATTAAAAGGGACATGATCATGGAAGGGTCAATATTTTATGGACAGTATAACATATCTGTACATCAAAAATGCCATGCAAACAAGCATGACAAAGACATACCAAGGGCTTGGTTGGATCCTTTAATCTGTAAAATATGTTTAGCAAAATGGATTAATAATAGGAGAAAGATATGATATACATGTTTGGCTGAATTCTAAAATTCTAAGAGAGATATCCGGTTGAATACATAGTTGTAAGTGAAGAACCGAGCACAAAGTGCACACTCATCTGGTCAGAGCGGTAAGGTTCTAGGGAGTGTGGGTTCATGATAATGTATTATAAAAATCTTTAGAAAGAGGTTTTCCTATATGAATTTCTTACAACTGAATCCTAAAAAATGATATTTGATGAGACAAAATTGCCAGATTGCTTTATGTAACACCATAACATGTGCATTGCAAATAATAATAGAAAGTGAATAGTAAAGATGGCTACTGGAAAATTTTCAGCCCCTCTGCTTGTCTATACCAAAAGTACATTCAACTTTGTCTAACTAAAATTAGAGAGTGGAGTAATTAGCGGATGTTGACCAACTGACAAACCCTAAAACCCTCAACTTCCACAAATTATCCAAAAGATAAAGCCAATTGACCGACTTTTGCATGAAAAATAAATGAAGAAATACCTTCAGAGCACCAAAGACACGATTGCCTGTTGTTGTCCTCACAAGTCCAACATCAAGTAGGGCACGGAAAGGTCTCCTGCTATCAGTAGGCTCAACAGAGAAATCATCACCAGTAGCCTTTGACAAATAGAAATGCAACAAGATTACCAATATGTCTAAGTAAGAAAAAACCGAATTCCTACAAGGATGTAGCAGCAAATATGCTAAACCTCAACATTGCCCTGATATTCCTCGTCCATTTGAAGCTTATTTAAAACCCGACGAGCCAAAAGAAGTCCAGTACAATAAGCTGTATTCAGGTAAAAAGAAGATAGAAGGATGAATATAACCATGTGATGTAACAGACCGTATAAATTTGCATAGATCACTATCTGCTAACCTGCAGCATAATTGGTAAGACCAACTTCAAGCCCGTAATGAGGCAATTCACTGGAATAAGCAGCTGCAAGGACCAAATCACCAGCAATACTTGAAGATATTATTTGTGCAATAATATCTGTGTTGGTCTAATTGCATAATGCATTAAGAACGCACATTGGTATATATACTTTAAGACAATGCAAATATACAAAGGTAAGAATAATTTGATTTGAGGATACAAAACGGACAACAAAACGATACTTAGGTGTATTGTATTTATTCTTGTCTTGATTTATCAGACGAATCCTCGCACGATAATCAGTTTTTCCCTCTGAATCAAAGAAAATAAATTCAAAGCAGACTTAGTTGCAAGTTGGTCTAGAATATTAAAGTAACAGGACTGCAGATATCTAAAACCAATTATACCTCTCCTTCTCTTGTATTTGACTTGATAACGCTTAAAGTAAGCTTTAGTCTTATGATTTTTAACAAATGCCTGCATATAAAAACATATTTAGCTATGACCGCGCAATCATTACATACAACCTAAACCAACCCCAGCTTTTAACAATTCAATGCATTTAACTCGGGACTAGCACACCACTAAGATAAAACGAGGACCTTTCCTAAACGTTAAACAAAATACTACCCCAAATTCTATCCAGGTATCAAGATATTTCACCTAAACTGCTCATCAAAATGCAAAACCTAATAAACCCCGATAGATTCCGGAAAATTTATGTACAAGGAGGTTCCCGGACCAAGGGATCCAGAACCAGACTACCCGCCATAGAACAACCCGTAAAGCTGCAACCTAACGTGCAAAACCGCTTAATGCTCAAGTGCTAAATCTACGTAACAAAATAGAATACTAGCAACAAGAACACGAACCAGAAACGCCCCTTCAGTAGGATAAATTTGAAGGAAGAACACAGAGGCCTTACCATCGCACTACCTCTTCGGCTGCGATCACCTCTTTCGCAGCAATGGAGAGTGAGGTGCGAAGGGCCTCGGGAGGACGGCTCGTATCGGGTTATAAAAACCCTAGTGATAGGATCCAACGAGCGGAGTAACTCTCGAGAGGAACCAACGGCTCCGATCGCCCAGGCCACGGGCAGGCGATTGTAAATTATAACAGTGGCCTTTTGTTTAGAACGGATGCGGACGTTTATGACTTTAATTGGACTATACCAGGCCGGCTCATAAGGTCCGACCCACTTAGGTTAATGCGTGTATACTGCATTTATAGACCATGGTCGTAGTCGGATCGGATTTTCTTGAAAATCCGATCCAGCACAATTAGTTCAAAATACAATAATTTTTTGAATATAGTATTTATTTTTATTTTAAATTATATGTATTTAATTTATTATAAAAATGCATGGAACAAAGTTCTAAAGTGCAAACTTCTGAAATCTACAAGTAATTCTATATATAAAAAAATAAGACTTTATTTAATTTCAGAAAAGTAGAGGTTCAAAGTAAGGCCTATTTCTTCAGCCAATGATTCTGCAAGTGATGTTCTTCCTCCGCAATTTTAACGCCGTCTGTAGGAATCGAACCCCGACATCGTGGTTAAAAAACACGCGCTCTACAAGCTGAGCTATTGAGATATTTTTTTTAGCTTTTACAGCTTTTTCTGTGTGTAAATTAACCTAATAATCACTTAGATTAATTTAAATAACTTTTATAGGAATCGAGCCGACGACCACGTGGTTAAAAGCCACGCGTTCTACCAGCTGAGCTAAGAGGGCTATGCGTGTTACTGTTCCCGTAACATTATTGATCAGATTAGACGATAAAATTATCTTTACGGGTAAAATCTAACACCGTCTGTGGGAATCGAACCCACGGCCACGTGATTAAAAGCCACGCGCTCTACCGTCTGAGCTAAGACGGCGTTATTTTTAACTGTTCCAGCACTCCTCTTCATGAAATTAACCAAAGTAATTAGAAAATAATCATCATTGGTAAATTTCGCAATTTGAAAATTATGTTCATTAATAAATTTCAACGCCGTCTGTGGGAATCGAACACACGACCACGTGCTTAAAAGCCACGCGTTCTACCGAATGAGCTAACACGGCGTTATGTTTAACGGTTCCAGCGTTTATCTTCAAATCAAATTAACCAAAGTAATTAGCAAATAATTGATGAGTAAATTTGAACGCCGTCTGTGGGAATCGAACCCACGACCACGTGGTTAAAAGCCACGCGCTCTACCGGCTGAGCTAAGACGGCGTTTTTTTTAACTGTTCCAGCACTCCTCTTCATGAAATTAACCAAAGTAATTAGAAAATAATCATCATTGGTAAATTTCGCAATTTGAAAATTATGTTCATTAATAAATTTCAACGCCGTCTGTGGGAATCGAACACACGACCACGTGCTTAAAAGCCACGCGTTCTACCGAATGAGCTAACACGGCGTTATGTTTAACGGTTCCAGCGTTTATCTTCAAATCAAATTAACCAAAGTAATTAGCAAATAATTGATGAGTAAATTTGAACGCCGTCTGTGGGAATCGAACCCACGACCACGTGGTTAAAAGCCACGCGCTCTACCGGCTGAGCTAAGACGGCGTTTTTTTTATCGGTTCCAGCATTTACATCAGAGAGCAAATTAACCTAAGTCGTTAGAAAACGCCGTCTGTGGGAATCGAACCCACGACCACGTGGTTAAAAGCCACGCGCTCTACCAGCTGAGCTAAGACGGCGTTAAAGTTTTCTGTTCCGTTTATCTCCAGAGATATTAATCGAAGTAATTGGAAAATAATCTTGATGAGTCTCTTTCGACGGGTCTTTTGCCGTACTAACCTATTTAATATTAATTTCTAAAAACCACATAGCTCGAACATTTTTTCCGGAACTGACCGGTCAACTTGACACGTCATCAAATTGACCGATATTTTAATCTAAAAAATCAAATGATGTTCGCCCGTCCGGTCCACCTTCCCTGTCTCGGTCGCTCGCTTGCTCGCCCGGTCCTCTTCCTCTTTCTCTCGTCCGTCGTCTTCTCATCCGAGGAGGAATCGATCGTTCCTCTTCCTCCGCCTCCGCTGGTCCCTCGTCAACCTCTCGGTCGTCACTGCGCCGGTGGGAAGGAACGGAGGCCGTGTATTGGGCCTTCGGCGACGAGCTGCTGAACCACTCCAACTCCTTCTCGCTACCGCCCAAGTCCGGCTGGCGCGACGCCGGCGTCATCTTCATGCTCATCCACCAGTTCATCCCCTTCGGCTTCGCCTGCACCCCGGTCTACTTCGTCTGGGAGTAGGTCATCGGCATGCACAGCACCAAGAGCATCTGCCTCCGCTCCCTCGCGCCGCCCCCCCATCGTCATTCCCATCTGGTTCCTCCTCATCATCTTCCCCTTCTTCGAGCCCATCCACTCCGTCGTCCGGGCTCTCCTCGTCCGCTTCACTGTCCGCATCATCCCCACCCTCGCGCACATTCTCACCTACCGCCCGCCCTCTGCCCGACAGGTGAGCTCTTCCTTCTCCTCCTCCCTCTTCTTCTCCAGCGGCCTCCTAACGCGCGAGCTTCATCATCACGATGAATTCGAGGGTCTCCGAGAGGTCTACCTCCTCCCCCTCCGCCAATTTCCACTCGAACTCCCTCACCAAAGACCACGAAGTACTGGAGATGGACCATGGCGAGCCCCATCCACGGGCATATCCTCCTCCCCAGTCCAAACGGCATCATCTTGATCTCCTTCCGTGGAACTTCTGTTCCTTTCCACCGCGCGGCGTGGACGACGCAGACGAACTCGCAATCCCGCCTCTGTTCGATGCGATTGCGGGCAGCAATCGATCCCTCCGAGCTCGCAATCCACCTCCACGCCGTCTTCCAGCTTTGATCTCGTCCATTCGGATCGATCGAAGCACGTGAGCGCGGATTTCCTGGAACCTCTGTTCCTTCCCACCGTGCGGAGACGACGAAGAAGATAAACTCTCAATCCTGCCTCATTCCGCTGCGATTGCGGGCAGTTCCGTCCTTCCCACCGCGCGGCGACGACGAGGAGCTTGTCTCCCACCTCCGTCTGCTCGATTGCAGCCAAAAAAAATCATAACGCGATTGCGAAAAATGCATATTTCGACGCTCTGTGGGAATCAAACCAACGCGCTCTATCGGCTGAGCTATAGACGGCATTATTATTGGCTATTAACATAAGCAATTAGGTTTTATTATAAAATAATTAATAAAGAAATTTCGACGCCGTCTGTGGGAATCGAACCCACGACCACGTGGTTAAAAGCCACGCGCTCTACCGGCTGAGCTAAGACGGCGTTATATTTCACGGTTCCGGCGTTTATCTTCACAACAAATTAACCAAAGTAATTAGAAAATAATCATCATTTGTAAATGACGTAATTTGAAAATTATGTTCATTTGTAAATTTGAACGCCGTCTGTGGGAATCGAACCCACGACCACGTGGTTAAAAGCCACGCGCTCTACCAGCTGAGCTAAGACGGCGTTATATTTCACGGTTCCAGTATTTACATCAGGGAGTAATTAACCAAAGTAATTAGAAAATAATTGATGAGTAAATTTGAACGCCGTCTGTGGGAATCGAACCCACGACCACGTGGTTAAAAGCCACGCGCTCTACCGGCTGAGCTAAGACGGCGTTATATTTCACGGTTCCAGTATTTACATCACGGAGTAATTAACCAAAGTAATTAGAAAATAATTGATGAGTAAATTTGAACGCCGTCTGTGGGAATCGAACCCACGACCACGTGGTTAAAAGCCACGCGCTCTACCGGCTGAGCTAAGACGGCTTAATATGAGGTGTATCAACTACCTGTATTAGTTGGCTTATTCTTTTTTCATCAGATGTCAATGCAGGATCCACGCAGCGGCACTGTGAAGAGTACATCACTGTTGCAAAAAAAAAATTCACTAAGGAGAGCATGTTTTTCTAATATTTCGAGCAGATTTCATGAACTTGTATTCTTTCTATCATTTGTTTTACTGCCACAAGTATATCGGTTGCTCAGTTATAAACCCACCATCCTGATTCTGACGCTTAGTTGTGGTTTCTCTGGAATCATCTGACTCCATAAGTAAATATGCCAGAATGTATTCAAGCGTTGTTGATTTCTTGTATTACGGTGCAGGTTGGTATTTCTTTTGGAGCCGCTGTGCAGCTGTGAAGAAGGTTGGAAAGAGACCAGAAAATTCCGGCAAACATGTAGAGGTGTTTCAGCAATTCACTATGATGTTCAGTCCCTGTTCTTAGAGTTATTGCGATGTGATTAAAAATCATGCTTCATGAATCATAACTACGACAAAAAAAAACAACAAAGTGAAGTCCACCAACGGGTAGAAGCAAGCACTGGAGACTCAAAAATCCAAAAGCACCAGTTATGCAAACAGCAGCAGACTGTAACTTGAATTTCAAGATAGTATTACCGAGTGTTCAAAGAAACAATTCAAGTAACTTTGCTCATAATGCAGGTCCATATGCAATATGCAACCTCCTATAAGAATGAACAGAAGGTTTTCTCAAGGAAAAATTAAAAAAGAAAAGAAAAAAGAAAGGAAAAAATATGTCAACCATACTGCTTGAATGAATTAGATCAAGTGGCACGACCATGAGTGCCATCACAACACGTTCTAGAACACATATCAGCAGGAATTCACAAAATTGTCATGATGTTTTTATGATAAAGCTATGGCAAGTTGAAGTCCCAATGCCAAGGGAAGCCCTTCAGACGATAGAGAGAGAAGACCTGATGTTGTCAACGACATGGGGGAGGGTGGCAACGCTGTCATCAACGGCCTGATTGACGCAGGATTCAAGGTCATTTCTGGCATCTGTTTTGATTTTCTGGAGTTTTGCAGCCTCGAACTTGTCTTGGCACACCATCAATGATCGGTTCAGTCGTTCCTGAAGGATTAAGTATTGAGTTGTATTGAAAAAAAATGATGTTCTTCAGATAGGCAAACTCAGGTAGTTGTACAATGTGGCCTCAGGTAAAGCAACCATAAAAGTGAAAATGGTTAGACAAATAGACCTTTCAGAAACCAACTGTGAGGAAAAAAACCTAATCCTGAGCGAAAAATGCATGTAGAAATAGATAATTGAATCTCTTCATTCTAGGGAGCTGGAGCTCCACTTAATTTCCCAAAGTGATTATGGTGTACTAGATTGTGCTCAGGAATGCCGTCCTGAGTTCAAGGGCTACACTTCAAAGAACCCAGCATACAAATATGTATGAACTACAACAATTAAGAACCCCCAGAATTGGTCGGAAATCATTTGTATGTTGAATCAAGCCAACTCCTCAATTTTTCATGGGTTTAAGAGTATGGATCACACACAAAAGTAGTAACAGACTGCCCCAAGACATGTCTTTCCAGACCCCAAGGCACAGTGAGAAGGAAAAGGCCTACCAAGTTTATTGTAGAGTAAGTGAGTTAAGGCCTTTAGGATAACCTTCTTCCTTCTCATCATTTATTTACTTATTTATTTTCTACGTTAAACGTCCGTGAAGTAAAATGATAAAGTCCAGTGAGCTTCTTTGGTACAATCTAATATGTAAGTTTGACGAAATAAAAAATAATCTGCAATGGACCAGCCAATTAATATAAGTAAAGACTAAGATTGAACAAATTTCTTTATCCAAAAACTATCTCGATTCTTCTATCTCTCACTGAGAAGAAATTGATTCATTAATGAAAAGTGAAAACCTCTCACCTGTTGAACCAAAAATATAACATTGAAACAAGGATATACTGAGGAATGAATTTTGTACAAATTGTCAAATTGGTTATATAATACTATAGAATCTTTCAGCACAGCTTCCAGATTTCCAGTTTTTCAATCATATATAATCAGATAAGAAAATAGCTAAGTTAGCATTAGCTAAGAGTACATCTCGGTGCACATCACATTTACAGTGTTTCCGTGTTATTCACTTCTGTTAAACAACTTCTAATTAGATCTCTGAAAAGAAAATACGAAGAAATAAAATCTAACGAATTTAATTAGAGAAACACTAATAGGACGTGCAATTTCGTGACTGACAATTATGTCATCACAAAAGGGCATGGCAACAGACAATTAGAACATCCAAATAGCAATTTGAACTTGTTACTTTCTGATAAATATCCTCTAATTAGATAATTTTTTGAAGAGGAATAATTCCAACATAAAGATTACTTTTTGTATCATCCAAAATTACAATACAAATGTGAGGTCGCAGCAGCAGCAGTTCTTTTAGATTACTTTTTCAAAAATAAAAAGGAACATGGGTAAAACTAAGTGAGAACTTCCAATACTTTTTTGGAACAAACTGGCAATCATCTTTACAAGACATTTAGTCTTGCGTCTAAATATAATTAAATTGATCAAACATCGATGGTTCTCATATAAGAATCCCTTGTTTGCTTCCTTCTAATCCTCTGTTTGTTCCAGTATATGCATTGCAATTTTTTTCTTCTACACAGCAAAACTAACTGCATTTAATTAATTATTTAATCAATGAATGAATGATCTATATGTCTTGGCTAATAATCAAGAACATCCAATATGATCTTTGCATAAAGCACACCAAATCAAACTATTCATGTTGAAGAAGCAATAGTTTTTCAGCCAACAACACGAGCGATCGGTGAGAATGACAGAAATCAAACCACGAATTGAAGAGCAAAAGAAGCTAGCGTCTCAGATAACAGGAACAGGTCCAAACCTGAAATTTCGCCATTTCATTCTCCACCAGATTGTTGGCTCTGAGAACCGGGACGCTGCAGTGCTCCACGCAGTTGTTGATCTCCTCCTGCTTCCGCCGCCGGTCGAAGCATTCATAAGCGCACTTGAAGTACGCTTGCTGCAATGCCAAATACAAAAAATTAAATATTTCAAACAAACTCCGAACAAAATCACGCACGCAAGAAGAGACAAGAGAAGGGAATCGAATGGGAGATTACCTGGAGGGTGAAATTCACATGGTCTTGGATGCCGACGAGCTGCTGCTCCGCAGCTGCGTTCACTTCTTGGAGCTTTCTTCTCAGTCGGTCGGTCACCAGTTGATCCTCCATGGCCGCCAAGTGCTCCATCGCTCGCCGTGCAAAATCGGGTGGAAGAGGAAGAGGAGGAGGAGGCTTAACCGGCTCTGCTACGAATGCCTACGGCCGTGACCAAAGAGAGAGCGAAGAAAAGAACGAGGAGCGTGTTTAGGGTTTATAGTTTGCTCGTCGACGGAGGAAGATTTATCAAATTACAAATTAGTCCATCCTTCTTCATATATTTATTAAGCTCTCCATAATATATATATAATTTAAATTTTTAAAGAAAATAGATTTATTCTTCTCTCTTCCGAAATTTTTAATTTTAAATCAAAATAATTGACAACATTTTCAAAACAAAAATAAAATTGGCAAACAAGATGAGTCGACTTTAATTTCTCTACTTAATATATAGAGTATAATCAATGGCCTGAATGAACAGAAACTAAAATTTAATATTTTGAGAGAAATTCAAAATTTAATACTTAGGAATCTAGAACATAATATCTTGGGAATTTAAAAATATAATATTTTTCTAATATTATAGGGGTATGATTATTTAACTAATCTTTCTCATGTGGGTTAATTTGGTATATATAAACATGTTCATTGTCCACCATGTAAAATTTCAAACAATGAACAAATTATTAAGATTAATTTGCACTTTAAAGCAGATAAAATATGTATCTTAAAGTAGCAAAGATTTAAGGTGATTAATGTAAATAGTTTTTTTTGGTTTGAGACACTTTTTTCTTAGCAAGGAAAGAGGTTTATTTATGACAAAATATTGTCACCTTTAGAAAAAATTAATCAATAGTTGCTGCGTATATTGGATTAGAATTTTTTATTAGGCTCAATTAACACAACATATTGTCTTTCTATGTATTATTTGTTATATATTGAAACAATGGATTAATAAAATTATGCCCTAATCCGCTGATCATAGTCGTTATCCTCAATGGCAGTTTTCCATCTCTGAGAAAAAAAAAGATCTCGTAGGCCACCATTTTTGGTTCCATAAAATTTAATTTCTTCCTGGTGAAAAGCATGTTTAAGGATCACCCAAAACAATCATTTCTCATGAACAAACTAAAGATTTTAGAGAAGATAGAACAAGTGGAAGTAAAAAAAAACTAAAACGAGACGAGACAAATCCGTCGAAATAAATGTGGCAGCTTGTTCGAGGCCATCATCAAAAGAGGAAATTTTGAGAGGCACGGAGAACTGCGATTTCTTCGATCTCGCCAACCTTCAATGCAGAAATCGCCATCTCAATTGGGGGCGCCTCCGCTCTGCAAATTGGCTCCTTTCTATTTTTTAGGGTAAAAATGGTGGATGGAGCAGCTCGGTTAAAGAAAAGAAAAACCACAAATCTAGAATGCCAAACGAGGAAGCAAAGCTAGGAAAAATCAAGAAAGGAAAAAAAAATGTAGCAGCTTGTTCGAGGCCGTCATCAAAATGAGTGGAGTTCGAGCGGCACGGAGAACTGCAATTTTTTCGATCTCGCCAACCTTCAATGCGGAAGCCGCTATCTCAAATTTGGGGCGTTTCCGCTCTGCAAATTGGCAACCTAATACTTTCTTCCTCTTCCAAAAACTTCGATCGACCAAAACACAAATAGAACAGAGATCTGATTCAAACTACTCTAAGAATAAATCAAAGAGAAGAGAAGAGAAGAGATTAACCTGGATGGAGCACGGTGAGAGAGGAACTCCTGAGGTAGATTATATAGAAAAGGAGGCGGATGTCACGGAACACGAAACCCTAACCCTAGTTTTGAGTAATTGGGCCGGACCGACCCAAACGTGCACGTATTTGAAAAAGTCTTACCCTACAAGCCGAGTCACAACTCTGCATTAATTTATTCACGATAAATATTTATCCAAATTTAATAATGTATATATTCAGAGGAAAAAAATAAAATTGTAAAAATTCCTCATAATTAGAAAATTAATCTTCTTCTTCTTCTCCCGCCATTACCATCCGTCTTAGCGGACTCGGCCCAAGCTGCTTCCTCCTCATCGCGTTCCTCCTCCTCACGAACTCCATCTGATTCCTCCTCCTCCGGTGCATCATCGCTTCCTCCTCCACCACGAATCTCCTCATCAGGATGTCGTCCGTCAGCGACTTCCCCCTGAACACCCTCCTCCCTTCCACCGAGCTCCTCGTGCTCGCAATCCTCCCCGGCGGCGTCGATGCCGCGAGGGGTTTCGAGGTGGGGTAGCTGAAGCTTCGTCTCGGCGGAACGTCGGCCTGAAACGCCTCGTTGTAGGAGGAGATCGGTGCGCAGAGGCACACCCTGGTGAAGGAGGACGCGACGTTTAATGATGAGCTCTTCCTCAACCTCGGCCTGCTGCCGTTAATGGGGGTGCTCGCTACAGCTGCAGGTTTGGATTCTAATTTTGAGGAACTTGTCGCTGTCTTCCATAAAATTACTGCCCTCAACAATCTTTGATACCATGGCTTCCTAAAACATGAACACCAACATCAAATTTTCAAACCCTTGATCTGAGATTCAAAAAGGGAGCTTGATACCATGGCTTCCTAAAACATAAACATTAGAACATCAAATTGTGAAACCCTAAATATGGGATGCGAAAAGTGTTTTTTTCCTTAGCCTTCCTATAATGTCAATGTTAAATCGAATTATGAAACCTTAGTTATGTGTTGCAAAAAAAAAGTGGGACTTTTTTCTTGCTTTAAGTTGAGGATTGTTCACACCATCACCTCCTAAAACATCAATATCAACATCAAAATATGAAAATTTAAGACAGATGCAAAAAGAAAGAGGGAATCTTTTTTCTTGCCTTAATTGGGGATTCTTTGGATCTTGCATGAGAGGGGAGAGATGAAGACCGGAGAAGTGGAGGAAGGAGGTGAAGGAGAAGAAGGTACTTCATCTGTGGGTTAGAGTGGTTAGGAATGAGGATTGCAGTTCTAATTAATTAGGAGATCGAGAGTGGCAATGTGGTCCTTTATTTGCTTTCTTTTGTTTAGTATACAGCACTTTTGCTTTGCCATGATACCTTGAGAATGTGAGGATAGCACAAGCAACTGGGAATATTAAACAGTGGACAGAAAAAAGTTGATGCCCCCTGCGTTCTTTTGGTCTGCAGACCACCAGGACTTTCTCTGTTATAATAAGTTAGAATGTCTCATGGGCTCAATTCCAACTCAAATAAAAGTTGTTCTATTTGCTTCCTGTTGAACGAAACTGGATCGCATTTGTTCAGTTGGCTACCACTCTGATGTTCAATTCAGTTTGATATGAAATCACGAGAGGAAGAACATGACCAAATAGAAATATAAACAGGCTCTGATTGTGTTATGTTGTTTATCCATTCGATTCATAAAGGGTGGCCTGTCCAATGACACTCCTGTGGAAATGACAAATTATAAGAAATACAAGTCCTCTCGTTGTATTATAACAATTCCAAAGTGGGTCCTAAAGGTTAGATGTTGCTGGTGTAGCAACACCGACTTTGTATAAATTAATAGTAACAAAAAAAATCGATCTGAATGCACCAATGCAAGCCCAACAAGTCTTCTTGAATACAAGATTTTGACACTTTTTTTTTTCTGTGATGATCTGTATGAGTTATAAATTATCTTGAAATAAAGAGGCAAAAGAAAACATCCTTTTGCGGGGCAATTGAGCATTCGGAAGAACAAGTGGAATGGTTTGCTTTATACATGTTTAAGTATAACAGGAAGGACATTTTTTATCTTTAAAAAGGGGGAGGTTGATTTAGTCTATTGTGCTTAGAGTCAAAAGACTGTATCTAGGATTCTCATGCATGCAGGTGATGGTTCTTCTGTTGTTTGATGAAGAACACGTTCATTTGCCAAGAGATGCATTCGATTGAAGCACTTGTTAATTTCTATTGTCAATGGATGAAATCATGGTCTCCATATTTTATTGGTGAACGGTGAAGAAAAAGGGACAAGGGACATGATCATTAAGGAGTAGGTGTTTCTCCATGGTACTAGTATTATGAAAACCCAAATAAATAAAAATTGAATCTATCGATTCTCATTATTTCAACTGAATGACGGTATTCATTGAAACTGAGGTTTAATCTGATACTGATATTACTTAGCATATGAAACAGTAAATTTATGTGCCACCTTAAGCAAGCTTTGAATGGAGAAGGTTCAAGTAGTTCTTGCAAATATCAATACACTTTCTATGAATTGCTTTGCAGTAATTGTTATCATCTCTACTGCCAGGAAAGCTGGTGTTGGCAATAAATGGTTCATTAAATTCTTTTTTCATCTTTCTACGCAGGGAAACTATTAGGGCTGCTCCCTCAGATTGATTGGGCCGAACTGGGTCAACAATACAAATAGTAATTTTTTCAAGTGCTTCGATATTTTATGAGTAAAAATATGCATCATATTATTTAGATCAGGCTGAATAGATTTTTTACATTTTTAAAATATAATTTTGTTTGGATCTTTTAGATGTGTTATTCTAAAAATTCCATGCACTCCTTTAATAAGGTGTTCTATTAAGTTATTACATAATACATTGCTAAAAGTAAAATAACTACCGATCACATACTTTAAATAGTATATCTACTTACAATGAAAAGTATAAATTTATAGTTGCTTCTTTTTTAAAAATAAATTGATATAAATATGTTGTGAAAATGCTATCTTAACATGAAGTTTTAGACAAAATGTTGGTTAGTTTTTTTAGAAATTTACCTCCAGTTTTATCAATTATAATATTGGCTTATGGTTAGTTTTTCACTTTTGGATAAAAAAGTTTGTTGGGACATACAGTTCCTTTTTTTCTATTTAAAACTTTATTCAGTCATGAATATATATATCTATATATGTATGTATGTATGTATATTGAAATAAATCCAAGTACTTCAGCTTTATGTCTGACTTTGTTCATTTACTTTTGTCTTGATGACAGGCTCTGTACGCTTATTGATCCCCTTTATGTATATTATATATAATGTATGAATTGAATTGAGCCCCTCCTTCTGAAGCCTGCTCCAGAAGTTTTTATTTTTTTCTTCCTTTTTATGTCATCCAGTCAGGCTCAAAACCAAAACCTTCCAAAAACACCACGTTCATGCCTGCATTTAATTATTTAATTCTCGTATTTCTCCTTTTTCAATATTATTTCTCATTTTAAGATAAAAATATTAAACTAGAACAAATAGATGCTTTACGTGCATACAAAGCGTATGCTTTTTTTATCAAAGGTGAGGTTTTATTTTTGAATATTTTCAGCTCAATAGTTAAAACTCAGTCATGTTGAATTAATCTAACACCCCTCAACTCCTAGATGGTAAAATTTTATATCTCTAACTATTTTTAATTAGATTTATCATTTGTGTAGGTGAATTCTACGGTGGTCCTTCTACCATATGCCAACGAAGCCTACATCACAACATCCAAGCAGAAGGTGACTCCCATCAGATGATAGCAAAGTATATAGTTCTGCATTGTGAGATGACTAAACAATACACTGAGCTGGTCCCTCGCCATATCTGGTCCCACGGTGCATGAAGAAAACAGAGCCACCGCACGCCGATGAAGCTAATAATCTAAGCCCACAGTGAAGTCAGCGGCGGTCCATCGTCGCCCAACATGTAATCGGTGGCGATCCCTGGTCATCGGACAACAAAACTTACTATGATCCTTCATCATTTGACAAGTAAATCTGGAGATGGTCCCTTCTCATGTAAAAACAAGGTGGATAATGACACGTAGGATCACCACCAGTCAGGGCTACTATTACCAACGCCATTATAATCTGACGTTTATGCCTTTGAATTGTTTTTATTAAATGTACCTTCATCCGTTCATACAATACAATACAATACATATATAGCTCAGTGCTGATGCTGCAGTGTCCGCATTGAATTGAACCACTCATCTTACTCCAAATCAATCACCGTATATATACGTAATTTTTTTAAAGAAATATATATTGTAGAAAAAAACAAAGTGTGCTTTGTTGTTCTCACGGATCAAGTGGCAGGAGGAGGAGGAGGAGCAGTCATTACGGATGAATAATAATGGTAGTAGAATTAGAATACAATGTCCTCCTCATCCTCAAACAGTGAACAACTTTTGATTCATTTGGTAATCTGCAGTGGGGGAAGTCACAACACAACAAAACCCCATATGCACATGTCGGTCTATATTTATTTTTTTATTACATAATATATATATAACAAGGCCTAAAATTAAATCTTCACAGTATTGAATTAGGGCTTGTGTTGGGCCTAGTTATGACCTATCATGGATGGATATGAGTTTATCATGAAACAAAACAAGGCCTAATAATAATTCACGAGGGATATATGTACTCTTACTAATATATAATCTCTAATATTAATTAATTAATTAGCCTCTAGATAGATTTATATATAATTTTCCGGGCCCCAAAATAGTAATAGTCAATGATTGAATAAAGTGATTCTGCAAAGGAAACCCACATTTGCTTTTTACAGAGATTTGCACATCACTTTCGCTTTCGCTTTCAACTATTTTATTTTTTTTATTCATTTAGATCGTCGACTATATATATATATATAGGAATTAATCAGGGTAAATATTAACATCACATCTGCGCCGCTCATCGGTCCACATCAAGATGCGTGAAATATGATATAACGATATATATGGGCGCAGGGAGGAAACTTTTCGATTAAGCACGAAGACTAAGTAATCGAACATTGAACTTGCAGTGCGAACAAAATGGTCGCTGTCCGCTTGCGGATGCTCCGACCGCGGCGGAATAACAAGACGATGAGGGGGAGATGCCTCTTCCTCTTCCTCTTCCTCTTCTTCCTTTTTCCCCCGTCCCCTTTATCCTAATGCTGGATTTGTTTGCACACACTTGTTTCTTGCGCCGCAGAGTTAAACCCTAATCGGCTGGAGGGCGGAGAAGGAGCCAACCGCATGGGAGAACAAAACCCCCTTTAATGTTTTGGTGCCTTCCCCGTGTTCCCACCCGCGGCTTCCCTTTCGCATCATTGCACGGGGAAGGAGGAGGGACCCTGCTCCCACTCCGATCGCCGTGTAAACCTCTGCAACTTTTTTTGGGCTTAAAAGGTGCGCGAAGAGACCGCTCGACGAAATGCCCACCCGATGCTGAATTAAAAAACTCCTTAATCCTTTGATTAGTTAGCTGCGTTTTATACGTACGCTGCATGCGCACAAGAGGTAGTGAACAAGGTGGCTGCAAGATGCTGGGAAGAAGCGGCCGGCCGATGGCCCACTCGCCCCGGCGCCCCCTTTCCTGGCAGGAATTAGAAGGCCCGGTTGGTGGCAGTACTTGCTCGATATTAAATGCAGCTCCGTCGTCCGCACGCGACGCCGGCGGCCGGAGATCGGCCGGCCTTCTCTCCGTCTCTGGCTCTGCGTTCTGTCTGTCCGTATGTCCGTGTGTGAGAGAGCTGGGGGATTGATTGTTGATTTGGAACCAGGATTAATGGAGCTTAAGGTTGGGATCATGTGGGTGCGGGATGTAATGTATACCGTGTAGGTAGTGTGAGACAATTCTCGAGTAAGAACAGGGAGAAGACGACGATGCACTTGATATAGACGGGATGAAGACAACGACATTAATTATTCTTTTCAGATTTAAGTTCATCTAATTGTTTGATGAGGGAAAGAGAACTACTATGCATGCGCTGTGTATATATATGTGCACATATAATTTGTTGGATTGTCATCATCGCCTTCTCATCATTTGCATCCTGCCATTATTTTGCTTTCCCTGTTCTCTCAGACATTTCTTCGACCGCCACTTTTACATGCGCCGGGACTCTGCGATCCCACCTTCCGGAAGCACATGGTCGGCCGCTGCACATGACCAGCTTATCGTTAACGCTTGCAGCATGCAGAATCCAACGCCGCCACCGGACCAACGTCGGACGCCCGACGACAGCGGCTGCGTCCTGGAGCTCTCCGAGGACCCGAGCGGCTGCGGCGGCGGCGGGGGCGAGAAGTGGGCGGCGGAGCTGCTGCGCGAGTGCGCCAAGGCCATCGCCGACAAGGATTCCGCCAACATCCACCGGCTCATGTGGATGCTCAACGAGCTGGCGTCGCCGTACGGGGACTGCGAGCAGCGGCTTGCGTCCTACTTCCTCCAGGCGCTCTTCTGCAAGGCGACGGAGTCGGGCGCGCACTGCTACAAGACCTCGCTCGCCGTGGCGGAGAAGATCCACTCGTTCGAGGCGGCGCGGAAGGTGATCCTCCGGTTCCAGGAGCTGAGCCCGTGGACGACTTTCGGGCATGTGGCCTCCAACGGTGCAATCATGGAGGCATTCGAGGGCGAGTCGAGGCTGCACATCATCGACATCAGCAACACCTACTGCACGCAGTGGCCGACGCTGATGGAGGCCCTGGCGACGCGGAGCGACGACACGCCGCACCTCCGCCTCACGGTCGTCGCAACGGGCGGCGCTGCGGCCTCACCCGCCGTCATGGACGAGATCGGGCAGCGGATGGAGAAGTTCGCGCGGCTGATGGGGGTGCCGTTCGAGTTCCAGGCGGTGCGCGCCCCGGCGCGGCTGTCGGAGCTCGGGAGCGACGCGCTGGGGCTGCGAGAAGGGGAGGCGGTCGCGGTGAACTGCGTGGGAGCGCTGCGGCGGCTACGGGTCGAGGAGCGGGACGAATTCCTCCTCCGGCTAGCCGCGCTGCGGCCGCGGGTGGTCACCGTGGTGGAGGAGGAGGCCGACTTCGTGACCGGCGCCCGCCGGGGCGACTTCGTGGAGTGCTTCGAGGAGTGCCTCCGCTTCTACGGCGTCTACTTCGAGATGCTGGACGAGAGCTTCCCGGTGACCAGCAACGAGAGGCTGGCGCTGGAGCGGGAGTGCTTCCGGAGCATCCTCTGCGTGCTCGCCGTCGACGACGGCGACGAGGCGGCCTCCGTCGGGGATTGCGAGAGGCGGGAGAAAGGGACCCAGTGGTGCGACCGCCTCGGCGGCGCCGGCGGCGGGTTCTCGGTGAGCGCATTCAGCGACGACGTGGTGGACGACCTGAAGGCGCTGCTGAAGCGTTACCCGGCGGGATGGTCGATGCTGCCGGCGGAGGGCGACGCCGCCGGCTTCTACCTGACGTGGAAGCAGGACGCAGTTGTGTGGGCGTGCGCGTGGAAGCCCAGCAGCCAGCAGAGCTAGCCATGCCTACTTATCATCTAATTAGTTAGAGCAACATATTAAGCTAATTAATCATTGATGATCTCGTCCTCCTCGATCATCGCGACATATTTGGATTCATTTCAATGGTTAATTAATTAATTATGGTTCTTTTTTTGTGCTGAATTCATATAAATATACTTCCTTTACACATATATATATATAATCGAAGCATGCAGTAGCAGAAGCTGCGCATGATACCTTAATTGGATCGAAAGAAACACGGAGATGACAACAAACGGGTGAAGGCAGTAGAACAGCAGTAGCAGTAGCAGTCGTAGAAGAAGAAGAAGTATTTATTAAGAAGAACTACTGAATGATGGTCAGGTCAGGTGGACGATGTGCTGGTTTTGCTCAGAAGTCAGTGACGGTGTATGGCGTATAACAGTGAGGGAGGGAGGAGGGATTAATTTGGAGACGACGGACATGCATGCAGGCGGGCAGAGAGGGAGGGAGGGAGGGAGCGCGTGGACCCGCCGCATGCTCTGCTCGCTGATTATTAGGGTTTTTTATTAGAAGCCAAATTAATAAATACGTACACCGCACTCTGTCTGTATATTTACATTTACAGGTAACAGACAGAGAGAGAGTTGATAGAGGAAGAAGAAGAAAGGAAAAGGGGAAAGGGGGGGATTGGGGGAAAAAAATGGTACTTTTGGGAGGCAGCGAGCGTGAATGAAAAGATGGGTGCACGTCGAGAGACCGACTCACTCTGCTCTGGGGTAGGTAGAGGCTGGCTGCATGGCGCATCATCATCAGCTGTTTCATGCATGCAAAAGCGCTGGCTCTCCTTTTCCCCTAACTGAGAGGTCTTAAAGTAAATTGATTTGGAAATTTAGTGAGGTTAAAGCAAGGACTATACATACATATTGCTGCAATTAATGAATGAAAGAAAAAAAAAAAGAGGAGAAAGGAAGAGGAGCAGAGGAAAGTGAGTGAGTGATAAGGCTAAGAATGAAAAGACAAGATAGAAAAAATATCATGTGCAGCAGCCTGCAGCTTCTGCTGCTTCTGCTTCTGATTGCAGATTTTTTATTTTCCTTTTCCTACGCGCGCGTCTCGTCGTTCAAATGACTTCTTTCTTTCCAGCAGCAGCAGCAGCAGCAGCAGCAGTTCATTTATTTATTCACTGACTGCGTATGCCGGCCGGCAGCTTAAAATATCTCCCGCTGAAGAAAAAGGAGGAGGAATTAGGTAGGTAGATTTCGTTTTCATTTAAGCATGATAAGAATATTTTTCTCCACCACTTGATTATAAATTAAATGTGAAGAATATCACCGTATAGTAAAAGATATATAATGAAGGGGGGAACAGGAGATACTCCCCGAGAACTATAATTGTGGAATCAGGGGTTTCAGCTTCTTTCCTGTTTCTGGTCGTCAGACACACTGATCGATTGGGGCTGTAGCCCACTGAGGAAGCTTCGATGGGAAAGAAACCCACCGAGGAAAGATATATATATCTACACTAACGCGAAGGAGAGGGAGGGGGTGGAGCATGCACCGTGGCATGGCATGCAGGTCGATCGTCGTCATAATTTAATGCTCCTCCTTTGGCAGACATCGACGTCGTACGAGACTCTTGATTGCTGCGGTACTGCGTCTGCGTGCACGAAGTTTCATTCGAGTTTAAACAACGCCTCCACTCCACCGGCAACGTTATGAGTTCTGAAGGCATAATAATTCCGCTAACCTCTCCAGTCTCTACTATTTATAGTACTTTTAATATTACACAGTATACACTCTTAATACTGTAGTCAATTCTTCGTTCGTATCTCTCCTCTCTTTTATTCATGATCATTGTTAGAGACGAGAGGTTATGTAAAAAAATGTAAACTATGATGAGAGAAGAGGTTACTTTGAAATTAGAGATGTTACGATCTTAGGTTAGGAAACGTAGTTGGGCCACTAAGGATCCGAATATATTATCAGACTGCCTGTAGGACATCTATGATGATGGCTGTGGTCATTAGATCTACTATCCAAGATTTACTGGAGGAAAACACATTTTGATTCATGCGCAACCGATATTATTATATGTGTCATACGTGTGAATAATACAGTGTAAAATGGACCTAAGTGTATTATGGGCTACAATGTCCCTAAGATATATCTGATCCATATTTAGTCTAGGTGGATGGATAATATATGTTCAACTTAAGTTTTAAATCACAATGAATTTGTCAATCTCTACCACCTTGTATATGCATGTCTTTGATATCTTTCTAGGATACTGTAAATATTATTTATATTTTCGTTGCTAAGTTGATGTCATAATGTCCACTACTCCTATAATAATGTAGGTGTAGTATAATGTATTCATATCAACAAAGCATACAAAGGACATTTTAGCAAAATTTAAACAAATTACACAAAATATACAAACTAGCATGGGAGATGTATCCCACAATCTGAGGTATTTAACAACTGCCCATTTCGACGGTACGACGATAGTAATCTTGCAATAAACAACTCACCTTAATTGAAGACCGAAACTCTTTTAGAACCAATCAGAATTAATTAATAAGAATTTATTAATTCACCGTTCAGCTAGAAACGATGCCTTACAATAATCATATATTTTACTGTTAACAATTTATACAAACTAGTCTTTTATAATATAAAATTCTATCAATATTAACATTTAAATATAAATAAAATAATTTGATATCAAAGAGAGTTAGATAGTTGAGAGCTTGTTTATGATTTTAGTAGTTCATTGCTTTCCTAGTTTTTGTATTTTTTATTTAGCGCTCACAGCTCTCTTGAAGGTTGATAAGAGAGTTATTTAGTTTAGTATTCTCTTAAGATTAGTAGCATCAATAACATACTACGTGTACAGTGATTTTCTCTGATGTGTACAGTGATTTAATTGAGATTAATCAAGGGATGTGACAAGAGGAGTATAAGAAAAAAGATTATTATGATATTAAAATATATAAAATAAATAAATAAATATAACTATGTGTATTACCATTATCAAATGTGTATACAATAGCCATTTCTTTGTTTGTGTATGTTATTTAGTCCCTCTACCGGTTTTAATTTGTTGGGGGTGGGTTGATGTGTCGCTTTAGCTGAACGTTAAAAGTTGTGAGATGGTTGATGTCTCCTTTTAGAGTGATGTGAAAGATTTTTTTAGATTGGCCTGCAGCATGAGAGATGGTTGCTGTCTCTTTGAAAAAAAAAAGTGATACCCATATCCAAAAATTAACATCTCTGTGGGGTACTCCAATTAAGAAATTAATACCCTGCATAAAAACCCCTTTGATAGCAAGTATAAGAACAGTAGGATTTAAGACTAACTCAATTTTAATTCATTTAGTTTTATTAAGTAATTGTGCAACTATAATATTTCGTTAAAGCAAAAGTACTTAATTATATATTCACGACACTTAGTGTCTCATCCTTAGAAGGGGCATCCATAAAAAAAACAATCAAAGGTTGATTTTGTTGAGAAGTTATACAACACATCCAAGTGTTAACGTTCAAAAGTTGTCTGTCTTCGATTACCTTATGCTCTTCTTCGCTTGTAAATACACTCCCATAATAAATTACTACTCATTAAGACCCTCTTTGATGACCTTTTTATAGGAAAAGTTTTTGACTACTGTTTCTATTATTAACTGACCTTGATCATGCGGTGCAACGTTCCAACATTGCCAACCTTTGATCATGCTCTTCTTTTCTCGTAAAGATACTCGTATTAACTCTTGCTCTCAGAATGAATTCCTACTCACTATGATCCGTTTTGATGGTCTTTTATAAGTTATTGGCTATTATCAATACTTCCTGTTATTAGCTAACTCAAACTCATGTTAGAAGTTTGCCACTTTTAGAGGTATTAGTGTTTATGGTAGTAATATTATAGTTAAGGATTTTTTTTTTATCATAGTCTTTATACAAATTTTAGACCTAAATTAATATTAGTTATTATAATATTTAGACCTAAATCCGATTAAAGCTTATAATATCTAACCTAATAATTAGTTATTATAATTTTTAACCTGACTATAAAAGCTTCTAGTTTTTAGAAACTAAGGACTAGTTCAGCACAAATCAATCAATCTCAATCAAACCTCATAATATTCATATATCAAAATAATTTTAATAATAATCAATAATAACGGCCCCACTGATTAAAGTAGGTTCCAGATTTAAAACTTGGCTTACAGGATAAAAAATCATCCTTAGACAATATTTATTAAAAAAAAAAAGCCCAACTGATCCAAAATAGAATCCAAATTAAAAACCTGGCTTACAGGTTTTAGAATCATCTTTGCCACAAGATTTTATATCATCAAACTTGCTAAATTTGTTGGGGACCAAGCTCCAAAGGTTCTTAATGACTTCTCCATTGACCCAGTGGCCTTGCACGGGGCTCTGACAACTTGCTCAAGCTTATGACTCAGGTGGCCTGGTCTTCTCCATTCCTCCATGAAATATGTCTTGTTACCCCAACCCATCGCATTATAATTTCAAACACTGGCTGTGTTTTATGACCACAAAAGTTAAGGGGGAAAAGGGCCTCTCTTGGAACACAAATTTATGGTAATGCAGTCATATGAGCTTCGAACATTAACTATTTGCCAGCTTCTATTTTGTTCTTCATTGTGTTTTCTTCCCCAAATTGTCTTCTTCTTGTCAGCATGTGGATCTGGTGGCACCAGTGGCTTCTTGGATTTGAATCATCTTTTTTTAACTTTGTACTGTGGTCAAAAAAGCTTCCCCCATAATAGACAGCAAAAAGTCCGAAGGCAAGATTTCCTTTATTGGATGCTCTCCAATCCGTTCAACATTTTACAGATCCCATGGAAGAGAGATCATTGCACATCATAAGTTAGAAGACTGAAAAAGAAGAAGGGGGATCACCTTTTACTTTTCTAGCTCTGCAAAGTGGTTTGAAACTCAATGTGTAAAATGTCTTCTGGCAGAGTCAACAATTAACTTGACCTACTATCTCCACATATAATTTATCACCAAGTGAATGCTTGGAAACTGCAAATAGTATGAAAATTTTCAACCACAAAGATCAGTTTGTATAGAAAATTACGGTACTAAGGAAATCTGATGGAAGTTTGCTTTGCGTCAGGCTATTTCTTGCTTCAGCTGTCAACTCATCAGGTGCAGAACAGCATTACTTTGATTTCTTGTTACCAAACATCAAACTCCAGCTGTAAGCGCTCTTCTTGTTGGCAGCAGCATCAACCCGGTTTGCTCCAACCTAGAAGACCACACGAATCGGAGGATGATTAGAACTCGGGATTTCTGTGTCGCTAAATATATGCAAACTGTTGCATGATCACGTCCCGATTACTACTATGAAAACAAATTAGAAAAGAAAACTGAATTCTCAACGCATGCAAGTAACAAGCTAGTGATCCAATGCTACAAAAATATCAAGCTATCTAAATGCACGAGTCTTTCCACATGGCAAGGACCTAAAAGGTGATGTAAAGTCACAAAAGCTGCAACAATCAAGTGAAAAAAAAAGACCAATAAAGCAGGATGCATAAAGTTTGAAGGAAAAACGTGGAATCTTTGCTTAGTGAGGTGAGTTCATGTACTGCATATGCCCACATGTTATGGGACAAACGCCCATCAATGAACTCGTGGGCGATTCTTCCCTTACAGTGTGGGACTTGGGCATGTGAGCTTTATTAACTAAAATAAATCATATGACAGGAGATGCATAAACATAAGAGGTAGTGCACCCTCTAGAAAAAACAAGAGGTAGGATTGGAAATCAGGGACTGAATACCTCACTACCCGTTAGATTAGGTATAGTGGGTTAATTGGGCGAGAGAATAAAGCATTCAAGGTTTCATGGCAACGAGAGATAAAAATGACGCCTGGAACTAATCTATGCCAATATAAAGTATGAATATATCTTTAACTAGCTCGGATGTGGATGATCTCATAAAAGAACTTCTAGAATAATGGAAATTGTAGGTTTACCAATTCAGGGAATAGGTATATACTTCTGGCTGATGTCTCAGAGTGAACAGATTCTTAGATAAGCATGAGAACAGTTCTTTATGTATAACATTTAAACTAAATCAAACATATCCTCATGTAAGATTGTTCACTTGAATAACTCACTGACTTTTTAGAAAAAAAAATGGAAACAACAAAATGTTTGTGTACAGCATCTATGTCGGCAAGTATATATTTGCCCTCCATCACACAGTATCTATGTCGGACTACAGCATGAATCAACAAAATGTTTGTGTACTTGGCATCCTTCCATAAATACTTTGCTTGTCAGATAGTAGATACTGTAGGTGATACCACAGCATAATGAAGCAATTATCAAATGTGGGTAACTGCAAAAGCTTGGAGAATTTGAAGAAAATGGTATCGTTGAATAAGTAAAGGAGTATAAAATGATACCCGGTCCATCAACCAATATCCAATGGTCGGCATATATTGTATCAGGTACATCACAAAAAGCACGGGCTGCATGAAAGGGAAAAATTGTCAAATGTACTACACAGAAGAAAAAAGGGTTAGTGGAATTCCCCGACTAAATGAATACAGGGAAATAAAATCTGAAGAACATTTTTTTCAGTTTCACCAGAAAGACCAACATCTGCCCGATGTTAACCCAACATACAGGCAGGATGGATGAAATTACAACCAAAACATGGCGTAAATCTAATTTTTGGCCTAAGATTCAAAAGACAACCCAAGGTTTGTAGAAAATCCTCTACAACAGACAACAAGAAAATAACCTGATACGATATCCAGGCTTCCTTCAGCCCATGGGTTGCAGCAACAATTGTCAGCTCAGCACATCTTTCAGATGATACACGCTTCTGTCCAACATGAAAAATACTAAATGAGGGGAAATCACTCACCTGTACGATAACATCATTTAGAACACTATGAAGATCACAAAATCCTAAACTTCCCTATAAACTTCCCTACTGAACTGTAATATCCCTATCATTTTTTTCATCACAAAATTCACCATGAATGGGTTATGGTTCAACAAAACATCCTGAGATAATTATCTTAAATTACAAATTTTACATGATTAGTTCCCAATATAGAGCACTTAGAAGGTAGAAGTCAGCATCCAATTAAAGGGACAAGTTATACTGCATATTTTGCTAATAATGATAAAAAAAGTAATTATACAACTCAGTTTCCTGACTGAGGCCTAAACCAAACAAGAATTTCATGAACTAACCTCCAACGATCCACCTTTTGATGAACTTGCTTCAGAAATTTTGGATGTTTCAATTGGCCCAGGGCAGACAACAGTTACCATAATTCCTTTTTGACATATCTGCACTCGTTAAGAAAGGGTAAGATTAGAAAGAAATAGACAGCCGTAAGCATGTAAAACCTTACAGTATTAGTATATCTCAGCATAAATGAAACTTGAAATTAATTGAATATCATAAAACCAAATGCTAGTGTTTTTATATTGTGACAACAATAGATAATAAAACAAAAAACAGAAAAAGCATACAATAAAAGTTCTGAGCAAATTTATTTTGATCCAAGGTGGATAAGTGACTGCATATGTTAGGTTTACAGCAAGGACTACCAACGTTAGGTCTTCGCCAAAAATTGTACTATACAAATAGTACCTCAGAACGCAGAGAATGAAAATATCCATTTAGAGCATGCTTAGAAGCAGAGTACAAAGCTTGGCCTGGTGAAGGGCACTTTCCTGCTGCACTACTCATCTATAATTGAAGCATCATCAGCAATAAACAGTGAACATAACCAAGAATTTTCTAACTACAAAGATAATACACCATCCTGCATACCACAACAAAGTGGCCTCTCCCTCTTTTAATCATATAAGGTGCAAGAAGGCGAGTAAGAAAAATTGTCCCCAAGACATTTATGTCCATCGTAGCCTAACAAAAACAAATAGAACATATAACACCATTCCATGGTGACATAAGAAATTGCAAAAATAAGGCAGAATTTTCATACACGAATTCCTTCTACAGTTTCATCCAAAGCTCTCTTTTTCTGCAATCACATGATTAAACCAAATTTAAAAGACATAGCCATGCAACATAATCAGAGCTTCTATCTATCTATATTCCTATATGTTTACAAATGAACAGTGCTTAATATACAATACAAAATAACAGCAAAAATTTACTTACAGGGCGTTCAAAGGCTGCATTGTGGACCATAAAATCTACTCCGGCACTTGAAAACAAGGATTCTGCCTTCTCTACTGCTTCTTTGAGAGATTCTTCGCCAGATGCCAAATCCAAAGGCAACACTTCGACACTAGCAGCAGGATATTTACCTATAATTAATAAGATTGAAGAAAGCACGAGGCTAAGTTCAAATGGCTGATTTCCAGATTTAGTTAAGCTTGTAATCTTTCAAGGCAACCAGAATGGTTATCTATAATATCTAAAGAACTTACTGATGATCTCAGATTTGACTCGTTCAAGCTCTGCTGTGTTGCGAGCAGAAAGTATCACCTTTGCTCCTAAATTGGTGAATTGATTTGCAAGAATCTCCCCTGACAAAAAAGAACCATATTTTAACAATAAAAAAGACTTAATATTAAAAAAATATGATGATATGACATAAAGAAACGCACCAATAACAAGGACATACGTATTATTAGGAGCTTCTTACTATCTCTCCTACTATATAATTGAACCAACAATGTTAGAATTACTACACATGAAGCCTTTAAACAACCAATTGAAAGTAGATATTAAGTTTTCAATTTAAGAATAGGATGATTCTCTTTTACTGACCTTCTGAACTAGTCAACAGCTATTCACAATTGACACATCAACGCCAAAATATACCACTAGACGTTGTTCAACAAAAGTATCATTAGATGAGCAAAAAGTGGCAGTGAGCAAATGCTCACGTCCTTCCATCAAAAACAAAAGTATCATTAACCACATGTCTAGAAAGATTTTTATTCAAAATACATAATAACAAAAGGGCAATTTGATAAGCATGTGGAAAGTATCAACAAAATTAAAAACACAGGTGCTATTTGCCTTACAGTTGAGCATCTACTACAGCAATACTATCTTCACTATGACAAAATCTTGGATATCCAGGCAGCTGCTTTCACCAGCTTCCTTTTCCTCTTACAAAAACACCTTGGATATCCAGTTAGGCAACATACAGTAATCAATATATATAATTTGCTCTCGTAACTCCCTTGAGGGAACCTATTTGACAGAGCATGTTGAAAGTATCTTCTCGACGTTTACAAAACCAATATAAAGCTTTACGAAGTCCACGTAAAAATAGCATTAAAACAGAGCTTGCATGTTTTATGCAACACAAACATGAGAAACAAATTGAAGAAAATAACAAAAGGCAATCGAGGGGCCAGGGCTGATATGCCAAAATTCTTAGAAGCTTCAAAACAATACACATATGTTCCCTATGCCCTTTCAGGTGCTGCATCAATTCTAGACTACATAGAAAGAATGTTAATCCAACAATGAACAGAGAGCAACGATGGATATAAGTAGTCGCAAAGTGCTGAAATCAAGCCACTCAATGATCCAGTTTGAAGATATTCCAACCAAAAGCAGAGAAGCTTGTACTCGAACTAAACCACACGAGTGACTTACGCATACTGTCCATGATTCCCAATCAACTTATGAAGCAGAACATGGCACAATTAACACTAATGCCAACATCGAAAAATTGAAACTCAAAATTCACAATAGTTACCAATTCCGCGGCTTGCGCCCGTAATCCACACAACCTAATAAGCATAAAAAGATACGTGGTCAATTAAACGTAAAATTATGACAATTTAGCATACATAATGGGCGATCGAAATCACCTTGCCTTCCACCTGTTCGCGCTTCGGCGGACCCCTCGATGTCAGCGTAAAATCCCCTGAGAGAACTCCGGAAAAAATTATGAAAAATCCGAAAATTCGACGAGAAGAAATAGGAATTATCGGGGGAAGGACGAGGAACTAACCATCGGTCGTGGCGAATTTGATGAGGAAACCCACGAAGCCGACGAGAATTAGGGCGGCAGCGATAAAACCAAGCATTTCTTCCCCGTGCTCGATCTGCAGCAGCAGCAGCGAGAGAAGGAGTGAGCCGCTGCGGGATTTATGGCCTCGATCGCTGTCGACGACGGAGATGACGAGAACAAAGCGGGAGCTTTTTCTCCGTCCGATTATTATCCTGCGGTTGGGATCTTCGAAAATGTAAATTCCTTGCTCAAAAATTAGGAATAGAATTTTATTTAATACGGTCGCGTGTCAAATTGGTCTACGGAGTACACGTGCGATCAGTTAATTAAAACCTATTTAAATACCGACGCGCTCCAACATCTCATCTTAGTTTAAAAGTTTTTATCGACAGGAGAAAAAAGTCATAAATATTATTTTTTGTTATAATTTCTTCGATTACAGATTAACCTGAGGGATTACAATATTACCAAAAGACATGCATATATATAGCATCTGTTATATATGTACGTCAGTGACCATATACATATATATTGCTTAGAAATCTGCAATGAAAACACAAGTGGATAGCTTATTTTTAAGTTCATGGAACCAAGAAAAGATAGAAGGTAACAGGATTACCTCAAAAGAACTTTGGAATAAGACTAAAATGTTACAGACATGACAAACTGTTAAACTTTCACAAATCCATATAAATGAGATAACGTTCTTAGACAATGCACTTGCTTATATCAGCAAAAATACAGTCACATATTTTATTACAACATCAAGTAAAATTCTCAAACTTTCATATAATGGAATCTGGAAACGGAATCACAATATGGGAAAGTTTTGTGTCTCAGGATACAATTAACCATCTACCATGTTGAGTCAATATATTATTATTTATCCCTATTATTTTCAATTCCTCAAATTGAAGAGATTAGAACTCATGAATCAGGCACAGAAATAACATAGAATAAATTTTCCGAGCAATTGCGGAGATCAACTGCATACATATCTAATTACATTTAATATTCTCCCACGTATCCAAGGAACAAAATTGTGAACCGAAGATTTCCTCAGAGCTCTCGCTATGATAGTTAGGTAGCCAGTGCAGAAAGGATGTATCATCTATTCCAAGCTTGTTCTGCATCATCCTGCTACACAGAACCGCAGATGGCACCATCGTGTGGATCCAACAAGCAACACAGATTCTTGAACGACGGTATACTTGAACTCTTGTTTGGTATGAGATAATTGGAAATTGGTTCCATGTTCAACTCTACTTCTAGTTATAATTTACACTAGAAATGAGGTTGGGCTTAAAAATCAATCTCCAATTACCCACACCCAAATAGAGCCTCAAGGTTTATGGCTTCCCCTATTCTTATGGAAGTTAAGAATCAAGAAAATGATCACAACTGGCCATGGTAATTGAGTTCAAATAAACAGGAAGATAAAGCTTCTCTTGCAAGCCGATTATTTGACTGCACATAAAGCACATCCTCAAACATGCACTTCGCCTGTTGCAGAAGTTTTAGCTTTTCTCCTATGTTATTCCGGCGCAAATAAGATCGCTGCTGGAGAGTTACGCCCCATCGGTACAAGGCTGTGTGGAGTATGCTTGTAAGTGATCATGATTAAACCCAGAACACAGTTACTATGTAAATGGCAAGAAACTAACATTACCAATGTTCTATAGAAACCATAACTGCAATGGCAAATATAATTATTATGATAGGGTTTCCGATGGGGCACATGGTTACTGGTTCCTGAGATGCCTCAATGCTTCTGATAGCCTTATGGCCAATCTTCACACATCCAAAAGAGCTACTTTTAGAGCTCATCCTTCTTCATTTATAATTTAACTGTCTTTTATGTAGATTTCAAACTGATGCCACTACTTTTGTCACTTCATGGTTAAAGAAACAGAAATAGACCAACAAAAGAGCAGATCATATATGCCTACCAAAACTTTAAGGGCATGGTGTATATATGCAGTTTCTATTATAGATGCATTAAACCAATCTTAAGTTATAGCAAACTGTTACTTGAAATTAATAGGTCATATCTCTCTCTTTACATCTTCGTGAGATCATTGTTAAGTCTTAGAGCCCTGCGACTTCTGAACCTTCAAAAAAAATACTAACGACCAAGTTGCCATTTGGGATTTTGAATAATTCTAAGTCCGATCCTAAAATTGGTCCAGTCATCTTTTTCATCAAAGCTGCAACAAGGTAATAAGTAATAAACTATGAATCCATACCTTCTGGGGCATATGAATTGCTTCTAGACACAATAGCATCAAATTTATCAATTGCGGACATGTAGACCTTATCAGCGTCAGCAGCTGCTGCCTGTAAATGAAGAAGAATTTAATTATCGAGGGAGACACATAGCATTAACATGACATGACATGATAAAGATTAGAAGCAAACTCTTACATCCATGCATATATATGTGTTTGTGCTGTGTGTGTGTAACGGTGCAGCTAAATCTCCCTGATCAATAGAAATCAATATTGTCTCCAAAAGTGCAGAGGGCAATACCAATGATGGACTAACAAAAGCATTGGTCACATGATTAGTTTGACCCGTTCAGTAAAGTAAAAAAAATTAGATTAGCTTGTTCAGAGGATTCAGGGAACTAGATATGGTCACATGATTTGGCTGCTTCTAATATTCTTCATTTAGAATGTACATTTTTAACAAAGGGATACAACATTGTATTTAATCAATATGAAACCCACATGAAATTTTGATATAAATCAATAAACTAAAATTATTCAAGTTAACCAATCATCCATTCTATAGGTGCAGCCCTACCAGATGATTTCGATAACAGTTCATGATTCTTTAGCTACCAACGCAGCTTAAATATATAGTATGCCAAACTAACACACAAAATTAAGGTTCATGAAGATTAATTTCTTTTTCACTCAGGATCAGATTAGTGCTTACTGGTCCAATATCGGCAATTAACTGAGCATGATAGGAAAGGGCAAGACCCCAATTATAAAGGGCTCGAATATCACTTTGATCAATTTTTAATGCCATTCTGTACTTTCTTCCTGCCTTAACAAGGAGTTCTTCACATTCTTCACAGACATCAGCAAGGGCAGAAGCAACGTTCTCTCTGTTTAAGATTTGCACATCCAGTTTCTTAAGCCGTAAGACACGTATCTTTTCATTTAAAACAATATCACCTTTGGATAAGAGAGCTCTCAATTCTCTACTAATCTTCAACTTAAGCTCCCCGTGTAGAAGATAAGTGTTCCCCAACTGACCTATAGCCAGCAAGCTCACTGGCTTCAAAGAAACTGCAGTTGCTAGAAGCTTTGCAGAATTATATAGTAAGGTATCTGCTACTGCTTCATCAGTCTGACTCTTCATGAATACCCTAGCCTTTCTCAGAAGTACCGAGGCTTCTTTGACATTTTTAGTAAATTCATCATCAGGTGAAGCCATTGATGATGACAATGATGATGATGCATCTTTGTCCTCTCTAACACCATATATTTGATCATGAACCAACCGGAAATCAGATTTCACTTTCAAATCATCACCATATTGATCCACAAAGTCATTGCCATTTTGAAGTTCATCCATTAGCCTATTGCCATTATGTTCATGAGAATGCAAGTATGATCTATCATGCACTTCAACACTTTCTTCTAACAATGATGATTCTGCATCTTCTGAGAAAAAGCCAATGTTTTTTGCTGCCTTTCGGTTGACACTACCATCAGTAGAATTACGCATCTCATTCTGCATCATGTGGTCATACTGATGCCAGAAAAACATTTTCTGGTAATGCTCTTGCCTGGTCATGAAGCTTGAACTTGAATTCTTAACCTCTTTATCATGCGTGGGAATGCCATCTCCATATCTTTGAGCTCCTGAATTATTGAATTTCTTGCTAATGATCTCTGATTCACTACCTTGTTCTGCCACTATCCTGAACTTAAGCACCTCTCCCGCATCCCCTTCTGTACCTTCTAATGAAACTTCAGCTTTTTTGCCTGTGGAACCAGCTATCTTTGTACCTGATATATTCAGATTGCTTTCTTTAGTCATAGATGATGTTCTCAAATCGGTCGATGTAGTACTTCCCAGAACGGACTCTGTTTTCTCTTTCACCTCTACCGTATTGTTTGCATCTTTTCTGTTTGATGGCTGCAACACAGTGATGTTCTCTTGAAGCAAGTTCCCAAACAAATGAACCAGATCATAAGCAATCATTCCCAACTCCTTTCTTTTACGACTCAGTTTTTGGCTTGACTTCTTCCCCCCCTTTTCAAAATCCACCTCTTGAGTCACAATGTGACCTGAAGAAAAAGCCTCCACATTCTTCTGGGCATGCTCAATTCTCGATCTCATACATTCAATGGCTTCAACAAAGCTCTCAAGTTTACTCTTCCGTAGACGATTCGACCTGACACCTTCCTCCAATTCATTTCTCAGATTCAACAGATTCCCATCCAAACCCTTTAAAAAATCACCGAGATCCTTCAATTTCACATCAAAATCCCAAATTGAACCACTTTCAACATCGGCCCGGGCAACTCCTGCCGAGAATCCAGCGGCAAAGATAACAAACGAAACAGGCAGCACCGCCAATGAAGAAATCCTAACCCTGGACACCGCCAGCGCCAAGAGAAATCCAAGAGCGAAGAGCAGCCCGTGCTTTCCTTCGGTGATCCCCAGAGACGCCAAGAGCTTGGCGACAGAATCGAGCTTACGCGACTTGTAGGATTCGTCGAGGAGTTCCGGGTCATCCCATCCGCCGAATCCAGAGGCAGTCGTTGCGGTGGAAGCGGAGACGGAGCAGGAAAGCGCGGCCGGCTTCGAACTCCGGCATCGAGGGCAAGGGGAGGAGCGGAATTTGCGGAACACGGGATTGAAACAGCCTGGGCGAAGCGGTGGAAGAGAAAAGCGCAGGAAGTGAGCGGTTAGCAGAGCAGTCTCCATGGAGACGAAGGCCTGGCGGAGAAGAGGATTTTAACGGCGTTGGAATAAAATTTTTGGAGATTGAGGTTGAAATGAGATTTTGGATCACTACAGCTGATCCCAGCACAGACGGCCACACTGATTGTCCAATGTCCATCCTGATTGTCCATGAACGAAACGGCGCACAAGCTTGATCATAAGCATTTCGAAGCAGATTCTTTCAACGAGCGTAGTTGAATCGAGACAAGAAGACGATGTACCTTGCTCGAAACATGGAAACAATCTCACAAACACAGCGCATCTGGAAGTTGCATTCTCGGCACCGCACGTCTGAGAACTGGAAGAGAGGAGGACAAGGAGCCTCCTCTATCGTACGAGCAAAGAGGCCGGCGGAAAGAGGAGAGACGGCGGCGGAGGGATTGAATTGGGAGAGAGGGGCAGCGGCTTCAGGGAAAGAGGAGAGGGGAGATGCGTTATCTGATCTCGGAGGGATTGGGGAGGAGAGGAGGAGAGCGGGGGCGGCGGCTTCAGGCGAAGATTAAGAACCTTAAAAAATATTAATAAATAGATTTACATGTTATTTTTTTTTTGTATATATATTAATATTATTTGGTAATTTCGGTTTTTAAAAAATATAAGCTGAGAAATTAATTTGATTTTTTCGATTTAATCTATTAGTTCAATCTAATCCTCTTTGTTATAAAGATTATTTTGGTACACTTTTTAGTTTATAGAGTATTTTGATAATAATAATTTAATTTTCTTGGAAGGCAAGATTATTTCACCATTTTAATTTTTTTTTCTCTAATGAACCTATTAATACTAGAAATACTTTTAAAGAAGCATTTAATGTATAATAAATTTATTATAGAAAATATACATAATATTTTTTATAAAAAAATTAAGGTTTCTAGTTTGATAAAAAAAATAATGATTCCAGATTCGTCTATTTAGCAATAATTTGCGACAGTGGCACGGCCGTCCGTCGACACGGTCCCAGTGACTTCTTGATCGTTTGATGGGTAGCCCGAGGAATCACAGCCGTAGATTTAGCGGATTTGGAATGAATGGACTAGGGTTTATTTCGCAATTACGCTCGATTGCTGATCGCGTTCTGAGAGAATTAGGCTTCTTTTCTGCCTTCTGGTGTGCCTTCGATCTTGACGACGATGGCGATCAAGGCGCCGTTGAGCTTTGCGCCGCCGTCGACATCCTCCTCTCTGTGCGGAGATCCGTCGCGTCGGGTTATCCTGGCGAGCCGAACTCTCAGGACCTCATTTTTCAACGGAGGAGGTGCGCTGACGACGATTTTTTTTCCCTCCTTGGTTCTTTATATCTTGGAAGTTCTGATTCGTGTTATCTTATTTGCCGCTTTCGTCTTCGGATGTATTCATGGCTTCCTTCTGGGTATTGGATCTGTTGGTTCGTCAAAATGCAAGCATTGTCTGTGATAGACACTGGTAAACTGATCTTTGTGAGAGCCGAGGGTTTTTCTGTGCTAAACCGACTGTATATAGAGAAATCGGAGTGTTTGGGAATGAGTACTACCTTAGTTTTCATTTGCAACGAGGTTTGGAATTGATAACAGGCACTTGAATTACCTTGTTGAAGATTTGATAAGAGAGGTACTAGCTTAACCGAAAATTGGGGTATGTGGTTGTTAATTGATACAGAGGAATTGAGGGTTTGCATCGGGTTCGAACGAACTTTACACTAGCTGGAAGTTTCAAAATTCCTGTCGTGATTGGGTGGATGGTTTACCGTTTGGTTTTCTTTTGAGCTAGTCATCTTATTAATGAAACAATGCAAAGTTCCTTTTCTTTGTTTATGAAGTAAGATATGGCAAGAAGCAATGACTGAATCATTTGACATGCATTTTTCAGTCTACACTGGCTCTCATGAAAACTGACTCATAAAAAGGATGCTGACATTACAATATGCTGGATGTACTAATCTAGCTAAGACAATGTAGATATTTTGACTTTTTTTTTAGTGCCTACGTACTAGTCCAAGAACTAGGCATTTATTCATGACAAAAATGTTGTCCATCGCAAAACTTCGTTTCTGATCTTACTGAGCTTTCCTTTATTCACTATGTTGCTGATCCATATTCACTTTCTCGACCACAAATGTATAACTTCTAACAAACTGCCAATACACTAAGTGTGCTAGGTGAAGAAGGAAGTACATTATGGTTAGCAAAGGAGGTCCAATGTCTAAGTTCCTCCAATTGTATTTTCTCCATTTCATTATTTGAAGTGCATTCTATGTGTATGACAATATCATATCAGGCAGTTCAAGATTCTGAGAATTTTGCTTCTTCATAATTATGAATAGTGGGAGCCCTCAAAGCCACAACGATACATGTATCTAGAATAAAGCCAGTTAGCTGCAATCGATATGGTGGAGGTGCTCTTGGTGCTCGGATGAATTTATTTGACCGTTTGGCTAGGGTAGTCAAGGTTAGGTTCATTCACACTGAAGACTTAACTATTGTCTTTTGGTGTTTTTTTCTTATGTTTCCCATCATGAGAAAAACCAAATAGATCTTTTCCTCTCCCAACTGTTCAGTCATATGCCAATGCAATCTTGGGTTCCATGGAGGATCCTGAAAAGATCTTGGAGCAAGCTGTTCTTGAGATGAATGATGATTTGACTAAGATGCGCCAAGCTACAGCACAGGTAACT
Organism: Thalia dealbata; assembly: GCA_030544415.1. Lineage (NCBI taxonomy): Eukaryota > Viridiplantae > Streptophyta > Magnoliopsida > Zingiberales > Marantaceae > Thalia > Thalia dealbata. The sequence continues at coordinate 4,223,839 of CM060454.1, forward strand.
CTAAAAAGTGTTCTTAATGGTATCTATTCTTTGTTCATTCAGAGACTTAAGCTGTAAAGTTCGAGTTAGATTTCTTCTTAACTGCTTATTAGCCTCCACCATTATTATGTGGTTAACATTACACAATCTCCATAAATCTCCATTGGTAAAGGACGAGAAAATCATTTTCTTCCCAAGGGAACCCAAGCTATCATTTAGAGGAGAAATTGTTTACAGGAAGTGCAAGTTTTGTTAGATTAAATATAATTTTAAAAAACATCTTTTTCCATGCTATTGAAATGGAAGGTTTTAATATTTTTTTAGTCTATCAAATGTTAAGTGTGACACTTTCTTCTACATGCACTATGTTCATGGTTTAAAATCTCATTCCAGGTTGCATTTTTTGATGTGATTCACATTGTTACTACTTACAGTTATTGCTCTTTCTTTATTTGCTTATTTATCTCTTTTAAATGTTCAAGGTACTAGCATCACAGAAACGGCTAGAGAACAAATATAAAGCTGCTCAGCAAGCATCTGATGAATGGTAATGACTATTTTGTACAAGAATGCAACGAAAGTAAATGAAAGATTCCTCACTTGTTTTTTCAAATTTAATTACAGGTATCGGAAAGCTCAACTTGCTCTTTCAAAAGGAGATGAGGACCTTGCACGTGAAGCCCTTAAGAGGAGGAAATCTAACGCTGTAGGTATCTACTTCTGGGATTTTAAGTTAGTCTTTTTTATTTAGTTTTACTGGATAAAGAGCTGACATAATACAGATTAAGGCTTTTGGCTTTGTGTTTCTGGTGTAGTTTGTGTGGAGGATAAGATGAATTAGTTGATGGTATGATAGTTAGACATTGTGAGTCTATTATGACTAATGGTGCATGATAGACAGAAGAAAACTTAAGAAAGCATTATCGGTAATAAAGAGAAATTTGGTCTACTTGGAAACATCCTATACAATTGGAATGAACAATGAAGATTTAATAATACCTTAAAAGGTTTAAAATATAGGTCAGTATTTTATTGCTAGCACTCCTCTGGTCTTTCATCAAAGGTAATATACCCTATGCCAAGTGTATTTTTAAATTAAAACTATTAACAGAAGATGTAGAAAACATCGAATTTGAAATATATGAGTGCAAAACATAATATACAGAGAATAATTGCAAGGGCAAACTTGATCAACAAATATTCATATTTGGTACAAGTCTATATTCGTAAATAAATTGAGACTGAACTCACTGCAAGTGTAAAACACGTGCATACCATGTACAAAATAATAATCACTTGTGAAATTGTTGTGCATCTCATTCGTGAATGGTCTCCTCTTGGAAGTGTGATTAAACATTTAATACAATTTTTTTTTCCAGCATTTTGAATTAATCTTTTGACTTGTTTCAGGACAATGCAAACTCTTTGAAGGCTCAGCTTGATCAACAAAAGGCTGTGGTTGAAAATCTTCTCTCCAATACTAAGGTCGCACTCTCAGCAGCCAAAGCATGAGTTGTACAACTTTATAACCATTTAATTCCCATAATTTTTGCCTTAGTTTAATTTATATATTTTAATGAATAGTTTATCCTATACTTTGATTTTGCTTATCAGGTTCTTCCACTTTGTAATCTCAAGCTTGTCTGTGAGAGTTGTTTTGATGACGTTTGTTTTTCAGATCTGAAGTTATCCTTGTGCAGGGTTATGATTTTTTTGCTTATTTATTACGCTTTAGGTTCTTGGACTCTTCTTTTGTGGAGACAGTAAACATTTGATTAATAACGTTTAGACATATCTCACAAGTTACCACCTCAAGTATTTGTCGTACAGATCCGTGCAAAAGTGATTCTGATAGGATAGTTCATGTACTAACTGCATTCGTGTTTTGTGTAGCTCTTGGAAAGCAAGATACAGGAGGCTAGGTCAAAGAAAGATACTCTAAAAGCTCGGGCACAATCTGCAAAGTCTGTTCTCTATCTTGTTTCAATAAAGACTTTTATCTACCTCGATATTTCATTTGATTATAAATCAAAGAATTTAACATTTTTAGGACTGCAACAAAAGTCAGTGAAATGTTGGGAAATGTAAACACAAGCAGTGCTCTTGCAGCATTTGAAAAGATGGAGGAAAAAGGTGAGCTACTTCAGATTCTCTTCATATACAAGTATATGTTTGCATGTAAATTACTTATTTATGATGAATGGTTGCAGTATTTAGTCCGGATTGTTTTCTGCTTCTTATGAACCTGCAATTATCCTTCTTCTCCTTCTCTTCTCCCTGCAGTTCTGGCTATGGAATCTCAAGCAGAAGCCTTCAATCAGTTAACAAGTGATGATCTTGAAGGGAAGGTAAAGGAAAGTTCATGTTAGCTCAAGCAACACCAAGTTGATGCATTAATCCGAAACTCTTCTGTCTTTTTCAGTTTGCTTTGCTGGAGAGCTCGTCAGTGGACGATGATCTTGCAAAGCTGAAAAAGGAATTGTCGGGGAGTGCTCCGGTAAAAATTCTCGCTAGAAATGTAAAATAGTTATTTGTCTCCAGGGGCTACGTATATATCATACGCATTTGGCATCCAAATTCTCTGTCAACCTTTTGAAACTCCAAAGATGTAGGCTAGAACATTCTTCCCCTGCACACTAATATGAACTCGTTCATGTCCGCACTGCAGAAGGGAGAGCTCCCTGCTGGTAGAGCTTCAGTTAGCAGCTCCAACGCCTCATCGGGTTTCAGAGACCTGGATATCGAGAGGGAGCTAAATGAACTGAGAAGAAAAGCCAACGAGTACTAGTCCTACTCTTATGGCTCGACGCTCCCGCTACTTGGCTTAGTCGTTTGGAAATAAGAGACGGATCAACTTTTGAGGGGTGGACATTTCTTTGTTCTTACAACACAAAATTTTAAGATTGCAATTCATCCTAGATATATGCCAGAAGAATCTCTATGATCTTTTGTACGGTTTAGAGTACCGATCGAGGATGTAAAACAGATCAATGCATGCAACTTTTTCTTTTCTTTTCTTTTCCTTTTTGCCTTTTACTCTATAGTGACATTGTATATATTCTTCAACTTTGAATCTGTATCCATTCAATCTTGCTCTCGGCAAGTTTAGTTCCTGTGTTGCTCTTTTATACGTTTATTCAATCAGTTCAATTTTGTTCTGCTGTCATGAAAGAAGTTTTATTCTAAAATTAATTTATTCCGACTAGGAACCAGATAAATTCAATAAGAATTTATTAAAATGATTGATAAAAGTCGATCATGACTTTTACCTAACTGACTCGACGAAGCAAGGACGATCGATCCAGGTTTAATGACATACTGGAAACCAAATAAATGCAATTTATTTCCTCGTTGGATGGTGAAGAGGAGTGTAGGAGTTGGTATCTTTCTTAATTAATATTTCTAAGGGCTGTTAGGATTTAATTATCTCATGCAAATGAAGGTGTCACAGCCTTAAAAGGGGATGGGTTTAAGTTATACTATCTGACTCACAGCCTTAAAGGGGGTGGGCGTAAGTTATACTACTATTAGATCTAAATCTTATATTACCTCAAAGAGCTGGACCACCTAAACTGCTATTAAGATGATCCTACGAGCCAAGTCAAACTTTTTTTTTTCTTATAAAAATAAAAATTAGCATAAAGCAAGTTAGGGTGAAAAATTCTACATAAAACCATCAATCAATCATTATCCGCTGCAGCACTTGAAGAAGGGAAGGGAGAGAGAGCGAGAGAGAGAGGGGAAGAAACCGGCCCATGCGTCTTCGTTAATTCACCGGCCCCACGATTTTTGACGCAATTAATCGCACATCGACGTCAAAGAAGAGGAGAAATTGAAAGAGAAGGCAGTCGTGGCCACAAGTTCCGCAGGTCGCCCACCGCCACAAGCTCTCCCCTGTTCGAGGCCGTCAAGTGGCCGCACAGCAGTAGGGAAGGAGCAAAACCCCGTCGCTCTCCGGCGAAGCAGCCACATTCTCGCTCGGTCCGTTTTTGATGCCACTGGTTCCTCTTCCTCCACGCTGTTTCCTCCTCCTTATCTCCTCGCCCTCCTCCTCTGGTTTTGGTTTCCCTGTAAAGACTGCGCCCGGCGGCTCCCCTTGAATTCTAGGGCTTCGGCTAGTTGAGTTGGAGCTGGGAGAGGGGGGAGATGAAGATACAGTGCGATGTGTGCGAGAAGGCGCCGGCGGCGGTGATATGCTGCGCCGACGAGGCGGCGCTCTGCGCGGCCTGCGACGTCGAGATCCACGCGGCCAACAAGCTCGCCAGCAAGCACCAGAGGCTTCAGCTGGACTGCCTCTCCGGCAAGCTGCCTCGCTGCGACATCTGCCAGGTACTTCCCCTTCCCCTCCTCCTCCTCTTCTCCTGCTGGTTTGTGTTTAGCTTCTGGTAGACGAGAGTTTGGTTTCCATCGATGCCTGAATTCTTCCCTTATTTGATTCAAACTCATCTGTCTTATAAAGAGAATGAATTTTAAAAACATTTTTGCTATGTCGGATAGAAAAATAAAGAGGGAAGGGGATTAATTACTGATTCTTTTCCCCTAATGGAAAGTGTAGATACCAGAAGAGAGTCTCTAGTTTATCTTCTCCCTTTGCTTTTTCTTTAAAAATTTTCTCTGCAAACTTAGCTTGACAAACATGCAGTTCTTAGTTAACAATAATAACTTCCCAACGGAGCTGTGGGACTTTACCAAGAAACTGTTGGTGGGGAAATCATCGGAAGTTTATTGAATAAGTTAAAGAATTAACTTCCCAGTACTTCAAGGTTTTAGGTTGGTGGAGCCTCACAATGAAATCATGTGAAACACCAGCTCAATAGTTCATCAACAAGAATGGATGTTCCCTAAAAACCATGCCTGAAACCACAGAAATCGCATGTCATCATGATCTAATACAAAACCTGATCCAACTATGGAGTTTTTTTTTTCTTTTCCAACTTATAGGACACAAGTGGATCTTGAGACGGATGAAGCATTTCTGTTCCGGTCAGGAGCATCAAATACTGATGATGTTCTGGTATAATATTCTTGTAGTGCCAGGTCAAGCTTAGGATATCATATTGGTTCGCTTTTAAGGTTCCATTAATTTCACAATATTTGCTCACAGCAACCAATTCTTTGCTTTACAATTAACCTGCACAAGTGCACAACTCTGATAAAGAATGAAGAAGAACAAAAAGCAAGACAAAGGAAGGCACAGGATGAAATAAGCAGACTGAACCAAGAAAAACTCATCGTAAATTGAACCTGTTTGTCCTGTGAGACATTTTAGATTTTGGATGCAAGCCACTTCATTCTGATGCAATATTAGTAGTATATAAGCTTGAAGAATAGTCTTTCCAGCATTACCTTCTCATTCTCCTTCCTATTTAATTCAGTCAGTTCAAGTTTCTTGGGCTTCTCGTCACTTGCCTATTTCAGGATCACCTTGTGCCAGCAATTATAGTTTTGTAGTAAAAGAACCTAAGATGAGCAATGCAAATGTACTGTCACAATGAATAAATATAAAGTAGAAGGGTTTGGATGGAAAAGGAAAATAAGGGAGAAGAGATTCATTTTATAATTAGCAATCTCAGTATTTGTCAAGTACTGAGTTCCATAGAATAATTTTCATTTTCACCAAATTGTCAATGTCTTTGATAGGAGAAGGCGGCTTTCATTTTCTGTGTCGAGGATAGAGCCCTTTTTTGCAGGGAGTGCGATGAATCCATTCATGTCAATGGTACTCTTTCCAGTAACCATCAGCGTTACCTAGCAACAGGGATCCGTGTGGCTCTAAGCACAATCTGCAACGACGACCTCAAGGAGAGTAACAAACCACCACCGAGTGAAGGACCAACCTTGACTGCTGCCACCAAAGTTCCTGCAGTACAGCAAAACATTTCATCATTCATGGATTCAGCATGGGCTGTTGATGAGTTCCTTCAACTTTCAGACCAGGAAACTGGTGACAAGGTATATGGTGTACCAATATTTCTTTGATTTATTTCTATTTCAATTGGTTCTACACATTGACCCAATCCAACGCAGGGATTTGGGGAGTGGGAGTGGTTTGCAGACATTGATCTCTTCCGTGATGAAGTGCCTAAAGCAACCCAAACAGCAGCTCAAGTTCCTGAACTCCCTACTCTACAAGCAAGCAACACGGGCTTCTACAGAACCAACAAATTCACGAACCCACAAACAAGCAACACGGGGTATTACAAAGCTAGCAAACATGGGATGCAATTTAAGAAGCCTAGACTTGAGATATCTGATGATGAGGAGTTCTTCACTGTCCCTGATCTTGGATGAACTTAAATTGCATAAGCTTATAGCATATACATACTGTTGGTTCTAATCAGCATGTATACAAAGTTAAGACAGAGGCATAAGCACGTAAAATCTACCTACATTTTTGTAGAAAGTGTAGCTAGATTACTGATCAGTTGAAAAACCAGAAAAGTCAGTCAGTTTGACCTTGCTTTGCATGCTTGCTAGGAAATGGATACATTTGGTTGCTCTGGTGCTAAGGTCTGTTAGTGATACTCGTGCTTCATGGAAATTCACCTCTTGTGAAGACAATTAGCCTGTTAATTATCTATTAATTATCAACTGGACTTCTTATATTCGTAAAGTGGCTGGGAATTTTTCCTTCTTTCAAGAACTCTCTTAGTGCACAAGTATGAGCCTAAATTCTGTTCTGCCCAGACCAGGAGTTTCCAGTTTGAGGCAAGTTTTCCTGTCATTTTCTAATGGTTAATGTGGAAAATCTTAGGCCTCTAGTTTGTCCATGACAAATTTATGGAGAATTAAAATGACTGATAGCTTGATCAGAAACACCAATATCATAAAGAATAACTACAAATGACAAGTGAGGAGGGGGAAAGTTAATTTATTTCTGAGAACTACTTCCCTCGAACAAAATATCTGTTGCTGCTATGGGCAGGTTCCTGGTTCAGAGGGCATGATGGCATGTGTGATTCTGTCAGATGTTACTGTCATCAAAATTTCAATTCAAAAGCTTGTAATCTCATCTGGTAATTTGCAATGGACTTCCCCCTTCTTATATATAATCCAAAGCACCCATTTGTGACATATGGCTAACATTATGAATAACCAAACAACTCAGAATTCCTGCAGTTCTACATAAACATGCAGTAAACCCTGATAATAGTAGCTAATGACATACATACCAATCAGAGTTGCAGCTTCATGATCTCCTTGAAAAAACCTACGGTAAAAGTGAACAAAGTTGCATGATTCAATCCGAACATCCCGTGGCATTAATGATCTGATACTGAAGCAGGATCAGTTCAAATCAGACATACCCGAGTCCATGTAACTCTCTATTTTTAGTGGTTCCAGAGCAGGGGAAGGCACCATCCCGGTGGCAATGGTTTCTGCCACAGGATCATAATTCATAAACACCGAGCCTTTATATCACCATCCCTACATGGCCTCTCTCCAATCTCTCCGAGACAGTATCTTACCTCACCCACAGCTAGCCAATCACAGCTCGCCATTTGAGTTCCCATGGATGCGCCCCATTCTATCTTCTTCTCATGCCTCCAAGACCACCTTCTTCTCCCTCATCCGAAGTGAAGCCATTCCTCGTCGTCCCCCCTCCCTCCGCCTCTCCATGGCCACTACCTCCCTCCAGTCCCTTCACCAATCCTTTCTCCGCCACCATCACCACCACCATTGCTTCACCAATTCTCCCGTCTCCATTTTCTTCAAGCCTAGCAAATCCTACAAGCTCTTCTCCAACCTCTCCTCCTCCTTGAGCACCGCCTCCTCTGCTGCCCCCACCTCCACCGGCCCGTTCGACGCCCTCGCCAGCCGCCTGTCCTCGAGCGACTTCCGCGAGGCCGATGAGGAGACGCGTCGCCTCCTCATCGCCCTCGCCGGCGAGGCCGCGCAGACGCGCGGGTACGTGTTCTTCTCGGAGGTCCAGTTCATACCGGCAGCCGACCTGCAGGCCATCGACCGGCTGTGGCAGAAGCACAGCGGCGGCCGCTTCGGCTACAGTGTGCAGCGGCGGCTGTGGGAGAAGTCCGACCGGGACTTCACGAGTTTCTTCATCCGCGTCGGGTGGATGAAGAAGCTGGACTCGGAGGTGGTGCAGTACGGCTACCGGTCGTTCCCCAGCGAGTTCATCTGGGAGCTCAACGACGGCACGCCGGAGGGCCACCTGCCGCTCACCAATGCCCTCAGGGGGACGCAGCTCCTCCGCAACATCCTCCTGCACCCGGCATTCGAGGAGAGCACGGAGGAAGGAGAGGATGAGAAGAGTGAGGATAAAGGAGTGGAAGAGAAGAAGCCAAACCTCATGGGTGTCAAGAGAATCTTCAAAACAGATTACTCCTTTTGAGCTCAAATCCTCTTGTTACTGGTTCAATATCTGCTCAAAAATTACATATATAATAACTGTTATATAATATGCCTTATGATGACCATTAAGATAAATTACATTCTTATGTGAATCATGTTTTTGCATTGGGTATCTGGAAAGCATGAAGTCTACGAGGATTAAAAAAAAAGATTAATGTTTACTTCTGTAATCCATTTGTCTGGCAAATTTTTTAGCTGCCTTTGTTTGATTGCATCATAAAAAACTCTGCCATTTACACAAGGTATTGAACTGTTTTATGAAAGAAATTAATGCAAGCAAAGATATAACTGGAAGCAGGAAAATTGGATGTATGACAGAAAAGATCAGACAATTTTCATTTCAATGGCCTGATACAGCAGAAGTTTCCGTCTGTTTTTCAACCTTATGACCTTGACTCATGCAATTTAGCTGAACAATGTGATTAAGAATGACAGCTGAAGTTAGATTTCTTTTTATTGGTTCACATTTTCATGAGGCTGCAAATATGATTCTGAAATTCTAGGACATGCAATATGCAGAAGGCCTGACAAATGGCACCACCAACTATTGCAACATGTTCTTTCAGTAGAAAGGCTCCGGGCAGCTTTACAAGTGCTGATTGCGCAGAGAGGACACATTTTATAATGGTAGTCCTCCACTTGTACAGTCCCGTTGTATTTATGTGAACCATCATGATCAATCAGACAAACACATCATCACATGCGGAGCAGAGCTCTTATATTGGATTCTTATTAGTTCTGATAGACAGAACGAAAAGCATAAGAGACAAGTTTTGAGGTTTCTTGTATGCAATTAGCACTCTGTTTCAGTGACAGGCAGGCAGCAAAAACTCTCTTTCACAAAGATCAAAGATAACTGCGGACGAAGTTGGAAATCAAAATTTTTAGTAATAATAATTCTTTCCAACTTCACCAAGTTTACTTCATTATATAACTGCCCATAAAAAAAACCCTTCTTTTGGATAAAATAAATGCATATGGTGTGTGCATATGATGTTAGAACTCATAAATACCGTGAGAGATGGATTCTAGGAGATAGAAACATAAAAAGAGTAAGTATTTGGCTGAACCAAGCTATATTAGACATTTGAATTACTCAGCTTAGAACTATCATGATCGAAACACTGCACTCATAGCTTTTCAGTATATTACAGTCTTTGTGGAAAATACTCACAGATGAAGGTTTAAAAGCACAGCAATTGGTGCTGGGTCTTGATGTTTACCGCTTATATATGTCGATTGAACTGAGCCGATGATTTAAAACATCAGGCACTTCTCCTTGTTAATCAGGAAAAAGTGTCAGATTTTAGTCGAAACATGTTGGTGCAATTGCAATATGAACAGTTAATCGGGAAACTATCAACAACAAGAATGACTCTAATAGACAGCAAGTAAGATTAGGATAACTAGGAAAACCAAGTGGAACGAGAAAGAAACAGCTAAACACACAGCAGGGATTGTCAAGTCTTCTTTAAGTGCATCCTGCACTCTTATAACTAGTATCCTTATTAAACATTTAACTTTTACAGGAAAAGCTAACTCAGCTATAGCGGAGATATTCAAAGACCACTTTAACTGCTAATCTGTGTATGGTCTTTTTAACAAAGGGCAATAGGAGAAGATGGCGCCTACTTTGAAGGCTTAGGAGGAACCAAATCAATTAAAGGACATCAATTCAAATCGCGCATCATCAAATTGAGAGAGATCAAGAATTTTCACTATTTCTTAGATTTATAGATCAAATTCAATTCAGTGAGATTTTTCACTCACTTTTTTTTTTATCAAGAACGCTTTTTGAAACTTTTTGACCACTGAATTTGGAATATCCTATTTTCAACAGAAAAGGGCCCTTAATTTACTGATTGAGCTGATTAATACCTTTAAAACCATCTATTTCCTTGGCAATAAGGATATGTCACTTGATTTGACATTAGTTACAGTTCAAACAGGAAAAGTTCAGATTCTAATCTTCGCAGTTGATAACACCATAATTTATAAATGACAATAAACAACACCGTGTTGGTTTGCTCGTAAAAGGATTATCCAAATTATCAACATAAAATCAGAAGCAACCACCTAACTTAAAGCTGAATGGAAACCTAGATTTTATTTCAAAATAATCTGAACATAAACTGCTGGGCACGTTCCGATGAGAGTTATTAAATGGCTCAATTGATAACTGCATACTTTTCATTTTAGTTCCATCTTGCAACAATAATTAATATGCATCAAATGTATAAAATTTGTTAAGTATCAATAAGTAGGTTTTGAAAGAACAAGAGACAATACTTTCACGTGCCTAACATTGGGAGAGCACTTTCATATTTCATTCAGTTGTCAACATGACCGAGATCAAGTGTGATCAGCAAGTTTCAAGCCCACAACACTACAAGCTCTTTATCAGTTGAAACCATTTGATTTGCATGAAAAAAGAAAAAGAACAAGTAAAAAATAAATGAAAAGAGCAAGATGAGAAATTGCTACTTGTTTTATTTATAATTAAAGCAATAAGACATATCTTAAAACTAGAACAAGTGAAAAAAAAATCCAAAAGGGGAAAGCTATGGCACCCTTGAAAAAATAGCATAGGAAATAATCATATTTCAATGATGATTTATCAATAGTACACAAAGTGTACATCTCTCTGGTCAGAATAATTGGATTCTATATAAGAGGATCATGAGGTCTTGGGTTCAAGACTCATTAAGTTCTAAAAAAAAAAATCATGATTTATCAATAAGGAAAAGAACCTAGAACAGAAGAAGTAATATGCACTTCTACACATATCCGCTATTATACATAACACTCTTGCTCAAGTTTGCTTTTCCTATTAAAACATAAGCTGTTTTCCCCTTCAAATAGTCCCTTAATTTCTTTTCAAAAGAATATTCCCATCACTTTCACGCTATTCTAATGGGATAAGTAGGAATGTTCGAAGAAGCTGATTTACTTAGCGAAATCCATACAACTTTCTAACCAAATGGCAAGTGCTTCTTTGAATGATTATCAGCACAGAATCTCCACCAATGTAGATAGATATAAGGAGATTCAAAGATCTCTAGCTATTGCTCTTTACAGATTTACATCAATGACCATATATATAAAAAAGCAAGAGAAAATGGAGGATCCTAAACTCTACCCCAAGAGAATGGCAGCAAAATTAGTCCTCCTAAACACTAATCCAATAGAGTGAAAGTAAACTTAATCAGAAGATTCAAAATTCCAAAAAAAAGTCACCTGAGTATACTTCTGGTTGCACATAGATTTGGACTCTTTGTCATCAGCACCCATCTTGAGATCGTTCGAGGGGATCAGGAACAAACAGTTGAATCGGGACGCACAAATGAGAATGGATCAACAACAAGAAATCAAAGGTAAACATAGAAGAAGACTCACCGCTATAAGCCGGAGAACTTGCTAGCTGCGGAAACCCAAAGGGTCATGTACGGACATCGAGAGAGGAGGCGGCATTGAGATCTCTTCGTCTTGAGAAGCGCAAACGAAGGTACTTATCCTTTCATGCTCGAACCTCATAATGAAGAAAATAACAATTACGAGGGCTTTTTTGAAGATAATGATATTACACCCGTTCAAACGTTTACTCGTTTTACACCCAACTTAATTTTGAAAAAATGATGAACATAATACCGGGGGCCTCAACTCAGCTGAAAGGTAGATGAAGGGGTAGCGATCCACACGTATGAAAAGACTTTCTTCTTAAGGAAATTACAGAATAATCTTCCATTTGTTCCTTTATTATTTCTTTATTCCTCATCATTAATTCTTCCCTCCATTTCCCAAAATGCTCCTCTTGCTCTTCTCTGCAAAAATCCCATTTTTTCTTCTCTCGCATAGTGCCAAAACCCTAAGGATGCCCGTCGCCCGGTGCTCCTCCGCATCCCTCTCATCCGAGGCCAAAAGCGCCAGTTCGGAGCTTTATCCAGGTGGTTGTTCATGATCGCTCCTCCTCCAGCTCTTTCTTTTGGTTGTGTCTTTTCGCTCTTTTTTGGCAATTCGCGTTAAAACCCATTTCTTGTTTGTGTGATGGAGGAAAAATAACTTTTCTTTGATTTCTCGAGATGAGGGGTTGTGAACTTTTCTCTCACCAAATTGTTCATTTTGTTTAACCTAAAAAGATGAGTTTCTTTGCTCTTGTTTCAGGTTCTGTGTCTTCTGGTAGTGTACCTCATGGAGAAATTCGTGTTTATATGAGGAGGAAGAGGGTGAAAATGGACGCCGATGACGATAGGGAGAACGTGAAAGAAGAAACTGATGATAAAAAGGTAAGCATTTATTCTTTATAAAATTCCTTCTATTTGTCCAGTGTGATTATTTTTCTTGTTTCTTGTTGGCTTTGGTTGTAGTTACTTGTAAGAAGAGCTGTGGTTTTCTCTGGTGGTATATGTTTCATGCTTAACATTTCCTAATTTTCTCCGAAGTTCCATTTTTTAGTTTGTTATAATGTTTGTTTTAATCCTACCGGCTGTTTGCACCTCTTTTGAGCCACAAACACCGTTTCAAAGTGACTCCTCATAGTGGGCCACTAACTTGCAGGTGATTGGTCTCATTGATATTGAAGATTTTGCATATGATAAGGGCAAATTATCCACAATTTCCAGTAAGCTCATCTCTTTGGTTATATGTTACAATATTGAATATATTAACATTCTCAGATTTGGATGCTAGCCGGCTTTCCCTGTTCCATATCTGATATTAATTATAGCTTTGGTGACAATTTGACATGACCTTCCAGTTTATACATTTGTATGGTGGGAAAAAAATCATTTCTGGTATTTCTTTGGAGTCAAGTAAAAGCTAAAGGCCGTTCACTTTCTTGAAAGTCTAGCCATTTTTGGGGTTTGATATGAACATTGCTCACTGTACCTTTGTTAGTTTGGTCATTTGGTTTCATCTTCTGTTTCTCATTTCTTTCATCATATCTTACTATCGTACTCAAACATAGAATGCTAAATGTTGTACATCCTACTAATCATGGTTTTTTTTGGCCTGATGCTACAGATGATTTAAAGCTTACCTCTTCTGTATCGTCTATTAAGAGAAGTAATAACTTGTCCATCAAACCTAAAGGTACAAGGCAAAGCCATTAGAAATGAGTTTAAAAGTATCAAGTTTCATATTATTCTGATTATTAGCACCCAATAAGTAGAATTAGTATTTTGTTCTTCAATCTTAAATTCTATCAGCATTAGTTGTTAAAATAGCAGGATAACGGTGGATTCTTCATGTTTTCTCACCTATCAAAAGTGTAAACTGAATCTTGTTATTTATGTAGATAAGCCACCAGCAAATTGGGAAGAAGTCTTTGATGGCATTCAGAAGATGAGGTTGACTGAGGATGCTCCTGTAGACACTATGGGATGTGAAAAGGCAGGGATGCATTTACCACCCAAGGTAACTAAACTCAAACACATCTTGCAAAATTAAATAACAATATCAACAGATCTTAAATCAATGGGTTAAAGTAATTTATGCACCTAATTTCTGGTAATTAGAGTGACGATTTTACTCGTTTTAGTTTGTAATTACAATCTAGATTGACATGATGCTTGCTTACTCAGTTTAAATTTTTTTTTTTCGCTTGTTGATTGTTTTTCTTCTGTTACATACTCATTATAAGCATTAAATGGACTTGATTGTCCTTGCCTTATAACTATTTTACATTGTATCAGGAACGAAGATTTGCAGTTTTGGTATCTTCCCTTCTCTCAAGCCAAACTAAAGATGAAGTTACAAATGGTAATTATTCCACCTTGCATTATTAATCTTGATTTGTCGCTATTTGTTAAAGCAGATATCAGAAATCAAGGAGTGCATTTCAGTTCTTCAATTTATGCATTTTCCACTCGTATGTGGTGTTTGTTCACTTGATGACTGAATTAGGAGTTCAGGTGCCATAAAGCGTCTTTCTGAGAAGTGCTTACTAGATGCCGATGCTATTGTCAGAACTGATGAAGCAACCATCGCTACCCTGATTTACCCAGTATATTTCTAACTGTGCTAGATGAGTTTGCATTTGGATCATTTATTTTGAATTTCGAGCATTTCTTTCTAAGTGTTAAAACTCTTCTATCCTAATTACTTTCTTTTGGGTGGGGTTGGTCTACTGTTTATCATTCAAGGGCAAAACCTGGTTCACTTTCATCAATAGTATAAATCATGTCGCCATACTTATTGTCATGCTGTGACTTGCATTGACTCAAATGCAAATCATCTTAAAGCAACTCAATGTTCTTGTTTCACGTTTGGTTTTCTGTAGATTTTCAAATCTGCAATTGATTATCTCAGAAACTCCTTAATTGATTGAAGAAACTTGTCTAATTTTTCATTTGGTATTTCCAAGGCATTATCTTGAGTCTCCTATTAGTTAAGAAAGTGGAGTAGGACTGAGATGCTTTTGGGTTTGCTTTGGTGAGTCAATGAAGTTCACTGAAAAATGTTTATGATAGATACTGTTTAGGTTTGATCACTTGGCACCTCTTACCATATCTAGGGCACAGAGTTACGCCATAATAACTTGCCACACTGGCTTCTTAGGCATTTTGTATTGGTATTTCTATCTTTGTAATCATGCTCTATTTAACACTACTTTTTTATCCAACTCTTATTCGTTTCATAACAGAGTATCAAAGGATAACATTCTTTTCATTCAGGTTGGATTTTATTCACGAAAGGCCCAGTACCTAAAGAAAGTCGCTGAAATATGTCTTGAAAAGTACAATGGAGATATTCCTAGATCTTTAAATGAATTGCTTACACTTCCTGGAGTGGGCCCTAAAATGGCGCACCTGGTAATTTTGACCCTTATATGTCTTCAAATTTCAGATTATTACTTTCAATCCTCACATGTTTGGTCGAAGTCTAGGTTATGAATGTGGGATGGAAAAATGTTCAAGGAATATGTGTTGATACTCATGTGCATCGCATCTGTAATCGACTGCAATGGGTATCTCAGCTTGGCACAACAAAGGTAATGTTACTGCATTGCAAATGTTCTTTAATTGAACGTTCTTTCTAGGAATTACTTATTGGTGTTGTTAACCAGAAAACCTCGACTCCAGAACAAACAAGAGTGTCGTTGGAAGCATGGCTGCCAAAGGATTTATGGGATCCAATAAATCCCCTGCTGGTACGATGGTTTGATTTTATTATCCTTTTCCATTTTGTTTATTTAATATTCTTTCCTACTAAATCATGTCAGGAGTCATCTGATGTTTATATTATAATTCTAGTCCATTTGTAATTGTTTTCACATTGAATGTAACTCACTGATCTTGATTTCTGTGGCATTTCCAAGGTGCATCCCATACATATCGATCAGTTCAGACACTAGTGAATGTTAAGAAAAAGAAAAATGGTTTTTTGCATAATTAGAATCCTATCCGCTCCAATAATCAATCTCCAACTTATGTTTTGTCTGTGAAGTTTGAATAGCTGTGATAATATATACCCTCCTTTCTCCTGAACTGGTGAATTCACCCATGCATCTTGAATCAGGTTGGATTCGGACAGACGATATGCACTCCGACCAGACCTCAGTGTCGAATCTGCAGTATCAACAAACTCTGCCCCTCTGCTTTCAAGGAAATCGCAAGCCCTCGTTCAAAAGCTAAAAGGCCATCAAAGTAGGGAGGCCATCAAACTCTGCCCCTCTCCTTTCAAGGAAGCCGCAAGCCCTCGTTCAAAAGCTATAGGTGTCACTTGTGTTTTTTTGTCCTTATGACTCCTTGTTTTGATGCTTGCTGCAGCCAATCGATTGTAAAAATGTTTCTTTTTGATTATCGACTGCAAGTGTTACCATTTTGATACCATGGACAGAAGGTGTATCCTTAATCAAACACATTTACCATGTAAATTTTTGGATGAACGCAATACTAAGTCCTCCATGCAAAGAAGTAAACTGCCATGCTTCTGAAATTTTATCACTTAAATTAGATAATTATACTTTGTATGATAGTGTGTCACTAGTTTAAATATTTAGTATTTTTCTTTGTCTCTGGTATCAAGTTATTTTATTTTTAGAGATTAATTAAATTTAAACCTTTTATTTACTATTTAATAAAACTATGAAATTATATGGAAACATGATAACTCTGTAAAATATTCAAATAGAGAAATCAGAACCTTCCTAACTTATCAAATTTATTTTATTATTTAGTCATGATAATAATATTTATTAATAGTAATTGAAAATGTATGCTCATATAGTTAGAATGTTTTATTGTTTAATCATGATCATAATATTTATTAATAGTATAGAAAGAGTTTGAAGATTTAATAATTAAAAAACAATAATATTTATGAATAGTATTAATCTGGTTTTTTTTGTTATTATTAAATAAGCCAATAAAAACCATTATTTCATCTCCTGTTATGTAGTATTACATATTATTATATCGTAGCATAAAAATATGAAAGAATAGTCACGCTATCAATTAAAAGTCGTCCCTTTTTTTTCTCATTCCCAAATCCTATTCGAACAACGGAGCAAGCGACACAGAAAGCAGCTAAAGGAAGGATTGAGGGGGGATCGAAGGCCGACAACGTCGAAACCGGAGCGGAGGGCGGCAAGGTGGAGGTGGCAGAGGTAGTGTCGAGGAACGGAGGCTGAGATCGGATCCGATGACGGCGGCGGCGGGGCTGGGGTACGTGCTCATATCGCTCGGCCCCGCGCTCTCCCTCTTCGTCTCCGTCATCTCCAAGAAGCCCTTCCTCATCCTCACTGTCCTCGCTAGGTTTGTTTTACTTCTCCTGCTCTGTATATTTATCGGCCCCCCAAATGAGGAAAAAAAAGTGATTTTAGGGTAACAAGAGATATTCGAACTTCTGATGATTTGATTCTTTTTGGCTGTTCTATTAAGTAGATTTTTTTCCCTCACTGTTTGTATGTTACTCTTCTTCTTACATTTATTTTCTTTTACGAGAAGCGAGGATTTGAGTTTTTGGGCATAGTTGTAATTTTTTTTGACAGAGCAAGGAGGACATATTTTTATGCGCATGTAAAAGAGATTTCCTTCTTCTTATCATTACATTGGTAAAAGCTTCCATTGAGCTCCTGGTTCACTGGAGAAAAAACTTGATGGGTGCTTACTGTATAATTTTTCCACCATTTGGATGTAGCCCCTTGATAGAGCAAGGAGGGCATACTTTTGCCTGCTACTTTCGATTCACGGAGTGAAAGCTTGAAATTGAACTCTTGGCTTACCAGAGGAAACAATTGATGGATGCATATAATTGGTAGGCAACAAGTGTTCGCTTTTCTTCTTTGCGTGATTTCAGCACCAAATGAATGACAGTAGGAGCCATGGTAATTCAGGCATACAGTTGAAGACTTGGTTACTTCCGACATGGTAGTACAGCTTGAAATTGACCAGATATGGAATGAATTAATCCTAATCCATCAATAAATCCTAGTATAAATTGAATTCGTAAACAAGACTGGGAATTGGATCCCTCATCCAGGATCAACATCTCAATCCATATGGCTGATGGATATTGCAATTTAAAACTCTTATTATCCTCATCTGGATGAGATAAATATAAGGTGTTAGATGTTTAATTAACACTGCAATGATTATTTCGAGAATGAAGAGTATTGTGAGGGATGAATTGGAAAAAAAAAGGTATAGGAATGAGCAAATGGACCTGCTGACTAGTTGGGCCGATCTTGTTACTTGTATCTTCTCTCAACTTTGGGGCTCTACCCTCCAGGATTTCCCACTTTTGGACTCTAATAACATCTACAGTGCTCCATCTCTTTTTCAACTCTTAGACATGGTTGAAATCATCTTTAAGGCACATAGAAGGTGGCCATTGTCAGCCTAAGAGTTGAAAAGGAAGTAAGATAGAAGGAAGTGATGACTATCATTTCTTCTCATTAGGCTGTAGATGTTACTAATAATTCCATGAAGCCACCTGATAAGGGTCAGTTTTTTTTATGCCTACTCAATAAGGTATGAATGCCACATGTAGAGTGTGTAAATTGTAAAATATAAAGGTTATTTTGGCAAAGCCTCATCTATAAAATGTGAGCATATCTTTTTCTTTGTTTTGCTATTCAAGTTGGTTTCTTGACCGGAGAAAAAGCCATTGTGGTAGCAACAATATTTTAATTCTATCTGGTCTTTACATGTGCTGACTAAGGAAACTAACATCACACTAGGAGAAAGTTGAGGTGTGATTCTTTTTCTAAACAATGCGTGAACTTATTCTAATTCAAGTGTAAATTATTGTTTTGACCAATGTCCATGTTCATCTCTAATTCAAGTGCAGACTGGATTGTCGTAATTTGATTGCTTAGTAAGTGATTGAGTTGCATAATTTTTTAGCACAACTTTAATATGCATTTTGCTTATGTGAATGTTGAAATGCAAGCAAATTCAATCTGGTTTTTTCCTTATTTATGAAACTGATTTTCTTTAATTACATAATCTGATTCTATTTTTTCTGTTCTCATGTTTATTGCATCCATGCAATTTTCTTCTTTTTATGCTATCAGGATAATGAAAAAATTGAGCTACTGGATTGATGTTTACAAGTGCATATGTTCCCTTTTGATGCCTACCTATCTATGTTTTGGAATTCATTAGTGTTCAAAATATATCACTATAGATGAAACATAATGCTTTACCTGAAGTAAAATAGAGAATTTCAAGAAAGCTCGCAAGTTAATCTTTTGTAGTACCATATGCTGATTCCTATACGACAACTGTCAATATGCAGCATGCTGTTCTGGCTCATAAGTCTGATAGTCCTATCAGCAGCATGGAGGGCTTTTCTTCCCTTCAGATCTGCAGTGTGGTGGCAATATGCTATTCTCATTATCACGTCTGTCAGTTTTCAAGAAGCTGCTCGGCTTGTATTTTGGAAGCTTTACAAGTATGTGAATCATATATACTAATGCTATTCCATCCTAATTGTGCTGGATAGTACCTTTAACTACATTTTACATGCCATACAAAAAGAGTTTTGATCATCAATAAAAATAGATGTCCTCTTGAATTTAATTGAATGACTTAGCCAGGAGGTTAGCAGTTGTTCTGGATGCTTTTGCTGAAGAAAAGTTCAGAACCCATCTTTCCTGGACAGATAAGGCACAAATTGCCCTAGGTAAGATTTGAATGGATTTTGTTTATATCTACATAACTGTTCAAATTTCATTAGCAACATGTTAATCGAAGTTGCTTCAAATGTAATGCAGCTGGTGGATTAGGCCATGGAATAGCTCATGCTGTCTTTTTCTGCCTTAGTCTTTTGACTCCTTCATTTGGTCCAGCTACCTATTTTGCTGATAGGTGTTTACGCATGCCCTTTTTCCTTGTTTCAGGTCAGTCATGTATTCTTAGTTTTGTATCTAATTTTCCGCTTTGCAACAGTATGTATGGTTTTTGTATTAACATGATGGTAATTTTCCTGATATTCTTGGCTTTGCAAGCACTTCAAAATTTTCTGAATGAACTATTTTAACTATAAATACAAGTATAAATGAATTTTTCACAGAAGGAATATCCATGGATGTTTTGTTGATAATCATTTTCTTGACAGAAGAAACTTGTTCTTTTGTTATTAAGATGTTTTGCAGCCTCAATATTTGCTAGAGATGTTTGGTGTTCAAATATTAGGCTTTCAATGACCATTGTGATGTCAAATGCTTCAACACGTGTTTCTTCTTTGTCATGAATATCAATCGCTTTTCCTTTTTCTCTTTTTATGGCTCCTGCCCGCAACTGATCCCTATTACCTTGCAGCCGTAATTTCTCTTGTGTTTACAATTATTCATACCTTTTCGATGGTTATTGCTTTCAATGGATATGCTGACGGGAGGAAATCTGACCAAGTAATGGTGCCTGCTGTTCATATGCTTGCTGCTGTCATGGTGAGTCCACTAAACCTTCGAGCCCAAGCTTAGATATTCCTGGTTTAGTTTATTTACCTTTTCATTCAGAACATCAAAAATTAGACGCATTTTAACCTGTTAGAATTCTGCCAGATCCTTGCTTGGTACGGCATCCCTTATTCAAACTACCTGCTAAACATTAGTTTGGATCAGCTTATAACTTATAGTTTTTCCTTGCTATGTCTACTGCAGACACTCATAAATCTCGCACCTGGGGGTTGTGCAGTCGGAGTGCCTCTCCTCTGCCTTTTGGGAGCCGTAACACTCTACTACTGTTGGCAGGTAGTCCGTAGGAAACTGACTGAGCAGAGAAGCCGAGTGAGGAGTAATTCGGACATCCATGTCTCTTGAAACATGCTCTTAGCCTCGGATTTTTCATTTTCGACACACTGATGAAAAGACTCCCATAATAGCTATCTGATCGAGTATCATCCATATATGTAAATGTCGTGCACCAACCAAGATGTGGAAACTACCATTGGAGGAAAGGATGGCAGGCCCTGTTTCTCGACGATACAAACGCCCAAATTGAAATTTTTGTATGAAGAAAGTATACCTAATTAGTTCTTTTTTAAGTGT
Organism: Thalia dealbata; assembly: GCA_030544415.1. Classification (NCBI taxonomy): domain Eukaryota; kingdom Viridiplantae; phylum Streptophyta; class Magnoliopsida; order Zingiberales; family Marantaceae; genus Thalia; species Thalia dealbata. Next base: position 4,244,681 of record CM060454.1, read on the forward strand.
TTACTGCTACTCAACCTGCTCAAACTCGGATGCCCAATAGTGGAATTCAAATCCGTCTGAGCAGTAGTTGCAAGAACTTGTGTCAGGTTTGGAATGATTTTAGACGGGAAGCAATTAACTTTTTCTTGATCAATATGGTAGCAGTCCAATTTAAATTTGATTTGAGTTTGAATACTCGTGTCAGTAGGGTTTCCATTCAATTACTGAACATTTTGAGCGTCCAATCTATCATCCATAGGCCATCGATGAGGATACATTGCAGTTGGTCGAACAATTCATATTTCGCAGTTGTTTCTGCTATTCAATTTGATATCCACTGAATACTGTAAGAATCCCGGTGTACATATCATCTACAACTTTGTTGCAAACAAAAGAATCATCAGGGAGCAGCAGAGAAAATTAATTCCTTTAGGTACATAGACTGAACTTGAATAAACAAATACCAGTACCAGTATTAGCATCTACAAGGTGGTAGAACTCCAGCATATCGGCAGAGCTTTGTACATCTAATATTTCTTTTTATCAAAAAATATAACTAAAAAAATTTAAACATCTGTGATGTACGTTGTGGTGCGACTCCAACTTCCAACCTCCAACCAGATGGAACTGAGGAGTGAGAATTAGACAATCATATGTGCTCACTTGAAAAAGAATTTCCAGATCTCCCTATCTGCCATTTCAGTAACCACGTGGATGCCAAAAATGCCCTCCTCATCCACCATTGCTCTTAGTTGCCGTGCAAGGCCACTGGAACCTACAAAGTTCTTCTTCACAGCCAAATACAATACTCCGTATGGTGGTCGCAAGCACTGCATAGAAGTATCAAATCTCCAATTAGACTAGGCGTGAATTGCCACTGGCTATGAAACACACACAGTATGCTTTAAGGGTTTTGTTGTATTCATGCCATAAGGTTGACATATTTTACAAGTTTTGATATATCATCTCATGTCCGTAATATGGTAGCCAAGGTCCATATTTATGCTCCATGATTTAATGAAAAATTTGGATGCCACTAATGCAACAGAGAAGACTGACTAGTTTGCCGCCAGTTTTTCAGTTTAAAGGGTATCAAAAAATCTCATGAACATTTTACCAATAGCTGAGTACAGGAAAAAGGATCGGACTAACCTTTGTTATCAGCGCGTATAGTTTCTTTAAAGAGTTCAATGAGTGGGGGATCTCAGCTATTAAAATGACGTCATACCCGCCTTCTCCTGGGTCGGTCTCACTGGCCCTTTCCCAAGCACGGCTTCCAGAAAGCTTCCTCGAACGTCTCGAGGAAATTTCATGTGCCAGCATGCTTCCATCCTGACTGCTACAAGCATCCAAAAAGTCTTCCTCAGAGAAGCTGAGGCTAGCTCCTTGGGACGACTCAAGACCTTCCACCCTCACCACAGATAAGACTGTTTGGAGCTCGTCCCAGTCTCCAGCATAAAAATGGACATCAGAGGTCAACTGCTGCCTAGATGGAGTGAGGGGACTCTCTGGTTGACGACTCTGCTTGTCCTTCGCCTGCTCAAGATTTGCTAGGACATTGGGTATGGTTGTGCATCTTATAGTTTCTGCATTCTGATCATGAAAGTGAACTGTAGAAGCACCCTGTGACAAAATTGCACGGAGATTAAGTTGCCATAATATGTAAGATGATCAGGTTTGAGATCAATAATTACAGTGCACTGTTATTAACACAGAAAACACTAGATTTTCTATTGCTTCATGCTGAAGTTCAGGATTATCCACGACAACAAAAGAATTCTTAGGAACGAAAGACAAATAAATACCTTCAGACAAGCAAAAGTCCCGGCTAAACCATGACCGCAACCAAGCTGCAGCAATTATCAACCAGAAATTAGGGGAAAAAATTCTATATGATCTGCAGAAAAGGAAAGTTTGAAAGAAAAAAGAATAGTTCTAGTGTTGTCTACCTATAATTTCAATTGAATGATGCACAACTGATAGCAATTGAGTGAATTCAAATTTACAAATTCAAGAAAAACAACATTGAAGACGTAACTACAGATATACATCCAAATAGAACGTAAAGCGAAGAAAATTAGTTACAAACAGTGAATAATTGGGTATATTGATTGACACAGTCAAGGATGCATTTTGCCACATTTCGATAAAATGCACATAATTCTCTCGAGCTGCAAAAATCATCAAGTATTTTTGCAGAAATTATTAGGCAAAAGTTGAGGTAAAAAGATGTATTGATTGACACTTATGGACCTGCAATTTAAAATGATGCCGAATCTCTCTTGGTGCAAATCACCAAAGAATGATCACATATAAAGAGACGACAAAAAGTTTAGGAATTTCAAAAGAGCATTTTAACATCAATAATCTCTTAATAGGATTATAGCTTCATACAAACTACATGTCAGTAGTTAGAGGCTTGGGAGTTGAAATAAAGTCACAAAAAGAGTACTGGGAATGGGAGAGATAATGAGATGCCACCTTCATGTCCAAGGAAAATACTATTAACTATGCAGGTAGAAGGAAAGAAGCAGAAATCCAAAATCTCTGGATCTCATTTTGGAGAATAATAAATATACATGCGAGCTAATGATAAGAAAGGATCGTAGAAAATGGATCAAGCTATTAGATGGAAAAAAGCAGAAAATGAGCCATAGACAGGATGAAGCCTGGAAAAGAACCAAGGTACAAGTTGCAACGGTTTTCCAAATTAATCAGCTTCAGTGAAATACAGCATGCATAAATTATTAAGCCCAATATGTGTAGGTACCTCTAGAACCCTTTTGCCTCTAAAAGTCAGCTGCCCATCACGAATCTCAAGCTTGAGAACACTTACAAGATCAGTTGAGCTCTCCCAATATTTCAGGGATCCTGCAATACGAGAGGGTAAGTTTTTCGTTTCTGCAAGACAATATAAACGACAAAAGAGGAAGTTTTCCAACTCTGATGAACAACTCACCGTCAGATTTGGATGACCCAATCTCCAAATTTGAAAGACCAATCATATCAGAAACACTAACCCTTCCCTGGTACAAAACCATTGAAACAGATATAAAGATTTGAGAACAACGGATGCAACACGTGGCCAGCAGGTGATGAAACAACTTCATCGGATTGATTTGGAAATAATGAACAACACATTTTACCGATCATGTTGTTGATTAAACTGGAAATTATGTCAAACCAATGAAAATACAGTTCCATATACCTTGAAAATTCTAAGACCCTGCAGATCAACATTCTCCCCAGCATACTTGTACGGATGAGCATTCTGTAAAACAGCCAGACAATAAATAAGGACTTGTTCGTAACTTTAAGGGGAAAAAAATAAGGGAACCAATTTTGTAAGGAGAAGAAACCATTCATGCGAGCAGCAGGAAGTTTTACCAAATTGTAATAGTGAATCTCTTGAGAGAAAAGTACGGTTCATTTAAAAAAGCATAGAGATCGGAAGGTCACCTTTGAAGGAAGAATCTCGACCGCCGGCGAGGGAAGATGCAAATCCCTCTCCGTGACCATAGAAAGACCGACCTGGCTGGCCTTGTCTTGGGGCAAGAACGCCGGCAGGCATTGCGCAAGAAGCGACGGCGCTCTCATTTTGCTCTCTCACCAAATCCAGAATCGAACTGCTAATGCGACTGCGAACAGGGTCCTCAAAATCAGATCAAGGTATAACCTAATGAAAAAGTTACAACATATAAACCTTCATCAATTCCTTCAAAAATAACAAAAAAATATTTTAAAAAAAACAACACGGATCGAGATGAAAAAACTAAAAAAGAGCAACTCGGTGCTTACCGAACAAACCAAAACCCTCGACCCAACCAAAATTTTCCCGAAAAGAAATCTTTCGCACAAAAAGGAAAAAAAAAAGTATATCTCTCGTCTTTTAACGGAAACCAAACTCGAGAAGAACAGAACTCGAGAACGGTACTTCGATCAGCAGAAGAAAGCGGCAGCAGCAGCAGGAGAAATGGGGATCCGAGCGCCTCGAGGCCGTCAATTAAAGCCGCGGAAACGAGAAATCCTGGCAACTTCAGCGAAGAATCCGAAGCCCTAATCCCATTCGTCGCACCAAATCCGCCATCGGACCGATCCAAGTCAAAAGAAAACTGCTAATTTTGTCGAGGGGGTGGGGAAAGAGTCCGACGAAAAAGAGGGAGGGGTCGACGTGTCGACGTTTCCATGGAATCCCAATAATACCCTCCTTCTCTTTACTTTCATTCCTAATATGCCCTTATATAGAGGTAACATTTTTTAAGCCATATAATTTATCTTCACCCTTCAACGATTTGGTTTAATTAATATATATATATATATAATTTATAATATTTAATATTAAAATTTTAAAATATATATATGAAATGTGTCATCTTTAGGAGGGTAAAATAGGAATTTAATAACGTAACTAGATATATTATATTATTATTTTTTTCCAAAATGGGTCAAAATCACCTCATCACAAAGTCAACGTCCACATTCAATAATTATTCCTTTTTGCCTTTTTGCCTCTCTTTGACTTGAAGCTTCCAATACTTTGGGCATCCAAATATTCACATTCAAACCCCCCTCCCCCCCCCCCCCAAACCCCCTTCCCTCAACATTTTCCTTTTTTAAAAATTTAAATCAAAACTTGATTAAAATAAATTAAGATCTCAGATAGAATAAGACTGCCTTCGACCAAATCTACTAATTTTTTGTGCTTTGGAGGTAAGTTGTCATATGATCATTATAACTATAAAGAAAACATTTGATTTTTTTTTTAATTTTCCTAATGGAAACAAAGAAATCTTCTGTTACTTGAAACTGTTTGACTTTTTGAAGGTTCCACACAACATCGTCAAAATTTAAAAAAAAAATAATTGGAGCATGTTTCTGGATATGCCGACCTCCCAAAAGAGCCGGTGAATATAAAGAACAAACAAATTTAATTAATTAGAATATTATGTGATTTTTTAATTCGTATGTTTTTATTTGTTTTTATTAAGAAATTATAGGTGTGGTTGACATTTGGGAAATTAGCAGCTTACTTGTACCCCAAGAACATAAGAGGTATCCATTCAAATAATGGTAGGTGGAAGGAAGGATTCCAAGGAATATCCCATGGACAAACCTCTTAGCCTTCTAGTTTCTCTCAGGAACTTCGAAAATTATCATTTGTCTTTGTCATTGGACCAACTCACTTTTTTGAAAACGTGTTTGTGGGTGAAAGTTAATTGTATGTTTGTTTTCTCTCAGTTTGTCTTCTTATTCATTCGCTCACAATTTTGACATATTCATTTAATTAAGCACAGCCTGACCAAATTTCCTCTGGTTTGGGCCAAAAGGTCAACCACAATATTATTTTATAAGGAAGAAATAGGAATTCTATGTGCAAACTAAGCTACCTTTTTCATCTATAGAAAGTTCAGTTTGCTTTGGCACCTTATTAGATAATGAAGCCAAATTGAGTTTATCTATTAAGGAACTGCAAGGATAAAGAATTGCTTCATCTGCTCCTGCTTCTTTATATGTAACATGCAGATTTCTTAGCCTATGATGTTGTGGGAACCACTTGTGTCCAGCAAAATGCAATTAAATTAGAAGCAACTACCTAGTGGCATTTGAAAAGAAGGAAGGGAAAAGAAAAAAAAAACTTCGAGGACATATACATTGAACATGAGCATACTATTTTTGATGAATTATTGTCTCCTGAACTCACCAAAAAGTCAAAGTCAATAACACAAGTGGGATTTTGTGGAATGAAAGAACAAATACCAAACAAACGCAAACAGATTAGTTTCCAAATTTAAATTAGATTAGATTGCGTTCGAAGGAAGAAGAACATGAAACTCAGGGTACTATGAGTAAAGAATACAAAGTTGTAATTTTTTTTCTATATGAATAACTATTTAAATTAAATGAATGTGATCCATCGACTGTGCTAAACAATTAATAGAATTCAGAGAGATCAGTTATATTCAACATTTATCACACAATTTTAATGTGCATTAGTATTTACACTAGTAGGTCAACAGCACTAGTTAAAAGAGAGATGTACCTTGAGTTACAAAATTCCATAGATAATATGACTTGAGAAGTCTCTAGTTATTCTTACATTTGGAGGGTGGAGTTCTACAACACTAATTTAAAAAAAAAAGAAGATATCTTAACATACAGTGCCGCATGCATGAATTTTCTGTTTTTTTTTCTTTTTTGAGCAAACTGTATAGATAACTATGACTTGAGAAATGTGTAGATATTTTTAATTTACAACAGGCATTGCGTTGATGCCATAAAAGTATGTAATTAACAATGACTAACCAATGCTTAATACCTGCGCTCAGGAATCCAACTTAATTTGCTCTTGAACGCTGCAGTGTTCTAGTGCAATCATCATCATTTGCTACGGACCAGTGTTTCTGTTCTATGACAGGTCTCCATGATCTTAAGAATACTTTGTAGAGATCCCTTAGGTTAAGATTGCTCTTTCAACTTATGTCAAAACTATCGAATCTTTAATCGCCTTAAAGACATTAAACTCATCTAGACCTGTATTCTCAACTACACACTTTTCACAAACAAATCATACAATCTACACTCATCTTTTGACCAAGGCCTTCCTCTTTGGTTGGAGATTTTGCAGAGATGCGGATGAGTAGCTCGTCTTGGTCAGCTTAATATTGCTTGGATTTTTTCTCTCAGTTGCATCTCTGACTGGCTTTGGTGTTGGATTGACTGAAACCTTTCTTCTGATCTTTTCTGTATCCTTTTGGTTGGTACGTAAACTTTTTTCACTGGTTCTCAAACTAGTTACTTTTAACCCATTCGATCCTGCAACACGGGCATTGCTTTTATCCTCACACGGTGGTTGGCACAAAAATTTTGCAAGATCAATGGAGTTGTACAAGTTGATATCGAATGGCCAATAAAGAGGTTCATCTGAATTGCTTGGATGGCTTTGTATATCATTTTGTTGAGCAACAAAATCTATAGAATTGGAACCAAGAGACAGACTCCGCAGATGGCAAGTGTAGCTTTTGGATGATGGTGACATTGAAGATACCTGCCCATGCTGAAATAGATTCATATAATCAACCTCCAGAGCGTCTTCTGAACGCTTGGAGCTTATCAGTGAAGATGAAGTACTGCCTGAAGACAACCATGTACACTCACCATTGTCAGATAATTTGTCGATAAAACTAAACTCATTCTTACTATCAATTTCCTCAAAATCTGGTTCTGGGAAAATAGCAGCAATTTTCTTTCTAAGAGCCCGATGGGAACCAGCTGACTTAACTCGCAAGCTACCTTTTGACTCATCATGACAACTGTACTTCGATGCTGACTTCATTCTGGTTACTTCATCGTTTGGCCGTTGAGAAGATTTACTTCCTCTGGTTAATTCCTTTTTTTGATTATTCTGAATAGGCTTGGTCATCTTTATAGAAGCAAGAGTTTTAATATCCTTTTGACAAGACTTATTGATGCATTGCCCTTTAACTCTCAGATTATCGGTTGATTGATACGGGGAACAACTATCCTTTAGCATTCCCTTTACTCTGGGTTTGACCTCTATTGATTGTTGAGAAAATTGATTCCTCGCAGTAAATGACATTTTCAACAAGTGGGACTCAGTGCTGCAAATAGACAAACCATGCATTGAGCAGAAAGTAAAAAAATAGTTCAATCCATAATGACTATTATTCATCTTGAGATACATATTAAAGGAAGATGCGACAGAAACATAAATAGAACAAAACGAAATATAATAAGATACTACTGCATGATCGAAGATGAGCTTCCACAAAAATGAGAAAAATGACAACTACGGTAAGATTTTATTGGAAATTGAATCAATCCTGCAGATATCTACATAATGTAATCACATAAAGAGCATCAAGCAACAGATTAAGGTACTTTTAGGGGGAAAAAATCAAGGTAACAGTAAATTATCTTTAATGCAATAGAGGCAAATAAAGCTACAAACATTATTAAAACATCTCAATTCTTTTTTGTATCAAAATATCTCGATTTCTATTGTTTTTCTCCAAAGAAATTTCTACGATTATACATTAGATGTATGGAACATACAATCATATTACTTTGTAGACAATTATTTGAGGTTGTATCTCTTTAAATTTCATAGCATTTAGGGACAGAGGAGAGAATAGAGAAGTACAAGAGTGGGAAAAAGTAATAGCAGATATAGAACCACACTTAGGATGTAGAAGTTCTTTCCGTATCTAATACTGTGTAATCCATTTTATTTGTGGTTTTGGGTGACTCAAGGAATTTACATCCTTCCTAGGAAGTAAGAACATATTTATTAATCACCATGAAATTTAAATTCTTTAAAAAATCGGGAACAAGAAATAACTCATAAGATTGATAAACTTGTATTTACTTTTCAATTGTGCAGTGGCATCAGAAAGAAGGCACTCTCTTTTCTTTTATGTTCTACAATATGTTATGCAGGATGAAAAAATTGGAATTTGCTCAAGGAAAAAAATAACAAAAATGGTTTCACAGGCCAATGCAGTGCATAATACGGCCCCTGCCCCAAATAGAGGAACAACAAGAATAACACATGTCATTTATCCATATCCCAGCATTGATGCCAACGCAGAACAGATCTATAATTCAGAACCATCATCATCAGAACAAACACCCTCACGTCAGAGAAAAAAAGATTGAGAAATGAGACTCACCAACAAAGTGAACAGATTTCCCACCGCTTCGTCAATGCGCTTTGGCACAAGCATTCGACCCCGGCAGACTCATGATCTAAAAACAGGCCACTTTTCACACCGGAAAATCTCTAGAAAAGCTGAGGAATCAAATACCTCAAGATCAACGGGAGGAGGAACGCCGGTCGGGGAATTAGAAATCAATTAGCAGAAGAGAGGCGATCCGTGAACGATCCCGCATCAAGGAAGAGGCCCCCGATGAGGTTTTCCGTAAAAAGGTTATTTATAGATCCTTTTGCTTCCCACTAATTTCGATCAAAAAAACTTCCCGCGTCCAAAATCAACCCTGCCGTAAACTCCAGTTTCCAAATTACCCATTTACCCCTTAATCCCCTCGACACCTCTGTCAGTCACGCCCCTCGATCAAGATCGGACGGTCAGAACGACCTGCGCGTAGTGGCATGATTGTCATTTAAACTGTCCGCGGACCAGCGGCGGTTTCGAGGGACCAGAAGAAAGAGCGTTCCCATCGTTGAGGCGGAACCAAATCTCAGCCGTTGGATGTGCATCGGACGGTTAGATTAGGGAGAAGAAATCACTCCGCCACCATCCGTCCGTTAGAAATCCCTCATAATTACTATAATGTCACTACGGTGGAATTTTGCCACGGCGTCGTTATACTTCTCCGACCGTGGACTCAGCCACCCACCTGCGATGCGAGAAGGATGTTGGTAGGGGCCCGCCCCTGGAGTTCCTGCGTGTCCACTGATCGAGCTGGTATACTTCCGAGTAATAATGGTTGGACTGGATCAGGCAGCCACTAGTTTCCCCGCGGTAAAAAAGGGAGGGAACAGAAAAGGAAGGTAAATTAATGGCATCGGTTGTTTCCCTAATTAAGGTAATTTATCTAATGCCGGCAGAAATGTCGGTGGTCAAAAAGGGAATTTTGAATTTATTATTAATCTCTTCCCTTTTTAAATGTTTTTTACATATTATATTATAATTTTAATTACATAAATAAATTTTCTAACATATTCCTTATTATTTTAAAGTGATTTTTTTTTTTTTATGAGAATTAGTCGACCGTCTTTAGAGTTTCTATTGACAGATTATACAGCAACTTGGTTAAAACTTTCATCAGTAGATCACCTGATTGGAATTTAATGGATAATTTTACCATGCTGAATATTCTAATTTTAAAACCTAAATTTACATATCTTTATTTTTTTTAAAAGTAATGTTAAAATTTATTATTTTAATTAAAATAAATATGCACTTGATGCATTATATATTTAAAATTGTTATGGAGAGGATATACTGATATTTTTAAACATAGTGTAAATATGGAGTTTTAAAAAAAAAATTATATACTAAATACGTTTAATTGTTCACCATGAAAATTAATCTAAATATTCTTTATACCCACGATATTTTGCAAAAAATCATATTATTTAATAAATTTATACATAATATTTGAAAGAAATCATATTATTTAATTTTCTCTGTTATCAATTACTTTTAGTTAAGATTTTATTTAGAACTTTTAACGACTCTTAATGTAAACCCCTACCTTGAAAAATATATATATATTTTTAGACCGGCCGGTTAGGTTAGACCGGCCGGGTCAACCGGTCCACCCGAACCGGCCCCATCGAGTAGAGCCGCGTAGAAAAGGGCGAAGGAGCTCGCCCTAATCGCGCGACCTCTGCTCCCCTCTTCACCATCTCCGCAGCAGCGGCGACCGACGAGGGCATCGCCGGCGAGCTGCTGCTGCTCCGACCAAGCCCCATCGCCACCGTCGAGAGGAGGACCGCCGGAGAGAGCTTAGCAGCGGCCCCATTCCCGCTCGCCCCTGCCTCGCTCCCAGGATTTCGCTGCTGCACACGGTGAGGTCGCCGCCGCGATTCCACCTCTCTTGACCGTCACCACCCATCAACGCTGCCTCGCTTCGTCTCCCCGAAGGCGCAGCGGTCGGCGTTCCACCTGGATCGACGTGAGGACGCAGCGGCGAGTCGTTTGCTCGAGGCGGAAAGAGGAGAGGGCGGAACGCGTGAGAGGCAGCGACGGCGGAATCATCCAAATCCGCCCCTTTCCGCTACCCGATTCTTCCGACGGTTGCTCGCGAGTTGTAGGTGAGAAGTTCGGCCCCTAATCGACCCCTTCCCACCTCCGATTTGCACGGTCGTCGTGCTCGCCGTCCGCAGAAGGTCCGACGACCTTCGAAACCTCCGAAGTTTTGGGTTTTTGACGACCGAATTCGATGTAGCGCGCCTCCAGCCAGCTCGCGCACGAGGACGCCGGGGTAGTTGGCCGACGAGTTCGTCGGGCGTGGCCGGCGAAGCACCGGCGAGAAGGAGGAGTTGGCGAGGCGATCGGTGAAGGGTGATCGGCAACGGGCGCGGCGAAAGGTGCCGATTTCGCCCTTTTCCCTTAATCGCGATTAGAAATAGATTAAGCACGTTTAGTTATAGTTTAAGCATGATTTGTATTATTAAAATGTTATTAGAGTAAGTTATGTTAAAAATATGTTTAGAGGTTTATAAATCAAGTTTAGTTAAGTTAATTATGAATTAGAGTTAAGTTAATGAAATCGGTTGGGTTGAACCAGGTTGAAGTTAGTTGGGTTGAGTTTGAGTTAGGTTTGGGTTCGGATCGAGTTAAGTTTGGGTTCGGATCAAGTTGGGTTGGGTGAGCCGAATCAAATAAGTTGAACCTCGTTCGAGCTCGAGTCAAACTAGTTTGAATTGGATTTAGTTGAACCGGACCCGAGTCGAACCGAATCGAACCGAACCGAACCGAACCGAACCTGATGAACAGTAATCGAACCGTTGACCGAGTCAACAGCTGACCCAGTCAGCATTGACCGGGCCCACCGCTGGCACAGTCAGCGTTGACCGGGCCCACAGCTAACCCAATCAGCGTTGACCGATCAACCGTTGACCGGTCAGAAAAATAATAAAAAATAAATTAAATTAAATAATATTAAACTATTAAAAAAATCATAAAAATAATAAAAATTTCTATGGGACTTGGGCCCCTGGATGACTTGGGCCAAGTTATGGGTGAGTTTGATTAGTAAAAATTTAATAAAAATTCATTTAAGTTATTAGCTAAAAATGTAAAAATATGATTTAATTTAGGATTAAGTAGGTGGATTAATCCTAAACATGTATAGGATTAATTTAATGTAATAATTATTTAATTGATAGATTTTAATTTATTCATCTTAATGGAAATAAATTAAATCTATTTTAAATAATTTCTATTAAATAGGATTATTGTGGGTACGCGATCCGAGTAGTCGGCGGGTGATTATCTCCGCGCGACTTGATTCCGATGAGCAGATCGCTATCCCAGGTGCGTTGGTTCTCCATTGGTAGGATTTATTCACGCTAGGGAATTCCCGCTGGGGTTTTCTTAGGAAAAATTATTGGATGTCTTAAATATGATAAACCATAATGTTTAATAAGATTTGAATTGTATGCATGTTAGTGTAAGTTATTTTATCTAACATGTTCTAAATCCATGTCCGGCATGCTGTATTGTTTTCCTTGTTATGTGTTAAATAATTATCATGCGGACATAGATAGTAGATAACGACATGTTAGAACCTTTGGCGACGTCACCGCCACTTAGACAGAAAAAGGGGCATTCCTATATGCCCCGGTTGACCGCCGGGTCCCGTCGGTGGTTAAAACGGTGACGTCCCGTTAGGCGCCACTCCCGAGGTTGATGCATAGCGGAGCACTGGGAGCACCACTCCCGACATTATGCATAGCTTATAAACTGGGAGCTGGTAGGGTAAGAGACTGTACAAACTCCATGGTCGGGTTAGACTGGAAATATGGAGCAAGTCCATACCCGAGATCTTCACCCGCACGAGTGTCGTTGTAGGCGGCCTCGTGATAGTCCTGAGATGGTTAGCAAGGATGAGCCCTACCATGGACGTGGCACCGATGGAGTCGAGGTTGCCATAGCCCATTGTGCAGATGTGTGCCAAATCTCGATAGACGTCGACTGCTACTGGACTGGGAAGGTGATTCCACATGCGACGCCTTGGACAGTGGATCCGTAGACCGCACGGCTATCACCCTTGACGTCTGCAGACGATCGGATGAGTAGTCCGGATCCTAGGGTGGTTATTCCGGCTAGCCGTGGCCGATGAGATTTAAGAGAGGTGACCCTGTCTACGGGTAGTATGTAGTACTACATGGTTGTCGTGACCCCTACGGAATCCGAAGAGGATGTAAGGGCACGACGGTTTCGCTAGGGGAGGCATGGTTGGCGACTAGTGAAACAACTGGAGAGGGACTCTGGGTCATCCGTCCTCTCTGCCAACATCAGTGCAGCGGGCATCGGTAGAGACAGAAAGGCACTGATGGGCTTACTGATACCCCCGGCCCGGGTAGTCACTAAGCGTTGGCTGACAGCCCGAGTTTATGAAACCTAAAAGTCTTACCATGACGTAGGTGACAGATTATTGATATGGACACTAGACATGACTAAGGTGACATCTAGTGACATGTACACATGTATTTATTTATTTAATTATTTATTTATGATGTCTATGCTTATATAATTATTTAAACGATGTGGTATGAAATATTATGATTAACCACCAAAGACATCCTAGAATACTCCTCCTAGCCTTTGATTTCCTTATTCGGTAGAGCCGTAATTTCGCATTAGGCCGCAAGGCTGAGCACACCGCGTTCAATGTGTGTGCAGGTGTCGACGCACGAGACGAGATCGTTGACGGAGGGTTCGTCGCGGAAGGTATACGACTGCTGTTATGAGTTTTCGTATGCCGGTCTTAGATTTGTATTAGGAGATATCGGGACTGTATCTAAGATGTTATTTGAAAATGTGGGTGTATGTAGTTTAGTATTTGTATTTATGCCTTGTATGGGCTTGTTGGACTCATACGGCGGTTACCACGTGTCGTCCTGCGGGTCGGGGCGTGATACTTAAACTTAAGATCTCATGATCTAGCTCAACTAAATTAATCAGATGGATATTAATGTATATTTTGTGTAATTACTTTCTGTTTAATTATTCTAATCAGATGAATATGATGAATATAGATGAATATTTTGTGTAATTACTTTTTGTTAATATTAATTTTAAATCTATATAAAAAAATATACTTATTTTTAAAACTTTATATTATCAGTATAAGTAACTGAGCTTTACCAAGTAGCTCGTAACCATAGCCTATATAATTATGCTCTCTGTAACTTATCCTTGTGGATCAATCTTATAAGTCTAAGTTTCATTATGTGATTTTGAGCTAATATTATATCCCAGACGTACCGATAATGTGCAACATATTTACTACTTTATGGATAATTTAACTTTGAAAATTTTAGAAGCTTTTTGATGCTAAACTGGCCCATCAAACCCGCATACGTGTCCGGATAGCAGTGATGCAAGATTGAAACCAAGTTTCCGGAAACTTTTGGACACGTCCCCATGCGCTTGTGATGGTGCTAGCCTCATACAGACAACAGCAAAATTCGCACGTCACCTTATAGGGAGCTACCGCGTGCGCCGCTCATCTACGGCATTGCACGCTGTTTCCTGCGTGAAAAATAACAAAAGATCTGCTGATCTTCTCAAGCTCCATCTGTTCAATTCCCAATTCCTGATCTTATCGCAACCGCAGGCAAAATTGAAACGATTAGCTGTGCATGTCGAGACAGCGTACCGAGATTTAGCGGCAGCAATAGCGGAAAAAATAAGCGGGCCCAGTAGAAAGGTGATGCTTTCCGTCGGGGGAAACGCAGCTGATCCGCCGTGCCAAATGGAATGAAGAGAAATGGGAAACGAAAGCGCTGCTGCTGCGGGGCCTCGTCCGACCTTGACGGAGCTACAAATCCAGCAACATTTTCTTTGGTTCGTAGCAGATTCTTGTTAACCTGGTAATAGAAATCGATTGGAGTCCCCATCGACTCCAATCCCTCGCTTCGGAAGCTTAAAATCTGTGCCGCTTTAGGTCCTTCGAGTTATCAATTTTTCATCCGACTGAGCTGGGAGAATATTTCGATTTGACGTGTTTGTTTTCCAATTTGGAGGCTTCGATTTTGAAGGTTCTTCTGTGGGTTTTTGAGGAACGGTCGTGGTTTTCTCCTGTCGATTGATTTGTCCCAAATATTGGGTTTGGAGTAGCGCATGTAGTTTGAACTTTTGGGTGGTCGGAGTTTGGGGTTTACCGGGTAGAACGATGACGATTCAGTCGTTACCGGGAAGCTCAGGCCTCATCGATGCCTCGACGAATAGGGACATCTCCTACTTCAGCAATTTCTACGTCCTCGGTCTCACCTTCACCGCCGGCATCGGGGGTTTGCTGTTTGGATATGATACAGGTACTTTTGCATTGTTGGCTTACTCTTTTCTTTTCCTTGTTTGTGTGTTCTCGATGGTGCTATATCCATCTTCTTTGTGTTATTGCTTAAGGATTATGTTACAACGTTTGAGTTAGCATGGCTCGAAGGACAAAGAATTCCTTGGTTGTATAAATGATCATTTATGTCCTTTTCACGATGGATGCTCTGCAATGGTTCTAGTGATGTCTCTGTAGTGTAGTTTTCATCTGCTACTAGAAGATTGCGTTGACAAATTTGGCATCTTTGTGCCGTTAGAGCAAGTTCACAATAAGTTCAAACATCTTCGAGAAGTTTGCGCTGATGGGTTTTCATGTTCAGGTGTCATATCTGGCGCTCTTCTCTATATTCGTGATGATTTTGCTGCTGTTGCTGAAAACAATGTGCTACAGGTAAACTGAGAGCTCTCAGTTCCTTTTGAAGTCAAAGATAAATAGGAAGAAATATGCGTTTGGACATGAGAGTTTACTGTCATGGCTCCACTGAATCATTTTCATGTAGGAAACCATTGTGAGCATGGCCATAGCAGGAGCAATCTTTGGAGCTGCAGGTGGTGGGTGGGTGAATGATGCCTATGGTCGGAAGAAAGCTACTCTTCTTGCAGACTTAATTTTTGCCATTGGATCTGTTGCGATGTGTGCCGCTCCAGATCCATATATCCTAATACTTGGAAGGCTTCTGGTTGGTTTGGGCATTGGAATAGCTTCTGTCACTGCTCCTGTTTATATTGCTGAAGCTTCACCTTCAGAAATCAGGGGAGGTTTAGTTGCCACTAACGTACTCATGATCACAGGGGGACAGTTTCTCGCCTACCTTGTAAATCTCGCTTTCACAGAGGTAAGTTCATCTTCCCTTTCCCCCTAAAAGAAAAAAAAAAATCCTGCAGATGTAACTCATTAGCAAAAACCACTCTTGGTTACTACTGGTTGTGATAAATTATTTTTTGACTTTAAAACTTCTAAAAAGTACCTAATGTGGCTTTACACTGCATGTATATTTCTTGTGGAAATAATATCCCACAATTTTGAATGAGCATTACTTTGAATTTTTTTTTGATTATATCCCGCGACAAAGTCATGGGCATAACCTCAAAGGAAAAGGAGGAAAACTTGATAGCGTTCACACTGTCTAATCTATAAATTACACCATTCGCATGATAGTTATGTTTTTTAACCTAAAACTTAACCCTCGTTTTATGCCAATAAGGCTTCTGTAGAATCTCACCAGCAGGTTTTTGGCACGCTTGTTTTCTGATAGTGTTGAGTGGACAAACTTTTCAATCTTCGGATAGTTGCTAACCACTATCTCCTTTATCTTGACATATCATATACATTCTCCTTCTAGTATTATGTTTAATTAGAGATGTTTCTAATATATGCTCGTCTTTAATGCTGTAGATTGTATTTTTTTTTATTCTTTACTATTTTAGATTATTTGATGGGAACTACCAGAAAAAAATTAAATATTTCCTTTTATTGCTAAGATTAAGGAATCTAGATTTTCTTGTACTTTGATCTAAGAGGTTCAAATGTAAAGCACATATTGGTTATTGTTAATCTGAATGCACACCTGCTTGTTTATGCACCCATTCAGGCCCTTGGCGTTGCTATTTTCATTATTTTTTCAATTTTGTTCATCGCTGTATGCCTTGAAATATTGAGAAAAAGGAACTTGGTAGAGATAGAAAGTTTGAAGAACATAACTTTCTTTACCTCATTGCCCCTGCTAGTGAGGATGAACTGTGCTAACATTGTACCTCATTATATTGTTCGTGTGCTTCATAAATTAAGCTTAAGTTATCAACTTATCATGTATATGTAGGCTTTCAAGTGTGGTAGCGAAGACAATCATTATTGTGGAAAGGTTAACCTCCAGTTAAAACTTTTCTGTAAAATTGGTCCCATTTTTATATTCTAGAGGTGTTAATATGCAACACAGAATCAAGGAAATACTTAGGAAACCTGTGTATCTTCTAAACCTTAAGAATTACCTTGACAATTATAAAAACTTTCTCTGTGTGTATTTACATGTCTGTCTTCTTAAGCTGTTTTTAGTTTGCCATTACTGATTTGACTCCTAGGAACAATGAGAATTAATGTTGGATACAACTTGTCCTGCCATTGCCAGTTAATCAAGGATGTATCTACCCATCAGGCCGTACCTATTAAGATGCTTCTTTTTTGTATATGCAGTTTATCCAAGGAGAACAACATAAATTTAATCAGTTCTTAAACCCTTTTACCTGGGCATTTGATAAGTGAAACCTTATGACATGGAACAGGTACCTGGCACTTGGCGCTGGATGCTTGGAGTTGCTGCAGTACCAGCTGTTATACAGTTTATCATGATGCTGTGTCTGCCTGAATCACCTCGCTGGCTTTATCTGAAGGTGAATTAGTACTACTCATTTTATGTTGGATATCCTTGTGAACCTTTTGTTTTTGTTCAGTCATCAACAGTAAATCTTAATCAATGGCCAGAATGAGAAAGCTCAAGCTATAGCAGTGCTCTCAAAGATCTACAATTCTGATCGGTTGGAGGAGGAAATAGATGCGCTTGTTGCTTCCGAGGAAGACATTAGCTCCAAGAGTAATGTCTCGTTCCTGGATGTTTTCAAGTCCAAAGAAATGAGGCTTGCATTTCTTGCAGGAGCTGGCCTTCAGGTGAGAAGTTGAGACCGCATTTGTTCATTATTTTTAATGATCTAAGTTCCAGCAAACTTAAAAGTGACAAGACGACCTAAAAGGCATAAACATCAAAAACATAGTTTTTTTTTCATAGTTTGCAAGATGAAAACCAAGACTTGGATCAACTGAGAGTAGGAATATAGTTTGTGATCAGTCAAACAATTTAGATTCTGCCAGGTATTATTTATAGTATCCTCTGATAATAGTTAGGTTCTTTTGATCAAGCAAATGAAAGAAGCTGCATAAAGATTATTGCCTGTGAAACCCACAAAAACCGAGGCCTCATCTATGTGAAGGACATCTCACTCCATGACACCCAGCAGCTACGTTGATTTGGAATACCTCCTCTCAGCTTGGTATCCTCAGCCCATATCCCTAGAAAAGCTGAAACTTCATTGCACAGATAGACTAAAACTAAGAACTATTGTCATTTATCAAATACGACCTTTTCATGCATTATTAGTGCAGGTTGTACATATACATGGATAATTAAACATGAGCCTCTGTGTGCTTTATTGGCAGGCTTTCCAGCAGTTCACCGGAATAAACACAGTGATGTACTACAGTCCCACGATAGTCCAGATGGCTGGTTTCACTTCAAACAAGCTCGCCCTGCTCCTCTCCCTCATCGTTGCATCCATGAACGCAGCTGGTACAGTTGTGGGGATATTCCTCATCGATCGCTGCGGCAGGCGCCGGCTGACCCTCACCAGTCTCGCGGGCGTCGTCCTCTCCCTCCTCGTACTCTCCGGTGCGTTCTTCCTGCAGCAGTCTCCCGGAGATGATCCCGGCGCATGCGAGCTGCACGCCCTCCGCGGCTCCTCCTCCTCCTGCGGCACCGGCCTTGGGTGGCTTGCGGTGCTGGGCCTCGCGCTGTACATCGCCTCCTTCTCGCCGGGGATGGGCCCCGTTCCATGGGCGGTGAACTCGGAGATCTACCCGGAGGCCTACCGGGGGGTGTGCAGCGGCATGTCCGCCACCGTAAACTGGGTGTCAAACTTGATCGTTTCACAGACGTTCCTCTCGGTCGTCGCCCTTGTGGGGACGACATGGACGTTCTTGATCATCGCCGGTGTGGCCGTGCTGGCGTTCGTCTTCGTGGTGCTTTTTGTGCCGGAGACGAAAGGTCTGAGCTTTGAGGAGGTGGAGATGATGTGGAGGGAGAGAGCATGGGGGAGAACGGAAGCCCGGCACAGCCTATTGGCCTGATAAGGTTTATTCATTCTCCTGGATCAATAAATTAAAAATGTGTACAGTGCATGCTTTCCATCTGCCCCAATATTCAAACAATGTTACCCTCCTGCAAATATCAAACATTTGATGTTTGCTTACGAACTAGATAAATGGTGAAGCCATTGTTTCTTCATTGATAAAGTAGTAAAAAAGGTTGGATGTTAGAAGTTGTGAATTGGAGATTTATAAAAATTCTGAAAAAAAGAAGCTAAATAGATGTGATTCATATTAGTATTCATCAAGATTAGCATATGCTTCATAAGATAAGATTAGTATGAACAAGTAGTCGTATCAGTTTCACGACGTAAGAGGAAAATAATCAAAAGTGGTAGAATAGTGGAACAAATGATGATTTTAGCATTTAGGAGGTATTTTTTGCTGCACTTTCATTGATGCTGAAGAAAATATAACCAAGGTTTACTACTTTATTGCACAATCATGATATAAACCAACCGATGATATATGGCATCAACTAACAACGTATCATCGGAGTTTTCTTCATAGATGAACATTTTATTTCGAAATAACGAGGCCTTAAAAACATTTTTTGAGTTTAAAAAAACACATTTTTCTCGCAGAAAGCCTCAACAATTTTAGTTAGCGTACATAGTGAAGTTTGTTGCAGGCTTTCTAGCCATTGTTTTCTTATTGAACCTTGCATGCATTAAAAGTAATAATAATAATAACATATCCAGATGCAGGGGATGTGGCATCACTCAGCAGGACACAAGTCTTCCAAACTGCAAAAATAATAATAATAATAATAATAATAATAATAATAATAATAATAATAATAAAAGAGGAGAGCTGAAATTTCACGGGCCAGTTTAATCAGAATTAAAAAAAAAAGCAAGTAATAAAAGACATAAAAGTGGGTAGCAATACCTATTTCCCAGGTACTCGATGATATCAGTCGTCAGTGTTGCTCGTTTCTTGTTCTTGAATGCAAGTGCAGAAGCTCTTCGAAGCAGTGCAGCACCAGCAATGCATCCCAGCACCATCGGATTCGACAAACTTGAGCATTTTTCAAAACCATGAATATGATAAGCAAATCCCAGCAGCAGAAATAATTATTCTATCGAAGAAAAAGGGTAAAAAGCTGACCTTTTTCCACTGGTTTCATTTGTAGCTGATAAATGGCGGCGTGCCCACGATGAAAACACTGCAACACTGGTATCACACCAAAGTAAAGTTTTAGTTGATATATATCTATATATATCCTATACGAACACATGTTAGATGAGATTTTGTGTCAACGGTAAGCTAATTCATTGTGATAACTGTATTTTTGTTTCTTTTAAGAGAGAAAGACAATAAATTTTGAGTTAAAACAAACCTGCCAGATAGTATGTCACCTTGACCACCACAACGTCGAGGTGATCCAAATGTGCTAACGCAATTAACTGCAAGACATAACAATCAGAACCAGACGATCACAAAATGAGCATAATTATCATACGGTGGAGGATAATACGATATGTTTATGATTTGAGCTGACACCTGCTTCACCATCGCAGATAAAATCAGACTTTCCTTTGCGCAGAATGGTTACACCACTAATTCTAACCAGATGAAACACGCCATTTAGATTCCCCAAGAATCACAACCATAAAGATGCGAAGGAAAAATGTCTAGAAGTTGATTACCGCTTCGAAAGCAATTGTAATTGATCGGTACCATCTTTGTCATTTACGTCACATTCCAGCGCCTTCTCAACAAGCCGTTTGTATTCATTAATATTTGGTGTTAGAACAGCTAATGAATTCCCACGGACTAGATCAAGGTTCTCAGTGACCAAAAATAGACCATCCTGCAAAAACATAACACTGTTACCCTTTATAAGCTGATGCACGTGCTCACATTCTGCAGGACGACAGTCGGGAAAAAGGTGCATGTTGTATAATCCAGAAAACATATACCCCATCAATGACCATGGGAATGCTTGATTGTCTCGCACGCTTCAGAATACCACTCACGCAATCCTGCATAAATCAAACAAGCTTCATTTGGGCAAAAGATACATTATTTGATCTAGCTGCTCAGTATGAGCTTATGGCAGGATATACATATTCATCCAACTAACGAACAATGATCGACTGACAGGGAATGAGTTTCTCTTAGCTAAATAGACATTTTGAACTCAGTATTTCTCAAACTATATTATTAGATCCATAAATCATATTTTCCTGAATAAGGGGATGGAAGAAGATCTAGAAGGAACTTCCAAGACTCATGATTCCATGAATGTTAATATATGGAATTTCTATGATCCGCCTTGTTACTAACAATTAAAGTTCAGTGAGACTGGTCTAAAATGTCAAAATAATAAAACCAACTTTTACCACCTAACATCTACTCAATCACAATGTCAGTCGCTGACAGAAAAGCATTCTACCATGAGCATCTATCCATGCCTGGGAAGGAACAAGCATCCTATAGAAAAGGTTCGCAATTCCCCACATGGTAGTATCAACAAGGAACAAATACTGAATGGGTTGCTAATTCAATGATTCAAAGAGATGCCACAAAAGGCCACAAAACTTCCTAAAGCTGTAGGATCATCTTAAACGTTATTTAGAAGAAAAGGTCCATGTCCTGGATATGATATTTTTCTAGAAGCTAGCAGTGTAGCAGAATGGCAACTAACTTTGATCTAAGATTGCTGGATGAACCTGGAAATTGACTGAAAAAGTAATTGGATTCCTTTTCAACCTTATAGAATTATCCATTCCTAGGAGTTGGAGAATCTCATTTTCCCTCTATCCAGCAATCTTGCATAAATCAAGGTTAAAAGCTTTACTATACATGCCGCTGTAATTCCCTTTGGAAGGAAATAATTGATAATAGGTTTCTCAGAATGGATTAACGATCACGTGAAATCAAATTGCAAAATTTTCAAGTAGCTCAACACCAATAAAAACGAATAACTTTGTGAACAACTTCTTGTTTTAGTAGCATACCATTAAAAATGGATCTCTTCCTAGACCTGGACCAACAACGATGCAGTCAAACCTTTCCATCCACTTTCCAACTTCTGAAAGAACCTTAGCACAAACAGAGTCTTTTTCATCATCCCTACGGTCATATAGTAACATGATCAGTCACAATTATACAAGGAAACATAAGCAGATTTGCTAAAGGATTACCTTACACTGTAGGACTCTTCTAAAACTGGGTGCACAATCAACTCCGGGCTATAGCTTTTTATAACTGTTGCTGCATCTTTTGTGCAGAAAACATGGGACAGATCTGCCCCCTACAATGTACACAACAGTCGATACTTCAGAATGCAATATGAAAAATCAAGGTAACCATACACATGATAGGTATAAGTTTTCACATAGTTTCCAATAGTACTGACACGTGTGATGAACCTACTATTTTTAGTGCTGATATAGCAGCAAAATATGGTGCACCTGTGTACTCACGGCATCCACCAATTACTGCAATCTTTCCTGAAAATGGTGAAAGATGTGTTTAAGCTGAAAGTAAAATTTGACAATGTCATTAATCTCATAGCATAAAAGGATCATGACAACTGTTATCAATGGGATCATTATTTGATTGCCCAAACAAAATCCAAACTTCAGCATGATACTTTCTTATAAGCAACAGTTTTTTAGCATTGTCCGTCTATATTCATGCAGGTTTTTCATGAACATTCATGACATATATTCATTGTGGTTCTATTGGAAGTCAGATCTAACTCCAAAGTTACAGATCAAAAATAAAATGCAGATAATGTTCATAAATATGTGAGAACATACAGACATATGATTTTTCCTCCTTTTAAAGGATTTCTACTCAGAATAACAGCATATCCTTCCCACTGAAGTTGGCTTCATGCAGACTATTTAGTGACAAACATGGAGTTATAGTTGTCTTACCATATTAAATGAATTTCAGGTGCTTTCAAATGAGTACCTATCAAGTAAAACTAATCCTCTGACAACATTTTCCTACAAAAATCTTTCACACGCATTAGAAAAATAATGAATCAACACATAAACAACAAGACAGTTAATGAAACAAATCAAAATTTTTATTACTAAATAGTTTAGAGTAATTCACAAATTTTACTTCTCTGGCATCTAGATCGCTCTTAATTGTACAATTTCCTGTACCACAAATTCTAGTTTCAAATAAGCTTTCTTAGATGGTTGATAAGTCATATTTAAACAATATTCGTTATGTTAGTGAAAGATAACTTTAACCTCCTCTGCTCTTAACAAAGGAACAATTTTCTCTTAATAATTTTTTTTGATGTTCTCTTACTACTTTGAATCGAGCGTCAAAGACATTACACATGAGCATTCCTTACCACCATCAATACATCAAAAATAAGAAAAAACAAAACTGAATCGGGATGCCTTTAAGCGGATGGAAAAACTTCTACCTGCTTGACCTTTATACCGAATTGGGTCGAGCGCTGGTGTTATCCTCCGAATAATGCTCACAGCATCAGCTTCCGATGCCGCTACACTTGCACCTTGCACCCCTTGCATATTCTGCGAATGAGACCAACAACAATGCCCGCCCAAAGACCTTAATAGGAAAAGCTGCCGCCTGAGTACAGCTGATGACAAAAACATGCAATTCTCGGGACAACCAGGGGGCAAGATCGAACTACTCATATCATGTCTCGGTCACCTAGCAAGCATCTGGATAGCAAGCCAAAATCCATCAACTAGATAACAGAAAACCCTAGTAGGAACAAAATATCAAAAGTTTCGAATTGCCAACGCAAACAGACAACGATTTGAAGCATTTTCTATTTACTAAACTCAAGTAAACCAGCGCACGCTAGAGACGCTACGAACCATTAAAAGATCAGGTCACCCATGCTTACTACGCTTTTGGTCCACCGTGCCATGAGAATCTACTCTCCTCCGACTCGAGCAGATGCAGGGAGGAGGATGAGGAGGAATTAATCGGTGGAAGGAAGTTCGGAGGGCAGATGGCGATTCGAGGTCGATCCGAGGGAGAAACCACAGAAGAGCTCCGTCTCGGCGTTTCCAATCAATTGGGCCAGGGCTAATTTGGGCTTTGATCAATCGATCAGGTTCCAAATTGAACCGCCGGGTGGGTTTCTCAAGATCTGAACCACCATTGAACGAAAAATCGGGAAGAAGACGTCGCCGCATCTGTGGGCGGCGAGGAGGGAAGAAGAAGGGTTGAGATGGGAGGAGCCAGCGAGCCGGCGATAAAGCGGCGGAGATTCTCCGACGAAGGGTGGACGAGGCGCGACGCGGCCACCGACACGAGCCAACTCACAACCAAGGATGACACGCGTCGCGCTATTAAGCATTCAAGTGGACTCCTCATCGCTCGGTGTTAACTAAAATGACAAGTTTACCCTCGTCCTCATAAGATCCGGAGATGACGCGCTTTGATCAGCGAACACCCGGTTCGCCCAATAAAACCGGAACACGTCGGCCCGGGTTTCTCGCTCCGACGGGGCCCCTTCGAAAAAGACGCGTTGAACCCGAAAAGTTCTCGACCCATCGCGATCCCCCCCTTCCCTTTATGAAGGCGATTCCCTCTCCACGCAAGAAGAGGGGAAGAGAAGGAGAGATGCCGGAGGCGATGGGCGTGGTGCCGGTGGCCAGGGAACGCCAGGCGCCGTTGAGGGACGAGCCCAGCTCCAACCTCGCTGCCGGCGCCGACCCGTCGTCGCCCTTCGTCCTCGATGGCGCCGAGGAAGACGAGTGCCTCCGCAACTCTACCATTCTCAGCCGGGAGGAGTTGCTCCGCCGCCGCTTCCGCCAGACGAAGCAGCTCTACCACATCTACCGGCAGTGCTACTGGTCGATGATGGAGGACATACGCGTGAAGCACCGCGACTTTTACTGGGAGTTCGGCGTCAGCCCTTTCGCCGGGGAGGGGGAGGAAGAAGCAGAGGAGGAACCGGATGCGGAGGCGGAGGCGAATTGTCCGGATCAGACATTGACCGGGGAGAGCGGCGGCAGGAAGAGGAAGAGGAAGCGGTGCGCGTTCGCCGGGTGCAAGGCGAAGGCGATGCCCCTGACGAGCTTCTGCCATCCGCATATCTTGGCGGACAAGAAGCAGACGCTTTACAAGGCTTGCTCTTACTTGACGAGAAGGTCTATATATGCAGCAATCTCACATCCTTTCCCCCCTTTTGTACGCAGCCATCAATCTCTTATCTGTGTGTGTGTGGATTAATAGCTCTGGACCAGGGGGGCCAATCACCTGCGGGAAGCCAATTCTGAGAGCTGCAATGCCTTCTCTGTGCCATGTCCACTTGCAGAAGCATCAAAGGAGCGTAACAAAAGCTTTAAGGAAGGTTGCAGTTAGCTTATCCTCTTCAGGGAGGCCTACCGCTGCGTACAGATCATTAGTATACAACTGTCTTCTTCATATCAGAGACAAAAAGTTGAAGTATATTGATATGGAGGATGAGCAGACTCGTTGAGATATATCTCTCTGTACATATGCATATCCTTCATCTCTTCTCATCTGGGAATCATCCATATATCTTTGACCTTCTGCTTCCAAGGCCTCACAGGGTGTTGTTCTTCTTATCACCATGATGTAGATACACAATCCAAGTTCTTCTTTCCTTGACTGTTTTGGATTAATTTTCCCTGCTATCACTTGTAAATGTACTTGGAACTCTGTCAGATATCAGTATACGTAGTTTGCACAGTCAATAAATATTAGGAAAATTAATTATTTGCATATATTTCTGCTTTAAGATTTGGAGATTTGATAGGTACTTGATTCAGTTCAAGAAGCTATATAAGTAAAGCAGGGAATCAATGGGGAAACGTTTCCCACATTCTTACCCCATCTCTCCCGCAAAGCCCTTTCTGTGCTTTAAAATTGCTTCGGCGGCCATCTCACTCCGTCTCCTCCCGTTGATGCCCCGGCGCCCCGGCAAATGATCGCCGCTCGCTCTGCCGCCCCGGCGGCGGCGCCCCCCCTGCCGCCCTCCCTCCGCCGCCGCTGCCGAAGTTCGCCTCCCCCCTTCCCTTCAGTCGGCCTCCGTCCCCCGCGCCGGTCCCTCCTCCCCATCTCCTCGTCCCTCTTCGGCCGCCGCCGCCGCCACCAACCCGACCCCAAGCCCTCTCCCGCCCGCAACCTTGAGCTCACCATCGACGCTGACGCCATCGCCGCCCGGGCTTCAGCCGCTGCGTCGCGCCTCGTTCGCGCGTCGGAGGAGAGACTCCGCCGCTTTCTCACCGCCGGAGAAGAGGCCTTCGACGACCTCCGGGCCTCCGTCAGGGTCGACCGTGCCAGCAACCGCGTCGTATTCTCCTGTCGAGAGTCCTCCCTCCTCTTCTTCGCGAACCTGTGCCTGTGGAGTTTGACGGCCATCCTCGTTACAAGAGCTCTTGTTTGGTTGGGTGTAGGCTTCCGCTCTCGGTGGAGATTCGGCTATTGGACGGTGATAAGGAGGGATCGGAGCCTAGGTGGAAGGGAGGTAGTGGTTGGCAGGAGGTTGAGTGGCGGGAGTAAGAATTTTAGGGTTCCGATGAATCCTCTTACACCGGTGAAACAGAATTCATCAAAGAGTAGTGAGAATATGGTGAGAACTTGGAGAGAGAAGCAGCAGCGGCTGCCTAAGTGGTGGCCGGATTCAATTCCTCCGCCTGTGATTGCCATGGGAAAGGAAGGCTACCAGAGAGAAGCCGACAGGCTAGTCCGAGGTCAGTGTTCTTAGTATTATTTTTGCTGCATTTTTTTTGTGTTAATTTGAAGATCAGTGATAAATGTTCAGCATCGATGTTTCAATAATCCATGATCTACATTTCTCAATCTCTTTGCAAGGAATAACGATTCAAAATACTGTTGCTAGGGTGTTTCGCAAAAGTCAGTGATCCTGCTTTATTCAATTCAGTTCTTGGCTAATTGGCGTCAATTATGTTTTGTCTGATTTCGAAAATGTTTATGTCTTCCAGTTGTCCAATGAATTTCTAAACTATGACACCCATGGACCTATAGAGAAACTAAATTAATCTACTACTATGCTTTTAAGCAAAATTTTAGTTAGCCAAGTTAATTTGCAGTCAGCGTGATACACTAAAATTTGAAGATAAAATTCATAATTAGTCTAATTCACTTCAAACTTTGAAGATATGTTCTTTCTTTTTTTAATTATTCTCTTCAGTTGTCTTTGTAGTTTGCTTTTATCTTTTGGTATTACCTAAACAAACTTACCATGGAAAGGGGAGGTTGTATATTTTTACTTTCCTAACAACTCACACCGGTGGGGTCTCCTGCATTGTCATTGCTTGTTTAATTAAAAATACATCATGCCTCCTCCAAAGTATTTAATTTGTTATGTAGGATATGCTTCCCTCAGACATTTGACATTGAAGTAGTTAGATATTTGCCTGTTTATGTTTTGTGTTTTCTAGGTAGGCACTTCTCCTTTTATCCTGCAAGTTATATATTTTGAGTTATATTCATGCTACTCTCAAATTACCGCACATTTACTTGTGTCAGCAATATTGGATTACAGAATGAGCGGGATGGACTACAGATATGATGACATAGTCCAAGTTAGTGTTTTTATGACATATCTGAGATTCATAGTATCTTGTATTGAATTTCTTTATATGCTGTGATCAAAAAAATTTCTTAACAAAATGAAGTCTTACATGCAAACATATTCCTTGTTCTTATTTTCATTTGTCTTTTTTTTTCTGTCATCTTTTATTATGGGGCTAACAAAATTGTGGAAGTTCTAAACCTGATCTTGTATAATTGAAATTATACCTTATAGAAAAAAATATGTAGGATAAACTGATAATTCATGAGGTGTAAGTAGCATGTAATTATATAACCTATAATATCATATGTTACTGAGACTGTTGCAGATATAGTTTATTGTTTTAGTTGCATGAATTAATTCTTGTTAGATTCTGAAAGCAGTAATCTTCATCTAGGTTCACCATTGTTT
Source organism: Thalia dealbata (assembly GCA_030544415.1). NCBI lineage: Eukaryota > Viridiplantae > Streptophyta > Magnoliopsida > Zingiberales > Marantaceae > Thalia > Thalia dealbata. The sequence goes on from CM060454.1 coordinate 4,272,561, forward strand.
TCTCACCTCCTTGTTTTGCCTGCATCCATTGGATTAGTTTTGAAGTTCTGAGAAAAAGTCTGCTAGTTACTTCAGGCAGTGCAGACTTGATGCTTGGTTGTGCATTTGAGTAGGCAGAATAGCAGTGGTTTGAGGCATGAGTTTAAAGAGCACCACTGTTTTAAACTTATATGAAGAAATACCAGATTCATTTGATTATTATCTAAAGTTAGAAAGAAGCTTATGGGGGTATCTTCTGTGTTGGCATTAATAATGTATATCAGGTGGTATGTAGTTGTCTGGTGTAGTGAAGAGGAAAAACAGATAAGAAAATTCTTTTGTGCTGTCAAGTACTTATATATTTTTAGAGGCAAATCTGTGAAAGAATGTATTTGCCAAAGAGATAAAAGTAGCATGCGAAAGGACGTACATATGTCATATAAAAACTTTGTTTCTCATCAGCTGTCTATAAGAAATGATCTATTTGCTGTTGCTTAGTTTATGTCAAACTATGAGTTGATGTTTCTTACTTGGATGCAGCTTCGTGAGATATGCAGTGTCAGTGGTGCAAAAGCCTCCTTTGGAACAACTAATGCCCGTGATTCCTTTTATCGTGCATCAGTGGACTTTGTTCTGGACTCATGCAGCAGGTAATTCTTTTAGGCTTTTTATAAATGCTAGTTCAGAGATGAGTAGATGTCTTTATGCTAGCTATTTTTGATATGAAACTTTTCTTTTCCAGGTTGTCATTCCTCTTTAGATTTCATCTTTAGTATTTTAGATTTTGATGTTTGTTTTACTGAATCAATTTAGAGCAATCATTCAAACTGAGAGACCTCAAATTGGCGGTGAGGATGTCAGGCAATTTATTGCCGGCCTTGCTGATAATATTGGACTAACTAATTTCCGTGCTGCCACACTTGTAAGTGCAGCTGTTGCAGCTCGAACACGTTCATGTTTTCTGCAATGTTGGGTGAGGTCTCTCTGCTAGTGCCACTTTGCATTTTGGAATATTGTTGACCATTGTTAGATGTGTCGGTGACAATATTTCATGCTTCATGTGATTAAGCTTATAGACATTAAATCTTTTGATTTAGGCCTTGGAAGTTCAGGGTAAAAGACCTGAAACACTGGAAGAATTGTTAAAGATTTGTCTTATTCATCGAGCTTTCCCACCAGAAGAGGACTCTGTAATTTCTACTACCAACTTTTTTAACCTCTTCAATGTTTTCACTCTTTTTTATCTTCTTAACGTATAGCATGCATCATTCTTTCTGTGTGATCTGATGATATGTTTGATTGCATAAGCTAAGGTTCTTCAAGAACCTATATGAGTTCAATATTTTGAATGGTTATGCAATCTATACCTGATTCTTTCCGAACTCAGGCAGTGCCAAGAACTTCAGATTATGGACTGCCATTGATCAGACCACGTAGTTGATTGGTTATGCCTATCTGACATTATATCACGTGTTCTTAGTGATGCTTATACTGCATAACTCCGGCATTGCTAAAACAATGAACTATGAATGTTTTGCAGGCAGAAATGGAGATGGTAGGCAGTGGTCTTAAAAGACACTTCAATTTTGAACAAAGGAAGCATCTACTGAATCTGTACAAAGAAACTTGTGTTGCAGCTAGTCATAGATCCATAGTGGAAGCCCTTGGTCTGGTAAGCAACTCTCAATGTCTGTCCGTTTCAATTCACATATTGCCCATAGTTTTAATGCTTGTGGACCATATAAGCCTTCAGCTATCTGCCTACTAGGACATGTTTTCATAAGATAATATATTTATTTGTCCACAGTGTTCTTTTCTCGTTGGTTAGCTTTTTCCAACCATTTCATTTAACTCGTTCAGGAGCGCTAGGCATGCCTGGGTGCATCCGTTCTGAGAAAGACTTCAACATGAATTCGTGGATTAATTTTTTCACAGCACATCCAAACTGGGATGGAGAAAGAATACCTTTTCAAATAAACATGGAAGCGTCAAATGCATGATATTTTGACACAGGTTAATTAGATGGTACATTTAATGGTTGAGAATTTTTCCCAAGATGTTGAGGCAGATACACATCTCTCTACCTCCTTTGGCTTTGATTGATTACTTGTACATCAAAGGTGATCCTATCTTCATTTCTTATAATGTACACATCCTTCATTCTTTCATTTCTCGTTTCGTGTACTTCTGTTAATTGAATGCATCCCCTTTATTGATCAAATGTTGTAAAAAGGTCATTAATCTTGTTCCTCTTTTATTCATTCATTTGGTGTGATTGATCGATTTCCTATCGTACATTTAAAAATTGCATATGATACATGTTATATATGAGTCATCAAGAACCCTCCACGTATATTGGGCAAATGTTTCGTGAACAAAGTATTTGTTTTTTTTAAAACTTGGTGAGTATAAGTAATTCTCTTATTTAGAATCCAATTGTTTGAACCACATACAGTCCGTGTACTTTATGAAGTATTTCTTTTGTTCATTAATGTCAGTATTTAGAAAATAAATGGTAAGAACACATCGGAAACAATTTGGTGAGCACACTAGAATTAAATTAAACATGACCATAATACAACATTTTGCTCCATCAAAAATAAAATACACCTTTTATTACGATAAAAGATGGTACAACCATAGATGCTAAATATACTTATGCTTACTATACTTATGTCTACTATTTTAAAATGCTTTTACAAAAAGGTAGGGCATTGGGCATTGTTGATTAGAAGCTGAGGAGGTACCTCACAATTTTAGAACACTAGTTAGTCCTAATCAGAATTAATTAATAAGAACGTGAGCACAATTATAGTTATTTTATAATGTCATCCTCTGCGTTTAAAATTATAACTCAAACAATGCCATCGCTCAGACTCTAACTCTAATTAAGTTTTAAAATTTATACGTACCATCGCTCCTCCTAACTTGGCCAAATTAAGATGAAAATAATAGTTAATGTAGATTTTAAAATTTAGAAAAATATTATAATTTTGAAAATTATCTTGGAATTAGCTTATCCATGCATATACTTTATTGTAAATAAAGTTCCCTGATCTTGATATACTATTTTTTATAAAAAGAAAAAAACTTTTGCCCGTATATTTTTTTTAGTTGGAGGGTGATTGGTTGAATCTTTCGAACTCTTTTTTCTTTGGATATATTTTATATTCTTTGGAGGATTACGAGGTATCGAGTTTAAGATTCATTAAATTCAAAAAAAAAATTATAATTTATGTATTAAAGTTTGTATTTTTTTATAAATTATTTTTTCTTTCGGAACAAAAGTAACTGTAATTTTATATATTGGACTGTTGTGATGTTAGATGTAAGAAAAGTATATATATATATATATTAAATACCCAATGGCGTAATTAATTACTCCATAATAATAGTAATCGTAGTTATTATATTCATATAATTTATATAAAAAATTGACAATTTCGGCGTCCTCAATTTTTTGGGGGTATTATTGTATTTATACAACAAAAATCCCAAATTAAAAGCGACTGATTCACCACCTCGCCTCTTTTTAGCTTCCCCCAATTTTCCAGTTATCCATTACACCTTCCGGCGGCCGCCACCGCTCGATCGCTTCCTCGCCGGAGTCACACCACGGCTACACCGGCCGTGCTGTGCCACTGGCTGCCGTTTCGGCCGCCGCGCAAACCCTTTTTGTCCTCTAGGTGCTGACGATTGAGGTTGGACAATGTGAGGTTTCATCTCTTTTTCCACTTATTACTTCGACTGCTTAATTCTTTGTTCTGCCCGGGTCTAGATTCTGTTTTTATCTTAGAGATTCTAGTCTTGAGCATGATTCGATTGGTTAGATTTCCTGGGAGTAAGATTCTGTTCGTCCTTCATAATTCAGTAGCAAAAGCGATAGCATTCTTTTAGCTAGTGACGAGAAACAGTACGCGGTGACAAATGCCGGAGATCTGAAAGCTTTCAATTCCTATACTGGGTTTTATACTATTTCATGAAAACTTTGTCATTATTGATGTGGTCATTCGAACGTTTTTCAAAGGATTATTAATTTCGGGCTTGCTAATTCTAGTTTGCTGGTGTTCACTTGCTCTAGATGTGAATCCCATGCGCTGCTTTCACCAGTTTCACTTTTCCACGAATTTTCTTATTGAAGGCTGTTCTTGTTCTTCAAGCCAACATACATATAGAGGAATATGTTCAATAATATTAACTTGTGATATTTATGATCATGTTTATGGCACATGACGTTCTCCTGGACTTTATAGCATTAGGCCTTCTTTGGTAACGGGTCAATGGGGTTGGAATAATAGGTTGCACTTAAAACTTAACATGCAGCCGGAATACGTCCCGCCAACATTGATCTGAAAAACTGGTCAAAATAAAAGCCTCCAACTTGGATTAGACCATTAAAACCAAGTAGTTTGAAGTTTTCATTGGCCCTTTGTAATCAGAATTCATGTGGCATATATCTGTTTTTTTCATGGCTAGTATTTGGAAGTTAAGCAGTTGAGCAAACATACGCTCTTTCTGCATGATTGACTGTAAAATCATTTCGTATTTGAATAATTTTTTATGATCTAGTGCATGCCTTTTATTTCGTCTTCCAAAATTGATCAGGAGACATAATATATAGAGGAATATGACTTCTGATTTATCTTTATGGTACATAAACTTTCACCTGGCTATATAGCATTTAAAGTAATTAGGTTGCGTTTAAATATTAACATGCATCTGGAATGCGTTCAGCCAATATTGGTCGGAAAACTGATCAAAATAAAAGCCCCAGTTAAAAACTAGGTAGGTTTGAACTTTTTTGTTTTGTTTGCAAGTGGTGTTAATTTGACATAGATCAGTTTGTTTCCAGGCTAGTATTTGGAAATTAAGCAGTTCAGGAAACATACCCTTTGTTGCATGTCAGCTCTAAAATCATTTTGTATTGAATAATTTTTTCATGATCTAGTGCATGCCTTTATTTGGACTTTACTCTTTTCCACTTGATCTATAGTATACGAAATGGCATGTGGCTTGGCTCTTGTCCAAGCAGCCAACCTTAGCTTTGCTGCACGAACAAAGTTCTTTATCCAAAGATCCAAAATTCCCTCAAGGAGGTATTCACCCAGATACCTCAGGATTCAAGCCATACAGGAAAATGAGGGTCCACGAAGATTAGTTGACATCATTCGGCTCATCCCAGATGTTTCAAGGAATTACTTCAGAAGTCGTCCTCGCAGAGCACTTTTTGGTGGTATCTCATTATTGGGTGGATTTTATGTTGCACAAACGATCTCCCTGTCATTTGGTGCTTTGGGCGTTAATGATGTGATTGCTGCTGTGGTATGTGTTCTTCTTACCGAGTATGTGACAAGGTTTTATTACAGTCGACCAAAAGTCACCTTTCCCATTGCATTACTCAACAATTTTAAGATGGGTTTCACATATGGGCTCTTCATTGATGCTTTTAAGCTTGCTAGTTAAGGTGAACTTCACGACTAGCTAAGATGGAATCCCTCCCAATTATGAAATGTAAGCCTTCTTGATCAAAACGAGCTTGAGCCAATCTTTCTAGGTTTCTCCATATTTCCTGATCATTTCTCGTCAAATCCCTTTTCTAATTCACAGCTGGAAGTTCAGGGAATCTAAGTGGCTTGCTGGTTCTTTTTTATGGATGTGTCATATGCAGTGAGTATTCTCCTTTATTCCTTTTGTACATATATATGGCTGCCTTGGAGCTTTTTGGCATCAGAAAATGCAGATATGTAATATGTAAATATATTGGCTGATGTTAATGACTGGTAGAAGACTTGAAACATTATAATTTTGTAAGCAGCATAACACATAATATTGAGTTCAAGAAATGAACTTTCTCATCAAGAACATTTTGGCAATAGAACACATTGATTTCGTTGTTCATCATATGCTATTCAGTTTGTTTGGGATTGTATTCTTCAGTTCCAGAAGGCATGAACATTGTGGTATTTTTATTGTCATTAGCAAACTGAGGAGAAACAATGTAGTGTCAGAAAAAATGAAAAACTTAATGTCAATGCATATGAATTTGGTGTACACTTTGAATGTTCATCTGGTTAGAGCAATTGAGTTCTATCCCGGATCATCTGGTTAGAGTAATTGAGTTCTATCCGAGAAGTTGTAAATTCAATACTACCAAGTTAAAAAAAAATGCATGTGAATTTGGTAAATAGATGTGGGCTAAACAGATCCGATTGACCTGATGAAAAATTGAGTTTTCGAAGGACTCGGTTGGGTCTATGATTTGAAAGTGTTGGATAGTATCTTAGATTTTAGGTTTTCGTTTTTCATGTGCTGACCTAACCTGGGACCTGATGTAAGCTCAAATTTGATAAATTGATTTCACTCACTCCAATCCAATCCAATCAGATGGATTTTAATCCAACTACGGGTTGAAATTCCCACCTATTTTTTGAAACGTACTAAGACTAAGCCCAATTTAACTTGGGTCTAGTTACATTTTTACCTAATTAAGGTTAATCTACGACTTGACTTGAACTCGCCATGCCTGCAACTCTATGATTTTTGATACCGTTGCAGGAACATGAAACAATAAAAACACTAGCAATAATGATGCTAATGCTTACCATTTATGGCTCCTTAACTTGATGTGCTTTATGTGGGGCTGACAGTTTCTTTGCTATGCACGTGTTGAGAAATGAGACAAAGTATTTGATGAAGCCAACTTGAGCACTTTTGTAAATGGAGGGAGGAGTTTGTTTGATTTCATTAGTGAGTAGCAATTGACCACTGTCTGCATCAAATTATGCACCACATAAGAGATGTACGCCCAGCAAATTGCTTATCGTCCAGGTAGTCAATAGAGGGTAGTTGATAGGAAAAAATATATAAATAAATAAGTGACATTGACACAGTTGCAATGCTAAGCAAAGCAATCCTCAACAGAGTACTTGCCATGTAGACTGCAACCTAAACTTATTAGAGAGTCAGCTCATGTACCATGCTAGAATGCATGCACTGTAGAGCCACTTCAATAGGGTGGCTGAAGAGGATCTCCACTGTAAAGGAAGGGATGCTATCCAAAGACAACTGACTATACTTCTTACTTAGATTAACTTTATAAGCATTAAAGAAGAATTATGATCAGTCGATTCTAGTAGTTTCTCTTATGCTGGAGAAGCATAGCAGAAGGCTATGAAGTTATCCATATGCCCTATCACCACTTTTGCTCTGACCAGCTTGGTAAAAAAAAAAAGACCTTGTGCCTATCATGCATGTTAGATATGAAGAAGTCTTTTCACAGTCATCAATAAACACATTTATATGCACTGGCTACTGTTTTAAAAAAACCTTTTTATTAATTACACCAGTACAATTTTCCCTTCTCCCTTTGCACATATATATATATCTTTAACAACTTCATTCCTTCCATTTCTGACATGAGCAATTCTCCAGATTGTTTCTCAAGCAATTTCAATTTTCATTCTTGCTAGAGAGAGAAGAAGAGAGAGGAGCGAATGAAGGTAAATAGAAGGTGGTTGTAGGTGGTTGACATGCATGCAAGAGAGCTAATTAATTGATCCAAGGACGGGAAGGCTGAGAAAGCAACTAAAAATGTTGGCCAATTACTGCCATCTTTAAATGAAGGAGGGTTGCTTCAGAGGAAGTAGAAATCTTGTGCCGCTGCTGCCGCCATTAATCCTCAAAACAAAGAGGGAAAGCATAAATGCTGCATTTAAGGGGCGAGTGCCAGATACATGAAAAGCTTGACTTCAACTGTTGGTGCGGGAAAAATAATGGAATTGAATGCTGGAGGAGGAGCGCATCGAACTAATTAAGTAGTCGGACTGCAGTAGGTCGGGTTTCAATGCACTTGTTGTTTGATGGAGTAGTAAAATTGAGGAGGAAGAAGAAGAAGTCTGTGACTGCCCCTTCATGTTTGTGATTCATATATATCCCTCTGCACAGGGCTTCAGTGTGCGACCGACAACCCTCTATCGCAAAATAGCAAGAGGTTTGTGGCTTCATGCATTGGGTTAACAGCAAAAGGATTTGAGTTAATTGTTGTTGTTGATGATGATGATGATGATGTGTCGATGCTAAATGTACACCTATTCAAATTAATTACTGCACGGTGCTGCTGGTGGTGATGGTGGTGCAGTTTTAAATTGAATTAAATTGAATGCTCCGGCTCTCTGCGACGTACGTCCGGCTTCTTTATCACAATTAAGAGTTGAGCATGGCTATCAATTAATGCTCTCACCCACAATGAACAGTTGATAAATTTCCTCCCAGTTCAGTGCTAGCAAAAGATTTCTCCATCCGGTCTTCCAAGTATCATAAATTATTCATCTTGTAAATTTAACTTTTTTTTATCTATCAATGTGGTTGATGCAATCGATCAATCAATCTGCAAAATGCCTCAAGTTAATTCAGATCTCTGGCCTTCGTATTATCTTAAGATTTTAATCTGTTTCATGTCATGCCTTCATAAGAGATGAAAGAATTACTTGTCATAATTCAAGTGTTTCAGTTTCCAAGTGATAAGTCTTGTCGAATTAAATTAAATTCCTTCTCCTTGATTTATAATCATTGCTTTTATCGATCAATAAAGTAGTAGGTACAACAATGGATTATTTTTTGTTGTTGTTGTCAAAACTAGCAGTAATATTACTAACTTGCAGAGTGTTCATGGTTTGGTTTGAAGACATGCTGTTCTTATCGTACGTGCTTCAAGTTCTCAATGGAACAGAATCAATCTAGCTTCTTATAATCATATCTAATTAATTTTTTTAACTACCCATGCCCGCATTTAATTAGTTAGTTTGATCGTATTAATTGACTAATAATTATTACTTAGTATTGATATGTAACCAAATCCAACAGCGCCATGACTCATTCAGGTAGTGAGGTTATAAATGTAGGTATTTGACGCATTTAAGTTCACCTATTTATCCACCTTAAATGCTCGGCCTCTTCTCTCCTCTTTAATTAAGGGGGGTTGGAAGAACCCTATTCATTATTAATCGATTTATTACTTAATTCACTAACTAACCCCATTTATATATTTAAACATCTCACTATCACTCCTTAATTAATTGCCGTATAAATTAATAAATCCATATATATATATATTGCATGACCCCCCATGCATCAATCAAATTAAACTCCAACTCCTCCTCCTCCTCCTCCTCCTCCTCCTCAATTCACTGCTGTCTGCGTATATATTAATTATAGCTGATTTGAGCAGAAGAGACGGGACTTCATATAAATTAGGGTTTGCAGAGAAAGGAGAGGAGTGCGGGAGGAGCGACCTGGTCGTGATGGATGGTCGACGGGTGGAGCTCTCGCTGGCGCTGCTGAGCGCTGCCGCCGATCAGACCGCAGACTCGTCGGATGCGAGCGTGATGGCGAGGAGGAAGAGGAAGCAAACCTGGGACGAGGCGGCGCCTACGACGTCCTCCGCCCCCATCATGAGCAGCCATCAGTCGTCGTCGACGACGGCAACGACGGCGGCGACGGCCAGTGTGGATCTCCAGCTCAGCGATCCCTTGCCACTTGACTGGGAGCAGTGCCTCGACCTACAAGTACTACTACTCCTCTCTCGTGATCGATCATGTTTTGATCTTGGTTTCGGCTTAGATTGTTAGCAGTTCGTGTTGTTGCTCTGTAGTTAAATTAATTCCAACAGTTTTCTTCCTCTGTATCGATCTTTCAACTAATTAACTACGATGCATTGCAATATGTTACAGTCTGGAAGGATGTACTACACGAACAGGAAGACCCTCAAGAAGTGCTGGAGCCGACCCGAGGAGCAAAAACTTGACCTAGAGCTCAACATCTACCCCCCAGACCATCATCATCATCATCAGCAGCAGCAGCAGCACGACGTCAAGCTTCCCACCACCCCTAACAATCCCACCTCGCCGGCCGCCGCAGAGGTCGATCAACCGATCACGACGAAGCAGATCAGACCACCGCCACCACCATCATCAAACCCTAGTTCTTCTCCATCCGGCGGCAGCAGCAGCAGCAGCAACATGGTTGCAGTGGTGTGCATGAACTGCCACCTCCTCGTCATGCTCTGCAGGTCCTCTCCTTCCTGCCCAAACTGCAAGCACACGAACTCCCTCCTCCTCCCCTCCGCGGCGGCGCCGCCGCCGCCGCCCCCGGTCGAGCCTCCCAGGACTCTAAGCCTCCTCCACTGATGCATACACCGCCGGCCGGTTGGCCGGTAACCAAACTGTAAAAGAAGAAGAAAAAAAAGGAGAAGAGTAGCAATCAGGCGCTAAACATGGAGGAGAAGAGTATGCGGTAGCGGTTGTAGTGGTGGCAGGCAGCATCGATCCCTCATTTAAAGGCTTTTACTGTAGTGAGTTGAGTTGAATTAAAGACGAGGTGGTGCATGAACAGTGATCGCAGCGTCATGCGATCGAGTTTTAAAAGCCTCGTAGTAGATGGAGCAGGGTCGGGACCTTCAAATGAATGCGTGCCAACCACTATCGCCTATATATATATATTGGCTATACATTCTACATGTATATGCTAAACTTACTCTCTCTGCGAGCTGCTGCAGCAGTAGATAAAAATGAACTGGTTGACGTTGGCAAACACAGGAAGGAATCCAAAGTATTTCCTCCCTCTTCTAGACTGTTCTGGAATTTGACTCCATCTTTATCATCATCAGCTTTCTTCCCCTCGTCTCCTCGTGCGTTTTAAAGAGCAGTATTATTAAACACACCTGCGAAAGCAACAGGGTCACGCGCGAGTATAAATAGTTACTTTTCCGGTCCAGGTCCGGTTCATATGTGAACCGTTTGGTTCGGCTCGACGGGCCGATCTATTGATGGGCTGTTCGGGAAAAAACTTTGGGCCCGAAGAAATAAAAAGAATATATAAAGCGCCGCGGGCGTTCGATTGGGGCTGCTCCTCGGAGAAGGAAGGGATCGAGGAGATGAGCGGCGGCGGATTCCTCTTGCGGACGCTGTCGCGGAAGCGGGAGGTCGACACCATCATCCGCGACACCCTCGATAAGGTCCTCCTCCTCCGCTTCGGCCGCGCCGCCGACTCCCTCTGCCTCCATCTCGACGACATCGTAAGCCGTCCCCCTCCCCCCGTCTTCGTCTTCTCGTTGTCACTCGGGAACCAAATCATCTGATCCCGCTCTTGGTATTTCCTGACGAGGTAGTTATCTAAGTCGGAGCGCGAGGTCTCCAATTTCGCCACGATCGCGCTGGTGGACGCCGAGTCTGAGGATGTGCAGGTCTATGTCAAGTACTTCGACATCACTTTGCTCCCGTCCACCGTCTTCTTCTTCAATGCGCACCATATGAAGATGGACTCGGGGTAAAATTTTCTAGTATTGCATTAACCATTCTTGTGGTCATTTGCAACCATTGACACTTTCTTATGTGGGATACAATAATAGTTTTATCTTTTATTGAATACTTCGGCACTTAGAGTGATGTCTTAACAATTAGAACTGCTTATCATATGAATTACAATTTTTGTGTTTATTAAATTGTATGCTTACTGTGTTCCAGGACTGCTGATCATACTAAATGGGTTGGGTCTTTCCGGTCAAAGCAGGATTTAATTGATGTTTTAGAGGTGAGTTTTATGCTTTTCCTTCTTTTTTCGCAAGAATATATTATCGATCGTCTTTTTTTTCATGTGTAAGATTTATTAAGCCTAGGTGATGTCATATGCGTGGATAACTATAATTGTAGTGTAGCAGAAAGTAGAAGATCAAACTTTTTTTTTTCTTTCTCTGAATTTGAGATTTCCAATCAGAATTGTAGGTATGAGGTTTTCTAATACATGGGATTTTTCAAGAGCTATTTCTAAATCTTCTAGCATCTACCTTCTTTAGCATAAGATCCTATTTGTTCAAAAGAATAAATGAGTAAAATTGATCACCTTTTCCTCTCTCCGTTATCATCCCAGTGATATTTACATTCCGCAAATAACTAGGCAGAAGAGAGATAAACTAGCTTTTTCGGTAGAATAATGGGCACTTCAGGGCTGTATCTTATTTGTTTTATCAACAATTTATAACATTTTGAGATTTCAAGCCAGGCAATTAAAAGTAGGATAATATATTTGGAATCATATCAAATCATGCTGTGCTTAGCCATATGAATCTTTTTTTCTTTTTACTTCAGAATTCACTGTAGATATGGTATGGAAATAATGAATGCTGGTACTTCAAAAGAAATTAATTCTCCTATTAATTATTAGTTTCGACTTCTAGTTCAGATTTCAGTTCCTCTCTGTGCTACTAAATGGGTGTTCTCGTTGATTATGTTTTTTCACAGCCATGTAGCTTCCTAATTCCTTGCACTTGTCTGTTTATTCATAGAGTATTATGTTATGCTTGTCTTTATGCACTTATTTATGGATCAAGACGCCAACCACATCTGGGCTACATACGAACCCATGTGGTCTATGGGAAACCCGTTGGCATGTTTGCTGTACTCACGTTAATGTACTTTGCAAGTTTGGCTTATATGGGACTGGACAATTCAGGTTGAAGTATGCCTGACTACTAGGTATAAGATTTCTATCTTCCTCTCTGATCACAATAGTGGTGCCTCTGAGAGTGCCATGTGGTACGCTAGTCAAGCCAGATCTAGAAGGTCATTAACCAACTTAATTTATATTCTTTACCGAAATTACTTATGGACATTCATCATGAAAGATATATGTGATCATTTATTCTCTCTTAAGAATTTGAGAAGTCCTTAGGGAAAGATAGATGGCTCGTAATGCAATATTTGTTGCTACACGTAATGCAATATTTGTTTCTTCTCCACTCAAAGAGAGCACTAAAATTCTCTTTGTTAGTCTTAGAAATCGTCGACCTTAAGTAGTGCTGTAATGTCCTGATTCCTGTGATGCCAGAAATCATCATTTTTCACTCTCTTTCTTTTCCTTTTTCATTTCTTTCTTTGTTACTCTTGCTAATGTGCATGTATGTCTGGTTTATCTTCACCTTTTGACATGCTATTCTCCTCTAGTTTATCTCATCTGGAAAGGCCAACATTCTTGCGAATATAATTCCCACCTAAAATCTAAGACTGGCTGCTGAAGAAATGTCTATTTATTCATCAAAACTCTCGGTAGCTCGTATGAAGAAGGCATCCCAAGTGAGAACCAGGTTGATGTATTTATTTTCTTGCTCTTTGTAGGCGATATATAGAGGTGCAATGAAAGGTAAGCTCATCGTCACCTGCCCGCTCCCACCGGAGAGGATTTCCAGATTTCAACTCCTCTTCAAAGACTTGTAGTTGTCAACTCAAGGCTGATCCTGGAAGTCTCCCTACCTTTTGGGTGATGTTAGTATTGTGAATTTGAAGGCTGGTACTAAAAATGTCCCCCTTAAAGTGTACATGGTTTTTAGCATTTTCCAACAGAAATCTTGTGTTAACAGACGTTAATCTTGTGAATGAAATATTTCGTGTTAAACATATCATGTAATTTAAGGTTCTCTTTTCAAATTTATAGTGCTTAATTATAGTGGGAAGTGCTTTAATGTACAGTCACTTTAATTAAAATATGATGGACCGCAATAAAAGTTGAGAATATAAAAACTATGATTATTAAACAGTTAAAAGCACAGATTTGAAACTGTAGATAATTAATTAAGGGGAGGAGTAATTTGCGGATGAGCAACCCGTATACTTGGTATTTAAAACGTATACCCAAATTACATTGATTCTTTTTTATAAGTAAATGGTCTGATATCCCTTGAAATTTTTAGTTTGATAAGAGTTGTTTTTAGGTACCCCTCTGATGATCTACGAGGAATTATCCCTGAATTATACCACTCGTGAGAAAATTTACTCACATGACAAAGAACAGCTACCTGCCAATCTAAAGGTTCAATACAATTTCATGCCAACACAAATACAATAAAGACCAGCCTGCACCTGGCAAATAAATCAGTACTGTCAAAAGGGAGGAAACATTTCAACTTTTTTCTCATTCCCCAACTTCCAAATTAGACCTTGGAAAGTGTGAATTGCTGGTTGTTTTTTCAGGCCAACTGGAGGATGATTCTTTCAGCAAGGCATCCACTGTCCATGCAAATAGGAAAGAACAGATACCCACTTGCTTTCGTTTCCATGTTGGTCTTCGTTTTCCCAATAATAACCTGCATTTATTTAGATAGCTAGATCAGTAGAAGGCTGGAATAGAAGAATCCAGCCAATTGCAAGCAATTTCCAAATGGAGATTCGAGTCATAAAGCACCAAAATTATCCCCAGGCCATCCATTAAAACATTGGATAATATTTGAAGGCAATGACTTATTTGTACGCGTCATTCAACTATGAAACCACAATGCGACCAAAGGAGGAAAAGCAATAACCACAAAGGAAATCATAAGAATTGCAGCCATATAAATCACAGGGTAGAAACTAATAAAACCAACTTGTAAGGAATAAGAGATTAAGCTGTAAAACACCCATTCCTGTTTGAGTAACCGAGTGTGTTTTATTATGAAAATGTTCAGATTTGATTACCACCACAAGAAATTAAAATCTCTTGAGAGAATCCATGTGATTCCTCCTGATAATTAGATTGAGCATGTTATAAGGATCTAGGATGAATAGTGGCTCTAGATTAAACCTTTATAAGAAGGTTGGACAATTACGATCATCATACATGCAGACAAGTAGGTTTATGATTTGAGTAATTTGTATTCTCTAGCTGATTTAGAGTGGTTAGAGTGAAAACTCTTAACCAGGTGGTCATGGGTTTAAGGAATAGCTTTAGGTTTTAGGCAAGCAGATCACGAACTACAAATATGACATGTCAACAAATAATAATAATAACAGCAACAACAAACTGTGATGTTTAAATATCATGAACATGGATCTAATTAACCCACCAGAGAAGAAGTATTATCCCCATTACTCATAAGCTACACAAACAGGACCCAATAATACTTCTTCACAGACAACACCTCCAAGCCACAGATTCAAACAACCAAGGAGATCAGAAATGAGTCACTTTTTGAAGCTCTAAACAAACACAAATAGAACTTCAAGACAAAAAACAATATGAAGGCAATCAAACATAATGTTTTAATATGCAATGCAACAAAGCCCAATCCATATTCCAATATTGGTTCATACAAGGATCGTACATGATCAAGGAAACTGATCTTAATATGATATTCATCTAGGATTCAGGCAACTGAAAACATAGCAAGATCAGTAAAATTGAGACCTAAAAGGTCTAAACATTGGTGAGGTGAAAGCTTTTATACCTTAAATCTTAATGATCTTAGCAGCTCTAACCAATGGGTTGGCCTTAGCAATCTGATCCCTCCCAAACGCCTTGTAATCGAATGAGCAATCATGGGTGTCGGAGTACCGGTGACTACCGCAGAAGAGATCGCCACATCGGCACCGGAATCCGGTGAGCCCCACCTTCTTCCGGCAAGTGGAGCACCTGTTGATACTGTACCTCACCGGCGGCTTACGTTCCTCCTTGGGTTTTGACTTTGACTCCTCGTCGGGATTCAACGAGGAGGAAGACATGAGAGGCGCCTCCGCACCTGGAGTTTCTGGTATCGGATTCGGACAATCCTCACATGGTTTGGGGAACAACGACGGCGGCAACGGAATCGGCGACGAGACCGGAGGAGTTGGGGCGGACGGAGAAGGGGAGGGCGAGGAGGAGGGTTTGAGGATTTCGGCTTCATCCTTGTCAAGATTACAGCTTTCACGAGCCATTCCTCCCCGAAACAAGCTTCCAACGCCCAAAAATACAAATTTTTCCAAAGAAGGGAACCAGATCAAGGGAAGCCGGATCGCAAATAAGGATCAAAGCTTCAGGTTAAGAACCAAAAACGTTCCACGGATCGAAGGAGGATGGAGCTTTTTTAAAAAAAACTTCGATTTCGAACAATAAATTAGGTTTTCCCGAAGTATTGCTCAGACCTAAACATATGTGATTTTTTCCATCAAACCAAACGGAAGAAAACATCAAAATAAAAATAAAAATCTAAACTGCGTGGATCCAATAGGAATTCGAATCTAAGATGAGATTTATCCCCCAAATTTCCACCCAAATTGAAAAAACGAAAAAGAAGCACGATAGAGGAAATTGAATCGATGAGATCGAGAAAGAATCGGTGGAAACGGGGGAAGGAGGAGGAGGAGGAGGAATAGGGAAAGGTCGGAACTTTGAGGTCGGATGTGGTGGTAGGGAAAAAATAAGGCAGCAATAAATAAGCAACAAAAAAGAAGAAGAAGAAGAAGGCAATAAATTAAAACGAAATTGGTTGCGATTATCTTTCAGAACAAGTAAAAATATACTAAAAAAAAAGTTTGCAGTTCTTTAGGAAAAAGAAAAAGAAAAGTGCATTCTTTATTTAATATTTATCATGATGAAAAGTTTATGCTTTTCTTATAATATGGAATATAATTTATTCATTATCAGCAGCAGTAACCCTGAAATTTCTCACGCTACAAATACGTTGCTCGATTCAGACCCAACTCCGGTTGCGCTCGACCGAGTCTTCAATGACTCGGTCCACTTCTCCGCACCCACCGAGTAACATTTAGGGTCGTCGATACGTGGTGCCTCAACTAATCCATCTGGGTCCGTATGCCCAAATAGAAGCATGTCGGTGAAGACTCGACCCAACCACATCAATAAGAAGACTCGACCGAGCCAGGACGAACCCTGAAGGCTCTGCTTTCTTCTTCGGCAACGTTTCGAGGGGAAATGCCTCGATCGGAGCGAGGCGGCTCCGATGGGATCTTCATCTGCTCCGGTGAGCCGGCGTCTCCCTCTCTCGAGTGCGGGGCAGGGGGCCTTCATCGTCCACCTCTCGAAGCTGGCGACGACCGGCATCGAAGCGTCCGGTGATTTGAATCGCGGCTGGGAGGCGGCGATCGGAATGCAAGGACGCGTTCCCCTACCAGCATCGCTTGGCCCGACGGCGACTAGATCTGCACGAGGTCCGGCGGCTCTTTCTGCGATGCGGCCGACGGCTTCTTGATCTAGAGAAGTGGACGTTGCTCTTGGGAGAGATGGTGCTCGATTCGATCGCTAGATGGGGGCTGGCTGCTGGCAATCGATCCGAGAGAAGGCATCCATTTCGTTCGATCGATGACGGATCGATTCAGGAGATTTGATAGATCAGCGCAGGTTGAGCTAAATTGAAGGAGGAGATAAATTTTGCCCGGCCACAAGGAAGAGCACGGAAAGAAAAAACCCAGCAGCACGCCCAGTCTGTGTACGAACCCGTGAGTTTTAATCTAATTCTAGACCTGCACAGTTTTCTATCATGAATGCTTGCTCGTGTTCATCAGCATGAACAGTATGTGCAGTTTTCTATGATATCTGATGACATTAGCCTATTTTAGACAGGATTGTTCGATTTGATTCATATTCCTCTCATGTTGCTATCGATACCGCTTGAGGATAAATCTGAAGTAGAATATCTTTAGATGCTCAACTCTAATCTTATTGAGAATATCTTCCAATTCTGGTCTGAGATTTTTAAGAGTTTTATTCGAGTTCATCAACTCGAATGCCAACAATTATTTTAGCTAGTTATTTTTTTATTAAGTCACTCGTGCGAATAAAATGCACCGCTCTCAATCTCCTCCTGCTCTATAAAACTAAGATTATTCATAAGCGTTGGGTCTCAAACCGTTACATCCCGAGATGCATCTCGGTATATGATATCGTACCGGTATAATTGTAATTAAACAGTGTGATTTTTAATTCGGGATACGATATAAACAGCAGGAAGTTTAGAAAAATAAAAAACCCGGTCACATGCGACGTGTGTGGTAAACCATCCCCTATGTTTTATTAATTCATTTATGTGTGGCAATTGTGGTATCCACGCGACGCTGCCGGTCCATGCACGAATATTTAATATTATTATTCACGTGACCCTACCGCCTTTTTTTTTCCTGTCTTCATTTTTTTATTTTAACCGTCCACCCAACAAACTTCTTCTTTATGTTATTTTTGGCTGCAAATTAGTCCGAATACGTTGTTATAAAGTATGCAACAATTTTTATTTTATTTTAATTAAAATTAATGCAAGTCCTCTAAACAAATTTAAATTAAAAAATTTATTCTACTCTCCTGCTTTATCCAATGGAATCTGCCTTGATTTGAGCGAATCTTCTTTTAGTTTTATTTTCCCCAGCTCCGTAACTAAAACCCACTCTCTTATTTTATCGAGAAAGTGAACCAAATTTTCCGCCACATACGGAATAATTTACCACAAATGGTTCGTTTTTTTTTTCTGCTTTAACCAAGGAATGTTCGGCGTCCATTAATTCCTCCCTATTTGGACCTGGCCGGACCGGGTCAAGCTCAGGCAGCGCCCGAGTCAAACCCGGGCGCGGGTGACCTTCTGGGTCACTCTCCTACGTCTCCGAAGCGGGCGTCATTCGGCGGGTCTCACCCGGGAAGAACCAACGAGAGATCGCCACGTCATCGGCAGAGGAGGAATTCAAGTGGGAGCGCCACCGACCCACCTCCCACCCACCAAAAGGGGACCGACTCGGGAGAATTCTTTAAAAAGCTTTTTGACCCCCCCGTTCGGTTCCGCCACCGTCCTCCGCGCTGCAGCGCTCGAGGTGGCGACGCAACCATGAGCATAAGCCGCCACCCCCACCACCAGCAGCGCCGCGGCGACAGCCCCCCCCGCGACGGCAGGGCCCCTCCCCCGCCCCCGCCGCCGCTGGGCCTGGCGCGCTTCGGGTCGGCCCCGGGGTCGTTCGCCGCCGACTCGGGCATCGGCTTCGGGGCCGCCGCGGGCGCGGGAGGGCGGATGTTCCTGGGGGAGCCCCCGTCCGCTGCGTCGGAGTCGACCTGCAAGTCGGCCGCCTCCGCCGCGGGGACGACGACGACGACGACGACGGACTTCGAGCGCTGCAGGGTCGTCGGAAAGCCCTCTCAGCAGCAGCAGCAGCGGGCGGGCTACTGCGTCGGCGAGGCCTCCGTCGCGGGGGCGCGGCCGGATGACTCGAGGGGCGGCGGGAATTCGCTCCTGAGGCACAGCAGCTCCCCCGCCGGCTTCTTCTCCTCCCACAGCGGCGGTGCGTACCTTCTTCCTTATCTCGTATCCACTAGCTGAGGTCGTCCGCGCAGGATTAATGGCCGCGTTTCCCTTCCGCCTCCGTCGCCGTGCAAGAGAGCGGCGGCGGCGGCGGGCGGTGGGGGGGGGGGGGAGGGGAATTCGTTTCCGGGTGGGGTTTCCCGGGATCGTCTCTCCAAAACCAGGCTTAATTAGGAAAACTAACGGCCAATGGCGGTATCATGCATTAAATTAATAAAGATCGTACTTCTTCTACAGACGCATTTAATTAATCGATGTGGTTTGATCACATAGAGGAGTTCGCAGCCACGCATTTATAATAATAATAACGATGATGAGATTAACAAGGGAGGATGGAAGAGTAATTAAGGAGTGCGCATCAGCCTATCAAATAAGATTAATTATAATCGGCCAATTAGAGCATCTTTCTTTCAATTACCCCTCGCAAATATATATATATATATATACACACACACAGTTGTTGAGGGATCTTGAAGGGGGGCAGTGCGGGGGACCAGCGTTGACTGCTGACTTTTGAATTCTTCATCATGCGTTGGATAATATGGAGATTTGGTAGCAGTTGGGTTGATCGGTGGATATGCAATGGACCGTGGAGGCAAATTAGAGAACGGGTTTGTTAATTATAACGAGTCCGCCTCTCCTTGTATGTATACATTGCATTTATGGCTTGCCTTCTTATCTCTTGATGCTGCTCTTTTAAGATCTCAAGCGTTTCTTGGACCGAGTCAGCTTGCCAATTATGCACCGTGGCGGTCCCTTTCAGTTGTCCGCTTTGGATTGATTTCGTGTCCAAGTCCTTGTCCTTATCCTACCTAAATAGGTAAGGTTCGATTAGGCACATGAATTAAAAATCACATTTGAATAAAAATAATATAACTCTAGCAATATTATAATTTGATACGTGGAATTGAAATAACCTATGATTTGGTACTAGATAACAAGATGAAATCTACCTTTCATCCTAGTTTATTAGTAGACATGTAAACGGATCGTGTTCGGGCCCCTAAGGGTACGGTACTGTAGCGTGCCGTACTTGACACGACCCGATGGAGCGAATGCTCCGCCCGACACGGCCCACAGCCCGGGAATGAACCGTGCCGAGCCGGGCACGACACGGCCTGGTCGGGCTGGTCCGTTGAAAAATATATCTTCAGCAAGGTTTGAAGTCATACCTTCAGCGAAAGACAAACATTTTAACTATTCTGTTATTTAATATTTTTAAAATATTTATATATTTAATATATATATACTATTCGTGCCGTGTCGTATCGTGCCGTGTCGGCCCGCGGGCCTCATCCTTGAGGCCCAACCCGGCATGGCACAAGGTGCGGGTCGTACTGTTTACATGTCTATTTATTAGTATATAGATTACACTGTGCACACTAGTAAAGTTTAAAAATATGAGAGCAAAAGTGAAGAAAAAATTACTTATATTACTTTATTAAGCATACTTAAAAATTCTTCTCTTTTATAATCCTGCTCAATAACTTTTTTTTTAATATTAATTGTCCCTCCTTAATATTAGATGTATGTTAAAAAAATATTCTAAGTATTCTAAGAAATATTTTTTTTTGCATGCTCATCTAATACTTATTAGACTCCACTTGTTTGTCTTGAGCTGATAATTTTATATGTCGACTTTTATCTTGGGTTTTTATGATTTTAGGCCTAATTGTTGTGCTCCATTTTGATTACTTCTTATGCATTCTTGATCAACTGAATGGTGCTCCGAATGCATCCTCAACCTTAGGAGTGTGATGATATGATTCTCACACTATATTCAATACTTACTGGCCTAAATATTGGTCCTAAGTGCACTAACCTAACCTTAGAAATGCACTGAGGGGCATGACTTTTAGGGCATGCTTAGTTCAAAGTTAGCAATGATCGAAACATTGTGCGGTCAAATCCTAATTATAAATTGAACTAAATTTTGATCAGAATCACACTCAAATGTATCCTTAGCGATCGCTCTATAGTACACACAGGTGTGTTCATAGTCTACCAATCAGCTCCATACTCATCTTAGGCACATGTCTGACCATACAAGTACTTCACCTGAGTGAGCATGGGGAGATCGATCATATTGTTCCCACTACCTTTTCATTTGCATGGGGCTACGTATCTCATGCACTGACCTCCCCCACTTGCATGGTAACCTCGTAAACATAGAACTGATAGACTCTGATTTTGCCCTATCTTTCACTCCCTTCCCTATACCTCCCTACTCGATAACTCGAACGTGAATTCTCCTCTTGAATTCTACCGAGGGTGATGCATGGATCCCTCTTTAAGTTTACTTTTTGCTGGCATTCGACAGGCTTTCAAGTACCAAGGGATTTCGGGAGCTGCTCCCGACCTGGAATGGAAGGCATGAACCATGTGGAGAGCAGAAGACTGAAATCCCAGCTGAGCTTCTCCGGAAGAGGCCTTCCGGACATCGGAGATAGCGTGGGTTGCAGCAACAACAATTCGGATGTAACCTCAGGGGGCGGCAGCCAGTCTTACATGTCCAGCAACTTCTCAACCGTCGGTCCTTGGGGTGACACCAACTCCATCATCTTCTCTGCGCCTCCAACCAAGCGGACCAAGGACATCAATGGGGATATCATAACGTTGAGCACCATTGACTCTCAGGTATATATGTGTGTGTGTGTGTGTGTGGAGCCATTCCCTTCTCATGCTACTAAATAGTTTTGAACTTCTTCTGATGAAAAAGGAAGTTGATACATGGTGGACACAGGAACCAACTCTAAAATAGTTGGCAACTGATGGTAATCAGTAATGTTCAGTGGTGGTAATCAGCAATGCATGCTAAATGAACATTACTGATGCAAGCCAGTTTAATCAATCATCATGAAAGTGATCGTCGACTCATCCAGTGGAGTGGGTCATGCATGCTTTGATACAGCACTAGCACAAAACTGCTTCATTCACCTTTGATCTTCCTTGTCATTTCCGTGGTTTCAGTTTTGCTTTCCAAATACAACTCTTGAGATGGCTACGATGGATAAGTATATGCAGCTCCAGCACGACCAGACTCCGTTCAAAGTCCGAGCTAAGCGCGGGTGCGCGACACATCCTAGGAGCATCGCCGAAAGGGTACTAGTTACTACTCAGCATATGTTTTGATCTACTGCTTTGTATGATAAATCTCCTTCTTATGATTAGGATCCTTGTTTTCACGTATCTTTCTTTCTTCTTTCCTCAGGAGAGGAGAACAAGAATCAGTGAAAAGTTGAAAAAGCTACAGGAGCTTGTGCCTAACATGGACAAGGTAAATGATTGCTTTTGACGTGCTCTTGCTGGCTCCTCCTCTTTACGATCTCATACGAACCTTCAAATCATTGCAGCAAACAAACACAGCAGACATGCTGGACCTGGCGGTCAAACACATTAGGGGGCTGCAGAATCAGGTTCAGGTAAGAGTTTTGACTCTGAACTTGGGCTTGATCTTTCCGGAACATCACGCAGTGAAGCATCTTGTTTCTTTGCACCGCAGGTTCTACAGAAAGAACAGGAGAACTGCAAGTGCAAGAAAAAGTGAAGGGAACAGAGAGATGGGCTTGCATTTGTTCGTCTGTAGGAATCCTTTTAATTAATTAGTTATTACTTTTGGAGAAGTAGAGCACATTTTTAGGAATCTGATAGCATTGCAATGTATTATTTTCTCCGTGGCAGTCATTGTGTAATAAACCGGATTTTTCACATTCTTTTTTTTTTTTTTTTTTAGGGCATACAATTGACTGCCCATAATATACTTGTGACATGAAATTATATGGGCCATTCCTAGGTAGGGGTGCAAACTATCCGAGCATAGTCTGTATCATGCTTGGTTTGCATGCTTATTCCTTGTTATAAATTTTTTTTTAATAATAATGCATCTTTTATATGTCAACATTAAAAGAGAGAAGGAAGGACATCCCACTTCCTATAACACTTTTTTTTTTCCTGTTCGTAGGTAGCAGCTACCTGCTGCTTTTAATGATCGGTCTGGTTTTTGTTAGGTTGGGTCGATTTAGACGTGGATGTGTTCAAGTAGGAGAAGTACTAAATCAAAATTATGGATGTTGCAAGCATGCATTCCAATCTATTATTTTAGCTTTTTACTAAAGTTGATTGTGATAAATATACACATATATTCCCCCATCAAAAAACCAGTGGTGTACATAGAATGCTTGTTAATTTAAAAACCCTCTGGGTCTATTTTGACATGTTTTCATCGTTATTTTCTTTCTTTTTCAAAAAAAAAAGTTGTCGCTGTGGAATGATTTTGATGGATAAGTTGACAGTTGGATCATATTAATATTAGTTATAGCGAATTTAATTTTTTTTTTTATTATTAAGTGCAATTGATATGTATCAATTCCTAATACATCTAAGAATTAAACTATTTAAGATGAGTTTGTATAATATTATTAATACTATCAATCTTATTGACTTCATTTTTTTTAATACAAAATTACATTTTAAATTATTAGATTTACACAAATATTTCATATATAAATTTATCAATTTAGTAAAACTTCTACCATCATATAATTGACAAATTTAATAAGGACTCCTACAAATTAAGGAGTAGTTTTGAATCGAAGACATCTTGATCCTTCGGTATAGAGTCTAATTACTCTAGTCAGAGGAATGAACGCTTTGTGGAAATATGTATTGATTATTGTGAATTAATTTAAGACATATATAATTTATTGATATAAGTATAGTTAATTTTTGGACAATATAATTTAAAGATTTTCTGAATTTTTATTATTTTTACATTTATTTTTTAAATAATTATATGTTATTTATCTTTTTCTACTTAAATAATTAAGTAATCCTATGAAATATATATCTTTTAAACACTTCTTGACGATGAGTTGGGGGCAAGTTTTGGACCGTCAACGAAGGAGATAATTTATTTAATTATATCATTGACTTAATCAATGGAATATTTATTGCCCCATGCGGACTCGGGTCCCACCACGTTACGATCAACGGGAGATTCACTGTGATTGCATTATTTTTAATATGCATGACAAATATGATCAAATTTCAAATTTAAAAAAAAGAAGTCTTAAGATAAAAAAGAGACATGGAGAAATAACCAGAAAAAGAATGGATCTGCCTGCAAATTTTCCAGGCAAGCGGCGCCGCTAACGTGCTCCGCAGCATCCGATTAGCGTACGGCATCATTTTTTGAGTGCCCCGCTGGCTCGCCGTTTAAAGGAAGAAGGGGTGTTGGTGGCGATGGGCAGGGCGTCACCCACAGCGGAGCGAGAGCGAGAGCGAGTGTGACGAGCGGCACACGTTGCGCCGTGGAGATTCCCTGCGAGGCGATCGAGGACCGGCCTGTGGAAGGTATGCGATCTCCCGATTCCTCCGTGCAGCCCGCCGCCGGGAGTCGGCGCTGGGTCGTCTTGTTTTCTCACCTCCTCCGCCGCCGATGTCGTCGCAGCAGGGCAGCGGGATGGGGGCCCGGAGCTCCGAGAGCTTGTGGTTAGCTTCGAACCCGAGCAAGAGATGGGGTGAGGTGTTCTTCTTGCTCTACACGCCCTTCTGGCTCACCCTCTGCCTCGGGATCGTCGTCCCGTACAAGCTCTACGAGGTGCTAATCTTGGTTCTCTTGTCGGGTTTCGTCCCCTTCAGGCAGGCCTTGGTTTTGATTTGATCTGTATTCCTTTTGCACGGGAGAGTTTGATATAAAGTTAGCACTTTTTCCCTTTCCTCGCTTTAGCCAAGTGATTCGCCCTAGCTGAGGAGATATTTTCCCAAAACTGTGCATTTATTTCGGATGCATATGTGTTCATGTGGTCTCGATTCCCAAGTTAGTATAGAATTTAATGGTCCTCAGCGGAGAAATTTTAATAAGGTCGCTGTTGATGGCAGAGATTCACGGAGCTGGAGTATCTGATCCTCGGGCTGGTTTCTGCTGTCCCAGCTTTTTTTATACCCCTCGTGATCGTGGGCAAGGTACGCACTTTGTATTATTTTATTACTGATTTACCGTCCATCGTTATCATTTGAGATTTTTTTCTTGTTTGTCTGTTATATTCTCCTTCAGTGGCTTGGTTACTGATAAACTATGACCTCGTTTAGCAGTTATTTTGTCTTAGATTATCAGCTTATAGTACTGGGCTAAATTATTGGTCTTACATTTTTGTGGCCATCAAATGGTTCATTTTTTTTGTTTATTTATATAACTTTTCTTAATTGCTACTTTCCTGTCAATCAATTACTCATAGCTTGGTTTAGGAATAAAAAGGTGGAACATGGGGTTCACACTTTGTTGCTCCTGGATCTTGTTATATATACCCAGCATCTTATGCACTTTCAGGTGGGTAGACTTGTAACGGTCCAGCTTGTGGCAGGTTGATATTTGTTAGGCGTCCTGATGATGGTTGAATAATGAACCACCCGCTGCTCTAAGGTCTTTGCAAAATAATCTGGTTCTAGATATGTTAAATATTATTAATATATGAGATTACATTGAGTCATCTCTAACCTGGTTTTGGGTGCTCTTTATTCTAGATTAGCTGGTTGAGGCCATCAGCTTAAGCATGGTCTTTCAAAAATCATTTTGTGGGCTTTTATCCATGTTTGTAATAGGAATTTGGAATTGATAAAACTATAAGATAGGAATATGAGTAATGAAATGGATTTACATCTAACTATGTGTCTTTGGAACAGTTGATCTTGTTTACTTTCTCTCTTGCTCTTTTCCTACTCTCCACCTCTGACATTCAGAAAGAACATCTGCATTTGCATGACTGCTAGGGTATGCATCTCTCTTGTATAATGCATCTAATATCAAGGGAAATATCTTCCCCTTCTTGCAGGCAGACAGTGACAGATGCTTGAAAGATCGCTACTGGGTTAAGGTAAATTTTTTCTTTTGTGAAACTGTAGAAAATATTTTACTGCAAGTACAATCTGTTCCACCATATTGGTAGGATCTGCAATCTGTTTTCTGATACTTTTACGAATCTTATGAATCTATCTATGGAACATGAGAACAAAAATTCCGTAGATACAACTTTCATTATCAGGGGTTAATGATTATCATTTTAACTTCTATGGTTTTTCCTTCATTCTTTGAATTGATGATCGTTTTATAAATTCTGCATATGTGATTTCTTATGCAGTTATTACATTAAGAGGCCAATATACCTTTTCAAAGATTATAGTCTTCGGGTGTGGTTGTGGACTGTTTGTCATTGACTGACGGTGTCTTCTTCAACAGTAGACAGTAGTAGAGAGGCATTAATAAAATACTAGATCTATGCATTATACCGATATTTATTTCATGATTTTGTTTTACAAAAGATTTCCAACTTGTTTGAATACTATATACTTCAATTATATTTCTTACTCTATGAAATAATGAGATTATCCAACTTCTTTGCTGCAGGCAAATCTATGGATCATAATTTTTAGTTATGTTGGAAACTACTTCTGGACTCATTATTTTTTCACGGTGCTGGGAGCATCATACACTTTTCCTTCATGGAAGATGAACAACGTAAGAAACTACATCAATGGTGTTATTACCATAGAGAATAATGTACTTGCACAAAGTTATATGTGTTGTGCTTGACTGCTTGTATTCTACATATGATCACAATTGGTTGCAGTTTGTGGTATTCTCTTGTACTCTTTTAGGCATGCACATCAAGATAGGGTAATACTTTTATATGTATATTATTAACACTAATTTTCTTTGTCCGACAATAGTACTAACTTTCTTTCCCTGACAATCTAGATTTCCGATCCTATTTGTAATTTCACCTAGGAAGTCACGATCATAATACCATTCACATGCATGCCACTGTATTCATCATCTTGAAATTGGTTCTAACGTGACAATTGTTTTTTGGGATATTGCAGGTACCACACACAACTTTTCTTCTCACTCACTCATGTTTCTTATTGTACCACATGGCATCAAATATAACACTTCGCCGACTGCGCCACTTTCTTTCTGACTCACCACCATCAATTCGGCTAGTCAGTGAAGCTGCATGGATTTTAGCTCTCAGTTATTTCATTGCTTATTTGGAAACGCTATCTATTTCAAATGTATGTGGCAGCAAACTTATATCATCTACCTTTAATGTTTTTTCACTATTCTACCTAGTCTATTTCATGTCAGCTTTCATAGTATGCATGAATATCAAATTATGTTTCTCAAAAAATTTTACCCAATGTCAAATGTGCATCAAGTAAGCACGAATTAATACAACATGCATTAGCTTGACAAAGGCTCCAAATACATTACAGACACTTCAACTTTTGAGGAGAATTTCACTATAAAAAAAACTTTTGAAGAGAAGTAAGTGGATTTACAAAACCAAACAGTTTTTATATCATACACCATTATGAAGCTTTAAACTCGGTAAGGATCCATATGAACCTTCATGTGAGCCAATAATTTGGACAAATATTATATTGGTACCTTATCTGGAATAGGCAATGTGGGCTAATGACCAGATTCGTATATGATTGCACTTGTTAGTGAAAATATTCATATAGACATAGTAATTTTGTTGTCCCATAATGAGCATTGAGGACCTCGTAGAACAGGGGTTGGAAGCAGGAAGAGAATAATTGAATTGGTGGAAGACGTACAGGAAGAGGAAGAAAGGTGATGGACAAAGATTATTGAGATGGCACCTGACCACTCATTTTTGAGCAGCTACTATCATGAAGAGTATAAAGCAAACGTAAAAGGTCTATAGGGTAGCAGATATGTCTAGAACTTCCACCATGAACGTTTAACTTGGTATTTTACCTACTTATTCAAAGACAACTGCGTGATTATTTCTCTGAAGTGGTAAGCCTTGTAGGACTCGTGAAGTAAACCCATATTTGATATGCTGATACATGTTCCAACTGGCCAAGTTCTTTTACATCTAAATTCTCATTATTCAAATTACTCTAGTCATTTATTTCATTTGCAATACATCTTCAATTCCATATAACATTTATGTAAATCCCATTTCTTGCAGTTTCCCTACTATCAATTTGTGGATCGGGAGTCAATGTTCAAAGTAGGATCGTTGTTCTATGCAATTTATTTCCTTGTGAGCTTTCCCATGTTTGCAAGGTACGAAGATGATTTTAGAAACATATTACTTTTAATATTCCTTTGGTTGTGGAAGTGAATACTACCAGACAGCATCTCCATTTCATCGCTGGAATCTGGTATTCTCGGCTTTCTTTGTTCTGTTGTCTCATCCTTGCAAACACATAGACACTAATAGTTGTAGGGTCTTAACTGTTCCTTTATAATGGTCTTAGAATACAAATTCTTACGTGCCTTGTAAATATTTATGCATATCCTGCTGATACATATGAGAAACAGCTTTGTAGCAGCTTATCCAGGCACCTACTTTCAAATGTTCTGGCAACTTTGCATCATTATTCGATTCTAGAACCAGTCTCCTCTCGTAGAACTTGTTGGTAACAATCAGTAGATGCCATATCTAAGTCATGATTTAGTCTTTCAAACTTCCATAGGGTGTTGAATACTGTGATGTCGATGTCCTAATAGACTCTTCTTGTCACATGGTACAAAGCTACTCCCTGTGGCTTCACTATGAGAAAGAGGAGTTTTTTCTTTCTCGGTTTACTGCCTCTTTTCTGTTTTCTCTTTTTGGTGCCATTGAAGATGATCAAGGGAATATCCAAGGGAAGCACACTTGTTTTCTGCGCGTGGGCAGGCAGCCTACTCGAAATATGTTTTTTCATCCTCACATTAAATATTTCTGATTTTTCAAAACGAAATATTTGTTCATAGCTTCTGTACGTGAGTACAGTAACTCAAATGCTTGTTTGTTGTTAATATTTTAAGCTATCAGATAGTTTCTTCCACAGGATAACCTCAAAATCTTTATCCTTCTCAGGGTGGACGAGAAAGATGACAGATCATGGGACCTTCCGAGAGTGGCCGTCGACGCACTGGGCGCGGCGATGCTCGTGACGATCATACTTGATCTATGGCGAATATTTCTAGGACCCATAATACCGACCTCGGAGTCGATGCAATGCAGTCAGCCTGGGCTTGCGTGGTTCAGCGTACCAGAAGAAATGAATCTGAGCATCTGAGCTGTGTGATCATTCAGAGATCTTCTTAAAGCTTTGTAGTAGTTAAATTTGTACCAGCATCTTTGTTGAACATGTGGTGGAATCAGAACTTTTAGAACGCCAGTCCTCACGGTTCTTCTTACTTACTCTTCTACTAAGCTCGGTTTGGTCAAGTCTAGAACCAGAAATGTAGAAACTGTCTTTTTTTTCTTTGGAAAAGGAATCTGCAACATAATCCTTGTTCCTTTGTGGGGGATCAACCATCAATCCTGACTTCCTACTTCTCCTTGTCACTGCAAAATTGTCTAAGAATGCAATAAATGCAGTCATGGACTGCAAATAGTAGAATGAGCATGTGCCTTAAAATCTTCAATTTTGGTTGCGCCCATAAAGTTCTATTTCAGAATCATTGATGTTTTGTCAAAAGCTGTGTATTATACGTGTACTTGTACGCTATTTTGCTCAAAAAAGCTCTTAAAATTGCTTTAATAGAAAGTAGGAAAAACAATTGACGCGTATTATTTTCAAAAATGAAAATTAAATAAATATATATATATATTTTACGGAGACGTTAAAATTTTGAGATATTAATTAATTAATAACAAGCACACTTATAAATTTTGGAGCTTCATCGTCCGTCCCTCTCGCCATCTAATTAGGGCTGTCGGCAGTCCTGCCCGTCAATGGCGACCTTCGCCACCCATTTCCACCTCCTCCTCGGTTCCTCCGGCCCCGCCTGCGCCTCCCCCAGGAACCCCTCATCCTCCGGCTCACTTTTCTTCGGCAACAGCCGCTCTGCCTGTAGCCTCCGCGGGGCGTCCCTCAACTCGAGGAGCGGCAGGCGTCGGGGCGGCGGCCATGGCTCCCTCCGGGTGGCTTGCGAGAAGGTCGTGGGTATCGACCTGGGGACCACCAACTCGGCCGTGGCGGCGATGGAAGGCGGGAAGCCGACGATCGTGACCAACGCCGAGGGCCAGCGGACGACGCCTTCCGTGGTCGCATACACCAAGAATGGAGATCGGTTGGTGGGGCAGATCGCCAAGCGGCAGGCGGTCGTGAATCCCGAGAACACCTTCTTCTCCGTGAAGCGCTTCATCGGGCGGAAAATGTCGGAGGTGGATGATGAGTCTAAGCAGGTGTCGTATCGGGTGGTGAGGGATGAAAATGGAAATGTGAAGCTCGATTGCCCTGCCATTGGAAAGCAGTTTGCGGCTGAAGCGATCTCAGCTCAGGTTTTACTTGTTCCGATACTTCAATTTCCTTCGCTTGACTCACATTTGGTGATAACTGAGATCCATTTTTGAGCAACCTTTACGTGAAATTTGTTAGCAACTAGAAATATTGTAGTATATTATCCTCGAACATTACTGTCAGGTCTCAGTTGCATAAACCGATCATTTTTTTCGTATTCAAGGCATGACATGGAATTGGCTGCTTCTCTGCATTCTTCTGCCCTATTGATATTCTACTTCTACTTCCATTTACAAAAATATGTGCCCAAGTTATCAAAGAGGTAGCCTATTTATGCGTAGTAATGGGACTATCTATTGTTCGTTATAAAAGATAGATATAGTCAGTGAACATCTGGGCTAAGTGCTTACTATTTTTTGTTCCTTTTCTAGACTGATGTTAAAACTTCATATTCCAGAAATTTGATCTGTTATATTTTGTATCTGGTCCTAATGATGTTACTAGACTGCAATACTGAGGGTAGTAGTTATGCAATATGCTATTACTTTTGAGCGGCTCAAATTATTCAATAGTATTTTACGAATATTTTGTCGTTTCAGGTTCTAAGAAAGCTTGTGGATGATGCATCTAAGTTTTTAAATGATCAAGTTACTAAAGCAGTGGTTACAGTTCCTGCATACTTCAATGACTCTCAGAGGACAGCGACAAAGGATGCTGGTCGGATTGCTGGTTTAGAAGTCCTCCGTATCATCAACGAGCCTACTGCTGCATCTTTAGCTTATGGATTTGAGAAGAAGAGCAATGAAACAATTCTGGTGTTTGACTTGGGAGGCGGTACCTTTGATGTTTCTGGTATGGTCAAACTTTTTCATTGTTTTTCTTTCCTTTTAATTATGATCATATTGTTACTGTCAATTGCTGATTTTTTTTTCAGTTTTCTGTGCTTGTGTAAACTTAGCTACTCCGTGAAATCTATTTCTGATTGAGCCTTTGTCAATTTAGTTTCTAGTATCGTGTGTTCCTTCACCTACTCAAAGCGTATTACATAATTCTTATGGGTAATGGGTTTTCTACAACAATATGTTGCAGTACTTGAGGTTGGAGATGGTGTCTTTGAGGTGCTTTCTACATCAGGAGACACTCATCTCGGTGGTGATGACTTTGACAAGGTTAACAACATTTTGTACTTCACTTTTATTTTGTGTATCCTAGCTTTTGCTTATTAATCGGATTTAGTAAGATGCAGTCTATGTAGGATTACTATCTGTAGTTCCATTGTCTCTCTCTTTATGCTTGTTTCCTTTTGTGCAACTAGTTATATCCACACACTGTTTTTTTTCATGGTCTTTCGCATCACAAATCAATTAGCAAAATAGCAACTACTGGCTTCAATTGTTTTCTCAAACTGGATGGTTGATACTGTAACAGAGATTATTTTTTGATATGCTGATGTGCCTCCCCATTGTGTATAAACGCTTGTAGTGTTTCAGTATTGAGGCAATTTTTCTTCAGTTGATTGTGATAATTTTATGGGCACATTTCCTTGTCCCTTAACTGAACTTTAAGCAGTTTGCTATTGTAAATATTCATCCAAGTCCAGCTGTGTATTTCAGTGTAGCGGACATGATTATGTATTGGGATGTTCAGGAAGGGGCCTACTAACTGGGACTAGCCTCCTCGAGTGTACATGAATATCATTGTTTCATCTGCTATGAAGAAATATGTTTATCTCCACGTACTGATCTTGAGAGTGTCAAAAATAAAATCTGTTGTACTCTCCTTGTTGGTGCTCTGTTTTTGTTGCGATGTGAAGGGCATGCATCTTTCTCTTCATTGTAGAAACCTGATTATTTGTTTCACTGTTGAGCAGAGGATTGTAGATTGGCTTGCTTCTGGCTTTAAGAGAGACGAGGGGATTAATCTTTTAAAAGACAAACAAGCTCTTCAGAGGCTTACTGAAACGGCAGAGAAGGCAAAGATGGAATTATCTTCATTGAGTCAGACTAATATTAGGTATTTGCCCTATTCTATGTGCAATTCTATATCTTTTGGTTCTTTATGGGCTTCTATCATTTTAATAATGCTCTATTTTACAGTTTGCCATTTATTACGGCAACTGCTGAAGGGCCCAAGCACATAGAGACAACCCTTACAAGGGCTAAATTTGAGGAACTATGCTCAGATCTTCTCGACAGGTATATGTAAATGCCTGGTTTGTTGCATGAAGGTAGTTGATTATGATGTAAATTTGAGTGGTCATTTGATAGGTTTTTAAATCTTAATGACTTCATTCATTCTTTATGTGCCAATCTATGCCCTGTTTCCAATATTGCTGTATCTTTTAGCTTCTTGTATGAATATTGTAGCATATACTTATAGCTACTATTGCGTAGCTCCATGTTACTCAGCCTAATGCTTGATTTTCTAATAGGGCTATATTATTCTCAGATGATCTAAGTTGATTGTAAATTGGTAACATTGCCTGCATTATATGGTTCATGCTTCTTGTGGGAGTTGATGCTTGCTATTTTTCATATTTGTGAACCTTCTCGTGATGTTTTCAGGCTTAAAACTCCTGTGGTGAATTCTTTGAGAGATGCCAATCTTTCGTATAAGGACATAGATGAAATAATCCTTGTTGGTGGCTCTACTCGGATCCCAGCAGTTCAAGAGCTTGTGAGAAAGATGACAGGGAAGGAACCCAATGTTACTGTTAACCCTGATGAAGTTGTTGCCCTTGGTGCTGCAGTTCAGGTTTGTCCGTGAGGTCCATTCTGACCCATCTTTTCTGGACATGCAACCGATAAACCTATATATGCCTGACAGATCTTGCCTTTTTTAATAGGATATAGACCTTGCTTTTTTTGGGTCAGTGAACTGATGCTATATGAGAATTCAACGCACCTTGATCAGGAACTGAGCATGCTATAATTATCCTTGGAGTCCGACTTTGTTATGGAATTTTGGTCCTTTAACTGAATCTATTTCTGTATGAGTTGACTTTGTTGTGGAATTCTTGACTGGGATAGACTCCAAACCAGTCTGAATCTTTTCCATGTATTGTGTAATTTAGCTGATTTTTTTTGAGTTCAATGTTTCAGGCAGGAGTACTCGCCGGAGATGTCAGCGACATCGTTCTACTCGATGTTATACCGTTGTCTCTTGGTTTAGAGACGTTGGGTGGAGTGATGACAAAGATCATTCCTAGGAACACCACTTTACCAACATCCAAATCAGAAGTCTTCTCGACGGCAGCAGATGGGCAGACAAGCGTCGAGATAAATGTTCTCCAGGGCGAAAGAGAATTTGTGAAGGACAATAAGTCGGTCGGTAGCTTCCGCCTCGATGGCATTCCTCCAGCACCGCGTGGGGTTCCGCAAATCGAAGTGAAGTTTGACATCGACGCCAATGGCATTCTCTCCGTCACTGCCGTGGACAAGGGAACAGGGAAGAGACAAGACATCACCATTACCGGCGCCAGCACCTTGCCTTCAGATGAGGTAACCCACCCCATTGGATATTTACGGACACCACATACGAACTTTGATTCACAAACAATACCAATCGCATGAAGCACAAAATTGAACCGCAATGTTCTTTCGTCGACGGGTGCGCAGGTGGAAAGCATGGTGAAGGAAGCCGAAAAGTTCGCCAAGGAGGACAAGGAGAAGAGAGATGCAATCGACACCAGGAACCAGGCTGAGTCCCTAGTCTACCAGACAGAGAAACAACTCAAGGAGCTGGGAGACAAGGTTCCCGCAGCAGTCAAGGACAAGGTGGAAGCCAAGCTCAAGGAGCTCAAGGACGCGGTCGCCGGTGGAGCCACTCAGGCGATTAAGGACGCCGTGGCTGCGTTGAACCAAGAGGTGATGCAACTGGGGCAATCACTTTATCACCAACCTGGCGCTGGCCCTGCTCCTGGAGCCGATGCTGCATCTGCAGGCTCATCTGCCAGGGGACCGGATGGCAATGACGATGTAATAGACGCAGATTTCACCGATAGCAAGTGAAGATGGAATTGCTTGAGGAGGGTATATATATAATTCATCAGTTGAAGGTGATGATTTTTGTGTAGGTTATACTGTAGAGAGTTAATTACCGAGTCAGAGACGCTGGGTGTTAGTAGCAAAATACGGGTTTCTCCCCGTTATTTTGGAGAGTAGAGAGAGTTCCCGAGTTCATTTTATTTTTTCTTGGAATGCACTGGCTTATTCCAACAAGACTGTTGCTCTCAAGCATATAAAAATTCATCCCAAAAAAGGAAGGAAAGAAAAAAAATTCAATTATATCAGAGAGGTGGTCGGTGCACATCATACATTCAATTGTTGATTCAATTCGAAGCAAACGTGTTTTGCTTTCATGAAGAAAGATTGGAAAACATATGAAAGATTTAGAAAACAAAATCCCCTTCTGATGGTAAACAAACAAGACACAGAAATGGAGACTTGATGTCAATGTCGTTTCTGGAATAACCGGTGGGTCGTTCCTTCCTGGCTTGGCATATCTCGTGTTCCTCAAAGTCGGCTCGGCTCGTTCCTTCCTGGTCGGCGTATCTTGTATTCCTAAAAGTCGGCTGGGTCTTATGGACCTCAGCAGCTCAACGTGTGTGAATATTATGCAGCAGTTCTTAGACCAACTTTAATTTCCCATCCGTGGACAACCCGGATGATCAACGTGTTGAATGCAAATTGCAAGCACATCGAATTAAAACACGGAAGAAAGAAGACGTAGAGAAAGAGAGTACACCATCGACTCCAAGCAACCCGTCTCTTCTTCTTCTTCTCCCAAATTTATTGGAAGGCTCGGAGACCTCTCTTCTCTCCGCCACTGCGCTGTCTCCAGTTAATGGCTTCCTCCACCTTCAGCAGATGGCTCAGGCCTGAGGTAGGTTATCTTCCATTGCTCCATTTTATGCTGTTACGCTGTGTATTTTCTGCACAAGAAAAAGAAGAAGAAGAAGAAGAAGAAGAAGGAAAGCTGCTTGTAGATCTAACTCAAGTGTTACTCATCCAGGTTTATCCTCTCCTTGCTGCAGTCGGTGTGGCTGTCGGTATTTGCGGTATGCAACTGATTCGCAACGTCTCGACGAACCCCGAAGTCAGGTACGCCAAGTATCATCACATCAATCATCATCGTCTTCTAGCAGTTCAAGCCAAATGAATGATCCAAACTCGTCAGCTGTATACTAAAAAGAATCGACTGGTGTGTACCATAAAGTTAATTGTTTAATATTGACAGGGTGAGCAAGGAGAACAGAGCTGCAGGAGTGCTGGAGAACTTCGAGGAGGGGGAGAAGTACGCAGATCACGGGCTGCGCAGGTTCCTCCGCAGCAAGAAGCCCCAAATCATGCCCTCCCTCAACGATTTCTTCTCTCGCCCCCCTCCCTCCGACTAGATCATCAATTTCATCATCATCATCTCTCTTTCCAAATTACTCATTATTTCTCAAGAGTTTTCCGTCCCGATGAGATCGAGGAGGGAATTATTCGATGCTTTTTTTCATGTTGCAGAGTTGGGTTGGTGAATAAAAAAAGAGCCTCTTTTTACTCCTTCATTTATTACTAAAGATGATGAAAGATTAAAAATCGAATTCAGGATTAAAAATCGGCATGCTTTCTTTATTCGGCTATGCGTAACATTGGGCATGATTAGGACAACTTGTCATGTTGGACAATAATTCAAGGATTGCAGGTTGGGTTAGTGCAAGTTGTGAGTGGGCATGAGTCACAAGCCTAGTCAAAGTAAAATCTTATGATAGTTTATACTGTATGCTAAGATAGGTTGCTCAACTCCAGGTGTTAACCTTCCGTATAGAATTTAATCACTTTAACTAAAGGGATGTACACTTTGTATACTCAATCGCCCAATAGATGAGTTATAAAGTTACTATGAGTATGAATTTTGTGCAATATTTATATATATATTTTTAAATTTAATAATTTTTAAATTTAAGAAATATGAATCTATAATCTTTCGTATAAAACCTAATTGCTCTAATTAAAACTTTATATTATAAACTATACTCCTTATCTACGTATAAGTATGATCAATGAAAGTGATTAAAAATAATATTTAGTTTTTAAAAAATAATTAATTAATGAAATCTACATTTTTTAAATTAATGAACCAAGTTTAGATATTTGAAATTAGGTTCCAAATAAAAATATGCATTTAAAAAAAATAAAAAAATGTTTCTTTTGCTTTCGACCGTTTAAATGGAAGGTTCGAAATTTAAATAATGCATACGGCGGCAACAAAAATAGAAAACTAGCCGTTAACTTTCCTCTTCTTCTTCTTCTTCTTCTTTTTCCATCGGTCTCTCCCTCCGCCCATCACAATCAGATCTCGCTCGATTCCATCAAAGAAGCGAAACAGAAGAAGTAGTAGTAGAGGAAAAGGGCAGAGAAGAGATGGCATCGAAGACGGCCTCTAAGGACATCATCACCCTCCGCGGCTCCGCCGCCATCGTCAGCGAGTTCTTCGGTACGATCCGTGTCTTGTCTCGTAATTCTCGTCTGTATCTTATCTCGTTCTTGATCGATTCCTCGATGATCCGCAGGGTATGCGGCAAATAGGTAAGAAAATGGATGGTCTCCGGATTTGTTGTTGTTTTCGATCTCTAGATCGGATCAAAAAGGCGATCTCTTGACATGGGAAGGAGTCGATTGGAAATTTTGCAGCATACTCTACAACCGCGGAATCTACCCGGAGGAGAGCTTCGCCAGGGTGAAGAAGTATGGCTTGCCGATGCTGCTAACGCAGGACGAGGGCGTGAAGTCCTTCATCACAAGCCTGACTTCTCAGTTAACAGGTGAATTCCACGGCAGAAAGGGGCAAGATTAGGAAAAGAAATGTTTTTTGAAATGTTTCTCATTAAAAAATCAATTGCATTGGTTGACAAGAATGGTTGGAGACCGGAAAGTTGCAGAGAGTGGTCCTTGTGATCATGAGTAAGGCCACCGCGGAGGTGCTGGAGAGATGGAATTTTAGCATCGAAACCGATGCTGAGGTTGTCCAAAAGGGGTAATCTTCCTAACAAATTCATTTTCTTTTAGATAAAAAGAAAATGTGTTCTTGCCGTAAAACCTTTTGTTTAATCATAGAATTGTTGGGTTCGGTATATATTTGAGTCAATCTCAGGATCATCAAGGAGAAGAGTGATAAAGAAATCATGAGGGAGATTCAAGCGATCATGCGCCAGATTGCCTCCTCCATCACTTACTTGCCTTGTCTTGATGAACCCTGTAATGATTTATCCATTATCCCCCTAATTTGTTTCTCTAGTCATTGAATTCCTTAATCATAAATGTTCTTCCTTGTAGGTGTGTTCGATGTGTTGGCCTACACTGACAAGGACGTTGCAGTTCCATTCACATGGATTGAGAGTGATGCGAAGCTCATCAAGAACCCCCAAATGGTGAAGCTGCATTCTTTCGACACCAAGGTAGTGAAAGAATTTTCATCTCTTCTTGGTTCTGATGATTTCTTAGGTTGTAATTTCCAATTTGTTTACTGTGCTGTGCAGATACATAAAGTGGATACCTTGGTTTCTTACAAGAATGACGAGTGGGATGAACAGTAGAAGAAGGTGCACTGTGGGTTTCTTTCTCTTCGATTATGTGTGGCTTGGAGATCTCTTGTGAATCATTTATTCACACTGTTGAGCACAGGAGGTGTCTGTGACGAGTATATTCTTCCCTGCTTTTTAGTCAGATTTTGTACTAAAATTGCTCTTGAAATTGTGGACTTCTACATCCTTTTGACAAGTTGACGAATTGTGTTAAAAACATGATACGAGCAAAGAGGCAGACCGCTAAAATTTCATATTGTGTGTGTTATAAAATGACAGTATCCAACAAAATTTCACAACAGGAAAAAATGGCTTAGGATGCAGTGATCACTGTAAGCCTGTAACAGATGATGGGAACCCAAATCTCCAGAAATATTTTTGCTAGAAAGAATCGCAGTAATAACATGAAACAAACAGTTTCTACTTTGTAGTTTAGAATCTTAGTGGAGAAATTTTTGTTATTACCAAACTTGAGGGATAGATTTTACAATCATCATGAGGGGTTTTTGCAATTAACGACACTATTAAATAAAATCTCAAAGATGAAAAAAAAGGCTCAAATCTCCTGTGAAAAAAGCAATGGTAACCCAAATATACCGGAAATAATTTTTTCTATGAACAATAAAACACGAGAAGACAAAACATAACAAAGGCCGAGATCATCTTCTATGGTTGATTAATTTTATAGTATATGGTTGATTCTGTCATGAGATGTCACATAATCAACGATATCAAACACCACAAAGAAGGCCAAACATAGAATCTTAACTTTTGTCCAAGCTTGTATGGATTTACAGGCTGCAAAGAGCTCTCTATACACCACCACATCTTAAGGGTGAATTAAACCGCCAACTACGTTAGACATTCCAATAACCTAATTACATTCTTATGATTAAGGTTTGTGCTGCCATCATTCCATGACTCGACTAAAACTAAACTTCTGAGTTAGTGCGATAGGCAGTATCAAACACAGGAAGGCACTCGCTTCATATATCATGAATTCCTCCCCCTTCTTCTTCATCAGGGCATATCCATCACATCTTGCTAGTCGCTGAGCAATCTCACTCCTTGGTACATACTGTCAGGGTGAAGATCATCCAGAGTATCAACATTCTTATAACCACTTAACTCCCTCAGGCCAGCCCAGCCACGGTGAGAAAGGAAATCACGGAAGTCATCT
Organism: Thalia dealbata; assembly: GCA_030544415.1. NCBI lineage: Eukaryota > Viridiplantae > Streptophyta > Magnoliopsida > Zingiberales > Marantaceae > Thalia > Thalia dealbata. The sequence goes on from CM060454.1 coordinate 4,311,636, forward strand.
TCTGTGTAGAGTGTCTTTTCTTCAGTACGAACTGGAATGCGGTCATTGTCATCATAAATGCAAACTTTTATAGTAATCCCTGTGAAGATGAAGGAATCAGTACTACATACGAATTGAAGAACAGATGATTGTTGAGAAATATACGACCGAAGGATACTAAAGTCACTCAACTTAGCAATCTGAATTTTATGTGTTTTTAGGACATGCTCTGTGAAATCTATGCATGGACTTTGAGAGTTGGTCAACTACTTGATAGTGGCAGTCAACTGGCTTATCATATTTTGAATATAGAGCATATTTACTTAACAAGAATTGATAAAAAAGAACTAATTAATGAAATAAAAGGAAGAAAGTTCCAATTAAAATGATGGATCAGGAGTTCTATTACATAGAACAAATAATTTCCTAGAAATTTATAGTCTGGTCCTTAGTAATAGAAATAACCAAAGAGAAAAAAAGTATCGAGCGCACCAGTCCTCTGCACTGTTGACTGATACAAAAAACCTATTCTGGCCGGTCAGGCCAATATTTGGTTCGTACCACCTGGTATGTTCAAGCGGCACAGCAACATGCCGACACAAAAAATAAGATAGATGCCTCTAAGGCCAAGTCTAACTAAGAATTTCAAATTCAAGGTAAAAAAACACGACTAGCTAAGGCAAGCCATAAGGAGGCAAGTACAAATGACATCAACAGTGATGCTTCCACATGCGACAATGGCTAAGAAGGTGGAGATGACACTGTTGTACACCTGACATAACTAAGTGAAGGAGTCTTCATTACTCAAGCAAAGATTGACTATCAAGACACCAAAGTCAATGTTCATGGCGATCATAAATACATGATCATGTCTATAGAAAAAGGCCTCGTAGGTATATGAGCAAAGGTTCTTCATATTATTGTCCAGATATGATCGAGAGTCTACTATCAAAACACCAAAATTTTTGCTAAGTTACTATTCATAGGACAAATAATGAGGAATGCACCGTTGAGTCACAAGTTAATGGTCCCTAAAGAACCAATATTATCTATGTGGGAAATATATTTAGTTGCATGATCTAGAAGAGCTTTCAAACAAAGATTCTAAATATACCATATTCCTAAAATTTACATTTAGATCCATACAATGTCAAAACATCAAATTCATTTTAGTTAACAATATTCTATTATTTACAAATTCTTTAAAAATATGTCGGTATGCTCAGTACCAGTATAGTATTAATCTGCCGATGGAGCAATACAAGTCCCTGTACTGAGTTTTAAAACATTGGTTAAAAAAATCGTGGTCATATTTGTTTATAGAAGATGCCCTGTTGGAATGAAACTAAAGCATAAGTTTTACTTGAACCTCAGTCCTATAAAAGTTGATACCACATTGTATACTAGATCATACAATCTATATTTAGTTTTAAATATAAAAGCATGTGTTTTACTTGAACCTCAGTCCTATAAAAGTTGATACCACATTGTATATTAGATCATACGATCTATATTTAGTTTTAAATATAGATAAAGTGTTATCATTACCTTCATCTAGATGGAGAGTATAGGAACCCAGAGGCATATCCCTATCAAGACTACGAACCACATTATCTTCATCCTCCAGCCAAAATGCCCTTTTGGTTCTTAAACCAAATGCGGACTTGATGGCTTCTTTGATTGCTGCAGCAGTACCATCAATCCCAATTTTTCTTGAGAAATCTCCCCATTTCACTAAAATAACCCTTCCACCATAAGAGGTATTATTATCTGTTCATGCCAAAAAATATTAGACAAACCAGTTAGAATGAGAGAAAAAAGAGTGCAGTATTAGAACATTCCATCTCTTTTGCACATGCAGATGCTAATATGTTTATAAGCAACAAAAATTTTGTGTCAGACAATAGAATTTCCATTGTCTAGATGATGTTCACTGGGAAACAAAATCAAAATATTTCTAGCATACAAAAGTGGTGTATTACCATTCACAGAAGCGTCTCTCCAGTTCCACGGGGGAACGCTATTAGCTCCCAATGTATCAGCCGCTGTAATAGCAAGTGGATGTCTATCATGATCTAGGGTTCTGTCCAGTGTGAGGGGCGACCTGCCACCTGTCATGTAACCATTTAGCTACTGCCACAAACAAAAAATGACTCCTGTAAATTAGCAACACAGCAGAATAAGAAAATTGAAGACAATTATCCAGTTAATAGAAAATAACTGGCATTTTCTCATAGACATTCAAAGATATTTTTATTTTAAAAAAGCTATATCAAGCTTATTGTGAAATTCAGTAATTACATAAATTCACGATTAGTACAGAGGAGTTATGATGAATTAGTAAAAGATGACTTGCAGAGTTGAGTCATGTTCATAGAGAAGCTGACAAAGTGCCGACTGGTTGGCACAGATTGCATTTGTTTCAAAAGGCATACCTTTAGGTTGGCTAATTCACTTTATTCGCTGAAGGTGTTATGGGCTTTTATATGCCCCATTTTGTAACTGACTTGAGTACTAATAAACTGGTATCTATCCCTTCTCCATTGAGAAAGAAAAGAATTAGAACTCTTGAAAATATGGTAACAGAGGTCCCTTAATTTGATTATTCTATATCTGTGTACAGCCCATTCACTTGCAAAGGCAAGGCTGCAAATTTGACAATTTCTAGATCCTGCATCAGGAAGGGAAAAGTAAAATTGTGAACAAATAGTTTTTATCATGCCAAAGAACAGATTTCTAGTTATTTAATGCCTTTTGCATGTTGTTTTGGAAAAAATTGGACCGGAGATACGGAAGTAACATGATTCAACTGGAAATATATATGTTAGTTAGAGAGCTGATGTCAATTTAATTAAATAAAAAATTCATAAAATCATTTCAAAAGTTAATTTGTACAGAGACAGAAGAAAGGATAAATTTCTGAAAATTAAGCATGTAGAATGAGATATAAGAAAAGCAAACTTAGAAGTTAGAATAACACAAGTACCTTCCACAGATCCAAATGGAGTATTTGCATCTTCAAGACCTATGAGAACATGTGTGAAATGATGATAAGTAAGTGGAACAACAGATTGTAGACAAGCTAGTACATTTATGTAGCTCATCACACGTTCAGTCCATGGGATAACAAGTACCAAAAGCATCGTGCAGTAGCAAGAACATAATTAAGGGAAAATACAACATTGGCATACTACTTCAACGAGGATAACAGCCAGAAGTCAGAAATATAGTTAAAAATGTGGAACACAATAAGAGCATGGAAGACTGAAGCGTGAGCAAACTAGCATTTAAAGAAAAATTAAAATACTAAAATAACTAAAAGTCTCCCATGTCATTAGTGGCACAAGACCATCTGCCCATAACTCTTCTGAGTAGGAGTTAAAGTAGGGGCAATAGGCAAAAAATCTCCTCAGCAGTTACTTTATTCCAGAAGAAAACTCCTGAAAATGGGAAAACACATTTGAGAACCGTAACCTGATTAAAATAGTTTGGTGGTTCTTTGAAACAACACAAATGTGTTAAAGAGCATATATCATAATAATGTAGATAACTAACACTTTATCCTTTTAGATCTATCAGTTAGATTTTTCTTCCAACCATGATTATCAGAATATGGTGAATGCAGTGGTGTTGGCCTGTCAAGATATGATGATAGATGGTTCAGTTTAGTCCACAGGAATAAAAAAGCTATTAGGCTCTTACCCTTGGACAAAGATCTGGGAGAAGTCTCAGGATCAAAAGATTTATCATGAGATCATGACATCCTCAATGCACATAGTACTAAAGTAGCACAGTTTTCTCTCTTATGCAAAACTCACTCCTAAAAGAACTCAATTTAGGCATCTAGATGAACAGATCAGGAGTATATAATCGTACCAAAGTAGGATTGCTTCTGAAATGAGAAAAATGACTGTTGAAAACCAATGCGACTTTCTATTTTCACTCAATAAATAGAAAAGAAATCTGATTACAAAGAAAACAGATTCAAGTGATGCTATGGCACGTTTAAAAAACCGGGGGATAACAACGGCATCATTCATATTTTTTGTTCGGAAAAGAGGCATGAAAGCAGCTTTTTCTTTAAGGTTGGAAGGGGGAACACTAATAACAAAAACAACAACCTAGTCAATGCAGATTTAAGCATTGACATAGTAATGTTGAAGACAACGTCTTTATAACATTTGAAGTATTGGAATGAAATAGACTCACAATCAAGCATGAAAACAAATGCAAATGCTACTTTAATCAATCAATTGTATTTAGCTCAAGAGTCTTAGACTACCAGGGAAAAGGAACACCTTTATCAGGAAATTGGAGGTAGGCGTCAACCTTGGACGCGGCGGAGCACTTGAAGCTTGCTTTCTTGCTCCTCTCCTTGAGCAACTCATCGAGCTCCTTGTAGTACGACATCTTGGCCGACCCGCTGCCCTTGTTCTGGTGCTTCGCTTTCTTGAACTCCTTCAGCAGATTCCTCCATTTGTCCGTACACATCGTTGGGGACCGGTCGTACCCTTTCTCCCGCATCTTGGACGAGATCTGCTCCCACAGGTGCTTGTTCGACTTGGAGGTGTTGAAGAGCCCATCGATCTCCCGCCGGAAGGCGATGAGGCTCCGCGTCTCCTCCTGGACCCACGTCTCCGCGCGCTTCTTAGGCGCTTTGACCTCATGATCGTCACCGCTGCTCTCGGCCAAAATCATCTGCTGCTGCTGCTGCTGCGCCTGCTGCTGCTGCTGCGGCGGCGGCGGCGGCAGCGGCAGCGGTGGCGGCAACCCGCTATTGCTGTAGAAATCGACGCCGCGAGGCTTCTCCGCCAAGTACATGGCTTTCGCCGGCTCCGCCGCGGCTGCGTTGTCGTCAGCGGCGACGGCTTGCTCGCGGCTGGGGAAGCAAGCAAGGGGCGACTGGGCGAGAAATTGATCTAGGGTGAGCAGGGGCATCCCGGAGGCGGAGCAAAACCCATGTCCACGAATCGAAATCGGAGGAGAAGACGACGAAAAAAATAAAAGAGTGAGACTGAGAGATATATAAATGCATAAATAAATAGAGATGGGGCATTCCTGATTCCCATTTATTATTTACTAACCCGACTTAGCCAATCTGTGTAATTTTTAATGAGAGCTCGCTCGATTCAAGTTTCGACCTAATTGCCGTTATAGCTCGTTCATTGATACGAACTCGAGTCGAACTCGAGCTCGAGCTTGGTGGGATTAGACACTGTTTGCTATTATTATTATTCCCCTCCTAGATTAGCTGCCCACTCCTTTACTCACATGGCTCATGCCAATAGCTATCTGACATGTCAGCCGTTCAAGATACGGAGCAGGGTTTGAGGACGCGATCCTGTGCACGCAAAATTTTATAAACGAAAAAAGTTAGGGCATTCGAATTCAAAACTTCCGACCGTTGTTCTTCCCCTGCAAGAGGATGATGGCAGGAAGCTTCAGGAGCGGCGAGGGCGGCGGCGGCGGCGGCGGCGGAGGGATGTTCCTGAGCCCTGGCTTCCGTTCTGCCGCCGAGATGGCCGGGTGGGACGAGGAAGCCCTCTTCCACGCGGCCCTGGTCGTGGAGGACACGCCTGTGAGGGAATCCCGGCGGCACAAGCAGCAGAAGCGGCCGCGTTCCCAGTTCAAGACGCCCCCCCAGCGGACCAACTCCTCCACTAGGTACGGTGCTCCTTCGCCGGCCCTCCTCCCCTTCTTGGAGATCTCGCTTTCTCCACACCGCCATGGATATCGGGTCGTTCGTTTTTTGCAGGAAGCGGAGGTCGCGAAGGCAGCCTGCGGCTTCGATTTCTCCCGTGGTGCTTTGCCTCGACGAGGAGGAAGAAGAACAACCCGCTGCAAAAGGTATGCTTTTGCGTTTCCTATCGGGTTCTTTTTTGGGCGTGTTCTTCCAATAATTACGTGTTCTTCGACGATAGTGACAGATAAAGGAAAGGAGATTGAGAAAGATGGCTCTACGGCCGAGAAGGCGACGAGCAAGGGGTTACCCTGCATGGATCGGCTACGAGAGGAGCTCTCCTGCGCGGTGAGGCTTTTTTTCCTCTATTGACCGTTCATTTACGAGACAAAATTTCTTGTTCTCAAGTTAAATCGTCCTCCTCCTTGTTTCAGATTTGCTTGGAAATTTGCTTCGAGCCAAGCACCACTCCTTGTGGACACAGGTAAAAATATCCAATGTTTTGCAATTCTAGATGTTAGAGCTGCATATTTCTTGGATTTGGTTCTCCTACTTCATCATCTAATTTCGAGGCCGTGTTTCAATCTACAGCTTCTGCATCAAATGCCTGAAACGCGCTGCCGACAAATGTGGAAAAAGATGCCCAAAATGCAGGCAATTGATCGGGTACCCATCCTATTTTAAAACTGCTTCTCAATCTTCAACCTTGATCTGAGAGGAAGAATTGCTTCAACATCACCTATCAATTTGCTGCAGCAACGGGAGATCTTGCGCCGTGAACACAGTGCTTTGGAACACAATTCAGCTCCTGTTTCCGGAGGAAGTGGAAGCAAGGAAGACCAAAGTTGGGACGACGGCGGCTTCACCTGGAAGCGTAACCCTAGCTAAAAGTTCTCAGCATGAAAGCATCGATGATAATACAAGCAGAAGCAACATCAGGTACCTCAGAAGAGGTGGAAGGACTCAGCATTTGGCCGAGCAAGTTCGGCTCTTGAGGAGAAGAGCTGGCCGGCCGAGCCAGTCCGAGGACGCTGCGCTGGCCTTAAGGCTGCAAAGGGAAGAATTCATGGAGGCATTTCAAGGCCCCCGTGAGCAGCAGCAGCATCAACATTCTCTTTATTCTACTCGAGCAAATCTCAGGACTCGCACGAGGAATTGAGCAACACAAATCTTGTTGCTTCCCTTCCTGACCTTGATCAACCATATCAACAGATGGAGCATCTCTTCGATGCAGTAAAAGGAAAAGATGATGTAAACACTCTACTGATTAAAATTGCGGCTAATTAATGCCCGGGACTTCGTCGACAAATTTGTATGTTCTTGATTATGTACTCAATGTATTCATGGTTTATTCTTACTGTCATCTCCCTATCAACAACCTTTTGAAGGGTATGAACTTAATTTTTTCTTCTCTTCCACAGAGAAGTATTTTAAGAGCAGAAGATGACGAATGTAGATGTGGAAGTATCAGCGACTTGGGAGGATGGTTGTTTTCTTTTGTTTAGTCCTCTTTTTCTACTGTGAAAATTTTGGCACCAGATCAATTGAAGAGCATCAGTTATTATGTCTCTTATTATATTTTGTCTTATTGTGAATGAATCTAATCATATGGTCAGGATCGCATGTTAATATTTAAGCTTATCATGTTTTATATCATTAATAACAACATAGCACAGCTTTTTTGACAAGTGTGAAAATTGTTTCTAATTTATTCAGTGAGATCCCGGAGATCAACCATTCCATCAATTTTACGTCCTTTTTTATGATACATTTCGTTTACATAAAAAGCTTCAGGTTTTAGAGATGATTATTCTGACATTTTTCTCTGTTACCTAATCTAATTGCATATCGAAGCAGCAGATCATGGGTTCTCCTTATGGGAAGTATTCCCTACTGGAACCCTAATCTTTGCCTCATCTCCGTTCTCATAAGATCGTTCCCAAACAATGCACATTAATAAGTGCATAATTAACCTTAAATTTCCACCCAGAATCCGATCTCACACCCAAATCCAGTCCTTTGAGCATAATCAGTACTTATGTTGTATTTAACACTGTTGGCCAAAAAGAGAATGTATAGATGGATAAGGAAGACATGGATGTCATCAGGTGATAAGGAGGCTTCAGTGCTTAAATAAGTTCTACAGAGCATTCCAATGCTAACAAAAGACCCCGGTTTCATGAAGGGGGGGAAGAACTAGCAAAAAAAAAGCCACTAGAGCCTCAACAATCAGTTGCAATCAATATCCGGAGGATGCCTCTGAATGAGCAATGATCCTTCATTCGATCTCTCTTAACACCTGCACAAAATTGACATCCATCTAAGTTTCAGCTACTACTCAGACCACATCCTCAGGACTCGGATTTTGGTGATTCCTCTGAAAGAACGAGCGAAACAGGGCAGTGATCACTTCCACAGAAACCTGCAATTAGAAAAAATGTTGGTTCTTTTAGAGAGGATAGAAATGATATGGTTAAAAAGCTTCCACAGGTAGTTTGCAAATGGTTTCCAGTTTTGAACAGCAATCTGATCATAAGGAACAGTAGAAAATAGAGGACTTACCAGTGCATTTATGTAGAAATATCCAATAAGGTTTAAAGGAATTCCACATAATTGTACTTACACGGGGAGTCGCATGATATGAGCATTAAGCATACCATTTTTTTCAGATTAAATAGTCTGAAATGGAGTTGCAATCCCATCCTTCTGGACCGTAAGTCTTATTAGGTAACGAATAATTGGATGTTAGTTTTTAAATCTAACCTCGTTTGAAATATAAGTTATAATTAAAAATAAGGTTAGGTTTAGAAACCAACCTCTAATTACCTCATACCAAATAAGTCCTTCAAAATTGTTAGTGATATATATATTGTGCATTGGATCAAGGAGGCGATGCAACAACAGCATGAATAAATATAGTATGCTTCTGTAAAATGTTTCTTTAAGAGTTTCTATACAGTAGCAGTCATTTCTTTACCTTCTAGTTCAATCCCATGACCGTGCATGTCGCAAGCAACAATCCTATTCTTAAAGTCCTCTGAGACTAGAAAATAGTCGATCCTCATTCTTTTACCACGGTATCTGCAAGAGAGAAATCATTGTGTATGAGACAAAATATTTACACTACATGGGTAATATTTACTTGGATAATAAGACATGGATATGTGCATTCACTAGATATCATTGTGTATACGACAAAATATTTATTTTATATAGTTGGTAGTGGAACTCGGACATAATTAATAGCTACAAGATGGATCTCAAATTTCAATGATGGAAGAAACATTAGAAAGTAGATGCGCAAATTTGAAAATAGTCCTGCCTTCATATATTCTCATTTAAATTTCTGTAGGAGTATCTCAGCAGGAAATAATTTTCATGACCCAAGCTATTATCACTACGAAGTAGATAACTTTAACTAAATCTTTGTTGGACCAACTAATGCATACGTTCTGCAAAACTTCAAAACATGAAATTTTTTCACTTTCAAATATTTCCTTTGACAAGGAACAATCGTAGCTGAAGGTAATTGGCTACACTTACAATTAAAAAAATTTATAGAAAATGGCCAGAATGTGCCTTCAATGATTATTCATGAGGGGGATAAAGAGTGCCTACTAAATTTTAATACCCAAGATGTAGTATAAGTTCCTTACTTGCCGATAGGATTGCCAGACCAGGAAAAGCCACCTTCCATGTCCTTCTCTTTGTGAAGAAATCTGTAAGCATCGATCAGCTTTCCTCTGCAAAGCATAAACTTATCGTTAATCAAATATTAACATGTATTAAAACATCCAGATTATGGTTTGTATTCAATTTTCTGTCAAAATAAGAATGCACCTAAAATTCACAAATATGCTAGGTACAGAGTATATCTGTAGAAGCAGACTGGTATTTGTGTACTTCATCCTCAGTTCTAACTGAAGATAACTTCAGCCCTCAAAATTTTTATAGAATTCCTATTACGACCGTCTACCCTTTATTGACAATAATGATAAGTTAACATTAACAACAACTTTATTTCTGGATTGAAAATCGATAATAAGAATTCTTATGAACTAAAAAAAAGCATTTAAGAGAAATGAGAATAAAGATGAAATTTAAAATGATATTAACTTAAAATTTCATTAGAGACATCATGGTCAAGGATCAAATTTCACCCCAACAAGAAAAAAGACAATTGTTGGTCCTTCAAAGCATTTGGTACGTGGTGGTTCTTCAAAGAAGAATTATCACAAATATTATAAATAGGTAATGATATTTTCAGCTACTAACAATGCTCTTTAAATCAGCTACTTTAGCGGCAGTAGATGCATTGTGCTAATGGATAAGTTGTACCAATTATAAGTAAAAGTAAAATGAAATTGAGCAAATGAAATAGCATTTCTGTCATATTTACTCACCGAGTCAGTATATTGTCAAATCGCTGCCTCTCTGCCAAGGTAAACCCTGGTTGTCCACAATCCTGCACTGGAAATATGTGAGTTTTCTTTTTTAGTTTCAAAAATATATATCGAACTTTTTATCTAAATTTGATACAAAAGAAAGAAAATGAGCGATCATAGCCAAATTAACTAGTAGCACATGAAAATGCATAAAATTAATTAAACACCTAAGATATCTTTTAGAACCGCTGAAGATAAAGAATATTAATTTACTGCCTGGGCAAATTACGAGTCCAACAGATTTAAGAGAATTTAGCTTGGAACTTTTGAGTTTTTTTTTTGAAAAAAAAAGAAATGTTGTATTCATTGCTTTAAATAATGATACAAGGGATTGGCTTAAAGGTGAAGCCCAGGGAGAAGAGGACATCAATAGATAGGTAGAGAGAACTTAGCTTGGAACACTTGAGTTGGTGGCAGAAATTAAACTGAGTAGGGTAAAAGCAAAATATGAAATGCAAATATAGTATTACTAAAATGTATATTAGAAAGATATCTAAACAGATTTTGAAGTAAAAGATTCAATCAGATCTTGTTCTAATATTTTTAATGGGGATGATAGATCAATGAGGATGTTATCCATGAAGTAAAAACCTCTTGTTAGAAAGGAACACAGGAGCTCATAAACTTATGTTCAAATATAGTGATATGCAAATTGCATTACGCATGAGCTAAGGATATAATAGCAGAACTTTGCATGCCTTGTAATTACATGAACTAGTTATATGCCATGTAATTGAAGTTGTTTTTGAATTATACAAGTAGATTTCAGTGCTACATCGATTAAGTATTGAACAATAGAAAACCAAACCTCAAATCAGAAAATTGTGATCCTAGGGATAAAAACTTGCCTCTTTATTTGGAGGAATATACCCATTAAGCTTTGCATTACTAAAGAACTCAGGATGGCTGACATCAATTTCTTGGTGGCTGCAGATATAACATTCACAACAGAATCTGAGCAAGTGGCCTCACATTGTGGGCGTAAAAGATAAGATGAAGTTATAGACAATACATGAAACCTATAGGGTACACACAATGATAAGCAAGAAGAAAAAATATAAAAAAAAATCATTAAGCCATGACATGAAGCAATTAAATCAACAGCTAGGAAAAAGCATCTTAATGATCCCAGAAGCAAGAAATGGAGATTATGTTTTGAAGGGCCAATTTCTGCTAGGAGCTTTTACCAGATGAGTAGATGCAAGCGTGAAGAAGGTGAAATGGCATCTCTAGAACACCAGCATGACACAAGTAATGGGTGAAATGTCATGAGTATTCTAGAGGGGCACAACTAGTATTTTCCATCCAATGGGATAATAATTGACAAACTTGAGATTTAAAAGGTTAATAAATAGTCTGGAGGAAACCCACATCTACAAGGAGGATACAGAGACTTAGATATTGTCCAAAGAACATATAGACCCAGTATCAAGGTTTAAACTAAATTAACAAAATGACAACTTTCACATTTGCAAATGAAAGAATGGGATAGTGATGAGGCACACTGAAAAATATATAAAAAGGTGCAAACATATAGGTAACAAGTCAGCAAGTTACCTCACATTTAGATCTCCACACCAGATCAACGGCTTCTTAATTTGTAGAACAAACTCAAGAATTCTTTTATCCCATTTCCTCCTTCTTATAAATGAGTTCTCTTCCTCCTTCCAACCATTGTTTGGCGCATACGTATTTAGTAAGAAACATGATTCAAATTCAGCCAAAATCACTCGACCATCTGGTTCATGTTTTGATGCTGCAAAAATAAACAGAGATCCAGGATATATCTTGGCACTAGAACCAGAGAAACAGATCCACAGAACCATCTAGACATTCATCATAAGTAAACATTGACTAATCTGACCACTAAAAAATTTGAATCATTTGAAGCCTATTTTTTCACCTGCTTATAACAAGACCCCTATGATCATTATTATCCTATTGTAGCATGTGCATTACAGACACATGTAAATATATACTGTGAAGTAATTTGCAGTCTGAAGGTTTAAAAAGGAAAAAAGGTACTCTGATAGAAATTTTTTCTTATAAAAGATTAGACAATGCCATTTCCTTGCTATAGCCTATTGGATAAAGCAAGAAATGCAGCACATACATCTCTTTTGTATTTGATGATGTTAATTTACCAGTTAATGATCATTATGTACAAGCAAGTGCTTGTGGTGAATGACGAGAGTTTCTGTTAAACTAGTAATGTTAAAAAATAATCTTCTGGTTAAATATAGAAAACAACTGAGCAAAAAAGAAAAATCAAGAGAGATTATTACTTTAAATTCGTTCTGAAATGAAAATATCAAAGAGCCATGAGGGCATCTACAGTGTTACAATGAAAGAAATTATTAACACAATAAGTGAGATTAACATGAATTGAAGAACCATACATAGGTACCTCCACAAGAGGGACTCCTAACTTACTAACTAGGAAAATAGAAACTTAATATATCTACCTGCACGGTCTAGTGAGAAAGAAACCTTCTTTGGCTGAAGTTGCTTCTTAAGGAGCATGGCAGTTCCAGCATACTTAGAATCTGAAAGAGACCACCAAACACGATATTCTCCGAAAGGTGGGCTTGACAAAGCACGCATTAGAGCCTAGGTAGATTTGCAAAGAACACCATTAATTAGAATATACATAAAGGGTACGACGAAGGTATTGACAGATAACATTGGAAGTTGTGCTATATGGCAAAGCCAAATAACAAAAGAAGAGATGAAAAGAACAACCAATCCCGAAACCACACAGAGAAACTGAAAAGGTAGGTAAAAAGAAATAATTGGTATTACTAGCTCTGACTGTGCCATATGAATATCATTAAAAGATTGATAGTGCTTCATTCACAGACACAGAAAAATTGTAAAAAACATAGATAGTTTCCTACTTAGAAGTTGCCAACCACTTGAATAGAGCTTGTTCTTTGATACTGTTTGAGTAAATAACATTTTCAGGCCAATTATGATTGCTAGAGTAGCACCCAATAAGAAAGAAAATGAATTACCTATATCATTATTTAGGCCAACAAGGATTACAAAAGTTACATTCAGTTTTGAAAGAAATTATTTGCATATACTTTATTTTCAACGTGGAATTCTTGAAATACAAAATCTTTCCTAATTATGAACAAAATTAATAGCTTTACCATCTTGATTGATAATAAACCTGTAACAAATTACAACTGCACCTCAAGACAGTAAATGCTACTAGTGTTGAAGGCAACTTCTGAAGTTGATTGCATGCAGATAATGGCAAAGTTGAAACTTTTCTTATGAAAAAAAAAGAACTGTTCAACATAATGTTAGTTACCCATCCAAAATCAAGATAACTTTAAATTAGGATGCCAAACTTGTTCCAGACTACCAGAAATTCAATATGTTGAGGCAGCCAATGGACATTACATTTACATCAGTCATGCTAACTTCAATTAGATTACTAATTAATTATATGTATTGCACCGAGTATAGATGAGACAACTAAAACATTCCCTCCGTAGATACACAAGGCCCACTAATTAAAGATAATAAACTTTAGGATAACCACCACATGTTGAATAACAAGTCGATGTGAAATTTTGCATTATCTGTTAAAAAAACATATATGTAATTGAAGAAATTAATCATACAAGTATAGATGACTTCATAACATGAAACTAGCTACCTGCTTTTCCTCCCGTGAAGCACTTGTGTCATCTTTTAGTTCACTGGGCCTTTTTGGTGCACCTTTGGATCCAGCTGCAGGCATGCGTACCTCCTGCAAAATAGTACACAGTTGGATTCTGATCAAGGAGTGCTCAAGCACATAAGGTGCCAATCTCGAATTACAAGACATAATTGGTAAATAAGGTAAAAGATCAACCTATACATCTTGCTAACAAGAATTCTGTCCCCTATTAAGCATGCTTCCCTGCCCTTCCCTAATCCCTCTACTTCTAAGAATTGAGAGAAATAAAACAACTTAGTCATATCATTTCATTAGTGCTCTAAGCCATGGTCTGTTAACCTAATTCATCAATAGCACGGAAGAAAATTGATTTATTTTTTATCTGTACATTGTACAAAAGTTATTTCCGTGATAAATATATATAGGTGCAACCAACTGAACATGAGGATTTTTGTTACTAAACATACCAAAGGTTTGGAGCCCAAAAAATGTATTATCAATAATTGCTACTTAAGATCAACATGCCGACAAGTTCAAAATTTTATTCATCTCATTTCTGGAGTATATAGTAATTTCTACTTAAGATCAACATGCCAACAAGTTCAACATTTTTATTCATCTGGATTCTGGAGTGTATATGTTCAGGCTCAACTAAAATCACAGAGCAAGCGTCCATGTAAAGTCAATTATGATGCAATTGCAAATGATAAAAGAATATAACAATCCATAGTGAGAGCACTACAAGCCAAACTACTAATGAAGAAAAAAAAAAGAAAACCCTAATTTGAGAACTCAGCATCAATCACCACTCGTGACTTAGTCTGCTGTAATTCCAGAATCACAACAGCCCTACTCAGCATAAACCAGCCAAGGCAGGACGAAGCCTCACAGTGCACCGCAACGAGAATAAACGTCACGAAGGAAGAGCCACAGAATGGCACTCCAGATAAAAGGAGGGACCTGAATGCAGATGGCATCGGGGTCGAGGGACTGGACGAGACGGGAGAACTCGGGCCAGTTGTTCTTGGCGCGGAGGAGAAGACTGTTGGCGTTCCAAGTCAAGAGCTTCAGCGGCGCCACCTTCTCCCCTCCCTTCTCCCGATCGTCGCCGCCGGTCGCTCCGTCGGGGCAAGAGCTGTCGGCACCAGCGAGCAGCGCCGGCTTCTTAGAAGGCCCATCCTTGGCAATTGGCTTGAAGAATCGCTTCATCGATGCGACGTGCGCGTTCTCGCCTTCTCGCGCCCCCCGCTGCGGAAGCGCCTCCGGCCACTCCTCCCGGCCACCTCCGCAGCCCGACTCTTTTCTTTCTCGTGATGGTAACAAATTTTAATTAAAAACAATTAGATAACACGAATACTAATAACAACAGTGTTTGTGATGAACATAAATAAATAGGCTTCATTATATAAATCAAATGTATATTTTATAAGTTACTGTTAGTTTTTTTTTGTAAATTTTCAAGAGAATTTTATATTTCCTCTGATAACATCAAATTATTCAAAAATATAGGGAAAATTAAATTTATATTTATTTAGATTTAATTCATAATAAAAAAAGAAGGAAAATAAAACATAAGGCTTCCATGGCGGGTTGTGGGATAAGCTTTAAAGTGCTGTTGATAGACCGTTTTAAAAGGCACACCACAAGCCGCCCCAAATTAATTCCACACTCGCCATGGCCGCGGCTTCTGCTTCTGCTTCTTCCTCGCTTCTACCAAGGAAGAATTTTTCCTCTTCTGCTCCCTCTTTTGGTTCGATCAATGCTTCTTTTCCCTTTTCCGGGTTCCTTGATGGGCAAAGGAGGGGGAGATGGACCTCTTCTTCCCTGAAAAGGGTCCAGTCGGGAAGCCCAGCGGCCGCTCTCGGCGGCCGGAAATCCGTGATCTGTTCCTCTTCAGCTTCGCCGTCGTCATCGTCGTCGTCACCTCCTCTCCCTGCGGCCCTCCTATTCGATTGCGACGGCGTGCTCGTCGACACTGAGAAGGATGGACATCGCATTTCGTTCAATGAGACATTCGCCGAGGTGGAATGAGTTAATCGAATTTCTTTTCCTGAAAGGTTACATTTTTTATCTGCTAGGCATGAATAGTGAGTAACTCGATTAAGTTTTGGTATTTTGTTTTAATATAATTCCTTCAATTTATTCAATTTTCTTTTTAGACTTTTAATTGACAAATGCGCTTCTTGGTGCTTGTTTTGACTGCTACACTTGCAGAAAGAATTGGGAGTCACTTGGGATGTCGAACTCTACGGTGAATTACTCAAAATTGGTGGCGGCAAAGAAAGGTGATGTTCATACATTTTTAACTTCTAGTGTTTTATTGCCTATACTGGGTAGTCGACGATGTTACCAAAGGGTATTTATGTCTTTCGTCGGCTAGTAAGGCATTTCCATTTTACAAAAGTAAAATGGAATATGATGAATAGTTTACGAGGTTGGATTTTATTAGGTTTTATATCCATTTTTTTCCTGTCCTGTAGAATGACAGCATACTTTAACAAGACAGAGTGGCCAGTTAAAGCACCAAAGACTGAAGAAGAAAGGAAAGATTTCATAGCTTCTCTTCACAAGAGAAAGACTGATTTATTCATGGGTCTTATTGAGAAGAAACTTCTTCCACTTCGTCCTGGTGTTGAAAGGTCTGAAGATATTAAGCTCACACTTCAATAAGTAGTCTAATTATATTTAGAATGAGTTGTCTAGTCGCTTGATAGTTTCTTTTCTAATGGTGGATATGGAATACTAGTAATTTTGTGTGACAGATACCAATAATATCATCTACTTGGAACATGATGACCATGAAGCATCTGAATTTAAACAAGAACTAAATGCAAAGTTGTTTTACATAAGACAGATGAGTTAGATAACCTATTTCCTTCCCTTTTTCAGGTAAATATTATTATACTAAAATCATCCTATGATTGCTACCAATACATATATTGCATTATTTGATTATCAAAATATTTGCAGTTCTTTACTCTGGCAGATAATGTTGCTTATTATGAATTAGGAATTTAGCTATGCGTTCTACAATCTTTCTCAAGCTTAGTCTGCGTAGATATAGCATGATTGCTGTCAACATGAACTAGTATAAATCACTCTTTATAAAAAAATTTCTCCTTACATATCTACCTAAAAGTATTAAGTCAAAATGTGATTTTTCAATGTCGTTTGATTTTCATCTAAATATCAGGCCATCTTGTACAATCTAGGTAGTTGTTTAAACACTGTTGTGTCTAATAATATTTCTTCAACTGTAAGGTTGATTGATGAGGCTCTAGCAAACGGAGTAAAAGTTGCTGTGTGTAGTACTTCAAATGAGAAAGCGGTATGTCGCTACGCTTTCCTTGCTGACTAGAAATTTTGTCGTGTTTACTTTCTCCCTTCTTAAGATTTAGTCATTTAGGGGCATTATTGGTGCATTTCAACTGTTTTTTTTTCCTTTTTTGAGCTTTGTGGCTTGCAAGTTCATGACCTTTGATGTTGAGCTTCATTGCTCTAGCCAGTTGAGAAGCATTTGCTTCAATGCCATCTGCACTTGTCTTCACTTAAAACTTTCTTTTTCTACTCAACTGGACAAACTTTTTTTAGACTGTCCAATCTTTTTATTGTCTTTCAACTCTGTGTACGCTTTTTAGTGTTGGAGGAGCAATCCTTTTTTCTGTTGCTGTGTTCCCAGCTTTAGTTTTTTCATGGTGTTCGTCAGCACTTGTCTTCATTTAAAATTTTATGCAATTACCAGAAGATTCTCTTTTTTTATTTTTGTTATTTCCATCCTATTTTTCCCAGCAAAGATTTATGATATTTAAGGCAAAGCTTGTCGTGGTTCCTTCTGATTCATAACTGATCCGACAACTTGAGCATGTGAAAATAATGCAGGTTTCGGCAATAGTTTCTTTCTTACTTGGCCCTGACCGAGCAGAAAAGATAACAATATTTGCCGGGGATGTGGTTCCTCGCAAAAAGCCTGATCCGGTGTGTTATTTCTTTTCTCTTATAATTTACCAGTTCCCTATGATGTTTTATGGACACCTTTCAAAATATTCGGAGTGTATCATGGCCATTGACTGATGTAAACAAGACAATTTTATCAAGGATTTCAGACCCAATCGTTATATCAAAATAATTTATCTAATCACTATTCTTCATGGTACCGCACAAACTTTTTCAAATTCTCTTCTACTCGAAGAACAGAGTAGCAAAATATTTTCCCTTTAGAGATTCTAGATATTCTTAGATGCCATGAACGCATAAGTATGAAGTTGCAGCTTTTGGTGCATATAATGTCATAAGTTCACACATATCTTGAGTAGGGATGCTAGATATAAGTTCACCAGTGTATATGCAGTGACTTGATCACATATTGTAGGGCCTATGCAGCATCATATGCAGTCTGACTGCTTGTCTCGCCCCATATTTTAATTTCTGAGTGTCTCGTAACATATACACGCTTATATCTTGTATATTCTTTATGGTACTTGACTAAAGAGTAACTGCACATGGGAGTCGCTTCCTAGAACATCCAATGCAAACCGGATTTCATGATTTACATTGGTGAACTAAAGATGACGAAGAAATCCTAAGATCTTCTAGCACTTAGAGTAATGTCCTTATATTGTTTCTGCACTCAGTTCCATTTGTATCTTTAGTTTCAATTGTTGCAGTGAATAATTTATTTATTTACCTACTAACTAATGTTTTCCTATCAAAAGGAAAACGATCCCTTCAGCAAGTACCCTAATTTTTTTAAAGAAAATAGCCCGATTAATAATCCATGTGTAATAGGTATGCTTTGCGGCATGTCAAATCAAGAGGATTAGATAATTTCAACGCTAGTTAATGTTTGTTTTTGACAGGCCATCTACTTATTAGCCGCTGAAACTCTTGGTGTTGATCCATCCAGGTACATGCTTGATATATTGCACCTTAAATTGTTGACTGACTGAATTCAAAAAGTTGTGTAGATTTCATGACTGTAACCTAGACATGTTTAGACTTAGCAGTTGTAATATATACAGCATAGGTGTAAATGGCAGAAAGCAGCAAGTGTGTGATCAACAAGGTGACTAATACAGATGTATTAGGTCCAGGCAATTGCACGGAAAAGTAAAAAACGAGCAAAACAATATTTCTCATCTGTTAATTAACACCGGTGGATTTTCTTTTCAAAAAAAAATTAACACCGGTGGATTTCATTTGCAGATTACCTAGAGTTTCTGTCTATCAATTATCTTATCGTATTTTCTACTATCAGTGATCAGTTGACTGAGTAGGTTCCCTTTTTTTTTCTTCCTCGTGATTCATGCTTGATCTACATTACCTTTCAGCTGTGTGGTGGTAGAAGACAGTGCCATAGGCCTATCAGCTGCCAAATCTGCTGGCATGAAGTGCATTATAACAAAGAGCGGGTAAGCAACTTCATTTATCTGTGCTACTTTTGTTACTTATTTCTAGCAGCAGAATTTTTAATCAACATAATGTAAGCAATTCCAACATACAGAGTACGTTTTGTTCCTACTTAAATATCTAACGTTCCTTACTATGTCTGCCCATAGTTACACAGCTGAAGAGGACTTCGTCACAGCAGATGCAGTTTTTGATTGCATTGGAGACCCTCCTGAAGGGCGGTTTGACTTGAACTTTTGTGCTAATCTTCTCCAGAAGCAATATGTCAGCTAAGATATGTATATTCTCATTTCCTCCTATATTAATCGAAGCTGTTGGCAAACTGGACCCAAGTTTGCCAACCATGTAACTGTTTTCTGTCTCGAGAAGCAAGCGAAAAAATTGAAACTGGGTCAGAACTATGCAATTGTGCAATGATTCATATCCCAAAGACAAAGTTCCATTGCGTCTAAGTTTGATGGTTTAGGAAACCGCACAAAAGCATGAGCCTACATGATTTAAGTCAAATTAACTTTACTGAAATCTATTTCTATACTTGATTGATATGTTTCGTGCTTGTCAAATCTTTACCTGCTGAGAGGATATACTTTTTCCCTGTTAAATGATTGCTGCAAGATCCTTGTTGCATATGCTTTTTCACAAAGCCATACTCCATTTTATTGATAAAGCAGAATTCCATGTTGTCATGTTGTCAATATCAAAAGCACGGGGAGACTTAATAACAGTTAATTTGCAGTTCTCCTGGGTTTGCCTCTTAAGTTTGTACTTTTATGACGCAGGTTCCAACAAATTCTACCAACCTTATCCTTTCTAGACAAACAACCAAAACCTAATTAACTACTAGTGGGCTACAGCTACTTGAATCATTTACACTTCTAAAGGTCTACTAACCAACACTCTCATTTTAGTTGGATGTGAATGATTCTTCAACCGGAAGAAAAGACAAGAAATAGGAAGCCGGACAAGTTCTCGTTCAGTTTCATCAAACTCTCAGGGATGCAACTCTCGAGCTTCAACTACATGATCTGTACAGGGATTACTCAGCATCACACTAATAAAGAAGAGAAGACGAGAAAAAGGAAGCCAGACAAATTCTCATTTAATTTCATCAAACTCTTAGGGATGCAACTCTGAAGCTTCTACTACATGAGCTGTACAGAGATTACTCAGCACCACACTAATAAAGAAGAGAAGACAAGACAAAGGAAGCCAGACAAATTCTCATTTAATTTCATCAAACTCTTAGGGATGCAACTCTGAAGCTTCTACTACATGAGCTGTACAGAGATTACTCAGCATCACACTAATAAAGAAGACAAGACAAGACAAAGGAAGCCAGACAAATTCTCATTTAATTTCATCAAACTCTTAGGGATGCAACTCTGAAGCTTCTACTACATGAGCTGTACAGAGATTACTCAGCATCACACTAATAAAGAAGACAAGACAAGACAAAGGAAGCCAGACAAATTCTCATTTAATTTCATCAAACTCTTAGGGATGCAACTCTGAAGCTTCTACTACATGAGCTGTAACAGAGATCACTCAGCATCACACTAATAGTCGTTCGTACATGAATACTCTCTTGGGACCTTCCTTTTTTCTTGGGGGACCTTCACAGCACTTGTCTTCTCATATAGTTAGTACTACAGTGACATGGGGACAGAACCCTACACCTCAATAATGGTGTGGCACGGGACTTGGCTTCCTGCCAGAGCCTTCAGCTTCCTCTCCTTGATGGCAGGATCCTCCAAAAGCAGCACCTTGTCCTTGTCCCTGACTCCCACCATGTGGAGATGGTCATCATCATCTCTCTCCTTGCCCTTGAACAGAAGCCTCTGCTCCCTTGGCTCCAGCCCTGTCACAAGGGACACCATCATCTTCAACTCCCCTGCAAACACCATGCACAGTGATTAGATAAAACAGAAGAAGAAGAAGAAGAAGAAGAAGAAAAGGAACCGCATCAGCTAAGAAGATTAGAACTTGTTCCGATGAACAGATTTACAAGAGTGGTTTCATTTTTTTTCACAAATCGAGAAAGTCCTTACGGATGTAATTCCTTTCAACTCTTCTCCTTTTTTATCCTATCCTTTATTTGATCTGCAACCAAACCTCCAAATATTTAACTTACCAAATGTGGCAGTGCCTCCGATGGACATCTCATGCCAGGTTGACCCAGTAGAGATCCTCACCGTGATCACCTCATCACCTCCATCTCCGCATCCCCTCTTCTGGACCAGCATGCCTCCAGGCCGCATCTCCCACTGGATGTCAGCACCACTCCGGCAACCACCTCCGCCGCTGGCGGCGCCTCCTCCTCCTCCTCCGGTAATCACCTTGGAGCTTCTCTTGAAGAGCTTCTTTGATCTCAGCTTCATCATCCTCTCTAAAAATCTAGCCTTCCTTGCCGCACAACTACTGCTTCAGCTTTGGCCAGTTCGTCCAGCAGCATCCGTATATATAGAGAGAGGGGGAGATAAGAGAAAGGGAAGAAAGGTCGGACACGCTTTAGCAGCGTGCATTAGGAGATTAAGAAGGGGCCCGTGGGAGGGACATGAGGAGGAGGACCTCTGCATAAAAAAACTACAAAAAAGCAGATGAGCTTGAGGCTTTGGAGGACATGAAAAGAATCGACAACTTTAGTTCTCCTTTTGGTGAGGTTGTTCGGTAAAGCGAGGGATGATGAGGCCCTGCCCCCCTGCGGAATGCCGGTGCACGCTGGATTAAATTAGGGTTCGCAGGGTCGCAGCAGCAGCAGCAGCAGCAGGTGGAGCAATTCCCTGCCGCGGCGTCCGAGTTCTTAGGGTTTTGATGAGGAAGAGGGACAGCACATGGGGCCGGGAACATGGCTTGCTTGATTCGGGGGCGCTGACATCAACCCAACACATGGTCGGCTCAGGCGACGGCCGTCGATGGATGAACCACCCTCCTCTCGTCTTCCATGCTCAAATCATTGGGTGGGTGGGTGGAAGACCCTTTTTTTTTTTTTCCTTTCTTTGAGGATATTGTGCTCGATGAGTTCATCATGCTCTCTGTTAATTTCAATATATATTCTCTTAATGCCCTTTCATCATCTTCTATAAGTTTCGCATAAAACATAATATAAATGATCAGTTCACGCATGAGAACAAGAAAAAAAAAAAAAAACTACACGGCACGTTAGTTGTTGGGCCAAGGAAAGAGAGAGATGTACTAAATATATATCTGGTTTTTAGATATGGTTGAGTCAGACACGTCGTTGACGAGACCTAGATAAGGATTAGAGGTCCAGGGTTTGACCGCCACTTCCTGCACATATTTAACCCTCAACATCCATTTTAACTTAAACTTATAACTATTTTTTTTAAAAAAATTATATCAAATCCATAATCCTTAATATAAAAGAAGTAATGTGGGCGATGGGATCAGAGGATATTGGAATAATTTTAGAAGCTAAAGAAAATAATGAACATGAGATTCCTCCTCTCTCTCCGTGCATGTGCAGCAGAGACTTTTTGTTGAGGATGCTCCTCTTTGATTGGGCTTATTAAATTAATGAGTTGATGAAGAGGACAAAGATTGGAGCATGTGGATCGAAATATTTTTTTTTTTAAATTCCCGTGCAAGACGAGGAATAATATTTAAAAAGTAGGGAAGAGAAAAGATATATAAAAAGGAATCGTCTGAATATTCATAAATGTATTAATCATTTCGCTTTTTTTTTGTTAACAAAATGAGAATGTTAATTGTTTTCCCTTGAAATATTTATTTTTTATCACCTTCCCCATGTGCCATCATTGCAGGCAGATTTTGACAGGATGTATTATTGATTATTTTTTATTTTTATTACTTTTGACGATAAAAGGAGGAGGAGGAGGATAAACACTTTTTTTTTCAAAATAAACAGGGCATATATTATTGGTGCAATAAATTATAGTTGCATTTAGTAATTCTCTTTTAAACTTTTCTTTCGATATTAAAATTGATAGGTTTTTTTTTTATTTTTAAAACCCTACGTTCTTAAGATGATCTAACTTATGGTAAAAAAAAATAATTGACGTGTCTAAATTTGATCATGATAAATAAAATTTTTAATGTTTTGTCTTAAAATATTATTTTTATGTCACCTTCCACATGTGCTATCATTGCATACAATTTTTGTCCTCACTTATAATTAATCAATTTCTTTTATTAATTTTGGTATAAAAAAAGAATGGAATGATATTATCCTAATTAAACACAATGCACGTGAGAAAATTATATTCTTTAATAAAATTATCTGATATAATAGTATCGAAAGAAAGCTATCAACCTTAGTGATAGCACAACGATATAATAAAAATAAAAGAACAGAACTTTAAAAATAGTATATAATAAGAATAAAACCTAGAAAAATATTACTTTAAACCCCTCAAATATAATTATCTATAGGTTAGATGATCTATTACTCAACTCTTTTATTACATCATGCTTTGCAAAAAAAAATTTAAAAAAAAGTTCTACCTATTTTTAGAATTTTATATTCTTAGATCATCTATTACTTAAGGGCGTCACTTAGGCGGGCTCATCATTTTTAGAAAAATTACCCCAAATTGGGCCGGCCCACATTTCATTATATCGTTCATAAAATTCTTGGTATAATTTACTAATTTTGGGCTTTCTTTATCTTCTAGGCCCAAATAGACTTTGACTTGGTCCAATTAAAAGCCCTAAAGGGAGAGCCCATTTTTTATCACATGAAGCTGGCCTGACTCGATCCGGGTCAGTCGAATCAGATTCACCTGAATCAGGTTCCGTTTGGCCGGACCAAGGTCGGGCTAAATCACGAAGTCGGTTCGAACCCAACCATCGAAGAGGAGGAGGAGGACGGGGGAGGCGGCCTCCTCACTCACTCGACACGTGACACGGCGATCGAAGAAGAGAAGAGAGGGAGGAGGGCTCGCTCGAAGGAGAGGTCTCGTCTTCGTTCCACCGCAGAGGGTTCTTCACGGAGGAGGAGGAGAGCTCTTGCTCCTTGGCACGTCCATCGTCATCCTCTCGAACGGGAAGGGTCGGATCATCTGCGGCTAGCCGGAAGCTCCCTGCCGGCAATCGGCGGCTCTTCCATCGATTTCGCGCGCGCGCACACAGAGGGCCGCGGTCCCCTGCAATCCGATCGAAGGACTTTACCCTGGCGGCAGCTCGATCGGAGGAAGGATTAGCTTCTCCCACGTTTTAGCAGCCGGTGACTGGATCGAACTGGGGAATCTCTCCCGCCGGCGATCAAATCCCAAGGGGAAGTCTTCTTCTCATCGACGAGAGAGAGAGAAGCGGAGGAAGCAGGGGCTTCCTCTACGTCTTGGCGGCCGGCGGACAGATCCGAAGGGGAGGCGGCCCGGCTTCGGGAGCTTCGTCGGGGGATTCGAGAACCGAAGAAGGAAAAGGCCGGCGGCTTCTTCCACTTCGGCTGCCGGATTATAAGCAGGCCGGCCCCCTGCGACCGGACCGGACGGGCGTGGCTGCGGCTTGGAGGGAGGAAATTGCTTCTGCGAGGGATCGTCCTCTCTTCCGGGCACAGACTGTCGGCGACCAGGCGGAAGGAGCTTGGAGGCGTCCTTGCTTGAAGCCAGGCATCTCAATTGAACGGCCAATTCGAAGGGACTCGAGCAGCTATATCGCTGGCGGCTGGAATTTAAGGACTCCAGCATCACCAAGTTTAGAAAGAGCGGCTGCCAATTGAAGAGCAGTGAATTGGGGTAGCGGCTCAATTTTGGGCGACAGCAGGTTGAAGAACAATTCAACATGATCAATTTTATTTGTGTAATTTGGTCCTCAATTTGATTGGATGCCGATTGTTTTTTTTCCCTATGTTATGACTTCAGATGCTTTATCTCACAACCATCCTCCTCCTGTATTCTTCCGATGCTTCTTTTAGATTCTTGATGTATAAATAAACTTTCTGACCTTTCTTCTGGGTTGAAATCGCACAGGTTTGAGGAAAACGGCCAGAGAGATGACTATGCAATTACAACCCGCTGATCCCAAGACGTAATGCAGATGGTACCAGCTCAAGCCTTTTAGAACTGTGCTTTGGCAAGGGTGCTTGATGATATAAGCACCATCTCGAATTCACCCGATTACTTGATTTTTGGCCACTTTAATTTAGCTAGTGCCTGATGGATGCCACCACCAGTGGTAGCAGTTCCTCAATTCCATTCCACACCATCGTAGACCCGTCTCTCTCCCTTGTGCCCCCACTGCAGCAAACCTTCCAACGTGTACAAAGGCATTGTTTTGGTGATTCAACCCCAGGGGAGTTCCCTTTGGCTGCAAACCCTTCGATTGTTCTCCATCTTCTTGCTGCCTGCAATTTGGATCCCCAAGATCTTGCTAATCTAGAGGCAAGTAGAGTTCAGATGTTTTTGTTGTTAATAGAATTGATGTTGCGGCTGATGGAATTCTATGATTGTGGCAGGCAACATGCACCTTCTTCAGGAAGCCTGCCAATTTCACTCCTGACTTCCAATTGTCTATTGCGGAGCTTGCTGCATTGGACATGTGCCAAAAAAGGGCCATCTTTAAGCCAATGACTCCAGAAGAGAGGAACTCTTTTAAACAACGATGTGGGGGATCTTGGAAGCTAGTTCTTAGGTATATATTGGCAGGTGAATCATGTTGCCGAAGAGAAAAATCTCAGGCGATTGCCGGGCCCGGTCACAGCATTGCTGTGACTTCATCTGGTTCAGTATATTCCTTCGGGTCCAACAACTCTGGGCAGCTCGGCCATGGCACCTTGGATGAGGAGTGGAGACCACGACTTATAAGGTGCTTTTAATTTTCCAGTTGCTTAGTGCACTCAATGCGCGTTACTATGTACCTAAGAACAAGCAAAACTTTGGTGCTTGGCAGATCACTGCAAGGTATTCGGATTATACAAGCAGCAGCTGGTGCAGGGCGAACGATGTTGATTAGTGATGCTGGGAGAGTTTATGCATTTGGAAAAGACTCATTTGGAGAGGCTGAATATGCAGTGCAAGGGTCCAACATGGTGACTACACCTCAAATAATAGAATCTTTGAAGGACATATACGTCGTTCAAGCAGCAATTGGAAACTTCTTCACTGCAGTTCTTTCTCGAGAAGGCAAGGTGTACACGTTCTGTTGGGGAAATGATTCGAAGCTGGGTCACCACACAGAACCAAATGACTTGGAGCCACATCTTCTTTCAGGGCCCCTTGAGAACATACCGGTCGTCCAGATTGCTGCTGGTTACTGTTACCTCCTTGCGTTGGCCTGTCAACCGACTGGAATGTAAGTTTTCTTCTAACCGTACCTTAAAAATCGAGCAGTATCCATTTTCTCAACCTTCATTGCATTGGTTGAGTGCTATTTCGACAAGCTTGATCCAAACTTATATGGCTGCTACACTAGATTAGAGAAGTCTGTCATGGCATCCTTGGAATGTTATCTTGGACACATTTCCGTAATGCTGCACAGCTATCAGCCACTAGTTTATCAGATTTGACTAGTGTTAACCAATGAAGACTTCCAAGGATATCTAACAACATACTCTTAATGAGATCGTGCATCGATAAACTTACTCTCTTCTCGTAATGCAGGTCTGTTTACTCTGTGGGCTGTGGTTTGGGAGGGAAGCTTGGGCATGGCTCAAGGACAGATGAGAAATACCCAAGGTTGATCGAGCAATTCCAGACTTTGAACCTTCAGCCTACGGTAGTTGCAGCAGGTGCTTGGCATGCTGCTGTTGTCGGACGAGATGGGCGTGTATGCACATGGGGCTGGGGGCGTTATGGCTGCTTAGGCCATGGGAATGAGGAGTGTGAATCTGTTCCTAAGGTGGTTGAGTCCTTGACCAACATAAAAGCTATACATGTTGCAACAGGTGATTACACTACATTTGTCGTCTCCGATGCTGGGGATGTTTACTCATTTGGCTGTGGAGAATCCTCAAGTCTGGGTCATTCCATTACCGTCGATGGACAGGTTTGTAATGCTCCTCTAGATTCTTACTGGTTAATAAATAAAACCAAATCAAATGCCAATATTTCCCATCAGTACCTTGGTGCTGCCAGCACTCGATTACAGAAGATCTCATTTGACTGTATCTCTTTCAGTCCTTTTCTTAATTTTATTCTGGGTAGGGGATGCAAGGGGTGTCTCTTCTGCTCTAGTTAGAGCCATCGAAATGTGTACCACTTGCAACTTTGGCAAATTGCCTCTACGTGTTTTAACACTTCATCCGCTCACTACCTGATGTTTCAGCTAATTCAAGCGTTATCTTGTTCGCAGGGCAACAGGCATGCCAATGTGCTCAGCCCAAAATTAGTAACTTCACTCAAGGACATCAATGAGAGGGTTGTGCAGATTAGCCTCACGAACTCAATTTACTGGAATGCGCATACCTTTGCCCTAACAGATTCCGGAAAACTGTTCGCATTCGGAGCTGGGGACAAGGGGCAGCTTGGCATTGAACTTGTTGCACATCAGACGGAAAGAGGGACTCCCGAGCGTGTGGACATCGATCTCGGTTAGTCCAGCAGTATCGTACCCGACCTACCTTTGTTGATTCTTTTCAGTTCCTTCCTATTTATTCTGGCACTCAGGCGTTCCTTAAATCCACCCTCATCAATTGGTGCCACCCACAAATATCACCGTCGCCGTTCTGACCAATCAAAAACTCGTTGTTCATACAGCATTATAAGTCATTCTGTTCATAGTGCATGCTCATGTGTACATAAAAAAGAACCTCCTTAGATGCATGGTCCAGCTCAAGGGACTCCACAGGTGAAGAAGCACTGGGATCCTTAGTACATTATAAAGCTGACAAAACTATCCTTAGTTAATAATTTAATTTGCAGTGTGCCAACTTGTTTGCTATCCTCCTCTCATTTATTGGCTGAAGCGTCATAACACACATTGCTATGACTTTTATGCATTGAAGAACAACTAAGCTGTCTCTCTGCCTAAATTTGGTTGGCACTCCATCCTTCAAACTCCAGGATGGAGCATATGAGCTCTGGATCATCATGTGAGACAGTTCTTCCCAGTTAAGGCAAACACCCAGGTGGCCCATAATCTTCAGCCACCTCCATTGGTCATGCATGCACAGCAAGCAATTAGGTACTAAGTTGCCTACAATCTGTACAATTTATGTTCATTAAAAACCTTGATCTTGTGCAGATACCCTTTAAAGTACTTAAGATAATCCAACTTTGGTGAGTGTTTTTTGTGGTGGTCCATTGAATGGTGTCTCTTTTGGACATCATCTTGGTCCCCCTTCCTTCCCCCCTTCTTTTCTGTTCCATTCCTTTAAATTAAGAGGCCCTTCTTTGAGCTTCTGGATTGCAGCCCTTGGCATCACTGTCATCATATATGTGTGCTTCTTGTAGGGGCCATGACATCTCACGCCCAACTAACACTTTGCTCATGAGCATTGAGGAAGACCTCCGCATGGTCACACCCCTATTCTTTGCTCCTCTTGTTTTCAGGTGTTGGTGTGTGCCTTCCACACAACACACATTTCAGCTGATCCATTGGTCATGAGAAATGTGGTCACCTGCAAGGTGGTGAGGGAGATTATTTTATGTGCGTTTCTTGAATTAAATGCCTCTTCTGTGTGGAATGAGCAGATGAAACGTGCCCACTGACAACGATTCAGATTGATTAAGAAGGGGGAAAAGGAAGAGACGTGAGAGGCACACTGCTTAGTATTTTGCGTGAGGAGACCGATTCTGTAACCTGTTCTATCAGATTACGCATCAGACCTTGGGAATCAAACGGGGTTTTTTTAATAATAATAAAAAAGAGAAGAAAAAAAGATTCCTGTAGAGGAGTTGTGCAGGTTAAACTTAACTTGCTTGAGAGGATTTGTTTGGCGAAGAAAAAGAAGAGTGGAGTGTGGGCTCTTCCAAGTTAAAAAATTAATTAAAGGCATCTCTATGCAAGATGGAGGTGGTTGGGCAAATAAAAATATACCTGTTTAATTCTTTTCGTGTTCTCCACAGGGATTCCCATCCGAGGGCAAGATTGAGATTTTGATTGGTTTAAGGGGGTAAATTTCACATTTGTTTTTAGGATAAAAGAAGCGTGTAGGGATTACTGCTTATTTTATTCAATTAAGTTTTTTTTTTCTTTAAAGGAAAAAAAAGACATGTTACCACCGATATTTTTTTGGGTTGTGCTTCAAAATTGTTCCCATTTATAATGGAAGGAAAGAAGTTTTATCATCATATCAAAAAATGGTGATCATGATGTTTATCTAAAAAAAATGTTACAAGTGCCTTTCGGTATAGCTAAAAAAAGACATGTAAGTATTTACCTATCCCTATTAATAAAAATCTTTTTAAATTAAAAAATTTAGGGATGTTTACTACTTTTTTTACTTAACCATACATCATAACCTTCGTATATATATATATATATATATATATAATTAATGACATCCTATATAATAATCTAATTCATAGCATATATAATATATTTATTTTCAATTTAAAAATAATTAAGGAGTATGGAAGCTTACAAAAAATAGAATAAATGGTAAATAGAGAAATAATGTGCACAGAGTGATAAATACTCACTAAATCTAAAAAAAAGGTAAATAAAATATAATAAGTAGTCATAGTGTCAATTCATTATATATTAAATTTTCTAATCCAGTCATTTATGAATTATCAGTAAACGGCAGAATAAAAAAATATATTTAATTTTACTATTTTAGATATATTATGAAACTGGAATAAGTAATGAGTAATCAAATTTGACTCAATAAATATGAACGTGATTTAACTATATCATCTCTCCCTTGCATCACAGTACTTTTTTATCAGTACATGGAGCTTATAGATTTTTTTCCATAACTTATTTACATAGTTTACATGAAACCCTTCTAAATTATGAATTATTTTTTTATCTATTAATACTTTAAGTTTTCATATTTATCTATTTATAAAATTATAAATATTGTTTCCTGATTTTTTTTATTTAGATTTAGTGAGTACAGACTCACAATCTCTCATCTAAAATTTTACTACTTTGTACTAACTTCTATTGATTCATTATTAGTATGGTTGAGTTTATATGATGTTGAACATCTTTCTTCTTTTTTTATAATTGGTTTAAAAGTTTCAGTAGATTTAAAATCTATCATCACCTCCTCCTAGTCTCATCCCATTCTGTAATTGACTCTCATCGTTGATGAGATATTTCTATTAATTTCACTTGAACCTTCAAGTAAATTTGTTATCTGTCTCTAGTCAATCAATAGAAGCTAATGGCGGTAGCTTCATATAAACTCTTATTTATTGTTATCGAAGTTGGGCTTAAATCTAGCTGCGAGAATGGTATGTAGAGGTGGCATCAATGCAAAGAATCTTTCATACCATTGAACTAATATGTTGAGGTATCCATTGTTTAATTGAAATCATATTATAATCGTTGCCATCAATTGAGGTGAGCGCTTGTCCACGTATGAACCATGAACCATCTTGAAGGATTCGAATCATATTCTAATAAGAAATATAATTAAAATAGTAGAAAGTAGTTGCAGGATCAGTGACAGGAAGATCCTCAACCGACTTCTATAATTCCAATCAAGTAAGAGTAAAGGGCAAAGGCCACCTAAAAATTTTACAAAACAAAGATAGCATATCACTATAAACTCAAAAAGTCATCAAGAAAAATATCATCCTGAACTATAGTTATTGCCATTGTATCGGAACTACTGGAGAGAATATTATGGTGTCAATAACTCATTCCCTTGAGAAGATAGTTTTGCATCTTTTAGACCGAAGGGGCGTATTACAAAATAATAAAAAAAAGAGTTGGTCAACCCAGCCAGGTATTTTTAATGTTTCTATAATTTCCTCTCGAGACATGGAATAACTTTGCAAAGCAGCTAAGATTTGAGATACCTTCATGAGCATCATGCTTATGAAAAGCTCCATCACAGGTCAAGGCTTCATGCACACTTCCAGGCAGATCATAGTACCAAAAAGTTAGATCCTACATAATTTAAAGAGTCCTGCACACCCAAAGATTGGAATGCGTCAAGAAGAGCATAAGTCGTTACAGCAGGCGATGTGATTAGAATAGACGATGGATTGCAAATAGCCACCCATGTAGTCTCTGGCTCACTCGTTCCTAACACCTATTTACTTAATGTCTATTGGGCAAGAAGAACCAAATGCAACACCACGAATTTTGCAAAACATGCGCTGTAAGGAAATCAAAAGAGAGAAAGGAACAGGAGTGTTGTTGGATGCCGGTCTGATAAAACCCTCCTGCTTGAATGACTAGCAGCAAAACTCCGGTAGAAAACATATCTTCACTCACGGCCTCACGCAGCAAAATCAATACTCAGATGGAGTGATCACATCGTCGATCTTCAAAATCATTTTCACGACTTGGGTCGCGAGCAGGATCTGTTGTTGTTTGCCAATTATTGTCTCAAACACGTTCTGCTCTTTCATGTTGTTTGTTCCGACATCGTTGCAGTCTATGCCACAATATGGATTCTTCTCCTGCGGCCAACCATCACGAATGTTATTTTCCTTTTGAATAAAATGTTCTTGTACTAAGTGAAATAATAAACTACTTTGGCAGAACCAAGGACAAAAAATCATCTTCCATGAGTAGAAAATTGCTGATGATAATACCTACCCGCAAATGCTCCAAGAAAATGATCTACTTCAAGTATCAGGCATTAGAAATACAAGAGGGAAGCCAGAACTCAGCATGAATGGCAAAACAATAAGAGGGCCCAAACAAACTATGATCATGGGCAATGTGCCAACAGGCAACAAGAGAATATTATGGCCTTCATATTACTGCTGTCTCCAAAGCATGCACAGTGATCGGGTTAGTAGATGAGAAAATTGACAACAAAGCATAGCAGTAACGCATGCACCCTAGGTCAATCCAATGGTTGTATCGGCTGTAACTCGCAAGTGTTTTTGCAATCTAGATGGCATCATTGGAACATCCATCACCTGTTCCATAAGCAATCCACTGAACTACAGACATCCAATTCTCTTCTTTCTAACTAATCTGGCCTTGACTCAGAAATCAACAATACCAGGTGGGCTACCCACTTAAAATGGATACTATGGTTTCTTATTATTTACGAGGAATTTCAAATTTTATCGTTTTGCTGTAGATATTCACACAATCTAAAAGCATCAACGAAAAAATTCATTCAGTAGTGACATCATGTCCTTTTAACATGCATAAATCTAACACTCATTGGTCAAAATGCTTCCTTCTGTGATGCCATTCAATTAAGTATTTAACTAGTACACAAAGTATACGCATTCAACAACAAATCATCATGAAATTGTATAAAAACACAAGTATAAAAGGGTTCAATCACATTGATTCACAGCTAAAACAGTCAAAATCATATGATCATTCATCCGGATTAGTTTGACTAATAAATCGATCATGTACCTTAACTTGCTGAGATTTAACTGCCGTAAGAGTATCAATAGGTGAGAGGCCACTATTCTCAGAAAGAGCCATAGGAATAGAATCTAAAGCTTCAGCAAACGACCTGATAGCATACTGAAAAAGCAGACAGGAAAAGTATAATGAGCTCATGCTTATATAATGTGCAGCAGATGCTACATCTCTGTGGTCCAGGATTTTTTCACCTGCTCAACCCCTGGAAACTTGTCTGCAGCAGCTTCTACAGCAATTGAGCAAGATATTTCAGCTGACCCGCCACCATAAACAATGGAATTATTGCGAATCAGATTCCTTGCAACACAAAGTGCATCATGAATACTACGTTTGGTTTCTTCTATCATCATTTTGTTACCTATAGCAACACAAACACAAGATTCATTAAAGAATAAAACAATTACCATGTTTTATCTTGTCATGCAAAATAGTCAAATATGTGAGAAGCATCCATGAAAATAGTTCCATATGATCATTGATGAAAGAAAACCACACAATTCAGGGTTACATACCACCACGAATGAAGATTGTTACAGCTCTGGAGTTAGCACAATGTTCAATATACAGCATCCGATCCTTGGTAGTTCCAAACGACTTCTCTCTAACTAATCCAGCCTAGCAAAGAACAGCACAGAAAAATTTACTCAGCAGAACCTATGCTTAAAGACCTGTCAAGATTTTAGAAAATGTATGTGCCTATATGCAGTGCATGTACTGTATGCAGGTGGATCAAAAAATTATTTGAAATTTATTATAGCCATAAAGGTAGCATATGAATAAAAAACTCAGTAGTGGGCTTGTCTAGACCAATTAATAGGTGTGGTAGTTTCATTGGCTTGAGACAACTAATAGTTTGTTTTTACTGATTGGGCAATCAATCTATGGGCAATGTGAAAGCACATGACTACATAAATTCCCACTACATTTTGTTTATGTGAGACAGACCAGCAGTTATCCCAGTATGCACACATCAACTGCATATTAGGCATGGGTACAATACAGATTTGAGAAAGATGAGAAACTTCCAACTATATGATATTATGAAGTTTCCACAAATAAATGGAAGCATCAAAACAAAACCTACTCTGAGCACATAAACATGATTGAGTGCTAATAGGAACATCACACAAAATAGCCTAAGGATGAATGTGCAAGAACAAAGCATATTTACTGTGTTCCAATTTCCACAACTACAAACACTAAAAAACAGCAAGAAAAATTGTCTTGAAGAAAATGGCCACTGAATATTCATGGCAACACATCACTGATTTCACATAAAAAATGAATGTAAGTGATGTCCAATCTGTCAAAGCTGATTGATCGAGAAGCTTCAGCATTAAGTACACCAACTCCTCAAGTCTAAGTTGTCAATGGATACATGGCCAATGTGTTGTAACGTATGTAGCAAAATCTATCAAACAGTGGAACATAGGACTTGCAACAAAGTTAATCTATTGCATAGTTAAGAATGGAGAAAGCAAATGTCAGATCTCCCATATGTAAACTTTCCATGTACTTCTGGGACAATCTTACCTTTCCCAGCTTTTCAGGTGTCAATTCCTGGAACCTTGGCACTATTCTCCCACCTGTTTGAATTGCATGATCAAAATGAACATAAGAGAAGCTTCTAGTACAGCCTATTATTTTAAGGTGAACAATCATATGAAAAGGCAAACCTGTAGCTATTGCAATCAATTCCAATTCAACACCGCCAACCCATCTAACAGCAGGCAGATTACGATGCATTAGTAGGTGGTTTGCTTCATCATCAAAACCCCATTGACAGATAACTAGAGTTGCACCAACATCCTGTTACAACCAAAAATGCTACTTTAGATGAATTCACTCAAAATTAAATACAGTAGTTTGTCATTAGCAAAATAACCAGACATCTTCAATCTTGGACAACTTCAAAACTGAATTTATCATAACAAAAAGAATGAATAACTTAAAAAATATGATACTAGATAAAATTCAGCTCTAGCAACAGAGAAAAAAGTCTAATCAATTCACGTACATTCCTGACTATAAATACCTCTATAGTTCATCAAAAGCTTAAGATCACAAAAATGCTTAAAAAATCAGGTACATAGTTGATTCCTTGATATGAAAAAAAGCTACTCCTATGTCCCAGCATATATACCTTGCATCTTTGAACCATATCATCAAAATATTTCCTCTCTTGTTCACGTAAAGTTTGAAATTTCTCAACAGTGTCAATGTCGATCTTATGCTTTGTCTTTGGTTTGGGTGGCTCAAATGGGCATGTGAGTATAGCAATGTTCGCATCCTCAATTCTTTTTGGCATTTGGGGATGGCTCATATCCTTGTCCACAATAATTCCATAGATGAGTTCTGTGTCTTCCAATTTTCCTCCAACCTTTCCTTCCACTTTGATCAATTCCAAATTAACATCCTTCCTTTCCAAATCTGCAACAGCCAGAACTGCCTTAACAGCAATCTCAGCTAATGCACGCTTGCAACGATTGACACTGCAGCATGAGCACAATTTACAAACTAGGTAAAAATAGAAAAGGAAAAATATACTAACCAAAAAAGCAGGAATTGAGCCAAACAAAGAGGAAAGTGGCAGCACCAAGCAAAAACAGTTCGATTCTGCTATCAGATGATTTTGACTATTTGACAGGCATAATTCTAAACTCTAGAGCCAATTACAATTCTCATAAAATGGCATAATCCTCCTATCAATCAATAAAAATAATTTAACAAGGAAAGTAAAACCTCCATGATTATGATTTTATGCACACATGTTTCCTAAACTCTAAATCCAATTATAATTCTTGAAAACAAAAGACACCATTGATGACTAGGCACCTTGAATTCTACATCAATCGTTCTCATATCAGACTATAAATCAAACAGACTGTTTCTAAGTTTAAAGGAAACTACTTAGATAGAATGTTAGACAAGAACAGTATGCAAGAATAAATCAGTCAGTATTTGAAGTTCAAAACTACCACTCTGTTCCCTATGAAAACTTTACCAAGGAAGACGTTCCATCTCTATTTAGTTCTCTAAATTCAAAAGTACCACTCTGTTCCTTGTGATAACTTTACTGATAAAGATGTTGTCTCTTTTTTTTGTATTTCTCCACACATTTCAATATTATTACTTGCATAAGTCAACAATGACTATTAGCCGGAGTGTAAAGTACATGAGCCCCTTAACCACCCTTAACCTTCCTTGTATTCCAAGAAAAAAATGAATGTATTATGATGGCATGACTTTTTGCCAATCACTAGCACAACAATTGCCAGGGAAGACGACACCAACCCAAGCATCGATATGAAATCAGCACCATAAAGCTGAAAGGAGAAAGAAAAGGGCAGCAACATTGTTACATTTCCATCCTGACTTCTAGAATCCTCCATTTTTGCTAAATGATAACAACACAATTTGAGCGCCCATGAATTTACAATAGTGTGGACAGATTAGATACTTATTCAGACAAATTTTGATACCTCCAAATAGTTATAGAACAATAAAAGGACTTGAGAAAAAAACAACTAGCCAACTCAGTATAAACAGCCAGATGTTATAAGAAATTAATTGAAATAATTTTGTCCATTCTTTGACAAAGATACTAGCAGGATTTATTTGAACTAGAAAGCATAAAGCAAAAGGATAAGAGACTAAAGATCAATGATGGAAGGGGGAAAAACTGAACTTACATTTTTGATGACAAAGTTGTCATGCAAGTTTGTACCAAAGGCTCTATGTCGGTAGCATTAAATTCAAATTTCTGTGAAATGCGCTCAAGATGCTCCACAGCTATCCTAGAGGCCATCTCGTAGCCCTCAGCAATTCTGATAGGATGAATACCACGTTCCAAGAGCTTCTCAGCCTGTTCAAGAAGTGCACCAGCCAAAACAACAACACCAGTAGTACCATCACCAATCTCATAGTCCTGACTACGGGATAATTCCACCATCAGCTTTGCAATCTGATTACCAACATCCATCTGTTCCAAGATTGTTGCTCCATCGTTTGCTGTCAAAAATTAGGAGAGAATTAACAGCGTGTGCAAAAGCTTATGGAAACCATATTAACTAATCCACATCACCATATCATGAATCCGAGAAACTTGAATTAAAATGAAGACCTCTAGCACCAACAATACGGTAGCAATTCCCAATACTGTGGAGGTATCTATTCAAAATGAAAACAGTAGTTACATCTAATTATATTATTTTTGTTGGTTCCTAAGGTGCATTCGACAATATCAATCCATATGAAAGTCGGGGAAGCATAGTAGGATCCTAAATCGTCCGTGCATTTTTTCACTTTTAAAAATGCAGCATACAGCTATGTAGTACTATGTCCCTTCGGTGATATGAGATGAATTCAAAGGTTTTTGTGTCATGGTAGTATCCTAAACCATCCATGCATTTTTTCACTTTTAAAAATGCAGCATACAGATATGTAGTACTATGTCCCGTCGGTGATATGAGATGAATTCAAAGGCTTTTGTGTCATCTTATATGTGGGTCACT
Source organism: Thalia dealbata (assembly GCA_030544415.1). Classification (NCBI taxonomy): domain Eukaryota; kingdom Viridiplantae; phylum Streptophyta; class Magnoliopsida; order Zingiberales; family Marantaceae; genus Thalia; species Thalia dealbata. Next base: position 4,348,770 of record CM060454.1, read on the forward strand.
GAACACAAAACGCTCCATTGCCCTGTGCCATAGTGGAAAAGTAGACTATTTTACCACAGAGAGGTACCAGCGGATGGAAGAAAAACAAAACCAATTCATTCCCGCATCTTCCCACATCCCAAAATTTACCAGTCTAACTCGGAAAAACCTAGGAAGCAAGCCTGGATCTCCCTTCCCATTTGCGTCAAACATTTTCCAGCACATAAGCTCAACCAATATCAGGATTCTGCTGACGATTGTAAAGAACAGTCGGAAAAAAAATCTAGATAGCAGATCCAAAAAATAGGAGATAACTGACTGATAATAACATCGCCGTCGGGGCTCTGAAGCATCTTGTCCATGCCCTTTGGACCGAGAGAGGTGCGCAGGATCCGGGCGACCGCCCTCCCGGCGGAGATGTTGGCCTTCTGCGCATCGAGGCCCCGCAACCTCGTCTTCTGCTCCTGCTCCTTTATTATGATGAAGGGCCGCCCGAACTCATCGAACGCCAGCGCCATGCTCGCCTCTTCCCTTCCCTTCCTTTCTTCTCTTCTTCTCCCTCGAATAAATGGGAGGAGGAGGCTCCAGAAGTGAAGCTGAAGGTGGTGGAAGACGACGGCTTTATATTTTTGAGGAGATGCGACGACGAATTAGGGGAAGTTATTAGGGTTGCCGAGAGTGTGTCTTAAGTCGTTTCCTAAATGACGACGCTTTCTGCTTTAACTCAAAAGAGGCAACAATGCCCAGATAGCAAGTCATTCGTATCTAAAGTCGCAGTAATCAACCTATAGGACACGATCAAAACTAGTAAACGGGTTAACGGATCTTACAAGATCCAAGTTGGGTCAACCGCTTTGCAAGAGTGCAAAGAGCAATCACGGTTATGAATCGGACGGTAGACGGGTAGATGGTTAAGCGGATTGTGGATTGTCCGAGTTGGATCCGCAATGCCGTGCTAGAGATCACACGGTCTCGAGATGGACCGTCAAGATTAGGAGGAGAAGAATGAAGAGGCAGACGACGAAGTATTTGTCCATCGCCGCGCCGATCCCGGGAAAAGATCGCGGAGTGGCGGCGGAAGCGAAGCGAGTTGAGGCGGAGGAGGAGGTGCTGCTGATGGACGGGGCCGAGGAGGCTGCGGCGGACGCCACCACCCCCGTCGTCGGCATGTCCCACAAGGAGTGCGTTGAACGAATCAACAAGAGCCTCTCGCGTTCGTTTCTGTGCACTCTCCGATTGGTTACTGCTTCTTCCGTCAATCTTAGAACAGAAAGGTTCGTTTGTTTTCTTTAATATTGATGCTTTGTGTCGATGTTCGTATCAGATCCCACGGTGAAGTTCCTGAGAGAGAAGATGGAGGAGGCTGGGTGCCCGGTTTGGGTGCGCCTGCTCTCGGCGATGTCGTGCAAACGACAGGTCTCTGCGGGTGCCTACTCCAGCTGCCGTGGGGTAACGTTTCCTCGACATAAGAATTGTTACATAAACAGTTAACAACATGAGACTTGGGATGAACTGGAATACATTGCTTGGGAAACATGGAGTTTAAGCCTTACGTTCCAGTCTTTAATAATATGTCATTTTCATTATCGTTTCACTTCCAAAATTGAACACTCAGTTCCACAGCTTTTATTGTGGATAGAAATCATAAAATATATTGCGAGTGAACTAATGCTAATTAAGCTCACGCAACCAAGGGGAGTAGTCCCTAGTAGGATAGTAGAGCTTGTGAGTCATGTGCCCAAGTGCTTGGCGAGCGTACCATCTTTTTCAAGAAGATTGGTTCAGTAGTCTTTCCTTCCTTTATTTTCATTTTGCAAGTTATAAGAATGAGTAGTTTATGACCATTTTGCTAGTCGAGCTCTTGAGATCATAGTTATTGGACTGAAAAGCTTAATATAATTTTGTCCTCGTTGCTCCCTGTCTTGTATTTGCAGTTCAGGATGGAAAATTAGCAAAAAGGAATTGTCTTTACTGATCATAGCTATTTAGTGGTTGATTGGCATATCAAACCTAAAGCTACATGCTTATGAAGAAATAGTGTGCTTCTACCTACTGTCCCTTACATGATTTAGCTCTCTTTGCCATAGCGAAGTTTGAAAGGGAAAAATGCATTGAATTTGAAACAGACCAGAATTTTATTTAGTCTGACAAGTCTTGGTAGTCAATTATGGACCTACACAGGAATGCTCACCTTTCGGAGGATGATTTTAGGAGTTGATGGAAGCATATTATAGTAGATGTAGAAAATCATTTAGTAGCAAATGATTCTTTAGACGTATGATGAAATAAAACACAGACTTTACAGAGATCAAATGGTTGAAATGAAAGAAAAGAGGAAGTACAATCACCAAAGTCAAGTATGCATGCAGCACTCAAGATCCATGAGTGAAGAGTTTTCGTTGTGCGGGATCAATCAAACAAAACTTAATCTCTTAAAAAAAGTCAACTTCTTCTTGACACGTGCTGTATCCTGAATATGGTTTTAGTAATTAATAAATAATGGCATAGCTTACTTAAAAATTGCTACTAGATTTTGATTTTATGTATGAAATGGTAAGTGTCTTCCAGCCAATTACAATTGGTAAAATAGTACCTAGTCAACTTCTACAGCTGCTCCTAACGGATTTCCACTATCCAGCCGTATGTAATTTGGTGGGAAGAAGACCAGATTAACTGCAAGCATGTGGATACATGGAAGGAAAACCTTCATATGTGGTACTTGAATTATTAGTAGATTTCCTGGTCTCGACCTATCCTACTAGATTTCCACAATTTCATCCTAGATCACACTGTCACAAGATTTTGTTGTAGAACACTTTCACATTTTAATTGGCTAACATTAAATAATAATGTGCACAGTTGCTATTAACTTGTTGGCAATATTTTCTTCGGTAAACTATAGGACTTGTCAGGCAATGTGTGTCGCTTCTTCTTCAACACATGTGTCAATGATTTGGGAAAACTGGAACAAGATTCCTTAGACCTCTATGAGGACTTTCATCTAAACCTTTAGGCATTGTCGTGGTGCATTATTTCTCCTCTGCATTTCCTTTTTTTCTTTTCTCCTCCTTCCCAGATTTTTTGATCATATACCAATTCAAATGTATTTCTTGGCGATGAGTTTGTAATCTTGTTTGAATCTGGGATTGATGGCTGTCATGATCTGCATTGTGCCACTGGACTCTGAAATTTCAAAATGAATAGCATGAAATAGAATACAGGCCAGTGCTTTTGATGATGCTTTGTTGCATAATTTTTTATTTAGATAACTTAAACATCCAGTGGAGTTCATTCACTAAATATTCCTTGGAAACTTTAGATGTTGGAATTTAATTTAGCTTCACTCCTTGGTTTTGCAGATAACAATTTGTTGTAATCATGTGTCTATGCAAGATGAGATAAATCAAGTTGTTATTCATGAGTTGATCCATGCCTATGATGATTGCCGAGCAAAAAACATGGACTGGAGCAATTGTGGTCATCATGCTTGCTCAGAGGTAATGTAGTACAGTACAGGTTGAATACTGACATTAGTTTTCATATACTGGAGATATTGTTTGGATGTGGAGCATTATAGAGAGACCTGCATATTTAAATTTATAATTATTCCACCAGATTCGGGCTAATCATCTAAGCGGAGATTGTCATTACAAGCGAGAATTGCTGCGTGGCTTTTTAAAAATACGAGGTCATGAACAGGTCAGTTTTTCTTACCCCAAAACTTAAAAACATATTATGATCCTCGTTTTGGTTCGAACGTAACTGGAGGCTAGCACCGAAAACATTTATTAGTCTACACCATAGTTCTTGAACAATGATCCGTTAAAAAAGCCCAATATTTTGCTTTGTCATACATATTGAATTACGCTTTATCGGGAGCTGAAACCAGTCGGTAAGTGAGAAAGCTTATCGAAGCCTGGTGCTCCTGTTGTGAGGCAAAGTGATTTTATTTATCTTCCTGTGGTGTGCGACAACTGTATTGTTTCTTTTCTTCTCAGTCATAAGACCTCATATGCTTTTGGTATTATTATCACAAAATACAGTCTACGTGATTCAAAAAAATCGTGATGGTCCGTTCCTACAATTGTGTTGTTGTCCTCGTGAATACTTTCATCATCTTAATGACTTTTGAGAGGCTAATGCGTTTTTCTATATCTTCTCCTTTTGGGTGCACTGGAAGGAATGCGTGAGAAGGCGATCTCTGAAGTCGGTTCAGGACAATCCACACTGCACGGAGGCGACTGCAAAAGATGCCGTTGAAGCCGTTTGGGACATCTGTTATAATGATACTGCTCCGTTTGACCGGGCCCCATAATTTACTTTCACAAGAAATGCTTCCTCGATTTTGAGCATTTCCTTTCGGTTGAAAGATGTCCGAAAGAAATCATTATTTCATTCAATAATCATTAATGAGACGGATGTTCGGCGGGAACCATTTATTTTGGCTACATGCCTACATCTATACGCATATATATGGATATGCATCGGTTTAGGTTTATAGATAACTTGATATGAGTATTGTTTATCACTTATATTCTATACACAGGTTTGTAACTTAAGATAGGATGTGATGTGTGACAGCGTGCGTGTGCGCTTTGCATGCCAACATGAAACTGACATAAGTTATCTTTAACAAATTGTATGATATGCTAAGCTGTGCTAATTTTGAAGTGATCCATGCCTAGCAGTTGCGTTAGGATCAAGCCCAGCACCACTGTAGTTGGAGACTAGTAATGTCATGAGTCAATGATAATTTTCTTTTAGGGAAAAAAGAAGCAATTTATTGACATGTTTCTACTAAAACATTCAAAGAATATACACAACCAACTACTTATGGCTACCAGATTCAGCTACCTAATTTGTCTTCCTAATATCCGTGTCTGCGTCAACGAACAAGATTAAGAGAGCAGCACCACACAAATAATTTGCAAAATGGAGTCGCTTTTATTTTATACACAAAGAAATAATTTGTTTAGCTTAGCATGAAACCTAAAACTCATCAGCTCATTCTTGTTCATACATACGATACATGTTTGTTTGCAGTACGAGCGGATTTCCTCTTTCTCCGTGGCACTAATTCTAGAGAAACTTCTACTAATATCCCTACTATGAATATTGAAATCTCTACGCTGGAAAAAGGGATTCAAGTACCAGTTTAGTGCAGCCTGCAAAACAACGGAATACAAGGACCTCTCCTGATCTTCTTTTTTTGGGTCACAACAGTGGAAAAATGCTACGGCCTTCTCACGAAGAAATCAACTCTAGTATTTGTCAGTGCACCATCATCTTCCCCTTTCAATATATTCCTTTAAAGGCAGGATTAGTTCTACAGATGCTTGCTCCATACTCATCGTACTCTGCTTTTGTGTGGCAAGCCTGCACAAACAAACAAACTTAGTTCTACGCTAAATCTACAAAGAATACCACAAGAAAATGAGAGGAAATTTTTTTTTTCATCCTTCATGCTGAAATGATTAAATCAGAAAAAGTACAAGAAGTAGGAAGAGTGATCTTTAAACAGTGTCTTTGAACGATATCGTAGCTAATTAGTACTCATTATGGAAAAATACCCGATAAAACTCAGGTGTTGAGGCAAGTATAGAACCTCCAAACCAAACTGCAGACTTCTGGATAGGATTGCTGACAACGGTAACTTGAATGGGTTGAGACTGTGGCGAAAAAGATAGAAACAGTCAGTCCCAATTCCTGAGTGCCAGAAATTGAATTAGGGAAATAAGATCGTACTTTTACATCCCCCTTAAGCCGGGCAGCAGATGCCACAATCCTAGAATCCACAATCTTTTTCAGATCCCTTTGAAGTCTCCTGTGGAAGTCCTTAAACATGGTTGAACCTCCAGACAGCACTATGTTCTGGGCAAAGAATGAGCCTTAAATTATGGAAAGATTATCTTTAAGCTTTGAGAAGAGTTACATGACGACTCCTACCTTATATAAAGCCCTTCTTGTGTCGATTGGTGATGATTGAATGCACTTGTCGATGACATAAGGCAGAGGAGAGCTAAGGTCGCTACTATAAATCTCAGGATGAAAAAAAATCTGCAAAATATAGCAATTAGAGGAAAAAAACACTGCATAACAATTCTAATAAGCAGTATGAAACAGGAGAAAAGTAATTACTAGCATAATAATTTGGAACACCAACTGTTTGTTAAGCACAAACAACATTGCAGGATAAAGTACACAGTACAGTGGTGTGCACTTGTGCAAAGCTATAATTTTTTTGAGGAAAAAAGCTATGCATGCTTGCTCTGAGGATGCAAATATAATCTTTTTAGGTATCTTCATAAAGTTGAAAGTTGGATCCTGCTCAAAACTTGGGTAGGCTCGGTTGTAAGTGATTCTGTTGTCGTGGTTACACATGATAGTGACCCTAGTTGGATAATAAATATATGATACAAATTGAAAAATGTGTCAATCCATTTTTTTTAATGCAATGTTTCTTTTCAAAAAAAATGGAAAAATGTGAGCAATCCAAGTTAACTGCAAAATTCCAGAACTAGCAAGAATATACATGATATTTTGGTTTCCTTAATTTTATTGTAGAGCATTAAGTATAAATTTCATCATTATGAGATAATCAAGCAAGCAAACTTATGCTATGAGCTTCTGCGAGCTATTTTAATTATCCCTTTTCTCTTGACAATAAATTTGGAACAGCATGCTACCATGAATTCTTAAAAAGAATAGGTGTCCGCCCTTATTGAGAGAAATTAATTTGGAATGACATGCATGCTCAAGAATGGTCAAAATTTTGAAATACAGAAATGCATACCTCTGGACCAAGAAAACGCTCATATCCAATGTCACAGGTGTATGATGCTCCAGTCTTTGGTTTAATACCAGTCCATTGCTTGGTATATTTACGAGGGTCCTTATCATGTTTATTAAACTCCTGAGAGCATAGAATGTATTGCCAATTAATAAAGATGGAAAAAACTACAACAGAATAGTGGTGCTTATCATCAAACTATTTTTATGGGAAGACACTTCTTGACTGCTGTGGACTCTCCTGCTAACCAAACATTATAGTATGTACTATACCACTATTACTAATAACCTTTATAGTTAAGGCATCAATATTATTGCCTGGAATTTTAATGGTAATTACCTTCACAAATATCTCAAAAGGAGAAAAAAAATCTACCTTCACAATGTCTGAGCAAGTGTAGCAATACATTTCTTTGATCTTCCTTGCTACATCCAAAGAATCTTCTGGTGGTATATGTTCTCCCCTCTCCTATAAAAGTTGGAAAATAATAAAGGTAATAATCAGTAGAAGAGTATATACCGATTATATATTTGCAACAAAAGGAAGGCAATTTTCACTTTGAAGTTTTACAAAGCTCATCCTAGATATGGCTTGTTATGAGAAACATTGGCCTGTCATACAGAAAAGTTACATAGAGTGGATGCTGGTACAGGGGAGATCAGCACATTGCTGCCACTGTATTTAACCTCATGATTTATCCATCAAATCTTGAGCAATTTCTAAGCTTTACAGCCAAAAAGTTAACCAGGGAATAGAACACTTAGAGATCCAGAAGAACACGATAGTAGGCAGTAGGCTCTTCCTATACTCATTTTGATGATTTGTTGATGGGATGTATATCTCAACAATTTAAATTTTGAGGACCTTGACGATGCCAAACTCAGGGCATCATGGACTCTTCTCCTTTCTTCCATCTCCTTTTCTACATCAACTAATTCTTCTCTTCCCTTCTACCTCCCGTTCTTCTTCCCATCATACTTATGTTCCATGTCAGTTTTTCCCTACATCAGTTGGATATCAAAGCCTTATGAATATATTTTTTTTTTACACCCCAATTCCCAACAACTAACATATTGATATCTTTAAGAAGTATTAATCAGGAAGATGTGGAGAACTGAAGGCATAGGATTGGTGGAAATAGGTTGAGTTATTTGATCAACCTAAATGCTCATTAATTAATCAGGAAAAACGCTTAAAGTAGAGGTCTTCTTTACCTTCAAAAGTTGCTGAACAAATAGAGTAACATCCTTGCCAGCAATAGGAATCGACTTGATGCTACTTCCAATCACATAACCATCAGCAACCGGCACTATATGAGTAGCACCTTCTCCCACATCAACAACAACTCCTGTCATTTCACACTAAAAAGATGCAGGTCAACATAATCAGTCAAACAACTATGGTTATTTACTTGTTCAAACCAACCCAAACTAAATAGGAATCTAGTGGGAACAAGTGACACGGAAGCAGCATGAATGAAATGGTCATAAAGCCCATTAAAAGGCAAACGAAAACAAGAAAAACAATCTGAATGTAGGTAGATGTAATATGGTCAGCTACAGTTTTCCAAACTACTACGAGAAATAACAAGAAAAGGTGCCGAAAGAATTTTGAAAAAAAAAACCTTTGAAGTAGTGTATCCAGCAGCAAGGGCGAGAACAGGTTGAACAGCAATATACAGGCCAGGGACATTAAATGTCTCAAACATGATTTCTCCTGTATATTCCCTAGTTTCAGGGGCAGTAAGTGGACTCTCAGTCAGGAGAAAATAGTGATCTTCTGGGTCACAGCGCAAATAATTGAAGATGCATTGTTGCCAAAATCTTTCCATGGAATCCCAATTCTCCACCTGAGAAATGGCAATATAGGGTTTAGACAATATATGGAGGTAAAGAAGAAATAATTGTACATCTTTCTCCTATGTACCTGGCCATTCCGAATAGGGTAACTAAGACTGTATGTGGTACTAAAACGAGACCGCATCAGAGCTTCTTCCCCAATTAAAAAATCAAGATCGGCCATCACACTTGCATTATGTTGTGCCAACGAATTCCCTTTAGTAATGCCCTTCGATTGATTAGAGAAAGACTCATTGACCGCAACAACAGTGGGTATCACAAAGGAAGGTTCGACATTCCCAGCATACCCCATCTTGGTATACCTGAGCATAAAATATTTCAGTGAGGAAGAAAGTAAAAACTGACGACAATCTGTAGCCAATTCATAAAATCCCAGCATGGAAATGCCAATCTCCAAGTAACAATTTTCATGGAAGGATCCAACTAATGAACGTTTAATCAGTAAATGCCAATTTGGTTCTTTTTTTTAATTTGTATACACAAGAAGCTACTAATAAAGAATGCCATGAATTCTATCGTCTTAGATGGGCATGATCTCAAATCGTCAAAATTAGGAAACCTCTGAACATCAATGGTTTTGATTACTACGAAGCGCTAGCCTCAGCATGTTCACAGGTTTTAGAAGGTAACATTTACCTTCTCTGAGATTCAAAATAATTGCTGGATTCTCAGAGTAGCTTGCAATTTTCGAAATTATGGATTCTATTACCAGTGCCTGTGAAATTGTCAGCTGGAGTTTACTGGTCTCGAAATCCTCTAAGTCTTTCTTTCTAACGGCATACAAACTTTGGCAATAATTAATGCAAAATCTCCGTATTTTCGCTTCTGAGGTCAACTCCCAAGTCAAATCCACAAGACGCGACTCACACTGAAACCGAAGCGCACACCCAAAAATCAGAACACCATACCCAGTACCGTTGTCGATGACCACCGCGGGTCGAGAAGCAGCGTCCATGGGGGAACCAGGAAGATCGATCGTCCGAGCAGGGGTGGCGCCACAGCGGGCGACGGCTCAGAAAATGGGCGCCAGCAGCGCCGCGGCCGCCGCCGCTAGAGATCTCGATGAGGAAGCTGGAGGAGAGCTCGGATTGGAACGAGGCGCGGGGGCGGATCGCGAGGACACGTGCGCGACGAGGAGCAGCAGCGTTGCTCGATGCAGGCGGCGCCGCAGCGAATCCTGAGATCTACGGAGGAGGGGAGGAATACGGCGCTACGCCGCTTGCCTCCGCTCTGCTTGCTTTGCCTCCCCAGATCTACCGCTGGGTCTACTGGAGAATCGCGCGTGTAAAGGAAAAAAGAGCCGCCGTCCCCCACCGACACCGACCGACGCCGGCGTCTTGACTCAAATCATCGTAACTTTTTGTCTCTTCCTTTACTGAAATGTTAATGTGTTTTTTTCAATTCAATAAGTTCTAAAATTAAAAAAAAAATAGTTCGATTTTAAACTTGTGCTTTTTGTGAGATGTTGACTCAACTTTTCCGTTGACTTATTAAGTTTTAGACTGCCCCCATATAATTTTTTTACGAATTTATTTTATTCTAACTCCGGCTCTCGTTGATTTTTTAAAAAAATTAACAGAATAAGTTAATATAATGCATCTGGCAATATATAATATGACTGCAATTATAAACTTATATATTAAATATCTCTAACACCGACTTAATAAATATTTTTTTATAAAAAATTATATTAAATTATTAGAACTTAATAAATAAACTATTTATTTATTATATGTAGGTGAACATGAGCGATTGTATTCTATGTTAGAGCGATTGTATGCGATTGTATTCTACGTGATCTAAAAAAAATATCATAAAAATATTTATAATTTAATTTCTATTTTATCACTTGTGGTAAGTTTTTTTATATTAAATTATATGCATAAAAAAATATTATTGTTTATCGTATTAAAATGTGGGGGTAGATTAAAATTAACCTTAATAAGATACTAGTTTCTAATAACAATGCCTTGGCATTCTAAGGGTGTAGATGAAAGGTTGCATTGAACTATTGCTCAACATCAAGCAGAGAGCAAGGTTACTTTGTCACAGCAAGTTATCCTAAGTTTCCATATTTTGAAGCATAACCCAAAGCAAGCTTTGCCTTGACGACAAAACAAGATTGACGACGCAACGGGCAGAGACAAAGACCACCTACCTAAAAAAATTGAGTCGCTTGCTCTTATTATTCCTTGCATTTGCTCCCACATTTTTTATACACAAAGGACAATGTACTGAGTTGGCTTGAAACTAAAAGGCTTACTCTGCTCATACTTGTTCATATATGCAGTACAATGGCCTCTCCTGGATAATTTCTCAGCCATAACGATAATAGCAATTGATGATTCTGGCTTGACAGATGAAAATCAACTTTTCATTTGTCAGTGCATCATTTTCTTCTTTCAATACATCCCTTTAAAGACAGGGTTAGTTCTGCATATGCTAGCTCCATATTCGTCGTACTCTTCTTTTGTATGGCAAGCCTGCAAAAACAAAGAACTTCTAGAATGAATTTCTATTACCGAATGAAACTTTTGGATTACTTCAGTTACTGAAAACTGCATAATTGTGACTCATTTGCGGCAAAGAGATGATCCACGAGATTTTTGTCTGCCTTTGTTCGTGTCTTCAGTTTGTCGTGGCCCCATATTTCTTCTAATGAAAAAAAAAATTAATACAGTTTTACAGGGGTCTCCAACTTGCTTCTCTTTAGACTACCATTCATCCCACCCCGGTTAAAGTGCTTTTACCCACCACCAATATGGTTAACTTTTCCAAAGGACTTTCTTCTTTCTAATCCACAAATTTTTTGGTTAGAACTCTAGAAATTACCTGAAATAGTGTTTTTTTTGTTTAACCTTACTTCAAGCATACCTATGAAATGATGACGAATTGGAATCACATTCATTAAATAAAAATAAGAAAAATTACCTTTTAATTTTACTTTAGCTAATTAGTACTCGGCATGAGTTCATAAGATGGATAGAGAAGTACCCGATAAAAATCAGGCGTAGAGGCCAGTATAGAACCTCCAAACCAAACTGCACATCTCTGGATAGGTTGGCTGACGACATTAACTTGAATAGGTTGAGACTGCAGCCAAAAATATAAATGCAATCAGTCCTAAACATTGGATTTGCTAGTGAAGTTCAGAACATACTTTAGCTTCTCCCTCAAGTCGGGCTGCAGATGCCAAAATCCTGGTATCCACAATCTTTTTCAAATCTCGTTGCAATCTCTTATGGAAATCCTTAAACATGGTTGATCCTCCAGATAGTACTATATTCTGAGGCATATAATGATCTTTCAATTAAGGGAAGATTAACTTTGACTTTGAACAGCTACAATACCACTTCTACCTTATATAAAGCTCTCCTGCTGTCGATAGGTGATGACTGTATGCACTTGTCAATAACATAAGGTAGAGGAGTGCAAAAATCACCACTATAAATCTCAGGATGAAAGAAGATCTACAGCACATAGAAGAGAAAATTAGCGGAGAAAATATTGCAGAAAAATTCTACAAGTGATCAGCAGAAAAGGAACAACAAGCAGTCTAATTTGGAGTATGTCTCTTTATCAATCACAAATACAGATACAACACAACGTAAAAAAGCCTGCAGCCTGTAGCAAAATGGCACAAATTGCATTGTACATTATTACTGATGATTTTATGAAAGATGTGAATTTTCCATCGATTTAGGAATACAACGGATATAGTTTTCTAGAATACTTTTAAAACAGTGGAAATCTTCAGGTTTTCAAACTTGGATAGGCACATTTGTATGGGTGCACGTGACATTTATCCTAACCATGTTTTAAAATATATTTGATGTGATAGATGACACAGCAACAGAAATTGTAGGCATTCCAAGTCGACTGCAAAATCCCATAACAAACAACAAAATACACAATTCTTGTATATTTTGAACCCCATAATTTGATTGTTTATATAATAAATTTTAGAGTATAATTTTAATCAATATGAGATTATCAGACATGCAAATCCGTGCTATGAGTAAAAAGTTATAGATATCCTCAATATATGAGAATCAGACATCAATAGTTATGAGCTTACTTCCATTTTAATGTAATGCATTTCTTCCCTTTCTGTATTTCTTGATTTCCAGCAAACTTTTAACATGAGAAAAATTAAATCCTAGGGATAAAACACATCTAACACTTTTGGCGCAGTATTATGATTGCTCCTTTTCTCTTGAGAATAAAATCTGAAAACATGCTACAATGAGTTTATTAATAATTATTATTTACACGTGCTAGAAATTACATCATAAAAAGATGTACGACCAAACATAGTTAAAATTCTGAGATATCACTTCAATGCATACCTCTGGACCAAGAAAACGCTCATATCCAACATCACAGGTGTATGATGCTCCAGTTTTTGACTTAATGCCAGTCCATTGCTTAGTATACTTTCGAGGGTCTTTGTCATGTTTATTGAACTCCTGAGAGAAAATAACAAAATTGTCAGATAATGATGCTAGAAAAATTTACAACAGTGTTTTTCATCATCAAAGGAGCTTAGAAGAGACACTTCTTGAATTCTGTGATCTCTCCTACTTATTAACATGCTTGCCGAACGTAGTAATATGTACTAATCTTCAAAAGCTATTACCTCTGTCACAAATAAATTTTCCCAATAATCTTGAGTTGGGGCATCAATATTATTTCCTGAATTTAAAATGGTAATGTAATTGATTCAACAAAAGCTTTGGAAAAAAAATACCTTCACCAGGTCTGAGCAAGTGTAACAATACATTTCTTTGATCTTCCTTGCTACTTCCAAGGAATCTTCTGGTGGTATATATTCTTCCCTTTCCTATAAAATTGTGGAAAAAATAAAGCTAATAATCAAGAGAGAATCATATAGACAATACACTTGCTTGATATAAAACAATATTCATTTTGAAAATGACAAGTTCATCCTTGAGATGGTTTGTGGGGTAAATAGGATGTCAGGTTGTTGTATCTGCTGTATTTCTTTAGATGAGAAAATCTTGTACGTGCTATTTTTGCCTCAAGGCATCAATGCATTCTAAATCTTTAACGGTTTCTGAGAGAGTCCGAGAGTAAGAATAGAAAGACTCAATGATTTGTAAGAGCAAGACTGTAGGCAATAGGCACATCCTTTCACCAATCTAAATAACTTACTAGTTTGATAATTTGTTGATGTTTAGTATCTCTGAACAATTTAAATTTTATGGACGCAGACAACGTCAAGCTCAGGGCATTGTGCATTCTTCTCTTTCCTTCCACTTTCTTTTCTTTTCTCTTCCCTTCTACCTCCATCTCTTATTCTCTCATCTTCTACTTTTGTTTTAGATAGTTTGGCACAAAACCTGCATTGTTCTACATCACCCCAATTCTTAACAATGAAGATATTGATATCTTGAAGAAATATAAGCTATAGTAAAGACATGTGGAGGGTTCAACTTCCACATAATTTCTTAATATACATACATTATCTAGTGTTCTAAATAATTCACTTGGCTTCTCAAAATAATATTTATTGAGTATTATGAAAATACATTGTTTTACCTTTAAAAGTTGCTGAACAAATAGAGTAACATCCTTGCCAGCAATAGGAATTGATTTGATGCTACTTCCAATCACATAACCATCGGCAACTGGCACTATATGAGTAGCGCCTTCTCCCACATCAACAACAACTCCTGTCATTTCACACTGAAACAGTGCGTGTCAACTTAATAACTCAAAGGACTAACTATATCATTCCAGGCAACCCACTAAAGAGTATACTAGTGAAAACATGTAGCATAGAAGCAGCATGAACAAAATGGTCATATATCCATCACAAGACTTAATCGGCATGCAAGTAGCATGATGTACAATAATGGACAAAGTTCTAGTCAAAATTTACCAGTTACGTTAATCACAAGAATGTTATACCAACTTCTTCCGTAATTACTAAGAAAAAATGCTGAAAGAATAAAGAAACCTTTGAGGTAGTATATCCAGCAGCAAGGGCAAGGACAGGTTGAACAGCTATATACAAGCCAGGGACATTAAATGTCTCAAACATGATTTCTCCTGTATATTCCCTATTTTCAGGGGCAGTAAGTGGACTCTCAGTTAGGAGAAAATAATGTTCTTCTGGGTCACAGCGTAAATAATTGAAGATGCATTGCTGCCAAAATCTTTCCATTGCATCCCAATTCTCCACCTGGATAAGCATGTTACAAGATTTAGACAATATATGAAAATATTCAAGAAAGAATTTGAATTCTTTCTCATATATACCTGACCATTCCGAATAGGGTAACTAAGACTGTACGTGGTACTGAAACTGGAACGCATCAGAGCTTCTTCCCCAATTGAGAAATCAAGATCAGCCATGACACTTGCATTATGTTGTGCCAACCAATTCCCTTTAGTAAGGCCTCTTGATTGATTTGAAAAAGACTCATTGGCAGCAACCACTGTAGGTATCATGAAGCAGGGCTCAACATTGCCAGCATATCCCATCTTGGTATACCTACGTGCCAAACATTTCAGCTGACGAGGTAAGATAACAACAATCAACACCTCAATTCATAAAACCAGCAGACGTCGAACTTGGCTCAGTACCTAAGCATAAAAATTTTAATCTCCTTCAAATCACATTTTTATGTAACGATCCAGCTGGTGAACAAAATGACGATTTGTCTCTTGTGTTTCATTTATATGCACAACAAACAACAGTAGTAAAGAACCATAGATTATGATGTCTTAGATGGGCATGGATTTCAAGCTACAAAAATTCGTGAATCCGTTAATATCCTCTGCAGACCTCATAAAGCGGAAGCCAAATTATATCGTACATCATTATTGTGCTTAAGATTTAACATGGATTTCATTTATATCGTGCTTAGGCTTTATTGCCAGTTCCTGTGAAATATCAGCTGGAGTCTACTGAATCCATAATTGAACATTCTCCCCGCATGATAAATCGTGTCTTGCAAAATGATAACGTACATCACCCTTGCAAGCAAATAATCGCAAAAGAAAGTTCACAACGTATGCATATTTCAAATAATCAAACCATAAGTTCTTTAAAGTTTCAACTTCAATTCAACGATGCACGCATAAAGGAAACTCAAAGACCAGAACACCCTGCGCCAGAGGAAATCAACGGGAGGCAAAGTCGCATTTGCCCATACCCGGTGCCATTGTCGATGACCACAGCAGGCCGAGAAGCGGAGTCCATTGGAAGTTGCAGCCTTGCAGGGAGATCGATCAACCTGCTATGCCCGAGCAGGGGCTGCGCCGCTTCTCGCGATCTCGACGAGGCGGAGGAGGAGGAGGAGGAGGAGACAGAGGAGCCGCTTGGGTCCTAAGCAAGCACGGCAGTTCGAGAGGACACGTGGCCGAACTAGGAGCGGCGCGTTATTTGCAACTGGACGCCGCAGCGGATCCCTGGATTTGAGGGGGGGGTAGCGATACCGCCTTCTTTCTCCGCAGCTGCCTCCGGATCTACTGCTGCGACTACTGTAGAATCGCATGTAAAAGACGCCACCGCCGCCCCCACCGCCCCCCCTTCCGTATTTGGTCCTCTTCCCTCGATATCATATTAAATTGGTTTCTTCTTCTTCTTCTTCGGCTTCATCTTCATCTTCTTCGCAATAATAAATATGAACTTACACACCATCAGCTCTCACCTTACTCGATTACTGTGCGAACAGTACATTGTCTCTTAATGATAAATCCTCTTTTAGAAAGAGAAATCCCCAGCTTTCGCTTCGAAATCGCTGTTGTCACCGACCGATGGCCCGCTCTCGATTACGATCCCAATAACACCAGCCATAAACCACCAAAAATTTCACAGGAAAAGCCACCTCCAACCCACAAGAATTAGAGCCCAAGGAAAGCAAAAGCAAGAGAGAGCTCATCAAAGCGGCACCCCCGAACAAAACCGAGAAAGGGAAAAGAGAGGAGGAGAGAGAAGGAAAAGAGGCGATTAAAACCTTCCCCCTCTTCCGCACTCAATGCCTCTGCCACACTTTTATCATCCTTCATTCATTCATCCGCAGCAGCAGCTGCGGCCTCAGCCGGACTCATAAAACGTTCTCGTTCACGTCCCCCCTCCCTCCTTTTTACACGAACGCCTTTAAAAAAAATTTTCCTCCCCAACTTAATATGTTTTCCCCAGATAGGGTTAATTTCGTTTCGGCCCAATAGTTTTTACTTTTTATCAAATTCATCTCACCGATCGGCACATATAATGGCTAAATTGGGATAAGACGAGATACGAGGGTCAAATCGATAAGAAAACAATATTTAAAATCATATCAGGTAAAGAGGAGTCGACCGCACAGGTGGAGTCGATCTCATATCTACCCGAATGCTACCGGGATCGCGATTGGTCACTGAGGTGGGTCCCACACGTGGGCCTGGCCTAGGGGGAAAATGCTGGCTTCGAATACCCCCAGTCCCGTCCGACACTTGTCCCCCTAGGCGCCAGCATCGCACACTTGGCAAGCCGGTAAGGCCACTGCAAAGCGAGCCGTTGCGGTGGTCCCAGCACCCGATCCGCTCCCCCGGCCGCTCCCCCACCCCTCGCGCACCCCACCGTTTCGTCCACCCACGAGCGGATTGGGTGGGGGCGTGCCGGGGCCCTCCCACTTGGCGAGGTGGACCTCGGGGTTTGCGGGATGAGGCGTGGAGCGGAGCGAGCACGGGATCCTGGAAGAGGGTCTCTTTCCTCCCACTGCCCGCTGCCTGCCACACTGCTGCTGCTGCTGCTGCCGCTGCCGCCGCTGCCTCCGTTTCTGCTGTGCCGATCAGCGAATTTAATGGATCTGCCGCGCGCCTAAGCTTAATTGCCCTCCTCCTCCTCCTCCTCTTCTTCTTCCTCCTCCTCCTCCGCCTCCTCCTGCCCCTGCCGAACTTTAACCACTCCCCTGCCATTAATATTCTTTATTAACACAACCCCACCTCTTCTTTCTCTCTCATGCTCCTCCGCCTCCTCCTCAGATCTGTGAGCGCCGCGCCGCTCTCATGTCGCTCCCCCACCGGTCCCTCCCGCGGCGTCCCTCCGATCGTCGACCCCCGCCGCTGATCTGGAGCCGGCGAGATCTTCCCTCCCCTTGATCTCCCGCCTCTCCTGATCCTTCACTGTGGGATCGGCTAAGATTTTTTTTGAAATATCGTACTTGGGACCCCGCCCCGGAATGAATCCGTTGTGCTGCATTGCGCCCGTCTCGCTGGAGCGGGGCGAGCGCGGGGACCCCTCGCCAGTGGTGGCGCTCAAGGCGGCGAAGCCGTCCCTGGGGGCCGAGAGCCCCGCCAGGAACTCCTCCAGCAAGAAGCTGGTCCAGGCCCAGGCGATCCCCTCTTCGGACTCGGACGCGGCTGCATGCCGTCCATCCGAGACGGCGGAGGAACCACCGGCGGCGGCGGTGGAGGGTGCGGGCGGGAGCGGCCCGGTGGCGGGGGTTCTGTGGAAGTGGGTGAACTACGGGAAGGGGTGGCGATCGCGGTGGTTCGTTTTGCAGGATGGGGTATTGTCGTACTATAAGGTCCATGGGCCGGATAGGATATCTGTAGGGCCGGCAGCGTGCGAGGCTGGAGTGAGGGTCATCGGAGAGGAGTCGCTGAGACGGGTGAGGAAGGAGCAGCAGTGGGGCGTTGGAGGGCTCGTGGGTCGGGGGGCCACGAAGCAGTGGAAGCCATTTGGGGAGGTGCATTTGAAGGTGAGATTTGGGGTTTCTCTTTGCATCTGATTTTTTTTTTGTTACTTTATAGTTTGTCTTTTGCTCGATATTGTCATTGTTTGAGATTGTCTATTGCTTCAGGATCTCATCTTTTTTTTCTTTAGATTGATGCCAATTCACTTAGTTGTTATACCCCTGTATTATTTGCTGCAAATCTCTCATAGCTTCCCTGCAAGTCATGAATGAGTTGTTAAGTTCCGAAATGCATCCTTCGAGGTGCGGCAGATGCTTTCTGAATCCCCAAGCAAATTGCTTTGCGTGGCAACACCTGTGGTATTCACATAACCTTTCATAGGAGTAGAGAAGAGAATGATTAGTAAATCTATTATCTACTTGTTATTCAACAAACATTTTATTTTGTTTAGTTGATAATGTTACCTCCCCTCAATCATCAGTTTTGTCTGTGTTTAACAAGCCAGCAGTGAACATGATTTTTCAGGTTTCTTCAATTCGTGCTAGCAAGTCAGATGACAAAAGGCTGTATATTTTTACTGGCACTAAAACTCTCCATCTGCGGTGTGATTCTAGAGAAGATCGTACTGCATGGGTTGAATCCCTGTTGTCTGCTAAAGATCTTTTTGCTCGTTCACTGATCAGCAATGAATATGAACCTTCAGTGGCTGTCGCGGTCTCAACTGAGAAGCTCCGAGTAAAACTGTTGCAGGAAGGATTAAGTGAAGCTACGGTTAAAGAATGTGAGTCCATAATGCTATCTGAAGTTTCTGAGCTGCAGAACAATGCAACAACTTTGCAGAAGAAAAATATTTTTCTACTTGATACACTAAGACAGTTGGAGGTAAATTTCTCCTGAATTGTGAAAATGTCCGGAACAATGGAATATTTTCTGTTTTGGCTAAGTAAATCGGATGTTAGATTGTCCACGAGGGTAGCTTATTCCCGATTAACTCATACTAGATTTAGTCTGATAACTTTCTTCTTTCTGTGCTTATGAAATTATACAAATTAGATTCTCTTCTTATTGAGCCATTTGCTATGATTATGCTTGTAGATAAAATTTGCAAAATTACAAGGATTCATATTTGTTTATTTTCCTTGAATGGAACTAGTATGAGTTTTTTATGAATATCTTTTATAGCAACATGTTGAAATTATGCTGGCCGTGTATGTCTACCTTAAATATCTGAAGTTTATGTTTTCATGGTATGATTTCTGTTTTTACTACACACTTCATGGTTATCTTAGTGCTTATATGATGTTCTATTTCAGTTAATGTTGGTTATGTCTCTTCAAGTGTTTTATCTTTTATCTTATCATAGGTTTAACCATTTCATTTTAATTTTTTTCATCTCTTCTTCCGTTCTCTTCTACTTATTCTCATCTCCCATCACTTTACTTCTGTTTTATCTTCTTTATTTCTTCCTTTTACATTCATTTCCTATCCCGTGAATGAACTGCAGGTTTGTTAATGTGTGTGAGGATGAGAAATGTTTTAAAGTGCAGAGGGGGTAATGTATAATAGACATGGAAATTAGAGATGTGACATGAACATGCTGGTATAATGAATATAAACGATCTTGGAAAATAAATTCAAAAGTAACTAACTCATAATACGTTGCATGTGTATGGTAAAATATTTTGTTATACCCATTATATGTTAAATCTTATTTCTAGTGTTCTGTAACAGACTGAGAAAGTTGAGCTGGAAACCACTGTGGTTGATGAAACAAAGGAGCGTGAAGCACATCTTGGAATGGTGAATGGAAGATTTAGTGGTGCGTACTCTTGAAAAATTTCAGCACATTGTTAGCTCCGTATGCCCTCAAACCCTGCAAAGTTAACTACCTTTATCTAATAAGGCTCTTCATGTATTCACACCACCTAAACACCATTTGATGGTAGCTTTGTACACTAGGATGATCCCTTTTAATGTTTACATCTGCTGAGAAGTCCATACCAATATGTTAACGACTGTCCTGCTTTTTTTGTTAGATATCTAACTACTGATTAGCAATTTGGATGGATCACTTGTGGTTTTTGCTTGAAGAATACTTCTTTTTAAAATGTATCTATGTTTTCTTTCTTTTACTTCATGTGGGTAATATTAATTTGCCTTCTATTTTTCAGATTTCTATTCAGTTATCTCAGAGGGAACAGCAACTGATTCTGAAGCAGACAATGAAAGTCAAGGGGCAGATGTGGATACAGATGAAGATGATGGAATGTACTTTGATACCCGAGACTTCTTATCTACTGAGTCACTCAGAAGTGCCTCTTACCGTAGTAGAGAAGCCATGGGTAATGGTTATTCTGGGTCAGCATATGCTATTGATTCCTGTTTTCCTGACAATATTCAAGATGGTGGCACAGGAGTTAGAACATTTGAATATCCCTACGTTAGGCGGAGGAATAAGTTACCTGAGCCCAAGGAAAAAGAAAAGCCTGTTGGGTTGTGGTCAATAATCAAAGAGAACATTGGAAAGGATCTTTCTGGAGTCTGCCTTCCTGTCTACTTTAATGAACCACTGTCTTCTTTGCAGAAATGTTTTGAGGATCTGGAATATTCATACTTGGTTGATCGAGCATCAGAATGGGGCAGGCAGGTCTGGTTATTTGAGTATTATAAGTTGCTTTTCCTTTTATTACGAGGTTTACCATTTATATACTATGGATTATCATCTTATTAAAATGATTGATAAAAAAAAGGTGGGTATGTCCTAATTTTCTCGTGTCCTGACTAATGAAATCATATACATCTGATCAACTTTTAGATTTAGCAGGGAGTAGGATATAATTTATGTTAAAATGGATGGCTATATTCATCATTGATCTGATGCTGATGGCAAGTTAATGTGCTGAATATAATCCAGGAAAACAGCCTAATGAGGATTCTTCACATTGCTGCCTTTGCTGTATCTGGATATGCTTCAACAGAAGGTCGACAATGTAAACCTTTTAACCCTCTTCTTGGAGAGACATATGAAGCTGATTATCCAGACAAAGGTCTTCGCTTCTTCTCTGAGAAGGTCAAATTTCTCATTTGTCAGAAGTTTGTGAACATCATTGTTATTTATTATTGAGCATTATCAGTGAGTATGACTTCCTAAAATTCATACTCTTGGTGAAAAAATATCTCACTTCTACTTCTTGCATACCATTATTTTTTATCTGCGCAACGTTTGAATCTTTTGTTGTTTGAAGCAGTATACCATTCTCATTCACATCATGTTACTGATTTAGCGAATCCTAAATCGTATTCAGGTGAGTCACCATCCCATGATTGTTGCCTGTCACTGTGAAGGTAGAGGATGGAAATTCTGGGGTGATTCAAATTTAAAGGGGAAGTTCTGGGGTCGATCTATTCAGCTTGATCCTATTGGTATTCTAACTCTTCAGTTTGAAGATGGAGAGACATTTCAGTGGAGTAAAGTCACTACTTCAATATATAACATAATTATTGGGAAAATATATTGTGACCATTATGGGACTATGCGGATAAGGGGCAGTGGCCATTACTCCTGCAAACTCAAGTTCAAAGAACAATCCATCATTGACCGCAATCCCCATCAGGTATGTCTGTGAGGATGCAGATGCTTGATCATTAGGCTATCAGCTTCTCAACTTTTGCTAACTTTTTAATGTCACTGATATATCAAATGTAAGAGAGCCTATCAGGAGCATGCGGCCCTGTTTGGTCTCAAACAAATTCTCATCCCCTGTTTTTTGGAGTACATAAAAATTTTATCCTTTGAGAATTGCTCGTTTTTTAAGTTTTTCAAATTGATAAACCTATCTCATCAAAGGAGAATAGCTATTTTCTATGCACCGTCCTTGAGTTTTGGATAACTTCCTGTTCAGTCCTATTTTGTTTCCTTTTACCTTCTGAAGGAGTTCTATTTTGCTGCTCAGGTGCATGGGTTTGTGCAAGATAATAGAACTGGCAACAAGGTAGCAATTTTGATTGGAAAATGGGATGAGGCCATGTACTATGTTCTAGGAGACCCTAGTACGAAGCCGAAGGGTTATGATCCAATGTCAGAAGCTGTCCTCCTCTGGGAGCGTGACAAGTCTGTAAATCAAACACGATATAACCTCACACCGTTTGCTATTTCGTTGAATGAGTTAACATCATCCCTAATGGAGAAGTTGCCCCCAACTGATTCTCGCTTAAGACCTGATCAGCGGCATTTGGAGAATGGCGAATATGAGTTGGCAAATGCAGAGAAACTCAGGCTGGAACAGTTACAGAGACAGGTATTTTCTCTTCTCTTACTCCAACATTTTGAAGTATTTTCGCCAGTTTATTGCATGATATCTGATTTTCTATTCTGCATTTCTTCTAAGATAAATAGTATTTCTGTTAAGATTAATAGTTTAAATAAACTAGTAGTATTAAATAGTATTTCTGCATTTCCATTCACCTCCTCAAATTTTGCTAAACCATTTTACGCAATTATATTCAGCATGACGTAGGAATGTGTCTATTGACCAAGGTACATACGGAAAATGTTAAAAGTTCACATCTTTTAGTTTATAAATCAAATCAAGAGTCAAACTCTACAACAAAGATTTAAACAATGTTTAGAGATTATTTGAAAATCCTCTCCAGGTTTGAGTAAAACCCACCAAAGTGAAAGTTAATCTGAAAACCAAAGAATCAATGGAAACATTAAGTGAGATCACTGCACAGGTAGAGGAAATGCTAAATATAAATACTATTTCATGGGTATTTCTTAAACAACGTATGTAAATCAGTCTGTGGTGTTAGAATTTCTACCCAGGATTAGTTATTTAGCATTCACATACTTCTTGAGCATTTTATCTCTGTATTCTATGGCTATGGAAACATTGACTTCGGATATCATCGTCATTGTTTACAGGCAAGGAAGCTACAAGAAAAGGGATGGCAACCAAGGTGGTTCAGAAAAGATGTAGAGGATGACTGTTATCGGTACATTGGTGGATATTGGGAAGCTAGAGAACAACGAAAATGGGATGGAATCCCAGATATATTTGGTCAGGGTGATAATATGTTGAATCAAGAGTAACATTTTTTTTCTACATCCAGTGTACATGTAAGTAAGAAAATATTAGATATATAGTAATATATGGGTAAGAGGATGGACGTTTATATCTCATCTCCTGTTTGAGATCATGGTTTCATTTTGGCCAATCTTTATGTTGTAAAATTATCTTGGTTCATGGTATTAAAACCACATCACACAAAATCAGCAAATGGAACTGTAGATACACGAATTCAGTGTCTGCTTCATTTCTCTCACATGTCTGCAAGAAACAGCTGGGAATGCGTTCCCCTACTTCAGGTGCAAAAGTTGAGAGCTTTATTTAATCAACATTTAATTCGGTCTTCTATATGCCTTCAACTAGGCATCACCAGTAGACAACTTTCAGGTACCCTATCTGACCCTAGTCTTCTCATATCTTTTCAATTTTCAGCCCCTCCGAATTCTAGCAGTATCCCAAAATTATAAAATAAAATGCTTATGATGTAAGTTCAAATTCCTTCTCCCACCACTACTTGATTCCCATTTCTGTTTCTTACCAGATTCCAGGACAACTTCCTGACATTGTGAGGCAGCTACAAAGTTCAGTACTGGGACTACTCTGCTTGTCTTCTCTATTGAAGATAGAGAAGTGCTTTGAAGGCAATGCCATCTCAGATTCTAACGCAAGGCTCATACTTCTCCCCTAGGTTTTGGAACTATTCATAAAACTAGAAAAGTGCCGTCCTACAACTAGAAGATGACTACCTAATACTATTCCAAGTCATATTCACCTAGGAGGCCTTAATGCCCCCGTAGCATGTGCCTGGTTATTAAACACCATATAGAGAACCGAATACCTTCTTTTCCATTTGTTGCTAGTGCGATATGTCTCACTAAACAAATATAAAGCTGGCTTTAGCATATTTGATGCCGCCAGAATTTTGACTTTGCAATACTAATAGATGCATATTTGAACACAAATAGGTAAAATCATATAGTTTTTTTAGAACTTAATGAGACTTGAACTTATAGTTATTTTCTCGTCAAAGATGTCAGTCCTGTTCTGCTATGCAATCTTTTTTCCATAAAAGATCACATGATGAGTGGAGCTGCTAGGTAAATAAAAATACTTAACTTTAAGATTTCTGAGCTTATCTTTTAATCTTTCCATATTGTGGCAACCAAACCCATTATGAGGTCTACTGCCCTTCGACTCCAATGATACTAGGCAGTACTTCTTGTTGGCGGCCCCTCCACACTCTTCTTTCCTCAGTTGGTGACTTGGAGATGATTAGTCAAATCTAGAGACATAAACATAACCATTCATTAGGCCATGTCTGCTCATCAGACCACTAGTTTGCAATTCCTATCTGCCATGCATGTGCTTACTCTGATAGTGGGATTCACATGAGACAATGTTCTGGGCAATCTCAGCCTCCGAAAGGAGACTACTTGTACAAGCTCACAGAAAGCTCAGAAGCTAGAGAATCTTCTTTCAGAATTTTGAAGGGCAGCCACCTATATGGATGCATAGGGGACATATGCAGCTGTTGTTTAACCTTGCCCTGCTCTTGTCTAAATCTGCTTTCCTTGGCCAGATGGGGCTGCTTAATTTAAATCCAGACAAAAGGGAGGACAGTGAGAAAGAACATGGGGTGTGTTAGGGTTGCGCTTTGGACGCTGGCTTCCATACTTGCAGTCATCTTCTTGCTCCATCAGATAACTATAGTTGGTAAAGCATCTTTCTGTTCTACTCCATGTCATGTCATAATAAGTTGTGTACTAAGTTTCGACATGTTAATTTTATTGATATATTTGCCCCTTCTTTTTCTCCTTCTGTATGCACAGATGCCATTAGACTGCATGATCAGCAGATACCAACATCGAAAAATAAGATGCCCTGGTGGTGGGATGAGGACTACACTCGCGTAAGTGATCGACGACCGATAAATAACAGGTTTGATCCATGAGTTTAAACTAGTTTTTTATGCATGTTCTGAAACCTTCTGAGCACTCATGAAGTTGTACTGATAGAAATCTACACTTCATATTAATATATAGTACTAATATATTATGCTGCGATCTCATGCTCTTGCAAAATGAGAGGCGACCATTGAGGGCATTCAAATAGAAATAGGTCACCAAGTTACTAACTAATATCTCAGTAGTTTCTGTGGGTAAAGATCTCCTATTGCAGGTTCCAGATTGTGAATTGATTAATCAACCACCAGTATGCAATTGTTCTCCACCTAATCATTACTTGATTCAGTTTGATCACCACTACATTAACACTTATGTTTTAGTTACTGTACTGTTATCTCAGAGGCCCAATTTTTTTCCTCAATTATATAAGAAATTTGTCATTTTATAATTAAGAACCTCAATTAAACTCTCTTTTCTCACGAGCACAGGCCCACAAGAAAACTTAGAATGCATAAATAGCTTAGGAATTCTTCAAGTTGACGTGAATACAAAAAAGATCAGCTTAAATATCAGCAATGCAATGAAAGGACGTGAGAATACAAAAAAAATGTCATGACATTTTGACCATATATAACATAATGCACATTCCAAAACTTTGAAATAGATACACAATTCATTTTCCAAAAGTGAAGTACGATCATCCATACTTTTTCACATGCAACATCAAATTTTTCAGTAGTGAAGAAAGGTTGAGTTAGATACTGCTCTTAATGTACAATCCATATTTATTTATATCAAGGTGAAGAAGTCAAAAATGTGATCCATCTTCTATCTGTGAAAAGCTAAAGACATAAATCAGATGAAAAGAGTTGGTACAAAACAAAAGAAAAAAAAAATCATATGAATGGACCTAACAAGCATACATTTTTTTATGAAGAAAATAGTTATATGCTACCTTTTTATTCTTACCCTCGGTGATACTAAGTAGTAATCTTAAAACCAATAAAATTAAGACCTTATTTAATATAAGGGTAATTAGCCAAATCTACCTTTATACTCTCGATGGCACTGAGTAAGCTTGAACGCTAACCAATGAAAAAAAACATGAAACAAAGGCTTTATTTGGTTCAACATAAGCTAGTCAGATCCACTCTTATAAATGAATTTATACTTAAAACAAGAGCACCCCCTTATTATTTGGTGTTTGTTATATCAATATAGATAGATATAACAAGCACAAAAATACTAAATGACACACAGAAATCTCCAACAACAACCAACAAAACATCAACTAATTGCAGCAGTACATTTCATCATATGGACGACCAACCAAAAAAGATTCTATGGTATTTATAAGTGAACCCAATTTCATATTTGCAATTATGGGCAAAGCAGAATAGCACAACATCGGTATAAGGATTCATGATAAATTTAATACCAAAAGCAATTAGCCAATAAAGCTAATAATAATTACACTAGCGTAAGAGATCCCCAAAAAAGAAAAAATCACCTGATGGAAATCTCTTCCGCAAGCAAATTTCCAGCAGAAAATAAAGCATGCCGACTCGAGGCATCATCACCCTTTTATCAAGTTTCAAATGCGTGCTTAGAGGTAGGTGGCTTCCATAATTCTTCTACTAAAACTAGAGACAACAACTAATCAGCTACGTGGGCCAAAACCTCATAATCTTTTCTTGGTATATGATTGATAGAATTTTATTATTGGGATATTATTGAAGTATGATTTTTTTAAAAAAAATTATGTCTATCATATAAACTAATATGGAGTAAACCGGGATGAGCAATATTATACTCAGCAATAGGAATCATATTTTTTCTATCTTATAATAAATATTTTATTTTTAAAAATGGGTAAGAAACCACTCGACATCATGCCTTTTACATTTTAATATAGATATATTTTTCTTTTATACGTTAAAAAAAATTAATAAATATTTTTGAGCTAAAAAATTCTAGTCCTGGCGTGAAGAGCAAATTATTTGCAGCATCTCTGTCTCCCTTGATATCTCAACTGGGAACTCTGCACCTGCTGAGGCACCTGATCCCTCTTGGCCAAGGAGGCCATTACCCTGCCTGTAGACACCTTCTTCACCAAGAGCCTCCACACCCTGTCCACCTTCTCCTCCTCCATCTTTTCCTTTATCTGCCTGCACTTTCAGGAATCAAGCATCATTCCTAATCTGATGATAATAGATGATCAAGAGAGACGGAGAGATGGTGGCTTTTTTTTTTTACCTGCAGAGGGGGACTCTGCAGGAATCTGCAGAGTGCTGGCAGAGGGAGGCATGGAGGCGGAAGAGCTGCCACATCCGCTTGCAGTGGATGCAGCTGACCTTTCGGGGGCAGGCGGCGAAGTGCCGGATGAGGAGCTGCAGCCCTTCGCAGGTGCTAAACCTCACGCACGGGGCGTTGCTCGCCGGCGCCTGCCTGTCGTGCGGCCCTACGGCGGTGCAACCCTCCGTGCAGATGTGGTGAAGGCAGTCCATGGCCTCGCTCAGCTGCCGGTACATCTCCTGCGCCGCTCGGTCCCTCCGCCACTGCTTCTTCCTCTGCACAAATTGTTTAAGAGCATTTCTTCAGCTACGTGTTTGCTATAATGCCGCAAAGAGAAATAACAGTATATGCAGTAATTTAACTCCATCTCTTTACTGCTATTGGCTTGCATTTTATCAAGTACATCAGTCATTTATGCGAGTGATTGCCACATGCTCTTTTGCACAACTTTTGCAGGGAAGGTTTGACTTATTAATTATAGGGATTAATCTAGCAAATATGTAGAAAGTTCATGAAAACAGGGATTGGCATTTGGCAGTATCTTCCTGGTTGCATATTATCTGCACGATGGTGATTCAACTTTTTGTTGATATATACTTTTAAGACCCACATCACTACACCAAAAAAAAGAAATCATGCATGAAACATATGGATTGATTGCCACCTCTCCTTCCTATTTCAACTTGGACTTTTTTCCCCACTCTTGTGAAAGCAATTAATAAGGACCTGCTTTGGTTTTTTTTTTAGATTGACTACCTGGTCAATATCTAATTTCTCCATTGATGTCGATCAAACCTTGGCAGGTCTGAAAAAGATAGGAAAGATAACTTCTTCTATCTAAGCAGCAAGAAAGGAAGAACAGAATGAAGGAAAAATAGCATAATGCAAAAGTTATACTGATATGTATACTAAATCAGCTAGCATTTGAGGTAGTAGTAGTAGTGGATTTATCCACTTAATCCAAGAGGGATTTTTTACCCACAGGAGTTTATGAACAAAGAAATCTTCCTGTTCATCCCCATTTATAAATTACCCAAATTTCCCGACTCTCTAATTTTGTCAGCTTTGCTAGCTAAGATATCTATAAAACTCAGTCAATTTCACCTGCAAAAACTAAATTTTTAACAAGGTCAGAAAAAAATTCAATCTAATTGCAAGAACTAAGAAGAATAAAAAAGGGAGGAAAAGAGAGAGCAAAAGGATCTCTTTCTCTGAGATCCAAATCCAACAAAATAAAATAATTATACAGCAATGAGTTAGTAATCCACTTCGTACAATAGACAGTATTAATGGTGATCTCATCATCGTCGTCATCACAAACCTGCTCTGCATCTTGCACGAACTGAATGATCTCGAGCTCCATGGCCGGGTCGTGTTTCTGCAGGAAGCGCCACCCCTCTGACTCCTGAACGGCCGCGAAGTCCTGGACCACCACCTTCATGCATCGCTGCCGGAGCACCGGTGAGTCGCAGAGCTTCGCCATCTTCAGCGCGTCGACCGCCCGCGCGGCGCTCACCCACGCGGCCACGCCCGCCTCGCACCGCCTCTTCAGCCACGGCACGCGGTACGCGTGCGACAGCGCCAGCAGCGCCATGCCGTGCAGCTGCATCGCCTCCGCCTCCTCCTCCCTCGACGGCATCCCGCACCTGCGAACCACCGATCGACCCGTTAGATCGAGCCCGCGCGCACAGACGGCGCACTCCGATTTCACTGACGAATTAGGTCGAGCACCTGGAGGAGGAGTAGAGGAATTGGACGAAGGCGAAGACGGCGTCGTGGGGGGCGCCTAGGATGTGGATGGTCATCACGGACCCGGAACTCTTCCGCGAGCGATCGAGCATACGCTCCAACACCGGCGAAGCCGAAGCCTGAGAGATCAGAGGGGGGGGATCAATCGACGACATACGATCGGGACCGCAGGCCAATCAAAATTCCGATCAAAACGCATCATCAACGACAAACAACAAGGCGACCGTGCGACATACCAAGACGCCGGAATGAGCGGGGATGCTCCGGCCATCGTAGGTGACGATCTGGACGTCGGAAGGCGGCAAGCCGCAGAAGAATCCATTGCTGGGGCGATCTCGCGAGGCTCTCATCCTTGCGACTCCTCAGCCGATTCCGAAGCCGGCGGCCGAGCACTCCGCGCCCGCCCGGCTGTTTGCGATGGAGGGAGAAGAAGAGGGAGGGAGGGAGAGAAGGGAGAGGAGGAAGACGGGAGGTATTTATAGCGAAGGGACAAGGCAAATTAATAAGACGACTTCGATTTGGGCACAAATTAAATAGGTAGGTTTTTTTATTATAAAAAAAGGCCATTAAAAGAAAGAGAGAGAGAAGCTTGGCGTGTTTGCCTCGTCAGAGACAACTCACTCTGGATATAAATAATTAATTATTTTTAAAAAAATTTGGATCTGAAACCACCGTTGATTTTTTTTCTTTTTTATTTTAAATGTAGTGAGGAAAATTTTAAAAAAATGTTTAAAATGTTGGTAGAAATTTTGCTTCTGTTTTCATTTCGAGTCGAAAAGTATAAGTAGAATTTTCTTTAGATGGTTAATTTTGACCTACTAAGAGAAGTTAAAATAAATAATAATTTATTCTATCCCGTGGTTAATTCTTCTTATAAAAGTAAATAAATTTTTTTATTTTTAAGAATTATTATACTAAATCTTCCTATTTTTATATTAAATATTTATAATATATGAGAATATTAAAAAATATTTTATAAAAAAATATTATGATAGTTAAGTCAGGTCATAATTCTTAGGAATTTTTAAATTTATTTGTAACTTATTACTTCAAAGCTAACAAAAAAAAATTATAATCTATTTTCAAAACATCAGCGTACGTATATATATAGGAATATTTTGGGGTGTAAAGGGGCAATAAGTTATATGAAAAGATATCAAATTAATAATTGGACGGAGTCGGTGGGAGTGAACGTTTCTCGCGTGCGTAACATGCCCCCTGTCCAAATCATATGTGTATATATATATATATATATATATATATATTGAAGAAGAACAAGAAGAAGACAGCGAAGGGTTTGTAATTGCATTGCTGGTCTACATCACCTTTATTACCCCCTTCTTCTCTCTTCTTTTTTTTACCGATTAAAGAGATTTTTTTTTAAAAAAAAAAGTACGTCCGGTTATTTTACTTAAACACTTGCTAAATAATTTAATATTTTAATCATGAATAATAATTAATTTTATTTATAAAAAAATTCACATGCCTGCCTATTTCGAGGAAGGCCACAATCAAATCAGCAGTGACGTGGGTCCACGTTGGACTCAGAAGATAACCCTCCTCCTTAATTAATCAGGATCACATTATTAGATTCTTTTTATTGTCTCCTCAAATCTCATGGGCCCATTTCATAAGTACGGATACAATAAAATATTTATATTTATATTTATATTTATTAAGTAATTACTAAGTTTCGAATCATATATTATTTCAGTAGTAAATTATTTTACTTTATCGGTAAAAGATTTTTGTCTTAATATACAAATCGTACAAAAATTAAATATAATCAGTTATTTAATTCAGTAGAAAAATAAAATGAAATAGAAAAGATATTTGCCTATGAAGTGTTTGCTGTGCACTGCTGGTCAAATGTGGCCGCCCCATTTCCTCGTCATCGACCAAAAATTAATAAATAAAAGGAGAGAAAGGAAATAAAATAATCATCCAAAACATACATGTGATCTATATTTAATAATTAAGCTGTATATATACACTGTGCACTCCTTTTAAGTACTGAATATTTAGAAATTTTCATTAATTTTTAAAAATTATATCATATAGACTTGGACCAATAATATTTGTTATGAATGCAGATGAGCTTCTTTTTTTTCAACCTTATGAAACGTATAGATAAGACATTTTTAGTAACCCTCGGACTTCTGCCTGCTATTGATTTGAGAAAAGTGAAGTGTAGTTGATAATGGAGTCGGCTTATGAGAGATGACAACAGCACATTTGCTCCCATCAAATAAATACAAGAAGGGCTGCTGGGCACACCGCATTGAATCCCTTGCTCGTATTAATTGCGAAATCTCACCCACCACCGCATCAAGTGTCCCTTTTCTATACATCGAATTGAACGATGATGACTATAATTGTTTAGGTATTTATGCAGCAAATTGCACAGCACGTGAAGGGGGTGTGTTTCTAATTTAATCAGTACATACTGTTTAGGAAGTCCCCACCAGAGTGAAGCAAGGAAAAATAATGTCTTCTAGTAATCATTTATATAGCAAAAGCTGCACGTATCACCGTCCAATTTTCCTTCCTTAGAAAAATAATAAAAACCATACATCTTATCAGTTCATTATTCATTCTATCTAAAAAAAGCATGTGATTATATATATATATATATTATCTCTCAAATATACTTCAAGATTAATTAGAGTTATTAAATAAATTATATTAATTGATATATATATATATATATATTGATTTATTTTATTTGTTAATAAATAACGTGTGATTAAAAAAAAGTTAAAAGTGAGTTTTTTTAGTGAACTGGAAGAAAAATCAATTAGGATATCGATTATTTAGCTCCGTTGATGTCAACATCTGATGACAGATCGAGCCAAATTTT
The DNA here is from genome assembly GCA_030544415.1 of Thalia dealbata. Classification (NCBI taxonomy): domain Eukaryota; kingdom Viridiplantae; phylum Streptophyta; class Magnoliopsida; order Zingiberales; family Marantaceae; genus Thalia; species Thalia dealbata. The sequence continues at coordinate 4,380,926 of CM060454.1, forward strand.
TTAAAAAATGTTGATATATATTTATGAATTGATTGCTGAATTATTATTAAAATAGTTGCCGACGGTCGATCCTCAAATTATTACGGGAAAAAAAAATCTCAAATGGCAATCGGCAAGGCCTCCGTTTTAGGGTTCCAAGACGAGCTGCCAAAAATTAGGTCTGTTATATATACATACATCTAAATTAAAACGACGATCTCAAGGCCTAATTTAGGGTTAAATGATTGCAATGTTTGTCCTGTGCTTTCTTAAGTTATCTTTCACTTTCAAAAAAAAAAAAAAAAAACTACATGCAATTAACTTAGAAAATACAGCCTTCAATCTTAGGCTTCCCTAATCATAAACATATATTACGGCTTATTTATATACTCCTACTGATTGGGCCTTATCGACACGGCCAGCTTCCTGGTAGAATTTGTAGAACCCAACAATAAGCCCACTAATTAAATTATATATTTTATGCATAATTAAAAATATAAAAAAACCACTAAAAATATGGCACGATGGCAGGGTGATTTATATATAATATAATCTTCATTTGCACATGGAATGGGGAACTTTTCCTTATAAAGCTAGAGATTAAATATTGTGAGATCTAAAACGTAAAAAGGCGTCGCTCGAAGCCTCTTTACTTCGACGTAAAGGTCGAGAATTTGAGGGAAACATTTGTTCTAACACCATCATTTAAATACCAACCCTTGCTTCCGTTGAATCATCGTGGTTTTTTAAGTCGATTCAAGTGGAGAACGGCTTCAGAAGACGCGGACGAGCCTGCACTTAATTTAATTAGTCGGATACTGAAGAAAGCGACGTAGATTCGACGGAGCCGGAGGCGGAGAGTTGAAGACGGCGGCTGCGGCGGCGGCGGCGAGAGCAAGAAAGAAAAAGAAACACGCCGGCATTGCGTCCTCCGCCCCCTTCTCTCACTTCGCCTCGTTCTCTCCGCCCACCTCGTGCCTCGCCCGCCCCCCCCGGCGGCTCCGCTCCGATTTCTTCGTCGTACCGATCCTTCCACCGCCGCCTCCTTCCTCCGTTTGATTATATCATCCCTCCCCCTCTCGATCTACCTCCATGGCTCCGTCTATCGAGGGCAAGCAGCAGGCGGTGGAGAAGCCAGCGATGGCGGCGGCTCCCCGCTACAGGGTGACGGTGGTGGGCAGTGGAAACTGGGGCAGCGTCGCCGCCAAGCTCATCGCCTCCAACACCGTCAAGCTTCCCGTCTTCCATGGTGACTTCTATCTCGACTTGCTCCTTCATCAGTCTGTAAACAGGAAATTAGCAGATCAAGTTACAACGCGGAATAAATAGGAGCGCAGAGCTAACAATTCAAACGGATCCAAGCAAAATATAATTAAGATGGTTTACTCCCAGTAGGAGATGAATCAGACAATTTATGTTGTCTATAATTATGAGATCTAAGAGTAAGAATGCATGTGAACTGTATTGTTTCGTTAGGGAAAATGTAGATCCAAGCAGTTTATGATTCCTAGTGCAACTTATTATTACGAATCTAAAGAAATCAGAAATATGGTTGTGGAACAATGCAGATGAAGTGAGGATGTGGGTGTTTGAGGAAACACTGCCGAATGGTGAGAAGCTGTCCGTGGCAATCAATCAAGAAAACGTGAGATCCATATTTTTCAGCTGCTTTCTCATTTCTATATTATTACCTTATGTGCAGTGAATCTTGAATGAGAAATTCTGCTGTATGACAAACAGGAGAATGTCAGGTACCTTCCAGGCATAAAGCTAGGAAAGAATGTAGTTGCAGATCCTGACCTGGAGAATGCAGGTATTTTTCCTAGCCACTTGATCGTTCAGTTACACTGAAGTAAAAGAAGGAACATGAAAAAGTAGCTCAACGAAACTAATCAGAACTTGGAACTTTCAATCTGACAAGTTTAACTTGGGTATTTTTGAAACAGTAAAAGTAGGCAGCATAGCTTAGGCAGTGATGAAAGAATGTTTTCTTAGGTTTTGACCTTGATGATGCAGGAACCTAAATGATCAGTTGATGATTATGTTCCACCCAACAAAAAATGAAACACTTGATTGAACTACCAGAAAATTTACATGCTTAGCTGAGGGCCAAAAGTAGGAAGCTCTTGAAGAAAGGTAGACTGTGGACAAATTCATTGCCCATCTTCATATTCTGACCTCATCACCTCGGCATGTAAAAATCCAACTTTGCCCTTTTTTGGAGTAACCGTTGGCACCATCATCAACGAACCATCAGAAAACTCCATGCCTTCATTCAAAACCTTCCTCGAAGGCCATCAAATTCCAAATAAATAGGCAAAAGGTTCCAGTCTATTTTCTCAAGTTGTTCAAACTAGATGTACAGTTCTAGATAGTCATTTTTATCATATCAGCTCTTAATAATTTCAAAACTACAACAAAAAATACCATTATGTATCAAACACTACTCGTCAACTCACACGACAAACAGGCAAAAATCCCAAAATAGTTTGCAAAACCCAGTAGCGACAAAGATCTTAAGATTCTATGCTATGATCATAAATTTTAAATATTATCACATACAATTCGCAATATAAGTTGAATCAATTCTTTCTGGAGGTGATTTACCATATTAAGTTGCCACCTTTTGCATTAGATTGCGATTTAAGAAATACCGTATCAAAATTTTCATAATATTCTCATTAAAATTCCATTTTAAAAAAGCACATAAAAAATATTAATTATCAGTAAGGTGGACAAATTAATAAAATTACACCCTTGGACATCAATGACCGGAGATCAGGTTATTACACAGCATATTTTGCAAAACTAAAAGAACTTGACTTAAAGCAATGTAAAACCAATAACATCTTATAAACTTCATGAGGATAGAATCTAGAAAGAATGGAGAATTTTAAATGGCATATGTGTATATCTTTGATTCTTGGTTACATATTTTTCAAACTTGCGTATTTAAGCATGTAAAATCAACTAAAAGTTAGATGCCTCCGAGTAAGTTGGTAGTGTAGATTAACAAGCTTCTTAGTCTTTCCTTTTTGGATTTTCAGTGAAAGAAGCAAACTTGCTGGTCTTTGTGACTCCCCATCAGTTTGTTGCGGGGATTTGCAAAAGGCTTGTTGGGAAAATAAAACCCAACACAGAAGCCATCTCTCTCATCAAGGGGATGGAAGTTAAGATGGAGGGGCCATGCATGATCTCAAAACTTATAACTGATATGCTTGGGGTCAATTGCTGTGTTCTCATGGGTGCTAACATTGCTAATGAGGCAAGCTCTCTTATTTATTTCAGTATACTGTAACATTTCTCTTATCATGATTCCAGAACATGACTCCTTTGTTGTGATCGAAAGATTGCTGTTGAGAAGTTCAGTGAAGCAACAATTGGCTATAGACAAAACAAGGAAGTTGCACAACGATGGGCTCAGTTATTCAGCACTAATTACTTCCTAGTAGCTGCAGTAAGTACTCATCTCTCAAGCTGGTATTTTTCCCTTCTCTTTTACTGTGCAGGCTTCTCTATGTACTTCATCAGAGAAATTGTTGATGTCTACAGAAAGGGTTAGTGAAGCCTATATAGATATTCAGTAGAACTATTTTAACGCAGGATATTATTAATCCTCATCTGTCAGTCAATTTTTCAACAAAATTCAAAAAGAAAAAAACACATCAGAATAGTATATTCAACATTTTGGTATAAACCTAGGGTTTTGCAATCCTCGCTAGGATGTTCCGCTATGCATTCCCATATGATTTTAGCCAAAAACGAGGTATATGCAGAGGATAAGATTTTCTAATTAAAACTGCATTCTAATAGAAGAGTTAATAGCAGAGAATGGTGACCAAATTGCATGAAGCAAACATGGTTTATAGATGAGTCAGGGATGACCATAAATATTTCATTGGTGTGATTTCAAGCGAGCATATACATATGGATATGACAGACAGATTAGAAGCCGAAGGAAATTCTATATGTTGTAATCTGAAAAAGATAAAAGGATCATACAATATATAGTTTTTTCATGCTAAGCCCAGCAAGTAATGAATTAAAATAGCAACCGCACACACTAGGATTAATGAGTACAATGATGATACTGCAACGTAACAAGGAAGAACATTCATTTTCTGAAGTAAATTTATAGGCACAATCTAAGCTTAATGCAAAATATGTCCAGGTGGAGGATGTGGAAGGAGTGGAGCTCTGTGGAACTCTGAAGAATGTGGTTGCAATTGCAGCAGGTGCATATCATTAGTTTTATTTTCAATATAAAGTGTTCCCTCTTTAACATAAAAAAGCAGATACTCGGAAAGAAAATTATGTAATGAATGGTGCACAGGTCTTGTAGATGGCATGGACATGGGAAATAATACCAAGGTTTGCATGGACACCCTGAAGTTTTGATCAGAAGTTAAGCCACAGAAAACACCTTGTGACCTCTTTTTGATGAATATCAGGCAGCAATAATGAGGATTGGTCTAAGGGAGATGCGTGCATTTTCTAAGCTGCTATTCTCTTCTGTTAGAGACAGCACCTTCTTCGAAAGCTGTGGTGTGGCTGACCTAATAACCACATGCCGTATGAAGCTCTTTCACACATATCTCTATCGATATGTTGCATGGTCTATATACCACCGTGTTAACCTGAACATTATGGTTTAATGCAGTTGGAGGGAGAAACAGGAAAGTGGCTGAGGCCTTTGCAAGAAATGGTGGTAAAAGGTCACTCTCTAACTAGACTATACTTTTACCAGTATCTTTTTTATAACAACAGAGAAAGCTACTTTCTTTAATTTGATCTTAAACTTGGACCTCGCTCGACTGCAGATCTTTTGATGAACTAGAAGCAGAGTTATTACAAGGCCAGAAGCTACAGGTAAATGGAGATTACCACTAGTTATTTACTCGGTTAACAAAATCTTGCGTCACAAGCACTGGTGACCAACTATTCCTTGATGATCATTTACTAAATTACTGTTTGGACTTGCATGATTTATAACTCATGAAGGGAGTCTCCACAGCTAAGGAGGTTTATGAGATCCTAAGTCACAGGGGATGGCAGGGCATGTTTCCACTCTTCACAACTGTACATGAGATCTGCGAAGGTCAGCTGCCGCCAACAGCGATAGTTGAATACAAAGAACAAATAACAAATGCACCCCCTTTGGAAGGCGTTGCTCAGTACTGTTAAAAGTCTATATGAAATTGTGTGTCGATTCTACAAGTGTAGGGTTAACATCTGCAAATTATTGTGCATGTTAATTTGAGTTAATAGATGGAACTTCATAAAACCACAGCCTGTACTCATTGGAGGATAACCATCTCATCCTGTCCTCAGGAACATCTTTTGATCTTCCTTTCTACCTTTGTATCTATTACTATTTGTAGTTCACTTGAAAAGAAAGAGTTGAGGCACACTTCAAAATTAAGTATCTCGTATGAGGTTTATTGCTCAGAACAGATCATATATGTTCCAGAATATGGAGACCGCTGATGAGTAATTATGACCTCACAAAATAGTGACAGAATCATAAAAAGAATTAGGCAAAAGGAACATAATATATTTCTAGATAAATAAACCAAACGAACAAGCAGTAGATATGATTGAGATGGATTCACACATTTTCTTACCAAAAGTATGAAGAAATGGAGCGTTGCAATGTCGACACGATGTTTCCTGCAAATCAATAAACGAACCGTGTGAAATGTCTCACAAGAAACTATAAATTGTTAGAAATTTTAACAAAATGCTTTCACCAACTAATGAGGTGCAAATAGCGTCCGTTGTCAGAACCACATGATAGATAACAAAATAATTAAGCAGTTGACAGAAGTTGACAATTGCACAATAATACTTGGACCTCTTACCTTGTTGCGACTAGTACCAAAATACATCCTTCACATAAGGGTGGGAAATATACTTATACTTGCTCTGAGATAACTCAATTTGATCTGATCAAAACAAAGTACCTAAGCACGCAATTAATCAGGGTCTCCCTTCTGATGAGATCATTCCAAAAAACAACAGAAAAACCATCTCTTCCTACAGCATCATACATATGAAGTGAAACTACAGTGTATTCCAAAAGCTTTCTTATTTTTGCACAGCTGATTCCAGAGAGAAGGGTTGCATATTGATACAACTGTAGCTTAGGAACTACACTACATCGACTTAACTTGATAAACTACGTGATTGATGTACGTTAAAAAATGCATAAACAAATTCATGATACATCAGCACATTTATAATTTTTTACAATAGAGCGAAATGATTAGCCAGCCCATATTCTGTCCAACCTATCGACACTTTTTCGTCCTTTCTCCAGCTGATCGGTGTTTTTCTTAGACTTTTCCAGGCAATCCACACTTCTCCTAAATTTTTCCAGATGGTCAATAGAAGTCTTCAACTTTCCAATCTTTTCCATATTCCCGCATCTCCTATCCTTGGTTTTCGACTTATCAGTACTAGGCCGATGCTTCTCCCTGAAGTCAGTACTCCTCCTTGATGGTTCAAAACAATCAGAGCTCTTCCTTGGAGGTTCAAACCTATCTGTGCTTATTTTCCAGGTGCTTCTCTGGGAAGGTGATTTCTCCATAGTAGCTATAAACTTTTTGAGATGTTTAATGTACTCTGGGAAAAGCTCCAAATCACAATGCTTCCCTCCTTTGAGCCAAAGTGGCTCATACTTCTCCTTGCATAGTTCCCAGAGCTTCTTACCATGAGAACAATCTACAACTTCATCTGATAGTCCCTGCAAATCAAATTATGCATGAGAATTACAAATATAGACAAACACAGATGCTTCACCTTATAATGTCTCACATGCAGGTACAAACAAAACAAAATGATGGTCCACAAAAATCGTTTTTTGTTAAGAATGAAAAAGTCTTGGACAGTAATAGGATTTTATCTTTTATATTCAAACTCACATGTTTAGTTCTTAGCGACTATATACAAGTAACAAAATTTACATGTGTAGTACTATCTTTCTGAGAGAATACAGTTCCTTCGTGTGTGTTTTATCAGCTCTTACATTGCACTAGTTGCGCAGAAGGAATTTATTGTAGGGTGTATTAGGAATTTCAGTGACCTTCCCATATCTGAAAGGACTCTAAAAATATGATTTTTCAATTAACACAAAACGTGTTTCATCTTTCAGCACATAGAATCCCACATAATATGGCAGTGTCACTCTCGAGCTAAAATCAAGGAAGTTACTTCTGAGAAATGACTGCATGATTTAAGTGAAAAGGGCATATAAAGATCAGCTGATCAAGATAAAAATAGAAAGCAGCAGATAACTTACATGAATTACTAGCACAGGGCATTTGACCAATGGAATTTTGTCGACGTTCTGAGATACATTGTAACAGTAAGGTTCAGAAAATACTAAATTAGATAGCAATATAAGCCAGAAGAAAACTAATAGTTCAAAAGTTCATTGAACCTTATAAATGTCGAACCAATATGAGCGTTTTACTGGATACATCACTCTTAAACCTGACAATATAGGGCTATGCAGAACAATAGCACGCAAATGAGGCAGTCGAGTGGCCAAGTCCACTGTTGGTCCGCTTCCAACAGATTGACCATACAATATGATCTGTTCCTCCTTAGCGCCATATTTCTCTATCAGGCATTTGTAAGCAGCCTCTATATCGGCGAAGGTATTTTGCTCACTTGGCTGTGAAGAGGAAAGAGAAAAATATCAACAAAAGTGTAAGTGCTAATCACAATTTAACTAACTTCTAGCTATGCATAATAGATCACGAAGATAAAACAAACCTTTCCAGAGGATTTCCCATATCCAGAGTAATCATACCTAAATGAGTGAAAAAGATGGGTCAATTTTCAAAATTACGAAGGTATATGTCATGGATAGTCCAGGTAGTCAATTGCATATAAAAAAACGTAATATTGTCTTTAAAAAAACATGTATATTGTCTTTAAGAAAACAATATCCAATTCAGTCTTAAAAATATAAGACCAATAGTAATGGTAATCATTACCCATAACTGCTTAAACATTAACTATATGTTGTTGGCACGATTTGCTGGCAAACTGATTTATGCAAAGCATAGATCTAGTAGCGATAAAAGTTGCAACAATTATTTCTATCATTTCCTTTTAGAGTAGTTTTTTTGAATTGTTTTTAAAATGTCTACATGCATGCATGCTGAAGCATAGACATCGTCAAACTGTGCCCCAAAAAACTACTGCTCGATGATCAAAAACTCGATGGGCAGACATTCTAAATAGAAGCTAAAATAAAGAAAGAATCAAACTAGAAAAAGTAGTTATCTAATAGAGAATCCTTGGAAGAGCAAGTTCAAAAATCTCAAAAACATGATTTGACAGTAGCCAAATGAAGTATTCATGCAGTGAAGATCTCTGTTATACTATAGTCTACTAAATTTGTTTCACTAGAAATGCTTAAGAGGCATTTCAATAAATGGTTATAGGGCCCCATTTGAACTCTTTCTAATCTTGCGCAAGAAGGCACAAATCAAATTACATGGAAGGCAAAAACTTCGATATATATTTGATTACCAAGCTCCAATAATGAAAAAAGGAAAAACGAATTAGCAACCAAAAATAGTAAACAGCCGTTTTCCCAAGAAAAAAACCTAAATTTAGATATGAAGAAACTTAAATCTAATATTACATCGATTCAACAATTATTATGAAGTCGTTAAGAATCTTAGATGCCACCAAATCTAGCTATAAATTGATGTCTAGGTAAACATTATCTTTCCCAAGAGCGTCGTAAGAAGAAACTTCCGACAAAGCTTAACGAAAATGTTTCCATATTTTTTTGTACTGAAAATTAGACCGGAAGCAAACAAATCAAGCGACCAAACCCTTTTCCGCATCAAGATCCCGGCAGTGAGGGCGCGAAAACACGAATTGGTCGAGAGAATTGAGCAAAGGCGAGGCGACATTCCCACCCCAATAGGTTGACGCGCAGGTGGACGCTGAGTTCGAGGAAGAGCTCGTACATCTGCCCGAGGTCGGCGGCGTTGCCGTGGGAGTAGAGCAGGGTGGAGCTCGCCACGGGGTTGCGGAAGTACACGGCGACGATCTCCGTGCCCCGGCGCGTGGGGAGGCGGAGCACCTCCACGTTCTCCCGGTGGGGGAAGCGGCTCAGCCGCCGCACGCCCGTCTCCCCGTCCGTCACCACCTCGTACGAAGGCGGCGACGGCGGGAAGAAGGCCAGCTTGGCCGCCACCGACGACGTCACGCCGCCCATCGCTCGTCGCCTCCGCCGGATCTCCTTGCTCCAAACAGCAGCAGCAGCAGCAGCAGAAGAAGAAGAAGAAGAAGAAGAAGAAGAAGAAGAAGAGAGGTGAAGATAAATATATATATTGCAAATGAGGTGTTTATAATAATAATAAAAAACATGTTTTTGGTTCTAAAAACATGTAAAGTTGTTAATAGTGCGAAACAGGAAACAAAAAAAGGAAGGACGAGCGGAGATGCTCCGGACAGGGACATCATAATATTTTTATTGATGTGAAAATTAAATTAATTATATAATTAACATTTAAGATATATAGATAAATAATCACACGGAATTATAGATATTATAAATATGTGGCTCGAATCAATCGATTTATAATAACCTAAATCTGCATCATATTTCAATTAAAATGACGATGACATTGCTGTGACAAAACAATGACAAGGACATCGAAGTTGATCTTTAAATTGACAGGTCAAACACCTTTCATTCATGGAGTCAAAGTCAATCTAAGTCGACTTTGGAACAAGGAAAAAAAAAGGGACTAATATTCTGCATTGTTCCTTAGTAAATTTTTTATTTTCCCACTTTTAAAAAAAATAAATAAATACTGTTCATTAAATTAATAAAAGAAGGATAAGACAACAATTTAAATGGTTTTAAAATTATATTTTCTTAAATAAATAATTTAGAATAATATTAACTTGATATTCATTAATTATGTGCTTCAAATTTTTTTATTTTTTATATAAAAAAGACAACTCTCCTGAATCAGCGAAAACTATATGAATATATTTATATTAAAAAATTTATTTTATATATATGTTGTGCTTAATTTGATCGAGTCATTCTCTTAATTTTAAAAATGTGTTTAGTCATATTCAACAGACCAAAAATATGACAGATGGACCAAAAGCAGATGATGCACCTCTGTCTGAATTTATAATAATATAGAGTTATTTTTTATTATAAAATTAAACAATATTAATAATGAGGAGTTACAAAAGTAGGTAGAATTCTCTAATAATTTAGTATTAAGATGAATAAGAGTTAATATTATAATAGGATGATTAAATTTATGTTTTCGGTTCTTTCTATTTTTACAGTGATTATGTTGCTCTCGTCAAGGGTTAAGTCACGATTTATCAAGAATAAATAAAAGCATCCAACGTACGTCAAAAAGAGACAACAGGAAGACGAGAAAAAGAAAAGAAAAAGAAGGAAACGGCATACAGTATGCAACAGGGAGGCCGCCAAGGGAGGAAATAAAGGGAGACCAATCAACGGCGAACCGATTTGGTCAAATGTTTCGGTCGGGCTCGAGCCCTAACTCTCAGATTTATTCGACGTGCGTGCAGGGCTCGCTTCTGTCCTCGAAACCCGAATCCGACGCAGCACGAGCCGGATCAAGATCGATGCGGTCGAGCCCAGACCGCCAAAGCACCGACCCCATCGGTCTAATCGATTATAAAAAGAGGTGAACCCTTGATTCGTGGGAGCCGACGACGACGACCACATCGATTCCTCCGTGAAATCGATGTGCTTTTTTATTTTATTTTATGCTCCATAATTTATTTATTTAAAAAAAGAGAGAGAGAGAAAGAAAGCTGACGGGATGATTTTTGACTCGTAATTTAAAGATGATTAATTGGCATGAGATCCGGGAAAAGAGGGGCGGTGGGGTTACCGCGCGGTGGCGTTTTACTTCGCGTCCTCTTCCGCTTTCTTATTATATTTCTTCTGGTGCGTATACTTTCTCTTAATTTTAAAATTATATTACTTAACTATTCACAGTCATTCTCACTAAATCTATTAAGCATATATTACATATAATTAGCATATGATTGTATTTTTAAATCAGTTCCAGTTTATTCCTCCATGATTACATATGACCTAAAATATTTGTATTTTTCTAAAAAAAACACATAGCATGATCTGATCAAATTCCACGGTACGCGATCATCAAGAGAGTGTCCCACTTTCCATCTCTGTCTGTGTCGTGATGAAGTAAAACTTGCTCGCCCTCAAACTTCCTGATCATACTTAAATTGATGGGCGCAGGAAAACAAGAAGATACGTGCATTAATTGGTTGTCCTCTGTATATTTGTACTTTTTAACGTGTTCTCTTGTGATTTTTTTTTGGAAAAAAAACTTTAAAGACACTGATCAAACTTAGAATACATATTCAGTTGTGTTGGAAGGTGGAGGAAGAGTTATTTCTTCGTACGATGAGAATGAACAGAGATGCATTTAACACCGAAAAATGATTACAGACGCAGTGATAGACAGACGTAGTTATCATCCTATATAACCCATAAATGATTCAACATTAGGAGTGATTTATGTATAAATATAAAATTATACTTAGAGACTCATATCACACGTCGTATACTAGAAGAAGAATACAGATCAGCCAAAGGCATATAAAGTGAACCTGAATCCCCCCAATGCTTTATCCTATCCGAAAGAAAAGAATTTTTCTTTCTACCTTATACATACCAGGTGTAGTAGTTATAGTTTCAGATATAGACTACATATCCGACTGCATAATTAGTAAGTAGTACTTAGAAGCATAATTAAAGAGAGGAATTAAGGCTGCCCTAATAGGCCAGTAATTGGATGGGGAAGCTGCCCCACCTGCGCCCTAATCTACCAATTTAGGGCGTGCCCAAAGGAAGCCCCGGACTGGAAGCAAAGGCTCGGTTCACTCCACCTTTGGCAAGCAAAGCAGATTTGGTCCAATTCCTTCTTTATTCTCCCTGTTCCTCCTTTCTTCTTCCCTTCTCCCCTCCCCCCTGTATATATATATACACCCACAGGGCCTCAGGCCAATGCACACCCATAACTGCAGATCCATCTCTTCCTGCAACAGTATACGTGTAGAATGTCCCTGACGACGGGGCCGGTGTCGACTGCCGGGGCTCCGGGTGTGGCCGCCCAGCCCAAGATGCAGCAGCAGCAGCTGTTGAGGAACGACCGTCCTGTCCACGGCGGCGGGCTCTCGGGACCGCTGGAGGACTCCACGTCGCTGCTGAAGCAGACGATGGCCGCGGTGGCGCCGTCGGTCGTCCCGCAGGCGATGGTCCCCAGGATGCAGCTGATAAAGGCTGACCGCAGTCACCTGTTCACCGCCTCCGACGACACGGCCGTCATGAGGCAGATCCTCGGCACGCACTCCCCCGACGGCCGGGAGATCGATACCGGCTCGCTGCTGCACCTCGTGGAGGACATACTGCAGAGGGCTACTCCTACTGTCATCATGGTAATGTATATGTACGGGTACGTATGAATCTTCCGTGATCGATGCGAAATCTTATCATCTGTAAATGGGCAGACGCCGTCGCAAGCCCACCAGGACGTGCTGGAAGACAGAGTGCATCGCATGGACGTCCTCGGAATGCTCGAAGCGCTCGCGTACACCATCCACAGGATCTCCTGCGAGGTATTCATTCGTTGATCTAAATATATTAATTAACCTTGAGAGTGCGAGGTGTTGATTTCTTGGAATTTGGCCGAGTACGTGCCAGATCACCTGCAAGTGCTCCGGCGGGGGGGAGGCGCACGCGACGACGATGGTGCTCTTCAACTCGCTGACGCATTACACCTGGGACGCGAAGGTGGTGATCGCGCTGGCGGCGTTCGCCGTCAGCTACGGCGAGTTCTGGCTCACCGCGCAGCTGCACACGGTGAACCCGCTGGCGAAGTCGGTGGCGCTGCTGAAGCAGCTGCCGGACATCCTCGAGCACACCGACGCGCTGAAGCCCCGCTTCGACGCCCTCAACAACCTCATCAGGGCGATGCTCGACGTCACCAAGTGCATCATTGAGTTCAAGGAGCTGCCGGCGGAGTACATCTCGCCGGAGAACCCCGAAATGGCCATGGCGCTCACCCACATCCCCACCGCCGTCTACTGGACCATTCGGAGCGTCGTGGCGTGTGCTTCTCAGATCATCGCCCTCATCGGCCTCGGCCATGAGTGAGCTCGATGAACTAACTAATTTGTCCGTCTCCAAAAGGAACAAATTGATCGATTTAGCATGAATGCAGGTACCTGACCTCAACGACGGAAGCATGGGAGCTCTCCAGCTTGGCACACAAGCTGAACAACATCTACGGGCACCTCAAAAAGCAATTGGATATCTTGAATGGACTTATCGGTGAGATCGATCGGACACGCGCATGATTTCGGTCAGCTGCTCCTTCAAACGAGCAACAACCCCGTTTTTTATTCAATCGTCTTGTTCGATTCAGGGGAAAAGAAGCACATCGAAGCATTCCAGGGGCTGGTGCGGCTCTTCGAGAGTGTGCATATCGATAACATGAAGATCCTCAAGGCCTTGATGGCCTCCAGGGATGACATGCCGCTGGTGGACGGGACGACGAAGAAGAGGGTTAGCGTCGACGTTCTGAGGAGAAAGATCGTGATGCTGTTCATCTCCGACCTCGATATCTCCTCCGAGGAGCTCCTCGTCCTCATTCAGATATATAATGACACGCACCAGGGGAAGATCGAGCGGCACTACGAGGTGGTGTGGTTGCCGGTGGTCGACCGGCACGGCCCCTGGACCACCACCAGGGAGGAAAGCTTCAACAGGCTGGCCGCCACCATGCCGTGGTACACGCTGCATCACCCGTCGCTGCTCGAGCCGGCGGTGATCAGGTACTTCAGGGAGATGCTGCACTTCGACAAGCGGCCATTGCTGGTGGTGTTGGACCCCCAGGGGAAGATCGTCTGCCCCAACGCCCTCCACATGATGTGGATTTGGGGCAGCCTCGCCTTCCCCTTCACCAGCAACAGGGAAGAGGCTCTCTGGAAGGACGAAACTTGGCGGCTCGAGTTCTTGGTCGACGAGATCGATCCTCTGATCCTTACATGGGTACGATCGAGCCAGCTCTCCTCTGCCTTTTTTGCTTTCGTAGCTTACTCCCGCACGCAACTGACTAACTTGCTCGATGAAATGCTCGAACGAAGGCGAGGGAAGGACGCCACATCTGCCTGTACGGAGGGGAGGACATCGATTGGATAAGGAGGTTCACGACGACGATGAGGCGCGTTTCGCAGGAAGCCCGGGTGCCGATCGAGATGGTGTACGTGGGAAAGAGTAGCCCGAGGGACAGGGTGAGGAAGGCGATCACGGTGATCGCGAACGAGAAGCTGAGCGGCTACTGGCAGGACCCGGTGATGGTGTGGTTCTTCTGGGTGCGGCTGGAGAGCATGTGGCACTCGAAGATGCAGCACGGCCGGAGTATCGAGGACGACCCCATAATGCAGGAGGTGATGACGATGCTGAGCTTCGACGGCGGCGACGAGGGCTGGGCGGTGGTCAGCCGGGGGTCGATGGAGATGGTGAAGGCGCACGGGAGGAAGATGGTGGAATGCCTCGGCCAATTCGACAAGTGGAAGGCGACGGTGGACACCGACGGATTCGTCCCGGCGCTGGCGAACGCGCTGCTGCCGTTCCACACCACCGAGCACTGCAGCCGGCTCATCCTCCCCGGCGACGTCGGCCGGATCAAGGAGCGCGTGATCTGCGCCGAGTGCAAGCGTCCCATGGAGAAGTTCGTGCTCTACCGTTGCTGCAACGACTAAGCCCGTGTTCTTCGATCAACTACCGTGGACGCCGCAGCGAGACGGTTCGCACTTTTGCTGATGAGTGCAGCATAAAATAAATTGTTTGTGTGTGTGTGGAAGAAGCAGCTTCGAGTATTTTGTGGTGCATTCGAGTTCAGTGTGTTTGTTTAATTATCTTACAATCGTAATGTTTCAGTGTGCACTTGGTGCTTTAATTAATTAAATGTCGATGGAAAAATTTGCTTATAATAGCGAATAATAATGTAAATAAAAAGCGTCGAAACGTAGCTTCCATAGCATAGTGGTAGTGCGTTCGCTTCGTAAGCGAAAGGTCGTGAGTTCGATCCTCCCTGGGAGCTCCTTAGCTTCTCATAATTCTAATTGGAGTTCTGCAAAAAGTTAATTGTGCTTAGCAATTTTTATTGTTATTAAAGATAGTATAATACGTAATGATGCAGTCGATCCACTGCTTCCATAGCATAGTGGTAGTGCGTTCGCTTCGTAAGCGAAAGGTCGCGAGTTCGATCCTCCCTGGGAGCTCCTTAGCTTCTCATAATTCTAATTGGAGTTCTGCAAAAAGTTAATTGTGCTTAGCAATTTTTATTGTTATTAAAGATAGTATAATACGTAATGATGCAGTCGATCCACTGCTTCCATAGCATAGTGGTAGTGCGTTCGCTTCGTAAGCGAAAGGTCGCGAGTTCGATCCTCGCTGGGAGCTCCTTAATTTCTTACTGCAAAAACATAATTGCAGTGATATTTCTTAGGCCGTTTTAATTGGGCCTGTCCACGAATATTTACTGTCATATCGTCTCATTTTATTGGGCCATTTTAATGGATTGATATCTTCATATCTTCCACTTTTGCAACCCTCTTCACCGATCTCCTTTCTCCACAAGCACAAAAATGGAATCAGCAGCCACGGCGATGGCACCATCCCTTCTCTCTTCTCTTCACTTCTCCACGAATCCCCTCAAAACGCGATCGTTCGCTGCTCCCGGCTGCCTGCAACAACGACCACTTCCCATCTCGGCCGCCAGCGCTGCCCCCATTCCGTCCTTCTCCCCATCAGCCTCCGCGTCCTCCCGCGCCGGCCTGGTGTTCGACGTTGGCTCCGCCCGTTCCTGGGACAGCCGCGAGGTCGGCACCCCCGTCGTCAAGCGGTTCCTCGGGGACGACGAGGAGCGCTGGCTCATGTGGTACCATGGCCGCGGCGAGGATGCTGATGGCGACTGCATCGGCATGGCGATGTCTAAGGATGGGATACGCTGGGACAGAGGGGACGGCGCTGTTTCGACCAGCGATGACGTTGGGCAGGTCCTGCGCCCCAGCTCCGACTGGTGGGCGTTCGACACGGCGAGCGTTAGGCCGTCGGAGGTGCTCATCATGTCCAGCGAAAAGCTAACCTCGGCGGCAGCTGTTTACTGGCTTTACTACACGGGCTTCAGTCGGGAGAAGCTTGATGTCGCCATCGAGGACGCCGGAGCTAACCCTCCTCAGTTGCAGTCACTACCAGGTCTGGCAATCAGCCAAGATGGTCGGTATTGGGCGAGAATCGAAGGGGAGCACCACAGCGGCGCCCTCTTTGATGTTGGATCCGAGAGCGAGTGGGACGCCCTGTTCGTAGCGTCACCAAAGGTTGTGTATCATGGGCGAGGTGATTTGAGAATGTACTATCATTCGTTCGACCAAGGGAAGAAACACTGTGCTGTCGGCATGGCCAGGTCCAGTGATGGCATCAGGTGGGTGAAGCTTGGCAAGGTCCTTGGCTGCGGACCTGCCGGGTCTTTTGATGAGGCCGGCGTGAGGAATGCGCATGTCGTGCGGAACCAGAAATATGGATCGTACCTCATGACGTATGAAGGTGTCTCTTCGGATGGAACGACACATCTTGGTTTAGCTGAGTCTTCTGACGGTCTAAAGCACTGGAGAAGGTGGAGCGATGAGGCAATTCTTAAGCCATCCAATGATGAAGAGGGATGGGATAACAGAGGGGTCAGTGCTCCTTGTCTGCTCCAAATTATGGATGGAGGGGGAGAAGAATGGAGGTTGTACTATACGGGCATTGGTAAGAATGGGAGAACCAGCATTGGGATGGCTGTTTCAGAAGGCCTGGAGCTTGGTAACTTCAAAAAATGGATCGAAACTCAACCGTAGAGTGTCCTAATATCTTCATGTCAATATTCAAACCTCTTCCATCTTGTTGAGGCCACAACTACTTTTTTCCTCAAAAACCAAAGAGCAAAGGATGCATTGGAGGACAATGTTCAGCGTACCAACTCAAATGACCTACGAATTCCTGTACATCTCGTAAGCCTTCAAAAATATTTTAAAGTGTTGAAGAATTTTGTTTTTAACAACCTGCTGTTTCCAGCATGTCTACTTCATACAGAGTCCGTCAGTTTGAGTTTCCCATTATCCGCGTGCTCTTTTTTTTTTTTTCTGTGACTCATCCTTCCATTCAACCACACGTGCAGTTTAAGATCCTTAGACTTGTAGCTAGCTGTATGTAAATTATGTGTTGCTCGTGTTCCTTTTTCTTCCATCTGACAATCTGCTTAGTTTACAAAGTCTGTACTCGTGTTAATTTTGATCTCTTAACCAATTTAGAATTTGTAGATTTGCTCATTTGAATCTTGAACTGAAGCATGTTTTTTGGTTTGGACTATAATCAACATAGTACTTAGATTAGCATTTGCCGTAATCAAACTATTGTTAATTCTTTCTTTCGCCATATCATTTTTTTCTTCTCAATTTAAGGGGCTGTTTGGTTGAAGATAATATGCGATCGCCATCCCAAATCGCAGATTATACCTAAAATTTTGGGTTGGAAATCCCATATTATCCCCAACTAAATAACTCCTGAATGATCATATTATTCTGTGTTAGAACTAAGATGCTGATCTCGATTCAGTAGCCCACATCTCAGCGTATTAAATTCAGGATAATTTCCTTAAAGGTCCAGGGTCGTGCGAGTCATTATAATGCTCCGGCGCTACGAACCAATATAAGAACTGGCGTACCCTTGGGCACTGGTGTTTATGGAACAAAGCTTTTATTAAATAAGAGGTTGGGACAAACTTCAGACCAGAACAAGCTGGGTGTTTATCTCAGTGTTCTAGTCCTTCCAAATCGTAACATGCATATAAATGTGTATATGAAACTTGTTGCTATTATTTATTCTTGCTGTAAAATATCACTATTGGCATGAAGCTTCATTGTGCTATGCAAAGAACCTGATAACTTGATGTCTTAATAACCTCCATATGCTACGCTGGGAAGGCAACCGCAAGACTGGCGTCTTGCTTGCAATCGTCCTTGTGCTGTTAATCAGTTTGAACCACTGACTCTCCGGGTCACAAGTTTTATCATTACTCAAGCATCGGCATGGATTTGTGATTATGCTGTTACTGTCAGGGTCAACATCCAAGCACAGGCGGCTGTTGCCAGTGGACATGTTAGATGAAACATGCATCTTGGATTCTGATATAAATTCCCACTTTGACTGGGAATCAGTGCAGATCATTCCAAGCCGGGCTGGCTTTCCTATGCCATCAGCTTTTAGACAAAGGAGCTTATCCTTCAAGGCCAAGGTCTGTTTTTCTGTGTAGCTCCAAGCTTCTGATTCATTACAAGGGCCTAACTCAAGTGACTGGAGCATAGAAGATTTTCTTAAAACACAAAGCCCAGTTGCTGGGTGGAAAATTATGTTGTATGGTGGAAGTTCTGAGAGACCAGGGCCTGCATCAATGAACTCTATAATTAACAGAATTTGGAAATGGTGAAAACAAACATGTAAGATCTGTCTGTGATATGCTCTTGAGGGGCATAATTATCTGCTTTCATCTTTTTCAAACTTAAGATGTTTTAAATAACTTGTTGCCTAATTGGTTCTCTTAAATTACTCTACTTGGGCACTGGAACCGAACCTTCAACCGTCAGATTATTTGCATGTTTCTTGTACTTATGTTTAATATTAACGTTAAGTTTGCATTTCATTTTTAGTATTATCATTAAGTTTGCATTATCTTCATATGAAAAAGATAGTTTTGTGCATTTAGTGTATTGTAGGTCTCAAGTGAATCCGGTGCATATCTAAAACTTAATTTGGTAATTGGCAGGAAAGTGGTCATATTTCTTGAAGGAAAAGCAGCTAGTCTATTCATACCACTGAAGGGAGATTGTAGTGCTTGAATCCTTCGCAACAAGCTGGAGTTTCTGATATTGCACCAGTCCCAGGACAGCAAACCATAAGTCTCCTCGAAGCCAGGAACACCATCTCTGATGTAATAGTTTCCTTGCAAGGTCCAAAGTGCCCAGTCCAAGTCATGGTCAGCAGCAAACGCCATCATGCAACCCAGGTATCTGTTATCATTAACATTTATGCCTCTTTGGTCCAATCCAAACTCGCTCAAGAACAATGGCCACCCTTGGTCTAGCAGGAATCCTGCCCTCCTCATAACACTCCTCGTGACTGACCCACACACATCATTAGGGTTCCCGTTCACCCAAGCCTGGCCATCGGAGAAGGCATACCAGTGCAGCTCAAACACAAGCTTCTGTTTGAAGGATACTGGAACTGGCTTCGTAGAGAGGTAACTTAGATCGTTGTCAAAGCTCAGGCCAGACAATATAACGAGAACTTCTGGGTTTGCTGAGTGCACTGCCTCGGCTCCGCTTCGCATATACCTGGAGTATACAATTTGGAGAATCAGTGGTGTCTCTTCGCTTCTGCTAGATTTTTTTTTTTTACAAGTGATGCTCAGTGTATCTGTACCTGTACCAGTCCGCAACATTCTGTCGTGGACCTCTGAGCTCGTTTCTTAGGCTCATGCCAACCACTTGGGTTGAGCCGTTAAACATTGTAGCCATTTTCGTTAGCCCCTTGATCCATACATCAGGGTCGAAGTACTTGTCACCAAAGAAGCCATTATCATCATTACTGCTGCAGCACCACCCTGGTTTGCTTATGTGATTGTCGAGAATCACCATGATGTTGTTGTCGGCAAGATTGGACACCACAGCCTACTTGTTATGATAACAAGTGTAAGAGAACTTTCTTTTCTGAATGATTAACGTGTTTATGATAAGAACTACTCATCCTTCATCCTTAGTTTTAAAAGTTTGATGACCTGTCTGCACTTCAGTTTTGAATATTTTCAAAATTCTGTCTTGCATGATTGTGCTTTGTTGAACGAGTTCCGTATATTCACACGTATATAAAGTGTTCAAGTGACTTATTTTTTTCCCACATCTCTCTATTCATGTTCATTCATTGTCTGTCACTGTCTTAATCAGATAAGAATATAACTTTTTGGCTTGTTAGTTGCATGAAAAAAAAGAAAAACTCTTTTAGCTTAATTGACCGTGTCTATTTCGATATCTCAAGTTCCAAAATTTTCATTAGCTGGTAAATCTTTTTATGCTTAGATAACTAATCATGTCTGTAATGATTTCCAGAAGGCTGACCTTGAAAGCTTGGATGAGAGTGAGGTTCACAAGAGATGGGTTGTTGATTTGGATGGCGGAAATGGACTCGACGAGGCCGAGCTTCTTGAAAGACTCCCGGACGGTGAGGTTGGCCAAGGTGTCATTGGTGACCAAGAATAGAGGCCAAGTGAGCCGGACGCAGTTGAAGCCTGCAGAGACTATCATCTTAGATATGGTATCCAATGGCTGTTTCCCCATGCCTTCCACCAGCATGGGCTCCAGGTGGGACACCCAGTTGATGCAGGCCAGCTTGACTCGCTGATCGGACTCATCGACGATCCACCGGGAGCTCGTCGAGAGCGGCAGCGCAGAGGAGCCATGGAGGAGGTTGGACACACTACCGGTGAGAAACAGAAGAGGGATGCAGGAAAGGAGTAGGAGCCTCATCCTTGCTCTGTTTGCTTGTCCCACTGGGATTTGGTTGGGTGATGAGATTTAAATATGCTATGCAAGCTGCTGGTCTGAGCAGGTAAAACATGTGGGACGGACTATTTTAAATGTCCAACTAGGCTGTTTTGCTATTAATAAAGCAATCTTGTTGAACTAAGTTCTATCTGCAGTTGCAGGTTTTGGGATTGTGTTGCATTGCACTTCAAGAATGAGGAGATTCTTGCCTTGCTTCTACTTCACACCATGTCCAAACCAAAGTAAATTATTTGGCCGGGAGGTAATCAAGACCATCTTTCCCCTGCATTTATCCAAATTATTGATGTCATTTGTTGCTTTGCAAATTAATTAGAACTTGGCACCAATCCAATTTATCTTTGGATATATTCTTTGTTCATTGGTCAACTCTCACATTGTTATCAAAATTATGTATGCTAACATTAAAAAAGATATAAACCTAAGTCCAAAGAACTTTTCGAGTTAGCTCAGATTTTGAGAAACCTATCAGCAACTTTTGAACTACTTGCATCATTTGTCAGCTGGTGATACCAGGTTCTTGTATAAACCTAAGTCCTCTCCAACTTGCCACCTATTCCTTCTTTGACTTTGCAACCGTTTGAGGCACACAGTTTGGATAAGGTAAGTATGCTGTCCACTTCAGTGTATTTATATTAGTTTGTCTGATGAGTTGCGTGGAGAAAATTAAATTTTGGCTCTTAGATTAGGGATTAGGATCAGTATATAAATAACAATTATGTGCTAACTTATACTGTGGATTTATGCTATTTTTTTCCATTTGCAACCGTGAAAGGAACAAAATGCATTGGGCTATTACCCTAAACAAAACTGATGCCGTAGGATGTTATCTCAGTGCATCTTGATATCTTTAAGCAAACACACCTTGCAAGGGAAGACAGATAATTGACAAGTGGTGAAGCCACCAATAACTTTGCCCTTTGTTTGGGCCCAACTTATTGGGGTTCTGCCCAGATCCTATAAAAAGCATTTAAATAGGTTGTACATCTTTTGTAAATGATCTATAAACTCTAGATGAACCTGATATATAAGATTGGATTTGTGTTTGATATAGCTACTGGGTCATATTTGGTTCCACCAACATATGATTCACCAAAAATTTAGCTTAGGTTGAATTAATCTGTTATTCATTGGATTTTAATTTTTTTATATTAATTCCAAAACATTTAAATGTTATTTTTTTAAAAAAGTGATTAGGAAACTCTAGACTTATGTTGAAAAGTTATTTTCATGTTCAGATTATTTTCATAGTTAGATCATTTTCCTATCAGAATCATATTCTAAAGATAATTGTTTGTTTTTGAGGGTTTGATAATGAAACTTAGGTAAAATGTTTTGCATGACTTTGGTAACCCATGTAGGATTTGTCTCAATTGATTTAACAAATATATCTCTGGCTAATCTTTTTCATGAGTTTTCTTCACATTGTTTCCCAAATTTTTTAATAACGTTTAAGCAATTTAATGATGAAAATAATTGTTTGTTTTTTTCAAATATAGCTTACGACAAATGCAGGATGATTTGTCTTCCACTTAATTGTATCATTAATTTAGTATTAATTTACAGTGTCTTAGGCGTATCTCAATTAATCATCTGGTGTCTTTTTCTTAATGTAATTAATCATATGTTGTTATTACGCAATGAATGCCTTTTATTCTTCTAAAAAAAATTATCATTCCATTTAATTTAGGTACGTTAGCGATTTCAATCCTCAAAAATATGCAAAACATTGAATACTTTTTTTCAAAAAATTAAAATTAAAATTCTCATTTGTAGAAAACATGGTAAAATATTCAGTGGACAATTTGAAAATATTGATTTTGATAAATTAAGTCTTTTTTAAAAAAACTAAAAAATGAAGTTGATGACATCTCTTAATCTGATGAACGGCTGAATCATTTGGGTTAAAATTAAGCATTTTAATATTAATTTAATTAAAAACAGTGGAAAGGGTGGGTAAAGATTAAAAGAGAAATTGAGATTAAACAATCTTCATGTGGTCTACCTGTATCTTCTCTGTATTTTAAAGTTTTTTTTTGTTTATTACTAGTTTAGTATAACAATCCAGTAATAAGTTTTTTATTACTAGATTAAAAGAGAAATTAATTTTAAAGAATATTATGATATTTTGAGACATAACACGATTTAATTACCTCCTTCCAAATTGAGACCTAACAGTCTTATATATTAATACATTATTTTACTCTAGAGGAAAAAAAAACTCTGTACTCTAAACTTCAACCCTAATAAATATATATTGAAGGTGTTTAATTGAAATTGATATGCTTTTTTTTAAGAATTCATCCCTTCGATCAAATTTGCTCATTTAACTACTAAATCAAATTGTAAACTCCAGGAATTAAATTGAAATAAGAAAGTTGATAACTTACCTAAATTAGTCCAAAAAATTGAGTATTTGCATAATATGCAACCCTTCAAACTCCATCCAAAATTTAATTTAATAAACTAAAATAATTGAAAAAAAAGGAAGAAGTTTCATGTTGGTCACTGGGTATAATATGACTTGATATCTTCTTCTTCTTCCTTCGTCCTCCTCCCATTTTTTTACTTGACTGACCATGACGGGACTTGCACTCTCACTCTTCGCCTTCTCTTTTCTCCTCCTCCGTCCTGCCATCGCCAACACTGCCAAAGACAGTACGAGGGGCGGCGGCGGACGATGGCAGCTCCTCCTCAACAGCACCGGCGCCGTCGCCATGCACATGGTGCTCACCCACCTCGACACCGTCGTCATGTTCGACCAGGTCACCGCCGGCCGCTCCGCCCTCCGCATCCCCGGCTGCCGCGGAGGCGAAGGCCGCGATGACGACCCCTGCTGGGCGCACTCCGTGGAGTACGACGTCTCCGCCAATGCCATCCGCCCTCTGGCCATCGAGCCCGACCCCTGGTGCTCCTCCGGCGCCCTCCTCTCTGACGGCGTCCTCCTCCAGACCGGCGGTTACCGCGGTGGCTTCCATAGGATCAACTACTTCCGACCCTGCTCCGACCGCCGCTGCGGATGGAAAGCAGCCGCGGCGGCCCTGGCGGACGGCCGGTGGTACGCTACGGACTCGGTCCTCCCCGAGAAGGACCGTGTCTTCGTCGTCGGCGGCATCCGGGCCTTCACCTACGAGTTCGTCCCCAAGTCCTCCCCCGGCGAGGCCGCCTTCGAGCTGCCGTTCCTCCGCCGGACTTATAACCGGTCGGAGAAGGGCGACAACCTCTACCCGTTCGTCCACCTCTCCTCCGACGGCAACCTCTTCATCTTCGCCAACCGCGACTCCATCCTCTTCGACTACCGCAGCAACAAGGTCGTCAGGGCTTTCCCTGCAATGCCCGGGGAAGGTCCCCGGAGCTACCCGAGCACGGGCTCCTCCGTCATGCTCCCGCTGGACCACCGCGACGGATTCCGCAGGGTGGAGATCATGGTGTGCGGCGGCAGCGCCGCCGGAGCTTACAGTGCGGCGAAGCAGGGCGTTTTCTACCGCGGCATGAGCTCGTGCGGTCGGTTGGCGATCACGGACGACGAGCCAAAGTGGGAGATGGAGCTGATGCCGGGGGCGAGGTTGATGAGCGACATGATCCTGCTCCCCACCGGCGACGACGTGCTCCTCATTAACGGCGCCACCCACGGCAGCGCCGGGTGGGAGATGGCCAAGTTTCCTTCCTACCACCCCTACATCTACAGGCCAAACCTCCGCCGTGGCCGCAGGTTCTCCGTGCTCAGCCCGTCCCCCGTCGCGAGGATGTACCACTCCACGGCCGTCCTGCTCGCCGACGGCCGGGTGCTCGTCGGAGGCAGCAATCCCTACGAGAAGTACACCTACCACGTCAGCTATCCGACCGAGCTCAGGCTCGAGGCCTTCACGCCGCCCTACATGGAGGAACGCTTAGATTTCTGGAGACCGTCCAACGTCTCGGTCGAGAACGGCGGCGGCGGGATAAAGTACGGCGAGGAGTTCAGCGTCGGGTTCGACCTGGGGAAGGGGCGGACGAAGAAGCTGGAGTTCACGGCGTACGCGCCGCCGTTCAACACGCACTCGCAGTCCATGAACCAGAGGCTGCTGAAGCTCGAGAGGAAGAGGGTGGAGAGGGAGGGGGGAATAACCGGGCGAGTGCGGGCGGTTCTGGTGGCGCCGCCATCCGCCGTCGTCGCGCCCGCTGGGTATTACTTGCTCACGGTCGTCAATGGAGGGATTCCGAGCAAGTCGGAGTGGCTGCGGTTTGTTCATCATGACTGAGACGAAGACGTCGAAGCAAAATGCGATCGGTTGCAGTGAGATTCGATTGGGAAGTCGGACAAAGTTGGAGTTCAAATCATGGATGCAATCAACACAAAGATTTAGATATTTGTTCGCGATTTCTGTTTAAGTTTCTCTGCTTCGCTCTGCATTCTTGAGAAAAAAATGCGATCATTTTTTTTCTTTTCCTTCAAGAAGATGCTTAAAATTTTTCGTGTGAAGACAAATCGGCGGATGCTTTTTAAAATATATTATTTAATTAATATTTTTATATATTTTATATTATTAATTATATATATGTATATATATATCTTCAATTAAATATATAGATATAAAGAAGATATAAACCATTAAATACACAGATATGAAACATATAAATAATTATTGATATGTAAATTATCTTATATCTTATATCTAAGTATATATTTAAATAAAAAAGAACAGCATACCTTAAAAGAAAAACATACCTTAAGAAACATAGAAAAAACTATAAGCATACTTAGAACCTTATTTTACTTATATGACTCCTTGTCCTAATATTAGAGCATGCCTTGTCTAATATTATGGTGTATAATGCATATAGAAATGCTAGGATGCATCTCAAAGATAAAGAGTCTTAGCTGACCATTGATTTTGTTGACTTAACATGCATCTCAAAGATAAGATGCAGGTGGATACAAATCTTAGTTACATAATTAATTTGTCGTGCATGCACGGAGTTGCTCTCATTCCTCGTTCCAAATGATCAAGTAGTACTAATTCCACCTTCATCAGCATATGATGAGAGATCATCGATCGACTCCACTTCCTCGTGATCGAAGTTACGAGTATACATTCTTGAATCTTGATCGTCTCAAGCTCCGTGAGGCGTGGCAATGGCCACCAGTTGTTCCCTGCGGTGCATCGTGATTCCGAACACTTCATCCATCTCCAGATCGTCCGCCTTCACTCCCGGCGGCAGCTCCCAGTCGAAGTCATGGAGAAGCTGCGCCAGCGCGAGCTCGACGCTGGCCGTTCCGAACGTGATCGCCGGGCAACCCCGCCGGCCGGAGCCGAAGGGGATCAGCTCGAAGTCCTGCCCCTTGAAGTCGATCGAGCTGCGAAGAAACCTCTCCGGAGCGAACGCGTCGGGATCTTCCCACAGCTCCGGGTCGCGGCCGATCGCCCAGGCGTTGACGAACAGCCTCGTCTTTGCCGGGATCTCGTAGCCCCCGATGGTGACTGCTTCCATGGATTCCCTGGGCACGAGCAACGGAGCGGGAGGATGCAGGCGGAAGACTTCTTTGATCACGGCTTTGAGGTACGGCATCCGCGGGAGGTCGTCGGCCTCGGAGACGAGCGTCCGGCCGTCACCACCGCCGACGATGCTTCGGACCTCGGCCTGAGCTCTTTTCATGGCGGATGGGTTCATTAGGAGCTCCGTCATCGCCCAGTCCAGAGTTATGAAGGTGGTATCGGTTCCGGCTGCGAACATGTCCTGCAAATTGCAAGATGAGTTTTTTTTATAAAAAAGAATCAAAGATCAACAAGAAAAGATGCAAAAATTTTGGGGAAATATTTGATATTGGAGGCTCAAATTAAAATGCTCACCAAGATGACAGCTTTAACGTTATCCATGGTGAGAGGTAACTCCGTGGTCTCCTCCTCCTGCGCGTCGAGCAAGACGTCCACAAAATCCATGGACTCCTCCTCCTCATCATCACCGTCATCACGCTGATCCTTCTTCCTCCTCCTTTCCAAGTGCTCTTCTATTATCTGATCGAAGAACTCATCGAATCGGCGGAAAGTTTTCTCCAATCTCCTCTTCATCCCCGTCACCGTGTTGAGCCACTCCAGCGAAGGGATGAAGTCCCCCAAGCTGAATCCGCCGAGGAGCACCTGGTACTCGTGGAGCATGCTCTCGAACCCGCGCCTCTCGTAGTCGCCGCCCTCCACGAAGTCCCGCCCGAAGGCGGCGCGGCAGAGCACGCCGCTGGCGTACATGCCGAGAACCTTGCTCACGTTGACGGCGCCGCCTCCGCTGGCAGCGGCGGCGGCGGCGGCGGCGATCCTGGAGAGCATGAGGGCGACCTCGGCGGCGCGGGCGGGGGCGTAGGAGTCGACGCGGCGGTTGCTGAGGAGCTGGAGGATGCACAGCTTGCGGACGCGGCGCCAGTAGGAGCCGTAGGGGGCGAAGGCGACGTCGGAGCAGCCGTAGAAGAGCTTCTTGGCGGCGTAGATTGGGGGACGGCTGGCGAGGGGGAGGTCGTGGGTGCGGAGGGCCTCCCGGGCTGCGCTGGCGGAGGAGAGGACGACGGTGGGAGTCTCGCCGAGGGAGAGGTGGAGGACGGGGCCGTAGGTGAGGGCGAGGCGGCGGAGGGAGAGGTGGGGGGAGCGGCCGAGCAGGTGGAGGTTGCCGATGAGGGGGAGGGGAGGAGGGCCGGGGGGGAGCTTGGAGCTCCCCGTCCTCTTCCCTGGGGCTGGGAAGAAGCGAGCTTTAAGAAGCAAGAGGAGCGGAAGGAGTGCGACGAGGAGAGGGAGGAGGAGGGAAGCCATGATCGAGTTTGCAGAGGAGCTCCTCGAGAAGTGAAGGTGGGAATGGAGAAAGAGGAGGAGGAGGAGGATTCGATGGAGATTATAAATCAATTAATTAATTATTGGATTAAGGGCGGTGGGCAAACAAATCATAAAAACAAAAATTATTATAATTGGACCATTCTAATATTATTCTTGCACGTGTTTTTAATTTTGTAACGTGACTTAGGGAGCTAAGTAAATAAATATCCTAATATTATGTTCTCTCTTTTTTCCCTACAAGTAATCACTGATTGATGGGAAGATGATATATTATTGCACATTATAATAACAAGTATTGACTGCTTGTGATCAGCAGCAGCACTCAGGTTGATAGAAAAAATTCAATCCTTCTACTACATAGATATAATTATTTTTACACATCTAAAATATGAAAATGAAAAAAAGAATGATGTTGATCAGCTTGGAGGCAGGCTAAAAAATCTTCCATCTTGGTATGGTAGGAAAGTGCAGATGAATTAAGCACGCACTTTTTTAAAAAAAATTCTAAAATAATATTAATAATTTTCACATCAAAATTCACTGTCACATCAAAAAACATTAGATTCATAAATAAAAAATAAGGAATATAAATTTAAAATTTAAGGAAAATTTTCTTTTGTTATGGTCAAATTATAGGAAAACTAGGAAAATATAAGTGCAATTATAAAAAAAAATCTCAATAAACACACAAACAACACGTTCGGCAATAACAACAGTAGAATAGAAACAATAAAAAGAAAGCTCTCTCCAATAGGAGCAGTCTCAAATCATTCATGCAAGAGCGCAAGCACAAGAAAAAAAATATATTGACAGGCACCTCTGAAAAAATGGAATCTTTTTTATGCTTGGTACATTTATAAATCCGATATAGTTTACATATTAAGAGATAGTATCCGATGGAAAAAGAAAACTATGCACAAAATAATAAGAACACAATCAGTTAAACCTACTTATGGCTAATCATATTCCGGCTAAACACAAATTTATTGCATATCAACCTGGAATCAGTACCTCAAAATTTGGTCCATGGCAGCTCTCTTCACAGAAAGCTGTGTTACCCCAATGGTAGGTAATCCATGGATAGTCCTGAGCTGTGTCCAACTTTGGTTCCAGAAGTTCTATTAACAGAGTAATCAAATGCGGATAAATGTCAGCAAAAATTGTCACATACAAGGCAAAAGATTCAAATAACTCAATTGATTAATCTGTCTTAAGGCGGTAGCAGAATTCACAAACTCGAGAGCTGATTGAAGTAGTTTGTCGCATGATTTAATTGCCTTGCCCTGTTTCAGTAATCTGATTAGTATGCATTTGCCTAATCTCGGAAATTGTTGGAATAAATAAATAAACAACACAGGAAATTGCTTTTCAGCTAGTTAGAGTGGTAAAGTTAGAGTGCTAATATTCTTAACCAGATGAACATAGGTTAAAAACAAAAAGAATAAGTCTCACGTTGTTAAATGTGAACAATTCCAGAGCTAATGTTTGATCCAAGCACCTGATAGTTTATGTTTCTTGAGCATCAAGATCAACAACCATGTGGGATCTCAGCATTTCGATTTCAGTTCCATCATCAACCTCAGCACCTTTCTCCATTTGCAAGGCCTGAAACTAAGAAAATGTTTTAGTCCTCCGCACCTTAATATATAACAATTTTATTTTTGAGCAGCCAGTGTCACCTTTTCCTCTTTTGCATTGTTGCTTTTACAATGGGCATTAGCTCTTATACAAGTCAACTTCTTCCCTGCCTGATCAATTAAAATAATTTTCCTTTTTGTCACTGGACATCCCTTCCCTCGAACAGTAGAACTCCCACAGGAATAACACACATTTTCACATCTAACTAAATTAGCAACATTCATCAGAGCCGATTTGTTATTCCCACTTCCTGAGTCATTCATCTTCAACTTCTGCTGATAATCATCAATAAAATTCCATAATGTCTTGCAGGCCTCATCAGATGTCACAGCCATATTTGCTGCATCATCAAATTTCTTATGAAGATAATAGTATCGCTGCGCTTTAGGATTGCCACTCCAATCCTCCTGACAAACGTTGACCCTACTGTGATTTCTTCTCAAATCCTTCCTCCATCGTGATAAAACATACTTGGATGGAACAGTGATATCTGATTGGATCTTAATCAGAACTGAGACTATATGCCTACATAAGATTCCACCAAACTCAAACAAGCAGCAAGAACAATTAATTTCATGCTCCTCTTTGTTAAAATATACTTTGCAATTCAGTGTTCTATGAAGCTGATTGTTTTCTTCACCAACAGCCACAATCTCAGATACATTGAATTCGAGAAAACTATCTATTTCTCTGACCAAGCATACATCACAATATAGCTTTGCTATCACCTCTTGCTGGAATGCCTTGAACTTCTCAAAGGTATAAACCTGTTGGAATTGCTTTTCTATGGGAAAATGAGTTGCACAAGGAATCCACGAATTGAAAGACTGCAGATCTGCTTGGTTTTCCTTCTCAACCTTACTCTTCAGTATATCATTGTACTGCCCAAGGAACTGCTTTAAGGTTGTCTTGGGGTTTATGTTTCCATCAAAGAATGAAATCATACTATGATTACGCTGTGTAGACAATAATCCAGCCCAGAATGCATCTTTCAGAAAAGTTGGAACCCAATAATTCCTTCCTTCATATAAATTAGTTAGCCATTCGTTGTCATCGAGCTCCTTAAACTCTTTGACAACATCAGCCCAGCCATCTTCAAATTCTTTCTTTGTCGAAGAATCATAAACAACATTTAATAAGACTTTTTTTATTGGTTCATATAATTCATAATTCCCTAGCTTCTCTGGAAGCGTCCTCAGTATATGCCATAAACCCCAAGTATGTCGAGTGGCAGGGAAAACAATTTCAACTGCTCTCGTTATTTCTCTGGCCCGATCAGTGATGATTGCTTTTGGAGCACATCCAGACATGCATGAAAGCAAGGATTTAAATAGCCAAACGAACGTCTCAACTGCCTCATCTGATAGCAAACCACATCCAAACAAAATTGTTTGACCGTGATGGTTCACCCCTGTGAAAGTTGACAATGGCATGCCACACTTATTCACCAGGTAGGATGTGTCGAACATCACAACATCACCAAACTCCTCGTATGCTGCCCTACTCCTTGCATCTGCCCAGAATACATTTCTAATATGAGACCTGCCATCGATATCCAAAACATAGAAGAAGTTTGAATTCTTGGCTTGCATCCGGACAAAGAAATCATACATCGCTTCTGCATCTCCAATCTCAAGCTGCAACTGCTTTGATTTTTGACCATAATTTCTGCAATCTTTTTCCAAATATGAGACATCCTCACAAACGCTAGATTGGTCAATTACAGACTGACAGCTCCCCCGCAAATTGATCCCCTTAACATTACTTGTTTCAAGCATACGATGCAGACCATCATTCGTTTTCATATCAGATGAAAAGAAACATGACTTACTTGGAAATAAGGCATGGTTGTGCTCAAGAACAACTGAATTTACTCTGCAACTCCCGTCTTCAAATACTGTAGTATTAACTCTAGCCTTGCATCCAGTTTTTTTCAATGGATTAGGATTAAGGATATTTCGCTTAGAGGAGTATGACTTCCCTACTCGAGAGCATGCAACTGTGACAAACTTTGATTTACCATCGGCAGAAAATGATACTGCTCTTCTCATGATCCCAAAACCTTCTTGTTTAGCATAATTGTTGTAATATTCAACAAGAGCATCCAAACAATTAAATTTCATTCCATGTACAGGTGGGTTTACTATTGTATTATCCGGAGACTTATTTTCTGTCTCTTGCTCCTTTTCTAGAGTTAAAATTGTTCCATCCACCAATCTATTTTCTATACTCTGTTCCCCATTGTGCA
Source organism: Thalia dealbata (assembly GCA_030544415.1). Classification (NCBI taxonomy): domain Eukaryota; kingdom Viridiplantae; phylum Streptophyta; class Magnoliopsida; order Zingiberales; family Marantaceae; genus Thalia; species Thalia dealbata. Next base: position 4,412,309 of record CM060454.1, read on the forward strand.
TAATTACATTTGCATCATCCTCAACTTCATTTTCTGTCTCCTGCTCCTTCTTATCCAGAATTATGGTTGCATAATCTTCCAGTCCATCTTCAGCATCCTGCGCGTCCTTGTCTAGAGTCATTATTGCATGATCTTCCAAACTATTTTCTGTTTCTTGCCTATTCTTATTCTCTGCCGAACTCTCCATTTCTTTGTCATCAACTACTTCATCCCTGGTATTTCCAGAAGAGGCACCCTCCTGTAGCTCCATCAAGTTTACCGAGTTAGTGACGTGCCATCTTCCTATCGAGAACAATGAACATAAAATAGAAATGTAAGCTCAAAAACAATGAAAAACTGTTAAGAGATAGAAAAACATAGGCGCTCCTTAATAGTATAAACTAATAAAAAAATTGTATAAATATATTACGAGGACGACATTAAGGGAAAGTCCACAGGAAGATAAGACCTCTCATGATGAATAGACACAGGAATTGGAACAGCCTATGAGAGGAACTAAACAAACTTTTGCAAGTATATCGACAGAGTCACTTAATCAATCACAAATTATCCCAGTCAGTTTCCAAATTCCTCAAGAAATTTATATTCCTAAGAAAGGAGCAGTCATGTTACAGAAGGGAAGTAGAAATAGATTCCATTTACACCGGAGCTTGTAAAATTTCTATCATGCTTCTCACACGGTGATAATAGCTTTGCACACGATGCATGTTTATCCAGGGCAATCAGATGAGACCTTTGTGAGTGAACAGAGTTGATAGTCAGTTTCCAAAACATAATGGCTGCTAAGCATAATCATGAAGTCACAATGTGCATCCAAAATGTGATCATGCTCAGGAACGATAATAGATAATGAGCACAAAGTCAATTCTTGTGCTACAAAAGATGAATAAAACTGATAGCACATCTAGCTAGTCAGTTAGACCGAGAAGCATCAAATCATTAACAAAGACCATAATCACGCTGAACATGTTTACCATCTATCCTTCCAAGAGTAGTTGTTTTGATGTCAAAAGTTAGAGAGAGGGAATCCGTCGTCAAAGAATTTTGGTTACAGTGAACTTGAAATCTACAAATCCACAATTTGTCAATCCTCAGGAAGAGGCATATATGAAGCTAACTTAACAATTTGTCAATCCAATTTCCATAATGACTCGCCATGTTTTTCCAAAAAATTGGTCGGAGATCATACAATAACTACAGAGGAGGCAAATGAAAATAACTTTAAAACGTGAAACTGGGCCATGGTAAAGATGAAATAAGATAGCATAACAAAGACCAGGAAATAAGGGAAGCAGAGTTTATCTCAATGGTGAAAGAAAAAGGAAATCACACCAATTTTGGGTTGAATAAACCAACAGCTTTGCTAGGAGGAGGGAAGACAGTCGAATGGAGACAGCGAGCTTCCTGAACCGCGTGGCCAAAATGCTTCTTCCGACTGGGTTACTCAACAGCAGGAAGCAGCCTAGGGCTTGGACGATAATGGACAACCGACCGATGCTCCGCAACGCTCCCAGGGGAAGACGGCGGCGGCCCGACCGCCGCCGGGCCGTCCTGGGGGGGAACCGTGCTGGTGGAGAAAGGGTGGGGGGGGAGGAGGAGGAAGCGGAGTGATGCTACTTCGCACGGCTCGCCAAGCCATGCCGCAATTGCATTGCCTGCCCTAATTTTTTGATGCTTGAGTTTGCCGAACCGAACATGGCTGATTTATTTCCCTCCGCAGCGGTAAAGTGAACCGTTTGAAATAATTCTTTCAAATATAAGTTGAACGACGAACCAGCAAAATTTCTATTTTCCAAACATCACCAAATCCACTGTTAACGTACTCTTTTCATTAAAAAGAAATTTTAGTTGGTTATTCATTTTGTCAAATCCTTTCATAAACCGGACGAACCAAAAACATCTGCCTCGAGGATTCCTCTTCTCCTCCACATTACTCTGCAAACAAGACGATGCAAATTAAAAATCATAATAGGTTTTATACGGCCACTAAGTTGATATCTTGCGTTGCAATATTCTAACATTTCTTTTAGCATCCTACAGTTTGTATTTATGACGAGAATTACAACATCTAATCATAACTAATCCATCAAGAAGATGATGATTCATTGCAGAGTTTATGTTACATAAAATTATAAAAACTGCAACCTTCTTTGCTATTCCAATCCTGTACAACTTTATAACGCTAAACGGACTGGATTGTGAGTTATAATAACAGTTGACCAGCTAATACAAAATCTCCTCTCCCAACGCCATTGAACAGAAAAGAAAAAATATACCATGCAGGAATTGGAAGATTAAAACTTGGGAACTTTGAAACCTAACATGAGCAACTACTGTAAAAGTTTTTGTCGGCATGAACCGGTCATAAAAAACTCAGGTTAACTTGTGAAAGTTGCATGACCCAAAACAAAAAAGCACCACACGCAGGATTTACTCAGAACTTGGATGCTTCCCTCAGGTGTGCTTGCCGGAAGAGTTGGCATTGCCGTCATCGCCATTTTGACTTCTTATCAGAGCCAAAGTCGGCCCCAGAGCACTCCCTCGCAGTACTCTGTATGATCGTGAAGTGGTGGTGGTGACAGCGGCAGGTTTATGCGGAGTAGAGCTAGCCTGGCCGTTGTTCTTTTCAAGTTGAGCCTTCTTCTCTCTAACTACCTGCCGGAGCTGCTGCTCCCAGCTCATACTCGATTCTGTTTCTATAAAATAAGAACATGCCCTGTAATCTTCTTTCTGACATAAAAAACTAGAAGTAACAAGTATTATCCTTCAGAAACCTGATGGGTACCTGATGGAGGAATAGCTGACAGTTTACTGTTAGTCTCACTCGGTGTCAGCTCCTGGTTGCATGGTTCTGCAACTTTCTCTGGCATCAATTTTTGTTTACCATCCAAGTCGTGTGCTTTCAACAGACGAATGTCGAGAAGTGAGGTATACTCAATCTGGAACGACAAGAGCATTGAGGACAAATCTAAATATCACTCAGGATAAGGAATCAAACCAAGTTCCAAACACGGGAATCACAATTGAGTACCTCCAAAGATTCATCTTCCTTGTACAGTGTGGGCTCTGGTTGCTCTGGAGATTCTTCATCTTCGTCATCCTTGTTTGGAAATATTGGGTACCCCGGAACTGGTAGCAAGACAATTTTTGTGGAAATAGGATCGTATGATGAAACTTTTCCAACCTGCCAGCAAAAAGTCAAATGGACATATATTTATTCATGAACATCAAAATCATCAGGCACAATGCAAATGGCAATTCATTGGAGCAGTAAGCTGTAGGCAGGCTTTCCAAACTTCCTTAAAAGTTTATTTGAATATTCATACCCGGAAATCAGATAGTTCAGGGCACCAGGATGAGGTTAACTCCACCACCCGATAGACAAGTAAATCACCTTCCTAAAAAGAGAAAACAGAAAAATAGCAGATCATGCTGAAAAGAAATCCAGTTTTAAAAATTTGATGCAGTAGAAATAGATAATAAACTTGGCGACATTAGCCTTCAGTATGGGTACCCAAGTATGACTATTTATAGAGAATTAGAGGTCAACAAACAGCACTTCAGTTGATGCAGCATTTCATAAGCACCAAAAAAATGCTGAGATGTGAAGAGTGAAAACCATATTAGTCAGATGGTAACGTAAGCATTCGATAGACACATACCTCTGGTGGACGAATCAAAGGAAAAAGACTTTCAAAGTCTATAGGATCATTCACATGATTCTTCTCATCAGTAATAAAATTTTCATGTGCAGCTTCGCTATAAGTGTCATCCTCATAGCCCATGGTTGTGTCCTTCTCCCTCCCCCATTTCTGACCCTTCTTCTTTTTGGTTGTTCCGTTCCACTTCAAGGTTTCCTAAACAATAATCATGCAACATAAACAAAACACATGAAGATACTTGCTTATTTTGTAAGAACATGGGTGGTTTGAAAATTCTAAAAGAAATAAAAAGAGAGACGGGAAAGTCAGCCTTCCACACGCAAGCAAGACCAAGAGGATATACCGCTATTGTATTTTCTAGGAAGTTTGCAGACAGCAAGAGGTCTATTGAGTTACAACTATGCTTATAAATAGCATACATGAACTTGCAGATTACGGTCTGAAAGGAAATCACGCCAGGAATTACATAAACAAGACAGCCTTCCACACGCAAGTAAGACCAAGAGGATATACCACTATTGTATCTTCTAGGAAGTTTGCAGACAGCAAGAGGTCTATTGAGTTACAACTATGCTTATAAATAACATACATGAACTTGCAGATTAAGGTCTGAAAGGAAATCGCACAAGGAATTACATAAACAATTCACCACGATTTTATGTGAATAATGTTGCACAAGTTCATCTTTCAACTTTCCAAACTCCCATGCTAGGAAGATCTGAATTGTCACCTTCTCTAAGAACTTACTGATAACAAGTCTCTTCACCTGGCTCCTAGATTTTTCCTGAAGTTCAAGAACTTTCATTCAGGTAATTTTTTTTACAAACTGCAGAAATGTTCACCTTCTCTTGCGCTTCCAATCATCATATGGTCACTTCCATTAGACCAAAATGTCCCATCATTCTATTATATAAATCTTTCTTACATTGATGTCCCACATTATTTTTCAGTTATCAAAAAAAGGGTTGTCAAACTAGAATGCATGGTTGACAATCACACTAACATAGAAACCTTGGAAGTGCCAACATGCACCATCTTAAATAATTAAATGGCAAGCCTTAATTTCCAGGTTACTGTAGAAGCATCGAAAATGGAGTAGTTTTTAGCTATTTGCATTCATAATATAGAACATTGACAGCTTGCAAGGAAGTATTCAGTTAAATATGTATAATAGCACTGGACAAGACAAACATACCACTGTTCCATTTGATTGACTGTTTCTATGCTCCTCATCTGTAAATAGCCAAATCATGTTAAATGTAAATCATAAGAAGCCAATTCTAAATATTCTAAACTAGTTTACAAGGAGGAAAAACATTGATATTGAAGCATGTCTGTCCTTCATTGGCAGGTAAACCAGACATATCTGAAGCATGTCCACCACTGGCAGATAAACCAGACAAAAATAATAATATATGGTAGGGAACCGTATTCCAACAAATATTACCCTAATCAAAGGTGCCCTCAGTTTAATCTTTTTTCTGAAAATTTTGGTGCGCTAGTTTAAGCATTTCCCAAAAATTATTACAGCTCTACTCGTCTTCTTATTCCCAACTAATACAACAAGCACATAGTATGGCCATATTTATTCCTCCTAAGCATGATTCTGGGAACAATACCTAGGTCACAGATAAGATGCAAGTGTTTCTCAGTTGGTTAGAGAGATAAGACTTAATATCAAAGGTCATGGGTTTGGTACCGATAAAAATAAGAAAATAATAAAAGAATAAAAAAAACTTGGTAGTCGACAAATAAATAATTAGGGCAAAAAGACTTCTGAAGGAATACCCTGCACAAGGACCACAGACATGAAAAAACTGCTCAAGAAGTTTAAGGCATTCTTAAACTGAGGAATGTGTATAAGAATCTTCAACATTTGGTGGCATTGACATAAGAACAAAAACTAGAACATACAGCGCCCATTAAACTCCCAAGTGCAAGGATGAGCTAAATGCTTCCAATACCAAATTGAAGAACCAGTCTTGCACCCCATAGACAACTCAAATTAACCATCATTTATAAAGTACTGAATCTACTGACTAAATTCTCGTAAAAATCAACAGAAAAGTTTCTGTGAACTTAGCCATACATTAGGTCTAACCAATATCATCCAGTTTGAGGCATCCTGAAAGATCAAGGACTTGAATCTAAATAATACCTAGGGGTTCAAATCGAATATGTCCAGGACGAACAATGATAGGAACAATATCTTCCTCTCTGTCAGCAGCCTCCTCTTCTACTTGATCTTCAGACGATTTGCCTTGCACGTCATTTTCTAGTACTTGGCCCTGAAATTTTTCAGATTAACAAAAGATCAGTTAAATGTCACATCATATGGTAACAAAAAAATTAAAGGATCTGGTAGCTTGACTAAGCCTTGAAATAAAAATCACTATAACAACCATGGCAAGAAGATCTTTTAATTACAAGATAAAATACTCACATTTCAACAAAGGAAATCTAATATGCTACATGAATATGACAGAATAATAAGTAACAAACTATCTAGAGATGCACCTACAAGTTTTTGAGTTCGAATAATGAAAAGAAAATAAATTATTTTGATAACCATTCCCTAGGAATACACCATAAACATCATTAAATGAAATAACATAGAGAAGACCATGTACTTTTTTTTTTATAAAGGCCACAATAGAATTGTAAAAATGTGAGTATATAACCAGAGAACTAAATGGTTTCAGGCATGGACGCACTTTCAACAGGTCATCTCACTTTCAGCAAGTTATGGACTCAGAATTACAACAGAGAATTTAAGTTGTTTAATGGCTCAAATAAATTCTTGTCTAGCATGTGTTCTAATGCTTAATCAGCAGAGTGCTAATACCACTTCAGCTTCAGTTAACATGTCGGTAATGTGAGTACAAAAGAAGGGGCATCACTTCAGTGTAGTGATTACCACAAAATGAGAATAGAAGGCATAGCATTGGCAGGTAAGTTAGCGGGTTTTAAAAGTTTATACGATTATCTAACTGATTCACCTCTTCAGTTCCAAATTTTCAAGAGAGGATCCCTTGCAAGGATTATCCTCATGCCACCTGCTCCTGATCCCTATACCATTTCTAATTTTTCTGGGATGTTTTATTCAACTGTAAAGTTTCCTGAAGTGCAAAACATGGAGGATAAATACTTCAAATAAAAAACAAGAGGCTCCAAAGGATTTACATAAAACTCTATGACATGAGAAAGTTGTTAATAATGACTACTCTTAAACTACACAACCTAATGGATGGAAGCCTCTCCCGTATGGAAGTACACCTCACAATACAAAATATTCTGATCTCTAGTTTTTGGAAAATTGAATTTTGGTTTCGATCTACTGCCAATCAGAATATCACCAGTTTCCTGGCTCCTAGAGAACCCACTATGTTCCTTAAGTTTAAAAAGTGGAAAACCACAACCACAAAGGTCAATTTCCATATCCCAGAGGAACTTCAGGTTATTCAACCCTAAAGTTGTAAAGCACTTCAAAAAAGTCATCTAGTTGATAGTAAGAAAAAACTAGAATTCCTTTTCAGCAAAAGAAATGAAAAAAAGTACAAATAGTTCCATTGAAAAAATTTATCCCAACACTTATGTTTGAATGAAGTACTCCAAGGATAAAAATAATGAAATATTTTCCGACAGTGCAAAAATAGGTTCCCTCATAGAAAACATAGCCAAACACACAAATATCGGAACCACTGCACAGATCATGTATACTTTTGGAGAGAAGGCGGTTAAACTTCAGATATATGGTAATACAAAAGAAGAAGTCTTCTCAGCGGCAGGAAATGAGAAGATCAGAATGGCTACATTAGCTGTATGTGATGGGGAGTTCTTTCCAACAATGGTTGCTGCCATTGCAAGGACATGCTTCAGATGAAGCCATTGTTAGTTTCATGGCAGATATGGAGAATATGCAACTGCTGCAAGGGCCCAAACAAATTACTTGGAGTTGGAGTTCAAATGGTAGCTTCTAGTTTGGTCCTTATATATAATTTTGCAAGAAATAGGAGTAAAGGATGAGAAGGCAATCTATACATAAGGAGTCAATTTGCCACTCAAAATAAAAATTTTCCACTGACTTTTGACTAAAGGCAACCTTCATGCAAAGTTGAGGCTTATTTGTAAATATAGAAATTGATGAAATATGAGGAGATAGAATCTAGGGATCACTTGTTTTTTAAGTGTCCCTACACTGTAGAGGGATGGAGGATGTTTTTGGCAAGCTTATGCTCTTGTCATTTCAGCATACAAGCCATGGTTAGAAAAAGAGGAAAGTATGCGAAAATGGATAGGTTTCAGAAACTGATCATCTGCCATTGGGATCAAAGAAATAAGTGCAGCTTCAAGAGAGAAATCAGAGCTGTAAGCCAGGTTGCAGCTCAAGCAAAGCCAAATTAGATATTCTTCACAACCGATAAGCCATCATAAAATGGGAAGCAGGAACAAAATGTCATAATTATGTAGAAAAGTCTGCTTTCTTTTTGTTTTGTGCCTATGTGTTCATTATTTATTCACACACACTCTCTGTTTTCTTAGTTTCTATGTTACTTTCTTTTTTGTACTTGTTTGTTCCTTTTCTCTCCGTACTTGTAATTGTATCATTTCAATTTGGTGAAATACATGCAATTTTATTCTCTTCAAAAAATTGCACAGATCATGCTGAGGGTGAGGGTGATGCTCTGCTCCACTTGTTCAGCATCCTTGTTCCAATCTAGAATAGAAGGTGCAAATAAATCATGAAAAATCTTAGCCATTTGTTGTGGTATTTTATCATCAAAGGCTTGTAGGTTCTAGATTATATGCTATTGGGTGAAAGAACAGAATAATAATTATTTGTAGTGCAACTGACAGCACAAAAGCATACCAGTATTCCATTAGATTGTATGTTGCCATCCTTATCTTCTCCACCTGCAAAGTAGGCCAAATCAATTTATGTTGAACATAATTCAGACAAAATTATACATCAGTGATCCTAAGTTGAGTTAAACCACAATGGTTGATAACAACCACGGCATCAAGTCAGGCTAATCGACAATGCATATAATCATATTCAAATTTTGCACCATTAGCATGAAAACCAAAGAGTAGGACCACCTAACCAACCATAGATTTCTTGCTGATCAAGTCCTAGTTTAAGAACTAGAATAATTGTTTCCTTCAACTCCTAGTTTAAGAACTAGAATAAATATTTTGTGCATATGCAAGCTCCTAAATAAATAAATGCTGCTTATAGTTGAATGAACAATCCAATTGGTCAAAGCAGTATATTATCATCATATTTAAGTCATTGTATATAAAAAGATCAGGGAGAGTCATATAAGGGCTCAGACTGAATATGACCACGTTGTAAGGTAACAGGAATAATATTATCCTCTTGTTTCCTAGGCTTACCATGATCCTGATATTCAGATGTTGTACCATCCACATAATTTTCTGGTGCTTCACCCTGCATTTTCTGTATGTTAAAGAGTACTGATATAATCAGATTATTTAGTACCACTATCCTAGTAGAAGATAAAGCATCTGGTCATCTCAATAAATCCTTGTAATGAAAAATAGCAAAATTGAACACTTATGTTAAACAATACCTCCAGCTGTTGCTTAGCCTGCTCTTGCTTCCATTTTCTTTTGGCCTTTTTACGTTTAGAACTTCGGCTGCACTGATCAATAAAGAAAGAAACATAAGAACAAGGTAGAGTGGCAAAAGAGATAATTTTTATTAACAAAATACCATATCAAACTTTTGAAGAAGATATTTGCATGATAAGATCAAAAGTTACATTATTATATATAGACTATGGAACGTCTTTAGCACATGAAAAGCAGTAACTAACAAGTCAAAAGCACATTTGTGGTCCAATCAATCAGACTGCAGCTGGTTTCAAATTCAGATGTGTTAGTTCACATTGCTTTTCACACAAATGATATAAGGTAATGAATTTCGTGTTAGGTGTCATGTGTTCCTCTTCCTCATCAAAACTAATGCTGCTACTTGGCATGTAGCACCACACGGTAAACTTTAATTCATTGACCTCAGTACTCTTAACATTTTCCTTCAGCAAAAGGATATCCCCAGATTTATAAGGAAGACAATGAGGAATCTTTCTGTGATAATTCCGTTCTATTATCCATAATTCTAAGTAACTTGTCAATTAATGCCACTCACATTAGGATCATGCCTGATCACTTTTTTTCATCTTTTAAATTTGCACAGATCATGCTGAGGACCTCAGTACTCTTAACATTTTCCTTCAGCAAAAGGATATCCCCAGATTTATAAGGAAGACAATGAGGAATCTTTCTGTGATAATTCCGTTCTATTATCCATAATTTTAAGTAACTTGTCAATTAATGCCACTCACATTAGGATCATGTCTAATCACTTTTTTTTCATCTTTTAATTTTGTGCTTGTGCAATGCCAAAAACCAGCAAAACCTACATGACCTACATGCACATTAAGATTCTTACAAGGATGAGGAAATATTTTATTGGATCTTAAAAGAACCACTCCAAATTAAAAATAGAAGATGCATATAAAAAACATTGCAAACACAACTATGTTAATTAAAATAGAAGATATCTGAAAATAGCAGCAGTGACCTTTCTCACGTTATCAGTAGTAGCAGGTTCTGATGCAATTTCACCAGTGTTCTCAAACTGATCATCCCTAAAAAACAAAGAATTTCCAACGTGTGAGCAGCAAAGGTAACACTCTGCATAAAATACATGATAGCATGCATGAACTCGGCCATGTGGACTAAAATTTTTCTGGCCTAATAAGTAGTCAAAGTCACAGGAATAGGGCTACTCCAATTGATCATTACGAACATCCCCATTATTGGGAGCATTTTGCACTTGGCCTCCCTCTCCTTAAAGAAAATAGAAATACAGAAAAGATAGGTCATGCCTGAGCTAGTGTGGCATGTGAGGGCTCTCATAAGGTTAATATATGTTGTTGTTGGGCTGAAATGCTTCAAATTGATAATAAGATAAAAGGTGGGTTCCTAAAAGAAGGCCCTACTATAGTCTAACTGTTTGCAGAAGCATGTTAAGTAGCAAACTTAATAATCAGTACAACAACCTTGATAAAATTTGAGATCAGCTGAGTATCAACTATATAGTAAAATCATTTCTGATGATATGATCGTTGGTAAACCATTACAGCATTCCTTCATAACTTCAAATCTAGTATCTCATAAGAACCATGATTGCATAGAACAACTACAAGTTAACAAATAAAGTCTCTTTTAAATTGAATGAAAATAGCATAGTTGAAACAAACAACTGATTTCTAAAAGAAAAATGAGTTCTTTTTAATTCCAATTTTTGCATTGTAGACTGTCATGTGTAGAGATATATGACCATATTTCAAAAAAGAAGGATAGCAAGACAACACATGTGATGTACCTTTCTTCTGTATCAGTAGAGCCATTCTCCTTTTGTACTTCACTATCTGAGTTCACTAATGTGTCAAAAGTTTCATCTTTATCAGTGTGGAATTTTTCTGCATCATTGGCAATTATAATAGTCTTCTCAGAGCTAATATGTTCTGACTTTTTCCTCCTAAATCAATCAAAATAAAGAGAATAAAGACTTCATAGTTTAAAAGAACCTCACTGCTCACAAAAATGTAATGCAAATACAAAAGGAGGTCGCAAACAATTAGTTAGCATAGCAAAAGATAAGTATCGAGACAAAGACTAAAGTACTTTGACTTTTGAGCATCAGATGATCGTTTCCTTTTTCTTCGCAAATTTCTTTCTTCCCTTGCAAGAGTCTCTTCAACTTCACATGCATCGACTTCATTTTTGCTTCTGTGTGCTGCTAAATCCTCTTGAGAATCTTTAATTGCAAGAAACTTATCAACAAATTGTACAGTTTTTTTTTTCAGAATCTCAGAACCTTGAATGTGATATTCATCACCATGTCTCTCAAGAAGCTTCTTTTTGATACCCTTTTTCCTTACCCTGCCACAGAGACATCCAACAGCGGATTACAGTTGATATCACATGAAACAAGAATGATCATATATGTACCAAAAAATTTTGAACAAACATCGGCTTTCACCATAAACAATAGTAAGGTGTCAATTCCCTCTCATCAACATTTTTTTATTCTACGAAAAGCTTAATATATGAAAATTCATGAATGATGTAAAAAAATAAAACTCCACCTATCTCCTAGCTTCCTAGATTTTTTTAGAATTGATAAATTAATCCACATATGTCCAGAAGTAAAAAATTCCAATCCAACCTGAAAGTACTAACTCCAGCTTCTATTTCTCCCATCCAACATCGATTGTTTAAATTGAACGGAATACATCTACATGAAGCAAGAACAACGTACAAATGTCTACCTGACGACATCATTATCCCTGAATATGGTAGTTGATTCAAATGATGGTAAAACAAAATCCTCCATCTGTAACAAGAGAAATAAGGCAGGCATTAGACGACTGTTCCTTGAGTACTATGTCAAACTAAAATCACTATATAATAATTATCACCATTTTGGATGGAAAATGAACATGGAACGTTTCTCTACACATGTAGTCATGATATACAACATTTTACTATTCCCGGACAAGATTATGAATATATATTTCTTATTTCACAGTTTTCTTACTTAAAACTGTTTCAAACCACAACAGGCCTGCTGGACATTCATTCAGATAAACATAACAAAAAAATGTCCCCTCCACTACTTCAACAGAAATAAAGCACAAGATCGCATCACATCGTTGTGCGACAGGAACAGGATATAGGAGGAAGGAAGGGATGATGCGCACGTGGAGGAGGACGCCATAGGGACATGAACGCCGGAGGTCGAAGGCGTCGACGAGGTGGGCGGCGAGGTCGGAAACGGTGGAGAGATCGGGGCGGAGGCGCAGCCAGCAGCGACGGAGGCCGTCCGACCTTTGCGACTTGCTGAGGATGCGGCGATGATCATCGAACTTCACGCGCAGCCGCACGGCGCATTCCATCTCGCCGCTAGAAGGGAGGGGAAGGGAAGGGAAGAAGCAGCAGCTACTGAGGCGAACGCAACACTCTGCTCGCCCTCTCCATCTTTTCGCCACTAGAACGAACCCTTTCTCTTCTTCTCTGCGCTTGCAAGCGCTTTAGCTAGGGTTTTTCGTATTTTCTATTATTTCTTTCTTTGCACGTTGGAATTGCGTTATCTAAATTCGTTTATTTTTATTGTTTCTTCTCCGTGATCATCACATTATAAACTTTGCGGCTCAGCTCAGTGCGATGCTGGGTTCGGACTGTGTCGGATATGACCCCATTTACACCTCTAATCCTTAATCTAATTTTTAATCTTAAATCCATAATTTAAATCATACTCGTACGATCTAAAAAAAGTGGTAGAGGATCAAATGGGACTTATCTTATTGTAATAAAAATTTAAACCGAACCGCGTCAAACCGGCGATGAACCAAGGTTGGATTGATCAAACGTGGAATCGGTGGTTAGGATCTAGTTTGAACCAAAGATCAACGACTAGGATCGAAGGGGGTTCTACTCGAATTGGTTTGAGCTGAGCAAGAATGGTCGGCTACGTGAAGTTGGATGCGGTGAGGACAAAAAAGATACAGCTAATCCTGCAAGGTTGGCAGCAAAACTTAGGGAGGGGTTAAGCGTATGAATAAGTTTTTTTTTCCTATCAATTTCAGGTTCTTCATTTAGGTCATTGTAGAGGAAGGAGGGGGTGAAACTCTACAGGTCCAACTCCAATTTGAGGTTCTCCATTTTCAATCGATTAGTCCAATGCATCGGTAATCAACTTTTTATCAATCACTTCGTTGTCATTAATGTCTAAGTAGTCCAGTGTGATCTGGCCTACTCTTGACACTAGCATAAACCAAGTATAGCTTAAATGAAGTTGGACTTCTAATAAAAATATTCATAGTGATGGTGGAAACAAGAAGTTTTGTTCATTATAAGCACATATGGTCAGTAATTTCCTTCATAGTATTTAAAATCTATTATAGGACTGCAAATGAATATATATATATATAAATATGTGAGGAGGAAAGGTGTAAAACTGAGCTCCTAAATTGCCCATGGTGCCAAGAAGATAGAAGAATCATCGAAGCATGTCATGACATTATGAAAAATGTTCAACAGTTAATTGACGAGTAGAAATGACAGCCACAACGATTCACTTCAGCAATCCAACTAGTAGCCCATTCCACGGATGCGTGAAACTTGAATTTCCATTTACTGTAACTGAAACTTTTCTTCTTCATTAGATAAAAATATGACAAATGTGCCTATTGGGGCTTCCTTTCGGCCTAAATAGAAGTCACTCTCTGAGTAGCAACATAGGAGCTTGATTACTGATATTGTGCATTGACTTAACTTATCGACATTGCTTAATCAAGGGGATGAAAAGTCTAGAGATGATTTGGAATAGATTTTGACGCCAACAGCCAATCCAAGGAGTGCCAAGGGAACCAACAACTGGAGGAGTTTGATGAGGAACTCAAACGTCTTGTCCTGGTCGTAGTGAGGCTGCACGGGAGGAACATATTTGACTTTTTTAGGGATCGATGCTGAATCGAAATCCCCAACATAATACTCGTCCATCATCGCCCTTGCGGTGGTGGTATGTCCGATATCTTTAAACTCATCAGTTGCATCTTTACCTGATGGTTCCAACGTAGGAAAGAAAATTCATTGCTAAATGATCAGTGATGCAGCGAGGAGAAATGCATGCGAACTCGATCGACCCAACCAGATTTACCTGTTGATGCTAGCAAAATCTCCTCACCTCCAGGGTGATCTTGTAAGAATTTGGAAACATCATAAACCTGCGCGGCAGCTTAAGAGGGCAATATGATTGGTGCAATTTGATGACAGAAAGACAAAACTACCTGAACAAAATTCCTAATCTAGCGATAGTAGTATTGCTTAATTGAACTCTCAAGTCTCAACTTAAAAATGTTCAAGATTCATGGTTCTGGGGCATGTTCAAGCAACAATCTCAAACGAGGATTTTGACCTCATCAGATATTGCATGGGAGAGAGTGAAAACAGACAGGAAAATGTTTTCCTGCAACAACAAAGTGAACAATTTTCCATTACTGTAACACCCAAGTCCATTACACCTTGTTCAAATCTCCCCTGGTCTCCTTAATTTGTCCCTATTCCCATATAAAGAAAATATTCCAGTATGTTTGAAGCTATTTGCTGTACTTAAATACAAACACAGCTGCTAGAGACATCCTATGTAATTTTCTGAAAGTAATGAACCGAAATCATGGGCCTTAGCTGCTACATCAAAGGCACATTAGGGACAAACCAAAGGGTCAAACTCAACCATCAATATACAGTGCCTTGATGTCCTTACCATTCAGGTACTTCCTATGAGTTATTATTTTTCAAATCCCCCTAAAAAACTCTCTTAATTGATCCATTGGGTTACTTACTCCAGTTGTAGCTCTGAAATGGAAGCCCGACCTATCCTGATGGTTTCCATGATCATGCCAAATCACCAGAAGACTTCATACGAAGAGTGACGTTTTTTCAGCATCTTTTAGTACCTCCAAAGCTTTTACAGCGTACGTATTCAGAGACTTCTATCGAGTCGTAGATTTATCTTAGCAGCTTCTAAATAAACTTTACAAACTAATAATCATCACGACAACTCAAACACCTAATCCCCCCCAGCAACACTGGGCACGTAGAACAGGACGACACTAGATTAAGGCAAGAACACGCATTTAGATTCCGCGAGGAGGAGACAGAGGAAGATAAAACAGATCAGAGGAAGAAGTAAAGAACCCAACAAAGCGGAAGGGAACGAGATGGCTACCGACCTTCCCTTCGATGACGAGCCAGCAGTCCTTGGGGGACCGGTGGGTCGAGATCTCGGCCAAGGTGAAGATCTTCTTCCCATCCCTCCCCATCTCCTCCCTTAAACCCAGAAGCAAGCAGCAAGCGGAAGCGGAAGAAGAGATGGCTTAAAGTCGAAGTAGAAGACTCGAAGCACGCTCTCTATTTATAGAGACGCGAACCAAGTAAATACGATGACATATTTATATTATGACATATTTCTTTATATATAAATATTATAAGACTTTATTTTCGATACCACATAGTGAATTTAAAAAATTATTTTTTTCAGGAAAAGAAAGAAAAAAAGAGAGCTTTTTGATTGGAAAAAACATGAAGTCAAGGGGGAGTTGGTCGTTGGAACAAAAAAAATAAAGGACTGGAGTTGGTGAGGAGGAGGCACTTGGCATATTAATCAATCATATTTTGTAGCTCTTTCTGTGTGCTCTCTTCGATATACATCTAGTACTTAACCTTGTTTTATTAAGCTGCCCATGGTTTGATGGTCTTAACTGATGAAGTCTTTGCCTGCCCACAGGATGAAAGCCCAGGGAAATTTGACTTGAAGCTTAATAATAATAACTAGCACATTCTACTGTGCTTCCTAATTGCTTAAATTAAATATCTTTACCGTCCTTGATTCCTCCACAATTTAAAAGTTTACTTTTCAAGTCAATATCTTTGTTTCCAAATCATTTCAGTTAACTTATAAGGGTTTCACCTAACTTTTTTATTCAAATCATTTTAGTATTCTCTTCTTCCTAGGTGTCATTTTACTTGATTTTTTCTCATTATAATCCGATATCAAGAGATTCTACTCGAAACTGATCATCTCAACACATATAAGGGTTTTGTATGGATGAAGGGTAAAGGGAGTCCAATTTAGGCATCAAAGTTCATATCAATTACACCAACTTGAGGGTAAATTTTAAAGTTTTCTGAGACTTATAATCATTTTATTTTGTATTATTTAAGGGTTAAGGAAGTACAAGCAAAAAAAATTTTAAAGAAAAAAGTTAGTGCCAACATGCTTAGTATTTGTACACTCATGCGTCTCTTCGTATCAAGAGGCAAATTAGATCTCAAGTTATATTGCCTACAGATCTCAAAGGACTGGTAGGGTGTGTTCAATTGGATAGCAGAGCTGGAAAGCTTCATGTGACAGGAAACTATCCAACTTTGTTATCCCATACGCACACCCAATTGCTTATTTGTCTCTTTTCCCTGTATAAGTGGTTATATCTTTTCAGAAATAGTAGATTGTTGGACTAAACTTGTTGTTGTTACTATTACTATTTAGTTGTACTCCTCTTATATTCCATCACATTTGATACTTGTATATGACTCCTATTATGACTTGATATTCTAGGACTTTACTTTTCATACTCGAGTCTTAAAGGTTTGCATTTGGGCAAGTAGCCAACATCAGGCGTACAGGTTAATTAGGAAGAACCATACTTGTGAAGCTGCATAGGTGCTTTTGGATTGTTTTCAATTAACCATGTCTCATTTCATATTCTTACTGTGTATTTTGTTGTTTGATGGTTGATAAATGTAATAGGACTCCACAGGACAATATTTGTTTAGTCCATGGTTTTAATTGTTTGAATTATATTGTGTTCTATTAACTAGGTTTTGCATAAGTTTTAAGCGTAATATGACTTCTGTTATGCTTATATCGGTTTAAGATTACTCTTTTAGGAATAACTCTATTCCTATTTGGAGATAAACCCTAACCTTGAGTTCAAACTCGCAAGCTGCTCCACCTCAGTAGCCAAATCACCGAGAGTTGCTGCTTTATACTTTGTTCTTCGCTGCAGTAACGAACGAGCTGGAGTACATTTGAATGATCCTACGATCGATGAACAAAAGTTCGAGGACCATATTAACGATCTGATTCAGTTTAGAAAACCTTGATGCCCTCAAAACTGCAGTTAATTGAACAAATGAGCATTCTCTACATGTCTGCTAGCTCTTCTGGCTGAAAGCTTCATCCCTCACCAAGTCTCTTTCACAGATATAAATAATCTTTTTGCTGTCAGCATATGCAAGCCGGTTCTGAACTTAATTCAGGAAGAACTCTCTCCTTCCTTCTTTTTTGAACCCTTGTCACACTATACAACTCCAAAAGCGTGTGGAAGAAGGATGGAGAGAGACCTTTTAACTTTCTTAATTTGGTGACAACAAGTACCCTTCCTGCAGTTTGCATCACCATGACATATCAATATATATTTATCTCAACTTGAATGAACATACAGTTGTCTCAAACACACTGCCAGAAGTCAAATGCTGCCTGCTTTGCCCCTTGACAAAGCTTAAGAGTCATCATCAACCTCAATTGAAAACAAATTATCTTAATTACTCTCTTAATATCATTTAAAGTCAATGATCAATCTGAGATAAAATAACCAATACAACCCCTTATTGTTATCATTGTAAGAACTTTTACTTCATTATTCTACTGTTATTGAAATAAGAAAAATTGATGCAACCCCAGCTACACTGAAATAACTCCTCCTGATAATAATGGAACCATGTGAATTATAATAATCAGTTGACCACAACTGATATCCTTTGGGCCTCCTAAAGAGCACCATGGGAAAGTCAACTGTATCTCCATGTGTTGGCCTCTCCCAGATTTATTCACTGTGATTTGGAGGCCTATAAGTAGGAGATCTCCCTTGGCTTTTGTTTCATTCCCGCAGCAAAGAAAAAGTTTCCATTCCAAGAAGTAGGGGAAAAAAAGGAAGGAAATAAAGAAAGAATGATGGCGATAAGATTGGGCACCACTAATTTTGGTGTTCTTCTTCTTCTTCTTCTGGTGTGCTGTGTAGGGCCTTCCATGGCAGTTCTCCTCTCCTCCCTCCCAAAGGCACTCATAGTCACTGCATCTCCAACTCCAGGCCAAGGTTTGTGTCTCTTGTTTATGTCTTCTCGTTACAAGTCTTCTTACGGAGGCCTTAGCTTCAGAAGATTAAAGCATAGTTAACTGATGAAGGACGAGAGGAGATTAAACTTTGCGTTCTTTTTCTTCCCTAAAACTTGGTTCAGTGTAGTGATTCCCACGTTTGACTTTGTGGCTAGATTGATGAACTATCTTTCTCTCTTTTTTTAGGTTAATTTATTCTAATTTGATTCTGACATCAATGCTTAATTAGCTTTATCTTTAATTAATGCGTCATCGATCAATCCAGTGCTGCATGCCGGCGTCGACCAAATCAAGGTGACGTGGTCGTTGAACAAGAGCCGGCCGGCCGGCGCGGACGAGGCCTACAAGAAGGTCAAGCTCCTCCTGTGCTACGCGCCGGCGAGCCAGACCGACCGCGGGTGGCGCAAGACCGACGACGACCTCAAGAAGGACAAGACGTGCCAGTTCAAGATGGCCGAGGAGCCCTACGCCGCCGCCGGGGGGACCTTCGAGTACTCCATCGAGCGCAGCATCCCGACGGCGACCTACTTCGTGCGGGCGTACGCGCTCGACGGCGGCGGCACCGAGGTCGCCTACGGTCAGACGACGGATGCGAAGAAGGCGGCCAACCTGTTCGACGTCGTGGGGATCACCGGGCGCGACGCCTCGTTGGATATCGCGGCCGCGTGCTTCTCGGCGTTCTCGGTGGCGGCGCTGGTCTTCTTCTTCGTGGCGGAGAAGAGGAAGGCGAAGAAGAAGTAAATGGATCAATTGCTTCCGGTTTGGAGTTTGAGTCGTTCGTGGACAAGTATTGTATCGTATCGTAGTCGGTCATCCATTCCCTCACGTCTTTATATATTTAAACTAAGAGAGATATAAAAATGTACTTTTACTTTGCCATGATGCCATTTGCTAACTAGAAGAATACTTAAAAGCCTGATGAATCATTACACTTGTACGTATTAAGAGTGGCCATTCATCTTTGTATTTTTATCTCATTATGTAAAAAATAGATCCGACACTATTAATTAATTAGTCGTGTCAAAAAAAATAAACTATCTTTCAATCGATCAACCCTAAATAGGAGGTATTATTAAATCAATATGAATTTATAGTATTAAACGTATATTTAATATGAAATCATATTTTATTTCAATCATCATTCTAATTAATTTTAATTGCTAAATATTATCTATATCAAACGTACCTAAAACTTTAATTTGACTTAATTTATTATATTATTAATTTTTACATATATTGAACATTGATAATTTTTTTTTGGAATACTAAGTATGTATGATAATCACAGCACTGCTGAATTCATAGCATTGATGACAAAAGAATAGAAAGAAAGTGCAATAAGGAGGGGGAAAAAAGCAAATTATTTCAGGATTCAGAAAACATTACTGAGGTTGATCGTAAAGGGATGAACAAAAGAGATTGACCTAAAAAAAGGTGGGAGTTGCAAATCAAATGCCTCCTCTGTTCACCATCCTACAAGACAAATTTGGAAACTAAAGCAGCTGAAATATCATTGACTACATACTGCACAATGCCCAATAGGCATTGGAGTGTTGTAAGGCACTCATCTCCATCACAGCTGAGTTGCGTGTTGTAAGGCAGCCAAGAGGATATTACAATGCAAAAGCCTTCCCCCACCACCACTAGGAGTTTTGAGTGTGAGCTCTTGACTTCACCCCGAGTCATTAATTACCTAGATTGTCTTCCAGAGCTTGTCCCCTCCAGGAAATCTCTACTTCATCTGCCTGCGTACCATGCTTTGAAGCGCTATTTAAACCAACCAAACTAGAAGATATCAGATATCAGATACTCATAAACTCCCCATGATTTTGAAGACAATTTCTGTGGCAATCAATGTTTCAGATGACCTAGTTATCATTCCAAACATCATCTACGGAGAAGCAGAAGAACTAGAACTGAAATTAACTCGAATAGCAACCTATCCACCTTATTCTGCATCACTCACCAACCAACAGATAAAACAACATGATGTTGAAGAACTCAGTTGAATGAGTCCTACTGTTTGGTGAGAGTTCTTAACAATTTTATTTCATCTCACAAAAGCAAAATCGGGTCACTAACCTGGAACTCAATGTGTCTGATTGGGCAATACTCAAAATTCAGTTCTAGAAAGTCAAGCAAACTAGCTTCTTCTTCTTTTTAAAACAAATTGAGAGCGAGAAAAAGCTGCCCTCAATAATTCTCACAAAAAACTAAAAACTGAACCAGATCATTAGTTCCTGGCAATACCACTTCTGATCACAGACCTTAAGCAAGCAATATCAAGAAGCAGAAAGCTCATTACTTATCCAAACATCACTAGTATTAAAATAGCTTGATCAAATTGCAAAGAGTATGTTAGAGTAATTGAGCTCTATACGGGAGGATGAGGTCTTGGGTTCAAGACTCAATAAGTTCTAAAAAAAATTGCAAAGAGTATGTAGAAGAGCCACTTGGACACAAAAATTGAGAACTATTGAAATTTTTTTAAGGTATAGGATTATCCAAACACTTAGATGGAACAACGTGATCCAGTTGCAATTAGCACAAAGAGAGATCAGTATCGATAAAGAAGAAACGCAGAAGAACCAAAACTGACTAAAGCATGCAAGACTCACCATCGGATCAATGCAAACGACCGTATCCAGCTCCACAGCAACACAAAGAAGGCCAAGCAAGCAGTTTTGAAGCTTATTGAATAATATATTGGATGACTCCAGCACCGACGGTCTTTCCGCCCTCCCTGATAGCAAATCGCATTCCCTGCTCACAAGCCACCGGCGCAATTAGCTCAACCTCCATCTTCACACGGTCTCCAGGCATCACCATCTTCGCCTCCTCGTCCTTGTCGTTCTTAATCGACATAACCTTGCCAGTGACATCAGTAGTCCTCATGTAAAACTGTGGCCTGTAGCCCGAGAAGAAGGGCGAGTGCCTCCCACCTTCCTCTTTCTTGAGCACATAGACAATGGCCACGAATTTGGTGTGCGGAGTGATGGTGCCGGGCTTGGCAAGCACCATACCTCGCTGGATGTCCACCTTCTGGATTCCACGGAGGAGAAGCCCGACATTGTCTCCGGCCATTGCTTCGTCGAGAGTCTTCTGGAACATCTCCACGCCGGTGACCGTGGTGGACCGCGTCTGCCGGACGCCCACAATCTCCACGGTCTCACCGACCTTCACCGTCCCGCGCTCGATTCTCCCGGTAGCGACAGTCCCTCGACCGGTGATGGAGAAGACGTCCTCGATGGCAAGGAGGAAGGGGAGGTCGGTCTGCCGCTGCGGGATCGGGATGTAGTCGTCGACGGCGTCCATGAGCTGGAAGATCTTGTCGACCCAGGGGTTCTCGCCACGCTCGATGGCCGGTTTTCCCATTAGGGCCTCCAGGGCGAGGAGGGCGGAGCCGCAGATGATGGGGATATCGTCGCCAGGGAACTCGTACGAGGAGAGAAGCTCCCGGACCTCGAGCTCGACGAGCTGGAGCAGCTCCTCGTCGTCGACCTGGTCCTCCTTGTTGAGGAAGACAACCATGTTCGGCACCCCGACCTGCTTCGCCAGCAGGATGTGCTCCTTGGTCTGCGGCATGGGGCCATCGGCACCGGAGACGACGAGGATGGCGCCGTCCATCTGGGCGGCGCCGGTGATCATGTTCTTGACGTAGTCGGCGTGGCCGGGGCAGTCGACGTGGGCATAGTGGCGACTCTCAGTCTCATACTCGACGGTGGCGGTGTTGATCGTGATCCCGCGGCTGCGCTCCTCGGGGGCAGCGTCGATCTCGTCGTACCTCTTGGGTGCGGAGCCGCCGACGGCGGCGAGGGCCATGGTGAGGGCGGCAGTCAGGGTGGTCTTGCCGTGATCCACGTGACCGATAGTGCCGATGTTGACATGCGGCTTCCTGCGCTCGAACTTGCCGCGGGCCGCGTGGACGAGGAGGCTGCGGCGGCGGCTGTGCGGGCAGGAGAGGCGGAGGTAAGCGGATGGGGTGGCGCAGCATAAGTTGGCAGAGAAGGAGAGGTGCGTGGCGGCGGAAGGTGATACGGGGGTTTTGGGTTTGGCAATGGAGGAAGAGCAAGGGGAAAGGAGAGCCTTCTGGGCTCCGAGCATGGTGGAGAAGGAGGTCGCCATTGGAGCAGGGAAGGCAGTCTGCTTTGTTCGTATCGCCTGCAAAATTGCAACTGCGGCTTCAAAATGCTCCGCAGTTGCGCAACGAAACGGCACCGGGTTTGGTAGGTTTAGGGATTAGGGATTTGGTTAAGTATATGTCATTATATTTCTGTATCAAAATAAAAATATTTGAACAATTTTCTAATTTATTTCTTCTTTCTTATTTAAGTCACAAGTGCACAAAATTTGCGATCATATTGTATTTTATTCTCACTAAAAAATATACATACTGATGTTGACATGCAAATCTATAAATGTTGATTAATAACTGCCCAATTTTATAAATTTATTGGGCCGCGTAGCGGTAATCCCACGGGGCGGTGAAGAGAACCCATCTCAAACCCTAATAAACCCGCGCCGCACAACCGCCCTCGTTCTCTCTTTCGCGGCGATCTCCAAATCCCCGATCCATGGCGTGCATGATCGACTTCCGGCGCCTCGACGAGGGCCTCGGCGGTCAGAAGAACAAGCGCAAGCGCTCCGAGCAGGGAGAAGGAGCCAGCGATGGCCTTGCGTCGATGGATGTCGACACTGTCTCCGATGCCGCCGCCGCCCTCCCCCCGGCCGCCAAGCGCCCTGCCCTCCCCTCCCTCGACGACCCGGAGAAGCCCGCCTTCGGCCGGCCCACTTACGACGGCGTCATCGCCGGTAGGGTCTCCGGACGCAAGTGGAAGCAGCCGCGCACCCAGCGCGCCTCGGCCGCCGCCATCTCCCGCCGCGGCACCTCCCTCGAGCTCCGTAGCAAGGAGAAGGAGCTCAAGCGCGCGTACAAGGAGCGGATGTCGCAGCTTAAGGAGGAGATCCGGCAGAACAAGGAGGAGAAGCGGAAGCGGAGGGAGGAGAGGGAGAAGCGGAAGCAGGAGAACATTCTGAGAACGGGCAGTAAGCTGCAGGTGATTTCCAACCCCAAGACTCTGAAGAAGATTGCCAAATCGAAGCAGAGGAAGCAGCTGAAGGTGGTTCCTGATAGTTTGCTCAGCAACAAAGGTGGTGCCAAGAAGAAGTAATAGGTGTGTCGATCGCTCAAGGTCCATTTACATGTTGAAGTTTTGATCTTTTAGTTATCTTTTTCTCTAATTTGTGGAAAATTTTGATAAGAACTATGGGTGATGGATGTTTGTCTTGTTAAGTTCTGGGGTGATAATGAAATTATGTTATCCATTAGTCGCAAAACTCTACTCTTCTATCTTTGTTACTGATCCAATAGCTGCACTGGAAGTCAGTAATATACGGTGATGTTCGGTTCTAGAAATTTGCAGATGAGTAAGTCCCTGGTGTGATTGCATGGTAATTGTTCCGAGAAAGTTAGTCGGATTTGCTTTCGTGATCCTACAACTTTGTTAGAATTACACATCGCAATACTTAGATTTAAGAGTGCAATACCTATCATGAGTGAGCGGTCAATATTGAGAAAACTTGTTGCTAGGAGATATGCTGAATAGCAATTTATCTAGAACCTGACAGTGCAGAAGAATCCTTGAATGATGTTAGTGTGAGAACAGTTATGTAGAACAGATGCTTACAAGGAATGTATATTTCACAAGGCCTCTGACCGCTTGTGCTTTGTTTGTAAGGACGGAGATGGGGAGGAGCAGAAAGTAAAGTAGCTGACTGTGTTCTTGATGCAGATGTTTCAATATGTTGTTCCCTAGCACTGTGAAGGCCCATTTGGTATGCATGACAGGATGAGGTCCGCTAGTATAAACTTGATAGTATGAGGTTTGATGATATGAGGCGTAGTAAAGTTTGATTTGAAACAATATTATTAGTGGATAGTTTATCAGTTGACCTAAGCATGAACTTGCCTATTTAGGACTGACTATGCTGCTTACAGGTAAATATAAGCAGTTGATTGTTCAAAAAGTCTTTATTTCAATTACTTTTTTTTGTCATTACGTAATATCAATCATTCCTCAAGCATTAACAGACCATTCTACTGTCACGATTTTAGGAGGATGTGTAACTAGCTAGGATATTCCTTTTATTTCTTCCTGCATGATACAGGTCTGAAGAAAGTAATTTAGAATGCTAAAATATAATTGCCACACTGCAAACTTTTTTGTCAGTAAGAACCAGAAGTTCTTACGAGCTCTTTCAAGAAAAAATCTATGCTATCTTACCAATCCCTAGTAGATAGGCTAGAAGATTGATTGTCATTTCTGAAGTCTTCCTCTAATTAATCCTGTAGACTTGAGGCCGGTGTGGCTTTCTGGAAAAAGATGCCTTATAACCAGAATGAAGAAGATGATGAACAATTTGCTAAGATAGATTTTAACACTACATGCTCCTGCTGCTGATGCAGTATCTCTAAAAACGTATTAATATCTTAACAGACTGTTCACAGCATGATAAGCAGGGAAACCTTAATTAATGTGAAGTTGGCCGTTGAGATGAAGGTTCACTAAAAATAAAACCTTACTGCTATATCTGAAAATAAAAAATCAGTCTCTGAATTCAGATGAAACCACATTTTTTGATGATGGATATTTGTACCAGGTAACTTAATCTTTAGAACTCTAGAATGTTGTATCTTTGGCATTTATCTTTTCGTGTCTCTTCCCTAAAATTTAAATCTTCAACAATGTTGAACATGAAACTTTTCTCAGTATATATACAATGTTATGCTATTAAATGTAAAACAATGAGATTCCAAAGGCATGAACAAGTAAACATTCTTGCACTACTTGTAAGTTTCATGCTTAGTAGTGGACCATCCAGTTTGCCATGGACAATGTTATGCTATTAAATATAAAATAATGAGATTCCAGAGCAAGCAAGTAGGCAACCATCCTTTCCTTTTAAGCTTAGACGTGTGTAATAGTGGGCCATCTAAGTTGCTATTTATGGATGATGACCTGCGCTCACACCTCCTTAACTTTGTTACTGGTCCAGCACAACTCCTATTCCAATGTCAATGGTGAAGCATCACCCCATGAGTTGCTTCCTACTTGCTGCCTACCAAAAGCAGCCAATGCACATAGGCTGGTCCCTGGGAGCAGCAATGACCGGTCATGAGCCGTATATATAATTTGAACACCACTGAAACTGCTTCCTCTGTGTTGTTCAAAAGCAGGCTTTAGATGCTCACTCTGAGCAATATCTTTATTTCCCTGAAAAGTGATTGCTCCAGCACAAAGCAAAGCACTGTTCTCTTGCCTTTCAGGCATGCACCATTATATCCCTTCTTATAATTAATATGATGATACTTGCTGTTAATACATGTTCAGGTTAGCGTTCTTCTGACCCATGTCGCAAGTTGATGGTACATCTTTTTCTCTGCTTAGTTTTCATGAGCCTTGGAAGTAAGAGGTGAAGTGACTGGTGCCATGTTGCTGGGAATTTTTGACTTGCAGGACCCTTTGCTCCAACCAAGCAAGTGTAAGAAAAGGAATTGCTATTCATGTCGACGCTGTGTTGATTCTGTATGTGGGACACGTCTGGCTTCTCTAACTTCAATATGACTGAAAAATATAGACAGCTGCTGGCTGGAGTCTGACATTTTAGATGCCATTGTTCCTCATCAAATAATAGTAAGCATATCTTGTACCAAACAAATGTTTATTTTCCTTATCAGCATCCTTTGTATCAATTTTTTTAAAAAAATTTTGCTTGTACGCCCATGAGAATCGAGAGAGAAAGAGTGTAGAGGGACTTCCCTTTTTTTACTAATGATCATGAAAAAAATTCTCCATTCATACATCAGTGAAAAATTAGTCCTCGGAATCAAGTCAGTAGAATCAGTAATCAAATATTGCAGCTGTTGCTGCAAACAACATGCGCCTCCCAGAAGCCAAGGCAATCAGATCAAATCAACATCTCTCTACTCCTTATAAGATCTAGTCCAACGACAGTACAACCCTAAACTCATTCTGATACCAACTATAACATCAGAAAAGGAAGGAAGAAAAAAAGATTAAAAATAACAAAATATCAACCATCGGACCAGCATGCTCGATTCCCCGAATCGCCCGAGAAGCGCATCCCCGGTGAATCCTCGTCAGGTGATGGAACCATCTTCGGCGAAGCACCGATGATCCACCACCGGGGAGGAGGAGGAGCCACAGCAAGCTGCTGCCATCTTGATGTAGCACACTCGCAGTAGAAGAAGAAGCAACAGGGGGGCGAGTGTGTGTGGAGTAAATTTATATAGAGAAAAGAGGGGGAGGGGAGGGGGGAGAATGGCCTCTCTCTTCGGCTTTATGGGTAGTGGATTGTTTTCTTTTGCATTGCTTTGCACGCATTCTCTTGGAAAGCTGTAATATTAAAAGGTCACGCATGCATGGTAAAGTCTTTTTACAAAGTTGAGTTTGTAAAAAGGCAAGAAGATGAAGCAGCAGCAGCAGGAGGAAGAAGAAGAAGGATGGAGGAGGAAAAAAAAAGGTGCATGTGGCGGCCCATAGAAAAAGAGGGGACGGTGCCCTTAAAGTTGTGCAACTTTGATTCCAAGGCCTTCTCCCCCACAAGGGCACAATTCAAATACTAATTCATGCCACCTCAAACATTACTTAATTAATTAACCCCTCATATCCTGATTCTCCTGCTACAAAGTAAGGCCGGCAGCATCGCATCACACGATGATCGATGAAGAGTGAAGAAGAAGAAGAAGAAGAAGAAGAGGGAGGAAGATTTCATAATTCATTGCTGTCCTCCCTCCCTCCTCCTCCTGCAAGCCATCCGCAGCGGCACCGGCGGATCGGAGAACGCCCCGTCCGCAATCTGCTCATACACCCACCTGTTCGCGGCCTCCGTGTAGTGGACTCCGTCCCAGCATATCCTCCTCAGCGGGTCCGCGCAGGCCTTCCCCACCAGCACCTCCGTCCCGTTGATCCTCTTCCTCGATCCGCAGCCCCAGTGGCGGTTGTAGTTGTACCTGCCGCCGTGCCCGCAGCACGCCAGGAGAGGATCGTCGAACCCTGAACCATGCCATGTAACGATGCTCGGAACTTTTAATCCGCGCAGGCAATGAATAAACCCTGAAGCATCACCACTCACCGAGCTTCCTCGCGTGGCTGATGAGGGAGTACTTGACGGCGTAGACGTCGACGTAGGTGAGGACGGCGCGCGGGAGGTCCACCCTGAGCTTGGACACGGTCTCCTTGAGCTTGGCGTTGAAGAGCTGCGCCACCTGGTTGAACGGAGTTCCGCAGCCGAGGCGGTCGACCTCCGGCGCCCTGATGGGAAACCGGTCGATGACGTAGGGCAGGCAGCCGAAGGGGCCGGTGTTGTGGATCCAAAAGAACCTGCCTCCTTGTCCATACACACTCTGCGTACAGTTGATTAATTCTTCCATATTGCTTCTCCATTAATTGATAGACATACGTACCTTGATAACGACGACGAACTTGGCGAGGATGTCGGGGATGGCGGCCTTGACTTGCTCGGTGGTCATGTTGTTGACGTAGCCTGCAGTGAGGTCATTCTGGCCGATGTCGAAGGTGTACAGAGCCCGGGAGAAGAAGTCCTGAGGAGGCAGCACATCCTTCCACACTCCTATATACCAGTAACGGATCGATCAGTATTAAAAAAAAAGATTTGAGAAAGGGATTAGTAGTATGTAGTCATATTACCTTTGCTGTAAGCGACCTGAGACCTTGATTTGAACTGGGCGAATTGCCAGGACTGGACATCCAAGGAGAAAGGGCTGTAACCTGTTTGGAAGAGGGTGGAGTTCTGCCGCCTGATGGTTGATCCTGCAGTTGCAAAATTAGCCCCGTGGGAGAAGTTTGCTCCCATCGCGTTGAGATATGCATTGAGGAAAGGGAGTCCGAGGCCTTGAGCTGAAAGAACAGAAACAGCAGCATCCCATCACCAAATAACTCAGGATGAGTTGAACGCATCTTATAATTTATATATTCATGTATATGAAACGGATTGTGATCCATTTTTTTCATACGAATGTAACTTATGTTGATTGGAATTGCCACCACATTATTATACCATTGTTAAAAGGAGGTAACACAAGTTTTTTTATTCAGTTTCAGGATACATTTCGTAATAAGAAAGTGAAAACCACCTTAAAACTTCCCCTAAGATTTCACTTTCCTGTAGAAATCTATCACTACTTTTCCAGATTCCTATGAGGTAATAGATTGTTACTTCTACTTTAACTCAACCCTACCAAGAAAGAAGGACTCCAGTGGACCCAGAATAACTCGAAGACAAGACTTGCTGTTGGGTGCACAACCCTGGAGACACACATCGATCTCTGACGCAAATAGGGTTAAATGTTTTTTCTTTTCCTTTCACATATTGATGTGTGGATGCAGTGAAGGGAGTCGAGATGAGAGGGAATACAAATAATTGCACCCACATCGATCTGTGCTATTCACTCTTGATCGAGACCTGCACTCACTCACTCACCATGGTTGTGCTAAAAAAAGGCATCATCGATTTACCACTAAAATCCCAACCAAAAACAACAACAAAAACAGGGCAAGAAATCAAATACTAGAGCTGCTTCTACAGCTAACCGATGAAGTCGACGACGAGGCGGCCGTCGCAGTACCTCCCGGCAGGCTCGCCGAAGAAGGTCTCGCCGTGCGGCGGCGGGGCGGCGCCGAAGGCCGCCGAAAGGCCCCCGGTGTCCGAGTTGGAGTCCCCGAAGTTGAAGATGGCCGGAAACCCGCAGGGCGACGAGGACGAGGCCGACGATATCTCCAGTAGCAGAAGAAGGCAGCCGAGGAGAAGCAACAGAGTGGTCAGGAGGAAGAGGCAGTGAGACGCCATCGGAGAAGGAAGAAGAAGAAGAAGAAGAGGGCGGCGAGAAAACAGGATGAGAGAGCGAGTGTGTGTGTGTGCAGTGGAAAAAGCTGGCAGAAGTATTCTTATTATTATTGTTGGAGATGAGGACAAAAATCGACATTACCAAAAATTAAATTTAAGAAAAAAAATTAAAAAACAAAAGAACTAATCAAATGCCGGAGATCACGAGATTAAATTTTAAAAAAAGCGCTGACCGATGAAGTCGACGATGAGGCGGCCGTCGGAGTACCTCCCGGCCGGCTCGCCGAAGAAGGTTTCTCCGTGCGGCGGCGGCGCGGCGCCGAACGACGCGGAGAAGCCCCCCGTGTCGGAGTTGGAGTCCCCAAAGTTGAAGACGGCGGGGAAGGCGCAGGGCGGCGACGACGCCGAGGCCGACCAAGTCCCGATCCGCAGGAGGAGGCCGAGGAGGAGCAGCAGCGAGTCCGCCATTACCGGAGACTGGAGCGGGCGGAGGAAGGGGGAATTGAGAGGAGAAGGAAGATTGACGACGTGAAAATAAATTAACTGGATCAATTTTTTTAAAATATATATATTATTTTAAAACTTCAGTGTTGATTAATTCAAAATATCTCATCAATTTATCTTATTCTTTTAAAATATATATTTATATCACGACTCCTGTCGGTGGCTAAATATTAACTCTTTTTTGTATTCGATCGAAAAAATAACAAAAGTGCATCGTGATTCGTGGATTGCAGATTAATTTGTTAATTACTTAATTTGCGCACGTGTCTTTTGTCAGCAGGACAGCTGGCAACGAGTCGTCTCGTACTGGATCGGGTTTCGCGTCGTCGAACTCGAATAGCGTTGCGGATCCGACCCGATCGAGGAGGAGGATCCGATAGTTATGTGAACGTTTATAAGTAGGTAAATTTAAAACTCGATAAGAAAATTTATAGAGCAGAATGCTCGATCAAAATATTTCTACAAAACCATCAAAAAAAAGCGTATACAGCTGAAAGCAGCAGCATCGGCGGCGGCAGCAGCGATGAACTGGGAGCAGATCTACCTCCTGCATATATTAAACCAAGTAAAAAAGAGTAAGTACTCCAAGCATCCTCCTCCTGCGTATAAAAAAAAAAAGGCAAAACAGTTTACCTGCGGCCGATGATGCGTTGCCTTCGTCCGGCGAAGAAGACGACGACGTCGTCGTGGAGGTATTGGTCATGGAGATCCCGAGGTTTGAACAGTCTGCTCCGAGAGAACCTGCGCCGAACGCCATTTTTATACGCAGATCGAAGTTAAAAAAAATTCACACGCAGCTTGTTAGTTTTTTTTCTTATTCTTCTTCTTCTTACAGTCATTGAAGCAGGGGAAGGTGGTGATGTTGAGGAGATTGCTGAAGCCATTCCTGCATTCGCAGCGATGCTCCAAGGTCGACAGTCTCACACAACTTCCTCCTCCGCAGAATGAGTACGAGCAAGCTTTTTTATCATTTTTCCATCGTCGACGAAAGAGAGATTAGGGAAACGATCGAGCACAAGTAGCTTTTCTTTAATTTATTTACAGGGGTAATATTTTTTAGGATGTCGTATCAAATTAGATTATATTACTTACGGTCCAATAAAGAGATATTGGTCAGCGGTGGCGGCGCTGGGGATGCTGCTGTGGCGAACACCGATTCGTTGGTGCATGAGTAGTTGATGGTACCTACAAAATCGAACTGACTATAATCATAATATTTAAAAATAATTACTTTTTTCATTTGCAAATTAACTCGCTGTATGCGTTGGAATTTTTAGTAGATTAAGAGAACCAATACATCCTTACAGAGGATGTATTTTCTTTTGGATGCATCTCGACTGTTAACTATATATATCGACAATGGAGAAAGAGAGCGACAGAGAGAGCTACGTACAGTTGGGGACGACACAGGGGAGGAAAGCCAAGTAGTCTTCGACGTGGAACTCCGACTCCGACTGCGACCAACCGGGGTCGCAGACGCATGCGAATCCGAGGGAGCTCTTCGTCGACGCCTCGCACCTTCCCCTCCCACAATCCACGCTTCCGTTCTTGCAGATCCCATCTGTTTTTTTTTTTTAAAGATCGTTTATATAATTACAGGAAGGAAGCCTTAGGAGAAGCAGACGATCGAATCAACAGATCGCATCCGACGACAAAATAATTCACCGTACCGAAAGTGAAAAGAGGGGAGGGAGGATCCGCCGCCGCCGCCGCCGCCGCCAAATCCGCCGGAAGCAGGGCGGCGATGAACTGGAGCACCGCCAAAACGAGCACCGCTTTTCCCCAACCCATCTCCTCTACTCCTCCCGTGCGCCCAACAGGAAGAAGGGAAGGGGAGGAGAAGTCGATCGCCGGCCGGTGAGATGCTGCTTGTGAGATGAATTTTTATATGCTCTATCGAAGAAGTTTCACGGAAATTTTGAAGGTCAAATTTTTTTTTTTTTCAAAAGTCTCATTGTTTTTTATTAAATGCCTTATGAGCCTTATTATTCAGAGAGTTTCTAGAACAAAATTGTCCGTTTCCTCCCCTCTTTTAGAATTTCACTCAACCCGGTTGAGTAAATGTATTATTATTACTGATGACTTTTGATGTGGAGTTGAATCGTCCATGGAATTGACTGTGAAATTTTTTCATTTTTTCTCACAACTTTTTCGTCCCGGTCAATTTGTTTTTAGGAAAAAAAAAGTCATGGGATGTTAATAAAATTAAGGCTTAGTCTAGAAGAATCAAATGAGTTTTAGAATCCGAAAATAAATTTTTAGAAAGGATTAATTAGAAATTTTTTAATATTTTTATAGAGTTACATTGTGATTTTTTAATTTAGTATGTTTTGACTAAATTAGCCTTCCTGCTTGCTCTCCGTGGTATTTATTAAATCTATTTACCCCCAACCAGAAAAAAGAATAAAGTATTAAAATAGTAAAAAATGAATTTTATTAAGTAAAGAATAAAGAGAGAATTTTATTTTAGCAAATTATTAAGTAAATTACATCTGCGTGTATAAAATGAATTAACAATAAATAATATTACCTCCTGTTCGATCGCCTTATCTGCTTACTGCACACCGGAGAAAAATATGAGGCTCTCCGCCGCCACCTCCACAGCATCTCAAGTACCACCCACCAGAACAATTAACTCTCGGCCGCCCCCGCCATGCCACAGCCGGAGCAGCAGCGCCGCGCCGCCGGCGTCAGCGACCGCGACCTGGAGCTCCTGAAGGCGGTGGCGCAGGCCTGGCTGGCGCAATCCGGCAACCCCAAGCCGTCCGAGGAGTTCCACGCCCGGCGGCGGGGCTCCTCCGCCCGCCGCCCCACCCGGTTCAAGCTCGAGGCCACCGCCGTGGCCGCCGCCCCCGCCGCGGAGCCCCGATGGGACTTCGCCCGCTCCCTTTGGGACTCCTACGAGATCGTCACGATATCCAGGAAACTGGAGGCCGCCTGCATCTTCTCCTCCTGGGACGCCGCCGTCGACCTCCGCACCTGGAGTTCGCCGGACCCTGCCGCCCGGCCCACCAAAAGAAGCAGAGGGAGCAAGAAAGGCAGCCTGATGAGGAAGCTCTTCCGCAAGTGCTCTTCCTCTTCCTCCTCGAAGAGTCCGGATCATTTCAGTGGGGAGAAGACTGCGAGCGACCTAAATTAGCTTTTTACTTATTTTTTTCTACACGCACAGATGAAATCCACCATTTTTTTTCAAACTTTACGGAGCGATTAATCGATTTTTTTAAAAGGTTTTTGGATATTATATTCGCATTTTAATGCTGGCATTGTTTACAGTTTTATTTCCACTAGATTATTTCCTTTTTTAAATAAATACCATATTAAAATAATAAATTATTATAAAACAGGTTTAACTTTCTGCTATTATATCAAATTTAATAAAAAAATTTATACACCTCCACGCTAATCTGTCTCTACTGACCCAACTCCATTTATTAGAATACAGTAAAAACTCTAATATTTAACCCCTTTTTTTTTAAAAAAAAGAACAAGGCATAGCTTGGGAAGCAAGAAAGCAGGCACCCGCGCTTCCAGCCGTAACGCTCCCCATCTACCGAGGCAAACATAAGGAGCCCCTCCCAACCACCTATCCGAGCCACAACCTCCCCTTCACTTCAACAAAACCCACCCGAAACTCTTCAACCCACCTCTTCACCTTCCTGATGATTCATTTTCCTCCGACCCCCACCGTGGGTTCTATATCTCATCCAATGAAAAAGCAGGTAGAGCGTCGCCACTGATCTCTGATTAATTCGTAACCGCTTGGTCCCGCCATCCGAGCCGCTCCCCGGGCGAAGTTTCCCGCCCAAAACTTTACTTCGTATGGTGGGAGAAGGGCAAGCGCGAGTCCCTCCGCCGCTGTCGATTTATAACCAGCGCAGCCTCCGTCGCCACTCGCCAGTCCAGTCTCAGGTGAGGGCGGGGTCGCGCGATCTCGTTCCCTGAGAGTGAGCAGTGCTGCACGAGCGGGGAGGGCGATGGCGAGGTATGCGCGAGTTTTGATTTTGCTTGGTGCTTGCTTGTTGGTGCGTGATGGATTTATTGGTTGCGGATGAATAAATGATGGATGGTTTTATTCGAGTTTTATGTGGGGGAAAGAAAAGGATTAAGTTAGGAGGGATCGATCGATTAGGGATGCAGTTTATTGAATAGAAGGAAAAAGGGCTATTTTTTGGGGGGTTTATGTGACATGATTTAGCTTGGGTGAGCGCTCGGTTCTGATTAGTCTATCAATGGTGTGCTGGCTCATTGCTGTTAGTCATCATGATTCGTTGGTTTTTTGTTTCGCATTCTAGACATAGTCATGTATTTTCCTGCAGCGCGTTGTTGGTTGACTTTAGCTTTCTAATGATTATGTTCGAACGGGGTTCCGTTTGCAACTTACAAGTATGTGGTTGTAAAATCGGCGGGAAACCGCAAATATGATGTGAAGAACAACGTGAGGTGCGAGAGAGTGAAATTTGAGAACAAGAGGAA
Source organism: Thalia dealbata (assembly GCA_030544415.1). NCBI lineage: Eukaryota > Viridiplantae > Streptophyta > Magnoliopsida > Zingiberales > Marantaceae > Thalia > Thalia dealbata. The sequence goes on from CM060454.1 coordinate 4,446,608, forward strand.
GCTTAATGATTAACTCTGTTCATGGTAAACTGCGATGGCTCTGTATACTTGAGTATTCTATATCACAAACTGGACTGTGGAACCAATAACTGGGTTTTACAGGATATGCATACTTTGTAGCTACGCTTTAATAGCTTGCATGGTTCTAATATTCTGAATGTTGTAAGGGCACATCATTTGACATTTGGACTAATGTTGTTAAGGTTTACAGTTAACCTAAAAGTTGATAGATTAAATGACATCAGGTCATCTCGGTATAGAAATCAGTGGTCGTGACTACAACTCGAAGTTTCAAAATGGCTGCAGCATACTAATTCAGTTTTCTTGTATGTTTTTGTGGTTTCTTTCTTGACATTTAACTCTCCTGAAATAAACATTAATTCGACATACTTGCATACCCAATAAATCCTTATCGTGTCATTCACAGTAAAGTCTGGCTTCATCCAGACAGCAAAATGCACCTGAGAAGCACTGATTGTCAGTGCCTATGACTCAGAATTTGCAATTATATATGCTCGTTCTATTTTATCCTCTTACTTGGAGGGAGGTTTTGCATACAAGTTCCTTTAGTTGTTCGAGCTGTTGTGATTGTAGTCAAAAGAACCTCTTAGTGGTAGTGACCTATACTAAATCAGTAGACAATTTCGTCCTATTTTTGTTATTAATTTGCTAAATTTGCTCACATTGCTTACGGCAATTTCGTGATGAAACGATTCAGATGTTCTGAGGAGCAATGGCTAAATTTTTATTCAATTATAGACAGAAAGCAGTCCGTTATGCTTAGGATGGCTTCTTATACGCTGCAATATCTAAATATTTATCAATCCTGTTAGACACACTTCTATATTTGCTAAAACTATTAATTTATCTTTCGTTTCAGGGCATGGCTCATCACTAGTAGGGGAATTGCTAGAAAAGTAAAGAACCCAAGCTACTTTTCAAACTATCAAGTCAAAGATGTAGCAGCAGATGCAAATAGGGAGTGCCCTAATTGCAAGCATCTTATTGACAACAGTGATGTGAGTATTCTTCTATGCAATGACATTAGTTGGCTTAGTTGCACTAATTACCAAAATTGAACAAAAAGAATATGCACATTGTAGAGAAGAACGAATTTGAAACTTAACGTCCAGGCATCTTAAATCAGTTAACAGAGCAACTCTCTGTTTGTTGAAAATGTTTGTACAGTTACCTCAGGTGTATAGACAAGAGAAACTGTAGATGAATTCATGATAGGAGATTTTAGTGACAATTCTTTTGTAGTTCGAACAAAAGTTGCTGCGTTTGTAGAGCTCAGCTATTGCAAATTGTAGAGATTACAATAGAAAGTTTAGTGTTGCAAAGAGAGCCGGGGCGTTGCCATTTATTATGTGATTGATAAGAGCGGATTATCCTACATGGAGTTCATTGGAGGAGGTTTTGGTTTATAGTTTTTACTTGGTCGTTATCTTCAAATATTTTTTAACTCAGGAAGCAGTTGAACCACATAATTATTGGGATTTTTTAAGATGCCACATTTCAATTAGAAAAAAAAATCAAAATGATGATTCTTCCCCTCAACAGAATTGCAAAATTACTCTTACGTTAACAACTAATGGCATGCGCTTGATGTTCTTTTTGAAAAGATCCCCTACTTCTAGGCTCTCTTCATTTTCTTTTGGCCAATGCTTCTAGCCACTCGTCTCGTTTTCTGAGGATTCTTGGTCCTAAATTTTCAGGTTACTTCGGATTGGCCTGGACTTCCTGCTGGTGTTAAGTTTGATCCATCTGATGTTGAGCTGTTGGAACATCTAGCAGGAAAAATCGGTCTAGGAAATTCGAAACCTCACTTACTCATTGATGAGTTCATTCCAATGCTGGAGAAGGATGAAGGGATTTGCTATACTCATCCTGAAAATTTGCCTGGTAAAATAGCACTCCAATGACTATATATGTTCTACTAAGATTTTATGATTCTTTTAACATGTTTTTTTATTTCTTTGCATCAGGGGTTAAGAAAGATGGAAGCAGCATCCATTTGTTTCACAGGATATCAAATGCATATGGTACAGGTCAGCGCAAGAGGCGCAAGATAAGCCAGTGCGCTTTTACGGAGGAACGTGTAAGGTGGCACAAAACAGGCAAAACTAAACGTATCCTGGAGAATGGTGTTCAGAAAGGTTGGAAGAAAATAATGGTTCTTTATAAAAGTTCAAAAGACGGCTCCAAACCCGACAGAGCAAACTGGGTGATGCATCAGTACCATCTTGGCCCTGTCGAAGATGAAAAGGAAGGCGAATTAGTAGTCTCAAAAGTTTTCTACCAACACCCAACAAATCAACCTGGTAAGAACGATATCGATCTTGCCAACGAGGAAAATGACGTCTCCAACATCAGAGTTAGTCCAAAAACTCCCAAGACTAACACGCCACAGCCGCCTCGACTGAAAAAGGACGCCGATCTGCTGCACGAGGGCAATGCACCACATAATTTGGCTCCCCTGTCGGCCCAGGTATCCAAATTTAGTCGTCTATTTCAGATAAATCTGCCTTATCATCTGCATTATTCCTCTGCTATGTTTTCTTAGTTCTTTGACATTTTAAACCTCGGTGAATAGAGTCGATAAAAGTTACTTCTTCGACTATTTTGTTCTCAGGAGGAAGACCATCCTACGCCCGAGGTTCCACATTCACCATTACCTCTCAGCCAACTGCAGAGCGGTGCAGGAATGCCGACATGGTGGGCAGGCGAATCTCAAGCTGTCGACGAGCCAAATCCAACCAATCTGCATGAGTCATTGCTGTGCTACGAGGTCCTCGATTCCTTCCCTCCTTTCGAGGACTCATCTCTGCACTTAAACTACGCCAACCTCGACACCGCCAGGAGCGAAACAGTCGCCGCCGTCAACAGCAGCGCAGCTTGTGGAATCTCAGATCTCGACAACATACTGATGGATACACCGCCAGACTTCCAACAACTAGCTGTAAGATCCTCAACTTTGATTGTCCAGCTTCCCATGATCCTTTTAAAAGAGCATGCTCTTGATAGTTCCATCGTACTGCTCGCAGGACTTGCAATTTGGCTCCCAAGAAAGCATAATGAGCTGGCTCGACCGTATCTAAAAAAAGACTCCACAGCACAAGGATATATCCATGCACGATCTCCAGTTGGCGCAGCCTCATATATATATATATTTGTTGTTGTAATCTGATCGTCGTCGAGTGCTTCCAACCTGAATGTATATATAATAATATAACGAATGAGAGACTCCAAACATTTCACCCTCCGTGTAACTTTTGAGCCAATTCCCAGCAGGCGAATGTGGCTTTTTTTTTGTATGCAGTGTAATCCAAACTACTTGCTTGTTTTAATTAGCTCTTCGATTGTATTTGATGTTTAAACTTTCTCCGGAATGTCCAGTGACGACAAGGCATGGGCGTTGGTGCAACGGAGAGTGTCAAATCTCAATCTTTAGGATCCAACAAGTAAAGATCCTCTTGCTGTATTGTAGGGCTACGTACGTGCCCCGCCTCCACTGCTTGGATGATTTGACCCGAATCCATGCAGATGGAGCGGAGCACCTCTCTGCTGTGCTGCCCATCTTCTTCGATCACTGCATGCACGTCACCTCTCTTCCAGCTCACGTTACTTAAATCAGTCAAACTCATCCTAATAGAAAGCTAATTAATCTCATCTTGATCGCCGTGGCTTTTGTTTGACTGTTTAAGCAGCAGCAGCAGCAGCAGCCGCCGCGGCCGCCACCTTCTCAGACGTTCCTTTATCAGGAAATTAATGACAAGTCATCGCCCACGTGCTGCATGCATCCGTCCGGAGTTAACGTGCTTCTGCTGCCGCTTAATTATCTCCAATGATTAAAATTATTTGAACCGATCCGTCGTTTAATCTCTTCCATGTTCAAAAACTTAAATAATAAACCGTGAGGCGACAAGCTCTGCGGCCGCCATTAATATGCGTCGCGAGAAATGCTATTAAAAAAATATTCCCATCATCCATTCTCATTAAATTCCCACGTCATATCGCTCCATAGAAATCATAACTGTCACTCGACTCGACCTACTGTGATTAAAATAGAAAACAGTTTTCTACGTTATCATTTCATCTCGTACCTCCTCTGATTAATTAGTCATTAATCAAAATTAAGAACCTTCTTCAAAACGCCTGCAACGCAATCATATACAGTTGATTAATTAGAAATACCTGGAAGGAGCAGTTTCGAATACAGCATGCCCTTTCAATATTCCTCCCTCGTTTAATTATGATGGGAGTGCGAGAGAGACATCAGATTGACCGCTGCTGCAGCCATGGAATGGAAGAGAAGATACGAGTGGTTGCCTTTCTTCAGTAAAGTCCATCTTTGAAACCCGTGCAATTTTAACACATGACGATCACAGTAAAAAGAGGAAGAAGAAGAAGAAGAAGAAACAAGCAAACGGGCTGCATAATTTAAAATATATAATGATTGATTAAGCTTTGCGTAGGTTAGCAGACAAGATCTCGAAGAAGTCGGGGTATTGGATGATGTCCTCCAAGAGACCCTGCGGAGTCATCGGGAAGCAGTCGTCGTCTCCTTCGTCGAAGCCGCCGTCCGTGGCGGCCTCGAACAGCTCCTCCTGCTTCATTAAAGGCATCTGCATCTGGTAATTAATGACGCTATGATGGTCTCCCACGTCGGCGGCGGCGACGGCGGCGGCGCAGTTGGAGTTACTCATCGGACCGGCGGTGTTTGAATCCTCGCCGCATCGCGGCCGGTAGAAGCCGTTGACAATCTCCTGGAGCAGGCCGGACTCCGGCGGCTCGGTGTGGAAGAAGTCGTCGGCGGGGGGGTCGGCCGCCGGCGCGATTGAGGAATCGGTGAGCTGTTGAGAGTGGAGCAGGTGGGGGTGGTAGGAAGAAGGAGAAGCGGAGGTCAGTGAGGCATTTCCGCGAGCACCCTGAGCACAGGGCGGAGGAGGGGCGCATCTGAGAGAAGGAGGGGCGTGACGGGGATTCAGCGGAGGCGGAGGCGGACACTCCCGGTGCATGTGCGAGGAGCTCAGGACGCCGCGGTGGAGAAACGGCGGGCTGAATGATGAAGAATTATTAGCCGGGGCGACGAGGCCGGGAACGGCGCCGGCGGGGGCCCACGGCCAGTCGGGCGAGTGGAAGAGGAACTGGGCGCCGCCGGAAAGCGGCGGGGGGAGGGCAGTGGAGGCCGGGGGAGGGTACTGGAAGTTGGTGCGGGCCTTCAGGCCGCGCATGGCGCGCGCGGCGATGTCGTAGGCGCAGGCGGCCTGCTCCGCTGTGTCGAAGGTGCCGAGCCAGCGCCGCTCCTTCGACTGCGGGTCCCTGATCTCCGCCGCGTACCGCCCCCACGGCCTCCGCCGCACTCCGCGATAACGCGTCCCGTCCTTCCCTCCACCCGCCGCCGTCCCGCGCTTGCTCCTCTGCTGCTGCTGCGGCTGCTGACCGCCATTGCCGCCACCGCCGTCTTCCATCCCCTCCACCTAAATAATGAATACTATAATACTACGTGCAACAGCAAGCTCAGGAAGCAGCAGCAGATGCAGAAGAAGAAGAAGACGAAGCAGGAAGATGCGTCGATGGTGTGAGAAGGTATTAGGGTTTTGAAGGGGTATTTATAGAGGAGGTCGGGAGAAAGAAAGAATTATAACGGATTAATTAATTATAACACAATGATCAAGGCATTATATACACACATTGCACATTGCACATTGCAGTTGCAGAGGTGGTGGTGCAATTGCCGAGAAAATTAACGTAATTAATCATCAGCTCACCGCCGCTCCATAATGACGATCGACGCTGCAATCAATTAAAATTAATCCAAATCAAAATTTATAGTACGCAGTGAAAGAATAATAATAATAATAAAAGGAGGAGGAGGAGGAGAGCGTGGATGCGTCCGTGCATGGCTTGTGCTTTCGCGTTTTCCAAGGGGAGGAAGAAGTGAAGGCATGAATTAATTCTTTCCACCTTCCTTCCTCTCATTCCATTCCTCGTTCTAATTGACTTCCAAGTCCAACAAGCAGAAGCCTCCAAAAGTTGCAGTATTCAAAGAAGACAGCGATTGCATGCACGCTGGAGATATATATATATTTGTTAATATAACAAGAAGGAGGAGGAGAAGGAGAAGAGCATGCATGCAGATGCAGATCATGCAGTGCACGCTTGCTTGTGTGTGATATATGCAGCAGCACAGCAGCTACTGCTACTACTACTACTACTACTACCTGCTGCCTGCTCTATATTTCTCTCTGTTCTATTTGCATATATATTGGATTGTGGGGGAGGAGGTACAGCTAGGTTTGACCTTTTTGGCTCAAGGCTACATTTTACATGTCCCTCCCCATGTTTCTTTTTGTATATAAAATGTATTTATTTCAATCAGCTAAAATTAATGATATAATATTTCAGCAAACATTGTCCCCCTCCCCTCTCTTTCCTATTTTATAAATACTATATTTTGTATGTTTTTAAGTATTGCTATAGTGTTTTTTTTCACAAGAAATGTGGCGTAGAATTAAACAAAAAATACTGGATTCTGAAGAGGAGTGCAGGCCAGTTGAGGGAGAGAGAGAGAGAGATGAAGAAGCATAATCATCAGCCAGAGAGCATTGAAGTAAACAAGTGTCAGCTGAAATATTTGATTTCCGAGAAGAAGAAAATTTTTGCCCTCCCTCCCCCTCCCCCAAAATTGAAGGGGCGGTCGGCTTTTGATTGATGGGCCTCAACGCCACTACACCTTCTAATTAAGACCTATAGGGAAATCAGAAATAAAACTGCACTTTGATTTCTCATCTGCATCAGGAGGGAGGAGGGAAGGTGATTAAAAAGAAGAAGAAAAATATATGTAAAAGAGAAAGGAGTAGGGTGTCTGGCAACGCTATGACCCAGAATGATTGCTGCCCCTGCCCATTGCATCAGAAATTGTTCCCCCCCTGTTTCTGCTGCATGAAGTGAGTCATTGTAGTCATGGGTGGAGAGTAGAGATTACTTGAGAAGCAAGCTGATGAAGAGGAGGGGGGTGAGCATGCACTGCATTTATTTTGGGCTCGGCTTCCCCTCCCTCCTCCCCCCCCCCCCCCTGCGTTTCTGTCTGATGAGAGTGACTGCAGAGGGAGGTTTTCAATTGATTTCTCCATCCTCTCCTCCTCCTTCTAGGGTTTGGAACCCAAATCCTCTCCTCCTCCTTCTAGGGTTTGGAACCCAATGTTGGTTTTCTTTTTTAATTCTCTCTTCTCTTTTTTCTTCCTTGGGGCAGATGGACTTGTCTTTTCTAACCTTGCTGTTGTAGGGTTTTATACAAGCAGCAGCGGCAGCAGGGAGAGAGGATGCAGGAGACTGAAACTGAAAGCATTTCCTGTGCTTCCACACCATCACAACCCCCCACACATGCATTTTGTTCATCTCTTCTCCATCATTTTATTTGTTTTCTTAATTCTTTTTACTTTTTTACTGAAATATTTATTCATTCTTTGGGGGAGATAAAACAGAATGAATAAATTGCTTAAAGGATTTGAATTTTATTTCATTTTAATATGAATGCAAAATTGATGCAGAGCTTTAGAATGTTGTTTTTGTTGTGAGGAACTTTATTAAAAAAGGAAGTCAACCTTGATGTTATATGATCGGACAAATGCTCGACAAGGAGCCGCCACCGCAGGATTTTGTCTCCTGCCTCTTCGGGAATCCCCAACTTAATATTGTCCTGACCATTTAATTACTCTCCGCCACCCTTCTCTCTTTACAGGAAAAGAGAACCTTTGTTTATATTGAATCAGAAATCCCTTTCATTTTGAAAATTCTCAGTCCATGTTTGTTTCCTGAGAGTAGGTTAACACAGCTCAATTAATTCCTCTTGGCATTCTCTTGAATAAAAATTGATTTTTTTAACATAAAAAGTGGGTTTTGATATGAAATGTTTTTTTAAAAAAAATTTGAAGTTTTTTTTTTCGTTGGATAGAAAATTTATGATGATTAAATTTGCATGTTCCTATTTTGGGGAAGGCAGCAACCTTTTATCTTCCGTTTCACTTTTTATCCGTCTCCATTTCCATCACATTTCCCTTTTCTGCTCCACTCAACTATTTATTATTGTTTCAGGGATGTCAAAAAGGTAAACGGAAAACATCAATTCATGATTAAAGCAATTATTCCAGTCTAATTTTAGAACGCCCAAAAACTTCTGCAGCAGCTAGTAATCACAAGCTCAAGCTTTACATCCTTAAACTTGAAGGTTTTGTTTTTTATGAGTGAGAACTTGTTTCTGAAAAAACATATATTATTATGGGTAAAACTTTACTATATTGAACACTAAGAATTTACTACGTCAGCCACGAAATCAATAATATTATGACAAAAATCTAACTTCTCGGGGTATCTCCCCAAATGAGCTCTTGCTTTTCTATGCTTGCCTCTCAGTATTCAAAATTAGATTCGATGAGTACGTGCAACTAAAATTTAAACTCAAATTCAATCGGAATTTTATCCTAAAATTGAATGAACCAAGAATCAATCGATCTGATGATACCTGTAAATGAATCACCCTGCAAAAGAGTGGCTTGGCACTGGAAGAGAACAGGAGCAGAATAGACATTTGGATCAAGAAAAGCTTTCTCCAGATTTTGACATATAGCAGTGATCAGTTTTTGGTATACTACAAGATTTTTTTTTTCAGAATTATTTCGCCGGCCAACCTGATTGACCAGCATTAGGTGACAAAATCTAGCATCCGGATCAGACATTTCCAGCCAAAAGCATAACAGATTAAGAATCCAAGCGTTTTTTTTTTTCGGAAGTGCCTAAATAATATGATTCAATTTACCTACCTCCTTGACCTGTTACTTTCTCAAATTCAACAACTCCAGTCCCTAATTCCATAAGAAGTGGGCTTTCCCAGCCATTCCGTCAACATCACCGCAACTAGATCTGTAACCTTATATAAGGAACGGCGAGGACTTGATCCATCTTGATCATTTCCTAGCATGCACCATGCAGGAGGAACCAGGAAACAGCAGGGTCAGGTGATGATCAACAGTCGATAAAACGCCTTTGAATGTGATCAGAAGCACTGGCCAAAACAGAAAAATCCTTTGTTCTCCCTGCTCGCTGTATCGCCCAGTTCGTCTCGAGCTGCCATCAATGAAGATGTCCCAGGAGATTCAGGCGGCAGAACGACATTCTCCGAACTGAATGCGCGGGAAGGAAGCACATGTTCAGGTGGCGAGAGAGTGGAAAGGTAATGCAGAAGCATCTGTATTATCTGGCTGAAGTTGGGTCGTGAATTCGGGTCCTCTTGCCAACAAGAAGTTAGGATCAGAGCCATTTCCTCAGGAAGGTTATCCGCGCTTGGCCTGGCGTTCTGAGACTCAAAGGTCAGGGAAAGGGGATTTACTTAAAGAACATTCAAAATATCGAAGGAGTCAGTGTAGAACAACACAGCAGACATACCTTGAAAGCAGCTGCATATGCTGCTTGCAGGTTGGACATGCCCTCGAATGGAAGCCGATTGTGAAGAAGCTCCCAGAGCACGATCGCAAAGCTGTATACATCCACCTTGTGATTATAGTGCTTCTTTTCACCGTGCCTTAACGTGACGGTGCTGTATAACTGTGGAGAAAATAAATCATGTGGGTTGGTAATTGAATGATTATCGATCAGTGTTCAGAATCAGATCACTCTTTAAAAAGCAAGCACTATGAAGCACCTCAGGGGCCATCCAACGGTATGTCCCTGTTTCAGCAGTCATCATCTCGGTCAATGTTTCTTCTCTCGCCAAACCTAGGTCGACGAGTTTCACTGTCCTCTGATCGGCAGATAACAGCATGTTCTCTGGCAAAGAAGCAAGGATCAGAGAATCGACAAGAACTATATCAAACATAACTTAGGCATACGGTTACTAGGAGTTAAAGTTGCAGAGCAACAGAAACAAAGGAGCTAAAATGAGTGATAACATAATGGCATTTTTATATAGAACTTCTACATTGGTCAGTAGATTGCCTTTCATTAGATCAAAGAAGCACATGTGATCTGAATGATCCATTTGATTTAACGCAGTAGGAAAAAAATCAAATGTTCAAGAACTCCATATATATTGTTCAATAACCATAAAGCTGTAAGTTTTTCTAAATTACCACATCGAACAATGACTATAAATTTAGATCTTAGCATGAATAGATCTTACATATAGCATGCTAAGCAGTGAAAGAGAGCATGCAGAAAAAGTTTGCTTCTGTTCTGTAATGTAGAAAAGAGCCTATTGAAACAAGCAGGAATATCATGAGCCATAATATTACTCGGCAATTTTTACAAAATAAGTGAATGAATATATTAAATACGGTATATGCATTGACTTAAAAAAATATCAAGTTAAATACGGTCTACACCTCTGCAGGTAACTGATGGACAGAAAACACAAAAGCTCCTGCAAGTGATTTGGTTTGTGTGATTTATATTACTACTATGTATAGGCAAAGGGCTCAGAATTCTAAGTTGATCAGATAAAGGTTTAACCATGAATCTTGCTCAATCAAACAAGTCAATTGAAATAGCAACTTTAACCTTGCAAGAAATTCAGGACTGGGATTAATTTGAAAGTTGTTGGCAAAAGGACAAAAGAAAGGAATTAACATCTTGTTGTGACATCATACAACAATCACAATGTCAGCAAGTAGATAAAAAAAAGGTTAAGGAAAAAAAACCTGGGGAAAATGTCCATAGGAAAAAAGAGAAATTTCAAACTCGATTATGCAGAACCACTTGTAAGAGATTGATTTTCTATCTTTTATAGCTTGTGTACAAGTCTATGGCTCCAATGTCGGGAAAGAAAATGTTTCTTTCAGCTAAAATCACAGAATTAGCATAGAAATAAGAAACAGTGGTGGCAATATTTGTAATGTCAGTGATTTGTTGCATCTAAGAACTTGAAACCAACAAGTTTTCGCACTCGGTCTATGCCACTGACCAAAAGGGATGGTCATCGCCTCATCTTGGATGAGTGAGATACATTTTGAAAATAAAAGACGCTGGCTTTCTGCCTTCATATCAAAATCCAGAGGCTCCAAGAAGCTCTTCATTTTTCCCCTGAGTCATAAGCCACAAATGACAGCAAAACTTAATCTGCAGGAGCAGAACTAACTGCTGATCTTTTAGGTTAACGCATCAATTTAGGTTAATAATTCTGATTGAAATTTTTTCCTTACATCTAATAGGATTAACTGACTAGCCTAGTTACTCCACCCAAGAAATTTTGATCTGCTTATTTATGCATCTCTGTGTATCCTTATTGCTGCATCTCTCTATTTTTATTAGAGGCTGAATGAATACTTCGTAACTTCCTTTAGTTGTTCCATTTGCTTGAGGTATCCAAAATATCCTACAAGTGAGCCTCATTCTAAAGATAGAGAAAATCATGCCTTCCCAGGATTTTTACAGTTTTCCTGAGCCGTATAACTCTCATCCAGCCATACGGTTCCTTTTTCTGATTTAGCTGCTTTTTCTTCTGTGCCCCATATAGAGCTATTCAGTCTCAAAGCTCTTTATTTCAATTTTTACCATAGGCATAAGCACCATGAATTAGTATTTCTCTGATCTTGTTTATTTCAATTGAAACTCCTTAACACATTTAGTTTACTTGTTAAACTGCATCAAATGAATTTGCTGCCCAGAAAATTGGCCCAAGTTCATAAAGCTAAGTTAAAAATTGAAACTATCAGCTATGGATGTTATTCATATTCACCACACTAGAAGATTTATAGCACCAAAGGAAGTGAAGAAGTATCAAAGAGTATGAGAATGGCTGGGATAAGACAGCAATGACGGCTGCAGATTTTGAAAGTTCAATTAAACAGCTGGGCTAACTTCTTGTTAATGGCAGCTAGCTAACTTATTATTAATAGCTAAAAGCAAGTTATATTGACATCTTGCTTAGGTGCTTCCTTTGCCACTAAGGCCTGAGTCAGTCCCTAGAGCTTCTTCAGCATGTACGAGAGTAAAGGATTCACTTGTGGGACGTCCATAGGTTTTGAACTTTCGATAATATTGTACATGGAATTTGCATCTGTTGGCAACATACTTTATTTTTTAGCACGTCTCCCTTAGTGATTTGAAACTAAGAATACTTTACAACCTATGTCCAAAACTGATGAAGCTAAGGTTTTGAATCTTAACGGTCAGAAAATGGACAATAGAGCGCTCCACCTGCAGGAAACTTTGAAAGGCCCTAAATCTTATAGAAAACGGTGAATAATTAGAGGAGGTTGTAGGTTTAAGACTCATGAAACTAGAAAAAAAGGGAGAAGGAAAGTTCCTTTATTAAATAAATACTGCATAGAGACAAAGCACATCCGGTTTCTCTCAAGTAAAGCAAACATGTATCTGGCAGTGCAAAGATGATTGCAAAAAATAGCTGACTAATACGAGGGTACGATGTCACTGCTCAATTAGAACTTCACGCATGCCGAAGGGAAATGGTCATACAGCGTAAAGAGTAACATTAGAATAACGGCAAGGACCAAGGGTTCAACAATTTGATAAACTTATACGTGAAGCAACAGTGTGAACCAACCAAAGGCAGGACAAATTGACAATTGCAGGTCAGATTCCTGAGCATTAAAAGTTCACTCCAAGAAACTTACCAGGCTTCAGATCGCGATGAATGATCCCATGAGAATGCAAACACTCCATGGCCCTTGCTATATCCAGAGCGAAGCCAACCACAACGCGAGGCTCTAAGCTTCTAGGTCTCATGTTTATCAAGTACTTACGCAGAGAACCCCCAAGCAGAAGCTCAGTGACCACCACCATCATAGGCTCCTTGCAAGCTCCAATGAACTGAAATGGGCACAAAATCCGTCTATATAGAAACAAGGAGAGACAGTAGCAGGAGAGCATCATCAGTAATAATCGACCTTGACGAGGTTCTTGTGCTGAACTCGGGCGAGCATTGTCACCTCCCTCATGAATCTCGCCTCCCTCTTCGCCACCTCCTCCGGAGCGCTCCCTTTGTGCATGACCTTGACAGCAACATTCTGATTCTTGTACCTGCACACCACAGCGCCGACAACAGCGAACCCACGATTAAAGAAAAAAAATCATATCGAAATTGCAAAAACAAAAACCAACCAATTGAACAGTGCCTCCAAGAGACATCGATCTCAGGCGAGCAACTCACTTCCCCTTGTACACCTTCGCGTGAGCGCCCTCCCCGATCTTAGGACCGACGAAAAGCAGCTTGGGATCGATGATCCACTTCGGATCTAGGATCGTCTCCTCGATCGGAAAGAACTCATTGCCAGGCTCCATCTCTGCGCCGAATTGAGAGGATCTAGCATCTAACTAACGACCCCTCGCAGTGAATCAGCAAAAGGGCGGAGGCAGCGCCAGGAACATGGAAGCAAAAGCACAAAAGTCTCGCCTCTCTTCTCCAGGCAGCCGCTGCCAATTCAATGGATTCGGGCGGCGGCAGAAGGGCATCAAGCACAAGACATGCTCTGCAGGGCTGCTACTGGCCGCGTTTCCGGAGCCCCCCCATCCCCTCCCCTCACGGGCCGCATCAATTGCGTCCCATAAATTGCTATCACAAGAATAATGAGCCAGCGGCAGCTCCGTGTCCCCCAGACTCCATGAAAAAGGCCAAAATGCCACCGTCGAGCGCCAATCCCTTCCGCAGGCCGCCTCCCTCCCCGTTCGGTTGCGAGCAGAGAATGGGGCAGCGACAAGCAGCAGACCTTGGGAAGATGGCAGGAAGAGGCTTCTATTGGGGGCAGGGCAGCGGAGGAAAAAAAATAACCTCGCAGGAGATTTGGAGGTCCAAAGTCTCGGAAGAAGCCGCTGAGAAGGAGCGGAGCTGACGGTGAAGAGGAATCACATCAAACTTCACATATTAAATATCTCCGCCTTCCTCACCTTGCCATTTTATTATTATTTATATAAATATTGAAGTTTTATCTTGATACTGTTAATGTTTAATTAATTTTTTGAAAATATATATATATATTTAAGTTAATTTATAATTTATCTGCCATATTTAAAAAAAAAACATGAAACTGCACAGCACATCTATATCAATTAATTAAGTTAAAATTGGATTCCCAATTAAAGAACGGTATGATTGGGGGGGGGCCTTGCAACATAAAATAAAAGGCTTTGATTAGATGCACATGTTATTTTAATGGGAGAGGACGGAGGAGTGGAAATTTGCATTAATTAATAAGAGAAACATTTAAATAGTTGTGATGTGATGGGATGACAATTTGAGCGTTATTATGTTGGCATTATTATATATACAGAAGAAATGGCGTTAGGGTTGGCTCTCCAGGATTGGCCATAGCAAGGGCCACATGGTCGCCCCATGCATGCATGCGCCCCTCCCAATTTTTTTAAGCTAGGCGATTAGTTAATCGATCGATTAATTATTAAATTTGGGGGGGGGGGGTATCGATTTGTTTGTTTATTTATTAGCCTAAATATTATTGCGGGGGTTCATTGGATTTGGATTTTATGCAATGAATTGCACACGGGTGGTAGGGGGGAATCTAATTCCAACCCCAATCCCAATCCCAATCCCAGCATCATACTTTAGTTTATTCCCCCACTGACCACTGTTCCTCAACAATCAAGCAAGGGCTTCATAAAATATATGTTCGTGCTGAGGTTAAATCTGATAAGAACTATTTATTCCTAAAATTAATATATTATTTCAGTTTTATGTATGGAATAAGTTTTAAATTTATAATAATTATTCTCTTATATTTTAATATTATAATAATTATTTAATATAAAAACTTACAAGTTATATACCATGGGATCGGGCAATGTCTTAGTGCTATTATTTTTTTTTCACTGTATTATTTAGAAAATTCTATTATTCAATCATATTTATCATTTAAATTATTTATAAAAATAAATCATATATTTGAACAAACTATAAATAATAATTATATTTTTTTAACTTAACAGTTATTAAATCTATTGCTTTCTATATGGAGTCAGAGTAGTATATGTACTTCACAATTATACATTTAGTTTAGTAAAACATGATAATTTTTTTAAAAAATTAACATTTATATTATTTAAATATAAAGGAAATGGTGTGGGTATAATTAAAGAGTAAGTATAAGGGTGTGAATGTAATTATAGTATTTATTTGTTTTCATAATCAATCCCAATAAATCTTCGGTTTTTAAATTAAAAAAGTCAAGAAAAACTCCTCAAAAGGATAAGCTTTAGTCTTTCTCTTCATTATTTTTATTTTTTTTAAAAATAGAAAATAAGATTAGTTTCTAATTTTTTTTAAAAAAATTCCTGTAGTTTGATTCGATCAAAAAATTCTAAATTTTCGGATCCGATCGAATGAATTATGAGATCCGTTCTTCTTTCCTATCAAACTAGTTGTTTATTTTTCTCGAGTTACGAAATAATATATCCATGTTATCCCTCGTTTTACGCAATTTTATTTTAACCATTCTGAATAATTTTTTTAAAATAAATAAATTATTATTTAGTATTAATTATACTATAATACATAAAAATTTACTTATTATAAAAAAACTATTTGATAACATTAAAAGTAATTTTAGAGTCATCTTCTACAAAAAATTTATTGTGCTACAAGTTACGAGGTTTTACTTTTTATTTTGTATTCGTTATAGTATTTTTAAATAAAAGTAATTAGTAATATAATTTGACCTAAAATTAATTTAATAAATAATTTAAGTAGGAAGCATATAAAATTCACTATGCATAAAGATACCATCATTTTTAATTTAAATAAAATGCTTTCTTAAAAATAGACTAATGATATTATAAAATATTTATCAATTTTCTTTAACGTCCATTGATTAATAAATGTTTTTTTTAAAAATAATATGGGCCCAGTGCAAAATTTCTTCCTTCGCAAGGTTTCCTTGGTTACCGCTTAAGGTACGACTATTTCCACGAACATTGCTCTGTTTTCCAAGTTTTCTTCTTTCCGAAGAAACACGAACGCACTCGCTCTCTCTGAATAAATCAACGTCGAAGGGAGACGCTACGGTGGCGATCTCCGCATACGTGCCGTCCATTGAGCTGCTCTCGCGCTTCCTCTCCCCCGAGCGCACTCCCTCTCTCGCCTATTTTGCCCCTCCTTCGCTCGCCTCCTCGATCCCTCCGCTCCTACCTTCCCCTCCCGCCGTGCCCTGGCCGTGCAGTTAGGGTTATCGTCGCAGGATACGCTGGCGAACTTCTCGCTGATCGATTCTCCCCCGCTGATGGAGGTCCGCGCCAACCAGTGGGATTTCGTTGTAAAGGTCCGAATTTTTCATCGCTTTTTTAAAAATTCCTTGGTAGATGTTGATCGGTTGTTGGACGATCTTGGTTTTGCCTACTATGTTTCGGACGATCTTGGTAGATGCGATTATCGTGAAAATATATGTTTTATTGTAAATTTATGGTTGTTAATCGGCGATCTTAGTTTTTTTCTTTCTTCTCTCGGTTTATGCATGTTACATAGTTCGTCGATTGTAATTTTCTGTTGACCACTGATATGGAACTGGTTTATTAAAACCTGTGTGATTCAATTTGTGGTGCTCTGTTGTTGCAACCGTATGCATGCTCGTTACTGATAATGATTTTTATTCTCTAGCGCTTCATTTTAATGCTGATACCCTAAGTTATGTTTTGCAGATATTAATTTTTCTATTGTCTTCTAATAATTTGTATCGATTTGTCCGATAGAGATTTTTCTTGGATCCTTTTTAAATAAAGATATTTTTCTACCTGAATGATAAGGTTTTCATTCAGTTGAACTCTCAACCATCTGCTTAATGCTGATTATTTGTTGATGTGATGGGGTTGTTAGATGGGGCTGTACAATTAACAATGCAATAATGTAATTTTAGGAATCATTTTGATCTGCCATGGTTAACCCATTATGTAAATAGTGATACTTATACTTTTGTTATGAGCAATTTGACCTGCCGAATAACACCCACCTTTCTCTAAAAAATAGTACCCACCTTGCCCACCTTGACTTTACTATTGGTTGTTGTGATATCTTGTAAATATTAGTGTGCAGCCAATCTCTTCGTACGAGTCGAGGCTGGAGATGAGGAAAAATACCTTGCCCCTTGGATTTTCCTTCTTCTCGCTCATCCTTGTGATTAAATTTGCCTCTCAAAGCAAAAAAAAGTTAGCGAACTGAATTGGTTATATACGTTCATTGGTAAAATATTTTTTGTTGTTCTTCACTCATGGGAAGCATCACTTTGTTTACACCTAGTTTAGTGAACTGAATTTGTTTCCAGCATGTAGCACGGGTAGCTATGTGAAGAAAATTTGTTTCTTTTTGTTGCTTAATCTTTTATTGAAATGACGAAATTATGATTCAGTTTTCTCCATATAAAAATTGATACGTCAGAAGACATTTCTGTGTAGACGAAATATCTTTGATGGATTTAATAGTAGAGAAATTTATAATCATAAGATTTCTGTGTAGATGAAACATCTGAATAGCATTAGCGTAGCCTTCTGCATAATGTCATCTATTCTCTTTTCTATGTTCTAAAGAATTTATCTTTGTTACATAGACAAAAACTACAATCACATTATTCTGAAATGGTAAATTATGCTAATACAATTTTTTTTTTCATCTCTATGTTCTAAATTGTAGTAATGAGTTTTGCAGCAATTTCTTTAGTTTATTACCTTTGTAAATATAAACCTTACGTCTTTTTTTTCCATATCCTTCACCTCTTGAAACTTAGTCAAAATTTATTTTCATATCCATGTCTTTGATGAATATAACACTACATTTATGCTTTTTCTTACGATTTCTGAATACTTATTTTTTTTCATTTCATACATCGTTGAGTGTGTTCTTCCTTTGGATCAGCTGCTGGCTTTTGCAGATTTTCTGTGATTTCTGTAACATGGTACAGAAAATAATTTCAAGTATATCATGATAGATAAGATTTCAGAAATTTGTTCAACTTAAATTGTATGGTATAACATTGTTGCTAAAGGTTTGACAATATGGAAAAATATATTTTCTTTTTTTTGGTTAGTGCCTTTCAACTTTCTTGTGTTACATTTTATTTTCTTGTTTTCCTCCTAAAAGGTCCTTTTATTAATTTCATCCATTTATGCTTTCCAGGTAAAATATGGTGACACACTTAAACGGTTTAGTGCCTATGTCCATGGAGATGTGGTTGATCTCAACATGAGTAGACTCAGAAAGAAGATCATTAACCTCTTCAAACTAACTCCAGAAGCTGAGCTTGTTCTTACCTATGTTGATCAAGATGGCGATAATGTAGCATTGGATGATGATGATGAATTGCATGATGCTGCCATCAAACAACAACTGAATCCTCTCAGAATCAATGTTCAGTTGAAATCTGATACAAGTGGAGCACCTGATTTGAAATGGGAGAATGCAAGTTCTGCAAGTGCAGTCCCGCAAAAAGAACACAACCAACAACCAGATATTCCTTTAGTTATTGATGAAGCACTGAGATTTCTCCCTGAACCCTTTCGTTCCTCCTTTTCTGAGATTTCTGGTGATTTGATTTCTAAGGCTACATCTGCACCCGCTATCATTGATTTATTCTCTAAGATAGCGTTGTCAGATGGTAGCCAGTCTGCGAATAAATCAGGGGCACCTGGTGAGGCGAGAACTCAGCCAAAGGATCATAATGTTAGTGATGAACCTAGAGTTTCAGATACTTCCTCTCCAGTCTCAACACAATTATCTGATCAAGGTCCAAAACAGTTGCCTCAACAGCATGAGAGTGCTAATGGTATGAGGATTGATGTCGACAAGACTCCTACCTCTGTTGATCTTAATACCAACAAAGCCCATGTTCCTATATTTCAGCAAGCGGCAGGATATCCCTCAGTTGATTTACTATCATCTGTTTGGGTTGGCAATGAGATTCCAGATCTCCAGAAGCAAAGTGGTAGTGTGGACTGCAAGGGAAAAGCTGTTGTATCTAGTCCTCCAGTTTTGCCACCTGCACCTATTATAGAACAAAATCAGCCATTTAATCCATCCCCTATTCCAACACCAACATATGGATTTTCTGTAATGATACCTGGTAACAAGCAGATTCCCCATGGTGCAGCCCCTTCAGGAGTACTTGATGTTAATCTCAGGGGCTGGAAACTGGATACTGATTTACCATTTCCAAATGTGTGGAACCCTTTTTCTCATCCTTACCAAAGGGATGACTTTTCATCCAATGGTAATATCCTTCGCACTTTTCACAGAGGAATTATCTGTGATGGTTGTGGAATGCGGCCAATAGTTGGTCCACGATTCAGATCTACTGTGTAATGTTCTACTTCCTTTTTTCTATTTATACTGTAGATTATTAGGTAACATTTTCTTAATTTGATGATGTTTTTATATTTTTGTTCTTCACTTTTGCAGGAAGGAAGACTATGATTTGTGTAACGTTTGTTTCTCTGAGATGGGTAACGAACGGGACTATTTTAGGATTGACATAGCTCATCCCCTGCGACATAGGGCTCGCCACAATGATATCACAGTACTATACTAACTTCCTAGTTATTTGATTGATTCCTGAATTATGGTATCCTCTTAACGTCTTTTCCTATACTTAGATCCAACATTCTGGGCGGCAATATCCTTCACCACGTGGTTGTGGGAGACCATCGAGATCAAAGTTAGAAAGTCTTTTTATCAAAGATGTAACTGTGCTAGATGGAACATTGATTCCACCTTCAACTCCATTTACAAAGATATGGAGAATGCGAAATAATGGTTCTACTCCATGGTCTTATGGCACACGACTTGTGTGGGTTGGAGGCGATCAACTTGGGAATCGAGACTCGGTCTTAGTGGAGGTACTACATGATTATATTATTTCAAATTCCTGGCCTCTGGTGAGGCTGCATTTGTCGTCTGCAATGCAGTTACAAAGTTCTCAACTAATGCAGATTCCAGCTGATGGATTCCCAGCGAATGAGGAAGTTGACATTGCCGTTGATTTCATTTCTCCAGCATTGCCTGGTAGGTATTTTTCATATTGGAGATTGTTATCACCTTCTGGACAAAAGTTCGGCCAACGAGTTTGGGTTCTTATCCAGGTTCGACATCACTGCAAATAGTGTTCCTTGTTATTATATTAGTTTTGTTGTGTGTTTTTATATATATTGTTATTGCTTGCACAGGTGGACGATAACCCTCGAGAAAATTCTGCTGGTGGTTTCAATGCTAACCTGAATCTGAATTTGCCACCTGAAAGCAGCAATCGAGATGGGTTTAGGATGATAGATGTTAATGCTGAGCCCTTTGATGATCCTGCGCCTGAAGACACTCTCCACAACAATTCAGGAGAGCTAGTTAAGCCAGCTGACAATCAAATTCCAAAGGATGGTGCTGTTCCTGCTACCAACGATGGGATTGCAGAGGCCATGCCTAGGCCATCTGGTAATCAAATTCCAAAGGATGATGCTGTTCCTGCTACCAATGTTGGGATTACAGAGCCCATGCCTGGGGTGGCCTTGCCAACATCATATTCAATCATCTATTTAGGGCCATCTGAAAAATCGTCTCCGATTGTGCCACCATATACACCAGTATCTGAGGAGCTCAGTATGGAGGACAAGATGCTCAAGGAGCTAGAAGAGATGGGCTTTAAGCAGATCGACTTGAACAAGGAGGTTCTCCGGCAAAATAAGTACGACTTCGACCAGTCTCTGGATGAGCTCTGTGGTTATTCCGAGTGGGACCCACTTCTTCAGGAACTGGAAGAAATGGTCAGTTCTTTAGTTCATTTTTTTTCATGCATCAAACATAAGGATATATATTGAAGGATTCACTTGTTCGTGTTTGCAGGGTTTCTTTGACAGGGCAAAGAACAAGGAGTTGCTGATGAAACACAATGGAAGCATCAAGCGAGTCGTGCTGGATCTCGTCACTGGGGTGAGGGATTAGGTGGTCTCATTATATAGATGACGTCTGTAAATAATTATATAGAACTCCGTGAGCATGATGCTGTGGCTCTCTTATGTTTTCACACATTCGAGACAATTTGGATTGGGATATAGTGCTCTCTCTCTATCTCTCTCTCTCTATATATATATATCCAGCTGCTACTTATATCTCAGCCGCAATAATGCCTGTGAGCATTGCATCAGAGATCCGCACTTAATTAACTAAGAGCTCTATGTATATTGGTTGATGCAGAGATTGATGTGGCATTTCTGATGGTTAATTGGAATGGGTCACTAATTTATCTTGTTTGGGATGCAGTTCCATAAATGCTGAATTCAACTTTTCCATGGAACACGCATCATATCGTTAAATGCTCCAAATATTTAGGTTTCAGCGGCAAGTTAGTTTTGCCTGATTTAACTATACATGAGAGAGAAATAGGATGATGTAGGAATTGAACCGTGCATCAAACAATTTTTCCGAAAAATTAATAAATTCTATAAAATAAATACTATATTTTACAAGTTCATAATAATAATAGAAATTTTTAAGTATTATAAAACCTAAATGAATTTATAATAATTAAAATTTATGGGCAGTCCAAAATATATTTATGACTATCTTTAGGTACTGAATTTAAGATCAAAATTCAAATAATAGAAGTATTATTTTTACTCCAAATATGAACGAGGAGGGCTCAGTTTGGAGTTTTTGACCGAAATATTTCTTAATTGACTAATTAATTAATTAGAAGCCCCCTGTTGAGAAATTGCCCTTCCTCTGAATCTAAATTTACCCTAATAAACCACCTTTCCATTTACACAAACAAGCAGCAGAGACAAAGAGAGGTTTCTGCCTCCGACTCCAAGTGGCCTGCCGCCAGGCCAAATCGAGCATGGCCGCTCTCCTCCCCCTCTTCCTCCTCCTCCTCGATCCTTCCGCTGTTTCCGCCATCGACTTCCTCTTCAACTCATTCGCCGACGCCGACGCCTCCTCTAACCTCACCCTCGTCGGCGACGCTAGCATCGACGGCTCCGTCCTCCGCCTCACCAACGACTCCAGCTACTACTCTATCGGCCGCGCCTTCTACTCCACTCGCCTCCGCCTCGCCGACTCCGCTGCCCTCTCCTCCTTCTCCACCTCCTTCGTCTTCTCCATCCTCCCCCAGATCGGCAGCAGCCCCGGCTTCGGCCTCGCCTTCGTCCTCTCCAACTCCACCGTCCCGCCCGGTGCCATTTCCGGCCAGTACTTCGGCGTCTTCTCCAACTCCACCCGCCCGGCCCCTGGACCGCTCCTCGTCGTTGAGTTCGACACCGGTCGCAACCCCGAGTTCAACGACCCCGACAGCGACCATGTCGGCATCGACCTCAACTTCGTCGTGTCCGCCGTCACCAAATCCGCCGGCTTCTTCCGCGCGAACGGACCTTCGCCGACGCCGGCGTTCGTGCCGCTCGACATGCGCTCCGGACGCAACATCAGGGCGTGGATCGAGTTCGATGGGCCGAGGTTCCAGATCAACGTCACCATCGCGCCGGCTGAGGAGCCGCGCCCGCGGTGGCCGCTGATAACGTACACCGATCCGGTGATCGCCAATTACGTCTCTCCCGAGATGTACGTCGGGTTTTCGGCGTCGAAGGTAAAGTGGGTGGAGGCGCAGCGTGTGTTGGCATGGAGCCTCAGCGACACTGGCGCCGCTGCCAGGGAGCTTATCACCTCCAACTTTCCGTCCTTCTTGCCCCCATCCCCGCCGTCGTCTTCGTCGCCCTCTGCGGGGTTTATAGCCGGTGTCTCCGTTGCGTGTCTCACCGTCGCAGTCCTCTGCTTCGCGGCCCTGTACTACTACTGTAGGAGGAGGAAGAGGGCCAAGATCCGGAAAGAGAAAGAGGATGAAGATGAAGAGGATTGGGAATTGAAATACTGGCCACGCAGATTCAACTACGATGATCTCTGGAATGCTACTGAGGGATTCTCCAAGGAGCAGCTTTTAGGCTCTGGTGGATTTGGCAAGGTGTTCAAAGGCGTCCTCCCTGCCTCGATCTCCCGAGGAGCTGATGGCGGTAGCAACAGCAGAGGAGGGGAGGAGATGGAGGAGGTGGTGGCGGTGAAGTGCGTATCGCACGACTCGAAGCAAGGGCTAAGGGAGTTCATGGCGGAGATCTCGAGCATGGGGCGGCTGCAGCATCGGAGCCTGGTGCACATCAAGGGCTGGTGCCGGAAGGGGAATGAGCTGATGCTGGTGTACGAGTACATGCCGAACGGCAACCTCAGCCAGTGGCTGTTCTCCGACACACAGGGGCAGCGGCCGCGGCTGAGCTGGGCGGAGCGGCTGCGGGTACTGGTGGATGTGGCCGAGGGGCTCCTCTACCTTCACCAAGGGTGGGAGCAGGTGGTACTCCATCGAGACGTCAAGTGCAGTAACATTCTGCTCGACGGGGACATGCGGGGGCGCCTCGGCGACTTCGGGCTCGCCAAGCTCCACGAGCGCGGCTCGTCGCCGAGCACCACCCGGGTGGTGGGGACACTAGGCTACCTGGCGCCGGAGATGGCGGTGGCGTCGGCTCCCACAGCTGCTGCCGACGTGTACAGCTTTGGGGTGGTGGTGCTGGAGTTGGCGTGCGGGCGGCGACCCATCGAGAGGGCGAAGCGGGTGGAGGACGACGACTGGGTTTTGGTGGATTGGGTGCGGGAGTTGTACGCGGACCGGAAGCTGATGGAGGCGGCAGACAAGAGGATGGAGTTTCCGGCAGCCGAGATGGAGCTTCTGCTGAAGCTGGGGCTGGCGTGCTGCCACCCGGACCCAGAGCAACGGCCGAGCATGAAGGAGGTGGTGGAGATGCTGCTAGCTGCAGATGCTGTTGCACCACCTGAAGCAGACTGTAAAGGCACCATTGCGAGCACATGTATTGCCGCTGCTGCTCCTACCTGATTGCCAAACACGGAACACTGTGCACCAGGTGTTTCTACGTCGAAACACAATTTGTGCAATCAAGATAACCACCAGTCAAGAACACAAATCAAATGACATTCTTTCAATTTTTGTGTGGGCGTTGGAGCAATATTTTAACAGTTCATAATGAAGAACCCAAACAATGCTGCAGATTCTTTCCATAGAGAACTCCAATTGGTCGCAGAGTTTGAACAAGAAGATCTCAGAGTAAAGTAAACGAAATTCTTCAGCTTCCCCAGGTAACTCTGTTCATAAAGTTTCCATTCTCCTTTAAGTGCCATCTTGTGTTTTTTAACTTCTTGCCTATGGATATAGTTCAAACTTCAAAATACTACATGTTTTAGACAAGACCGAGATTGATTTAAGATTAGTATTGTGTAATTAGATAGTTTTAAGATTAGTATTACATAGTGTAATTGAAGAGTCTAATTATATTTACTGACCCTTTCCTAATGTACATAGTGTTGGGATTTTTTTTTTCAGATTATGAGAAATTAATTCTTTATCCTTCCTATAAAATTTTACTAGTTGTCCTTCACTTGTCGCCTTGCTTGCTTTTTGATAAACAATTTAACAAAGAAGAAAACTGGTGTGTGATGAGATAAGAGGTTGACTGAGGACTAGTCTTTTATGGCCTACTATTTTAAAGGGTCAAACTATGTGTTACTATTGCGCCACTACCTAAATTGGCTTTCTACTTTCGGTTTGCGATGGTATATAAAATGAGCACTTTGTTACCTTGACTGTATGACTTGGTCACTTTAAACTATATTCTTAGTAGTAATTAACTTTAAAAAGGCTTGTTAGATTGTGCTGCAAATCTATTTTAGATATTATTAATTGCCTTATTGAATTATGTGCTTGAATAAAGTCAATCTTCTACCCGTAATCTGTTTAAATATTCTTCAACTACAAAGAAGAATACATCTCATTTACCTAGGAACTCAGATGAGATTGACCAAAGACCCGTATTCTATAGTAATTTTAAGGATCCAACTTTCTGTTACTATTCGCTCCATCTAATTATTTTAAAAGCTTTGGCTTTGTAATAGTGCATAATGACCATGCTTAGCTTGACTAGGTCTTAGTGGTGGTAAACTATATTATTTGTAGCGATTAACTTTGAATTTTGTCAAATTTTGCTGCAAAATCTATATTGATATTGGCTTACATGCTTGACTTTATGGTAATCCAACATGCAAAGAAGAATATAAATCATTTCACTAAGATCCCATAATGTCAACTTTCGTACAAGAGCTATTCATATCAGTCATATCACTTCTCCATATTCAAAGATTGAAAGTAGCAGAGAAATGTCAATGTGGCTGTCAAACGTAAACATGAGAACTGTAGATGCTGATAAATTGAGTTTCTTTCTTGCCTGCTCCTTTGATCTTTAATGTTCATTTGTACCAGAAGATCTCCTTGAAGTGCAAAAAAAATCCCTATTTCCACACCTCTATGCAATTTGTGCTTTCATAAATTAGACAACTAGTACCCGCTTTTATTGGTTCAGTCAGCCCTTGTTGGGTGTTTATATATACAAAGGGAAAAGGAAGATAGTTTAGACGGATAGCTTTCACCCCATCTGAACTTGAGGGATTGATTGTCATCACAAAAATAGAGTGCCTCCAAACATTTACTAGTATTCACCTTGATGAGAAGTATACTTCTCAAATTTGTCTTCAGTATGATCAACAGTCTAGTCATTTTCCCTGTAATCAATGCTGTAATAATCAGGAGCAGGTACAGCAAAATAGCTGCAACTTGCAAATGCCTAGAACAAGTAAAACTTGGGAAAGCAGAAGAGAAAACTCATGCTTGGTCCAATATATAAGACAAAAACATCCTCCTCATCCTCAATTACCCTGAAATCCCTAAATGAAGAATGCATGACATTTTATCTTCTTTTTTTGCGCAAAAACAAGAAGCTCACATGTAGATGATCCCGTTATGCGATAGTATATATAATAATAGTCTAAGGCAAGAGCATGAGGAATATGATGACCTCCTTACTAAGTCTTCGATTAAATTCCTCAACAGCAATCATAATGTAATTTTAAATATCAAGTTATTTATCTCCAAGTGCGTAAGAAATTACTTCAACTAGGCTTCAATAATTAAGAATGCTAGACAGAAAAAAGAGAGCCAGCAGTGCTTATTTTGCCATATATAAAAAATCCACTGAACATTATTATTTTGTTTATATTAAAATGGTTCCATCAGTTTTTTTATTTATAATTTTTTCACCGTAGGTGTCCTACTATAGACATCGGACTGTACATTTATTTTCAATTAAATCCAAGGATCTGAGTATAAATATTATTTTTAATTAGGCTATTAGCTATGCCCTCGAAGTTGCGTCTCATATCCAACTTTCAAACTTCCTACGCGCATAAATTAACTCATCATCGTTATCATTTAATTTTAAAGATAGATTTATTATAAGAAGAGTAAATGGAATTTAAGATTAAAAATTCTGAAGTTGAGTGTTTTATCGGTGCTTTCAATAAAATAATGTATCGTATCACATCTTTAATGATATACCGCGTACCTTAATGATATACCGTGTACCTGTGCGTTTTTTCCATCAATATTAAAACATATAGTTTTGTAAGGTGTGAAACTATTATTTTTTCCGCCTCTTCATATTCCTAAATTTTTTTCCCTTTCTTCCTTCTCTTTTTTGTCTTCCTTTCTTTTGCCTTTGCTATTAATTGGGCGCCACCAGCTTTCTTCTTCTTAATTGGGAACTGTTACTTCTCTGTCTCCTGCTGCCATTTCGTCTGTGGACAAGGTGAAGACGAGTATTATTCATGTGGATGAAATGAATGATTCCATTATACTACAATCCATTATTAGGAATTTAATTAGGTCACGGATTAAGATATAAATGCTGAGCACTATTTGGCAGGGGGGGGGGATCAAGTGCCACAAACATCATAAACCAACGTTTCTCTGCTGAATGCTTCCACTTCAAATCATTGTCACTTTTTTCAAGCTCTACTGAACGAATTAGGGGAGTCTCTGTAATGATGGAATAACGAATTGGCTTTCCCAAGTCCTTTAAATATTCCACCTTTCATTTGTTTTACAAGGAAAGTTCAATGCAAATAACCATATATATACATATTCGCAGGACAAGCAAAGTGCTACAACAAGTTCCTGCCCCATTTCTCAAGAAAAGAATCAAGCTATATGGAAATTAATGTGATAAATAATTATAGAATCAATTAGCTGATCGTCCGGTGAGTTAATCCCAAATGATTCAGTAGTAATTGACTAGTAAAACCCTAAGAAAAAGAATTGATTGAAAGATAATATCAAATAAATATTCTATTTCAGGAATCCCATCCGAATATTCTATTATTCCCAATTGATTCAGCTGTGGCTGCCATTCAATTCGACACCGCAAATATCCCCCATTCCCCAACACACACACGATCACATCCCCACTGCACACTCCCCCATTCCTATAATATCATCATCATCATCATCATCACACGTGGAAGGGAAGCATGCAGGGTAGGAGGTGATTCATGTTCATGCACCTACGACTGGCTTCATGCATTCAGGGAACAAGTCAGAGAAAAAAAAATAGAGGAAAACATGGCGATAAGGCGAAGATAATATTCCGGAGGATGCATGCACTCCTCATAAAATAAAAGGACACCAAAAATAACAATAACCGATGGTGATAGAATATACTTACAGAATAAGAGAGGATGTGAGAGGTGCCACCATCAGCCAATTGGGAAGCAGAGTAAGAGGGAGATCATTTCAAAAGCTACTAGTAGCTTCAAAAGGAGGAGGAGGATTGCCTGAGAAGTCCCCGTCAATGAACGCAGAAGATGATGGCAAAGATTCCTGGACTACTGGAAGTCTGACCTCCTCCTTCTCGTTCACATGCATGCCTCTTGCTTTGATTTATTCCTGGAGAATACTGAACATTTGAGAGAGTTGAGTTAGGGGAAGAAAACGTGTGTGTCCTATAAGAATAAATCTGTGATGGGAAGGAGGCAACGTATCAAAAGCCTTGCAACAAGTGGAATGGATCTCACTGTCCTATGCAATTCTTCTAACCATTTCTGGTGAACTCTCTTCCAAGAATATAATTTCAGGACTTGCATTTGTCAAAAAAAAAAAAAAACCATGGAACTGTAAGAAAAAGCTAAAAGGAAAAGGACTTGAGTTGATATTTATTTCAGCGGCGAAGGTCAACAGTGGTGCTTGCTCCAATGGAAATGCAAGGAAAAAATTGGTTCATATACTTTAATTCATTTTAACCAAAAAACAAAATCCATAGGAAAAATATTAGGAAGACATAATTACTTTCAAACCCCTTTCTATGATAAAACTATGTCATAATCATTATCACCTTATTTTCAATCATATAGACAGCATCCTGATATCTAAGCCAACCAATTATTCCATCATGAACATTAATTAATGCTGTCTTGCTCTCTTAAGTCTTTAACTAATTAAAATGGATTACTATTATAAATGCTTATATAAGCCCCATTCTAAGATAAGTAAGCAAGCTTGATAGTTATTGTTCAGCTTGTTGACATCTCCAGTCACAAGTTTTATATCATATTCTACTACCATATCAACATCACTCTCAAGACTATTAACTTTATTAACATCCTTTGTGCAATAGGTGTTAAATGTAAGAACCTCACTAACAAACTAAGATACCATAAAAAATTACACGAACATATTTCTCACTATGTGATGCTCCATATATGTACACCTAAAATATTTATAATCATTTGTCATGGCTTGTAGTGAACGCAAGAGAAAACAACTATTGGGTAGAGGATATTACTAGAGTAAAAGTCTCATGGTGGTATAATTTTAGACTTAAGAGGAATTAGCTACAAAATTATGGTAAAATAGAGGGAACCGTCAGTATAAATTATTTCAAACAAAATTAAGAGTGTTAATTTTACAAAGAGACGGTGTAAACACTTGAAGTATGAAATAGACAAGGATTTGACTTTGTAAAATTATTCTAGGCATTTAAATAAGAAAAAGTAAATAAAATTTTTTGACATTAGAAATATATTTAACAATAAGGAGCAACAAGAAAAATTGCATGATACGGAGGAGGAGGAGGAGGGATTTTGCTCTTACCGTGGGGTGACACGCGTTTCCTTCGTCAATTTGGGGCCTATAAAGGAAGAAGACAGGGTGCCCACCAAAGGCTTGAACTTGGAAGCAAGCTTTCTTCTTCTGCTTCTTCCTCTCGGTGCAGTCTTGTCCTGGAGCTTCTCGATCCCTGTACATTCATATCCATTCGTGAATCGAATTGAAGAGGAAGAAGTAGGAGGCAATGTTGGGTACCTCTTCGTCCTCCTCCGCCTGCTCCTGCGCCTCCTTTGGCTCCTTCGACGAGGACGTTGTCGCTCCCTCCACCACCACCGCCGCCGCCACCCCTTCTGCCTCCCGGGCCTCCTCCGCCGGCTCCGCCATCAAGTTCCTCTGCAGCTACGGCGGCAAGATCCTCCCCCGCTACCCCGACGGCAAGCTCCGCTACGTCGGCGGCGACACCCGAGTGCTCTCCGTCGACCGCTCGATCCCCTTCTCAGGTACTCGATCGTTTGCTTCTCTTCCTTCCTTCGATACCCCCCAAATATTCCGATCTGGAAAGCGCGTGACGCTTTTGGATGGGGGAACGCTGCAGAGCTGCAGGAGAAGATGAGGGAGATGTGCGGGTGGGACGCGGTGAGCGTAAGGTGCCAGCTTCCTACGGAGGATCTCGATGCCCTCGTCTCGCTCAAATCGGACGAGGACCTCGCCAACCTCGTGGAGGAGTACGATCTCGCCGGCCGTCGCGACAAGATCCGCGCCTTCTTGTTCTCCCTCTCGGTGAAGCCGTCCACCCCTCCTCCGCTTTCCACGCCGGCCTCGTCCGTTTCCGCCGGCCGGATGGCGCTGTCTGCGTCCGGTCGCTGCGTCCATCAGATCTCCTCGCCGTGGAGGCTCGCCGGCCGGCACGAGAAGGCGGGCGCTGCTGCGGATCTCCGCCACCACGCCCATCATCTTCAGCACCATCACCACCACCACCACCTTCACGGCCACCACGGGATCCTCCGGCCGTGCGATTACCTCGTACACCATGGAAGCCAGTGGCAGTAGCTTGCCGCGGAAGAGTACTCCGAGGTAAAAAAGCTAAAAGGGAACGCAGGGAATCCCGAACGTTTGATTGTAATCAGAGGGCGGAGAATTACTGTACCGTCTACCTTTGTTTCAAAATCCAATTAATTAGGAAAGAGTTTTACTCAGAGAAGCAATTTTGAAATCCTTAAAAGTCGGGGATCTTCCGATCTAATCACCCTCCGCTTTAAAAGTCGTGCCCGGTCTGTGATTTCCCATCCTAGGGCGTCTATTTTTTTCACCGCCCGTTACCTTCCAGTTTGCGTGGAACTGGGTCGAACGTTTACTCCGTTAGGTTCCGTCGACGAATTCTGTTGACTGTTTGCCGTTTGATTACGTCAGCTAATTTGTTTGTTTTGTTTGTTCGGTGGACAGATTAGCTGACGGCGACGCCAACGACAACTCCGCTTTGGTCGGCAGCGGCGACGGACTCCGCCGGATACAACAAACAAATCCACGTGGGAGCATAAAATGAAGACACGCATTATTTTATTTGTGTTCTTTATTTCACTGCTTCCCCCACCGGATTAATTTTTTTTAAAAAAAGTTCATCCAACGCCAGCGCTGCATCCACGTGTAAATATTTGTAATAAATTTTTATATCTCACCTATTAAAAAATTTCAAAATAAATTTATATATTTAAGATTTTTTAAATAATTATTTTTTAAACTCATACCCTCTAACTAAAAAAATCATCATATATATTTAAGATTTATTAAAATAAAATAATATAATTATCATAAATAATAGTAATAATATATTACTTCGTACATAAAGTGTACACTATTCTGATTATAATAATTAAACTTTATATGAGGTCTTTGATTTAAGACTCATTAAAAAGATACACAAATGGTACACTACTCTGGTTAGAATAATAGAACTCTATACGAAAGGATCATAAGGTTTTGGGTTCAAAACTCATTAAATTCAGTATACAAAGTGTACGTCCCTCCGGTTAGAATAATTAGGTTCTATACGGAAGATTAAAAGGTCTTGGGTTCAAGTCTCATTCATTAATAATATATTGCTTAAGAATTTATGATAAAACCCTGACATTTAAAAAATACCTTTTTAACTTTTTTTTTTAAAAGAATCATCTGATTGGTGAAATATATATAAAGGAACCCGAGGTCGGTAATTGGTTCGGTCCATGTATTAAAGGCGGTTTTAACCGACCGGCTCATTTTGACGGATGGAGACCGTCCGGACCGGCAGGATTCCGGTCGAACACCAGCAGGTTGCGCATGGGGGAAGGCAGCGGATGGAAGCGACGGGCAGCGGTGGAAACCGCGGAGTTGCCTTGGTGTCGGGCGGTGGCAGCCGCAGCGGCAAGAGGAGCTCGGCACGCGGATGCTCGATTCAGTCCTTCGGAGCCGACCTCCTCTGCTCCATCTTCGCCCGTCTCGACCATTTCGACCTCGTTCGCTGCTCCGTCGTCTGCAAGTCCTGGTTCGTTTTACCACTCCCTATTCTTGATTCGGATTTGTGCTGTAGTTAGAGCTGATTAGAGAATCGTTTCCCTGATTTGGTGCGAGTGCTTCTTACTCCCATGATATCGGTAAAGTTGATATGATTCTGGAGAAGTTTTTTTATGCGAAAGGAGAATTAGGTTAAGAAACAAAGTCGTCTCCGTTTTTTGTTGAATTTATGGTTTTATTTGATAACTTATTGGGAATCCCACTGGCAACCAGCTGAATGATCAAAGCCCTATTTGGGATGAGGTACAGGACCTCGTAGACTTGCCTGCTGCCTGCACAAGAAAATTTAATCAGCAACAGGATGGACTAAATCCGCACCACTATTTTTTCTCTATTGTGGTGTGACCATCCATTGCCTGTAGATAGCGTCTTCAATCTGTAGGCTCAATGCCATGGTTTCTATTGTCAAACCCTTCTGGACATGTAAGGACTGAGATTTCTTTCTCTCTTCAATTTTCTTGCTTGTGTTCAGGTATCTCCTTTAGATAGCATGTATTATAATATGTTTTCAAGGCAATTTTGTGACCAGTGATTGATGGGAAGTTAGAAGCAAACAAAATTTGAACTTTTTATCTTGATCTTTTTTTAGAAAAACAAAATTTAACGAGCATGATCTACTTGATACCAAATGGAAGAATGAATGTATTGAGAAAGGAGACAGATGGATTAGAGTAGGATAGAAAAGGGAGACGAAAAATCTAATTTACTGCTTGCTAATAAGCCCGCTTCTAAACGTGAAGGTAGAATCACTCTTTTCATTGTAATCAATTTCTTCAAGAACACAGTGAAAGAAATAACCAGGATGATATCACTTTGAGCTAATACAAGGCTACCATAGAAATTTAGGAGGCAGGATGTCATTATATAGGTAAAAAAAGAGAGTGCAGCATGCAATATCAGTGCTATAGGTTATTCAGTTGAAACTTTACCAAAATGACTTTTTTATTAAAAAGGGGACTATTAATTACTTTCTTTATCATTTTTCACAGGAACAATGTGATATACACATCTTCCTTGATGAGAGACCTGTATTTTGAAAGGAATTCAAAACTTAGGTTTACTATCAAGTCGGCTCCACCAGACACATCAGTGAAAATGTACCTTGAAGATCTAGCCATGGAGGAGCATAAATTGTCCTTTTCGACAGGGTCTGCTATAGTTGATCAATGGAAGGGTCACCATGAAAGGTGTTCTATTTATTATTTATGAAAGTAATATCATTAACTTGGTCCATGTAGTGTTTGGTTTCCTAAGATTCCAAGTTTTTGTCTATGCTGACTCGCTTTACCATTTAACAGATAATATCAGGAATCTAACATATTTTATCATTATAATTTTCTGTGCGCATGTTAAGTTTGCATCACAATTGTCTCATTCTTTTTCCTCTCTTTACTGGTATAACACACTCCTCACCAATTTGTATTTTTTTTCCTTTTCAATTATTTTTAATTTGACAGGATAAATGTATGTAGGATGAAAAGAGGCTTTATCCTTACAGGAGTTGGAGATAAGGTGGTGTTTTCATCTGCCATATATGGTCCTTGACCTTTAGTACCTTCTGGCATTTGTTAGGAACCAGATTTAATTTTTTATTTATGAAGCTTATAGATTCTTTTTGGGCTTATAGCCTTCTAAATCTTTATTGCATTTTTTTCACCAAACTCATAATAGGTGCTGCGTCTCTGGTCTGCAGAAAGCTGCAACTGCATGGATGAGTATGCCATCCCTCAACCAAACCAGTTAGTGGACTATGATTTTGATGAAAACAAGGTGATGTATTGATTTAACCTTCCATTTTTCATATGATGCTTCATATAAATTAGGCACTAGATGCTTTCTTCCTCTTTCTTAACATTCTTTTCTTGATAATGCAAGTAGAGCAACAAAAACAAGGTGGAAGTTTTGATCTATCTTTTCACTTTCCTATGATGCTTGCTATAAATAGTACATTAGATGCTTTCTTCCACTTGGTTAGCATTCCTTTCTTTATTCTGCAAGTGGAGCAATATTAATGGTTTTTCTTTTTGGTCTTTTACCCTCTTGCTTGCAAGATATGGTATGTATGATGCTCAAATTTTGTGACAGTAGGACAAATCACATTATAGATATTAAAGCTAACGCATGCATACTATAAATCAGGATGATTACTAGTGAAGGCCATCTATAGCTAAGGAATATACACACAAGGTTAGTTGATGACGCAAACTTTGTTGATAATGATAATCAAGTAAGCTACCTTGAATTCTTACTTGAAATGATTCAAATATTTGGAAATTTTTTTCTTTTTGCATCAAATTATGTGAGGTGAACTTTGCCCGGTGTATAGTGGTGCACTTGATCTAAGAGAGTGTTAACTTTTGATCCAAATGCTGAGTTATTTATAAGATAACAGTTCTTCTTAGGTATACATGGAGGCTCACATGTGTTTGATGCTTCCCAAATACATTTCCCTGGGGATCTGACCACCTTTTATTTAGGGATGGAAATTTTCACCCAATCCTCGAAAGACATAGTTGTTGGACGTTTTACTTGGTGGACTGAGAATAATTTGCAAGTAACTGAGCATGACATGCTCCATGTCTGGTGGTTCTGTACCCATGTGGTTATTGCCCTTCCTTGTGTCAATACTGTGAACGATCATGCGCTTGTGCATGTCCATTTGCAAACACCTACAAGATGAATAACATGAAATTGAAGTAACTTAAGTCCAACCATCCTAAGATGCTTTGGATACATCTAATGGAAGGGAAAAAAACTCGTTTTGGTGTTTGATTATAGTAACTAATGTACTTATGATAATGATGTCTTCATATATTTCCTTTTGTCCTCATGTTAAAAGTTAAATTTATGGTCAAAATTTATGGTCAAAATTTATTAATATTTGAATCTCTTTACTTTCAGATTGTTGGCTTGACTAGTAGTCGAATATGCATTTGGAGGCGTCATGGCCAAAGAGGTATATCACAATCACGCGAAGGTACCTTCACTCGAGGATTATGCTTGCGGTGAGTAACCACATGCTGTTTCTTCATTACTATTGCATCAGTGCCACTTAATAGGCCTTTTTCCATTTTCAGTGGATTTTGGAGTTAATTGCACTTTATTGACATCAAATTGCTATTACTCATTTCCCCTTGTGGAATTTATTCTGTTGATTTTTCCAATATGTACATTCTGATATATCTCCGTCAATTTCTTGCAGTTACACTGATCCGGAGGCTGTGATTGGTTGTGAAGATGGCAGAGTACGTATCTTTGATATGTATAGCGGGAAATGCTCTCGAATTATTAGGTACAATATAACCAAACAGTTTCCGTTTGTAGCACAATATAATTTTATAACAAATTTTTAAGATCCAATTAACACCTATATATATTTTTTATCCCACTATGTTGTTTATTTACGGTTCCTTTTTATCTAAACTTGGGCGGCTTTCATCTATTACTCCCACGGAGATTTCCATTTTTGTGATAGAAAATATGAGAAAGAGCTACATTAATATATCTTTCTGGTTCAATTCTGTGCAGGATGCATTCTGGTCCGGTCTCGTGCCTAGCTTTGACTGAGGATCAGTTAGTTCTTGGTGGTTCCACATTTGGGCACATAGCTGTTGCAGATTTGTCATCTGGTGAAAGGTTGGGTTTTGTAAAATCCCAATTTTCTCCTACAGGTGGATTTGCTTGAATTATAGCATTTTCATATAGCAGATTTGAAGCGGTTCTCTTCTCATTTTTAAAACTTTAATCGTAACGTTTCCTCTCCCTCAAATATATATGTCACAGAGTTCAGACTTCAACGTACCTCGAAATGCGTAGATACCTCCACCGATTTCTTCAAGGCCTTTTCGTACTTTCCTTTGCAATATGAACCTAAAATCCATGGAAAAACTGATAATGAATTGCAAGAGCCTTCAAGATTGCCAAGTGACCTCTATAATGATCAGGAAAGAAATCATATATTGTTTCTTGTGATAAGATGTGCATTATAGGTTACTGATATGCTTTCTATTATAGCACATAAAGTATATGCCCCTCTAGTTAGAACAATTGAGCTCTATATGGGAAGTTGGGTTCAATACTCACTAAGTTCTTAAAAAAAAATGCTTGTGTTGTCGTCTAGTCCATTATGATGAGCCAAGCAACCATACTCACTGGGCATGAGTCCTGATGGTTGAGTCTAGTCATTTTGTACTAGCATTGCAGTTATCATGTGATTCTAACTCTATAATTTTCTTGTATTTGAGTATTTTCATGGTGGTCTTTTGTTCATCTTAGATATCCCTATGCTGATTGAAGATTTGTGAGCTCCATGTCTGTCTAAATTAGTTGTTTTCATATAACTGCCGTATGGTTTTAAAATTCAATCCTCTCAATGACCTTAAACATCATCTGCTGTGCTCTTGTTTATTGCCATCTCATCTTAAATTACATAATTTTTCCTTGGAGCAGGCATGAAAACTCTGTCGTTTAACATGAACTCGTACTCACTATTTGCTGGATCAACTTCTGGTTACGCCCATTGCTGGGACCTCAGGTTAGGCATGCAGACCTACCAACTTCTGGTTTCTGTCTGAATTATTCCCTCAAAGCACAGATTGTGCCCTATCTTTGTGGAGTAAAAGTTTACTTTCTGTCTGAATTATTCTTTTGGCATTTAGGAGTGGCCGCTAAGTTTTAGTTGTTTTGACGGTATTCTTTACAGGACCATGAGAGCAGTCTGGGAAACGCGTGTTAGTCCGAACGTCATCTACAGCGTCCATCATCTGTCAAACGACATGTCTACCTTGGCGGTCGGCGGGCTCGACGGCGTCCTCCGCATCCTGAGCCAGAGAACTGGCGAAATCCTCTCCAGCTTCGTGTTGGACGCTGCCAAAGCGGCACCAACTTCCTCCACCGGCAAACAGGTGGTGGTTCAAAGGAAGGCGAGTCGTCTACGCGAATACACCGACTTGGATAGCATTCCCAAGCACCTTCGCACCCCCATCACGTGTGCTGCTGTTGGAATGAAGAAAATTGTCACCACCCACAACGACAAGTTCATAAGGATTTGGAGATTCCGCACTCGCGTGGACTAGCTGGGGGAACATTGTGATGGTTGATTACAATTCAATCAGGTGATTCATCTTACATATTTATCAGGGTTTGTAAAAGCTTTCAACCTGTTAGGTAAGCCAGCAGCTTCCTATGTACACTTGAACGATGGAATATGTTCAAACTAGCATTTAGTCAAGTTTACAACCAGCAAATGCATAAAATTATTGGTTGGGGCGTCAAGTGGATGCCTGAGTACTCAATTTGACTTCAGGAGAAGATGCCAGTTGACAAATGCATATGCTGACCAGATTATTTGATCAGCAGTGCCTTTTTCTTTTTCATTCACGCCGTAGAACAAACAAAACCTGGTCGAGGATTCAATCTGATTGAGATAAATTGCAAACGTAGTTGACTTCTTATAATTTAAGAGCCAAACGGGTATATCCATCAGAAGGGTGTTTAAAAGGAAAAATAGTAGAAAGGAACAACATTCTCTCCAGTGAGTTAGCCTGGAAGTACCGATCTATATACAACAACATAAGCATAATACCAAACATTAAAAATGCTAAAGTTGCTTGTAAGAGGCGGGGCTGGCTACTAGGAATCTGGAAGGTTGTCAAGAATGAAAGGGCCAAGTTTGCCTGTCCTGAACAAAGTTAATAACTTCTTTGCGACAATCGTCCGAGCTTCACCCCATTCCTTCTTTTGAGGAATCCTGAACGATTTCCTTAGTGCAATAAACTGATTCTCGATCAAACTTTCCAGTTCACTCTCTTCCTCTAGATTTTTCTCAAAGTCTTTGAACGTAATATACAACGTCCGCTGGGTCTCTCTCGCAAGATCCTACATGAAATATGAGGGGAAAAAACTAAGTATGCATATCAAAAAAGTTAAAATGTCTAAACTGCTTGATCAAACTAGTAAGGACTTGTTTACTTGGTGATCCTAGTTTATTATGTCTCAAACAAAACAAATCAACAACCTGCTCCAATTACAAGTTAACATGGAATTTATAACAGCTGATACCTCAATGTACATCAAATCAGATGCATCGAACTGCCGTTTCCTCCTCGGAATTGGATCTGTAAAAATTTTCCGCTGGGTTCCATCCAAGTCGGGTGATCTTTGTATCCGTTCATTACTCAATCGGTCCCAATGTAAAGGTGTCTTTCTACTGTTTAAAATTGCCAGAAGATACTGCGCAATACGCTCTTCACCAACCATTGAGTCTTTAACAGCCCCTACATAAACAAGATCCGTGTTAGAATTTTACAAGTACCGCAACAAAGTACCAGAGCTAAGAATCAGCAAGATATATGATGCATATCTAGTGAATAACGATGCAAATCTTAAGAATATTTCACTTGGCATCAATGAGGATAAATAGTTTACTTTTAGCCTTCTAACAAATATATCGAAAATATGATAACAATTTTTAGGAATTTTATTGGACTTCCACCATTGTTATTAACACGACTATTACGAATTTGAGATTAGTCCATAAAACAAATTCGAACGAGCCTTTTCTATTCTTTTTTTTATAGTTAAGGTAGTGTTGCAGTGCCAGAATATGTTAGTTCATTACATCTTCAGTTTGAAGAACTATCAAGGTTACCCATTCTAAAAGCTTGCAAGTTCCAACAGTTAAAAATAAAAGCATTCTTGAGTAGCTGCTTATTTCCATACTAGGTGAAAACTAGAAAGAATCTCTATAGTAAAAAAATTATGAAGAATTAGAGCCATGGAAAAAGGCATTACCTGTTAAGGCAAGCTTTAAACCTGTCTCTATATCTGGGATGCTAGGCACCAAAACACCCGGTGTATCCAGCACATATATGCTAGGTTGACTTGCAATCTGCCCAGGATAAATTGATATTAATTATATACCCCTGCCAATTCTTGCAAGTGCCGATCGACCAATATATATATGTATACACACACACACATATACACTGATGAGGTATTTCAAAGTAAATCACGTCAATATTCCAAATAAATATAACAGTAGAGTTTACTCAAAATATAAAGAACTTGTAGCTTCAAGAAAACCTTCACAATTTTCATTTTGAAGACTAGTCAGAATATGCAGAAAATAGATTGCAAGGTTAGAAGCATGATAGCGGTACTCATTATTCTAATATAATAAAATGTCAGGACAAAACTGATAATATCATCAGTGAGTATGCTGCTGACTAAGCTAAAACTGAAGTAGCATATTAATTAGACTTCAGTGGCGCACCATCAAAAAAAAAAAATCAAATACGTTAAGATAATATTATGTATATAAAGACCTTGTATCCTGCAATGTCCTGAGTTACACCCGGCAATGGTCCCACAGTAGCTCGCTTGACCTTCCCCTGTGCTACATAGAGCACAAAGAGAAGCATAAGTATCTCCAGGAAAGGAACAAGTTAAGAACAAAATAGTATGTCAGATAGCTGTATATTTTACCTGAAAAACGGGAAGATGCAATCTGATGGATAGAATTGATAAGAGCAGATTTGCCCACATTTGGAACACCAACAACGAGGATAAGAAGTGTAGGTTCTCTAGAAATCACTTCCTTCAGTTTCAGCTCCGCAAGTGCCAGAAGCTATGTTTAAAGTAACATATAAATCTTAAAAGCAAACAATTGTACTGGAAGCTCCTTCATTTATATAGCTTGTGGACACATTGAATGTCTATGTTTACAAAATTAAAGGGTATGAATAACACTTCTTAAAGGATAAAAAACTTCACCAATTTGCTCGATCTAAAACAAATTTACTATTATATGCATGTTAACGGTGGCAATCCACAATGAAGGCAGTGAGTATTCCCTCGTAAATTATAGACGATCTGGACCCTATCCTTGGTCCACAGTTAACAATTAGTCGAAGTTTGAAGATTATAACTGCCTGTTGAAACCTGTGCTCAAACTCAATTTTGGTTTGGAACAAAAGTTCATTCACTTATCCTGATAAAGACTGATTGTCACATATTTGGAAGCAGCTGATATCCCTTGGCTATCGTTTCCAATATTAGCTTTGCCAACCATATGCATTTGTGAACTAGTACATGAATGTTTGTTCTTCTATGTTTCAACCTTTTTCTTATTTCATGGTATCATGCAAAAACTATAAATGGACTAGTAAAAAATCGCCATCACTTTTTTCTGCTTCACTATTTTGGATTCATCATCCTGACAGAATAAACAAATTTCTGAAGAAAAAATAAAGGAAGGGTTCACTGATGCGAGAAGTTGCAAACAAGCTGAAATATCTTCCATCAGATAGTCAACAGTGACATTGTGGAGTGCCTTTATTATGTTGTACTCACAATAATGAATACCGTAAAGTAAGCAAAGACGGATTTTCGGCCAATCATCTAGTATACACAAGTAAACATTCTCAAGTTTATTTCACCGATTTAATTATCTGATAAAAAATTTCAATTTTTATTCACATATGCGATTAAGCTAATGTCTATCAGTCTGCAAAGCATCAACTCAGGTTTGATTAGTCAATTTAAAGCAGATTCTGTAGTTTGTGAAACCATTACAATTGGTAGCAAGAAAGAGGTTTGAACAATTTTGCATTGATGAAGATCTCTCCTGGAGGACGACCAAATAGTATAATTCACAAATCTGATAAGCAGACACACCTGGCTAACAGAACCTTTGCTGTGAGCATTCATTGGAAGACAGTCTTGCTTCATTGATTCAAAATGGTGCACCCATTGCTGTAGATAATAACCCAAGTAGCTGATCTCAATCAAATGCATAGCTAGGCACTATTCGCCAGAAGACCTTTCCACAATGATCCATGAGACGAATCTGAAGAAGCACTTACATGCATAACATTGGGATTTGCTAGATCCTTCTTGTTCAAGGCAATTATACGCCTCTTACAGGAAACCAGCCCTTGAAGGTCCTCATTAGCAGACGACAGAGGAATCTGAATAGTAGGTGGATCAAAAACAATTTCACACGAAACCTTAAGAACCGGTCAGAGCGAGCTAAGAGCGATCTATCAGGGCAGAGAGAATAAAGCGACTACTAACTCGGGCATCGCGGACTTCAATGACGAGGTCGGCGATCTTGAGGCGGTCGCGGATGGCGCGAGATGCGGCAGCCATGTGCCCCGGGAACCAGTTGACGACGCCGCCCGCGGCGTTAAACCCCATCTCTGCTATTCGCTTGCTCATATGCGCCCATCCACCCATCGTGCTCTCTCCGACGGCTCCCCCGTTCCGAGCACCTCCCCTTCCCACTCGCTCCACACCGCCGTCGCCGCCGCCGCCGCCGCCGCCGCCGCTATTTTGTTCCTGGTGAAACAAAACGGCACCGCTCCCCTCTTCTGAGATGTGATCTGTTAAGCCCAGACGAAGCCCATATTTAAAATACTATAAAAATTTATTCTATTTTTATTTTCAATTCAAGAAAAAAAGAGCAATTCTACGTTAATTAACCCAAAAAAGGCTAAAAGATTAACCATCATTTATATTAACCCAACAAAATAATTCTGTTACTTTGAGAAAAATATGACCTAAATTGTTCTGGAATCGGACCGGGCGGCCGGTTCATGACGCCGGTCCGCCGCTCGCCGCATGACCAAACCGTTGTGAGCTGCTACGCACATCTCCTGCCATGGACAGCTACTACTCTCCAGCACTCACCACGTGTACCTCCTGTTTCCCATTCGGCATACGTGTGCATCTGCATGCATGCATTCCCAGTCTCCTCCTCCCATCTATTAATTAGAAATACAAAGAGAGCGTTCAACAGCGAGAGAGAGCTTCGATCGACATCGCGATGGCTTCCACGGAAGGCGGCGTCCCCGGCAAGCCCACCGATACGTCCACGGCGCTCCTGGAGACGGCCACCGCCGCCCTCCAGGGCTTCCACCCCATCCGGAAGATCCACCAGCACCAATGCGCGTAATCATCGACATACCAAAAACCCCCCCCTTTCAACGTCGTTCGATACATATGGATCAAAAAAAGCATCGTCTTCTTTGACTTGCCAGTTTTCACTTCTACGGCGACGACATGACGCGGCAGGTGGAGGCGCACCACTTCTGCTCGCACCTGAACGAGGAGGTGCGGCAGTGCCTGATCTACGACGGGGAGGGGCCGGAGGCGCGGCTGATCGGGGTGGAGTACATGGTGCCGGAGCGGCTCTTCCTGGAGCTGCCCGACGAGGAGAAGCCGCTGTGGCACTCGCACGAGTACGAGGTGAAGAGCGGGATGCTGTTCATGCCCCGCGTGCCCGGCGCCGTCGAGCGCCGCGACATGGAGCAGCTCGCCCGCACCTACGGCAAGACCTACCACTTCTGGCAGGTCGACCGCGGCCACCACCTCCCCGTCGGCCCCGCCCAGCTCATGATGGCCTTCACCGCCGACGGCCAGCTCAACCCGCACTTGGCCCGAGGTCATTGATTTATTGCATTCGTAGGATTAATCATCGGCCGTGCTTTGATTACGAGCTCGATCGCCTTCGAAAATTCTTGCAGACATCGAGTCGAGGTACGGGGTGTCGTTCGAGAAGGAGAGGGAGAAGAGGATGTACATGGCGGGGCCGGAGCACGGGATTCATCCGCTGGCGAACGGCGCCGGGAAAGGGCTGAGGTTGGAGCTCAGAGAGGTGGATCTGCCGCCGGCTTCTTCCATGCCGAGAACCTTCGTTTGATACTTCTGCGACGTATGCATGCATGTTTAGTAAATAAAAGAGTTTGCGTATATGATATATATATATATCTCTCCAGCAAATCCTCGTATTTTGTTCGATGTAATCTAGCAATATACTCCTGTGTAAATATATGTATATAAGTATATATAAAAGCATGCATGCACACGTGACTTCGCTGCTGTGACTTCTTTTACAAACTCATGGCTCAGGGATTATTAAATATATTAACTCGTGACTATAAAATATATTAACTCATAAAATTGTTGGATAATAAAAAGTATGTTTATTAAAAATAGAATAGTTAAATATTATTACAAATATAGTTAATTAAATACTTCAACGAAAATGGGAGGAAACCAGCATAAATAAATACTAAATAGTATTAAAATTACTGAGGAGGTATTATTTTATTTTAAAATTATAATAAATATTAAATTCATAATTTTTATTAGATGTTGTATTATCTTTTATGAAATTTTTTTGTCTAATTAGATAAATCATTAGTACCTTTTATCTATAATTAGATAAACTTTTAACTCTATTATTTAATCAGATAAAAAATATATTTTAATCATATAAATTTTTAACGCTTTAATTATTACTCCAACTAGATAAAAATTACCATTTTAATCCAATAAATCTTTAACTCTATCATTTTAATAATATAAATATATTATTATAGTCAAATAAACATAGGATGTTTATTATTATTTTTTAAAATTTAATAAATATAAAACTCAACCCAATTATTTAATTTAGTGTGCTTTATTAAAATTTTAACTTTAAATTTAAAAAATTAACTCTAATTAAATAAAATTTTAACTCTTATAATTTTAGATTTTCCATATAAAAATATCATCAGATAAATTTTGAAGTCTAATTAGATAAATATTCAACTCTATCATTTGAGTTAGATATTATTACTGCTAATTAATTTGCCTCGAAGGTTTTCTTTCTGGAATCTTCTCCGCCAGGCAACTTATGATGCTCCAAAGAGTGAATGTAACTGTAACCTGTTCCGTCTGTTCTCCAATAGTAAGACGCCACGCATGCCAATTTAAAGTTCCCTCTTCGAATATAAATCCACTTTCGACCCACTCAACATCGTACCACGGAACAAGTTGATTTCTGTTTCGGGTCCCACGTGTTTCATCCATAAAAAAACGAGGTAGACAGCGAGTTGGAGTTGCAGTGGGATGATGAAAGCGTTCGACGATTGACTTGTCCTCACGAATTCTGGAGAATCCCCTCACTATTTATTTACTCCCTCGTCGGTCGCGTCGAACATCCGACTGCCTTGCCGTCCCTCCTCATGGACGCGCTGCTCACCTCCGCCTGCCGCTGCCGCGCCGGCGGACACGGCTTCCCTTGGCCCATCTTCAACAAGGTCGCTCCGCCCCCTTTGGTGAAGGTGAGCTCGGCGGCGGCGGCAACGCCAATCCGCGCCCCCGCTCTGAAGGCGGCCCACCGGCGGACGCGTCGAGGCTGGGCGACGGCGTGCTCGACGCCGTTCCCCAGTCTCGGGAGGGTCGGATGGCACCGCAGGGAGGGCAGCGCTTCGCTCCTCTACTTCGGGCCCGAGCCCGCGGAGCTCTTCGGCGCCGGAGGCGGAGATCCGGCGACCGCCGACTCGTCAAAGGCACTCTCGATGTTGCTCCCTTTTGCCGTGGCGGCCACCGCAGTAGCCGCGCTCACCAACCCGGCCACGTTCTCCTGGTTTGCTCACAACTCGACTGTTGCTTCTCCTCGAGAGGGTTCCTAAATATAGGATTAGTAATTTGAGTTTGCTTGCTGTGGAAAATTTTGTTGGTATTCTAAGTAAGATAACAAAATCCTATTAGATGTTACGGTCAGAAGGTTATAAAATTAGTGTATATTTGCAATGGTCGTATTCAGCACAATTTGACGACTGAGCCTTCCTCTTACTTTTTTCTTTTTCTTCTCTTTTCGATTTTCGCTGGATTTCTGGCGCCTCGATGCAAAAAATCTTTCCAATAAATTGCTTCACAATGCTACAGTTTAAGATTATGCTTTCAGTTTTGTATAAAAAATGCGTTATTTCTTTTATTGTAATCGGCTCAGGATATTTTGGATTTACACTTCGAATATGATTGAAAGAATTGCTGGAAGTTTTAATCCTTTCCTAATTTTTGCTAGGGTTTCAAAGGAATATTATGCCCCTGCTCTGGGTGGGATCATGCTGTCAATTGGTATCAAGCTCTCTCTTGATGATTTTGCACTTGTCTTCCAGAGGTTATTATTGTTTTCTTTTCCTATGATACCCTTCAATGATTAATCTACATTATTAATCTTCGTTATGGTCTACCTGTTACAGACCTTTAGCTCTGTCTGCTGGAT
The DNA here is from genome assembly GCA_030544415.1 of Thalia dealbata. Taxonomy (NCBI): domain Eukaryota; kingdom Viridiplantae; phylum Streptophyta; class Magnoliopsida; order Zingiberales; family Marantaceae; genus Thalia; species Thalia dealbata. Next base: position 4,491,191 of record CM060454.1, read on the forward strand.
ATATTGCACAATATGTACTTAAGCCAGCATTAGGTCTGTTGATTGCAAGGACATTCAGAACACCTTCCATGTTCTATGCTGGATTCATCCTTACCTGTTGTGTTGCTGGTGCACAACTCTCAAGTTATGCAAGTTTTTTGAGCAAGGGTGATGTGGCCTTGAGCATTCTACTAACCAGCTCAACGACAATTTCTTCTGTTCTTATGACACCTCTTCTGAGTGGACTTCTTATTGGCTCTGTCGTTCCAGTAGATGGTGTTGCTATGTCAAAATCCATATTGCAGGTAAAGATAACAGTTATAACTCAGAAATATAGCAAGCTACTTATCTTCTTTTAATGTTATGTGGTAGACTGATGATTGTATTTTTAGTTATACTTTACATATCATCCATTACTAGATTTTTGATAAGAATGGCACAGAAAATAACAAATGACTTTGTTAAAAGTCAAGTCAGAAGTAGACGCCCAAAACTTCATATGAAGCATATAAAGGAGTTGCAATTTCCATAGTTAATATTTGATGTTTTGGTAGATGATTATTAATTTTTCACAATGTTGAGTGGCTAGTGAAAAAAAATGAAGCTATAATAAGTTAGTCATATGAAACAACATCTAACTATGCATGCTGCTAAAAAAAAGGATTTAAGAAACTGTATGAATATCTATAAGATTATTGCCAAAAAATGCTTATTCTCTTAGACTGTATGAATACGTAAATTTTCTGAGATTCAGGAACTACCTCCTAGTGAAAACCTATGGAATGACTGTTGGCTTGTCGGTTTTATACTAACAGCTTATCTTGATCCCACAGGTGGTCCTTTTGCCTATTGCTTTAGGCCTTGTTCTCAACACCTATGCAAAGGCTGTCGTAAACTTCATCCAACCTATAATGCCCATTGTTGCAATGGCTTGCACTTCATTGTGCATCGGAAGCCCTCTTGCAATCAATCGGGACCAGATCCTATCTTCGAATGGCCTTAGGTTACTTTTTCCAGTATTGGCATTCCATCTTCTGGCCTTTACATTGGGATACTGGTTTGCAAAATTGCCCTTTATGAGGTAAACCATCTCTTTTTAGCCACTTCTAGTACATTCTGACTGTGCATCTGCTCTTTGCTGTATTTTGTACATTGATTTTGGTAAAATTATAACGTGAAAAACGTCAAGTAAATTTTGATTAACCTTGGGTTTTGGTAGTGCCGTATGCGACAGAGTCATCCTAGAATTTTCTTCTATGGTTTATCATTTTTGTCAAATTATTATTTTTAGTAGTTGGAACTTGTATATATACACACAATAAGCAACATAATACAGATACTTCCATATCCATGACAAGTAGTTATTGAACTTGTAGCATGCTATGTTTCCAATTATTAATCCATTGACCTTCAGTTTTCATGTTCTCCGTCTGTTATCCAACTCCCGAAAAAAACTGGTCTTTTCTTTATCACCTGCCGACGTGTTTTGAAGAGAGGTAGTTTGAACTTAATATGCTGAGATGAAGGAAGTTTTGTACAGCAACGTTTAAGTCTGCGCATAGCTGCTATAATTCTCCTCCTCATTATGGTTTAACTTAAGTCACTGCTTACCATAGTTGGCGGACTCAGAGGGTGAATTTATAGACTGGCAAAATATAAGCAGTCCTTGGAGTTTGGGTCAAAATCCTAGATACTGGTTGGTAACAGACGCAGTCTCTATCATGTATTCCTCCGGAGCTCAATGATTGTATTTCTGATATTCCCTAGATTTGTTATCTGGTTCTGTCGTCTTGTACTTGAGTTTGCAGTTAGCTCAGATTTTAAACCTAATCATACATCAAGCTGGCAGGCTATCTTTTTTTTTTTCTCTTTTCTTTTTTTGGGTCAGTTTTTGATACTCGCTCATTGATGAAATCTAGTGGTAGCAACTTTTGTTGTAAAGACATTAGTTTCAGCAGAGTTCTGTGTGTTATTCTTTTTCCCCTGCTGATCTGTTTCTTTTGTCAGGCAAGAGGAGTCAACTTGCAGAACAATTTCATTGTGCACTGGGATGCAGAGCTCCACTCTCGCTGGCCTTCTTGCTACGCAGTTTTTGGGAAGCAGCCATGCAGTTCCTGCTGCATGCTCGGTTGTTGTGATGGCCATAATGGGTCTCTGCCTTGCCTCCTTCTGGGGTAACGGATCACGAATTAGAGACATTTCTTTGCTGAATTTTCCCAAGATCAGCGAAGAAACCAACTCGTGAGAGAATCACAAGTGAGGCGTCTCAACTCAATCAAAAGAAACTTGTGCCCTTTACGCAGATCCTCATTTTGACACAAGCGAACCTAAGCTGAAATCATCGATATGACGATATCCAGCTTCCCCCACAATACACGGTGGAAGCTGCACAGCACACAAATGCCACGTGGTTGAAAAGCTTAAATGGAGGATTCACAAGAATTCTGCAGTCGATCTGATACCTCAATTTCCCTATGTAAACAAAACTATCCGTAAAAGTTAAGTGTTTTATATCTAGAATAGGTGGTAGAAGAAGTGATGCTTGTTGCTTCTGGTCATGTAACTTTTCTACTTTTAACAATTTCTTCTTTGATATTTTTTTTTATACAATAGAGAGCCACTGATTCTTACTATAGTTGAACTACTATCCAATCTACTGCTTATTTATTACAGTCATCGGCTGAAGGAAGGTGAGCAATCTCATTGTTAAATTGCAAGTTGCAGTCAGGTTCTTGGCATGTGGTAAGCTGCAAGTAGCTCAGCAAATGTAAATTGTCATGCTTTTTTTTCTTCCATGGCTGCATCTCCGTTTTAAATTAAAATGTGAAGGGGGAACGTCACCTCCAAACACCTCAAACATGGGATGTAAATGTTCATAGTTTTCTTAGCAAATTATTGGTTCTTACTGTCTCCCATCTTTAACTGAGGGAATTACTGAACATTGTTTTGCTTCTATCTTTTGCTATATTGCACCCTTCTCTACATTATGACATATGCATAATTGTAGTATCAGCATAGGTTTAAAAAAAGTAATGACTCTCCTAATCACAACCAAGTATAAATTCATTGAAGTCAGATCTAAATAAACCCCTGAAAGAATAACAAAATGATTCCTCCAATAAATAAAAGTAATAAGTCCTAACCCGAATGGAATGTGAAATTAAAAAAAAAATTGTTCTGACCTTGATATGAAAATTTGATCAAATGTATTTTAGAAATTAATAATCTCTTTAGAGAGAAAAAGAAAAGAAAAGAAAAAAACAGAACAAAACAAAAGATGCGTAAGTTGAGTAGTATCTCATGCTTCAACTGCCACCGCCAACCGCGGAACTGCCAATGAATGATCGATCCTTTCTTGCACTCTTCTGTTACGTTTCTGTCGCACCGTCCTCGCGATGCAGTTGGATTCCGCCGAAGATTTTGTTTCCAGATTCTGTTGTCAGTGCATCTTATCCGAGCACCACCACATCATACATTCCCTATTCCCTTCTCCTTGCAGCTTCAACCGGAACTCCTTGTGCAATCCGACGATGCTTACTGCGGCCATGGAGGAGCAGAGGAATGAATGCCATTAGGTGGCCGAGCTCTTGCATCGGGTTGAACTGGCGTTTGCAAGGTCTTCGTTGGATTTCCGAGGAGAAAGCGGAGAGCAGGACTCCACGCATCCTGTGATAGCGGGGAGAGAGGGTGGCGGGTTGGGCTGCGGGGCGGCAGTGGACTGCTTGCTGGCCGTCGCCCGGGCCCTCTGGATGGGAGCCTGCGTGTCGATGAACGGGCGCGACGAATTCTCCAGGTCGTCGTTGCCGTCGAAGCGATCGATGGGGCGGCAGCGGATGGAGGAGGAGGAGGAGGAGGAGGAGGTGCCGACGAACCCCGGGAGAATGTGCTCTAGCGGGACCGGCGACGCCGCTTCCCTCTTCACCCAGCAGGGAAAGAAGGAGGTCAATCAGGACGCCATGATCGTTTGGGAGGTTCTAATCAATCGCCCACACTGTTTTTTTTCTCTCGAAATTTAATTTCTTTCACCATTTTATCTTTGCTATATCTCAATGGGGAGAATTTTTTATCGACACATATGTTTGATAGCTGTGTACTATGTCGATGCAATTTCCTTACTTTCTACATCCTGCAATTTTTTTGAGGCTTAAGAATTCAGAGTCTTCTCCAGTGAGTTGTGTTGATGCACCATTTTGAGCAAGAAAATTAGACACATATGTTTGATAGCTGTGTTGCTTGTTTCAATTTCTATCTTCTGGTAGCTCTTCTTGACCCATATCATTATATATGAACCTCACATCAGGGTTTTGCCTCGTAAACTTCTGCATCTTCAGATTTCATTCCGTCTGAAAACTTAAGCTAATAGATGAGACATGCTCTATTAATACATTGTCCCAGCAAATCTTATTTTGCCTCTTGTAATAGCATGCTTGCCTCAAGAATTAGGATGCCATGCTCCATTTATTGGCTTAGTGTTTACGCAATCAAGTATTCAATGTTCTAAGAAACCTCTGTTGGAAAATTTAGATCCTGACAGAATCAATCGTTTTGAACTTTTTTTTTTCTGGCTTATAAGAAACTAAGAATGATCGATTGACTTTGAGATGGTTTCAGCATCTTATCTGATCATATTTGGAATCAACTTCACCACATAGAGAGGCATCTTTTAGCCATTCTGAGTCTATTATTCATTCATTACTATTTACCAATTCTGAGAAGAAAAAAAATTTCACCTTCCGTGTTCAGAATTTCGGCTCTAGGGATGACACTGTTTTCTGTGGAGTTTTCGACGGCCACGGTACTCACGGTCATATGATTTCCGCCGCAGTCAGAGATATCCTTCCTCTAGAGTTATCTTCGAAATGGAAAGATAAGGAATCTAGAGTCAATCGTTCAGGAAGCATTAGTTCAGAGGCAAGTTCAAGTGCAGCTTCGACAGAAGATGTTAGTGTTTATGTGGATATTGGAGAGAGATACAAGAACACTCGAACCTTTCACTCGCTAAAAGATTCGCTGTTAAGGTCCTTCAGAGTGACGGATAAAGCACTGAAAAAGAATCGTGATCTCGATTGTGTTTACAGCGGAACGACAGCAGTCACTTTGGTCAAACAGGTCAAGTATTTACTGTAACAAGTCCCTCTTATTACAAGCTACAAACCACAATATGATCTCCCCAGTATTGATTAACTGAATGGTTTCTGTGGTTCTTCAGGGTCAAGAGCTTGTCCTGGGAAATGTTGGAGATTCAAGAGCAGTACTTGGTACGAGGGACGAACGTAACTCTTTGATTGCAGTGCAGTTGACTGTGGACCTTAAACCAAATCTTTCAAGTATTTTCTTTGGCTTCTTCTTTGTGCTTCATGAATTTGAGGTTCCACAAATGCTAGTGTTCATTTCTTAGGATGTCATATTTGCAATGTGGACATGTCCAGTGATTTTATCTCAAACTGATTCATTTTCTTCGTCTTGGCTGCATCATATCTTTTACATCTTATCCAAGGTTCAAAATTCTAGTACCTGGTTGGTCCTCAATGATACCGGAAAAAGAGAGAGAGTGGTCATATAAGCAAAGTGAATAGTCTCAACTTTCTATGGCAATTCTAGCAGCTTTACCTTCTGACCTTTAACACCCATTCCAGATGAGCAGTATAAATTGTGTGGTGTTGCAGGATCAATGTAGAGACAAACCAGTCCCGTAGAAGCTACACAGATTCTTGATCACTATCTCACACATTTTGATTTTGCAGGAGTCATGATGGATCTTTCTTTTTTTGGCTGAATTTTAGGTTTCATATTAGTCATTTTTCTGGTTGCATGTGTCGGTTCAAGTTTCAGTCTTAGAATCTATCTAGTTAACCATCCTGCTCCTGTCCTTATAATGTACCTGTGATCTTAAGTGTTTAATCTATTTTGTTTCTGGTTACACGGATTGAAACAGATCGTAAATTTTAAGACAAGCTTCCAAATGAAACGTGTTGGCATTTGATTTTGCAGGCGAAGCAGAAAGAATAAGAAAGTCGAAGGGCAGAATCTTTGCTCAACAGAGTGAGCCCAATGTGCCTCGAGTCTGGCTGCCTAAAACAAACGCCCCGGGCTTGGCCATGACGCGGGCTCTCGGAGATTTCTGCCTCAAGGATTTTGGTTTGATTTCTGTTCCCGATATCACATACAGGCACATCACAGCAAGGGATGAGTTCGTTGTCATGGCGACAGATGGGGTAAGATGATGAAATTATAGAACTGCAATCAAATCGTAGCAGTGAGATGACTCCGTCATCACTGACCTCTGCAAGCTAAATGCTCCAGGTCTGGGATGTGCTATCCAACCAAGAAGTGGTAGACATTGTTGCCTCTTCTACAGAAAGGTCATCTGCAGCTCAACTAGTTGTTGAATCCGCAATGAAGGCATGGGAAGTGAAGTATCCAACATCAAGAACTGATGACTGTACTGTTGTTTGCCTCTTTCTGAATTCTGATGCTTCCTCCAAACTCACAACCAATAATCATGGCGGACCGTTGTCATGGAGGCGGCTCTCCAATCGCATCAGAAGTGATGTGGCAAGATGATCCATCATCTATCGCTAATTAACTATAGAGGGGCTTAACATGGCAATTATATACCAGCAGTTGAGAAGAGTAGCACCGGGTTTATTTATTTGTTGTGCTAGTTACATTTGCATGTATTAGCTAATATTCACAGTGAGTTCTTATAACAGTTTATCTGTGTCCATAGTTATTCGTCATGTATTATTTTGGCTGATCATACCAAGACCTGCCCTTCTGATTGCCTGCACAAACAAGAGCCCTCTTTTTCTTTGGTGTTAAATTAGTTCCAGCTTTGAGAAATCCTTCTTTCTGTTGGTTCCTTTGAATTCTATGTTGTTAAAGTTCCAAAGAATGTTTCTACTACATACATGCATCTTGTTTCCAAGAAGATTGTGTCCAATTACATCCAGGATCTTGGAATTGCTCAAGGTAATAACACATATTTACCTTGAGAAACTCAAGATGCCATGAATCTTTTTATTATGCCAATCAAGCAAAGTAATTCATTCCAGCAACCAAACAATCAAATGCTCAACTATTAATCTAATGTTTCTACAGAACTTGCTGTAACGCAATAAAATACATGGTTACAAGTAACTTTTTTTTTCCCAGGTGATTTGAATAAAAACACAACATTCGTATGGTTAAAATTTCGTTGTTTTCAGCTTCAGCAACGACGACTCATGGGCAAGTTTCTCGCTACTGAAATATGTTCTTATATCCAAGTTGCTCCATGAAGTCTGCTACTGCTACATATTTCCTCTATGTGGGTGCTCACTGTTCTATTCTTGGACTTTCCAACAAAATTGGAGTCATTAGATGGCAGCATTTTCTAAAAAATCATTTAGGTCGATTGCTAATCCGTTTCTCCAGTAGACCTCATACGCGTCTTTCTCGGAAGATGCTAGAAGATCACCGGCCTCGGACATTATTACATTCTCCAAGGAATCAGGTAAGTTTGCCTCCCAAAGACCTAACTTGCATACCTTTCTGTAGGCATCATACCCTGCTGCTCTGAGTCCTGGAAATTCTTCTGATAAAGAGTTAGAAAAGAACCTTCCTGAACTCATCTCTTCAAGTAAAGTCTTAGCGGATACTGCTCTAGAAAAGACAACAGCTGCACAAGTCTTATCCACGAACTGCAGATCAAATCCTTCCTTAAATACAACATGAGTTTGTTGTAGGATATGCTTTAGCTCCAACGCGGTCAGCTGACCAAATCCCCACAAGAAAACTAAGTTATCAGTCCTCACCTTCTTGGCATCCATTGTATGACTAAGTTCCTCATCAACATATTCTTGTACGACAGTGCGAATGGGATAAAAGATATTTGAATACTCTTCAATGGCCTTGATGTTTTGTCCTTCTGCAATTTGGCCATCAGGAAACAGTTTTAGAAATGTACTGACTGCTGCAAATAGCTCGGTTATTTGCAAAACGTTATATCCATGGGCTTTGTTGCTGGACCCTTCATCTGTTAGGAAAGAGAGAACATTATATGCTAACCTTTAGAAATCAAACACATAAGAAATGGATAGATGAAATTTGACTTAGTGAACTACGTAGTAAGAATACGTATATAATCACAAACAGGTCATGCTTGCAACATGAAATTGATTGAAGGAACAATCTGAAGAAGAAAAACTAGTGACCAGTAGATGTAAGAAATCTTTATGTAGAACAATTTAGAAATGCATGACCATTTTATGTGATAAGAGAAATGAAAGAAAATCGAGTTAAATAGTACCTTCTGCAGGGAGCTCGATATCAATGGGCAGAAAGAATTGCCTCTTCAAGTAAGTCAGGGCAGCATGTAAATTCTTTGCTTTTCTGAGAACGCCAATTTCTTTAGACAAATGGCTGATGTCAAGTACATTAGTGAATGCCAACCGCAAGGAACACATGAATTCACTAAGAGTTGAAGGCAGAGGTGCAACGAACTTTGAGTGAATAAATGTAAAATCTGCAAAGCAGATCTAAAAAATATTAGCTTAGGACAAAAAGTGAATAGCACAACATGACAATCACCATGTAGACAATTGTAGCCAATAATCGGTTTATTGGAAGAGGAGATCACATCAATCACTTCCCGGAATCCTCGAACTTTCAAGTTCAGCTCTTCTTCAAGATTTTGGATCTCATTCTATATTAAAAGGCAAGCAAGAAATGTTGTGAGCTTTATCTGGATGATTAACAGAAGCAATAAAAAATGATAACTAATTATCAAAGCAACCATGAGAAGATTTTTGTCCTCCTCTGAGCTAGTCAGCACTACACGTATAGCCCTAGGTTCCCCGGATTTGTCTGGGACAACAAGTGCTACAAGATCATCCCAAACTTGACTGATCATCTGCACCCAGAAAGGAGAGAATTACTTTAATCTCGAAGCATAACCACTAAAAATTGGATTTTTTTTGCTTAACTGAACCCATGGTTCTTTTACCATACTTGAAAAGGTCAGAATATGCATTGGTTACAATGAATCCACAATATTGTATTGAACACCAAGCGAGTTAACCCACATCTTAGGCTCTTTCATGTTCTACTTAGAGATTTTATGCGAGAAGGTGGCCAAAGGAGCAACATTTGGTGTATGTTATCTTTCAGTCTGAGTCAACAAAATTAACAATAGGGAAATGCATCTAATAATTTGAACCTATCTTCACCGAAACAAGACTACACCTGCAAAACCAATTGAACTTGCCGATCGCTGCAGAGATCAATCCTCGTAGATGGCCTGGAGCCATATAGTTCACTACCTAATAAGAGCTTCCGCAGAGAAGTCACCAGAGCCCCTGGGTAAACAGAATGAACATGCTAAAAGACCACTAGAATTAACATGAAAGCGATGCCCCATACTTCTCTGCAGAACTAACCATCCACTGCATCAATGGTTGCATTTGAATCTTTGCAAGCTTTCCTCCAGTGCTCAACTTTGTACCTAATTCTGGACATAAGAACTGCATCATCAGTAGAAAAGCTCGAATGTGAATATACTGATTGTTTTTGACCGGAGGAATTTCCTTTAAACATAGACTCTTGCACCCTTGATAAGTATGAAATACCTGCCAAAAGAATAATTGGACAAATATTCAATGCTTAAATACATTTTATATATCCAAATCTTTACATCATCACCCTCACTAAGCTTACCATCATATATGCAGGCATTGAAATCAAAACCTTCTTGCGCCATAGATGTCAGGAATGAAGTTTGACAAGAGAAGCTATAAGAAGGCATACCCACGTGAAGCTCATCTCTAGGAAACAAATGAAAGTTGTACCTACAACAAGGTAGCATAATTCCACATCTCAGCAACCACTCTAGTCTTCAAGTTAGTTGGTAATTAAATTTATATTTTTATGATTTTTCTTTGTTCATTTTCTTCTTTCATGATTAGTAGGGAGTTAAGCTCATTTTTTTATATTTAAGTTTCATTATCATTATGTTTATTATTTATTATCATCCTTAAATTATCTTTAAGGATTTCTTTTGTTGTTTATCTCTATGATTTTTTGTGTCTCATATAATTTCTCTTAGGTTGAAAGATGTTTAAGAAAACTATTTTTAATTCATTTTTCAAGAGAAAATAGGGAAATAATAAAAACACTGTGTGCCAATGGATCAACTTCAAGTTTAGATACTAATGTTGAAAGCATTGTTGAAGTTGAACAAACTGGAGAAACATAGAGTAACTTCTTCAACTACTTCCTTTTGAAGCTCTGAGGACAGATCCTGGAAAATATCAACAACTATGGAATTATCCTATTAACCAGCTATATGAAATTTACATGACCTATGTAAGGTTTGGAGTTGTATCTTGTTGATTGATGGGACAATTACAAATTTCTGAAAATTTTCCTATGATCACATATCAAATTATCAATTTTATGCAATCCTAGAGTTCTAGAAGAAGGTGGTTGGATAAGATGCTCATTGGCAATTTGTTCAACTCCAACCCTTCCAATATTAGTAAAAAATACAGGTACCTACCTAAGTTTGAAGTTAGTGCACTAGAAATAGATTGTGTTTATTTGTTAATTCTCTATTTAATCTTGAAAATGAGTGTAGTTTTCTTCTTAAACAACTTCAACGTCAGAGAAAGATATAAATATAAAAATCATACAAATGAACAAAAATAAGCCAAAATAAAAAATTAAGGATAATAATAATAATAAGCATAACGATAATATTCAACAACAAAATTGAGATCCTGAAGAAATGAACAGAGGCAAATTTAAAAATGTAAAATTATTACCAATTATCTAGAAGACTCCTACTTGTTATCCTCATGTTCTTTTTTTCATATATCAACTGATCAACCTCATGGTGCACAAAATGCATGCTCATCTAGTTATAGCGGTAAGACTCGATATTGGAGGTTGCAAGTTTAAGATTCACTAAATTAAAAAAAAACTTATCATCCTCATTGTTTTTGCTTTTGTTCTCCTCAATTGTTCTATTCTAAAAGCAAAAGAGGGGGAGAGCTACAACAAAAGCATACCAACCTTATGAAGGACTAGAACCATCACCAACATAGGGGCAATCATACTTTATCCACCGGTAACTATATACTTTTTTCATCCAAACTCTATTTTTTTTATTACTGTTTAAGTAAAATTGAATTGAATGCAAATTTTCACTGTTTCACACTGCCCGCTCGTGCACTTCATGAAAAGTTGCAAATATGGTCTTCGGATTACAAGCATTATTATGCCAAACTAGAAAATACTTCTGAAGCTCTTGGGGCATAAGAGTTGATGAGTTGAAAGGAACCACCATGCGCCCCATGTCCTATTCCCAAAGCAAGTACGAAAGGAGAAACAGGCAGTATCGCAGGATTAAGAAAAAATATACCAAAAAAACACTACGTAGAAATCAAAGTCCAGTTTTTTTTTCCTAACGCATTGCAACAAAAATTTGGGATCTGGAGCAGGGGACAAAAAAAAGAGAGGGAGAGAAGCACATACGGGGAGGCGAGGACTCTGGCCCCTCGAAAGCGGAAGGGGCAGACGGCGAACTGGAGGATCTGGTAGGTCTCGGCAGCGAGTTTGGCCTTGAGGTAGGCGATTTCCGGAGTGTCAATGGAGAGGACGCGGCGCCAGGGGTAACGGCCGGAGGAGACAGCGCAGTCGCCGGTCCTGCGGCACGAGACGGCGACGAAATCGGCAGCGTCGACGTGGTCCCTGAGCTGCCTAAGGGCGGCGGCGAAGTTCGACTTCGTCACCTGCCTCACGGCGCCGGCCCAGCGGTGCTTGGCGCCGTTCCCGGCCATGGCTACGTCTCCTCCTTTAGGCTTCCATGTAGCCCCTCTCTCGCGTGAATATAAAATGACAAAATTGCACCCCTCGCCACTTAATAAATATTACCATAATATTAAAATTTTAGAACATTGAAACATGTAGAGAGAAAAATATCCTAAAATATATAGATTTAACATAACTATGTTATCTAAATAACCTAAGTATAATTATTAAATTTTAACTAGCTTAAATACAATTAGAAAAAAAAACAGGAGGATTAAGTGATGGAGGAGAAAATTTAAAGAGGATTAATGTTTAAATAAAACATTCAATAACCTTCTTATGAAACGAAATTTAAACATGAATTAGATGGGGCCGCGCGAACGCGTACCCCTCTATCACAAATTATGACGTCCATTCTCCTACTTGAGGAGATGGTAAACCAGTGCACCTTCCAAGTGCAATGAAGGCCACTAGCTTAAGCCATGGGCCTTCACGATCGCCCATCGACCCCGTCCAGGTAAGTATGTTTCATCGTTGGGCGCACTTCCCTTTTATAGCCCTCGCCTCTCCCATTCGCTTCTGACTTTATCGATGTGGGACTAAAAAGTTTTGGCACTGCTCAACGAAGCCTAAATAGGAATGCAGGTTCTTTTAAGAAAAAATTAATTTATGGTTTGATGATCTATTTGACTCATCGGTTCAACAAGCGAACAGCTGAACCAGGCCCGGTTCGAGTAAATTCCCTCTTGAACCGAATCGAAAGGGGCTCCCTCCCCAGGGGACGACCTGCTCTGCTTCCCGTTTTCCACCGGCGGCTCACAAATCTCCGGAGATGGACGCGACCGCCGACCTCCTCAGCGAAATCAAGAGGCTCAGAGCAGAGAAGGAGGCGCTCGAGAGCCGAATCCGTCTCCTCGAGGCACGGCTCGAGCCCCCAGGGGGCGCCGCAGAGGGGGAGGAGCAGACTGCGGGTTGCGTTCTGAACCCCCTTTCTTGCCCTCGGACCAACGGCACCGTGCTCAGTGGTCTGAGCCCGGAGATGATTCACAGATATAGTCGTCACCTTTTGCTTCCTGACTTCGGAGTCGAAGGTCCGCCAGGCGTTTGGTTTACTGTCTTTTAGAACGTGCTGTGCCGTTTCTTTCTCTGTTATTCTTATGAGAAATATATACGAGCATCTTGATGTTTGATTGCTGTTATTAGGAGAACTGAAAGACAGTGAACTTTGCCTGTTGAAACTGTGCAGGGCAATTGAAACTCTCGAGGTCTTCAATCTTGGTGGTTGGAGCTGGAGGCTTGGGTTCACCTGTGGCTTTGTACCTTGCTGCATGTGGTGTTGGTATTTTATTTTCCTGGATCGGCTATGCTCAAAGTTGTTTGACTGCATTTGATTTTGTAACTTACGCATGCCAGCCTTAATAAGTACATATGCATTTTAAAAAAGAATAATTTTCTCTCTACAATAAATTATTTTTCAGTTATTAGTTTATTTTCACTTCTACTTTGTTTCAACGAGCCACCTACTGAACTTCTATAGTTTGTGTTTTATTTAGTTTTCTGATTTAGGCTTGAGTCAATCCTTTTTGTAGGTTGCTTAGGCATTGTGGACAGTGACGTTGTTGAATTAAACAACCTACATCGACAAGTATGTATATACTGCTCGCATATATTACTTATAATCCAAGTATTACATTACTTTTGAGTAGTCAAAAGTGTTCAGCATTTAGAAACTTGTACTTCTCTATGGTAATTAATTTTATTTGAAATTCTTTGACATCATTGTTGTTTATACTGGCTTACTTTATGAACAAGTTCATCTTCTGGTGTGGTTAAAAGACCTTATATTTGATATCTGATTCAGATCATCCACACAGAAGCAAATGTGGGGCAATCAAAAGTGAAATCAGCAGCTTCTGCTTGTCATTCGTATGTGATATCCTTCCTGCACCTAATGGCTATAAGACAGATTCTTTAGATATGACTGACATAAGGAGAATTTACTTTCTGATTTGTTCCTCTCTTGATGTATGCTTAGGCACTTTTATCTGATGTAGTTGCGTGGTTCCAGGATTAATTCCTCCGTTAAGGTGGTAGAACACCCAGAAGCTTTGCAGGCAATGAATGCTTTGGATATAGTGAGCCAGTATCCTTAAGAAAGTCTGTATTTTTTTTTTCTTTTGAAACATCATCTCTTTGAAGAGTTCTTGTTAATATTAGCTGAAGATTTTTGTTTTCCAAGACTACTGACGTTTTCAAAGATATGACATTGTTGTTGATGCAACTGATAATCTTCCAAGTCGTTACATGATCAATGATTGCTGTGTTTTACTGAATAAGGTATGCTTAGTTTCTCTAAAGGAATTTTGCGTAACTGAAGCATAGATCTAACCTCCAAATTTATTGTGGTGGTTCTTCCAGACTACTCTAAGGCTATGAAACTTTGCCCAGATAATAAATTAGAATGCCATACCCATGCTTTCATATATTACATCTTGTTGAAAAAGTGGCATGCAAATAACGCATATATGGCAACAGGTGTGCTACAAAGTGGCACATACATGACTGTACCTAGCTTGACATTACTGCCGCAGTCAAAGTTGCATATCATGATAACTGATAAATAACTAATTAATGAGCATCCTTAATCTAGTAATCATTAAAGACTACTTTACCTAGTTATGGCGTCTGTTATCTTGACTGGTTTCATTCTCTTCCCTTCAGCCTCTTGTATCTGGAGCTGCACTAGGATTGGAAGGCCAGGTAGACTTGTACTCAAAACCAAGTTCCTGTTGTTTTCATAGTTGTAAATAAACCGACAGAATTTACTTTCAAACTGTAGATTAGTGAAGAGTACTTTTTTTTTGCAGCTTACTGTTTATCATCATAATGGAGGTCCTTGTTACCGGTGCCTATTTCCAACCCCACCACCTGCTGCAGCATGTCAACGATGTTCTGACAGTGGTGTTCTTGGGGTAGGTGAGTAACATATCTTTTTTGTGTTATGCGTCAAAGATATTTGAGTGGTCTCGTGCTGCGGACACAGAAAAGGTCTATTTGTTTTTGAATATTGCAATAATTAGATGAAAATCGTTGAGTTTTGATGGCGGTTCAAGTAAAAAAACATTATTTTGCTTCCCAGGTTCTATATGTTTCATTGGCAGCAGTTTATTCACTAATAAGTTTTCTTGTAAGCATAATTATTTAAGGACAATGGGATATGTCAAACTTCCACCTCCTCGGTAGTTTTTTAACACATAAAAATTGCTACAAGGATGGCTGAAGCATAGCTCTGTATTCTGGAGTTACTTTGTGAAGTTGGAAATTATCTTTTATTTGTACTTTTCTTGCTCAACTGTTGTTTCTTATGAAATTTCCTCTGTTCTTCCATCGAGAAAAGAGAAATTACTTCTGCTTTTATTTATTTTTTTGTCATACCAGCAATATATCTGTTACTTGTTTTGTCTTCTTAATGCATGGATTAATGAAACTTGTCTGTCTTGACTGATTAGTTCCTGGGGTGATCGGTTGTCTACAAGCTCTAGAGGCTATAAAAGTTGCCAGTGATGTTGGTGAACCTCTCTCTGGAAGAATGCTTATTTTTGATGCATTGTCTTCTAGAATTCGCACTGTACGTTAACTTGCCTCTAGTAATCTCTTTATTCAGTTTGTCTTTCTAAATTCTGAATTCGTTCAGTTCAGATATCTTTTTGTGCTATTTGCAATAGTGTGAAGGACCTGTAACTGAAAATGTGTATTTATATGTTAGGAATAAGTAAAGAACACTTCTTTGAGTTTTGCTGTTATGGACTTATTGCAAATTACTTTTGGTAACAGGAGGCAGTGTTTGGTAACTTCTTCATGATGTCTGGTTGGCTTACTTCTATTGTTATGATTTGAATCAGAAATATCATTGATCTTCTTAATTTTGACAATTGCTGTGTCACACATCTCAGCTTACATGTACTGTGTGGAACCCAAGAGAACTTACGTCGTTGATTTTTTTCTTTCTTTCTTTTTGATGTAAAGGAAGTGAATCCGGTATGAGTTCACTGCTTTGCTCGTTGATGCATTTTGATCATCAATTATGCTATATATGGAACATAATCTGCTTGATATTAACATTACTAGTTCATCAAAATTCATTTGAACACAGAGAAATTCATTTAACATCTTCTCTTTAACACTATCTTCTTAGCTTCACGTCTGGCATCTGAGATCTCATAAATTTACGTGATTGTGACAAGCTGCACAATTTTTATAGGTAAAAATACGAGGAAAGTCTCCACTTTGTCCTATTTGTGGCGACAATTCTGCATTTACGAGGGATACTTTCCAGAGTTTTGATTACGAGAATTTCACACAATCTCCTATGTCTGATAAGGTAAGCTTTCCACTTTTACTAAGATCTGATCGTATGATTTGTCCAATCCAATTCTTTTCAAGGGAAATGAAATTTAATTTCTAGTCACTAAGATATTTGCTGACCCGCAATGCATACTCATGGGTGGAAATTAAGAGAACAACAATTTCATTCGGTCTTTGTGTCATCTTATATAATCTGCTTCTGCATGTCAGTAGTGCATTCGATGAAAGAATATGTTCTAATTATTTCTTTTGTATTTCTGTGGATATACCAGTTTTAGCTTTAAGCTTTGGCAGATAAGTTTGTTGAAAACTATTTTGAAGAATCAAAATTTATTGATCAACCCAACCTTGAAATTGAATCTTAATTTACCATGAATTCATGATAGCTCTAATTGTTATTGCAAACACTGCTACTGTTCGACTAGCTTTAAATTTGAACTGGCAGATCAAAAATAATCAATCGACCAGAGCTTTTGACTAACAGTGGGTGCGTAACTTTGAAATCCTCCTTTCATGTGGATTGGCATACTGATTACACAAAATGCAGTAACAATGTGTCCTTTTACCAAGAACCAAAACCAAACCGAATATTTTTAGCAAGATAGCAAGATGTTTTCCAGTTGTGTTGGATTACTCCCCTCTGATATACTAAGAGGGTTGTCTTCTCCTAATATGACCTCTTTATGCTCATACCGAGGTGGACATTTCGATTTTTTTTGATAAATTGATGGTGCTGCAGCTAATATGCACAGTCTGATCTTTCAAGTTAAATGGCTGCAGTCAAACAGGGCACTCGATCTGATCCCAGAAAGCTCCAGAATCAGCAGTAAGGAGTACAACAATATCGTTAAGAACAGCGAACCGCATGTTTTGGTGGATGTAAGACCAGCACACCACTTCAAGATTGCAGCTCTTCCCAATTCAATCAGCATTCCTCTTTCCAATTTGGAAGGCAATCTTTCAACAATTGATTCGGCTCTGAAGCTGACAGAGGGAGATTCCGGTAGATCCACTGCTTCTCTATATTTAGTTTGTAGAAGAGGCAATGACTCGCAGATCGCCGTCGACTTCCTCAGCAGAAATGGCTTTCCTCTAGCCAAAGACATCGTCGGGGGACTCCAATCTTGGGCTCGGGACGTTGACCACACATTTCCCACTTACTAGGAAACTCATGGCCGTGTATGAACAACTCATAATTTTATAATTTTCTGCTGAAAATTTTGATATTGTTCTCTTGTTGACATCTCTTGTTTTTGGTAATGTTGTTGTTGTCATCTATCACAAAATGTATATCTTTTTGATCAGAAATTCTATACTAGAGATCGGGAGTTTAATACTCATCGAGTTCTAAAAGAAAAATATACCTATATCTTAATATAAAGTTTAATTTATATCAGTATAATATTTTTTATTATAACTATTTAGAATTTTTATACATAAAAATTTATATGCTCTTCTAGTTAGAGATTGTTGGTTCAATATTCTTTTTGAATTTTTTAACCCAGCCGGTTTAAATCATTTTGGCCGAGCCTTCGTTCTTTTAAGCCTGGGGGGGACTTGGGCCATCGTTTACCGCGTAGCCTTCTAAATTGCTAAGAACCAAGCAAAAGTCCATTACGCCCTCGCAATGGGACTCGCGGCCAGGCTCCTCCGCCACCATCGCCGCCTCCCCCTCCTCCTTCCCCCCCGTCCTCTCTTCTACGCTTCCCCTCTTCAGAACCCTACTCGCGCCTCTCATTTGCTCTCCTCCAGTCGCTCTTCGCTCGCTCCAGACCTACCTTTCGTTCCTTCCCGATCCCTCTCCTGGTTTTCCTGGAGCCGGAGCAGCGGCGGCGGGATCAGCGGTGGTGGCGGGGACGAGGACGATGGTGGCGGAGGGGTCCTCCACGATGGTCCCGTCCTTAGCTCGGAGTCGGAGTTCGAGTCCGAGTTCGATACCGTGGGCGGTTCTCAGACTGGAGCTGAGATATCCAGTCTTGGGCTCGAGGAGTCGGGAATGGTTGGGGAAGTCGTCGGCGAGAGCTTTTGGTATTACCCAGTTCGGCTACTTATCTCCACGCTTGATGGGTACCATGAATTCAGTGGCCTTCCATGGTAATCATTCCTAAAAGGTTAATCTTTATGACTGAGTCATTCTTCTGCTCCTGGATTCTCCTTTTATGAGAAAGAGTAGCTTGTGCCGGCTAAAGAAGATGGATAATGATCTTTATTTTTTGTAGT
Source organism: Thalia dealbata (assembly GCA_030544415.1). Classification (NCBI taxonomy): domain Eukaryota; kingdom Viridiplantae; phylum Streptophyta; class Magnoliopsida; order Zingiberales; family Marantaceae; genus Thalia; species Thalia dealbata. Next base: position 4,509,545 of record CM060454.1, read on the forward strand.
TGCAATGTTGATCTTGTTCTGTACACCATCATAGGAACACCTGCTGCCTATTTCTGAAGCAATATCATCATATATTCTTAGATTTTCATACACAGATTTCATTTTATATTTATTGGTTTCGCCGGCCTACTACTGCAATGTAAATGCTCTTGTTTTTTCTATTGGAACCGTTTAATTATCCTTCAATTTTAACACATTTACATTCCAGTGGTTAATCCTATGTCCCTGTCGCTGTAGTGCACACCAGTGTATATTTTGAAGTTTATTAAATTTGGCATCCTTGTGATACTAATCTGCACCAAAGATAATCTTTCTGACCGACTACCTTATTCCCACTTCCTGACATAAGTGACATCTTTGAATACCGACTGTTCAGCTAGAGATTGTGCAATATTCGTGCACAATGAACAGGAAGAAACTACACTGGTGCTTGACAACTTAGTAATGGCATTTTTTAAAATTAAGAACATTGATCAAATAGATGAGAAGATGAAAGGACTACATAGATCTTGTTATTTGGGCTTGATTCTAATTTTTTTAGAACTGAGTGAGTATTGAACTCACAACCTCCCATATAGAATCCAATCGCTCTAACCAAAGGGGCATACACTTTGTATTAGATTTGATTCTACTAATAATCAGCTTTTGATGCTTTGTCTTTGAAGTTCCATCATTCTATAGATAAGAAAATCTTCAAGAGCTTCCACAGAAATGATTAGATGATAGAACAATCCTCTAAAAGAATTTTTGGTAGGCCAGCCAGATACCTTTACATGAATATTGTTGACATCATGTAAAGTAATAACATATCTTCTCTATAGTTGTAAAATGTCTTCAAGATCTTCTCACTGGCCTTTTTTAACACCGTCATGCCCCCGCTCGTGCTTGATAAAAGTGTAATGAATCTGGTGATGCATTGATGCTTGTACTGCAGCATTTTTTTAGTGTGTTGTATATTGATATTGTTGAAGAATATCAGTAGTGCATTTATTTGTTTCCTTAAGTTGTCTTGTTATTTTGAACATGCTTTGTGATTTGTGGACAAAATTTTCACAAAATAATCTCAATCTAAGTGAAATAAAACAATTGTTTTTATTAATGTTTTGCCAAACAGCTCTTTGACCTTATATTCTACAGGTGGGTGATAATCTCCACTTCTACTTTGGCCCTTCGGTTATCACTACTTCCCATGCTTATCCTGCAGTTAAGGAAAGGTCAAAAAATGGCTTCGCTTTTACCACAATGTAAGATTTTCTTTCAACTTGCAACCACTGTAAAGCATATTCACCTTCAATATGCAAAAGGTTTACAGATCTCATTCAGAGGACGTGTGAGTGATTAATTTTCACCGGTGTTCCTAAGAAAGGCAGCACTAAATTTCAAAGATTAATTCCAACTCTCCCCAATATTTTCCAACCAGACAACCATTTCACAATGCATTTACCTTTACAGTTTTAGTGAAGTCTCTACCACTCAAGAAAACCAATATAATTAATCTTTGAGTGAACAGGGTGAATGTTTACATTATATTAGGCATTCTAAAGGATCCTCATTGTCGTGAAAAATATCAGTTGTAGGTTGGAATCACTGCCATCCTTTGTCTCTTCGGAAAATGTAATTGGGAAGAATACTGCATACTTCTCTATTTATGAAGCAGTACAATATCAGTGCTTGTACTGCTCAATTTCAGGAGGTTCGCATGGTATCAACATGTCGCTAAGTATGCATGGTTGGTACTGTGCTGACACATGACATGCCTCTTCACAGTGGTTGGTACAATGTCAGTGCTGTATGCATCGAAAAACATGCAAAAGATCGACTTCTCGCAATTACAGATACATCCTCATATCCATAAATATTAATTATTTCATTGTTTGATTTTTTCTAATGCTATAAAATTTTATATGTAATTTTTGTACTCCTAAAATATGTTATATTTTATTTAGATTTTTAAAAAAATCAATATTTTACTTGTCTGCCTAGGTAACAGCTTAGATTATGATGCTGAGTTTTGGAAATAGATACTTGGTGTAAGACACTGGTTCCAAAATTGAAATTGAGATCCTTGCATCTGGTGTTAGTCAATACATTTACTAAGCTTGATCAGCATATCCACTCTGTAAGGTGTTGACATCATATGAAATATGCTTATAGAATTAGTTCACTTACTCGTATTAATTCTTCCATTCCATCCTTCTTGATTATGGAAGTGCTAACTAATATATTCGGACCAGTGTTCTGATTATTTATTCACTTTTATAAGTGCCGCCTCCATTTCCACCACCTCTATCAGGAAGGAGTTTTCGGGAACAATATATTCTATTCCGACAGAAAAGAAAAGAACTTGGATGCCCTTCATACATGTGGAACTTTGCATTCTTCACTGTCCAGGTAAAGTTGCAAACTTATTACTTGTTTGGAGAAATGATTTTTTTAGGGATAATTGCACTCATACCTCCTCTACTATTCCATAAGTTTTGAAACAATAAAAAAACTCCTCTCTAAGTTTTAAAGCCTATACTTATACCCCCTCATTTTCATTTCGACACATGGCACCATGCTTAATAAATTTTTTGAGACATCATTGCCACATCATCATAGCATAAAATAGTAATAATGTGATATCTTCTGTGGCAATGATGTGGTAAAATGTTTGTTGGAATTAGAATAGAAATGTTTTATGGAAATAATGACAATTATTGATTAGTTTGCTAGTTCCTAAGTGAAATTAACTATGGGAGATGAAGAGACTTTATGTACCACGGGAGAATAGATATACAAACTTTTTCTTTCATCTTCTTTCATGGTATTAGATATGCATTCATAACGGGTCTGGCCACCCATCGGCAGCATGCATCCGACCTGGGCTGTGCCATGCCTAGCCCTCACACTGCCTGGCGGGTTGTGCCAGGCACAACCCGGCCAAACAGTGATTGTCGTGCGGGCTGTAGTGTTGCAACCCAATGGCATGACATCGTGGCACAACCTGGCTAAACTGCGCATGCCATGTGGGCTGTAGTGTTGCAGCCGAATGGCACGACACAACCTGATGATGTGTTGTGCTTGGCACATGCCCACAACTTCTTCCTTTGCTGGCACAATCCGGCCAAACAGTGAATGTCGTGCGGGCTGTAGTGTTGCAACCCAATGGCATGACATTGTGGCACAACCTGGCCAAACTGCGCATGCAATGTGGGCTGTAGTGTTGCAGCCAAATGGCACGACACAACATGATGCTGTGTTGTGCTTGGCACATGCCCACAACTTCTTCCTTTGCTGGCACAATCCGGCCAAACAGTGAATGTCGTGCGGGCTGTAGTGTTGCAACCCAATGGCATGACATCGTGGCACAACCTGGCCAAACTGCACATGCCATGTGGGCTGTAGTGTTGCAGCCAAATGGCACGACACAACATGATGCTTTGTTATGCTTGGCACATGCCCACAACTTCTTCCTTTGCTTCGGCTCCCCCTCCTCCCTCTTCGATGCAAAGCTCCTCCCTTCTCTCCCACCCCCCAACTCCTTCCCCCCCTTCGAATCAAAGTAGACAATCTAGTCTGTCGTGAAGAAACCAAGGCACTTGCTGCTCCTGCTCTTGCTGGCCATTCTCTGCTGTGGCCACAATTGAGAGTGCTGTTGTGGTCGTGAAGGGACAGCTGACTCTGTCAGCACAAACTTCGATTGCAACGTTGGGTCAATGTAAAATGCCTTTGTTACATCAAGGATGCCCTTGCTCTCTTTAGTCGACGCCTCTGCCATCGATCTCTCTATGCTGGAGATGATGATGAGCTACCCCCCTTCTTCCTCTTCGAGAGCTCCTCCCCCTTCAATGCAGAGGTTCTTCTTCACCCTCTTCCACCTCTCTTTCATCTTGATTTGCCATGATGGGCTCGTGCCAGCATGGCATGCCAATAGTGGCATGCCTCGTGTTGGGCTGAACGGATGAGAATGTGCTCCGTGCCTAGCACAACATGCTTTAATATTGAGCTGGGCTTGACTTGGCATAACATTAGCCATGCTTCAGTTCCCAAAAGAGGTCTCGTCTCCTTTGCCTTTTCAAGTTCTCGTACCACATCAATGAAACTCAATGGCAAGAACTACTTAGATTGGTACAATGCTGTTGAGATCTGGTTTTTAGGTCAGGGACTCTTTGATCATCTAGTTACAAAAGCAGAAGTGGCTGATGTAGAAAGAGTAGAAAGGGAAGAAGGTTGATTAGCAGCTTGTCTCTTTATAATGGCAATCTATTGAGTCAAAGTTGATGGTCCACTTTCAGCCCTACAAGACATGTTATGACATTTGGTAGAAAGCACAACATGTCTATACCAATGACATACAACGTTTGTATGAAGCTGTCCATATTCTCGCCATACTCCAAATGATTGACCATGATCTGCCTAATTGTCTAAATAAGGTGCGCAGTCCACCATTGAGGAGCTAAAACTGATGTTCATAAGTGATGATTCACAAAGTATGCTGAAGATACTTTTTCTTATGAATATAGTGAGTATTGAACCTACAACCTCCACTATAGAGTTTTACCTACACAAATCCAACCAAAATAATCATGAATCTTTGACTACCTACCCAAATTATACGGGTTCAACGGGAATCATAGAATAAGGAAGCCCATTTATAGTGAACATTCTAATGTTTCCTAAAGATGACTGATGCAGTGTTGATATAGTTAAATCATGTCCATTCTGTAGTTTAATCATATGTTACTCATGCTGTGTATATGACTTTGCCTTTTTTTTCACAGGCCCCTTTCTTTCTGCTGTGGATGACTAGTATTCGAAGAATGTGTCTTGATAATCACCCTGGTTTTGATACTGTAAGGGCATGAATCTCGAGTTACAAGTGTCAGAACTGTATATTCTGTCATAGTTGTGGATTGCACACCTCTATAGTACTCATAACATTGAACACCTGGTAGGAAGGAAATAGAGTCATGAATTTCTTTTATACTTAGAATAGTATTTTTATACAGCTGCCTTATACATACAACAAAAGCAAATTCATGATTTGAGCTATTTTTCTTTATGGAATACATCAACTAGCTTAACTGGTGGGATTTTGAGTTTAAAACTTGTCTTCGTACTTGCCTCAACAAAAAAATGCAATTAAGTTTTAGAGCAGAATGTAATATAGTTGCCCATTGATAGTTTAGCACTTCATTGGTTGATCATTGCACTAATTCTTAAATGATGTCACTGAACATGTTCCCTTGGATTTAATTGTCTTGGATTCTACTTGAGATTGTCGCTGTTACCTTGCATAGCACAATGGTACTTTCTAATCTTTTCCACATTGTGATGTTTAAAACTCAGAAATGGGGTTCAACTTTCATATTCGTAATATTAAGACCTGTTCAAGCATCAAGTGAAGCCCATAAAATGTTGTCAGATATTGATAGTGGTTTTAACTTGGTGTTTTGAGGGTCACTCTTAAAATATTTTTCTAACCCCTGTTGAAGCATAACTTCATAGAGCTTCCATCAGGGTTCAAAATACTGGTCGTACACATTCTGCCAATTTGTCAAACAACTTCAGTATGTTAAATAGTCATTACAACCATTCTGATATGTACCATCCAGTTTTGCATAAAATGAATTCCAAATTGATTACTGAACAGTACCGGAGCATTTAGTCTGACATCTGCATTTGGTCAGAGTAATATTTACCCATCGGTATGTTTATGAAAATGATTGGTATTTGAAATGATGGATATGTTATTAATGTTTGTGAGTAAGTTAAATGTGGCCAGGACTCGACACTTAATGGCTATAAAGATGTAAATAAGTTCCTACCTGTTGTTTTTAATAGAGCCAAAAAATAATAAACATAGAGATTAAAGTACAAGGAGAATGGAATGATAAAATTAGCAGAAACCAGCAGCATCAGAGGATTTGGCAGCATTGCAACTTCTATAACTTTTGCTTTTGAGGGGTACATCATTCAGAGGTTTACTACTGGATTATAAGTTTTTGGAGCTTTGAGTTTGCAGAATTGAAATTAGATATGTTTCCAGTTACAACACAAAGAATCTTATGCAGTATGACTTTTTCCTTATAGAGGGTGCATAGTCATTACCGTTTGTTTTCCTATCAATCATACAACTATTGCTAAATATATACCCTATTTAGATACAGTCATTGCTAGCACCTCCAGGTTTGCTTACCTTTTTTTTCCCTCTTTTCATTATCTTCATGCTAATGAAGCTGGCATACAAAGATTCGGTTTTTGGTTTTTGTTCCTTGCCAATTATGTTATCCTGGAATAAATTTGAATGGTTTTATCTTTTATTTATTACAAAACTTTCAGAGCGTGGAACTTTGGAATATAGAGAGCTTATGCTTAGACTTATTTTACCTTGTTTATGGAGTTTCTAATTCTTTTTTCAGGGTGGCTTGCTGTGGTTCAGCAATTTAACTGATTTTCCAAGTGGTATTTTAGGTTGTATATTTCCTGTGTTGATTTCTGGACTGCATTATGTCAATGTTCAGGTACTTGTGTTGTATTCTTTCTTTTGAATGTATTGATTCTAATTCTTTTCCTTGTTTCGTCTTGGCCCTAACATTTTGCAATCAAGCAAACATTTAAAATTGCTACCCTGCGTGCAGTTAATTCTACTCTTGATTATTACACTATGCCAACTTTAGATTATGATCACATTTTTTCTTCTTCTCAGATTTCGTTCCAAAAAATCACTTCTGCAAAGATGCAGGGCATTTTGGGACTAATCATGAAGGTTGGCTGGCTAAAGTTTCCTTGTTGTTTTTGCATAAAGTTCTAATGTTATAGAGTATGATATGGCGAACTTGGATGCATGTCAGTAACAAATTTCCAAGTAGAATCAATCTACTGTACACTATCTTCCAGTTGGGAATTTCATTTGAACATTGTAGTTGTAAATATTTGGTTTGTGAAAGGTCTGATGTTAGAATTTGATAAAGTTAAATTCATGATGCAGTACTACAAGATGTATCTGGACATTCTGGCTGTGCCTTTACTTTTTATTGGCTTTCACGTTCCACAGGTTGGTTACTCATCTCCTCTAATTTGTTGCGTCTGATTCCTAATCTATCACAATTTATGCGGATAATTGTAATTCATTGAACATCCTAGGTTTTTTTTCCTTGCACAAGCTTCTGAAATCCTAGGTTTCATGTGAGTTGATGCAGATTATAAATATTGGACATATTATGCGTGATGAACTTAAATGCAGATTATATTTTTATGATTTAACATCACCAAGTGCAAGCCAGATTAGGATAACTGGGGGTGGGCAGCTTCTGAATTTTTGACCTGGGCTCGCTATCATCATAAGTTCTTTTATCAATATTTTTTTACATCAAACCTGAAGTCTTTAGATGAACACCATCTAGTAGTATCCTTAAACTATCAAATTTATCCTTGTTTCGAGTGAAAATTTTTGGCAGTTCTTATTTCTTTCTCTGATCCTCAGCATGTGTTTGTTTTTTACACAGTTCCAGCTCACTTAATTCTCTCTTATCTGGAATTCAGGGAAGTTTGGTGTATTGGTTGACTAACAGCACGGTGACACTATTTCAGGTTTGTTACAGTGTATATTTGTTCTCAATACTAGCTAGTCCAGGTTTTATCATATAAGGCTGATGAATCGAAGTAAATTGTGTTGTGGTGTTTATAATTTTTTTGTTTTCCATTTTGCATCAATCTCGGATTCACTATATTCCGGCTCCCTTATGCACAAGTTTATGAAGTTTTTTTGTTTTTCATTCTAAATGTTCTTTTTTCAAAAAGGATTCTGTATGTTCTTTTTGATATTCTGTGTGGATCACATATTATTACAACTTTCTTAAAGCATTGTTAGAATAAGATTTGATGGAGAAATTCATAAAATGACATTTGCCAAATGAAAAGGTCAAAATGAGTCCACGAGTGCTGTGAGAGGAAAGTTCCAACAATTTTTTATAGTTAATCTTAGGTTACTTCATTATTCTGAGATGTGATTTTCGAGCAAGGTAGCTTTTGCCATTCAAGTGTCGACCCATTCTCTTTTCTATATATGTCAATATATTTGTTTACTTTAGTGAATATTGTTTCGAAGTGTGTCTAACTGTTCAGGAGTTTTCTCAGTCTTTATGAGATCTAACATGTTAAAATCTCGCATCAATTTCACACTCATGAAGCTTAAAATGATGCAGCAATTGTCTCTAAGGAACTCATTTATTCGTACGAAGTTGGGATTGAAGAATGACCAAGGTCGTCTGACAAAACATGTTTCTTCTGATAATGATTTGTCTGAGAAGAAAAATCCTCTGGAGATTGAAGTCCCTATTGATATTCTTTCACCTCAAAAGCTTCTTGATGTAAGTGAATACGCAAAAATGGATCATTGGTGTAATCTGGAAAAATTTACCGACACCTGCTTTTGTTGACATATCTTGCAGCACGCCCTTGAATATATGGCAGCAGGGGATAACAACAAAGCTATCCCATTGTTAGAGTAAGTGACCTCACAGCTTGCTCCTTTTCTTTTAATTTTGTTAATATAGTAGCAGTATGCTGGTGAACTTCCCTTTCTAAAATTAATCACAGAGTGGCAATTGAAAAGGACCCTGAGATGGTTAGAGCTCTGGTTGCAATGGGTCAAATTTGTATCTCCCAAAGCTCATTTCTGGAAGCAACCAAATATTTTGAAGATGCAATTTCAAAGGTGTGCAACTATTCTATAGCCATATCAATTTCTTTCCGCAGACTAGTACTGCAATATTCGAATAACACCCAAATCTTTGATATTGATCTCAATAGATCCACAATGAAGACGATACTTTATTAGTTATTGCAACTTTCGGAGCTGGAGTTTCATATATCTTTCAGGTAACATGAAGGTTACATACTGCAGTTCCCCTTTGGTTTTGACAATCTTACAAAGTATAGGTTTCAGCGAGGTCTAATTTTAACAGGGAAACAAGTCAGAAGCAATTAGACACTTGAAAAGGATAGCAGAACTCAAAGAACCAGAAAGTCCCATGGACAAAGTCTGCTACCACAGAGGTTTGGTGATACTAGGAAGGTACGAAACAACCAAACTCCTTGCGTTGCTTTTCCAGATTCATATATTCCCGAGTCACCTCTACTCATTCAATTGGCGTTGTCTCCCCATGCAGCACTCTGTTTGAACAGGGAGAGAAGTCTGAAGCTGCCAAGTATCTGCGAATCGCGGCAACTTATGATCCTGGTGTCAATGCATATCTAAAGGAATGCGAAGGGGATTAAGATCACCTGGTTATAGCAAAACATTTCTGTACAACAATTCTGGGTGTTTATATGCAATCTCCAATCGTGAAGCCCAGTAGTCAGAAGCAGCATCCCCCCTAAACGATGATGACGCTGAAGAGCTGTGCAGAAGAAGCAAAGCATGCCCTGATCTGCCAATTTTAAATTATAAGATCTGGACTTTTTTATTTTTTTGCAATTTCATTGTGACGCTGATCGATTGAATTTTTGTTCTCGGTGCCCATACATGCTGTCCTGACGGCAAAACTTCCCTTCTGTAAGACAGATATTAAATTGTCACGGCTCATAAGTGCTTAAAGCACTCTTTATACATCACAAAGCAATTTTTTAAAAAATAAAATTCACTTTCACTGCATCCTTTGACAGTCATAGCATGTGGTGGTGCATTTTTAAAAACTAGATCAGATACCCAGAAAGGTTTTTTTTTTTGCTGAAAAAAAGTTATTTTAAGCAGGATCAAACCCATAACCTAAGATTAACGAAGTAAATGCTATGATCAAAACTGCGATTTTTTCTTTCACAAAGGAACTACATCCATATCTTGTCACGTTATTTTGCAGGGAGGGGAGACCTTTTTTTCAGCTTGGGAGAAAGAAGGATTTAAAGACCCAGTGGACGCCAACGCCAGGTTCAAAGATATTGACCAACACTGACCATGACCTGGACACTGCGACAGGCGACTGCTCTAATTTTGTCCTCTCTCCAAGCGCAGCAAGCGGCCAAGCAAGCAGGAAGAGCAGCACAGCCGCAGCAGTTGCCATCCAGGATTCCAACATCACGACTCCCCCCCCACACCACAACCCAACCCAACCCCAGCCAACACCCCCCCACCCCACCGAGATGGATGATGCTGACGATATCTCTCGCATGCGTTGGATTCTCCACTAGTTCTTCCCTCCCCACCTCCTGCTTTTGCGACGACCGTAGCCGAACAGAGAAGAAGAAGAAGAAGGAGAAGGAGAAGGGGAAAAGAAAAAGAAAAAGAAGTAAACAACAACAGTTGGGTTCCTGGAGTGCGCGCGTGGGGTCATGGAACACTCGCAGTTTCCAGATTCCCAATTTGGTCGCCTCCAATCCGATCCAACCAACACGTGCGACACCCCCAAAAGCCGCTCGCCCTCCTCCGGTCCTCCTCCCCCGGTCAAAGCATCCCCACGTCGTCGGTCAAACTTCTCACTGAAAACTACATGTAACAAAGAAAAAGGCTTCCTTAATAAATTCTCCTCCCTTGCTCCGGCTTGTCTTCTTCGTCTTCGTCCGTTCTGAAATGATTGCGCTCACAGTGCGCGAGTAGCTCCCACCTGCAGCAGGAAGACCGGAAAAAAAAAAAAAGGTCACGAGCCGCCTGCACCTGTCCGTGGCGGTGCAAGAATGACGGAGAACGAGACGGCCCCCTTCGGGGGCGGCGGAAAGAACGTGGTGGGCAGCAGCATAGCGGAGCGGCGGGCGGCGACGTGCGGGTTCAAGCCGACGCCCAGGCTGAGCACGGCCCGGTTCAGGAGCAGCGGCGCCAGCCCTCCCTCGTCGCCGGCCGCCGTCGTGATCCGGTCGCCCTTCGTCACGATCCCGCCTGGCATCAGCCCCACGACGCTGCTGGATTCTCCCGTCATGCTCTTCCACTCTCAGGTTTATTAACTTCCAGCTCTCTGATTAATTAATCTAGTACCACTGATGATGATCAAGTTAGCATGCAGGTCTCATGCTCCTGGTATCTATATAGTCTTCATTTAGATTAGCTTTGATTGAAATCTTTTCGTTCCTTATTCCCTTCGTATTAAAGTCCTATGATTCTTTCTCAAGTTCACGAACTATCCATGGCTTAATCCTGAACGTGGTTGATATCACTAAATCATAGATAATAATGCCTTTTTTGCATCTTCCCTGTCACTTTAATCTTTATTTCTATTTACCTCGTAGTGGTTCTGTGCATCTCAGCTTATCCGAATGGTGGCAACCTGATTTCATACCCTTCCAAGGATTTCATGATTAGGTGCATCAAATTATTATATTATTTGATGAGTCTGCATCCACGAGGGGCACATAAAAGTCTGGTTGATAGGGATCTGATCTCTCTCATGCATGAGGAAGCAAACTATCTTGATGTACTTCACCCTGTTTTTTCTTCAACCACAATGATGTTCTTTGTCTGTACTTCGGAGTTTTGATATACCTCAGCAATTTATCTTGTAGGCACTACAATCCCCAACTACTGGTTCTTTTCAAATTCCGCATGTGGAGCATGAGACGACGTCACATGCCGTGGAAAATGCAAATGCAGGAAAAGATAACCATTTCATGTTCAGAAACCAACCAATTGCTCCTTCCTCCATATCATTCTTTCAGAACACAGACATAAATCAGGTACTTACTGCCATGTCTTTTTCCCTTCTCCCCCCCTCTCTCTCAAGTCTAGCTCAATGGCTGAGTGCATATCATTTGTTTCGCAAGATGCTCGCTAACTTAGCTCAATGGTAAGGTCTATAATCTATTTTTACCCCTTATCTTGAGTAAAGGTTGGTCAAAGAAGCATAAAACTAACAGTAAATGAATCTAATTCAGCGAAAAGTTTTCCAATGAAAATTCAGTTAGCAGAAGCACTGCAAGTTCATAAGCATGTATGCAATTAATGATAACTTCAGTAGCTTCCGTTTTCTTTTAGGTATTCCCCCCTCTGAATCACAAGGAAAAGCAGCAGATTGGATCTGGTGACAACGGAAGCATCTGCAGGGAAGAATGTTCAGTTAAACAAATGCAGCAATACAGATCAGTTATATCAAATGCTTCTGTGTGTTCTGGAAGCAAGCAGATGCATCGTCCCAACGGATCATCCTCAAATGGAGAGGATGATATCATACCGCAGCTGCAGCAGCTTTTCGAAGAAGATGAGTTGGCTCGATTCGCAAGTTTAGCAGGCAGACGATCAGAAGATCGATATAACTGCCAAAAGTATGGCAGACAGAAGCAAGTCGAATGCAGCGAGGTTCCTCTGAGCTTGAAATTTCATCGTCAGAAACCTCCTCCTCCTCCTCAGGGCTCTGCATTTTTGTATTCTGATTCGATCAGTGAACTTTCAGACTCCACTGCTGGAGTTGCAGTTGGAGGTTGGCCACCAGAATCAAAAGGAGGACCCGGAGACGAAACCAGTGCAAGCTTGAAGGTAGAAGCAAGTCTAGATTGGGCATCGTCGGCATCTGCCATCACCACCGAGCTTTCAGATGCTCCCCCTCCCTCCACCGCACAAGCAAAATGCTCGAGCATGACGACGATCGGAGCCGACGGCGAGGATGAAGATGACGATGACAAATCCGAGTCGAAAAGAAGGTAACGGAAAGAAAAAGCCTATCATCATCACCGCCGCCGCCGCCCGTTTAAGAGAACAACTCATAGTTTATTTGTCCTGTGTCAACACTAACTAGGAAAGGAGAGAGCTCCATGACCGACTCAAGCACTCCACCGAGCTCGGTTCGTGAGCCGCGAGTGGTTGTTCAAACAGTCAGTGAGATCGACATTCTGGAAGACGGCTACCGGTGGAGGAAGTACGGGCAGAAGGTAGTCAAAGGAAATCCAAACCCGAGGTAAGTGAGTGAGTTTTTTCCAGATTCAGTAGGACAGACAACGATGAACTCCTATTACCACTTTGAACAATTTTAAACCCTCAAATCCAGGAGCTACTACAAGTGCACGTTCCCCGGGTGCTCGGTGAGGAAGCTCGTGGAGAGAGCGTCGTACGACTTGAAGTCGGTGATCACTACTTATGAAGGAAAGCACAACCACGCAGTGCCTGCTGGTAAATCACAGAAGCCTGCGGCCGCGGCCTCCGCCGCCGCTGCTACGGCGGCGCAACCTGCCGATGATCTGTTTCGCGGTTGCCAGGAGATCTACGAGCTCCTCAGTTGCAGAGCGAGGAGGAACGCTGCCTCCTTTCATTCCCAAATCGGGGGCATTTCGGCGTTGGCTTTTGGGTCTCTTCCATCCGGTGTGCCATTTCCAGTGCCGAACTTGGATCGGAGCTTAGCATTTCGGGTGCCTACAACAAGCTTCCACGGAGGAGAGAGTGGATTTGGTGACTACCGGCGATACGATCGGCCAAGAGCGAGTGCTGGTGAAGTGGTGGAGTTTTTGCATGGGCAGCAGAAGTCCACGGAGGAGGACGACATGAGCTTCGGCATGCTGCCCATGGAGGAACATGGCAATGCGGATTTGGATTCATATACTAGATAGAGTGCCAGCTTAACCAGTTCTTAGATGTTTGTGTTCTCACAGCTTGTAATTGAAGTGGATAAAAGATGCTGGGACTCTTCTCTTTCTTTCTGTACATTTCCTCATATGATAAAAGCATATAATGATAACAAGGTATTACAAGTTTGACGAAGCAATTACTTCTCGGAAAATTTAAATATCAGGAAAAGACTTTTTTTTAGAACTTAATAATCTCACTTGTAGAGGTTCAAAACCTCAAAGACCTTCCTATAGAGCTCAATTATAGGATGTACAAATAATGTTAGAAAAAGATTTGATCTTGATTTTTATATTTCTCATTATTACATAGCATACAGATTATTTAATGAATTGTTCTAAGAGAACAGACTTTATTGATTGAAGAATTACATAGCATACAAATAATTTATTGAATTGTTCCAAGAGAAGATACTTTATTGATTGAAGTACATGGCATACAATAATTTATTGAATGTTCTAAGAGAGCAGACTTTATTGATTGAAGAATCACTCCTGTTCTTCGAGCAAAGCATTCATGGGACTGTGCAATCAAATAGCAGGTAGCACTAGCAGGTATTTATTTGTCACAACTTGAACCAGAAACCAAATGCTCTATCGAAGTGATTCGCCCGCCGTGTTGGAAAAAAAACCCACTGCTATCACTGATTGAGACCTGCTTATGATGATTCATCAAACCGGCAGCAGTCATGGTGATATTGAAGAAAGATAATAAAGTATAATTAGCTTCTACGTGGAATTTTAAGTTCAAAAAATCCTTTGCATCAAAATGTTCTTAAATCTCTTTCGGACATCATCAGAAAAGGCATCAAATTCTATGTTGACAAAACAAGTTGATCTAGTGTTAGCATCAATATTGTTCAGAAAGCTAAGTTCAAAGCACACAAAGAACTTTATTTCGTAGAGACAACTGCAGTTTAAGCAGGAACTGATAAAATGCAATACTGGCGAACATATTACTTAATGATGTAATTTTCAAATCATAAGTGGCACTATACAGTGTTTATGCAGTGAGATTTTTCCATTTTAAAAAAAAAATCCTGTCAACAGCATATAATCAGATGACATAGGTTGTCCTTTAAAACATAGATTTGGATTTAACCAAGCATGTAATATCCATTATATGTTAGAGCAATTGAGCATTATACGGGAGGCTATGGGTTTAATACTTGCGTGATGATGGGAATTCACTTGCGTGACTTTGTACTCTCTTTGTCACGTAAGATCGACATGCAATTTAAGATGCTTTAAAATGTATATGCTTTAAAAAACAACTTCTTTGATACTCTGCTAACAAAATGTGCAAGTACTGAAAGGAGTTTTACTTGATACCTCTTTGGTCTTGATCTGCATCTGAGGTGTGAGTATCTGATTCTCAGGTTGACCAAACTTTTCACCTCTCATGCTCCCAGAAACTCATAGGAAATTGTAAACTAGCATAGCTAACTCAGCATTGCAGAGAAGATTTACAAGGATGAGTAAAATATGACTTCTGAAACAGCAGAAGGTCCCATATTTCACCTTACCTTCAACATATTCCTTGTAGCTGTTCTTATCCATCGCAAACCAGCAGGACCTACATATCATAGTAAGCTTATCTAGCCGAGAAAAGGTCCCAAATTTGCGTAGAAAACTGAATTTTCAGAAATAGCTGGATGAAGGAATTCAATATCTCTATTCTTGGCATTTGTTTTGAGAATATAATTTGTTTCTGCACTTTCAGCTTAACATGTCAAACCAAATCTTGTTAGGTTCTAATGTATGGATTTATAGCCCCTCAAAGAAAAATGATGGCCTTCCACCTCCAATCAATTTTAAATCCTCCTACCTCATGAGTTCTGTAACTGAATTGATATATAAACACCAGGAGAATAATGCGCTCCAAAATTCAACTGAAGAAACCAGGAAAATATTGAAGGGTGCGTGCAAGAATACCTAGTAAACAATAGAGGAGGATCCACCAGTAGAGGCCTCTGAATCACCAGGATTCTCTCCCTTCACTACCTTCAATGACACCCAAGGCAGCAGCTTTCTTTACCCAGAATTCTTCAATGTCAGTCTCTCCAACATCATCAACAGTCAAATTGTTGAACTCCTCCCAATCATCCCCAATCCCGGACTCAAACAAGTTGGCAAAATCTTCACCCTCATCTGGGTCATCTTCGCCTTCATCTTCCTCTTCTTCTTCATCGTCATCATCGTCGCCATAACTGACATCTCTTCTCCTCTCCCTTCTCATCCTCTTTCCCTCTCTAACCAGCTCCATCAACCTCTCTTTCTCTGCCAGCAGTTCATCCTCCACCAAAAGCTTCCCCTTGTCGTCGTAAGCCTCCACCAAGAACACTGAGTCGCGAACCCCCTTTACGCTCACGTAGAACAAGTCCGGGTGGCGCACCAGCATCGCCCTGAGCCGGTTGGGCAGCCCGAAGTCCTTCCTGAAGTGCGTCAAGTGGTCGACCAGGGTTCGTTTCTCCACTGTCATGCCCAGCACTTCCCGGACCACCGCGCACGCCCTCTTCTCAGCCTCCTCCGCCGACATCCTCCTCCCTCGTTCTTCTTCACCTCCTCCAGCCGTATCGTAGGGGGACACGTCCGGCATCTCCCGCAATCGAATAAGGTAGTCGCGGTGGCGACGCTTGAGGTTGAGCCCTCGGCGGAGAGGGAGGTGCTTGAAGCGCGGGGGACGATCGATGATAGGGCGGCGGTCGTCATCGACGGAGAGGGGCGGACGGAATGAAGGGAAGGGGATAGCAAGATCAGGGTCCCAGGCAACGAGCTGGAGGGCGCGGCCGTAGGAGGTGTCGGCGGTGCAGAAGCGATCAGGGTGGGAGTTGCAGAGGCGGGAGCGGAAATTCGCAGGGAGTCCGAGGTCGGGCGCCAGGTGCACGAGCTTGGAGAGGAGGAGGGTCCGCCGGGGGGAGAGCATGAGAAGACGCTGAAGCTTGGCGGCGAGAGCCGAAGCGAGGCGGGTGCGGGCGGCGGATTCACGGACGGCGAGGGCCTCGGCGGCGGGGGTGAGGGCGACGGAGAGGAGGGAGGAGGGGGGCGGGGAGCGGAAGAGGCGGAAGAGGGCGGGGTAGCGAAGGACCATGGATAGGAGGGAGCGGGGGGGAGCGACGCCGAGGTAGGGGCGACAGCGGGAGAGGATGCGGAGCGGGAGGAAGTGGCGCGGCTTCGAGAGGAGCAGCGTGTTCAGCTTGCGGGCGAAGCGGAGCCGGCTGTGCTTGGAGGCATGCCGGTCCAGCGGCGGGCATCGGACGATCTTGGTGGACGACCTAGCAACGATGAGAGGAGGAGGAGGAGTACGAACCTTGCCGCCGCCGGCGGGGAAGGGAATGGTGGTGGACGGGAGAAAGGAGGAGGACTTAAGCGTGGGTAGATTGGAGGTCTTGGCTCTTGGTAGGGTGATGGTGGGGAGAGCAACAAGCGCCATGGCCGTGGGGAAGAGACGGTGGTGGTGAACTGCGTGGTGACGGTGGGAAGACCTCTGAAGCAATACTTCGAACACCGGACGAGCGGCACAGCGGCGGAGGAGGAGGATAATGGCGGACTTGCAGTGGCGAAGTTGCCGTTTGGATCGGGCCCAAAAATTAATGTGATTCAATTAAATTACTATTTACTAATGAAGGCAATTTAGACAAATCGTTATCGTTATTCTTTTATTAATAACATTTGTTTAGCATTCACCACGCTATTTGAATTGTTATTGGCTTATTGCGGGTTTCGGGTTATCGGACCTGGAACGGCCCACTGGATCTAGTCTTATGCGCTATCGGGTTCGGACTCGGTCTTCTCCCGTCGCTTGCTCGTATTCAACAAGGTAGTGGTCAACGAGAAATTGCATTAGGGCAGCAGGGAAAAAAAAAAGAAACAACAAGAACACATCCTCCATCCACCTGCAACTACAAATACAAATCAAAATGCCCTCCACCACCACCTCAAATCGATCACAGCGAGAACAAACGATCGACGCAGAGCGATCAGCGGCGCCGAGAGAAGAGATTGATCTAATTCTTCCAGTTCCCAGCACTCGGGTCCTAAACTACCGGAGCTTTGATGACCTGCAGTATCTGCACCACCTCCGCCATGGACGGCCTGCTCGAGGGGATCTGCGACGCGCAGACCAGCCCCAGCTTGAGCACCGGCAGCACCTCCTCCTCCGGGAACTCGCCCATGCTCGCGTCGACGCAGTCGAGCACGTTGCCCTGCTCCAGCAGCATCTTCACGTGGTCGATCAGAATGACGACGTCGTCCTCCCCGTACTCCACCGGCTTCCTCCCCGTCACGAGCTCCAGGATCAGCACCCCGTACCCGTACACGTCGCACTTCTCGTTCACCCTCAAGCTCTGGCAGGCGAGCTCCGGCGCCATGTACCCCATGGCGCTCTGGAACCGGCTGCTGATGACGTGCTTGTCCAGCTTCTGCAGCAGCCGCGCCAGGCCGAAGTCCGACACTTTCGGTTCGCAGTTCTCGTCCAGGAGAATGTTCGACGGCTTGAGGTTGTAGTGGATGACGGAAGGTCGGAAGGCTTGGTGCAAATGGGCGAGGCCCTTCGCCGTCCCTAGCGCTATCTTGAAGCGGTCCGGCCATCCTAGCGGCGGTGTTGATTCGTCCCTCTCGTGGAGCCTGGCGTGCAAGCTTCCGCAAGAGGCGTAATCCGAGATCAGCAGCTGAAGCTGCGGCGTCCAGTAGTAGCCTCGAAGCTGCATCAGGTTCGGGTGTGCGACTTTGCCGAGAATGCGAACCTCGCGATCGAAGTCCTCGTGGTACTGCAAGATGTTTGCCGTCGATAGCTTCTTGATGGCCACGGTCCTTCCGTCGCCGGCAATCTCCGCTCGGTATGCCGTCCCGAACACACCCTTGCCCAGCTGGGTAGCCTTCTTTAAGAGGGCTTCGGTGTCATCTTCAAAATCCTCTGCCCTCAGAGCGCTCTTGGGGTCGAACAACACCATCCGCCCCACGGCCGGCCCCGCCGATCGCGTCGAGCTCGAGCACATGCTCTCCAAGGCGTTCTCCAGCAGCCCAATTCTCCGGCGAGCGGATACGTTGAGGAGGGTGACTACTACAACTCCGAGGGCGATGATGAGAGCAGCCGAGATTGCGATGATCGACGAGATGCTGAGGAACCTCCGGCGCCGTGCTGTCGGCATCGCCGGATTCGCTGCTCCTGCGGGCATGTTGCTGTCGATGCCAGGGAGATAAGCGTTGGGGTCGAGCACCAGCGGCTTGGGGACGTTCATCTTGCAGGGCTCCATGACGAGGGGAGTGCAGAGGCCCAGGTTTCCTTGCAGCGAGCTCCCACTGAGGCTCTGGAATACGCCGCCCATCGGAAGGCGGCCGATGAGCTGGTTGTGCGACATGTTCACGGCCAAGAGGCTCTCCATTTGACCGAGCTGCTGCGGGATCTCGCCGGTCAAGTTGTTGAACTCCAAGTTGAGGATTTCGAGCTTCTTCAGGTGCGACATTGACGCTGGAATGGAGCCGTTCAAGCTGTTGTGCGATAAGCTCCTGAAAACACCGAGAGATCAAATCAGAATCCGTCGAACACCGGCATGCACAAATTTAGAATGAAGCTACTTACAGCATATACAGTGACGAACAGTTCGAGATCTCATCGGGGATCGGGCCGGTCAAGGAATTGCTGTCCAACTGCAGGACGAGGAGACTACCTGACTCGCACAGATCTCCGGGGATTGACCCATACAACGCACTGCTACGGAGATCCAACACCGAGAGGTTCCGAAACAAGCCAAGCTCCGGCGGAAGCTGAGACCGGAGATCGTTCCACGAGAGATTCAAGTACCTCAAGCCGAAGAACAACGCCATCTCCGGCGGGATTGTGCCAGTGAGCTTGTTATCGGACAGATCCAGTGACTGCAGAGTCTCGGATATCCACGTAGATCCCGCCGGCACCGCGCCGGTGAGCTCATTCGAGGACAAGTCGAGCACTCGTAGCCCGAGATCAAACAGACCCTTAGGGATGCTTCCATTGAGTCTATTTTTCCTCAGGTGTATCTCAGTGAGGTTCGTGCATCCGGCAATGGAGTCGGGGATCACTCCTGTGAGCTGGTTCCTCGACAGGCTTAGATAACTCAGCTCCTTGAGTCTCCCAAGAGAAGCCGGCAACCCTCCGGTGAGATTGTTGTTCGACAGGTCCAGCTGCTGGATGGCCGTCAAGTTTCCGATCCACGACGGGATGTCGCCCGACAGGTGGTTGCTCGAAAGCCTGAGAGAAGCTAGAGACGTCAGGTAGCGCATAGAGCTAGGCAGGACTCCCTCAAACGAGTTGTAGCTCAAGTCCAAGCTGCCAAGGTGCAGGCAGAGGCCGACTCCGGCGGGGATGGTTCCGGAGAAGCGGTTGCCGTTCAGCCGGAGGCTCTTGATGGTGTGCAGGTTCTCGATACCGTTGGGGACTTCTCCCGTAAAGTCATTGTTGGACAGGTCGAGGACTCGCAGCCTGGAGAACGACCACAGGCCGGTCCCGAAGTCCGGCGAACCGGAGAGCCTGTTGCCGGAGAAGTTGAGGTGGAGCAGCAAGGAGCAGCGGGACAATGCGGCGGGCAACGGGCCGTCGAGGTTGTTCCCGGCAAGCGAGAGGAGCCGCAGCGAGCGGCAGGCGGCGCCAGAAAAGAGTGATTCCGGAAGGGGGCCGGAGATCGTGTTGGATGAGAGGTCGAGGGCGACGAGGGAGGGGAGGAGGCCGAGGTCGTCGGGAATCCCGCCGGAGAAAGCGTTGCGGCTGAGGTCGAGGGAGCGGAGGGCAGGCAGGAGGGAGAAACCCTGCGGGATGGAGCCGGAGAGGTTGTTGTTGGCCAGGGAGAGGGAAGCGAGCGCCGGGAGGCGGTCGAGGCCGCGGGGGAGCGGGCCGGAGAGGGAGAGCGAGTCGAGCGAGAGGCGAACGACCCGGGACGTCGCCGCGTCGCAGCGGACGTGCGCCCAGGTGCATGGTGTGGCGTCCGCCTCGTTCCACGACGCAAGCGCCGCCGTCGGGTCCTGCAGCGCCGCCTTGAAGACGATCAGACCGAGCACCTCTTCGTTCACCGGCGTCGGCAGCTCCACGGAGAAGACGACCGCAGCTGGAAGGAGGAGGAAGAGCGCAAGGAGATCAAGAGACGATCTCATCCTCGCCATCATCATCGCTAGCTGGGCTTCTCGAGAGCATGCAGCTTTTGCAGCTGCAGTCAATCTATCTTCTTCTTCTTCTTCTTCTTCTTCTTCTTCTTCGGCTTGGATTGGGGAAGGACGACGGGGTGCGCATCTGAGTGTTTTGCTGTTCCAGTGAGAGCAGCTGGAAGACGGAGATAACGCCAAAAGCAAAAGGAGAAGGGAGTCACGTTCTCGGAGACTGAAGCGTCCATGTCTTCTTGCGGATGGCGTCGGTCCCAAACGAGAGGATGCATGGAAATGGCACGGTAAATTATGCAAACATTTTGAGTCCCGTGGGAAGAGAAGAGATGAGAAGGCCAAAAAAACAATTGCCCATTTTGGTATTTGGTTCTCCTTGGAGTTATGCGGCTATTCATTGATGGGGGAATAATAATCAGCGACAGTGAGGTCTTGGAATATTTTGGTCTTCTGGTATTGGTTAGGTGGCGGACAGGTTAACTATGAATATTGACACTTGCATTACTGATAACACCTCTTGGTTAGGTTAAAGATTCACTGTGCTGCAGTGAAGGGAGGACTACTGTATATTTTAATCATGTTTCCTCTCATCTTCTCTCTTTTTATTTATTCTGTGTACTTCTCAGCTCCCTGGAGAATCAGTGTTAATAATGCTAGCATGCATCTTGATTCGAGTGGGTTCCTCCGTGGATGTCTCCTGCCCCTCTCAGGGTTTTGGCAAAAATAGAATTGTTAGCTTTCCTAGCTTTTTTCTGGAATTAATATGTCGGACTGTGTTCTTGCAACACTTAGTTTTTGAGATATATTCTCCGGACCTACCTACGAAGACAGTAAATATTATTCATTCCTGCTGCTGTTGTTTGTGCCACCTCTTGCAACCTCCTCATCCGCCGTAGCACATGAACCCTAAGCAGGGAATTTATTACTTACTACCTGTGAATCTGTGATGGAGGACGAGGGGCGAGGGGACAACTTTTTTTCTTAGACTTCAGTTCAAACTTTTGTGCCTCTAACCTCAGATTCTTTTCTTTAATCATCGTTCAAACTGTTCTTTAAAAGAAAACTACTGCTTTTGCTTTGTTAAGATAAAGAATTTTTTTAAAAAAAGGTCCTATTTTGAGTTATACATATTAGATTAATAATAGTTAAAAAATGTATCAGAAATCTACGTAGGTCTGAGCAGCTGAGGCGGTGGCAGTGCGTTGGAATTCTACGTCTGACGAAAAGACAAGTAACTAAATGGACAGCCATGCAAGCCGCGCGCGGTTCACGTGCAGCCCTCCCTCCCTCCCTCCCTCCCTCACTGTCCTCCACCTCCCATTAATTGTTTTAATTAATCAATGCCCACATGTTAATTGATTAATCTTCTTACCTTCGTTTTAGATGGAGGAATTAACAACGTGATCCGTCTTATTTATTCCTACGGCAGAATGCAATCAATTCACGTGAAACAAAGTTAATTATACTGATTTTTTTAATAAAATAGATATATCATTTCAGTATAATTAGGACGAGCAATATTTGAGCAATCAATATTTGAGTAAACAAAAGTAAATCCATTAAGAATAAATATTATATTATTTTAAGTTAAACATAAAATAATCTGGATACTTTTCTAATAAAAATTTATTTCCTCAACGACTTGTTGTATAAGTAGTATCTAATTTATTTCCTTCCACACGTGATGTATAAAATCATCATCTGCATAAGCTACCCTTTTTACATCATCTTTTTAGTTATTTTAAAAATTATATTAATTATAGTTTATCGTATATGAGCATCGATACTTATTTATTTTATTTCAACAAACTGTTATATAATTGAATTCATTTAATAAAAACTCTTATGTTTTTTATTTCTTGTGACTGACTCGAGTAATTTATCCAGCAATAAATATTTATCTAGCAATAAAGTCTTGAGAATATTATTATGTAATAATTATCGTAGGTAAAAGATTTGACTTCAACGTGAATGAACATATCATTAGAAAATCATATTTATAGATATATATAAAATAATAGCAACTTTTGAAGGGTATGCATGACTTTTAAACATGTGTATTTTTTTCAAACATGATATGATTATAAAAATTTTGCACCGAAAGGTCTTCGTCGAGGAGGATGGATGGATGCCCCCCCTATCTTTTGAAGAAAAAAAAAAGCCCACACAAAGAATAATTCATCAATTTCTCTTTTTTATTTTAATTTTCCTCATCCTTTTAATTAAAAGAAGAAGAATTCGTCAAAGATTGGAATTTGTCTCCGACGAGAGAGAAATCCAATCAAGCAATTGGACTTCTTTTAAATTCCCATTAAATTTTACCTGAATTGGACAGAAAAAATGAGCTCGAATCGTGTGAATAGAACCCCATTTCGTCGTCATGTCCGATTTTTTATTCTCATCTCATCTTAATCCAATTAAATGTCTCCATAATAAAAGCATATCAAATTTTTTGTGACTTCGATTAATCCGCAGCCGGAGAAAAAACTGGATCTCCCCTTTCTTTTTTTTTACTCCACATTAATTAATTAATATTTTAAATTAAAATACTAAATTATTTTTTGAAAATTACAGTCGAACCTTTTTAAAAATAAAATAGTTTAAAATTTTATATCCCGACCACGAACGAAAATTAGCAGGTCTCGAATGATACGGAAGGCTGGCTAAATTTTTTTTTTCCAGCTACCCTCCATAGTCTACTCACTTGCCCACCCGCCTCATCTTCAGACACAACAAACCGGGGCCTACCTTTTTGCTCGCCCGGGTAAAACAACGGTAGGTCTCGTTACGCGGAGCCCCGATCGAACTGGAGGCGGGCAGGCAGCAGGCAAGGCCATCCGGAATAATATTCTCACATCCGATACGTTCCACTCGCTTTCGTACTCGCAACCCCGCCACCGGACCTACCGACTATTGGCGCGGGCCCATCGTGGGACCTTCGAGGTACGAAGGCGGGTAGTTTGGACAGCTGGGTCCGCGGCGTTTTGAATCGTCCTCGTTCTCGTGCTCCTCTCGCCTTCACAATTCACCGTCTGTTTTAATTTTTCTGTTCGAGCGCGATATAATTAGAACGGGATGGACGACGACGGCGCAAACTTGGCGCCAGGTCTCGCTCCCTCCACGTGCATCGCTTCTTGCGCGCACGTCCCCGCCGATTCAATCCCCAGAGGGGCAAGAATTAGGAATCGATTCGCTCGACCGCCTCTCGATCGCTCCTATTTTGGGGCCACGCGTTGAGAGGAGGAGGAGGAGGGGAAGGAGGAGGAGGAGAAGGAGGAGGAGCAGCAGCAAGCAGAGGAAGTGGATTTGGAGTCGGCAAGGGCGGAAGAGGACGGATCGAACGTCGAGGTGGACGGGGAAGAAAAATGACCGCCTCCTCCTCGAAGAGCGCTTTCGCTGCGGCGGACGGCATGCGGAAGCGATCAGGGAGAGGGAAGCGGACCGAGGCGTCGAGCCCAGCTGCCAAGGACGCAGCTCAGGAGGAGGAGGAAAGGAACGTGGAGGCCTTTCGGTCGGTCCTCATCGATCGGAACCTGCTGCCGCCTCGCCAGGATGATTACCACACCATGCGGCGGTCAGTCAATCTTGATCAGCGTTCCGCTTCCTGCTCGCCTTTTTTTTTTGATTGTCCATTTCTCGATTTTTCATCAGCGTTGACTGATGGCGGTTCTCCATCTCGATACGAACCTTCCGATATATTCTGCAGTCTGTCGACGCTTTATTTCTCATGAGGAAGCACTTTAAGATGTAAAACCGGAATACGGAATTTAACTAGGATTCCCGAGGGGTGCTGGTGATGCCATCTAATCTTCAAGGGATCTTAAGATCTAAGCGCCTGATTTCTGTGTTGTTGATCTACTTTTTCTTGTCTGGTCACTAGGAATTATTTTAGCTTTGTTACAATGATTATCATACTTGAAGTAAGGTAAATCAAAATGGACAATAGAGCATTGATGAAAAGAGAATAATTAGAGATTAAATTTCTACTGAAAAGGGGACTACAAAACTGGTGAATAGGATAAAAGAGAATTGAGTTTAGTAGCTGGAATGGTCAGGAGACTTTATTTTTTCCTCATCTGCCATGATCAGTTTTGCAGAGAAATGTTGCTTATCGGCTTCAAAGAGATTTAAATGTCTAGAAAATTACTTCTCACACAACATGATTTCTATGCGTCATCCTTCAACCCAAAGCATGATCGAATGGACTGAAAGCAAAAGCAAATATAATGCTACGAGTGAAATATGTTTTTTTGGTGGAATGGAAGAGTGCTCGTGTAGTTATTATAGTAAGGTTAAAGTTCCATGGAATTCGTGCAAACTCACCCAGGCACTGACGGCAAGATTCAATACTTGTTCATGGATATATTACCTATAAAACCAAAACTATATAATTAAAATAATAGCTAATATTCCATTGATCGTAATAGTAATCAATGTTTTCATATACCTGGAACAGTCCTCGAAAATTTCATAAACCAATTTGTTAAGAGTCAATCACATTGAATCTACAGATATCAAGGATGACAGGAGATTACTGGAGAAGTATCATTGATCAGGGTCTATTGTCTTGAGATTGGTTTGAGGGTCAACTGTTGATTTCCATTATTCAGAATAATCTCCTTGTTTGGCAACCTAAAGCCCTCCCAATGGCAACATGAAACAGTTGAATCTTCTTAAGGACAGCAAGAAATGGCTCAAGATACAGACAGAATTAACCACTTTCAACCTGGAATTGAAAGGACTATTTAATTGTCGGTAATATATCTTGACAGAAGAATACCAGCGGCTTTCATAAATTAACCTATCACCTAGTAGCGCAAACTGGACTGATCTTACAATTTGATTTGTACAATTATGTAATGGAGGCTTTTAAAAAAAATCTTTTTTAACCTCTTACAATCTGTGATTTCAAGCATCTGCAAAGTTTAAGAATGCAAGAATAGGCCCAAAGTGGCTAGCTGTCCTCCTTCTCCTGCCTTCAGTAATTTCCACAGTTTACGTTAATGCTCTGTTTTGTTCCATGTTTTCTTAATATGCTTCTGGATGATCAGTAGTCTCTGTAGGAAATTACATTTGCTACTTTTCCACAGAAACACATGAATTCATTTCTTAATGTCTGCTCTTGAATATTTGTGATTTTTAATGCTGCTCTGGACTCTAATTCTACTTGTTACCTATACTCTGACGATCAAGCTATTAATGGGTTTCATCTCTGAGGTGTTTATAAAATCTGATATATGACAATTTATTATTATTTCTGGTTCAACAATTGGTCCCCATTTTCTCTTAAAAAAGATCAGTCCACCTTCTTTCCATTCTTATTCTTGCTATCCTACATCTTTTCTCTGACTTATGATCGCTGCAGATTTTTGAAGGCACGAGCATTTAATATCGAGAAAGCTACCCAAATGTGGTCAGATATGATTCACTGGAGGATGGACTTTGGTGCCGATACTATCTTACAAGTAAGAAAAACCAGCAATATCCTTTTACCACCCTTTATTGACACATTATCTAAACCATATCATGCCTAAAAATCGCGTGTAACCTTGCTTTATGAGACAGTTTTGTAAGAAAAACCAGCAATATCCTTTTACCACCCTTTATGACTTCATCGGATCTATATTTTATTGAAGTGCAGATACAAGCCATATACTTTCTAACTTTCCATCAAAGTCACAGATCAACTTGGAAACATTCCCTCTAAAAACAACTTGAAAATCTAGTAGGCAACGGTTTTCTAGGTTAATGGGTTAGTGTCAGGACAACATGAAAATTAGTGCACATAGCAAAATACCTCCAATAGATAATTCATCATGAAATTTCCAATCATTAATTGAAATCTTTTTCGTGATAATCTTTAGAAACTCATACAGTTTACTTTCATCAGCCAGTTTGGTTTGTCATGAAGTGTTGGTTTGATTGAAGAGCTATTTGACAGTACATGCATAAGCTTTTAGTTTATAGGAAGAACATAGCACTGCAGCTACATCATCAGTTATTTGCGCACATATCTATACTGTTATGAATGGACAATAAGTCTATTTTTGGTTGAGTTTAGAGTTTCAAATATTAAATACCAAACAAGCAAAAACTGAACCCCAGGTACATTGGAATCCTGCAAACATGAAGGACGAATTCTTTAAAGAAAAAAAAGTATGGCTCACCAAAACCAGTTAGACATTATTGGTTTTCAAGCTCAAATTTCGTATATCTCAAAATGTAACAAAATACGTGGCCACTATTATCCATAGGCCATCTGATATTTCTTCCCTGCAACAAAGAACCAAGGTAGTACTATGAAAGATATCATGTCTGCATTTATCGAGGGCTCTTCCTCTGAATTTTCAAATTGCATGTCTTAAATGTCTAACAGACTAATGTTGTTAGGACTTCACGTTCAATGAATTGGATGAAGTTCTTCGTTGCTATCCACATGGTTTTCATGGTGTGGACAAAGATGGTAGACCTGTATATATAGAAAGACTTGGGAAAGTTGACACCAACAAACTTTTTTCCGTTACTACAATTGAAAGGTTTGTAAAGTACCATGTTCAGGGGATAGAGAAGGTCCTTGCTGAAAAATATCCAGCATGCTCTATTGCAGCCAAAAGACATATTGATACAATGACGACAGTTTTAGATGTTCAAGGAGTGGTATGCAACAACTAGATTACCTTTCTATTTCAACATAAATTAACGTTATTCAAAGTCACATGTTTCCTGACTAGCTTGAGCATACAGAACTGGATGAGTGTCGGCAAATTAGCTCGTGACATAGTTCTTCGAATCCAGAAAATTGACAGTGAAAATTATCCAGAGGTGAGTTTGTTACGGTTACTGTATAGGCAGTGTGCCAATAAATACAAGCGCTTTTGCCTAATTCATTCTCTTAATGCTTTCCAATTTGCAGATATTGTATAAGTTGTTTATTGTTAACGCCGGAAATGGTTTTAGATTACTTTGGAGCACTCTCAAAAGCTTTATTGATCCAAGGACATCAGCGAAGATAGTGGTGGGCTTTTATTTGATCTAGATTAAACCCAGACATATTATGCGGGAATTCAGTCTTCAATCTATTTTGCAGGTAATTGGAGATGCATACCAGAATGCACTACTAGAATTGATTGAAATGAGGTCTGTTTTATCCTTTCAATTGATTTAGTGTTACAAATAAATCAACTCTTGGTTTTGGCTTCTGGAATTAAAAAAGTAAATGCTTTATGTTTTTTGTTTCTTTTTCTTATGACAGTCAGCTGCCTGATTTTCTTGGTGGCTCTTGCAAGTGTTCCAATGAGGGAGGGTGTCTTAGATCCAATAAAGGACCATGGAATGATCCTCAAATAATGGATGTACGAACCATCTAAATCATTGTGTAAATCTTTCTTGAAGTTAGTAAAAACACCTTTTATACTTATCCTCTCAATATTTCCAAAAACTAACTACCAGTCCGTTATCTTCCAGTTAGTTCATTCTGAAAGCAGAAGCTCAACAAGTAGAAACAATCAACTTGGCGGAAACGAAACTGTTCGCCAGGTAATTCTCGTATTTTACAAGTGATTTATGAGTTTGATTATAGATAAGACAGTCTAACTTAATCACGGAGTACCTGAAATTTGCAGGGTGCGATCAACCAAAAAACCGATATTCAATTAGAGTCTGATTTTAAAGATGCCGATTCTCCTGTTCAATCAATGCCCCAGCTAGGTGGACGGTCAGATTCAGTGTATGATAATGTTAGTGATTCTGCACCCCTTACACTTCACTGTCACTCCTTTTCTGTCTATCTGTGTTTTTATGAAATGTGTTGTTTCTCTGAAACATTGACATGGTGATTGTGTTTTTGCCTATGAATATTTCTTGGCTTTAACGTAAGTAACTGCATGTCTGCATGATAAGATGAATTTGTACATCTATGGTGCTATATACATCTGTAGTGCATCTGTGGTTTAAGTAGGATCCACATAAGTAGCATCCACCTACGGATCAACTTCATCGTCATTATTTCATTGCTTTCTAGGATTCGCAGTAGCTTATGCAATTAACAAGACAACCTTTCTCTACTCTGTATTAGAAGTCTCACCTTTGAATTCTTACTCCCTTTAGTGAATCCTGATGTTCTTCCCATGCGTCAAAATCAAGCGATGCTGCTTGGTTCTCATTTGACATGTTCATACTTTCAATTATAGTTCTGGAAGGATGATCCCTTGTTTCTAATCACTACACAACCTTTCCTTAATCCCCGAATGGCATCGCTATATGCTGCATCTAAACTGGTCATGCATTAAACACAAATTCTGATGACCAAGCTGCATATTTGATTTACTCCACAAGATGTAGTGAGTCATTTGAGTTCAATTTTAAGTTTAACTCCATTATTGTTTATAAATTGATTTAGTTGATAAGTTGTACAGTTGAATGATGCCAGATGTTGACCAGGTACCCTA
This sequence comes from Thalia dealbata, assembly GCA_030544415.1. NCBI lineage: Eukaryota > Viridiplantae > Streptophyta > Magnoliopsida > Zingiberales > Marantaceae > Thalia > Thalia dealbata. The sequence goes on from CM060454.1 coordinate 4,538,638, forward strand.
TGTCAGATAATAAGCACAAGCCAGGATCACATATGTCGACTCATGCACTATAAATCTTCAGATTTCTTATGAAATAGAAAGGATTATTGTGTGATCTACCGTACGATCTATTTTATAAATGTGTACAGCAGTTGTTTTTTCTGTTTATAAGCACACATCACTAACTTTGAGGTACACCTTTTTTTGTGGTAAAAGTTGGACCTATATTGATTATTGAATTGTCTTTGTTGTTGTTAGCATGCTCCAATCAGAACGAATGGACACATGCCTTCCAACAGCTCAGCTAATCAAAGCAACCTCAGTCTTGCAGGTATTCTATTTCATCATGATGCACATTCCAGTTTTCTTTTGAAATATTTATGCTCTTAAATTCCAGTGATTGCTCTAGAGTATGGGGCTTCTAAGCGTGAAGTATTTAGTGAAGCAACCAAATCAAGTTCTAGGTTGCTGGTAAATGTAGTAATAAAAATGTTAGCAATGTCAAATATATATTAAGGCCCTTTTCGGTACAGGGCAATCGGAGAGTTGATTTAGAGATCACCCTCGTCCTAAGTAGAAATATATATCCCAATCTATATCATACCAAACAAAGCCTACAGGTGTTTGGATGTCCGTACTTCATATGAAGTTGGACCCTTTTCTTGAATGCCAACTGTAATTCCTCGATTAACGAAAAAGAGAACATGGGAATCCTACACGAGTATAGCTGAAGCACATAAGACGCACAAGTCAACTTTATTTGGTCACAACTTTTAGTTCGTTTGTGTTTCTTAAGAATACTTAAGATGCGTTCAGTGCCTCTTGCGGTTCATATCAACCACAGGAATACCTGATTTGACAGTGGCATACGCCGTGCGGTTTGCTTATACTTTGCAACAAATCTAGTATTGCAATTATTTTTTGATCTGTAATGACAATCTAAGTTTAAGTGTTCGAGTATTCTCCCCCTTTATCTTGTAAGTACAATGCATTCTGTCTATTTACTGGTTTTCTATTGCATAAGTAACAAGCGATCTTTTAAACATCTTTAAGGAAATAATCATAGCTCACCAAATCGGGTTTTCTCTTCGCAGGTGGTGCGGCTTGTAAATCCACTCTGCAATGCTCAGTATCCAAGTTTCTTATGTCAATAGTAGGAGCTGTCAGAATGTTCATCATGAAACTGCTTGCAATTTTGTGTTTATTTTGTGAACTTCGGAAGGTACCGAGCAATCTTTTTAAGGTGAGGTCGCATAGAAGACGTCCAGCGAAGATAAACTCTATCAACCCCCTTACTAGACTCCCTATCCCAGAAGCCTTACCGTGCTTAGAGAGGCTGGAGAGGCTAGAAGAGGCGGTTAATGAGATGAACAGGAAGGCTACAAGGATTCCGCAAGAGAAAGACAACATGATTCTGGAGTCGCTCCACCGCATCCAATCTATAGAGCTTGACCTACGGAAGACGAAGGATGTCAGTTCTCAAACCTTTTTCCTCTTTGCCAATGGATCTGGCCCTAGTAGTCTTACCTTCACGGGATATAGTTCAGTTCAATTTGTTTCCATCTCCTATATTTAATTCCTACTCTCCATATCATGTAGGTCGTGAAAGTGACCTCACAAAAGCAAGCCGAACTGGAAGCGTCGATGGAAAATTTGAAAGCAACTGCAGTACAAGTAGGTCTTTCAACCATTTAGATATGCTAAATTGATTGCATTTCTCTTTTTTCAATCGGATGGGTGCTGAAGGCACACCGGGGTCGAAGATTCCCCCCCAAAATAAAAGCCGTGACCATTACCACTGATGATGATATGGTCTTGAAGAACGTTAGACAAGAATACTGTTTTACTTCTTGGCACGCAGAATTCTCACTAATTGACAAGTTTTTTCATTGTATGAAGAATGTAGATAACAGTAGATATCCTCATCTTACTCCTCGTGGTCAAACTCCGAATAGGAAGACCATTTGTGTCATTCTTTTTTTAAAATTTTTTACAGCCTCAATGTCCTGATTCACTGCAGAGCGCGTCATGCTGGTTTGTGGAGCACAAGCACAATCATCGAGGAGCGTCAGGAGATTCACATCAGAAGTAGTGATATTACATAATTATACATGCAAGCAGATGCGGAATAGTTTTTCTCTATTTTGGGCAGAAGCTTCTATATATATTTTTTTCGTTTTTTTTTTTGCAACTGGTGGCTGGTTTTTGCATCGGAACCACCAACAAAAGCTCAACGTCATCTGCTTCAAAGAAGACCAAAGAAATCTTCGACTGCCAGACCCGTCCTCGTGCCATCATTCCCTCGCTGATCATGGATTTGCTGACACCTTACAGAACACAGTGTACAGATTGATAGAAAAATTCAATAGTGAGACTGACGAGAACAGATGGTGTATATATTGTCAATTTTCTCACTCAATGGTGTACATACTGTCAATTATATCATATCCATTGCTCAATGGTGTATACATTGTCTTTATTGGGAAAAGGAGCAGATGCAATGTTTAATTGGTTTTATCATACAGGGTTACAAGAATTATACAGAAATTATGCCATCACACACAACAAGAATCCATCAAAGAAGAGAAAAATCAACAACTCTTGTAGTTGCTGTCGTGTATCTCGAGACAAAGCAGAACAAAACAAATTATGCAGGTACAAAGGATAAAAATTAAATGTATTATTTTATCAAGAATGAATTAATCATGATTCAATTAAACTAGAAATACTTTTTACTTTTTCACTATTTTGGATGACAATGTGTCCAAGGATAAAAATTAGGTTGTGACATAATATAATCTTATATGATATATACTATGTAGTATAGATGTTAAATTTTTACCAAATATTAGAAAGGATTTGAACATGGCAAGATAAAGATTATTTATAATGAAATGAAGATTAAGCATAACATATTAAATTGTGCACTTCGGGTAGCACAACGAACTATTATAATTATAAGTGGAGAAATAGTGACATTCACTTATGGGTATTTAAGACATTGGATATCATTAGAACAATTATTTTCTACAGACTGTTATCCTTATGAAATCACCGCTTATTGCAAGTCATGCACATTATAATTATAAGTATTGAATTCATAATATTATAATTATAAGTATTGAATTCATAATCACTGTATAGAGCTCATAGTCTCATAATTATTTTAATCAAATAAGCATACTTTTATGTATCATTTTATAGACAAGTTAGATTAATTAGTTGAAAAAAAATTAGATCTGACTTTTGTTAGTTATGAGTTTAGTTAGAATTAGGTTCAATTAATAATTAATTATATGCTTAATTAGGTAGTTAGATTCAATAATGCTAGTTTATATTAAGATTTAATAAGGTGAAATGTTGATTTGGTATTTAATGTATTATCATCAACATATATGCAACTCCTTATATGTTGATTAGCGATGGGAGCAGATACCTCTATAATTTATAAACCTCTTTAAGGGATACATCCCTACAATTTTAAAATTAGAAGGAAACCAATCTATAAGGGCTATTTAATAGATTCCCTAGAATCGTGTGTCAGAAATGTAGTCCTAAAGTCCTACTTTTGAAGGGAGAATTATGGGGCGTTTCCAAAAATTTAGGGTGGTTTTGGAAATCATCCCCTAATGCCCCCAAATCAAAATTGATATAGTGATTTCACATTTACAATCACTTTCCCCAGTCAGATATGGTGCATATGTAAACAATAAATTAATAAGATCAAACTTACATGTTTATATTTTTAAAACAAGTTCTTTAGTAATTACACCCATCAAATTAACCAACAAAACCAAGTAATACCCTCATCTCCCAACTCTTTACACTTCCTAATTGCTGGTAAAGAGGGAGAAGAGAAGAAGCCGTTCTCCTCTTCATGAATCTTAGACTCTACACAAGTTCAATAAACTATCACCTTGGATTATGCATATGCGGCTGATCAACTCACGGATATATGATCCACATCAGTGCAACCAAGTTTTAAATTGATATCTAAGTTTTTCTCTCAAGCATCATGACCATAACATAATCAACAAATAGTGCATTGTTTGATTGTTTTATGGTCCAAGTACAAGCGCTCAAAATTCACATAAGTGCATGATTGAAACAATAAAAACAAACCTAAACTTTTCCTGCATAACTCTCAAGCTAGTCGGAAATTCTAAACAATGACCTAAAAGCCAGAAAAGGAGAGCAGATTAAAAATGGTAATAGACAAGAATTTGACTATAGGACAAGCCAATTCGGTGGCACATTTACATGTTAACCTGAAACAATCTTTATCAGAATGGTGATAACATTGAGGATTATTAGTGGAACTCTCAGATATTGGGTTGCGTAGATGAGCCCTATCAGCTGACCTTTCAATGACTTGGCTTTCTCTGCTCCTGAAACTTCATTGAAGCTCCATCCTTTTGGAGCAAGGAACCTGTCCTCGTTCAGTATTGCCAATGCATTGGCAAGCAGCAAGAATCCCTCAAGCAACGTCCAGAGTCCCATGCCTGAAACACACAGTTCCTTCAGCACAAGGCATAGCACAATGGCACCTTGATGTGTAAGTTATTCCTCAAACTACAAGAAGGAAAACCACAAATCATTGAAGAGAAAGATGACCAAGGTGTTTGATGTCATGTTTTGCAGAAAGAATGGTACGCAAGGGCAAGTTCGACCAAAATGGTGTCTACTAAACAAAGCCACCTCTGTTGACACCCACCTTAGAAGAAGAAGAATAAATAAGTTGCCTATTAATAAGTTTTTCATTCCTACCAAAGAATAATACAAAAAATCGTTCATAGAATCTACTTGTAGGATCTTATCATTCGGCAAAGTAATTAATCCGTTGCCCAATCTCAGAATTTGGTACAATTTCTCGAGCAATATTCATCACAACCTCAAACAAAAATCAGATTTTTGAGATGCAAATTGCAATACTTATATAGCCCCTAAAATCATGGACGAAAAAAAATGGAGATATGGACAGAGAAAAGATAGGGCGAAATGGGCCTGCGCTGCAGAAGCAGAGGAAATGAAAAAAAGGAAGAAGAAGAAGAGGAAACCAGTAGGCCCAAGCCTAGGGCTGCTGATGCAAGATATGAGATGCGAGGGACGATTGGGATGCATAGGAAGACAGAGGAAGACGACGGAGACAAGGAATGAAAGGAGGCATACCAATCGGCTAATCACCGGCAGTTGAAGGCAGCAGCGGCCCCTTCGACGGCAACGTAATGCAGGGTGATACGTGTGGCAATCGACCTAGTTTTTTTTAATCTGAAAAGTATCAAATCCATGAATACAAGCTTCGGAACACAAACTAGGGCAAGAAATTAACCGGATCTTCATGGCCATAGAAGAAAAGTGAATCAAATCGGAAGCAAGCGAATCGCAATTAGCACAACTTACTTTTGAAGGAGATCTAATAATAAAGATCGATCCATACCTGGAGATGTTCCTCCTGCGATCGAGACGAAGGAAGAAGGCGCAAGCGACAGACAAACCGCAGGAAAATGAAAAGAAATATGAAATATGCTGCGATCGTTCGATCGATGTAAAACAATTCATGTTACGTGTCACGCGCATGACTGAAGTGTGAGCTTAGTAAGTAAAGCACTGCCTTGTAAATTTTTATAATAATTAATTCTTCAACGCTAATAAATTCTATCTAAATTTCTTTATTAGATTAATTTCATACGCCTGCTAAATCTAATTATAACACCACGAACTAATTCTCCATTAGTTTATTTTTTTTAATTGAAAATTTAGTTAGATTATCCATAAATTAATTCAGCTGATTTTCTTATTTATTTTCCTAAAATTGTCAACTTATAGATCTCAACTAAATTAATTCCGAGTTGATAAAGTAAATATCATATTTCTAGGTTATGAAATTATATATTTATCTCGCGAGAACAGTAAGGATTAAATATTAAATTTTATAAATTTAAATTTGTGTAAGATAAAAAAATATATATGATTATAAAATTAAAATGATGATTTTACTGAAAATATTAAAATGTAAATGAGAGGAGTTTGTGATATGGATATCCTTGCTTGAAGATATAAGGTTGTTTGTGGTGGGAGAGCCACTGAAAGCCAACATGAATCACTAAACTTTTCCTTAGTGATGACCAGCCCCCACAACAAGTGCCAAGTAATTTTGAGATAAAATGCTTCTTTTTTTTAGTTCTACCTGACTTTATTGCAAGTAAGATAACAGAAAATTAGAAGGCTCTTAAAAAAGGTCAGCAAAATGGCTATATTATTGGCTTTGTAGAAGGTATGGTTTTTTTTGAAGGCAATATGATTTACTTTGGGATATCAAAATATTATTGTGGATACTTGGAGCTTAAGGAATTTGATCTTCGTGGTATGAAAATTTATAAAAAGATAAAGCAATAATCAGGCTCACAGTGTAGCAAAAGAAGCATTAAACACAGTCAGTATTGCAGGTCTGTGTAGTAATTTGCATATGTTATTTAAAGTTTGCATTAAGCATCTTTTTATTTTACTTTTAAAGTTTTACTTTCATGTTAGTCAATTTTTGGTCGTGCGATAGTAATGGTTCTCTTTTGTTTTACCTTCCAAAATTGTAGTGATATTGTATGTTGTAGATGACTATTATGATACTTTTAGACAAAGCAAATTGAGTAATCCTCGTCTTTAAGGATTCATTTCAATCCCAGCTCCGTACAAGTATTCTTTAGACAAGAAAACGCGTCCCCATATAATATATAATTTAGTCTGGGCGGGGAGATCGAGCTTCAAAAAAAGATAAATTTAGCATATGAACATAAGATAAATGTGTTGTGTATAGAAAGAAAAGATGCACGGGTGCATTAATGTGAAGTAAATCTCATTAAATGTCGAATGTCTAGAGTAGTAAGAAAGAAAGTTGGACACCAGATTTATGTGCATTCACTTGTAACCTGGAAGTTGGAAATCCCAGAAAGCACGCATACACTAATCATACGCTGCAGTTCTTAGATCCTGATTAGAGATACAGGAATTTGATTTAAATAGGTTTTCGGGCAACCCGCCTCTGAGTAGTAACAACTAATACATGCATGCTTCAAATTATATGTACAGATAGCTAATTAATTATTGGACCATTAATCTTACTGTGTCCTGATAGCAGTTACTGTCGAGACCATGGAGTCCACCCCACAAACGTTCCTGCCTCTGCAGATCTTATAGTATCCATTCTCTCCCCATTTCTCACCCCATGAGTTCTTGATGATCCAGTAGGGCTTTTGCTTGAGGCGAATTGGAGCATATCCAGCAGAACCGTAACCCACCAAAAGAACCCCGTGATCCAGCTGCTTCCCGCAAATGTAAGGGCAGGAAACACCATGGATGTACGTCTGCATAAAGACGGCATTGATACCCACTGCAAAAAGGATACAGATTCGGAGTTAACTCTTTTATCATTAGAATTAAGATGCAGATTTGTTTTTGACGTCAAAGAATGAAAGACCATATGATGAGCCAACTATTTGACTGAGGACAAAACAAGTCTTAAATATGCAGCTAGCATGAGAAAGGCATATGAGATGCTTTCTACTTGAAACAGTATGTATGATGCATTGATACAAGATACTTATCTTCCTAGTCTTCAGAAACTAGTGACATGAAACAGTAATATTATCTACCTGCAAGAGGACCATGTTTCACGAGATTAGCAGCAATTTGATCTTCGTCGATGGAAACGACGCTGAAGTTTTTAACTGAAGCAGCAATCTTGGATTTATCAAATTTGCAGCCACCACGGTCAGTCCCAGTGTAAGGGTAATCTTCCTCACTCTCAAGTCCACCAGATTTCTCTAAGTACTCAAATGCAGTTGTCATCAAACCACCATTACATCCTTGATTGCATGCGCCAGGTTCTGAGGAATCACACTGCAAAAATATGAATTTTTAAATTGTAACCTAAAGGCTGGAACATGAATCCTAGCAAAGATTTCAACTCTGATGCTAGCTTGACATTAAGAATGGAAAAAAATTAGGTGTACAACTCAATCATTTAATCTTTGAAGCTGCAGTTGAAACACGCAGAAAATTTGTCACCATGTGCTTTAAGTCCAAATTGGGATCTAAATAGAACATAATCATACAAGAGAGAGAATGAATTTGTCGTTTGGGCTGCCTAAACAAAACATGAGTAGCATGACTTGTATGAGATTAGACTTGAGAGATAATATTGTGGTGAGTTAATACACCAAGGTATCTGAAGAAGAGTGGAGATTGCTTCGAAGTGAAAAATGCCTTGCACAATTTCATTAGGGGAACAGGTAAATTAGAATAAAGAAATAGACACATAGGAATCCCCCACAGGGCAAAAAAGAGTACTATATGAAGTGATGAAGTGTAACATATAAAGTATTGAAGCATTAAAGTGATTAGGACCAGTAGGATGAATAAAGAAGTAATACCAGAAACATTCTCTTCTAAGAAAAGAAAAGGCCTATAAGCAAAAACCAAAACGGAACATATAATACGTCCCGGACTGAAACTAGTTTCATGCCCATATAATACATTTTTAGCATCACAAGTACTAAAACATCAATTCTCAATTTAATTACCAAATCTTAATCAACAAAGGAAAGATTCATCTTCTCGTTCTACCTCTAGTCATATCTCAGCTGCTGTAACCAACCCGAAGCTGGATATTGTTTGATTCACTTGATAAAACATCTTGGTTTATAAAATATTAGTGCTACAACAAACCATATATACAACTTAAAAAGAACTTGTAAGTTGTAACAGATAATACTTGAAAAGAATATGTAACAAGTATCATACCCATCCTAAAATCATCTATAATTTCTGATATCTAATAATTTTATGCAAGTTTTTTGAAGAAAATAAAGTTTGAACGAATTGAAAGAAATTAAAATATAGAAAAGTGGTTAAAACACATTACTAATTGGATCCTAAACTAAATTTTAAAATAAGCCTAAGATAACTATAAATAAATAAGGTGATATTCTATTGAAATTTGAATAATAAAAATGAACAAAAATTCTAAAGGGCTCAAAATTTACGATTTTGCAAATAAGACCAACTGTATTCAATTTTGAGATTCAAATGCAAAATTTTACAAATTACTCTAGGTGGGGTTTCCAAAAGATTTGATCCAGTTGTTAGTTTTTTAGATACAGTTTCTTTTCATAAAAAATAAAATTTTAAAAATGAAAACACTTCACCAAAATAAACAGCATGGTAGGTTTTATGCCCTCCACGAAAGGTTCTATTTCCTAATTAAGTAAAGCGGAGAAATTCATTAATTCAGGTGTAGTCTATAGCAATAGATGCGACTTCATTTGCTCGCTAAAAGATTATACAAAGAACTAAGCCCCTTGCCAATTTCTAGATTAATCAATGATCAAGGAGCGGAAAATTTGAGGATTACATCTACAATAAGGAACAATTTGAGAGGCAAAAAAAAAAACTCATACCTCGTGGTCGCAATCGACAAGCTGCTGCTCGCTGAGGCTCACCAGCTTACCTGTCGCCAGAAAGTTTGCCCCTTCGAGAGCACCAGCAGTGCTGAAGGACCAGCATGATCCACACGAACCCTAAAATAAACAAAATAACTTTAAAAAATCATAAGGAATGGATAGCCTCAACCTAACAAGAAAGGAATGGAAAATTCCAAAAAGAAGAGGAAAGAAAAACGCTACCTGATTTTTGACCCCGGTGACGGCGCCTTGATCTCTCCAATCGAAGCTCTCAGGAAGGTCGTTGGTGGGCAAGATGGGCGCCTCATGGCTAGAGGAGGAGAAGGCTGGTTTCCTCCTGCGCAGGCCGAGGTAGGTCCGGCGGAACTCGGCGGGGGTGAGATCGGAGAACTGCGTGACGCCATGGACGGCGGTAGGGTCGAGGAGCTGGTGCCTCCGTGCCCGGCGCAGGTTGTTCCGGAACACGGCGAATCGGCGGGCGTGCTCCTCGCGATCGGCGTACGTCTTCTTGAACCGCCGGATGAAGCTTGCGAAGTGAGCCTCCTCGTCGAGGGCCGACAGATCCCCCTGCTCGCCTCCGACTACCACCTCGTCCTGCACCACCTGCCGGATCAAGCCATCGGCGGTGGCGGCGACGGCGGAGGTGGCGGCGAGTGCCAAAAGGAGGAAGGCAAGGGAGATGAAGCGGGGAGCCATCGGCGACAGAGGTTGGCTTTACCTTCGTCCTCGCCGCGCACCCAACCCAATCGGACGTATTTAATAGAAGGGGGCGTCGCGAACGAGGTGGGCCTGATCCCAAATCAGCGATAGGATGAGTGACACGTATACCATTAGCTTGCTTGTAAGGGACGAAAAGTGTGCACGTGCGGAACATGTGAGCGATGGACAGGTGGAAGGCTAAAACATCGGATCGGAAAATATTATTAAAATCTTTTTTAAAAAAAAAGTAATTAATTTTCTTTAAAAAATAGAATATTTATTTCTCTTATCATTGTTCTAAAAATTTATACCTTTTATTATGACATGTATTTTAAGTAAAGTTTCATAAGTTTGACTAATATAATGTTATGACTGTTAGCTGGGGAGAAGCAAAGTATGAGTAGTGTAATGAATGGTATGACTGTTAGTTGAGCACAAGTTGATAAATTTAATTTGATAAGTTTGACATTTATGAATTATATGATATATATATATATCACTGTTAAAACCTCACATTATAACGTATCGGGTCGGGATGTTACAGCGCTGTTATGCTATCAGTTATTTATCCGAATCAAGACGCATCCTTCGTTTCGGTTCACGCGCTCTGCACGTGCCTTTTTTCGCAGGATCGTCGACGGGCGCCCCGCGGCCGCCTTCGATGGCGGCGCTTTTCCACCGTTCCGGCGTCCTCCTATTTCTCGTTCTCTTCGTTGTCGGTTCGCTTGCCTCCTCAGATGGCCTGCTTAAAGATGGCGGCGAAGGCGGAGGAGAAGGTGAACAGTTCACGGAGGAGCTTCTCTTGAAACCCTTGCCCGATCGGAAGGTCCTTGTCCATTTCCACTTCGAGAACACCGCACCTCCGTCCGGAGACAACGGTCGCCACCATCATATCTTCCCCAAGGCTATTGCCCAGCTGGTAACGTTCTACCGATCCCTCCCATTGTGATCCGAATTGAAGTTTTTTGTTTTGTCCGATTCAGAAGAAATTTGTTTACTTTGAGGTTTTCCGACCTAACCAAATTGCATCTTAAACGAACGGATGCCTGCGGTGATGAAGTGGGACACTTGTCGCATCTTTCCCATTTATCCATGCAGTTGATTGTGTAATTGAGCTCTAGACTGTGTATCTTATACTTTGCGAGGCCCTGCTCCAGATGATTCATTATTGAAACATATAAACCATCGATTTCGTTCCTTATGCAGTAATTAAAACAAGTAAGCATTAACCATATTACTCAAACAACAACTTTAGCTCATACGAGGAATTCCACGGTGAACCGCTTCAACAACACACCAGATTATTCCCAGTCTAAGTTGATTTCTGTATATTGTGTATTTGTGAAGGTATATATTCTGACTTCTCTCTATTCATGCGATTTTGCACCAGTTGCATGTACTTTTACAAGTGTTTGCTCACAAACTTTACCAATGATATATGTCAGCTGAAAAAAGACTATTCTGCAGTTTCATTTCTTCTCTTACACAATAATCGCAAGAAATATGTCTAATTCCTACAACCTATGAAAAGTCTGCAACCTTCTATTCTCATACATCTGTTAGAAAATAGCGCCTGCTTCCTTTTGGTCAGTTCCAATTGAAATTTTTGTCTTGTATAAATTCATTTAGATATCACAGCTCTTATCGTCATTCTTATTCTTTTCTATCAATGTCCTATGCGAGCATTGAATCACAAAAATATATTCCCCATTCCTAATTCGCAGCTTTTGTTGCCCTTAATTATCCCTCTTAAGTTATGGTATTTTGCACAACGGCCAACTATAAATATAGATGCTAGTGATTTCTCCATCCACTCCTTCCTCTGCTTCTTCATGCTTAGACTTCTTCCCCCCTCTTGCTTCATCTCCTTCTATTTATTATTAGATATATATGCTCTTTACATTTCATTATTAGATACTAACTTTTAGATACACTTGTTCTTCACACTTCGTTATTTGATACGGATGCCTGCAAGGAAATCATTGTTGATTGAACACTTCCTTTTTTGATGTTTATGGCCTTCTCAATTCAAACTAATTGAGCGCCCATTTTCTGTATTATGCGTAATAAAAAAAATTGGCACACCGCAGCAGTAGAACCTTCATCTTCTCTGATGTTCCTACATTACTATCTTCTTTGGTTCTTGTTGTCAAAACTTTATCTCTGACTTTAGAGGGTAGAAATTTATACTTGAAGGGACTGTCTTCTGGTCATAAAATTGAATCTCCTTTCTCTAATCAGACACTTGAACCAGGTTCGGAAGTTCCAAATCAGGCAACTGGAGTTGTCCTTCACACAAGGGCGGTGGAACTATGAGAGTTGGGGTGGATCTGACCCATTGTCTAGCACCAACGCCAAGCCTCCTGGTGTTGAGCTGTGGGCTCTCTTTAACATTCCGGTTATGGAGATTGATGCAACTTGGAAGAATCTTACACATGCTCTTTCGGGCTTATTTTGTGCTTCAATCAATTTTCTTGAGTCCTCTACATCCTACTCTGCTCCAAGTTTTGCATTTCGGTCAAATGCCAGCAACTTAAGGTATGGTGCACTGCCTCGTGAGGCGGTGTGCACTGAGAATCTTACTCCCTGGTTAAAGCTTCTTCCATGTCGTGACAAAGCTGGACTAGCTTCCTTAATGGACAGGCCTTCAATATATAAGGGATATTATCATTCTCAAAGATTGAGGCTAACATCATCTAAGGTATCTGGTATAGTTCTTGAACAGACACTTACTGTTGTCCTCCAACCCAATATTCAGAACAACCCTGCCCATTCTTTGTTGGATGGGTCCATTCAGCCAAGTTGGTCTATTAGTTCGTTGTTCAAAAAGAATGTTGCTGGAGCATGTGTTCTTGCTAAAGCTAGCAGAATATTAATTGAATTAGAGAACGATATAATTTCCAGGCTTGAGAAGGTAGGACATGGTGATTCTTGGGATAACTCTATATTTGAGTTGTCTCCCAAGCCAAGTAGGGTGATCAAGGAGTTTAATCCTCCACCTGGTGAAAGTAATGCCGTTGTTTATGAGTATGTTAACAATGGTGAGCATGAGCCTTTGGATGTTGGTTTAAATTGGAAGGTTCCTTTTGTTTGGTCTTCTCCACATGCACCATTCCATGTAAGCAGGTTTCTCATGGGAAGTGGAAATGAGAGAGGCTCCATAGCCATATCATTGCAATCGGCCAAATCAGATAAGGAAATTAATGAAGAACCACCAGAATGCACAATGCCGGTTGTTATTTTTCAAGTTGTTCCCTGGTATGTAAAAGTTTACTACCATACACTACAAGTTTTCATGGATGGAAAGCCTCAAAATGTCTCCCATATAATTGAGAAGATGCAAGTCATCCCCTCAGAAGACAAGATGTTGCCTGGAACACTGGAGGTTGTAGTTAGGTATCCTTGCAGTGTGCAAACAGTTGCACTAACTTTAGATTTTGATAAGGTTTGTTTTGCCTTTACTAGTATTACACCTATGATGCACAGACAAAATAGTTATGCCTGTTAAAGAATAATTTTTCGATGATTCGCATGTAATTGTGATTTTTGTTTTCTTCTACAAATTCATCAAATTCCTAACATAACCATTAATCTGCAACAGGGGTTCTTACACATTGATGAATATCCTCCAGATGCTAATCAAGGCTTTGATATACCTTCTGCTTTGGTTACTTTTCCAAAATTTTATTCAAGCAGACAATATGTCAATGATGAGATCTCAATGGATTCTCCTCTACTGCAGCAATTTCAGGTATCACCGTGCACTTTATCTAGCATTTATGTCATATCTAGCACTTTATCAGCTAAAGTTCTGTGCATGTTTCTGAGTTTGGCTGGCTTCACTTTTTATGCAGGAAAAGAATGTTATGAAGTCTTACACAGAAGTGTTACTTGTGCCTTTGACAACACCTGATTTTAGCATGCCGTACAATGTCATCACATTCACATGCACCGTATTAGCATTATACTTCGGATCATTACTCAATGTCTTGCGGCGAAGAGTTGGAGAGGAAGAAAGACAACTGAAAAATAAAGGTATCTCGACATTTTATATATCACAAGATAATTATTTTCCCTTTATATCTTATACACCACCACATTCCATTAAAATGCGTCTTCAGTCGTTGGCCCTTTGCTTTAAACTGTGACACTAATATTTAGATGTTTATTTCATGGGAATATATACTACACAATCTGAGCATGATTACCAACCTTCTCATCTACCTCACAAGCCCCAAGTTTGTTAATTTGCTGTATTTATTGTTTAATTTCTTCCCTTATTTGAGCACTTATTGTTCTATATCATTTTTTACTTAGCTATTAATTTCCATGATGCTGCTGACCTTTTCTTCACCGCTCATTGGACATAACATTCTGACGAAGTGTAAATGCTTTCTATTACCTTTGCTTGGTTTGCAGATGCAGCTAAACTTGCACTGATTCCCTTGCTACTATCCAAGTTCTCTTCCAAGATAAAAGGACGGACAAATGAGTCACCCAAGCCCTCATCTTCGCCAGGGTCAAAGTTTTTACTCATACTCGTGGTTGTATTAGCTGTGCTTTGGCATTACTTTTTGAACTAATCATTTTGTTTTCAGATGGGTATAGGTTTTTGTCAAAATCAGGTGTAGAGCCAGTGAGTTTGTCTCTTCATAATCCTGCTATTCTTGTCCGTTCCTGAAAACCTTAAGAAAATTCTGGGTTATCATATTTTTAAATATTGAACATTAATTGTTAATTAGTTCTAAGATAGATTTTCTATTTAGTTCAAATTTTCCGTTTTGGTTCTGGTTCCCCCTGAAAGTCTGAAGTGAGATTGCGGATGGTGATATATTACTTTTGAGTAGTTCATTCATTTCAAATTAATCTGGATTCTTACTCAAGGTCAAATGGGAATTGCCAATACCTGACTTTTCCATGGGGATATATTGTCTATGATCGAGCGCATTTATATTCCTAGGTTTAACAGATAAGTTGGATGTATTCGGATTGAATGTACACAGGGGAACAATCTCCTGCAAAATATCTTTTAGTTTGGAAACAAGTTTGGTCTCTTTTTGCTCACATGGTGTATGGACTTGTATGGGATGAGTTCCTACTACTGCCTTTCTTTTAAGCTTGATATGTTAGATCTGGATTCTTGCGCAGTGTTTCAAGAGGATTATGGTAAAATGGAGCATATTTTGGAACTGCAGAAGAAATGCTTGGAAGGAAGAACTTCAACATGTAAGACCACCTTCCTCATGATTGTTTAAAAGAAGTGATCTGATGGAAATTTCTTCTAGATGTCTAATTTCTTTTATAACTAATTGTTTGTGATTTTTATTATGGAAAAAAGATAGAAACGAAGTTTAGTTGTTCAAGAACAAAGGTTATTATTCTTTCTGTCAACTCTATCTTTTCTGAAAAGTGACGGATGATTCTGATATTTATTCTAAGACTTCATTTACCAGAATTGTTTTCTTGGAAACATTATTCAAGATAATGAGGATTCAAATGAAATTTACTAATCTGTCGTGGTTCTTTGTTGGCTGAAAACAACCTGAGGAAGGAAGAATTGGGGCACGTTCCATATGGGTATCATTATTGTGCTGCTGTTATGCTCTCTCAGCCTTGGGCTTCTTTTTCTTTTTGTTGTTGATCTTGACTGGCAATGCTCAACAATAATGCCAGTTTGAGCCATGAGAGTGGTCTAGATTTTTTTATCTGCCATTAATCTTTTGGAGGCTGCACAGGAAATGAGTCTTTAACTGCTGTCAGTCATAGGGGGTTTAATTCTCGGTGCAAATCTCATGCCATTTGGTCGTTTATTCAACCAGTTATGGACACTTGCAATTGCATGCTCAGAAATATTCAACCCAACTTATCTTGGAGGAAGAGTAAAAAATAAACATAAAAATTTACATGGAAAAGAAATAAGAAAAAAATTGGTGAGATACATAATACATGAAATTAATTCAATCTTTTCTTCAATGAAAAAAAATGGGTAATTGTGACTAAATGATTCGTGTTTTGTAATCTCATCTGATGAGGAGATCAAATTGGGCGCAGGTGGACTGAGAGCCCAATCCGCAACATCGGCTCGGCACCGTGCCATCTCAACCGTCCGTCCCCAATCACGTGCACCACATCAAATTTTTGGATTCCTGTCTAATTATAAATAATAAAAAGTCATAATTCGTCATTTCATTCGCCATAGAAAAAGTCCTCCATTCCTTTCAACCTTTTTTTTTCCCCTCCCATCTTTAACTTCCTCATCCACCCGTATATTTATAATTTTTTTTCCTCCAAACCTGGTAATTTCTAATGGTAATAAATCTCCCAATCTCGATGAATGATAATATTTCCTTTTTATTATTTTCGTCTACGTTTTCGGCGTATTCTCGTTAATTTTTTAAAAAAAATATTGACTCGATGTTGGTTTTAGAAGGTATAAACTTGTTCGTGGATTAATTGCTTCGTTAATTATAATGTATATATTGAAAGATTATTTGTGAGTGGATGGATGCGAGAATAAAGCGGCATAAGACAAAATAATGAACAATCCTTGTTCGCTTCCCCACTTTTTTTTTTAGTTTGAAAATTTTAGGTTTAACGATTTGAATTTGGTTTATCCTATTTTATTCGGTGAGAAAGCGCTGTTGCACTGAGGGATTTTGCTATGGTTGCTTCCAAAATGCGAGGATTTGAGGCAAAGATTTGAAATGATTTCATGAAGTTGTTGTTTCGGCGTCGTCTGATGAGCAATGAGCGTTTGGGTTTGATGTCGCAGGTTGTGAATGATGGAGTTGAGTGATGGTATTGCGGAGAAAGGTTTCGAGAAGAGGAAAGAGGTGGTGAATAGTGATTCCGGGAAGGATTTGGGACCCCTCGGCACGAATTTTGTTGCCTACCCCAAGTCTTTGGCCAAGTTCGAGGATGTGATTGCCGATCCCGAGTTATTCAGGGATACTCTGATGAAGCTGCATGCTGAAATGCACACTAAGTTCATGTAAGTCCCCTGCTTTATCTGCTTCTCAACCCCTGTTTTCCTCTTTGCTCTGCATGCCGCAATGGTCTCTTTAGTCTGTTATATTTTCAATTTGGAGGGTCAGTGCAGGTTCTTGAGTTGGAAGTAGGTTGGCTTAAAGGGATATAGATACGGGTGCGTAGCTTGAATGGCTAAAATGTTGAGAAGCGAGTGGTTTAGATTTCTTTTGTCTAGATTTTTCCGGCTGCAGTTTTTTGAGGATCCTGTCATTATTGTGGTGTCGGACTTTCTCATGTTTTTGTTTAACCTCATTTGAATCTTTATGTTTATATATGCCATCCTCTTTCTGCATCGCACATCATTGGCTGGTTCCGTTTCCTTACTGAAACATGCAAGTACATGAGGTTCCTAGATGCCCTTAGTTGTAAGCTAGACATTGTTTTACTGAATAGGGAACTTTCTTTGACATGCTCAGTCAGAGATATGTGTGCCTGTGGTGTGCATTAGAAAATAGAACAGTAACCACCATCAATCTTCATTATGGATATCTATTAACACCAAAACTTGTTCATTGACACTTTCTATATCAGTGGTAAGGTTGCTCGATTGCAATTGGGGAGAATAAGGTTGGAGTTGCAAAAGTAACCTCTTTGCTACCCGATGTAGGTGCATAAATTGATCTACTCAAGACCCCATCTTGGCAAGAGCCTCGTAGATTAGAAATAGCATCGTGTACTGGGAAACTGGAACTAGCCTTTTGAACTGATAACAGAATATTTCATGGAAGGATAATGTTGGATGCTAGTTTGGTCCTATTTAGAAGGGCTTGCTGTTATCATCCCTGCTTTCGCATGGCCTTGATATGAATATGGAGTACAAATAATTCATCTAGCTGTTCTCACATAAAATGTAATAACAGTATAGCTGTACTCACATGCTTAGTGCTGTCATTACCGTCTATGTTATTGAACATAGGCTGCATGTATCATGCATAATACTTCTTTTGAGTTCTCAGTGTGAAAGCCATAATACATTTTCTTCCTAAGCATGATTTTACTTATCCAATTCATTATCTGACTTTGTGTAGATATGCATTTGACAGTTAGTTATGCTACCAACTCTACCGTGAGGAAACCCACTTTGGAATGTGATGCTGTGTAATTCTGGTACATGTAATTACTACCATGATCCCTAGCATATCAACCATGATCCTACTTATCATCTCAGCACAAGGTTAACTTTGTAATCTAGATAAATGAAATCTTATCCAATCTAAGAAGCGTTCAGTCTTCTATGTGCAATTTGCAACACATTGTTTCCTTACTTTGGCATCTCCCACTGATTCTGGTTGATCCACCACTCATAATTGGGTTACTGTTTTTAGGGCATCTTTTATGATAGTTTTCAATGTCATTGTATTTTGTGTTATCCTTCTTTGAGGTTTTTTATCTCCTGGTGGTTTTCTTCAAAGTTACAATGAGAATGCTATTAAAGTTTTTACTTGATTAATTTCTTCTACGTGTCAGGGTTGACCTTCTTAACATCCCAAAGGATAAGATTTTGTTTGGGTCATTGATTGCTCTTGTTGTATCTCTACCTTCCTTAACTTTCTTCATAATGTTTGGTTATTTATTTTAAGGGTACCAGTCATTGGAGGAAAGAGCCTTGATCTTCATCGGCTTTTTAATGAAGTAACTTCAAGAGGTGGTATTGACAAGGTATTGATAACAGTTGGAACTCATAAATAATATTTTAAATAGTACAAGCTCAATTACTTGTTAGCAGAGCATGACTTGATATATTTGCAATGTTCTTTGCCAAAAGATTCATGTCCAATACAAACTTGATTGTGAATACTTAAGTATCCTTTATATGGCATACAAAATGAAGTGGCAAAGGAGTCAACAAATTATAGACAAATCATGCCTTGCCTGTTCTTTACTGAGTAGGTTGAGGGTGTTTAGATTTCTTGTTGTGTGAGTAGGTTGAGTAGGATCATGTTGAGTGTGACTAAGGAATTAAGAAACAATATGGTGGCAGCTACCATGTTTAATACTTTAAGGTTAGAATAGAATTGTTCCTTAACTTGAATATTTGATCGGCCCATATCATTTAGGAAGATGAGATCATGTTTTCTATAGCTAAATGAGATCAGCTTAAGTTAAGGCCACATAGCTACTAAATCAGGCAAGGAAAACATTGGATATCAAATATACTAGAATTCAGTGGATCATCCAAGATAAGAATCATCCAACTGATAACTACAAATTCTACTCTCTTTGATACTGAGTTTCTCCATAAATTGCCGAACAAGACATAAATCTAATTTCCTTTTGCAGAGGATTAGATCTAGGCATACAAGCATGCTAATTATATTTTACAGAGGTAAGAATAGGAATTCAAATTAACAAGTTATCTACTGAGGACTTAGCTTACCGTGCTAGGTATTTGATCATCTGATTCATACAATTCCCAATGAATTATGTGGGAAAACAGGTTAAGCATCATTGTACCCGTAATACTTGTATACAAAGACTAACCTTTAATTAACAAAATATGGTTACATGCTAAGGGCTAATAACATTCAATGAAATGCATGGTTTACATTGCAATAGATCAGTACTTTATTTAAATGCAGGTAATTGCAGACCGGAAATGGAAAGATGTAACCGCTGCCTTTAGTTTTCCATCTACTGCAACAAATGCATCTTTCATTCTTCGCAAGTACTACATGTCTCTGCTGCGTCACTATGAGCAGATATATTTGTTCGGAGCACAAGGATGGAACCCCAATGGTTTGTACATGTGAAAGTGTCAGTCGGTTTACTGGAGTTTCTCCTTTTTTTCTTCGTCTGTTCGTGAAACAGTGCTTTAAATTACTGCTGCTTCAAACGTTTCTGCAGACATTTCATCTCCATCCCAGAAGGTGGCTGAATCATATAAATCATCTCTTGATCCGGCTGCTCACCAAAAACGAAGAAAAGACAGTGGTGAGTTTGTTGGAAGCCATTTGCTAACTTGCAATAAATATCACTTCTTGTGGCAGGAACAAATGATTTTGTACTAGAACAACGCAGCAACCATAATTAAAGTCTCGACTGTTTGGAGAAGCTATGTAGAGATTCTTTGGAATATAGCAGAGATTGCTAATTATCTGCTTTGCAACTTTAGGTCTTTCCTCATCTCCATATCCTCCAGTTGTTGGAGTAATTGATGGGAAATTTGAGAATGGGTATCTTGTGACTGTTGCTGTTGGATCAGAGACTCTCAAAGGTGTCCTCTATCATACTCCAGAGCAGATAGCCGATGATGGCAACTCGAGGACCCCTTACCACCGCCGGCGGCGGCGTCAGAAGAAGCTCAACTTGTTAGATCCCAATCATCCAAAACCAAAAAAGAGCGGGTACAATTTCTTCTTTGCTGAGCAACACGCTCAGCTCAAGCCACTTTATCCAAGCGGAGACAAAGAGATCGGTCGGATAATTGGTGTCAGGTGGAACGCACTAAATGAGGCTGAGAAAGCTGTAAGTTTCGGAGAATCTCTAGCTTATTTGCACAGACTAGTAAAAGCTTGGATATTAGTTTCTTCACTGTCAGCCTACCTTGTTTAAATTTCAGGTATACCAAGAGAAAGGATTGGAGGACAAGGAGAGGTATGAAAGGGAAATGACAGTTTACAACGAAAGTTTGAGAATGGATCAGCTTGCTTCTAATATTCCATCATCAAGTCAGCCACTGGACTCTAGTAGATCAGTGACGGAGGCATCCGGTTTACAATTATTACAAAAGGTCGATAATGGCATGAACTTAGCCGAGGAGGATTTCTCCAGTTCTGACGGTATCCTTCCTGATGGTGCAAGTGTTGCACATGAGGATTCAGAAATAGAGAGGTCAGCAGATGCGGCCGGGAAGGCAACTCCAGGATCTGCTTGCTCAGCTGAGCGGTCCAAGCAGGGGGAGCATTTCGAGTCTGGGCAGAGGATGGAAGATGAAAAACCCAAGGATGATTGATCATGGTTAGAGCAGAAAATAACTGCAGAAAGAATCACTAAAGTAGATTCTTTTTCTTGGCTCTACGTTAACCTGATCCTCGTGCACCGGGGATCATCCTTTTTCCAGTCCATACATATAAAAAAAAGGAACCTAGTGAATCTAACTGTGACAGGTTTTGTAAGATTTTGCCTTCTGTATCAGCTTCTTACTTAATTTTGTGGTGTTTGATGCCCACCACCTTTTGCATAATATATATCTTTTTACAGACGCTTAATCTTTTTTTCCAATTTTATTATAAGTTCAATATATTTTGTGAGTTCACGAAACACAGGATGTGTTGTGTGTATTCTCGCAGATCTCATAGTATTATTTTTTTAAAAAAAATTAGTGAAGCATCTTCATTTGCCTTCATCTTAAAATTTTTAATTAAACAATGATATATTTCATCACATTGATACTGAGGTTTTTTTATTCTATTTGTATACTAAAATATTTTATTCTTACTAACTATTTTTAGAATCTCATAATACATATCTGGGCTGGTCGTCTTATTGGTGAAGACTGTGTTAATTCTGGGCTTAAGTTTTGCCTCCGACCCTAGTGGATATATATCATAACCGAATACGTCCGCCTTGACTTCTTCGTGGAAAAATGCCGCGCGTTGCTTCCGAAGTCATTTTCTAGTGCCATTTTCGCTGCAGCTTCGTTCTGAACTTATTAGGGATGACCTGATTCCTCCCTCTTTCTTTTTCTTTTTAATTACTTCTTTGTTTTTGGATTCATCTTCAGATTAGGTTGTCCACTCTGCGTCAACGTTAGCCAACCCTACTTAATTAAACACGCAAAAAATTGGATCATCAAACTGCTCCATTTCATCCGGGATCTCTTCAATTCTCAGGCGGCACTTATAGAACAGGAAAAAGAAAAAGAAAAAAAGAAGGTAAAAAAAAATCATGATCTACACGTTAATTTCAGCACAAGCTGATCTCCATAAATCTTACGAACTCGGAAAAATCGATCCTCCCGTCTCCATTTCGATCATGAACCTCGATCATCCTCCTGCACGAATCCAGATCAAATCCCTCCGCCATCCCGAGCTTAGCCAGCGCTCCCTGCAGCTCGAGCTCGTCGATGAACCCGTCGCCGCCCTCGTCGAACGCCGCGAACGCCGCCTTCACCTCCGCCAGGCTCGGCTCCTCCTCTGCGAACAGGTCGCAGAGCTCCTCGTGCTTCACCGGCCCGCAGCAGCCCTCCCGCATGCTATCATCATCATCATCATCTCCTCCGCCCAATCCAATCCTCGATAAAATTAACCCCAGATCTTCTCCCCGGAGCTCGCTTCGATCGGTGCTGCCGCTGGTCGTCACGAGCGGCGGCGGCTGCTTCTGCCGCTCGTCGTGCGCCGCCGACAGGAGGCGGAAGAGCCGGCCGAGGCGGGTGCGGAGGCGGGACGTAGATTTGAGGGAGAAGAGGGTCCTCGCTGAGACCAAGGCGAGAAGCACATTGTAGAGGAAGAGCAACTCGACGTTGGGCATCTCCGTCCGGGATCTGCTTGTTTGGTTGATCGCTGATTCGCTGAAGAGGAAGAACAAGAAGAAGCAGCAGCAGCAGAGGGAGAGGGACGGAGTGAGGACCGGAGATTGATTCATGGCTGGTGGTTGGTGCTTGGTTGTCGGTTGATGATGATCTCTTCCTTCTTCGGTCCCTTGGGAGGATGATGGAGCTGCGATTTCTTTATAGGAGGAGGTGATTAAGAGGCGTAGGAAGAAGGAAGGATCGCTGCTTTTGACTCAGTGCGGCGAAGTTTCCAGCCAAGTGTGTTGTGGGAGACATGAAGTATGTGCAGGCCGCCTGCCTTGTGTTTTATATATATATTTATTGGAATTCACCGGCTAGGATTTGAAAACTAGATGAATAATTTTATATCTTTAAATTTATTAATTTTTATAGGTCGAACTAACGATCTATGATTTAATTAAAATTTTAAATATCTAGTGTACGAGATGGTTAAAAAAAACTCTGTAATAAAAGTCATGGTTTTAATGATCACTAATTTTTTGAAAAAACATTTAAATATTTTTATTTGGAAAAAAAAGGAAAAGTAGAGAATATTGATTGGGTTTCATTAGGAAAAAATGATATTTGACCGATTAAGTTTACCATGTTTTTTTTTTCTATTCAAAAGGTTGGATTGCAGGGAAGGGAATAGAGGATGTGGAAAAGGAATAAGGAAGAGATGGGAGGGGAATTGCAGCGAGCTTGATGGATGATGGGGAGGAAATTGTCGTGAAGTTGGCTTCCTTAGAATTCAAGCTGATGCCGACGCATTGCATTTTAAGAATGGATTGGGAAGAATAATAAAAGATGGGACTACTTAAATTAGAGAGGAAGTGCACTCATATTCTACTTCTTTTTTTTTGAATTAATTAAATTATTTTCCACCGTTTAATGAGCTTTTGACGGGTAAAAATAATTTTGCCCAAACTGACCATATCCGCTCGTTTTCCCTCCTCCTTCCTCTTTCTCTGTTTTCCTCTACTCTCTCCCGCCTCCCCCCTCCCCTTTCCTCCTCCAACCCCATCTCCTCTCCCCCACCCCCCCACCCCCCTCTCCTTTCCTCCCCCAACCCCATCACCCCCCCCCTCGGAGTCATGGATAGATTCGAGCCCATTTCCTCTCCCCCCCCATCACCCCCTTGGCGGAGTCGACGGAGACGCCACTGGTGGATTTGAGCCCATTTCCTCCGCCACCTCCTTCCATAGAGTTGTTCCTTCACATGCTAAGAAAGAAGAATCTGCTCCATGTTTTCTTTTCTTTGTTCTTTGTCTTGGTGGCAAATGGAGATTCTTTCAACGGGAGATACACAAAACAGATGCAAAGCGAAGGGACGCTCCAATTTTGCCCAACTTTATTGTTGAAGTGCAGAAATGGAACAACTAATAGAAGAAAATATATTGATGTCATTTAGAAAAACAACTTCCTGACTTGAAGATTACAAAATGTTTGACCATTGTTCTTGAATGGCCAAGGTTATAATTATAAAAGAATCAACGAAAGACCTTTATATAAGAAAGTGATTAAAATTATTAGCAACAACAACAAGCCAGCTTTCCTTCCAGCTCTCTTATCTATACCAGAGCCTATTTGGACGAAACAAACACACACATTGCAAGTCTGCAACAACTGATCTCCACTGAAAAATGAAGTTGCTTGCTCCTCTGCTGCAACTCCCAGCTGCGAATGGAGGCTGCTAATTACGGTTTAAACCATAAACTTCTAGCACGGGACCATCGTTCTTACAAAATGCTTGGTCATCATTATTAAAAGAATCAACGAAAGTCATTTAGAAAAACAACTTTCTGACTTGAAGATTACAAAATGTTTGGCCATTGTTCTTAAATGGTCAAGGTTATAATTATAAAAGAATCAACGAAAGACCTTTATATAAGAAAGTGATTAAAATTATTAGCAACAACAACAAGCCAGCTTTCCTTCCAGCTCTCTTATCTATACCAGAGCCTATTTGGACGAAACAAACACACACATTGCAAGTCTGCAACAACTGATCTCCACTGAAAAATGAAGTTGCTTGCTCCTCTGCTGCAACTCCCAGCTGCGAATGGAGGCTGCTAATTACGGTTTAAACCATAAACTTCTAGCACGGGACCATCGTTCTCACAAAATGCTTGGTCATCATTATTAAAAGAATCAACGAAAGTCATTTAGAAAAACAACTTTCTGACTTGAAGATTACAAAATGTTTGGCCATTGTTCTTAAATGGTCAAGGTTATAATTATAAAAGAATCAACGAAAGACCTTTATATAAGAAAGTGATTAAAATTATTAGCAACAACAACAAGCCAGCTTTCCTTCCAGCTCTCTTATCTATACCAGAGCCTCTTTGGACGAAACAAACACACACATTGTAAGTCTGCAACAACTGATCTCTACTGAAAAATGAAGTTGCTCGCTCCTCTACTGCAACTCCCGGCTGCGAATGGAGGTTGCTAATTACGATCTAAACCACAAATTTCTAGCACGGGACCATCGTATTTTGTGATGAAAGGATTCACTCGCACCCACAGAAGCGAGCAGATTAAAGTCAGAAGTATCGATCAGACAACGACGATGGTAGGAACATTGTCTTGCTTTCCCATCATTCCTTTCAGAAAATGATAGAGATGGACGAGAACAGGGGGGAAGGGGAAGAAGCCTGCTCGAGGAAGATAGAGGGGAGGGGGGAAACGAGCGGGTCACTGGCCGAGCGAATGACGAGTGATTTTATTTATTTTTTATTAATAAAAATCGGTCGACGTGCCATATTGACCAGTTTCCGAAAAATTATTTTTACCCTGGCGTTAAATTATTTTAATAACAAAAGCTCACCGTTTAATCAAATAATTTATGAGAAGATGATATGATTTAATGGGGTGGTATGGTATCATCAAGTAAATCGTATTATCTAATGATTAATCAAATAATTTATGAGAAGATGATATGATTTAATGGGGTGGTAACGGTATTATCAAGTAAATCGCATTATTTAATGAGGTGAGGCTACTAGCCTTTTACTTTATTTCATACTAAATTAATTCATTCTTTTATCTCTACGCTGTAAGATTAATTCATTCTTTTAACGCCCACAGACGGCGTCGGATATTATCTATGAAGATAGTTTTGTAATTACTTGGGTTAATCTGTGGCTGAATAGATTTACTGGAAACATTATAAATAACGCCGTCTTAGCTCAGCTGGTAGAGCGCGTGGCTTTTAACCACGTGGTCGTGGGTTCGATTCCCACAGACGGCGTCAAAATATACTAATGGTGAAATTACTTTCTAATTGCGTTAATTTACTCCGAAGATAAATGGTTGAACAGGTAATATTAACGCCGTCTTAGCTCAGCCGATACAGCGCGTGGCCGCTGGTTCGACTCCCTCCAGACGGCGTTCAAATTCACTCATGAACTTTACCTTTAATTAATGTTAGTTTGCGGTGAAGATGAATCTGGAACCATTAAAAATAATGCCGTCTTAGCTCAGCCGGTAGAGCGCGTGGCTTTTAACCACGTGGTCGTGGGTTCGATTCCCACAGACGGCGTTCGAATTTATTTATCAATTATGTTCTAATTACTTAGGTTAATTGTCTCTGAAGAAATTGATGGAACAGTAAAAAATAACGCCGTCTTAGCTCAGCCGGTAGAGCGCGTGGCTTTTAACCACGTGGTCGTGGGTTCGATTCCCACAGACGGCGTTCGAATTTATTCATCAATTATTTTCTAATTGCTTTGGTTAATTTGCTCCCTGATATAAATGCTGGAACCGTTAATTATAACGCCGTCTTAGCTCAGCCGGTAGAGCGCGTGGCTTTTAACCACGTGGTCGTGGGTTCGATTCCCACAGACGGCGATCAAATTTATTCATCAATTATTTTCTAATTACTTTGGTTAATTTTCTCTGAAGAAACGTGATGGAACAGTAAAAAATAACGCCGTCTTAGCTCAGCTATGAAGATAATTTTCTAATTACTTTGGTTAATTTTTGACCTTTTCATCAACATAGCAGTTTGACCGATTTTTATTAATAAAAAAAATAAAACTCACTCTCGTAATCTGAGATCCGCTAGTTTCCCCCTCTTCTCTTCTTGTTCTTCCTCTTGCTTCCCCCCTTCCCTCTTTCTTCTTCTTCCTCTTCCCCTGTTTTCCTCCAACCTGCTACATTTCTTCTCTCCCACCTTTCCCCCTCCTCTTTCCTCCCCCAACCCCATCTTCTCCCCCTCCCTCTACCGCTCTCCCCCTCCCCAGCCTCCACTCCTCCTCTTTCCTCCCCCCACCCCATCTTCTCCCCCTCTCTCTACCGCTCTCCCCCTCCCCTGGGAGTCGACGGAGACGACACAGTTACATGGATGACATCTAATCAATTAATAATTAGGAGTCCCCTCTTCCTCTCCTCCCTCATCATTCTCCTCCTTTTACGTCATCCGGGTGCACACTCGAGCTTACGATCCGCATCTTTTCTCTGTATCATTCCCAGGGCCAGGGGCCACCTGGCTCATCAAAAAGTAGTAATAGTATATAGCATATGTTTCTCTTCCATTAAATTTAAGCATACCAAGTTAAATTTGAAGGGCACTGAAGGCTTGGAAGCAAAGTTAGTAAAGTAAAGAAGGAAGAGGATTTGAGCGGCAGAGGAGGGGGAGAGGAGATGGGATGGGGGGAGGCGGGAGAGAGTAAAGATGGTGGGTTGGAGGAAAACAGAAAAAGAAAGAGGGGAGGGGGAAACAAGAGGAGGAAGAAGAGAGAAGGGACGGGTCACTCATATGACCGAGTGAGTTTTATTTTTTTATTAATAAAAATCAGTCAACCTGCCATGTTAGCATGTTGATCGGTTAGTTTCGGCAAAATTAATTTTTCCCCGTTATTCATGCCATTAAGATATTAGGACGGTGAAAAACTCTTAATTTTTCTGAAGATTTTATGGGAAGTGTGCAAAGAGGAAGCCGTCTTAGCTCAGCTGGTAGAGCGCGTGGCTTTTAACCACGTGGTCGTGGGTTCGATTCCCACAGAAGGCGTTCAAAATTAATAATGAGCATAATTTTCAAATTATGAATTTTACCAATTATGATTATTTTCTAATTACTTTGGTTAATTTGCGCCGAAGAGGAGTGCCGGAACCGTTAAAAATAACGCCGTCTTAGCTCAGCCGGTAGAGCGCGTGGCTTTTAACCACGTGGTCGTGGGTTCGATTCCCACAGACGGCGATCAAATTTATTCATCAATTATTTTCTAATTACTTTGGTTAATTTTCTCTGAAGAAACGTGATGGAACAGTAAAAAACAACGCCGTCTTAGCTCAGCCGGTAGAGCGCGTGGCTTTTAACCACGTGGCCGTGGGTTCGATTCCCACAGACGGTGTTTCCGGGATTTTACCCGTAAAGATAATTTTCTACGCATAGTCTGATGTGCTCAGATAATTGTACGGGAACAGTAACACCGTAAGCCGTCTTAGCTCAGCCGGTAGAGCGCGTGGCTTTTAACCACGTGGTCGTGGGTTCGATTCCCACAGACGGCGTTCAAATTTACTCATCAATTATTCTCTAATTACTTTGGTTAATTTGCTCTATGTAAATGCTGGAACCGTGCGTTCATAAAATCCCTTTTCGTGAACTTGAATTTGTATTCATTTGAACCCTTTTTTTTTGAATTCGTATATATTTGACTTGTTTCTTATTTTGTATATATTTGACTTGTTGAAACGTGCCCCCCTTTTTGCCCCACTTGAAACGTGAGTTTATATTTCAATAAGCACTCCATTGGCTTTACAATTGTAGACGCACTTGTAGCTTTTTTTTCCTAAATGTAGTTATAGTAATATATGAACTCTCTTTTTCTTTTTAACGTTATTTTTTAAAAAAATCTTTTTTTTAGCTCATTTTCTACCCGTTCGATCTCTTTTATTTCATTCTCATTATCTATCCTCTCTTCCGAGGCAGGAAAGAGGGAAGGAGGAGAGGAAGAGGATGAGGAATGGATAACTGCAGAAGGGGAAGATGAAGAAGAAGACGACGCCTTGCGGCCGGCCTAGACATCATATGGGCCGATTTGGACCGGTTGGCTTAGAATATTTTCTGAATAAAAAATAACGAGATATCATATTATTAAAAACAAGAGATCGATCCTTTTAATAAAAGAAAAAGAAATTAGCATTGCTGTCAAATAAAACGAAAAAAAAAGAAAGATGAGATGCGTCCACCGTCACTGTGCATCCCAACAACATCATCCTTCTAGAAGACCTCCATCGCCTCCATGGAAGCTTCAGCGGCCCCGTCTCTTCCGGAAAGCTAAAGCTACTCATTAATCAAAAAAGGCACTTTTATGATGCCGACGACTCCCAGTTCTTGGCGTCCTCGAAGCCGTTCCTGCACTGGTGGAAGTCCTCGATCGCCTGCTGTATCTCCGCCTGCGTGTTCATCACGAACGGCCCGTGCTGCACCACCGGCTCCCCCAGCGGCTGCCCCCCGATCAGCACGAACCGGAGCGGCCGCGCCGCCCGGTTCCAGACGGCCAGCCCGTCGCCCGGGCCCAGCACCAGTGCGTGGTGCCTCGTCGCCGGCGCCGCCCCCGTGTGGCCGAAGGTGCCCTCCCCTTCGATCACGTAGGCGAAGGCGTTCCACGGCTCTGGAATGGGCTGCTCCACCTCCGCCCCGGGCTCCAGGGTGAAGTCCAGGTACATCGTGGGGGTCCGCGTGTAGACCGGCGACCGGACCCCCAAGGACTCCCCGGCGATGACTCGCACGTCTACGCCGTCCCTCTCGGCCCGGCTTATGTCCCTGCTCTGGAGTTCTTGGTACCTCGGCTTCATCCTTCGTTATTAATTCCATGTTTCGGGGAGGAGATTAAATGAGAAGAGGAGATCATCGTAGGTGAAAGCCACCGGGCAAAGTTTACAAAGTGTTACATTTTATCTCGGGAGGAGAGATTGATCCAGAGCTGCAGTCCTTTGTTTTCTCCAGCAGCAGCAGGCATCTCTGAGTGAATAATTCCTCTACCGGCAGTCATCCACTGATATGTTATCATTAACAGAAGGGTGAGTAGTTAATTTACATGAAGAAATACACACACACACACACACAGCATGCATGCCTGGAGATCACCAGTTCTGATGATGCCTTTATGACCTGCAAAATCTTGGTGTATGAAGGCTCCCTGAATTATAATTCCATCAGATATATTATATAACAAACACACTATTTATCATAAGAAGTTTAATTATAACCTCAAGCATGTAGGTGACCGTCTCAAACCCTGGAACAATAAAATTAAATTTGGCAGTAATTAATATAATGATGAAGATGATAAAAGAAATAAAAAATACTCATCAAACCTCTGTGGGGATGATCAGGAAACCCAGCAGGTGCAGAAACTGATGATATATATAAAAGGAAGAAAGAGTTTAATTTAAACTAACGAATCTGAAGAATTTGAATATAATCCACTGAATTTGAATGCTATATACTCACCGGAAAACTCATCCAGCATCAGGAATGGGTCCAAGTTTCTCAGTTCTCCCCTGAGAAAAGGAAAAAGCATGTCATTTGTCTCGTGCATGAGACTAATTAGGAAGGTGGGAGATGACAAGGAGGAGGAGGAAGAAGAACCAATAGATCGATCACCTTCCGATGCTTCTTCTAACAATGGCTCCATCGCCTTCATATTGGGGCTTGGCGAGCACCTTCTTGACCACAAGTCTCGGGTTTTGAATCCTTCGGTCATGGAGATCGCCCATCGAGTATGAAGAAGAGAAAGCGTCGAATTATTGCTCAGGAGGTAAAATTTGAGTGGGAGAGAAAGATGGAGGTCGAGGAAGGTCTGGCTGAATCTGATGAAGGGTGGTCAAGGGTTCATCGGCTGATGAGGAGGATTTAGATAAGAGGGGTGGGAATTTATAGAGGAGTGAGTGAAGAAGGGATCTCAACATGCTCATCATCACCATCATCCAAAGTGCAGGTTTGAGAGAGATGTTAATTTGCTTGCCTGCTGTCTCTCTCTCAGTCTCTTCTTTCTTGTGGGTGATTATAATGAGAGGTGCTGTTGGTGGAGGAGCACATGAATGCATTCTCCTTTCTTTCTATTTCTTCTGCTGAGCAGGAGGGAGAACTGGATATGGCAAAGGGGGTTGAGAATTCTCTTGGAATTATTTTGAAATGGTTTTGAGAGTATTCTTTTATGGGATTTGGGTTGGTTTAATTAGGAAGTGAAAATAACTGCTCAGTTTCTTAATTACAATTAGTTATTGTAAATTATAAGTCACAAGATTAGGTATTCCTCATTAATTAATCTAACTCAGTACAAACTTTAGTTAAGTTGCCTTTTGCATTCTCAAAGAGGAGGGGAGGAGGTGATGCAGAAAGGAAGATGCATGCATTCAGAAGTACTCATAGCCCAAGAAATTGAATAAAAAAATTAGAATCGGGAAGAGGCAGAAGAAAAGAAGGGCATGTGGATAAAATTATTACCACAATGGCTAGCTATTAATTCACCAAAATCAAGATCTATGATGTCATTTTTACATCATCATGATGCGGGCAAAGAAACCTCTCCCTCTCCAACTCCTCTGCAAAAATTCATTTTTTTTAAAAGAAAGACTTTTTTGAGTCCAACCACAGAGGGGCGCATGCATTAAGAGCTTGCAGCATTAGGTAGTTTGCATCTTCATCTTGTGCGCTGAAGGTTTTGGTGATGGAGATGTGCGTGGGAGGGTGGTGGTGTGGTGCTTTCATTACTAAAAATATGAAGCAAAAAGGAGAGGAAAAAAATATTCCAAGAAATATAATTTTATTTTAGAGATGTAATTTTTTCTTGGTTGTATAAAGTTTAATAGACAGATGCAGTGCTAAACAACAAACAGTTGAAATCATGATTTAATGTACCTATACATGATTTAAACATAAGTGAATTAATTTGGTTACTAAATCATAATTAATGTTTTTAAATTCCACCTATACTTTAGATCAATTTAACTATGTATATTAACGATTGAAATCATGATTTAATGTACTTTTAATTTGATGTGATTGGTCTTTAATTAGGTTAGTTCCACCCTAATGTAATCCTAATTGAAGTGGCTGTAGCTTTAATCTTTTGTCAGATGTCTCAAAATAGATTATATTTTGAAAACACTTTTTTTTTAATCAATTCCAAGTATTAAACAATAAAAAAATAATATTTAAAATTTTTGTTGTTGTTGAGGAATAAGTGAAGGACTGGTTAATAAATGGGGATGGCTGCTCACTGCAACTGTGCATGAGTGTGGGATGTGTAGTGGTACCACTTGGCATATTGACAACTTGATTTCTGCGCCATTCCAAGTGAGCTGAGTTTAGTTGAATATACTGAGCTGAGTTTTTTTTTTCCTTCATTATTATTATTATATTTTGGGGAGGATCATCTTGGGGTTCCACTTTGCTCGTATCTGCTTCGTCTTCTTCACTTAGTGGGCATATTGAACCGTAATGGAAGTTAGCACTCTACCACTTCTCCTTCTTCATCTTCGTAATGCTTGCGTACTTGATATGTCAATATATTTTATACCGATATGATCAGCCGCTGAATCCATGATATATGAGCGATAGGAGTTCATTCATGCATCAACACTGTTTTTTTTTTCCTTCTATGATACAGTTGTTAAATCTGAAACTGGAGAGAAGAGAATTATTCTGATGAAGAAGCAGTGCTGTTACAGGACTAAAAATTAAAAAATTCCCTCCTGAACATAATCAAACCTGATGTTTGCTCAAATTATATGACATAGCTACTCCCTTGCAACTTGGTTGACCACCCCCTCTCTTGGTCATGTCTGTCTGTGTTTTCAAAAGCTAAATTTAGCATATCCCATGTCCTTTTCTCCTACTCTTGTTTGCCCAAACAAACATTCATTCACTGTGTTACTTACTATGCAGGCCCCATGCTTCTTTGATCATGTAGGGATTTGAGTATGTTGCTTTGAAAGTTCACCTCTTACAGAGCTAATAACTTAAGGATCTGCAGAAATCCTATGCTTCATGATCCCCGAATGTGGCATGTGAGTGGGGGAGTTCTCTCTTAATGATGTTGTTCAGCGACCAATCTCGCCGAGCAGTACTCGTAGTTGTGACCAGAAAGTTATTGGAATTCGACCAACGCTACGCCGTCTTCACCCGACGTCTTCTCTTCCGCAGTGTCTCATGGGTTGATGAAGAGATACTATGTGGGTGTTGATGTGGGCTGGCCATGAGTTATATTGCAGTCTTCCCCCTCCCGAATGCCCGCTAATATTCCTGAAAACAACAGATTGACGCCCAAAAAGTTTGAAGTCTGTCGTTGCTGAATAAATCGGTGGTCTCATCAGAGTTGACATGATGAAGGTGATGATAATAAACCAGTAAATTCACTATAATCAAACAAACTTATCTTAGTTTGATTTTTTTTTAAAAAAACAAGTAATTATGATTGATTCGTGGAGTTATTTTTACATGCTCTTTGGTAGGCGATAAAAAAAATCTCCATAACAACGGAAAGAAAGATTAAAAAAATATCCATCTGCTTCTTCTTTTTTAATGAGAATGGATTATGTAAAAAGGAGGTCGATTCAGAATCTGATTGAAAGATTCATGTCCCATTGATTGCGCTCAAAGACCCAACCCCGTGATTTAGGGGACGGGAGAAGAAAAAATAACGAAGAAAGAAAAGGTAAAGTAACCGCAGGAACAAAACAAGATTGGAAGCGTTTGACGGGTGAATGAAGCATCACCATCGCCATGAGCATGAGGAGGAAGAGGAGGAGACGTCGGCGGGCCCAGTTGCCACCCGCCCCGCCGCCGCCGACGCCGCTAAGCAGCAGGCATGCAGCAGGTCCAGTGCGTCCTTCCCTCCGTTTCCCTTTTTATTATTACTGCTCACTGCCGTCTGAGGACACTTCGTATGCTTCTTTTTTTTCTCTCAAAGAATGCTGCATTTTTACTTACAGGTCGTCGATGCAACAGGAGGGAAATGATGCACGGATATTAAAATGTTCGCGAATCAGAACTCTTTATTCAGAGGCAAAAGGCAAATATTTTCCTAACTCTCAGAAAAAATTAAATCATGAAAGGATGTTTCTTCATCTTAATCACAGACGATAAAGAGGGGGGGAAAAAGAAAGGGAAGAAAAATTTAACGAGCAGGTGTTATTTACATACTGTATAATATCATCTTCTTCCTTAATTCTTTCTTCACGACATCGACTGATGCCGCCCTCTAACACGAGTAGTGCTCGCTCCTCAACGTCCTCTTCCACTTGTCCAAAATCCCAGCAGCCTTCCTGCGCGCCCTGGAAGTGCCGTTCTGAGCCAGCCGGGAGATGCTCCCGCTGGCCTTCTCCTCCTCCCCCACCTCCCGCAGCTTGGCCCGTTCGCTCATGCAGATCGCGAACAGCACCACGACGGCGTTCTCTTTGTTCCGGGGACAAGAATTCTCCCTTATGATGCTGAGCATGCAGGGGACGCCGCCGATGGCCGCGATCTCCTCGATCGCCTCTTGGTCGCTCGATAGCAGCGCGAGAATCGCCAGCGACTCATCCACCAGCGAATGATGAAGGATGGCCTTCAGGACGACGCCGATCACGCCTTCCCTCACCGCCTTCCCCCGGTTCTCGTGGACCAGGCACAGGTTGAAGATTGCAGAGCCGGCGTCCTTCTTGGCGATCGGGCTGCCGTGCTCCAGCAGCTCGACCAGTGGCCTCATTGCGCCCAGTTCGGCGATACGGAGCTTGTTCGAGTCCAGAGCAGACAGGCTGAAGAGCGCCGCGGCGGAGTTGCTGCGGGTCTCCATCGTTCCGACATTGAGCGCGTCGATGAGCAGGGGAATGGCCTGGGGGTTGTCTCCGACGAGCTTCTTGTTGCTGTCATGAATCGAAAGGTTCAAAATTGTGGTCACAGCATCCTCCTGCACCTCCGGGTCGCAGCTCAGTCCGGGGACAGACAGGACCGACAGGAGCTGCTGGATTGTGCTTGGATTCTCACCAACGAGAGCACGAAAGGACCGGTTGCGCTTGGTGAGCAAGCGGAGCTCCCTGAACCCCTGCTTCTGTTCTGCGATCGACGAAGACAATGATATCTTTTCGAAGATCCTGGTGAGAGCGTCCCGCTCCTTTCGGGTAATCAAGCGCTCCTCAAGCTCCAGGTCGGGCGGAGAAATGGCGACGCCATGATCAATGCACCATTGGGATATCATGCTGCGGACGAGGTGATTTGGGATGAGGGTTGTGTCGGAGAGCACCTGCTGAGTTTGGGGGCAAGTACGGTTCCCTGAATTGAGCCATTCTTGGATGAAGGCCCTGTCATATGTCTGCAATAAGGCATGAAGATGAATGGTGTTTCACACGGTATACAAGATTTAAGAGCAAATTGCAAGTGCACTGCACCAAGCCACACTTGTAGTCATGAATTTTAAAATTTCAACACAGAAAAACAGTTTGAGATTAATTATGCAGCAGGCTATTCCTGAACATGAATTCCAATGCAGAAAGAATGTAGAACACAATTATTGCAGCGTGAAGTCCTCGGCTTTGCCACTACATTTTTGCCCAAATTGACAATGCAAAAGGACTCCTGAATCAAATGTTAAACATTTGGCACTTATACAAACTTCCGGAAAAGGGAAAAAATAAAATAAAAAGTAAGAGAAAGGTAGTTTCTTTAGAGGGAAGTGAAGACAGGGAAAGTCAACAGCAGCACCGAAAACGAAGGCAAGGAATATGGTTTCCAGATGCGTGTGCGCGTGTTTTTTTTTTAAATTACTATTTATTTTAGGGAGTAAGTTCATTGTTGTTTCTCTTTGTATTTACTTTTTCTTGGAGCAAAGGAGGACCCTACAATTTGCACACAAGTTATTGGATGCAAAATTGATGTGCAGGGTGGTAGACTACCAAAAATGGCAGATGAAAATTTCATCAGAGGAGCAGTTCCTAATACAGAAGGGAATCGTAAACTCAAAATGGAGGAGCAATATGGACAAACATTACTGGATCAATAAGAAGAAAGAAAGAGGTCTTCGATGCATCAATATCTGTATTTGCAATTGCAATCCTCTAATAAGCAATATAAATCAGCAGCAGAGAACCTAACCTTTCAAAAAAGCAACAGAGAACCTAAAATTAAGCCAAAATATAAAGGAAAAAAAACAAGGTTCAATTTTGATGAAAATTCAATCTCTGTGAAAACAAAAGGAAACGGTAGAAGAACACAAGAAATTGAACCTCTTTTTGTTTACCTCTGCACAAGAATCAAAATCCGCAAAAGAAAAAGAAGCATTAATTACAAAGAGATATCGAACCTGTCCGGAGGCAAGAATCACGGGTTCCCTCATTATCTCCGCGGAGATCGGGCACAAGAAATGCTCCGGTATCTCCGCCGGGACGACTTTACCCTCCTCCCCCTTCCTCCGGCTCACAAACGCCCCCCCGTTCGAATTCCCGCCTCCGCGGAACCGGATGTCCCTGAGCGCCGCGAGCGCCGTCGCCGCATCCTCGTAGGTCTCCGCCCTACCGTCGTCCTCCTCGGCGATCGCCCGCACCAGGCGGCGCAGCTCCCTCTTCAACTCCGCGACCCTAGACGCCGCCGTATCCGCCGCTCCCGACTTCACCATCGGCTCGTGCCCGCCGCTCTCTCCGATCTCGATGGGCGCGGATAAGGAGGAGAAAAGGGACGCGATGGCGCGGGGGGGACTAGAGATTGGGCCTTGTCGCCTCTTCCGGTTCCTCGTCGCCTTCCGCGTCGATCATCTCTCCCACGCTCTAAGAAGCAGACAGAGAGAGAGAGAGAGAGAGAGAGAGGGGAAGTGAAACCGAAAGGCCAAAGCAAACGAAATAATTCGCTTTTTATAATAAACCCCATCAAAATTAAATTCCGGTTCATATTATTTTCAGAATTTGGACGGCCGCGATGGGTTGCCGCGCTGGATCAGGTTATATAAATACTTTACTAATTTTAAAAATAGTAAAAAATATGATGTATATATAATCTACATTATCTTATAATTAATTGATATACCATAAGCACATCGATATACTATTAAAGATGTTACTAAAAAAAGCCGTGCATTAATATTTTACCTCCTAAACTCCGATCAGAAAAAAAAATTCCAAAATGAACGCATGCGGTTCGATTTATCCGGCCTGAGTTGGACGGTCGACCCACCCAAAATGATTAAGAAAACTTTTTTTTTCTCTCTCTCGCAGATATATAATCAAAATAATAAATATTTAATTAATATTATAATAAGATGAGGAATTATTGATGGCTGCTGCTGCTGCTGCCGTGGCAGCTGCGGGGGATATGAGGAGGGGGAGGAGTGCACCCACGTGGCAGGTGGGAGGGGGCGTGGGGGCGGGTGCGTCGCGTGGTCTGTGGACTCATGTCATCGATGGCGTGGCTTCGACAGCTGGCCGCCGCGGTGTTGCGTTGGGTTGGTGCTCGTCGTTTCACTTTCTTTATAACAAAAAGTAGGAGGAGGAGGAGGAGGAGGCTACGACTACGTTTTCTTATTTATTTTTTATTCTTCCTCCGCTGCCGCTGCTTTACCTTTCTATTGCATATTTATATATATGTATATGAAAAATTATACTAATCCTTCCTTAGTTTTTTGTTCTTTGCCGGCGACTCTTCTATTTTGTTTTTTTGGAAGGCGGCAATGCGTTCAATTAATTCACTGTTTTGGTCGTGGGAGAATTAGGCTTGGTACAATAAAACGTCATTTGCCATAAATAAATAAAGCGCGTGAATTATTAGAATTCCAGGAGATTGACTCAAAAGTAAAATAATAAAGATAATTAAAACTTAGATGCGCAGCATGCGGAAAAGATAGATATATCTGAAACATATTCACTCGATATAAAGAATCAAAGTGAAGTAGAATGTTTTAACTCATAATCATAAAAAGGCAGATGATGACGGTGTTGATCTTAAGTCTAATCATACTAAGAATAAAAAAGATTCTAAAAATATTTTTGTATATAAATTTAGTAGATTAAATTAATTATAATTAATAACAGAGAAAACATAGTTATTAAGTACATTTGTAATGAGATGGCTGAGCAAACTATAGTGCAGACCTTAGGTAGATTTGAAAGGTGCTAATAAATTAATATATTTTTAGCACATTGGTACGGTGTTATTAAATGGTGGTAAATTTACTTTATATTTTGATGTTTTGTTCTTCATAATTTTTCTTTTATCTCCTTTTTATTGCATCGCTTATTATTAGTCAAGTCAGTTGTAGAAGAAAGCAAGAGAGAGGAGAGAAAAGAACAGTAATGATTAAGAAGCCGGTTTGCTCACATGTCGGAACGGAGGAACGATGGACTATTTTTACACGTTTAAATCGAGTTGGAATCTACAGACAAAGGAATTGGAGTCAATCATTCCACTCTATTTTCTTTCCTATATATATATATATATACACACACACGAAAGGAAGGTAATTAACAGAGACTTTAGAATAAATAGCCGGAGTAAAAATAAATCGTACGGCGTGTGATAAAATAAAGTTAGGCAGCGGAGCAACAGATCTGACCTTTTAACCTTGCCGCCTTCTTCTTCGTTACTTCCAAATATTATTTTTTACTCGACCGTTCCTAATAAGTGAAGTAATAAGATTAAGAGTATAATATATATATATAGAGCGGCATCTACGTGTTACGTGGGAGGACGAGCTGATGATGCAACTCCGAAGGGAACAAAGCAAGTGCCTTGGGTCGGGGGGGCCCTCCCCAATGGCCTTCTTCTTCTGGGACGCACCTATCCTTATCTCTCCCTTCATCCGTGAGGTGGCAATCAAAGCCATCACTTGCACATGACCGTGATATTAGCTTTATGACAATTATTATTAACAATATTATATATATATAGTATATCGACCTTTAGTCTTGAAATTATTATAATATTGCAATAATGTTCGAAATTTTATTGTAATATTATATAATAATTATTAATTCATCTGATGATGAACGAGTTTTTAAAAATAAAATGTCGTATCCTATGACGTTAATTTTTATGAATGATACGTGCAGGTGCATAATAATGTTGAATAATTTGATTTATTATGTCTGGATCCAATGGGCCGAATCCATAAGACGAGTATTTTACAAGGAACATTGATAATAGAATAAATAAATCGTGAGGGATAGATTGTTAAAGTCCTCAGGGAAGTTCTTTTATCAAATTAGGTACCCAATATCTAGTCAATTATGATAATGATTCAAAAAAAAAAACCACCTGGGATGTAATATTGCATCTTCTCTTGGTGTTACTGCTAGTTCAAATTATTCAACATATTGATTAAGTTGTCTTTATATATTTCATGCATCAAATCTATCACTTAAATACTGTCACATCTAACTAGATTAATATATTATTATTAGGCTGATGGTCGCCTAGATGCAAAAATATTCCTGATATCCTTATTATTTATTTAATTCATAGTATCATACATCGTCCTAATATAAAATATGAAATGTTAAGCTAATAATAATACGAGTGCGTTTCTTGACTATAGAAAAAATATATTCTATCTATAAGGATTAAGTATTAAAAATTATTAGATCATTCTACCTATAAATACTCACGATATGTTCATCTATGATTAACTATGATTATATTTTTAAGGAATAAAGTTTGAGAGCTAAATACACACAAGTTTAATTAAAATATTACTTAAAAATGAGACTCTAGTAACTCAACCATTAATATTAATTATTAGATTTCATGTGACCTAATGATAGGTGAGATTTTATAGTGATAAATTTTATGACTTTTATCTACCTAGTTCGATACTAGTAGAATCAAATTGATAGATTTTTTATATCAAGTTCAATTTATATATCGTCAGTATAGATTTATATGCCTCGAACACTCATTTGAATTGACTTTAGTTTAAGTATAATTTAGATTACATAGAGCACAATCCATACCATTCACATCAAATGATTTATTAATCAATTTTATTATGAGATTAGAGATGTACTATTATCTTAAAAAACTGAAAATGCTTGTATACTAACCCAATGTATTAAGCACGTGCTTCATTATAATTGAGATCTACTCATTGAATTAAAAATATTTAATTACTATTCCATAATCACATCATCCCATGCAGAGTTGATTATGAACGGCAGCCGTAATTGTATTTGTACCTTATTTTTAATTTTCATTCTAAGTTTTTTAAAATAAATTCTTATTAGTAGCGTAGTACATTGAACCTGGACAGATTTTGCCACATTCTACGTACCTGGACAACCACATCGCCTATTTATCAGATTCCTCACCTGCCGCCTTAGCCTTGCTACGACGCTTCGCCCCCTCTCGTCCCTAATCGCACGTGCTGAATGCATGCCCCTCCACGTAGGAACCAGGCACCTCCTCCTCATCCCAAATTTTGACTGCTTATTGACCAACGGAGATGATGGACTGCAGCAACACGTCATCTTTAGAAATATAGAAAGGAATATTTTTGCATCTCGGTTTTGTTCTCGCTCTCTCTCGCTTCCATGTCGTCATCATCTCCACATCGTTGTCGAACTGCAAGCTCACGGTGACTCCATGATCGCCTTTTTTTGCGCTCTCTTATTATGCCGTCGAACGGTGTCTCCTCAGAAATCAGAATCCACCACCTCTTTCCTCGCCGGTCTCCTCCTCCGATCCGTTTCGGCGACATGGCGATGGCGATCTGCGTCCGGCGGCCGAAGCGGGCGACCGACCCCTTAGACGACGCCGCCAAGGCCCGTCTGATGGCCGGCTATGCCTCCAGCAGCGGCAGCGAGCATGAGGCCCTGTCGAGCCTCGTTCACGCCTTTTTCGACTGCGGCGACTCCGGCTCCCCCTCGCCGGCTGACGTTGACGAGTCAGGTGGTGGCGACGGGAAGTACTCCGACTCCGATGGAGGAGATCGCTCGGAGCTGCAGCACCCGGCGGTTGCGGTGGCAGAGCTAGTCCGTGGGTGGAGCATCGGTGATCCATTCCGGCTTCGACTTCTCTCTGACGTCTCCGAGGCGGCGGCAGTCCTGGGGGGATCCCACCGCCGAGCGATCATGGCGCGGCTGCGGGAGATGGGTTACAATGCCGGGGTCTGCAAGGCGAGGTGGGAGGGAGGCGGGAAACTCGTCGCGGGGAGCTACGAGTACATCGACGTGGTTGTGGCGCCGGCGGAAGGTGCGGACGAGAGGCGGTACGTCGTGGATGTGAGCTTCTCGGCGGAGTTCGAGGTGGCGCGAGCGAGGGAACGATACAGGAGAGTGGTGAAGGAGCTGCCGGAGGTGATGGTAGCGCGGCCGGAGGAGGTGCGGAAGGTGGTGCGGGTGGTCGGAGAGGCAGCTCGTCGGTCGCTCAAGGCGGAAGGCTTGGCCGTGCCGCCGTGGCGGAAGGCGAGGTACATGATGGCCAAGTGGCTCGGGCCGTATCGGAGGACGGTGAGCGAGGTCCCAACCTCCGCCACAGCGCCGGTGGCAAGAGGAGGAGAAGTGTCCATATGCCGGGCCGTGGGATTCGCGGCGGCGGGTAGGGGCGTCGCCTTTTGCTAAGCATGACGGTAACATGGTACGAGGAAGACGACGGCCAGCGGTGCTCAGATCACGATCGAATTCAACTCGTTATTAAATAGTGATGTCGTTTGTAAATTGTTGTGAGATATTGTCATTAGGACCAATAATATTGACCTCTTGTATTTATTACACTTGTCGAGCTTTCCATTAAGAATTAAGCGCCACAAATACGTTTCAATCACTACTTCTTTAAAACAATAAAGTTCCTAGTTACACTTTCTAAGAATCAACCAAAACCCGCAGAACCAGAATTCAGAAAGATTCAATCGAAACCTTCAAAGTTGCATAATGTGTGAAAGTTTAAGCTACAACAAATCCATGAAAAAAAAGGTTACAACAAATCAGCGGTAGGGCAAATGCCCTACTGATCCAGCTTAGGCCTAAAAACTAGTCACTAACTTTTGCCCCAAAGAAAGCTCCAGCAAATCCACGCACATTTAGGAACAGGTGGCAACGCACAAGTATCAACCACGATGGAACCAGGAGTACCAAAATTATCACCGAGCAAGTCAAAAGTGAAGGGTGCGAGTGATTCTTCCACTATCTACGATTTTTAACAGTGAACAAAACCAGCAAGCGTTCACAAAGCAACAACTGATTGAATACATTGGTTGTGCATTTTTTTTTGAAAAGAGAATACATTGGTTGTACATTGTTGGATATAGCAAACAAAAAATACAACAAAGAACTCAATTTAGTAAACTTCCAAAGTTCATCTAGTTACCACAGTTTGTGGTTGTTTCATGGCCCTTTAAGCAACCAAAATGCTGGTGCCATATGGTTAAAAAGGGAACGGTGTCTCCGGTAGCATACTGCTGCTAACCTGAAAAAGAAAAACTTTTACAGCCTGAACTAGTTAAAATGGGAGATCAACAAAATTGGAACACCCGACTGAAAAATCACATATCATCATCGGTTGGAACTTCAACAAGCTAATCTTACGCCTTAAGATCATAAACTGGTATGAGATAGATAACTTCAGAATAGAAAATCATAGACGTTTAATTACTTGAACGTTAGTCCTTGTATGGTGAAATTGGCATGACTAAAAGAAAGATACTGTATTGCAAAAGAAAAAAAAACACGATAGTTTCAGTATTGAGGATACGGAGAAGGATACAGATGTAGGAAACATTCATGATGCTTCAAGTACTGCAGGTTCGTAAG
This sequence comes from Thalia dealbata, assembly GCA_030544415.1. NCBI lineage: Eukaryota > Viridiplantae > Streptophyta > Magnoliopsida > Zingiberales > Marantaceae > Thalia > Thalia dealbata. The sequence goes on from CM060454.1 coordinate 4,581,010, forward strand.
GAGAAAAAAACTCAAATGTTAATAATGACCAGGTGAAACAGGTAATGTCAGCTATATATAGCAGAATTGGATTTCTACTTGCTCACCTCAAAGTAATTGATCTACTTGCAATCTTTGCCATGCCTTCGGGAAGAACTGTGATGTCTTCTTTGCTGCTCAAATTGGTATTTGGTATCATACTTAGGATTGAAAAACTTATCTGAAGAACTAGAGTCGTTGCCTGCTGAAACACCAGCATAAGTAGCACCATAATCATCATAGGATGTGGAAGGATTGTATCTATCCTCAAACTCTTCCCGCATCGCTGACTCTGACCTAACATTCTCAAAAACTCTCACTCTTTCTTTACTGGTATCTCGTGATATATACTCACGCTCTCTACCGGAAGAAGATTTTGATGTTAAAGTTGATCGACTTGTATGATCTCTCGACCTAGAAAAATTCACAGAATAACTCCTATACTCAGAGCCACGTGCAACCATGTTATCATGCTCCCCTTCAGTACTTATGTGAGTGGATGTGCTGCTGTAACCATAGTTCTGTTGTCTTTTATCTGTATTTCTATCCAGGTCCTTCCTATCCACATAATGCTCATATCTCAACCTCGAGTTAGACTTCACATTTGATGTATGACTTCGATCAGAGTTGTTATGTGATCTATATGGAAGAGTGTGCTTGCCTGTAGCTGACAAATCAAAGTCAATGCTGTCTGAGTTATACAGATTTGAAACAGCATGATTCTGGGGGTGGTGTTTGGTTGGAAGAACCGATGCATCAGCAGCAAACCTTACATTCTGACCAATACCACCTGCTTCTTTGATTTCTTCCATGTGCTCCTCAATGATGTCTCGTAATACCTTCAAAGACATTTGAATTAGAATAAGCTACGTCTCATTGAAGTATAGAATTAGAAAGAGAAAGATACACAAGATTAACAAAGTCTGTGACTCGCAATCATATTACAGGCATCGATACAAATTGCACCCACATATTCAACTATGGTGGTACAATAAACTAAGCACAAATATTGGTTTCTGACAATTCAAGAAGAAGATAGATATTTCAGGCATCTAAATGTAAATGTTGGAAGATATTAATTAATAGTGATAAAATTTCAAGCAAGGTTTGAGCATGATAGCACACAGGCCAACCAGCAGTAATAGATTTGGCTAGTTAATTCTAAACATAACCATCCAAGAAGGCAAAATTAATTGACCAGGATAACCACACACAAAATTGCTTACATCCAAGTAAGTAAAATTTATCAACCAGGATCCTTAATACGCTGAATTTCTTTTTCATCTAAAAATTCAAAGAGTAGGATATCATAATTTTACTAGTAGATAGCACATATTAATCTGCAGAAAGAATGCTGCCAATAAATGTACTAATACATACCTCTGTTGGATTTCGCTTCACCTTCTTGCCACGATATGACATTCTTCTACGTTTGTAATCCCTTTCCTCTGCTAGTAGCTCTTCTTTTGTCTTGGCTTTGCCAGTATCCTAAAAACAAGAAGTTCGAATAAACAAATTAAGGATCTTAGTGCAACTAGCCACATTGTCAGATCATAAGGTTTTGTGGATGCCACAAGATCAACATTCATGGTATATGTATCAAAATTATCAAAAAAAGTAGATAACTATCAACATTTACGAGAAATCATCATGGCAGAAATTTTCCACCCACATACATGCACAAGGTTTTCATGCCATATGGTTCAGTTATACACACTAAACTTGCACAAGGTTTTCATTCTGTTCTATAAGCAGTAGAATGCCCACCTGTTTGAAAAGTAGCATATCCAGTTCATAAATTGATGGAAGATTAATAAGCATATTTTCCACACGTGTTCCTGAAATCTGCACTGTGAAGCTTCTTTAACTAGTGTTAACCGTTGCATATTTTTATCGACTGCATCCAGACAGATAATAGAGTCTCGCACATTTGTTAAATGTAGACTGTCAACATATGCAAAAATTCATAAAGAATGTAGATTTTACAGGCCCCTCAAAGTAGAGAGCAGCTAAATGTGTAATCTATTAAAACACATGTGCCATATAGCATTATGACCCTGTTTCAACATATTATAAAATTTAAAGATCCATCAAAGTGTATCCAGCATGAGAAACATATCCATGGATAAACATATAGCTCATGAATATCTAGTTATTGATTCATGATAACTGTACACATGATTCACCTGATTTTGTGCTCGATGCCAGAGAAGCCCATCATGTTCTAAAAGAGGCCTGTAGTTAGGGCGTTTTCCCCGTTCTTCACATCCTCTGGCTAATGCATCTGAATATTCCAATAATCTAAAAAAGGATTATCCATAAACAGATGTATTAGAGTAGAAGGATTTCATGCAAATCTACAATATTAGAGGAAAAAAAAATCAAACATATATGTTATTCTATCAAATGAATATCACCATTCTGAGCAGACATATCAAATTATCCACATTAGTTACAACTTGGGAAATAGAAGATGATTTTATAATATTGACAGTGTGATTAAAGATAGAGTAGAGATATTAGGCACAGATAAAAGATTTTCTTTAGCAAAATTATTACGAATTTCATTTGCCTTTGATCTTGCAGTATGTTATTCTAATTTTTTATTCAGAGTTCACATATAAAGTTAATAATCTAGATTGCAGATAATGATATCCCCGTAGTGATTCTGCAAAGTCCTTGTATGAATCATTTTTCTGCTCTAATTAAGCAATTCCATAAGTACACTCAAGTCTACTTAATCATATTCACAAATCTGTTTTTTCAAGAAATTGATACGATTCTAAACAGTAAATTTGTATCCCTTGTTGGTTCTTGTGTTTTGTAACTCCACATGGATATTTGACAGACACAATTACATTTATCTCAAATTCTATCAACTCCTATCCTCTTATATTTAGATAGTCTTTCAATTCCTAAAGCATGATTTCTACATTTTTGGCTCTAACACGCATGTAGTATTGATCTAAACTTCGTGGGATCAATACCCAGCAGTAACAAGTTACATGGAAAGAGGAGCATGAGCGGCAAGTATAAGGCATACATTTGAGACTTGGAAACTGGCTGGGAAAATCGAAGATATCTTATTCTTCCTTCCAACAAGGACTTCTCATGCAATGCAGCAACTGCAGCAGCAACTTGAGAAACAAAGACTTCAGCTCTACTATCTTTTATTTCCATGTCTTCAAATGATTGCATGGTGTTGGTATCAGAAAGCCTTTTACTGACACGAGCATTATTAACATCAATAAAAACATCCTTTTGCAACTTCCGCCCTCCTAATTTAGTCAACAACAAGCTAGATCCAGTTTGCAGCAGTGATTCCTTAAGCATTCCAGTTGTGAACAACCTAGAGTTCATCTCCCCATATACTATAGACATCTGAGTTACCAACCAATTGAAGCTTCTAACCAGTCGAGGGCACTGAAAAGTAAGGGTTTTTGGATCGACAACGTCATCCTTGTTCAGAACTAACTCAATCGAGGAATAAGCTTCTCTTCCAATCGCTTTCAAGCATAATTTCAGAAGCAGATATATATGCTCCCTCATGGCAACATCAATTACAACCCCAAACCGAGGCGAATTTGAGATCACCCACCTCTTCAACCCATCTTCCTCAACTAAAGCCAAGGCCGTCATGACACGAAGTACCGTGTAAGAGTATGAAACCGGCAAGTCATTCCATGCCTCCACTTCGCATCGCAAAGCCCAATACTCAGATGGAAGGATTTGGACCCTAGCTTCGTCAAAAGGCCAACTCTCTCCCTCGTGATCACAGACGAAGTTGGCGCATTCCATGGATAGTATTCCAGGGAGTGTAAAGGTCTCAGTTGAGACATCCTGCTGCGGAGTACTAGTGACGACGCCGGGGCAATCCTTATAGAAGAAGTTTGAGGCGACGTCCCTGAGCTGTGAATCGAGAGAGAAACAGAGGTCGGCGTCGGGAGCAGGGAGAGACTGGACGAAGGTTTTCTCCTTCCGGTGCTCGGACTCCGACTTGAGCGTACCCGGATAGCGGAGGTCGTCGAGGAAGCCGAGGTCGAGGAGGGGGGCCCCGGGGGCGGCAGCGCAGACGAGGCAATGGCGGAAGAGGGACTCCGGCGGCATTCGGTGATGGGGGTTGTACGGGCAGCGGCAAAAGCCGTCGGCGGAGGAAGGGGCGAGGGAGAGGAAATCGGTGACGGACTTGAGGGCGGACTCTGCAAGGGCGGTCAGGTCGCCTAGGAGGGAGATGGCGGCGGGGAGATCGACGTGGGAAGAGCTGGAATTAAGGTTAGGGTTTTGAGGAGGAAGAGAAGCGGAGGGAGCGAGGAAGGAGAAGGGAGGGGGAGGCCGGGGATCCATTGAAGAGAGTTTTTGCCCTTGATTAGTAATCCATACGTAATACATATAATAAATCTATGATCTTAATTTCTTTCATTTGTTTAATTTTTAAAATAATGTATATATTATGCTAAAAATATTTTACCTTTCATCGTCATTTATTCAATTTTCTATTTCTAGATCCCTTTATTTATAAATTTATGAATATTATATTGAATGTTGATTTACCGTTCATTTTAATTTTTCGTATCTTAAACTTAAATAAAAAATATGAGCTAATAGTGTTTATTCACTGAGGTTAATCCTTTCAACGCCAAAGAAGTCTTAGAAATATCCTATAATATCAATTAATAATCTTATGATATCAGCTATATATTTATATTAATGATTAAAATAATAAAAATAAAATATAAGACTGATATTATTAAGTGGAAAAATATAAGTCTTAATATTTTTTCCTCCCTTCTAAAATTTATTTACTTTTCTGAAATATTATTTAAAATTTAATTACTTGAGATTACTCTTGAAGATACTTATACTTCAAAATAAGAATATAAAGATATTAACTATTTTTTAATTTAATAAATATTAAACTATATAACAGTTTAGCATTTACTCTGTGCATACTTAGTTTGAGTTACCTGATCTAACTCTCTGTTATTTTTTTTGTTTTTTTAGGTAGATGGAATAAATAAACGGCACCAAAAACTTGTAAAATTATTTTAATCAATTTGGGTTCCAAAATTAATATTACTCAAATATGTTTAGAATTCGCAGAACCGTCCAAATCCAAACATGCTGACCGTTGCGTGGGAACTTACGCCATCGGGCGGTCGAGATCGGCTCAAATACCACCTCATTAATTAATTCTTCCGAGGCTCCGCGTACGCACAATACATTAACGAAAAATTTAAAATTACGACTATACCCTTCAAATTCAAACCAAATCGGCCTCCTGTCTTCCCTCTTCTCCTCCTCTTCAACTTCAACGTTTCTCTTTTCTCTCTCTTTAGGGTTTTCACTTTCAGATCTCGGGCTCTCATCCGTCTCTCTCCACCTCTCGCGATGAAGGCGCTGGTGAATGCGAAAGGCGGCAGGGTTTCCCCCTCCGAAACCCTGACGCCGTCGTCCTCCCAGAGCAAGCGCCCGCCTCGTGTCCCCAAGGAGAATGTCGACCCCAACACCACCTCGCCGGAATGCTCCACCTTCCGGTCCCCGGCCGCCGGCGGAAAGCCCCTTTCCGCTAAGAGCCGAAGCCCTCTGCCTGCCAAGCCCCCGCTTCCTTCCGGTAACCCGCTCAAGCGGAAGCTGAGCATGGAAACCCTCGCCGAGACCGGGGGTCCGCCCTCCTCCGTGCCCTCCGATTCCGGTGTTCAGGTGATATGTTCTTTTTCTTTCTTTTTTTCTCAATAGATTGCCCTTAGGTGGGTTTTGATTTTTTTTCTTCCACCTGGGCTTTAAATCCGATGTTTTAATCAGGTGATTGTTCGAATGCGACCTCCAAGTAAGGAAGAGGAAGGCGGCGATCTGATTGTAGAAAAGGTATCCTCGAATTCCGTTTCGATCCATGATCATACCTTCACCTTTGACTCCGTAGCGGATGCCAGTTCCTCTCAGGTGAGTGTTCATGATATGTTTGCTTCCGAAACCAGAAAGATCTTCTCGCTTCCTATTTAAAAACCCTGTGTTCTGACCTATTATCCCTAAATTCTTTGTTAGGAAGACATATTTCACCTGGTTGGAGTTCCACTGGTGGAGAACTGCTTGAGTGGATTCAACAGTTCCATATTTGCATATGGGCAGGTATCGGCAGCTCTCTCATTATAACTGTGATCAAGTTTCTCCTTGCCGCGGAAGTTCCATTAGGAGTATAATTTAACTATCTGAACTGAATTTTGTTTGTAAAGACTGGTAGTGGAAAGACATATACTATGTGGGGACCTCCAAGTGCCTTGTCCGAAGGTGCTTCATCCAGTCGTGAGCGGGGTTTGACTCCTCGTGTCTTTGAGCAACTCTTTGCCCGCATAGGTGAAGTGAGTAGCCTTTGTGATTAGCTCGTTCTTTTGGTGTTCTAAGCTTTCTTACAGAATCTTTTGTCGTAGGAACAAGAAAAACATTCTGACAAGCAGCTGAATTACCTGTGTCGTTGTTCCTTACTGGAGGTATTGCGCTAATGCTGTCTTATATGTAGTATGATTTTTTCCTTGCTCTTTGTAAAATCGTAATTAGTTGGCTTGCAATTCTTGTAGATTTATAACGAACAAATTACCGACCTTTTGGACTCAACACAAAAGAATCTTCAGGTAGAATCCTTACGTAAAACTTACCTAATTTTTGTTTATCTGTCCTTCCTGTTCTCCTTTTGTACTCATCAATTTTGCTTGTACCTTTCAGATTAGGGAGGATGTTAGAACTGGTGTTTATGTTGACTGTTTGACAGAGGAGTACGTATATACTCTGAAGGATGTCTTGCGTCTACTTACGAAGGTGCATTTTCATTGCTTTTTGCTGAATCCATGCTATATAGTTTGTTGATATAATTTGTCAAGTGTCTTTAAGGACCTGCATTGATTGCCATTAAGGAGTACATGTCGACTCACTGAAGAATACTTTTAATCTATGATGAATACATATATCTTAATTTCAACTGTAGGAAAATGCATTAGATGCATAGTATGTTTTGGAAATTGAAAACCTATATAGTTATAAGACATTCATTCGCTCATTGTTTTGATGCAAGTATACATTGCAGAGTTAACTAATCTGTACTTGTCCCATGCTAATTCTTGATCTGCTGCTTTTGTTATATTAAAATGTATAAAATCTTAGAGGACCAAAGTGACCATGTTAGAACAATAAGTCCTAGATTTTTGCACTTTTTTGAAAACCATATTAGTGGACATGTTTCTACCAGATATATAAACACATGAAAACATACCTTACTCTATATCTTCTCTTCATATATCGGTGTCCTTGTGTTCTTTCTTCTAAGTTTATTTAAGGTTGATTGAATTTCATATCATTGTTTCTCTAAGATTTTATATTATATCCATGGATACCTTTCAATTTGCGGTATTTTTGTTGTATTTGGATAAAAGCTGAGTGAACTTGTTGAAGAAAGGAACTCACTATCTCTTGAAATAAACATAAAATAGAAATATCCGTTGGTTGAAAATTCTCTTTCATTATAACACTATTTACAGACTAAGAATATAATGGTAGGACTAATGACTACAAATGGAAACCTCAATATTTTATCGATCACTCAGATTTGAACTATAACAGCACATTAACCACTAACTATTTGATCATCACTGACTTAAACCACAAATAAAAAGAATGACTACTCAACTAACTTAAACCAAGTTTGTTAAAAATAGAAAAAAATAGCTTAAACCACAATAAACTCCAACATAATACCATAATATTGCCATTAATCACGAAAGCAAATAAAGCTAAAAATGAGAATATAATAATTTAACATCTTTATTGTCAAACTAAATCAAATCTAGTCCTTATCTTTTGTTCTCCAATATATATGATGTTTATGAGATCCCTTTTATAGAAACCTCCTTTTCTTGAAGTGAAGATGGTTAGATAGTATGACATCAGAGATTCATATGCTTTGGAAATGCTCAGAGCAATTAAGGCATAGCACTTGTTTTCAGGGGAAAAAATTATAGTACCTAAGGCCTGTAGAGTTCATGGAAAATTCATTTGCTGCTATGAACTGCTTGCTTGATCTATTTTGAATGGAAAAAATTGTTGTATTCGTTTCTGTTAATAACTTTTCATGTTTCTGCTTTAACTAGTTTTGTTATCTGTGTATGACATGTTTACAATCCTCGTGTGGATTCTCCAGGGACTAGGAAACAGGAGGACAGGTGCAACCAGTGTAAATATGGACAGTTCCCGTTCTCACTGCGTTTTTACTTGTATTGTTGAATCAAGGTCCAAGGTAATATACAAGGTTCATTCAGAATAAAGGCTCAATGTTAAATCTTGGATATCTAACTGTCATTATGGTGCTATCTTCTTTAGAATTCATATAAAATATGTAGGCCAAATGGGTAGAGACAATGTACAACTTTACCAGGTATTGTGAATTGTTCACTAGGTCATTGGTTGTGTGGTTTTGCATTGTTTAATTTAATAGAAATGAATTCTAAATGTTGATTTAGTGCACTTTGTATATTCCATACTGAAGATTCTAATGCAAATGCTAAGTTCTCATGCCATGCAAAGCATATTCACACACATTGTTTAATTCTATTTGTGGCTGTTTATTTTGCTTACATGTTTCTTATAATTTTGCAGAATATGTCTGATGGCTTAATCAGCTTAAGGACTAGCAGGATCAACCTTGTTGATCTAGCAGGATCTGAAAGACAGAAGCAAACAGGTGCTGCAGGGGATCGTCTGAAGGAAGCAGGGAATATAAACCGTTCCCTTTCACAACTTGGGTATGTTTCCGATTCTTATAGGTTTGATTACATTGCATTAGACAAGATTTTGATCCATCAATTTGATATGCTGGTAAATGTTAAATTGTCCCTTTATTCCCCTTTCCATCTTTGGTTAACTCCATTTCCTGTGGGTCAAATTAATTGATTAGATTGCCCTGTGCAAGATTACGAGAATATTATGTATTACAAATCTTGGAACTTCTTTTGCTCCCTCGTGCATATTGTTACATTATATTTGAAGATTGTTAGAAGCTTTCAGTTGCAAACATGATGTTGAACTCTTCCTTTCCTGTGATGGACAATCATACAAATTTCTCAGAAAGATGATTCATGTGAAGTGCTTTGTTCGGGTTCAGACTCCAATGGGTTATTCTCAAAATTTTCAATGAATTATTCTAGGAAGTTTATAAGATCGCTCCAGCTTTGTACTTGACAGCACAGCAGTCATAGTAATCTATTAGATACTTCTTAGAAGGATTTGATAGTCATAAGAAATTATAACCCAGGTAGGGTGAGAACAGCAAAAGTAGAAGAGTTAATAAAAAGAACAGTATGTCAAATGAATATTCAAAATATAGACAAGATATACAATTTCTCTCTGATTGTGAATTTAAATCTTTTTGCTTCTATTTGCTGCATTCTAGGTTCCTTTCGAGTCACATAATCCTGAATATATCTGCGTTAAATCTCCTTTCTGTCACGTAGATATGTGCATATCTCCCTTAATATATAAGCAATTTGCTGCTGTAAGCCCATCCAGTAGTGGCTCAAAGCCCATTTTAGATATTTCTATGGGTCCAAAAAACAATTAGTTTCTACAGATTACAGTGGTAACCAAATGATCTACATAGAACTATGCCAGGATCTCAAACACTTGATACAAGTTTTAAGTGGCTCATACAAGTTATAGAGCTTTGAACAATGTTCCAACAAGTAATTATGTGTTGGTACACCAACTACAAATAATGCCACCTAGAACTGCAAGCAGACTGCATGTCGATACACCGGGGATTGTTTAGCATATAAGTTTAGCAGCATTAGCTTTATCCAAAGATTTGAAATTCAGTACCAGAACTCTTATTGGAAAATGGACACATTGGTACCATCCGTACCATTTGTCGCTACACTTGTCATGGAACCATCCTTGCCAAGCATTCTAATGAGTTACATATTTCAAAATCCTTACAAATTGTAAATAGATCGTATGGAGTTTAGGAGCGATATAGTATGTAAATCCTTACTAGGCTGTTCCTAACTTGGAACAATATAGTATGTATTTTGCGCCAACATTTGAAAGCTCTTCCATGCAACTATTATTGTAACATGTCTTCCACATAGATAAGAATGATTCTTCATTCTTTACCTGGGTTTGATCGGGGGCTTAGTCATAAGTATGAAAAGATGGGATGAATTTTCTGTTAAAAAAAGAGAATCATTGGCATTTCTGTGACCTGCTGGGTGCCACAGTTCCATTGTGAATTGATCGAGGGTCTATTTGTAAATATGAAAATTTAGAAGGGATTTATGCATCTTATAAAAGTTCTCTTGACTTGGGTGGCATTTTCAGCTACAGTGCTAACCGGATTTTTATCAAGTGGCACTAAATCGAGTGTGTACCAATATATTTCCTGTATTGGCACGGTGCTTCAGGGGGCATGAACTGACATACGGAAAGTGAGTGGTAAAACAGCCCAATTGTTGGTGCATACTCGGTTAGGTAAATACTGTGCGTACTGGTCCAGGACGCTTCCTTGGTTATCCTGTGACCCTGACTTGTATGCTGGACTTTCTTAATTGGTTACTTTTTTTCAAGTTTGTAGTAATATTTCTGCCATTGAGTTGATAAATAAATAATGATTAAGCTTGATGTCCATTTTGCCACTTACCTGGAGTTGAACCTTACTAAAATCTACGATGGGTGTAATATAATAATTTACTTCTTAATATATTTTTCTGAGAGTTTTATTTGGTTTCTATGCAGAAACTTGATTAATATTCTTGCAGAAGTTTCACAGTCTGGAAAACAGAGGCATATTCCATATCGGGATTCCAGGTTGACATTTTTGTTGCAAGAATCTCTTGGTGGTAATGCCAAGTTAGCAATGATCTGTGCCATTTCACCATCACAGAGGTACAGTCGGATCATTTTAATCCCTTTTACCATCTTTCCCACTTTCTCATCTTTTGGTTGCAAATTATGATACATGCAGCTGCAAGAGTGAAACTTTCAGTACCTTGAGGTTTGCACAGCGAGCAAAAGCAATAAAAAACCAGGCGGTGGTAAATGAAGTAACACAGGATGATGTGAATGTCTTGCGTGAACAGATTCGCAAACTGAAGGTAGTATTTCAATAATGCTTATTTTTCCTTTTGTGTTATTTAGTTATGAAGATGGAAATCAAATGCTCTTGTCACTAGGATGAACTTCTGCGCATGAAGTCCAATGGATCCACAGGAGGTGATGAATGTTTTTCATCAACATGGAATGCTCGGCGCAGCTTGAGTCTCTTAAAGATGAGCCTGAATTGTCCAACACTACCTCCAATAAAAGATGATACAGATGTGGAGATGGAAATTGACGAAACTGATGTTGAGACACCATACATTCAAGAAGGCGGGCGTTTACCTTGTGAAGACAGATCATCTGCTAAACTTTCTACAATAAAAGAAGATTTATGTTCCTGCATTAATGATAATGGTACTTCCTCTGGGGGTCACACAGACGGTGAAAAAAATGTTGCTGGCGAAATGCAAATGGACAACGAAATTGTTTTGCCAGTTTGTAATAATATTCATTGTGCAAACAATCCTTCAGCAGAGAAGGAAGAGGTTAGAAAGTCTGAAGAAACTAATTCTTCTAGCTCCACAAGTGCACTTGTTTCTTCCTCCAATCTTAGCATTGTACCCTGCCAGAAAGCTACAGTTCCTTCATCTCCTACACTGTGCAGATCACCAGTCACTGAAAGTTATAGTAGAAAGAGCCTCCGAACATCATCGTCAATGTCAGCATCTCAAAAACTTATGCAAGATGCAAAATTAGGTTCATATCCGTTAAGTACTTCTTTCAGTCAACCAAGCAAGACTGAGAGTTTGGCAGCCAGCCTGCATCGAGGTCTTGAGATAATCGATAATAGGCAGTATAGTTCAGGTGTCAGAAGGTCATCATTCAGATTTTCTGTTTCGCTAGCTGATCTGAAGCCAGCAATCCCAATAAACAAAGTTGATGTTGGCATACAAACACTTATGCATGATTCAGAAAAACAGGATGGTTTAACTACGTATATTTGTAGTTCATGCAAGAAGATATCTTCTGAAGATGAAAATGAAGATGCCAATAATGGGACAGATCTGCAGCTGGTGCCTATTAATGGATCTGTCTCAACTGAGAAAGTCAAGTTAAAAGTTCCCCGGGTATGTTGCAAAATGTTGTAGAAATACTTTAAATTTCCTTGTAAAAATTCGTGGAACTACTAAGGCCTGGTTCGTGCTCTCATTCTAAAGCCATTTTGTCACTTCAGGCAGTGGAAAAAGTCTTAGCTGGATCTATCAGGAGGGAAATGGCTCTTGAAGAGCACTGTGTTAAGCAAGCTTCTGAAATCATGCAACTAAATCGTTTGGTAGGGGTTCTTTTCCATATTCGTAGATTCTCAATTAGTCCTCATATCCTATGCTTTTCTCATTACTATGGTTGCTGCAGTTACAACAATATAAGCACGAACGAGAATGCACTGCTGTAATTGCTGAGACACGTGAGGATAAAATTTCTCGCCTTGAGAGCCTAATGGATGGTATTTTGCCAGCGGAAGATTTTATGCAAGAAGAGTTTGTTTCTCTCATGAATGAACACAAGGTCTATAAATTTAACTGTTCACTATTTTCCTGTCTAGCCTGTAAGTTTTCTTTTGCTTGGATTTGTGACATATAATCTCTCATTTTGCAAGCACAGCTTCTCAAAGAGAAATATGAGAATCATCCAGAAATTTTACGTCTAACCATTGAGCTGAGGAGGGTTCAAGAAGAACTGGATGGTTACAAAAATTTCTTTAAAATGGGTGAAAGGGAGATCTTGATAGAAGAAATCCAGGATCTGAGAAGTCAATTACAATATTACGTGGATTCATCTTCCAATTCAGCTCGTAAACCAACTCCTTTGCTACAATTGACTAATTCATGTGGACCCACTACAAATCCTCTCTTTACTATGTCAGAAACAAGTGAAGGAATTGACAACGGTAAAGTAGAAACTGAGGAGTGTGATTGGACAGAGAGGGAGAAGGAATGGATTATCCTATCCGAAGAACTTAAAGTTGAGCTTGAAGCAAATCGAGTTCTTGCTGAAAAGAGGAAGGTGGAGCTTGATGCTGAGAAGAAGTGTACAGAGGAGCTAAAGGAGGCATTGCAGACAGCCATGCAGGGTCATGCTCGAATTTTGGAACAGTACGCAGATCTACAGGAGAAACACATTTCTCTTCTTGCAAGGCACAGGAAAATCACGGATGGCGTTGAGGATGTGAAGAAAGCGGCTGCCAGAGCTGGGGTAAGAGGAGCGGAGTCAAAGTTCATTAATTCTCTTGCTGCCGAAATTTCTGCTTTAAGAGCGGATAGAGAAAAGGAGCGGCGATATTGGAGGGACGAGAATAAAGGTCTACAGGCTCAGCTTAGGGATACAGCTGAAGCTGTACAGGCTGCTGGAGAATTGCTGGTGCGGCTGAAGGAAACAGAAGAAGCTGCCGCAATTGCTGAGGTATTCTTGTGTGAGACTGCAGTTTGTCACTATTTTCTTTGTCAGTGCTTTCATGAATATTTTGGTTCGGACTTTCTATCCCAGTCTCCATGGTTTTGAGTTTTTATTTGCCATCATTAGTATCTTCTTGGCTATTGTGCTGCCTGGTAATGCATTTGGCATTGATCCATTATGGGGATTTAATATGTTGACAAAAGTCTACGATTTTTCAAAGCTTATGTTGTTTTCCTGGTGCAATTATCATGAAAACGATAGTTGGGGATTTCTTTAGATCAAAGGTGGCAAAAACTTAGTGCGATAATATACCTTCATCTACATTGTGAATAGTAAATAAGCATTGCTCTTGCTTTATTATGTTTTGCTGTTGCTTATCCTCTTGGATTTCAGTGTGTTGACATTGATCGAACATTTTGAGACGTTGAAAATGGTGCTAATAATCAATAGTTATAACGAAAAATGTTTTGTCTATTATTATCTTGCAGCAAAGGGTATGCTTGGCAGAGCAGGAAACCGAGAAGGCCTACCAGGAGATCGATAACTTGAAGAAGAATTACGACCGAGAGATCGCCCTGCTGAATCAGCTTCTCACGGATTCACGCCTGCCCAAGGAAGCTCACAAATACACAGCGTATAGTGAACCTGAAGCAACAGAGAATAATGACAAGGCGGAAGAAAGTCTCACCGAGCAGAGATGGCGCGAGGAATTCGAACCTTTCAGCAACAGAGGCGAAACCGACTTTTTGGAGGACTCAAATCCAAATTCTTGGTTCTCCGGCTACGACCGGTGCAATATTTGACGCCATTATTTGACTGCTATGTTCTTGATATTTGTACCTGAAGAGAAAAGGAAAAGAAATTGTTGTACAACTCAAAGGAACAGATGTGTACTATTATGTAGAATGAATTGGTTTTCACTTACCGCGGTCAAGTTTGTGAGAACTTCTCGCTGTTTTGTGAATGTTTTACTTACTAGTAGAGTTCATAACTCCACAGTATTGAATCAATTATTCAGGCAATTAGATTTTATACAAGGAAGGGTATAGATTCAACACTCTAATTTCTAAAAAAATATTATTTAAAACTAAAATACTAATATATTTTCTTTTTTCTATTTTTTTTAGAAAAAAGCAATATGAATGCTAGAGTTTGTTGACAGGAAAAAAAAAAGTTTGAATTTATAATCCTTATCAAATCTTAGTACTATATGTAACCGAGCTTGAATTTTTTTAATGAAGTAAAAAAGAGTACCCGATTTGAATTAAAGAAATCATAAGGTTAAATCTTACCGAATCTTAGTATTATTTTTAAGGTTTTTATCGACATAATTAATAAATAATATGTTTTAGTTTTAATTTTTATGAGTATTAAATTTATAATTTTGTTGTGATCGTGGAGAAGTGGTTAGGTGCAACTTTTTTATTTGTATCCTTTCATATAAACAATTCCTGCTGTTTGTTTATTAATGAAGTCAGGACCAAGTCCTGCTGTTTGCTCTCGTCAAGAGAAAACTATCATGGACACTTCCAAATCATCAAAGTTTATGTGGGCTTTCAAGCAGAATTCGAATGGATGATGTGGCATCTCGCATGAATTACATCTGGGTTCATTAGTCCACCCTCTCATTTCACAAAACTCGGCCTAGGTCTGAAGCAAGATGGACCTCATACTGCTGCTGAAATATTCCACAATCTGTTCCAGCTTATGCTCCGCTCGGACTGGAAACAACATGGATGAGGGAACTCACATTCTAGGTACTAGAGGTTCAGGAATTCGGCAAGGTCAAAACTCAGCTTTCTCTTCCGACAAAGTTATCAAGAAAAGTTATGCGAGGGGTTTTGTGGCCTGTGAAAGATTTAGAAGTAAAAAATAAGTTGATAAATATGATGAATAAATGAGACACTCGAGCTAGGAACGTATGCTCAGTCTCAGTAGAAACCTTTTCTTGACCTTTTATTTTTTCTTTCTATTTTGTGCAGTCTGCATAAGGCTAACTGCATGTGGATGCATCTCATCCATTCTGATGGAGCTGCCAGAAGATGCTGTAAAGTATCATCTCTGCTGCTTTTTTGCATCTGAAATCAAGTGGCTTCCCATTGGAATCACATCCTCGGACTCTTTTCCCCCCTTTTCTCGTTAATGAGCCGTGTACTGTTTCGTTATTTTCCTTTCTCACGGTGGTTCATTGATATCACTTGCTCTTCTTGTGATCTCCTACTTGTACACACCTGTATTCTACAAAGTACAATTTGTATATTGTTTTCCCCCGATAATGTTGTTGATCTTAAAAGTTGAGCAAACAATGATTCAATAACGCCGTAAAGCGTCTGCAGTTTTTCTTTTGCACTCTTCAGGGGCTGGTTTTTCCATGTTCTGCTGCTGAAATGACTATGCTTCTACACAACATTTTTGAGTGGAATCGCGGAGTGGGTGGTTCCATTGGAGAACGTTATGGATCCTTACACACGGTGGAGCTCCTCATGGGGTGCCCAGTGAGGATCGATGTGGCCGCCGCCTACGGCTGCAAGCTCCTCCTCGCCTGCTCCGGTTCCTCCCTCCGGTTTCATTCACTTGGCTTCAGCTTTTGCTCCTCCGTCCAGGGATCGCCTACTTGAATTCAAGTTTGTGTTTTTATCTCCAGTTGCTTCGATGATTTCCTCCTCGACCGCCGCCCCCTCTCCCCCTCCCTTTAGTTCTTTAATTTTTTTCCCGTTTTCACCGATCATGTAGCGGCGCCTCCGCCCCTGCCGCCGACGGCTCCTCTCCCCTTTCTCCGGCCGCCCCGCCCCCTCAAATTTGTTTGAACATTTAAAACCTGCAATTCCATTTGAACGGGTCATACTTAAATGTTTACATTGGATTAATAATGTCGTGCCGTTTGATTTCTTGCACCGATGGAAAGCTTGGAGAGGATCCCATCGAGCCTTTGGATATTATCCAGAGTTTCCTGTAAATGTACAATTTAAAATTTCCATCGGAACGAGTCATACTTGAATATTCATATTGGATTAATAACGTCGTGCAGTTAGATTACCTGCATGGATGGAATGTTTGGAGAGGATCCTATCGCCTTCATCGGGGATTCGGATCTTCTCCAAAGTTTCCTGTAAATGTGTAACTTAAAAGTTCATGTAAAATTACATTTTTACGTGTAAAATTTTAGAAGCTCAGGGATCATGGCTATCAATGATCCACCGTTAGATTACTAGCATCCGATAAAAGTCTTGGAGGGAATCTCCTTCATCGTCTGGCCCATTGGCTATATGTAGATCTTCTATAAACCGATGTATAAATGCAGAACATACAATTCCATTTCTATGGGAAATACTTCATCATGCGTATCGAATCATCGACGATCTACCGTTAGATTATCAGCACCCGGTAAAAGATTTGGAGAGGATCAAGCCCTTCTCCATCTTTTCTCCTATTTTCGGGCGCGGAAGTGTTGTCGTGCAGGGAGAGGAGAGATGGTGCACTACACGGAGCCGACGACTCAGTGGAGCACCTCAAGGGGTGCCCGGCGAGGATCGATGCGGCCGCCGCCTACGGCTGCAAGCTCCTCCTCGGCTGCTCCGATTCCTCTCTTCGGATTTACTGCCTCTCGTCATTCGATGCCACTGGCGGCGGCGGCGATGACGGCCCATCGCCCTCCAGCCTCGAGATCCAGCGCGAGCCCTTTGTGTTGGAGGAGACGGTGTCCGGGTTCTGGAAGCCTTCCCTGTGGCCATGGAGGTGTGCCGATAGCGGCATCATCTCCTCTCGCTCTCGGAGTGGGTAGCCTTCCACCAGCTTCCCAATTTGGAGGATGTCGTAGCGATTCGGGAAGACGAAAGGAGATGCTCCCCAGCGTTCCCTCCTAAAGTTGCGAAATTTTAGAGGAGACACCCTGCTGCAATGCGCCGCAGCTGCCGGGCATCTGGACACAGTGAGGCTTTTTCTCCTGTTCTATCGGCAGTTCCAGCACAACGACGGGTCTCATCTTAGCTCGGACCTGCTGCAGGTAAAGAATCGTGTCGGGGACACTGCTCTGCACGGCGCGATGCAAAAAGGCCATCTCGCCGTGGTTGAGCTGCTGATGGGAGGACGGACCAAGAATCGGTGGCCATCGTAGATGACGTCGGTGTATCTGCTCTCTACATGGCAGCCGACAGAGGAGCGGTGGACTTTGCTGCAGTATCCGATGACCTCCCATGAAGGGCCGCGCGGCCAAGTAGCCCTAATGCGGCTTCTTAGGAGCTGCGGTGAGTAGCTTTAAATTAAATCATTAATCAGGATGTGTAACTTTGACTGGTAAATTAGCTTGTAGTTGTGGTTGTTTCTTCCGTGTCAAATTGAATACTTTTTGATGTGGCAGAGATAACAGAAATAATACTAGAGAAAAGGATAGATCAACTGAGACGTGGAGATTCCAGCAATAGTACTCCTCTTCACTTTGCAGCTGCCAATGATGATGACCTGATCATGCTGCAGATGCTGCTGCAGCATGATGCCTCTGCTGCTTATATCCAGGATCACGAAGGCTTTTCTGTAATCCATGTTGCAGCAAGTGCAGGGCATTCGGAGATAGTTGAGGAGCTACTGGCGCATTGCCCTGATTCCATGGAACAGAAGAACCACAAAGGCAGGTACTTCTTGCATACAGCCATCGAGAAGAACTTTGGTGTGGGGAAGTACGTGCTCTGCTCCCCACTGGCATTCCTCAAGGATATTGTGAACGAACAAGACGCCAAGGGCAATACACCATTGCATTTAGCTGTCATCTTGCGGGACATGAGGATCATTCAAGCTTTGTTATCCAGTAGTATTATGGATGTCCGTGTGATGAACAATTCAGTTTGTACTCCACTCCACCTCGCTTCTTCGAAATGTCAGAACAGACATTGGGCTGACCTGGTAATCTTTTATCTTGTGTAATGTCATAATTTACTTGTTAATATATTTTTCTGAGAGTTCTATTTGGTTTCTATGCAGAAACTTGATTAATATTCTTGCAGAAGTTTCAGTCTGGAAAACAGAGGCATATTCCATATCGTGATTCCAGGTTGACATTTTTATTGAGAGAATCACTTGGTGGTAATGCCAAGTTGGCAATGATTTGTGCCATTTCACCATCACAGAGGTACAGTTGGATCATTTTAATCATTTTTACCATCTTTCGCGCTTTCTCATCTTTTCGTTGCAAATTATGATGCATGCAGCTGCAAGAGTGAAACTTCAGTACCTTGAGGTTTGCACAGCGAGCAAAAGCAATAGAAAACCAGGCGGTAGTAAATGAAGTAACATAGGATGATGTGAATGTCTTGCATGAACAGATTCGCAAACTGAAGAGTATTTCAGCGATGCTTATTTTTTTCCTTAGGATGTACTTCTATGCATTTAGTCCAACGGATCGACAGGAGGTGATGAGAGTTTTTCATCAACATGGAATGCTCGGTGCAGCTTGAATCTCTTAAAGATGTGCCTGAATTATCCAACACTACCTCCAATAAAAGATGATACAGATGTGGAGATGGAAATTGATGTTTGAGACACCATACATTCAAGAAGGCGGACCTTTACCTTGTGAAGACAGATCATCTGCTAAACTTTCTACAATGAAAGAATATTTATGTTGCTTCATTTATGATAATGGTACTTTCTCTTGGGGTCACACAGATGGTCAAAAAAATGTTGTTGGGGAAGTGCAAATGGACAATGAATTTTGTTTTGCCAGTTTGTAATAACATGCGTTGTGCAAGCAATCCTTCAGCAGCAGGGAAGGAAGAGGTAGAGAGTCTGAAGAAACTAATTCTTCTAGCTCCACAAGTGCGCTTGTTTCTTCCTCCAATCTTAGTATTGTGCCCTGCCAGAAATCTACAGTTCCTTCATCTCCTACGCTGAGCAATCACCAGTCACTGAAAGTTATAGTAAAAAGAGCCTCCGAACATCATCGTCAATGTCAGCATCTCAAAAGCTTATGCAAGATTCAAAATTAGGTTCATATCCGTCAAGTACTTCTTTCAGTCAACCAAGCAAGACTGAAAGTTTGGCAGGCAGCCTGCATCGAGGTCTTGAGATAATCGATAACAGGCAGTATAGTTCAGGTCTGGGAAGGTCATCATTCAGATTTTCTGTTTCGCTAGCTGATCTGAAGCCAGCAATCCCAATAAACAAAGTTGATGTTGGCATACAAACACTTATTCATGATTCAGAAAACTGGAAGGTTTAACTGCATATATTTGTAGTTTATGCAAGAAGATATCTTCAAAGATGAAATTGAAGATGCCAATAATGGGGCAGCTGGTGCCTATTAATGGATCAGTCTCAACTGAGAAAGTCAAGTTGAAAGTTCCTCGGGCATGTTGCAAAATATGGTAGAAATGCTTTAAATTTCTTGTAAAAATTTGGAACTACTAAGGTCTGGTTCGTACCCTCATTCTAAAGCCATTTTGTCACTTCAGGCAGTGGAAAAAGTATTAGCTGGGTCTATCAGGCGAGAAATGGCTCTTGAAGAGCACTGTGTTAAGCAAGCTTTCTGAAATCATGCAACTACACCGTTTGGTAGGGGTTATTTTCCATATATGTAGATTCTCAAGTAGTTCTCATATCCTATGCTTTTCTCATTACCACGATTGCTGCAGTTACAACAATATAAGCACGAGGGAGAATGCACTGCTGTAATTGCTGAGGCACGTGAGGATAAATTTCTCGCCTTGAGAGCCTTATGGATTGTATTTTGCCAGCGGAAGATTTTATGGAAGAAGAGTTTGTTTCTCTCATGAATGAACACAAGGTCTATAAATTAACTGCTCACTGTTTTTCCTGTCTAACCTGTAAGTTTTCTTTTGCTAAGATTTGTATGTTGTAACTTCTGAACTGCTGATGTGTAACCTCTCATTTTGCAAGCACAGCTTCTCAAAGAGAAATATGAGAATCATCCAGAAATTTTACGTCTAACCATTGAGCTGAAGAGGGTTCAATAAGAACTGGATGGTTACAAAAATTTCTTTAAAATGGGTGAAAGGGATATCTTGATAGAAGAAATCCAGGATCTGCGAAGTCAATTACAATATTACGTGGATTCTTCTTCCAATTCAGCTCGTAAACCAACTCCTTTGCTCCAGTTGACTAATTCATGTGGACCCACTACAACTCCTCTCTTTTCTGTCAGAAACAAGTGAAGGAATTGTCAACGGTAAAGTAGAAACTGAGGAGTGTGATTGGACAGAGAGGGAGAAGGAATGGATTATACTGTCCGAAGAACTTAAAGTTGAACTTGACGGAATCGAGTTCTTGCTGAAAGGAGGAAGGTGGAGCTTGATGCCGAGAAGAAGGGTACAGAGGAGCTAAAGGAGGCATGACAGCCATGCCAGGTCGTGCTCGAATTTTGGGACAGTACGCAGAACTACAGGAGAAACACATTTCTCTTCTTGCAAGGCACTGGAAAATCACGGATGGCGTTGAGGATGTGAAGAAAGCAGCTGCCAGAGCTGGGGTAAGAGGAGCGGACTGCCGAAATTTCTGCTTTAAGAGCGGATAGAGAAAAGGAGCGGCGATACTGGAGGGATGAGAATAAAGGTCTATAGGCTCAACTTAGGGATACAACTGAAGCTGTACAGGCTGCTGGAGAATTGCTGGTGCGGCTGAAGGAAACAGAAGAAGCTGCTGCAATTGTTGAGGTATTCTTGTGTGAGATTGTGCACTTTGTCACGATTTTCTTTGTCCAGAGCTTTCATGCATATTTTGGTTCGGACTTTCTATCCCATCCTTCATGGTTTTGTTCATTTTTAAGCGTTTTTTGGTGATTGTCTTGCACATAAATGTCGAGTATCTTCTTGGCTACTATGCTGCCTGGTACTCCATCATGGGAATTTAACATGCTAACAAAAGTCTTAAGATTTTGCAGAGTTTCCTGGTGCAATTATCATGAAAAAATAGTTGGGGAATTTGTTAAATAAAAGTTGGCAAAAAACAGTGTTATAATTCTGTACCTTCATCTACATTATGAATAGTAAATAAGCCTTGCCTTGCCTTGGTCTTCCTTTCTTATATTTTGTTGTTGCTTATCCTCTTGGATTTCAGTGTATTGACATCGACTGAACTTTTTATTCATCAAAAACGGTGCAAATAATCGATAGTTATAACGAAGAATGTGAATACAGTTCCATTTTTTTACTTAATTGCAAAATCAGAGCCATTTAAATAGCTAGGATGATCTACAGATATCCTTCTTGGTTTTCTACTCACTCTTCAAACCCATGTCGATTATATCTTGCAGCAACGGGTAAGCTTGTTAGATCGGGAAACCGAGAAGGCCTACCTGGAGGTCGATAACTTGAAGAAGAATTACGACCGAGAGATCGCCCTGCTGAATCAGCTTCTCACCCACGCCTCCCAAGGAAGCTCACAAATACACTGCGTATAATGAACCTGAAGCAGCAGAGAATAATGGCAAGGCGGAAGAAAGTCTCACCGACCGGAGATGGCGCGAGGAATTCGAACCTTTCAGCAACAGAGGCGAGACCGACTTCTTGGAGGACTCAAACCCAAATTCTTGGTTCTCCGGCTACGACCGGTGCAACATCTGACGCCATTATTTGGCTGCTATGTTCTTGATATTTGTATCTCAAGAGAAAAGGAAAAGAAAATGTTGTACAACTCAAAGGAACAGAAGTGCGGTATTATGTAGAGTGAATTTATTTGCAATTACTGCGATCAAGTTTGTGAGAACTTCTCGCTGTTCTGTGAATGTTTTACTTAGCAGGAGAATTCATAACCTGCACTGAATTGAAAAAACTCTTTATTTTTAAAGTAAAGTTTTTTAGAAAAAGCAAAATGAATACTAGGGTTGATATCAAAACTTACTACTATAAATTTGCAATGAATTTTTTTAATGAAGGTTTTTATCGACATAATTAATAAATAATACTTTTTAGTTTTAATTTGCATGAGTTTTAAAATTATATATTTTGTGTGTGATCGTTGAGAAGTGATTAGGTACATATTTTTTTATGTGTCTATGGTTTCATATAAATCATTAATCAATTAATTAATTCAAACATTTTGAGTCAAAACGCACTGAAATAACTCCACGCGCGGCGCACTAAACCGCACTGCACACCGCATTATCTCCAGGTTAAAAAGCTCAACCCTCCACTTACAACATCCCCCTCCCCCCACCACAATAACTGATGAATAAATACCATGGTTGAGGGTATATATTAATTAAAAACCATCCAAAGCAGCAGATGAGTTAATCTAATAATTGCCGATTAATTATACCTCAATCATTTTCATCAAAATTCAATCCATAAACCATTTCTCTATATACGTATATATATATATATTATTCTGCAGTGATGAAAAACAAAAATGTGCTTTCAAATAGTACACATAATATTCCACGTATATAAAAGAGCAACAAAGATGTCGTTCCGCCCCCGCTACATCAAACCACTCGACGAGAAGAAGAAGATGTCCCCCCATCGCCGTTTCCTCTTCTTCCTCCTCCTCCTCCTCTTCTTTACCGCATCATCTCTATCGAGCAGCGATCGCCGGTCATCTACCGTCGCTGCTGCTTCTTTCACGCTCTCGGCCTGCAACGGGACCGACGGCCGCCGGTGCCTGGCGGCGGTGGAGGAGCAACTGGGCGGCGCCCTCGTCGACGACAGTGTGGAGCTCCAGTTCGACTCGGAGATCAACCGTCGGCTCCTTGCGGAGACTAACAGAATCACTAATGGAGCCTTAGACCAGAATCGCGCCGTCTTCAACGGCGGATCTGGTTTGCCTTACGACTGCGCTGGCAAGTGCGGCGGCGGCGGACGACCGTGCGGCCAGAAGTACCATTTCCGGTGTCCTACCCCAAAGCAATGAATTACCTGACTGTGGGAATGCGTCATATAGGCATGCAACCCTCCGTATTAAATGCTGTTGGTTGGTCTAATAAGAATTCCTATATGATCTGCCATGGATATTATATATGTGCACCTCTTTCATTATCACGGCTCGTGTGGGCGATCCAAATTTTAATTATATATGAACTCGTCGGGGTGGAATCGATCGATGAGTTTATATATCTCTCTATATAAATTATAAATGAAGACGATTGTTATTATTGGTCTCCGTAACTAATCAAGAATGGAGTATGATAACTTGAGTGGAACTGTGGAGTGGGTGATCCATAACGATCTAAAATCAAATCACTGTCATTGTCCAATTAATATAGTAGGGACGAGTCACGCCTTCAGGAATGACTCATTTGAGCTGCAATTATAACAACAAATATGCAGGACATGGCTAGGACGATAAAACTAGCCAAAGATGTCCCAGATTAATAGGGTATCCAATAATTCATCGGTGAGTATATTTACAGGAGAGATTAATAGGATATCTAACAATTTATTGGTGAGCATATTTATAGTAGACAAGTGTGATGCTAATCACACATTCAACAATGTTAGCAATAGCGAGTTCTATCTATAAAAACCTATTATTCTCAATCTATGAAGGTAAGGTGGGAGAGGTAATTAAGAGTGAAGGAAAGGAGGAGTGAAGAAAAGGAAGTTACTGAAAGAACTGTAGTAAAAGAGATTGATAGCATCCATAACATTTATGTCATCGTTTAATTCGAGAAGTCAATTTCTGAAAAAAAAATTATTACTTTTATTGAAAAGGGAAAATATGAGGAGGCCACTAAATGACACTCAAATACGACCACATTTCATAATTTTTTGTTTTTTTGTTGAAGGAAAAAGAGAAACATTGTATTTTTATAGAAGAAGCCTTCAAAAAAACATCCAACTGTTAGTCTATCCTTCTTTGTCACTACTCCTTCGTCCTCGTCTCAGCAAGAATCTATCGGCACCGCCACAATTATTTACGGTCGATCTAAAAGTCTAACATGATTTGGTGCCCTCTCTTCCATTGCAGATCATCACATAAAAAAGAAAAGAAAGAAGACGAGTTCATCATCAGAGCCAATTAAATAGCTCAAGGATGAGGAATTGGAGGAGCACCAAATCTGTTGGAGAATAAGCTTGAATTTGGAATAACTCAGTTAAAGATTGTATTAGGAAATAATATGTAGTAGGAATATGTTGTTTTTGATAGATGTTTCTGATTAAAGTATTTCCTTTGTTGCATTATAAGGAGTAGATGGAAACAATTTCCAATTCTTCTCTTCTTTGATTTCCAAATTTACAAGTTGCATTGTTTCTACTTTATATAATACAATGAACGTAGAGGAAAGGTTAAGCTTCTCTATAATAAGTTTTTTTTACAAGACAAGTGAGAGTCTCTGTTCTTGGTTGTTGCTTCATCATTGCTCTGTTTATTTTTCTTCTGCTGCAACTTGCCGAGAGCTCTCTGCTTTCGGTTGTTACTGTTACATTAGTTTTCTTCCAACAAGTGGTATCAGAGCAGGTTCGCTCGGGTTGATACCGAAGCAGATGGCGATGTAAACGCCAACATCGGGGAAGAAGCTCGTGATAGGCTCGGCAGGAGATGCGGGGATCAAATCCTCCTCAGTAGTAGGAGGGAGTCTCAACGCATGTCCGACGCTTATCAAAGGAGGAAACTATGCGATGTGGGCGGTGCGTATGGAGGCCGTTCTTGATGCGCAAGGAGTATGGGAAGTGATCGAGACTGAAGGTGGTGCTGTGGTGGTAGATCGGAGGAAAGATAAGTTTGCTCGATCAATAATCTATCAATCCTTAAGTGATGAGATGTTGGCTTCTGTTGCTGACAAAAAGACAACAAAAGAGGTGTGGGATGCTTTGAAGAATCTCTACTTGGGAGATGAGAAGTTCAGGAACGCGAGAGGAAACCAGCTGCGTGGAAAATTCGAAAAGCTGGAGATGAAAAATTCGGAAACAATTGAAGACTTTGTCAGCCAGGTCACCTCAGTTGTAACTGAGATGAGAAATATCGATATGAAGGTGAAGGAGCAAAGTGTGGTGGAAAAACTGTTGCGATCAGTTCCCTCCAAGTTCCATCCTGTTGCAGTAAATTTAGAACAGTTTGGTGATTGAAATACAATGACTGTTGAGTATGTTGTAGGAGCCTTGAAGACCTATGAAATCAGGCTCACACCTTCCTTGCAAGAAGAAGAGAATCATGTATATTGGTCTCGCGCAAATATGGAGGCTAAATATTGCAGGGATTCTCCAAACAATTGGCGTGGAAGAGGCCAAGGAAGAGCAAGAGGTTTTGCTCAAGGAAGAGGAAGGTTTGGCAATTCTAGTGGAGGATGTTGCAGAGGAAGATACAACGCAGGTTCTTTTAGCATAGCACAAGAAAAGCCGAGAAAGGACAAGTCTTATGTGAAGTGTTTTAAATGTCAAAAGTTTGGACATTATGCTTCTGAATGCAAAAAGGAGGAAAATGTCTATTTGGCAGAAACAAATGAAGAAAAGGAGGTTCTTGAGCATCATGCTGTTCTCATGGCAAAAGAAGATGGTGATGGTAAGAGTCATGCACTCTTACAAGGTATCAAATCTCAAAATCCTATTGTTAATACAACCTTTGATACATGGTACTTGGATTCTGGTGCTACCAGTCATATGACTGGAGATCTTTCGTGTTTGCATAATTTTAACACCTCTTATGGGGGGCAAGTGAGGTTTGGTGATGGTTCACTTGTTGACATAGCAGGAAAAGAAAGTGTTAAATTTTCTACAAATGATGGGAAGCAAAGAGTGATAACCAATGTTCTTTATATTCCAAGCTTAAAACCTAACATATTAAGTATTGGACAGTTGGATGAATTGAGTTTTAACATCATGATTGAGCATGGAAAACTGAACATCTATGATGAGAAAGGAGTTCTCTTTATTTATGTGAAAAGAGACAGTAATAGATTGTATTTATTTCGCACACAGTTTTCAAATGAATGCATGTTGATTAGTAGTGACACTAGCAGCTGGTTGTGGCATAAGAGGCTCGGTAACTTGAATTTTCAAGCACTAAAAATCATGTCTGATCAACAACTAGTTAAAGGATTACCACATGTTCATATGAATGAAGATATCTGTCAAGAGTGTGTTTCATCCAAGAAAACTAGATTAGTTTTTCATTCTTCAAATTTCAGAGCTAGAAATGTGTTAGATTTGGTACATGGTGATCTTTGTGGCCCCATTGTTCCACCAACCTTAGGTGGAAACAATTATTTCTTGTTGTTGGTTGATGATTGCTCTAGGTACATGTGGGTCACAATGCTGAAATCTAAAGATGAAGCATTTTGTGCATTCAAAAAAATTCAAAATGATGGCTGAATCAGATAGTGGTAAGCAGCTGAGAGGATTTAGATCAGATAGAGGAGGAGAATTTAATTCAAAGGAGTTTAAAGAATTCTGTGAAGAACATTGTATCAAAAGATTTCTCACTGCACCTTACACTCCTCAACAAAATGGAGTAGTAGAGAGGAGAAATAGAATAGTTGTGGAGATGGCTAGATGCTTGCTGAAATCCATGAGTGTGCCACTTGAATTTTGGGAAGAAGCTATCAACACAGCAGTGTATCTTCTAAATAGGTCCTTCACAAGTAGCTTGAAAGGAGTGACACCTTATGAAGTTTGGACAGATAGAAGGCCGAACATTGCACATCTAAAGGTATTTGGTTGTAAAGCACATGTGAAGCTGCTAGGAGTTCATTTGAAGAAGCTGGAAGATAGGAGCAGATCCATGGTTTTCATTGGCTATGAGACTGGTTCTAAAACCTATCGGTTTTTTTATCATGAAAGGAATTCAGTGGTGATAAGTAGGGATTGTGTTTTTGAAGAAGAGGAGAAGTGAGATTAGTCTAGAGGCATAGCTATTGGTGCTTCTGATCAAATCAGCAACATATATCAGAAAGGGTCTACTGAAACAGCTGGAAATCAGTATCAGTATCAACTTGATACTGAACAATTCAGCAGGGAGAATTCTGATACTTTGCCATCAAAACTTTATATTTCTGAAGGAGATCATCCAGGGAGAGTGTCAAGAAGTCAGATCATGCCAATTGCTCTCAATCTTAATGATACGGATGATGACACTAATCAAACTCAAAGAATATCACGGACTGATACTTTTTGTGATACTCTTTGTGATACTCCTGCTAATGATTGTGTTAATATTTTTGCAGATACCATTGATGTTTCTACTGAACCAGCTGCAGGTAGGAGGTTTAAATCTCTGGAAGGACTTTATGGAGACTCAAATGCAGCAGCTGAAATTATGCTAGAAGAAGCATGGTTGGCACAAGGCACTGAACAAGAGCCATTGAATTTTCATGAAGCAGTCAAGCTTGAGGTTTGGAGAAGAGCTATGAAGGAGGAATATGATCAAATTTTGAAGAATCAGATCTGGGTTCCTGCTGTCCTTCCACAAGGGAGTAAAGCCATAGGTCTGAAATGAGTTTTTAAGATAAAAAGAGACATAAAAGGGGAAATTCTGAAGCATAAAGCAAGGTTAGTTGCAAAGGGGTATTTGCAATAGCAAGGAGTGGACTTTGATGAAGTTTTTGCTCCAGTTGCAAGGTTTGAGACTATTCGGCTATTGATTGCAATAACAGCACAACAAAGATGGGAGCTACACCAAATGGATATGAAGTCTGCATTCCTAAATGGCACAATTGAAGAAGAAGTTTTTGTAAAGCAACCAGATGGATTTCTTCTTCAAGGTGAAGAAGAGAAAGTGCTGAAATTAAAGAAGGCATTGTATGACCTTAAACAAGCACCTAGAGCTTGGAACTTGAAGCTTGACAAGTCTCTACTTGCACTTGGTTTCAAAAGAAATCGTGAGGACCCAGCTGTGTATACAATATCAGCAAAGGGAGAGAGGTTGATAATTGGAGTGTATGTGGATGATTTACTCATCACAGGCTCAAGTTTGGAGATCATTCAACATTTCAAACGTCAAATGCAGAAGGAGTTTGAGATGACTGATCTAGGACTTCTACATCATTATCTTGGTATAGAAATCATGCAGTTGAAGGATAAAATCACCATATCTCAGTCACTATATACTGTAAACATTCTAAAACAGATGGGTATGCTTGATTGCAACTTGGCACATACACCAATGGAGGAAAAAGTGGTTTTTCAGCAAGCAAAGGAGGTAGATGCAACTGAATATCGAAGACTTATTGGAAGCCTAAGGTATTTGACAAACACTAGACTAGATTTGATGTTTTCAGTTGGTATCTTGAGTAGATACATACAAATACCAACAATGGCACATCTGATTGCAGCTAAAAGGGTGTTGAGATACCTTAAAGGAACAATTAGATATGGTCTAGTATACTACAAAGGATATTATTGTAGAAATGAAGTAATACATGGATATAGTGATAGTGACCATGGTGGATGTGTGGAAGATAGTAAAAGCACAAGTGGCATGGTATTCTACTTTGGTGAAAGTGCAATAAGTTGGAGTTCATCTAAATAAAGAGTAGTGGCTCTAAGTTCTTGTGAAGCTGAATATATTGCTTTGATAGGAGCTGCGTGCCAAGGAATTTGGTTGGCACGATTGTTGTCAACACTTCTTGAGGAGCAAGTGAGATCGGTGACCATTCATGTTGATAATATGTCAGCTCTTGCACTTAGTAAGAATCCTGTACATCACAATCGTACCAAACACATTGATACACGGTTTCATTTCATAAGGGATTGCATTGATAGGAATCAAGTTGTGATTGAGTATATTGGTTCAAGTGAGCAAAGAGTAGATATTTTCACTAAGGCATTGGGTCGACTAAAATTCGTGGAGATGAGAGGAAGATTGAGACTTCAAGATCTCAAGCACATTCAAGCTTAGGAGGGAGATTGTTGGAGAATAAGCTTGAATTTGGAATAACTCAGTTATAGATTGTATTAGGAAATAATATGTAGTAGGAATATGTTGTTTTTGATAGATGTTTCTGATTAAAGTATTTCCTTTGTTGCATTATAAAGAGTAGATGGAAACAATTTCCAATTCTTCTCTTCTTTGATTTTCAAATTTACAAGTTGCATTATTTCTACTTTATATAATCGTAGAGGAAAGGTTAAGCTTCCCTACAATAAGTTTTTTTTACAAGACAAGTGAGAGTCTCTGTCCTTAGTTGTTGCTTCATCATTGCTCTGTTTATTTTTCTTCTGCTGCAACTTGCCGAGAGCTCTCTGCTTTCGGTTGTTACTGTTACATTGGTTTTCTTCCAACAAAATCAACCACCAATCCATGGAGCTCAGCAAGATTTGTTCACCAGCCTGAATGCGATCGGAACAGAGGAAGATTGGGAAAAACAGAGTATTCGATCGGAAGAACAGGGGAAGTTGAGAGGGAAAAGGAATACTTCCCAGTAGAAACATAGATGAATACACTCTCCATCTCTAACTTTCGCTCCCAACTCGCTCTCCTTTCTCTGCTGAACAGAGAGACTTCAAATCTCGCTGAAAAGATACGAAGAGAGGCGCCCGTTGTAGTTGTTTCTTTTCCCGTGGAGTTTCCCCTTCGTACGCACCTCTTGGAGGATCAGCTAACTCCCACCCGGTGTCGTTCGACTCTAATGGCAGAGGAGATCTGGTTTGTAGTAGGGTTGGACGTGGATCCAACTCGGGTGGTGACACCGTGGGTATGAGCTCCAGTTGGACTCGGAGATCAACGGGCGGCTCCTTCCCTACCAGAGCAACCACATCGTCTGTGGAACCGGGAGCGCGAACCGCAGTGTCTGCCCCAGCGAGAATGGCCAACACTATGACTGTGCCACCAGGTCCGGTAATAGCGGCCACGGACTGTCCTGCTGCCAAAGCTTCTACTGGGTGCTGAAGCTTAATTGCTCGGAGAGAGTCGGAAATAATTTTTATCTATTGTCCTCTTTTACTACTAAACTTCTTCGAAATCATGGATAGAATGTATTGTAGCTTCTGAAAGTGTTTCTTTATACAAAAAAAAAGAAATCTATTATGAAAAATAAATCAATATTACTGAGAAATACAACAAAACAAATTTGGTTTACTATTCTATAAGGTGGTAAATTTTGATATATTATATCAAGATCTCTGAATCATATACCGAGGCTTCGTGCAATTTGCAAGGATTTTTTTTGCATGAATTTAGTAGGACGCCAAGGAGCCGATGCCTGGCAGACCAAATGGATAGGCCAAGCCCACGGTAGACGAGGAGGGCCTGCACTTGCAAGACAAGGCGTTTAGAGATGAAAAATGTATAAACAGTAAGCAGGAATGGAGGAAGGAGCGATGAAAGTCATCGCCAACCCCGCCCGAAGTCTACCTTTCCATCCTCCTCCATATCCGCTTCGGCGGCCCTGCTCGTTTCCTCCTCAAGACGTACGAGATGGTCGACGACGCCTCCACCGATGGAATCGTCTCCCGGAGAGTCCCTCCATGAAGAGCTTCGTCGTCTGGGATCCGCCGCAACTCTCCGCCCGCCTCCTCCCTGCCTACTTCAAGCACAACAACTTCTCCAGCTTCGTTTGGCAGCTCATCACCTACGTAACCTGTTAGTTTATTCGGTTGAATAATCTAATATGTATGGCTCATTTTTTATAATAATTAGTGGTCTTTGTTTATCTATTAATTAGTGGTCCACAACTCTCTATTATTATAAATAGAGTTGTGGATCCACTATAAGTAGACCCTTTTATGAGAGATATCAAAATGGAGTGAAGAGAATATTAATAGCAATAGTGTAGAAGAAAAATTATTAAGAGAGATAGAGATCTTTTTGGTATCATACAAGGACGTTTGAGTTATTTTGCCCTTAGTAAAGATTCTCTTTTTGGTTTACTCTCTTATATGTAATTATTTTTCTTCTTTGTTTATTATTCACTTTTGTTATTTTATATGATTATCTTCTATACTATGACTTGAGATCTTGATAATTAGAGATTTATCTCTAATTTGTAACAAGTGGTATCAGAGCCAAATTTGTTCAGGTTTGTCATAGTTTTTGTGTTCACTCCCACCTTCCTACAAAAGGAGAAAATCAAGGAAGGTTACAACATTTGAAGCCTCCTCTGCATGACAACAGAGCGAATCAGATGATAAAGTTGTGGTGTCCAAAAGTATCTAAAATAGAAGCATATCAGAATGCTATATTTGATTGGTAGATACTTTTATGCTTCATCGAGCTGGAGCATTTGCGGGACTTGAAGAAGCTTTGTGATCTAGAATACTTTTAGATTTTGAGAATTTGTCAATTTAGGTGGAGCATTCGTGAGACTTCAAGAAGCTTTGTGATCTAGAACACTTCTAGATTTTGAGAATTTGTCATTCATGGGACTTGAAGAAGTTTTGTGATCTAGAATACTTCTAGATTTTGAGAATTTATCAATTTAGGTAGAGCATTTGCGGGACTTGAATAAGCTTTGTGATCTAGAACACTTCTAGATTTTGAGTTTTCTAGATTTTGAGTTTTTAGATTATTCACCGAGGTGGAGATTGTTAGTTTATTCGGTTGAATAATCTAATATGTATGGCTCATTTTTTATAATAATTATTAATTAGTGGTCCACAACTCTCTATTATTATAAATAGAGTTGTGGATCCACTATAAGTAAACCCTTTTATGAGAGATATCAAAATGGAGTGAAGAGAATATTAATAGCAATAGTGTAGAAGAAAAATTATTAAGAGAGATAGAGATCTTTTTGGTATCATACAAGGACGTTTGAGTTATTTTGCCCTTAGTAAAGATTCTCTTTTTGGTTTACTCTCTTATATGTAATTATTTTTCTTCTTTGTTTATTATTCACTTTTGTTATTTTATATGATTATCTTCTATACTATGACTTGAGATCTTGATAATTAGAGATTTACCTCTAATTTGTAAGATAACCTTTTACCAAACTTCGAGCTTTTGTTTGCTTAATCTGTGTTTTCCAGTAGTCAGAATTACAAAAAAAATTGTTTATGCATTCGGGCACCAAATGGTGAAATTAATCTGATTTTGAGAAAAAAATAAGATTTTGTTTCACATGTTGATGCAGGGATTTCGAAAGATCGATCCGGAGAGATGGGAGTTTGCAATTGTGGATTTTGGTTTCTATGCAAAAACTTGATTGATATTCTTGCAGAAGTTTCACAGTCCGGAAAACAGAGGCATATTCCATATCGTGATTCCAGGTTGACATTTTTGTTGCGAGAATCACTTGGTGGTAGTGCCATTACACTTGGTGGTAATCGTAGCTGGCTTTCCATCGATCGATCAAAATCGACGCTAGAAAACGATGCCCTCGGCCGGATCTGTTGGTGGGAAAAGAGTTCCTTCTTCGTCGTCGAAGCCGTACAGTGGGAAGAAATAGAGACGTTGTAAGAAATGGGAGCTCGCGTTGGGGGTCGACGAAATTGACGCTGTAAGACGACGAGGACGTCGTTTTCGAACTCGGCCGGATCGGTGGGTGGCCGCAAGTGCCAGGGTCGATGACCGGTCCCCTGCCACCGTCGCCACCGCCAGCTTCGAGCTCTACTACGAGAACGACACCGGATAGGGGCTTCGTCCCCTGCCCCAGAGAATCTCCAGTTCCCTAATAGGGGCTTCGTCTAGAGCACCGCCTTTACAAGTTCTCCCCCTGGATGCGGAGAGCAACGTTGAGATGGGCAGCGCCGCCATCGCCTTCTCCATAGTCATCGTGGTCGCTGTCGCGGGCGAAGGAACAAATCATCATCGTTGACAGGCGACGCTCGAGTTGCAGGTGGGAAGATTGAGGGGAGCTTCAGGGACTGAGCGAGCTCTCGAGTGAGCGGAAGACCGGCCGAGCGGATGGGCGAGCGGGCGACGAGCGAGCATTGTTTAATTTTTTTATTAATAAAAATGGGTCAATATGCCATGTTGGCACGTTGATGGGTTACATCCGAAAAAAATAGGAAATTATTATTTTATATTGATTAGTACGGCAAAACACTCGTAAGACAAGGATGAAGGAATGGTGACAGAGAACGACAGACTAACAGTTGGATGTTTTTATCGAGGCTTCTTCAATAAAAATACAATGTAAAAAACAAAAAAATTATGAAATGTGGTCGTCGATCTGATATTTTTCCTTTTCTATTGAAGTAATAAAAATATTTTCAGAAATTGACATTTTGAATTAAACATTGACAGTAATGTCATAGATGCTATTAGTCTCTTTAATTACAATTTCCTTTTCTTCACCTCTCTTACTATTATTAATATCGTTGAATTTCACACATTTCTCCTACAAATATACTCACCAATAAATTATTAGGTACCCTGTCAATCTGTCACATTTTTGATTAGTTTTATCGTCCGAGCCTTGTGGTCTGCGTCTCGGTTCGAATAATTGCAGCTCAAATGAGTCCATCCATAGAGGTGTGTACCTATCTAACGTATTAATTATAAAATATAAAAAACCGACTCGTACCTACTAAATTAATTGGACCATGACAGTGATTTGATTGTATTCATCGAATTGAATTGAATGGTGGGCGACCGATCGTTATGGATCACCCACTCCACAGTTGCACTCAAGTAATTATATTCCGTTCTTGATTAGTTGCGGTGACCAATAATAATACGATCGTCTTCAATTATACTCATACAGAGAGATATATAAACTCATCAAACGATCCCACCCCGACGAGTTCACGTAGAATTAAAGTTTGGATCGCCCACACGAGCCGTGATTAATGAAAGAGGTCGTGCATATATAATATCCACGGTAGATCATATGGAAATTCTTACAATACCAATCAAAAGCATTTAATACGGAGGGGTTGCATGCCTATACGATGCACTCCCACAGTCAAACAGTATTGCACCGGTACTTGGATTGGCCACACGTTCGTCCGCCGCCGTTGTTGCCGGACTGGGCGGCGCAGTTGTAAGGCTGACCATTTTGGGTCGGACAGACGGGGCGATTCGGGTTGAAGGTTCCTGGACTGACGCTGTGAGTCTCCGCAAGGAGCCGACGGTTGATCTCCGAGTCGAACTGGAGCTCCACGCTGTCGCCGACGAGGGCGCCGCTCAGCTGCTCCTCCACCGCCGCCAGGCACCGGCGGCCGTCGGTTCCGTTGCAGGCCGAGAGCGAGAAAGAAGCAGCAGCGACGGTCGATGACCGGCGGTCGCTGCTCGATAGAAATGATGCGGTAAAAGAGAGGAGGAGGAGGAAGAAGAGGAAGCGGGGAAGGGAGGACATCTTCTTCTCCCCGTCGAGTGGTTTGATTTAGCGGGGCGGGGCGGGGCGGAACGACGTCATTGCTGCTCTTCCAACCCCCCTCCTTTATACAAGAGTATTGTGTGCGCTATTTGAAAGCACATTTTTATTTTTCATCACTGCGAAATAATATATATGTATATATATATAGAGAGAGAGAGATGGTTTAAGGATTTAATTTTTGATGAAAATGATTGATCGGCAATTATTAGATAAACTCATCTGCTGCTTTGGATGGTTTATAATGAATATATATATCCTCAGCCATGATATTTGTTCCCCAAATGAAATTATTAGTTATTGTGGGGGGGTTGTAAGTGGAGGGTCGATAGCTTTTTGACCCGGAGATAATGCGGTATGTCATGAGGTGTGGTGCGCCGCGCGTGGAGTTATTTCAGTGCGTTTTGACTCCGAAAATGATCAATTGATTAAATGTTTATATGAAACGGTAGACAAAGAGAAAAAATTGTACCCAACTACTTCTCGATGATCACAATAAAATATATAAATTTAAAACTCATAAAAATTAAAACCAAAAATATTATTTATTAATTATGTCGATAAAAACCTTAAAAAATAATACTAAAATAGGGTAAGATTTCTTTAATTGACATCCGTGTACTCTTCCTACTTCTCAGTTACTATCAGTAAGATTTAGTACGAAGGACTTTAAATTTAAATTTTTTGAAACGAGTATTAAATTCATAATTTTTTATATATTAAATTTAATTATTCTGATTATGTACATTTTAAAAATAATAGCTGATTCTATTCACTGCAGGCTTAAGTAAAATATTCAGACACCTGCGAGAGGTTCTCATAAACTTGACTGCAGTGATTGCAAACAACATACTCCACTTCTGTTCCTTTGAGTTGTACCAAATTTTGTTTTCCTTTTCTCTTGAGAAGCAAATATCAAGAGCATAGCAACCAAATAATGGTGTCAGATGCTGCACCGGACGTAGCCGGAGATGCAAATATCAAGAAAATCGTGACAAAGTGCAAAGTATCAGACAAGATACCTCAGCAATTGCGGCAGCTTCTTCTGTTTCCTTCAGTCGCACCAACTATTCTGCAGCAGCCTGCACAGCTTCAGCTGTATCCCTAATTTGAGCCTGTAGACCTTTATTCTCCTCCCTCCAATATCGCCGCTCCTTTTCTCTATCCGCTCTTAAAGCAGAAATTTCAGCAGCAAGAGAATTAACGA
Source organism: Thalia dealbata (assembly GCA_030544415.1). Classification (NCBI taxonomy): domain Eukaryota; kingdom Viridiplantae; phylum Streptophyta; class Magnoliopsida; order Zingiberales; family Marantaceae; genus Thalia; species Thalia dealbata. Next base: position 4,616,898 of record CM060454.1, read on the forward strand.
ACTTTGACTCCAGCTATGGCGGCTGCTTTCTTCACATCCTCAACGCCACCCGTGATTTTCCTGTGCCTTGCAATAAGAGAAATGTGTTTCTCCTGTAGATCTGCGTACTGCTCCAAAATTCGAGCATGACCCTGCATGGCTGTCTGCAATGCCTCCTTTAGCTCCTCTCTACACTTCTCCTCAGCACCAAGCTCCACCTTCCTCTTTGAACTCGATTCGCTTCAAGCTCAACTTTAAGTTCTTCGGATAGGATAATCCATTCCTTCTCCCTCTCTGTCCAATCACACTCCTCAGTTTCTACTTTACCGTTGTCAATTCCTTCATTTGTTTTTGACATAGTAAAGAGAGAAGTTGTAGTGGGTCCACATGAATTAGTCAATTGGAGCAAAGGAGTTGGTTTACGAGCTGATTTTTTTTTTTGAATAATTGGTTTAGGAGCTGAATTGGAAGAAGAATCCACGTAATATTGTAATTGACTTCTCAGACCCTGGATTTCTTCTATTAAGATATCCCTTTCACCCATTTTAAAGTCACCATCCAGTTATTCTTGAACCCTCTTCAGCTCAATGGTTCGACGTAAAATGTCTCGATGATTCTCATATTTCTCTTTGAGAAGCTGTGCTTCCAAAATGAGAGGTTACATATCAGCAGTTAAGAAGTTACAACATACAAATCTTAGCAAACGAAAACTTACAGGCTACCGACACCGCCACAATTACTTATGGTCGATCTAAAAGTCTTTGGTGCCATCAGCAAGATGTGAAGATCCCCCTCCTCCTCTCCTTTCTGTGTTCTTCTTCTGTTCCGTCAGCAACCGCAGCTACCTTTCGGTAGGCATCGACCTGCAACGGGACAGACGGAAACTGACCAATGGAGGAGGCGGCGGCGGGAGGCCGTGCGTACGAGCTCCAGTTGGACTCGGAGATCAACCGGCGGCTACTTGCCGGCCAGAGCAACCACATCGTCCATGCAACCGGGAACGCGAACCGCGTGTCTGCCCCAGCAAGAATGGCCAACCTTACGACTACTCCGCCATCTCCGGCAATAGCGGCCACGGACGGCCCTGCTACCAAAGCTTCTACTGGTGCTGAAGCTTAATTGCCTGGGGAGGGTCAGAATTAATTTTTATATATTATTTCCTTTTACTACTTAACTTGTTCGAAATTATGGATAGAAGCTTCTGAAAGTGTTTTTTTTTCTTTTTATATATAAAAAAATATCTATTATGGTAAATAAATCCATAATACTGAGAATACAACAAAACAAAAGTTTTTACTATTTCACAAGGTGGAAAATTTTGGTATATCCTATCGAGATCTCTGACTCATATGCCAAGGCTTCATGCAATTTGCAAGGATTTTTTTTTGCAAGAATTTAGTAGGACTGCATTTGACGAGACGATGGCCTGGCAGACCAAATGGATCGGCCAAGCCCACCGTAGATGAGGAGGGCCTGCATTTGAAGCGTTAGAGATGAAAAATTATATAAATAGTAGAGAAGTCATCGCCAACTCCACCGAAGTCTCTGCCTCCCCTTCCTCCTCAATTCCCCCTGCCACCAAATAAAGTATAGTTCCCTTTTTTTTCCATCTTCTCCTTCGCAGAGTCTTCGTCACCGACCCGCTCACACCAACAGCGAACGAGAAGAGGAGGAGGAGGAATGGAGTCGGCGGAGGGAGGCAGCAGCGGCGGCGGCGGCCCTGCTCATTTCGTCCTCAAGACGTACGAGATGGTCGACGACGCCTCCACCGATGGAATCGTCTGCTGGAGAGTCCCTCCATGAAGAGCTTCGTCGTCTGGGAGCCACTCCAATTCTCCGCCTGCCTCCTCCCTGCCTACTTCAAGCACAACAACTTCTCCAGCTTCGTTCGGCAGCTCACCACCTACGCAACCTTTTACCAAACTTCGAGCTTTTGTTTGCTTAATCTGGGTTTTCCAGTAGTCAGAATTACAAAAAAAAATTGTTTATGCATTCGGGCACCAAATGGTGAAATTAATCTGATTTTGAGGAAAAAATAATTTTTTAATTTTACATGCTGATGCAGGGATTCCGAAAGATGGATCCGGAGAGATGGGAGTTTGCAATTGAGGATTTTTGTCAAGGGGCAAGCACCTCCTCAGGAACATCCGCCGCCGCAAGCCCATCCACTTCCACAGCAACCCTCCGGGTGGTGGTGGGCCGGCCGACCCCGAAAGGACTGCTCTAGCGGAGGAGATTGATCGGCTCAAAAGGGAGAAATCCAGCCTCCACGCCGGAACCCCTTTCCTGCAACTGGCCCTGCGGAATCGTCAGTTCAACGCACTGAAATAACTCCATGCGCGCCGCACTACACCGCATGACATTACGCATTATCTCCAGGTCAAAAAGTTATCAACCCTCCACTTGCAATCCCCCCAATAACGCTAATGATTTCATTTGGGGAACAAACACCATGGTTTAGGATACACATAATATTCCACTTATATAAAGGAGGGGGGTTGGAAGAGCAACAAAGATGTCGTTCCGCCCCGCTAAATCAAACCACTCGACGGGGAGAAGAAGATGTCCTCCCTTCCCCGCTTCCTCTTCTTCCTCCTCCTCCTCTCTTTTACCGCATCATTTCTATCGAGCAGCGACCGCCGGTCATCGACCGTCGCTGCTGCTTCTTTCTCGCTCTCGGCCTGCAATGGGACCGACGGCCGCCGGTGCCTGGTGGCGGTGGAGGAGCAACTGGGCGGCGCCCTCGTCGACGACAGCGTGGAGCTCCAGTTCGACTCGGAGATCAACCGTCGGCTCCTTGCGGAGACTAACAGCGTCGCTAATGGAGCCTTAGACCGGGATCGCCCCGTCTGTTCGAACGGACGTGGTCGGCCTTACAGCTGCCCTGCCCCGTCCGGCAACAACGGCGGCGGACGAACGTGCGCCCAATCCCATTACCGGTGTCCTCAGGGCAACACACCAAGAAAAAATTAGTTAACTGTGGGAATGCATCATCTAGGCATGCAACCCTCCGTGATTAAATGCTGTTGATTGGCCTAATAAGAATTCCCATATGATCTACCATGGATGTTATGTATGCATACCTCTTTCATTAATCACGGCTCGCGATTCAAATTTCAGTTATTAACTGGATGTCACTACTCATCAGTCCGGGTAGAATAGATTGATGAGTTTATATATCTCTCTCTATATATACAAATCAATGAATGAAGACGATTGTTATTCTTGGTCACCACAACTAATCAAGAACGGAATATAATTACTTGAGTGAAATTGTGGAGTGGGTGATCCATTACGATCGGTCGCCCACCATTCAATTCAATTATGAATAAAATCAAATCACAGTTCCAGGCAGTTTCTGTATCTTATGATTAATAGGTTCGGTAGGTACAGGTACAAATGCAAACATGGAGGTATAAAACTCCATTTTTTGATTAAAACCAACTCTTTTTTTTAGAACTTACTCCATGATCTTTCCCTTAGAGCCCAATTACTCTAACTTATGCCAATAAAATAAAATATTTACTACAATTTCACTACATTTCAATAATACTTTTAAATATATAAATTATGTTTGGCAGGATCCAAACCAAGCCTAACTTATGCTGCCTGTGAGGCAACACCACTTAATTTACACTTCTAAGTACAAGGTGAGACCCTCAACTAAATTATGATTCATGAAGGAATCACATTATTTAATTAAGACTGTGCACGATAAAATTATCAATACTACCTATCTTTTTTGAGATTGATGAGAGAAAAATAAACAAAAGTAAATACATAAATATTTCTTTTATTACAATTATGCTTTCTCTCTTACTTACACTAAACTACACTATCATGTGCTTTTAATATCAAAGTTATTAGATTTATATAAGAAAATATCTTATCTATTTATAGTCTTTTTTTTAATAATATTGAACTCCCTCCAGTAAGTTTGCTGCTCCATAATTACTAAATTACTAAGGCGCCTCATCTATCACCCAAGGTCAAATTCTGAATTTTATTTTTATTACTTTTAAGGATAAAGGAAAAATATGAGGAAGGCACTAATGACACTCAAATCGACAACCACCTGCGTAAAATATTTTTGTTTTGTCGAAGGAAAAGATAAACACTGTTGATTAATTATTGAAGAAGCCTTAATTAAAACATCCAACTGTCAGTCTCCTTCTTGATCGCTGTTTCTTTGCCCCCATTCCTTCATCCTTGTCTCAGCAAGAAGCCACCGACGCCGCCACAATTACTTGTGGTCGATCAAAGTTCTTAATATGATTTGGAGCCCTTTCTACCATTGCAGATCATCATAGGAAAAAAAACAAAAGACAACTTCATCATCATCAGCAGCGCCTATTAAATAGCTCACGGATGAGGAATTGGAGGAGCACCAAATCAACCACCGATCCATGGAGCTCAGCAAGACGTGGAGACCCCCCTCCTCCTTCCTCCTCTTCTTTCTGTGTTCTTGTTTAGTTCCGTCGGCAGCCGCAGCTACCTTTTGATCGGCATCGATCTGCAACGAGACAGACGGCAGCTGCCCGGTGGAGGAGGCGGCGGCGGCGGCGGGGGAACTAGGTGGAGGCCGTGCGTACGAGTTCCAGTTGGACTCCGAGATCAACCGGCGTCTCCTTGCCGGCCAGAGCAACCACATCGTCTATGGAACCAGCAAACGGAACCGCAATGTCTGCCCCAGCAAGAATGGCCAACCTTACGACTGCGCCGCCAGCTCCGGCAATAGCGGCCACGGATGGCCCTGCGGCCAAAACTACTGCCGGTGCTGAAGTTAATTGCCTGGGGAGGGTCGGAATTAATTTTTATATTGTTTTCTTTTACTACTTGATTTATGGCTGTCGTTAATTTAGAAGAGGTTATGGATAGAATGTGTTGTAGCTTCTGAAAGTGTTTTTTAAAATAAAAATAATATATTATGATAAATAAATGCATGATACTTAGAAATTTTTTTTTAGGTATACTATTTTAGAAAATTTTAGTATATTATATAATATCTAAATCTTATACTATGCAATTTGAACAATTTAAAATTTTCTTTTTAAGGAATATTAGTCATTCTACGGCACCCATAAGATTTGACGACTATATATCTAAATCACAGTCATCTAACATCTAATCTGAGAAGTAGGATAGATAATTTAGGTCTAAAATAATAAATATGTAGGATCAAACTTTAGCCGATAAGGACGTTAATAAAACTCTAAAAATAAGTGGAATGTTTTTAAATATAAATATTATAAAATATGACTATGATAAAGAATAATATTACCGATCAAACATGGGAATAAAGATGATTGGAATTTTATAGGTGTCTAATAAAATAATATTTTCTTATTCAAATTAGATCAGTGTGATTTTCTCTTGAATATAATATTTAATTAGAGGTGTATAATAATATCACAGGTCTCTTTCTTTTTTGCTAATCAGAATTTTCAATTAAAAATCAATGGGGCGGCGCCGCAAGCTTTTGAAAGAGATCCACTAATTCAAAATCCATGTAATGTTCTACTTAAAAGAGTCTCCAAGAACTGGCTACTGGTCAAAGTAGAACTTGGACGGTAATACCATCTCTGAATGGGAAGAGAACCAAGGAAGTTGAGCTTGATCGCGCACTCCCAGGATCCGATGGCCTGACAGACCAAATGGGTAGGCCAAGCCCACCGGTAGACGAAGAAGACCAAGGAGAAGTCATCGCCAACTCCACCGAAATCTCCACCTTCCCCTCTTACTCCTCCATCCCCCCGCCACCAAATAAAGCTTAGTTTTCCCTTTTTCTACTTTTTTTTTCTTTTCATTTTCGCCTTTGCAGAGTTCTTCGTCACGACCCGTTCACACCAACGGCGAACGCCAAGGGGAGGAGGAGGAGGAATGGAGGCGGCGGAGGGAGGCAGCAGCAGCGGCCCTGCTCCTTTCCTCCTCAAGACGTACGAGATGGTCGACGACGCCTCCACCGATTTAATCGTCTCCTGGAGTGCCTCCATGAAGAGCTTCGTCGTCTGGGACACGCCCCAACTCTCCGCCCGCCTCCTCCCTGCCTACTTCAAGCACAACAACTTTTCCAGCTTCATTCGGCAGCTCAACACATATGTAAATTTATTTGTTTTTTCTTATAAAAAGACTGCGAATGCCAAAATCGTCGACCTTTTGTTTCTGTGTTTTCCAGTGGTCAGAATTACAAAAGTTTGTTTATGCATTCGGGAATGAACCGGTGAAATTAATCTGATTTTGAGAAAAAAATAAGTTTTTGTTTCACATGTTGATGCAGGGATTTCGAAAGATCGATCCGGAGAGATGGGAATTTGCAAATGAGGATTTTGTCAGGGGGCAGAAGCACCTCCTCAGGAACATCCGCCGCCGCAAGCCCATCCACAGCCACAGCAACTCTCCTGGCGGTGGTGGGATGGCCGACCCCGAAAGGACTGCTCTAGCGGAGGAAATTGATCGGCTCAAAAGAGAGAAATCCAGCCTCCAGGCCACTCTCTTGAGGTTCGAGCAGCAGCGCTCCGGAACCCAGGACGAGCTCGTCGGTGTCGAGCAGAGATTAGCGGATATGGAGAAGCGGCAGCTCAAGATGATTGCTTTCCTGCAGCTGGCCATGCGGAATCCTCAGTTTGTGGAGAGTCTTAAGAAGATGGCTGCCTCTTCATCAATAGACTTCTCGGTGATCCATAAGAAAAGGAGATTGCCTTCTGATCCAGATTGCTGCCAAGACAGTTTGGGGAACAATTTATGCGATGACCATTGCAGCACATCAAAGCTTGAGTTTGGCCAGGTACTCAATCAGGATTTTTGTGATAAGCTAAAGTTAGAATTGCGCTCTGCTCTTTCGGACAGCGGTTTGTCCGATGATGACACTGGCAGCTCCCATGGGAAGCAAATTGACTGCGGTCATGATGCAATGGAATGTTCATTGGTACCTGAGACAATGGAGCTCTGTGACACGGGAGAATCTACTTGTCCAACAAAAAATCTTTTAGGTGATGATGGGATCACTCCTTGCCATTTGAGTCTAACGCTTGCATCATCTGGAATGAAAATGAATAGAACCGACTATGCAAGTAGAACACCAAACGCAGCGGATCAAGGAGATGCCACTTCGATGGAGCTGGATAAATTTGTAAAATCTAGAGAAAATGACGAACTCAGTGCACTTGCTTTAGATAGCGGGCACCCTGATGCAGAAGATGCGACGGTGCAGGAGGCTCCAAGAACTAGTGACGAAACACCTGTAAATCCACCAGTTAGAGTAAATGATGTGTTCTGGGAGCAGTTTCTCACTGAAAGGCCAGGGTCTTCCGACAACAAAGAGGTAATCTGTGATCCTCATGGTGGACAACACAAGGACAGAGGCTGATGAAACTGCTAAACTGCTACATATATAACGAGCACTTTCTGTGTTTACGCCATTGGTTGATGATATGGGAATGTACATTATGAGGTCTGCACCATCGCATGCTCATCAGGATGCAGTTTACAACTGATGCAAACTAACAGGGAAATGCAGATAACATCTTTTATTCTAATGTAACTTCTACTTTTCAAATGTGTAGCCAAGATCTGAGAACATTTGAGCTAAAAATTTACAGTGTGCATAGAAGCTGATCAGCATGATTATTGGCAAGTCTTTTACCATACAATTGTCATGCACTTTTCTTGTTTCGCTACATTTGTTTGTTCAGTTGTGCACGGCAAAGAGAATTGATGCAAAATATGGTTGGAGCTGTGGATTCTTGGAGCACTACCAGCTGTAGTGGATGAAAAACTACTTCAAAGTCCCTTTCCCCGGTGAAATTGGTACGATGAAGAAGATAATCAAGGTGATGTTTCCACAATTCCTTTTCCTTTGAAGCTCTTTAGGTACTCAATTCTTTACTTCCCTTTTCATTATGAAATATGAATTCTTATTCGCTGTAGTCCTATGCTCTAGTAGAAGCTTCTTAAATATTTTGTGCAGCCTATAGTTATATTTGGCAGATTTATGGTTTCTTTCCAAAAAATACTGTATGCATGATCCAAAGTTTTCAATGAGCTTTTCATACATATGAATCCTTAGGTTTTCCTTCAGTCTAGTATGTACAAACTCTTTAATTTAGACTTTTAGTCCTAATTTTATTTTTATTTTGGGAATGTGATCCTCTAGGAGTTAGAGTTCAAAATTAATATGAAACTGAAACACATAACAACCGCCATGGGTCCAAGTGGTGCATTGGTATCTGTCCTCTTCAACGTTTCCACGGTCAGCACAGCCTTTTTGACTTTACTTTTGTCTATTCTCTCCGCAAAGATTGAGATGTTTTGACTTTTTAATCCATGAGTGTCGGATTTCTTCTCCACTTGCAATTAGTTGCCACTAGAAGTGTGTTTCTTGCGTGGTCTTGTGGTCCAAAATTTCGATGTTGCAATGAAGCAGCAGAGTAGACTGGTTGGCTGGCTATAAGCAATATTTTCAGCAATTACATTAATTATTGAGTTGAGCTAGAATTATTTTGCTCTGACTTTTGCATCAATTCTGAAAGTAAAATTATACTGATGAGGTTATAATCAGTATCGCAGGGGTTGTTGATTTGTGGGAGTAATAAACTCCTGCTACTGTTTCTTTGATTCTTCGAACTCTCTCTTTTGATGACATTCTATATGGCTGCTTACAGATTGTAGCAAACACCAAGTTGGAAATTCATAATAAAATTCATGCTGTCTATTAGAAGGCACTCCTAGCTAGGAGGAATCCACAGAGATGGTAAGAAAGTTCCGAACAGCAAAGGGGTAAATTGTCAGCATAATCCAGATGTCGGGTTTCTTACCGAGCATTTTGAGTGCCCTTTTTCTTTACAACAAAAAGAAGTGGTTGGTTGGATCGGACTCTCCGGTTGACAAACTGGACATATTTATTACAAAAATTGAGATATCATTGCATATAATTAAGATTTCTGTGAATAATGATTTTAATGCAGAAGATCGCATGCACATCTTAATACATAGTAACTAAATTGATAAATAATATTTCCTGGTGGTAACGAAGATATCGGCATCCGACACAACATCCTCCAGAGTAAGAACAGGGATGCCTTCCATCGGAGCCTGCAGAGCACAGAGGGGATCGATCTCAGTGACAATGACACGAGCGCCAGCTTTGTCAAAAGCAGAGGTACATCCCTTACCCACGTAAGCATAGCCCCATACAACAGCCACTTTGCCGGTGATCATAACATCGGTGGCGCACCTCAGACCATCAGGGAGAGACCAGGTGCACCTGTCGATGGAGTCGTGGCACCTTTTGTCCATCATCCGATCATGAGGGTACAAGCGGGGATGCCCGGCGACACCTGCCTCGGATCATCAGAGTGAAGGTGGTGACACCCGCAGAGAGCATCAAACTGTGGTCCATGCACAACATTAACAAAATTAAGTAAACAGGAGAAAAAAAGAGAGAGTAAAGGGACGATTAGTGACTATAAACTAATAAGCTAATAAAGGAATACGCTTAGTTGAAAACTCTAAATCATTAGATGTAACCTTTTTCTTTGTCACCGAACGATTGAGGTTGATGGCAGGAGACAGTAGGGTGCCGCTCGATTCCATCCGGCGCAGCCGGTAGATGGCGGTGACGATCTCCTCGGACAGACCAACCAGTCTTTCCTTAATCTTGTGGTGCCTTCTGGGGTCCTTCGCGAGCCCCTCGCGGATTACACTGAGCATCTCCATGTGGACGCAGTGATCCGGCAACTTCCCGGTCTTTTCCAACTCCTCCTAGGCTTTGACGCCCTCGTGGATGAGGAGAGTAGCGTCCCCATCGTGATCGACGATGAGATCAGGGCCGCCGCCGGGGCCCCAGTCGAGGCACCGCTCGGTGCACCGCCAGTACTCGGCGAGGGTCTCGCCCTTCCAGGCGAAGACGGCGGCAGAGTCGCGGGCGATGGCTGCAGCGGCGTGGTCCTGGGTGGAGACAACGTCGCAGGAGCACCAGCGGACCTCAGCGCCGAAGGCGGTGAGGGTCTCAACGAGGACGGCGGTCTGGACGGTCATGTGGAGGGATGCGGGCGCTGGCGAATGGCTTGGAGGGGCCGAACTCGGTGCGGCAGGACATGAGGCCGGGCATCTCCACCTCGGCGAGCTCGATCTCTCGGCGGCCAAAGTCGGCCTGGGAGAGATCCTTCACCTTGTACTCCTGGCCGGTGGACGTCTTCTCCACGATCAGCGCCATTGCTAGGGTGACGACGGCGAAGGAGAACCGAGAACGAGGAGGACGAAGAAGAGTGTGAGGGCTTTGGCGTACATATATAAAAGAGAAGGGGAAGGAAGTAGACGGAGTAGGTTGGCAGATGGGGGACGTCGGTTCAATGCCTGTAGGAGAATGGGAGCGTTGTCTCGGGCTCGGGGGAGGGAAGGGTGGCGCGATGCACGAGCAAAAATAGTCTATAACAGTGTCGTCCCACGCCAGCTCATGGACCCGGACCTTAGGACTTAGTCCGGCACGATAACAGTGTCAGGTCTTGTCGGGCATAGCCCGCTTGTGACTCAGACCGTGCCAAGCACGATCCGGATTGTGCCAAGCCCGAGCCACCCCTTTTGCATCCCTATCGGGTGATAGTGCAGATTCCACTGTAATTATTCAGCTCATTTATCGATATCTCCCCTTTGGATTTCCCAATGTTGCAGATCATAGCACCATTCTTCATCCTTTTAATGTGCTCCAAGCAAATTAAATTTTCCTTTCCCGTGGCAGTAACAAAGAGATCAGCCTCTGAGAGTACATCCTTGAGAGCAAGTACAGAGAAACCATGAAAGCTTACCTCTAGTGCACGGATTGGATTGATCTCCGTGACAATTACTTTAAGCTCCCAATTCCTTAGGGCAAGGGCACATTTCTCTCCGACAGGACCAAGTCCACATACTACCATTACTTGGCCATCGTTAAGGATCCTTAGATGTGGAAAGTTCCTTTGAAGCCTCCTCAGACCATCATTGACTGAATAATCGCACATGGAGCCCATTAAACCAGAAGACCATCATTGACCAAATAATCGCACATGGAGCTCATTAAACCAGAAGAAGAAGGGGCACTTACACCCGAATCGCCTCGCAAGCAGTACATCACAATTAGCAGTAAAATTAATCCTCCTCTGCCGTAAATTGGCAAAGATATCCAATGGGGAACATTAGATCACCCGCTTTTTCCATTTCAGCCAGCCTTTCAACAGCTTCTGTTGTCGCAGAGATTTTACGGAGATTTTTGAGGTTCTGAGACATATCTAATCCACCTCCAATCACAATAAACATATCTTTGTAATCGTACATAGAGCCCATTAAACTAGAAGAAGAAGGGCACTTACACCTGAATCGCCTCACAAGCTGTACATCACAATTAGTAATAAAATTAATCCTCTTTTGCCGCAAATTGGCAAAGATATCCAATGGGGAATATTAGATCGTCTGCTTTTTCCATTTCAGCCAACCTTTCAACAGCTTCTATTGCAATCACAATAAACATATCTTTGTACAGCTTCTGTTGCAATCACAATAAACATATCTTCGTAATCGCACATGGAGCCCATTAAACCAGAAGAAGAAGGGCACTTACACCCAAATCGCCTCGTAAGCTGTACATCACAATTAGTAATAAAATTAATCCTCATTTGACGCAGATTGGCAAAGATATCCAATGAGGAACATTAGATCGCCCGTTTTTCCATTTCAGCCAGCCTCATTAGATCGCCCATTTTTTCCATTTCAGCCAGCCTTTCAACAGCTTCTGTTGTCGTAGAGATTTTACGGAGATTTTTAAGGTTTGGAGACCTATCTAATCCACCTCTAATATAATAAACATATCTTTGAGGGCAGTGTTCCCTGTCGAGGACATGTTGCAGGAGCACCATCGGACCTCAGTCGTGTTGAAGGCGACATATAGACATGTAAATAGGCACTGTGCCAGGATTTGAAGTTGTGCCGGTGAATGCTCCGCCCAGCACGGCCCACAGCTCAGAGATGAATCGTGCTAGGCCAGGCACGGCACAACCCGGTCGGATCGACCTGCTGAAAAATGTGTCCTCGATGAGATTTGAAGTTGTGCCTTCAGGCCAAATATTTTAACCATTATATTATTTATCATTTTTAAATATATATATATATATAATATATTATTTGTGTCGTGCTGTGCCAGCTCATGGGCCTCAACCTTGAGGTCTAGCACGGCACGCCAGTAAGTGCGGACCGTGTTGGGTACGACTCAAATCGGGCTCGGGATCATTTAAATCTCTAGTGACATGTAGACATACCGATATTTTTGCCTCTGCTAGTGGCGTGAAATAGTCGAAGGGTCCTCGGCAAGACATTGAACCAAGCATTTCGACCTTCCCTTGTTGGATCCGATAGCGGCCGGTCAAGGAGAGATCTTGGACAGCGCACTCCCGACCATTCGCTGACCACGCTATCTTCGGCATTCCTTGCGGTGACTCCACTGGGAAGATATTTGCGAGGTATCCTTCCTTCGTTATGTTAGTGTACATATAGAATAGAGTATAAGTCAAATTACAAAATGATTTGATAGTCCAATGGTAAAAATGTTGCCTTCTATGTAAATTTTAAAGCGACTCCGATTCGAGTCCTCTTCAGTGGCATTTTTTTGTTTTGATGGAGCAAAACAAAAACCCTTTGTCGACGGCTCGCCCACCCGCCAACCGACCGAACCCTCCCTAGGGCTCGCCCGGTACGTTGCTTTTTCCGACTCCGACCACCATCCCATGCTCCAACCCATTGTGCGCGATCCTCACCGGCGACCTTCGTCATCGTCCGGCTAAGTTCCTTCTCCTGCTTCCTCTCTCCCCTCCTCTGCCGCTCTGCTTCCCCCAGCCTCCCAAACATCTTCTCTGCTGCGACGGAGAGGCCAAGTGCCGTGGCCTCCGGCACCGGCTCCGGGGAACGTTTGCGGCGTAGATCCCCGACCCCAACAAGGACGGCGGACCGCCTCCACTCTCTCCCGCCCCGCCCTGTTCCGCTTCTTCTTTCTCCCACCCCATCTCCTCTCCCCACTCCCCCACACACCTACCACCACCCGTGCGGCAGAAGCGACTATTCACGTAGAGCACCAAACGCAGTGGATCAAGGAGATTCCACTTCGATGGAGCTGGACAAATTTGTGCGAAAATGATGAACTCAGTGCACTTGTTTTAGATAGCCATGCAACCCCCCTCCGTATTAAATGCCGTCGATCGGTCCAATAAGAATTCTCATATGATCTACCGTGGATGTTATATATGTAAACCTCGTTCGTTGATCACGGCTCGTGTGGGCGATCCAAATTTTAATTATATATGAACTCGTCGGGGTGGGATCGGTTGATGTGCTTACATATATAAATATAGAGGAAGACGATTGTTATTATTGGTCTCCGCAACTAATCAAGAATGGAATATGATTACTCGAGTGAAACTGTGGAGTGGGTGATCCATGACGATCGGTCCAGTTGATACAGTAGGAACGAGTCAGTTTTTTATATTCTATAAACGGACTCATTTGAGCAGTAAACCTATAATAGCAAATGTGCGGGGACAGACGATAGAACCAACCAAAGGCTTCTACCTCACCTTTAAAGATTGAGGTAATGGGTTTCTGTAGATAGGACTCATTAGTTGAATTTATGATTAGCATCGCACCTACTCCTATAAATATACTCATCAGTAAGTTATTTTCTGAAAATATTGTCTCGAGATGTCAATTTCTGAAAATATTTTTATTACTTTTATAGAAAAGGGAAAATATGAGGAAGCGACTAAATGACACTCAAAATGGAGGACCACATTTCATTTTTTTTTTTTTGTCGAAGGAAAAAGAGAAACATTGTATTTTTATCGAAGAAGCCTTGATAAAAACATCCAACTGTTAGTGCGTCGTTCTATGTTAGGCGTTGTTCTTCATCTTCCTCATGTGATCTACCATAATAATGTCCTTGTTTCCGGCAGTGGTAACGAAGATATCAGCATCAGACACAGCATCCTCCATTGTGAGAACATGGATACCTTTCATCAGGGCCTGGAGAGCACAGATGGGATCGATCTCAGTGACAATGACACGAGCGCCAGCTTTCTTAAGAGCAGCAACACAACCCTTGCCCATGGAACCATAGCCAACGACCACAGCCACTTTGCCAGCGATCATAACATCGGTAGCCCTCCTCAGACCATCAGCGAGAGAGTGGCAGCACTCGAAGCGTATCGGAACATCAGGGAGAGAGCAGCTTTGGCGCGTGCACCTGCACCTGTAGAGTTCGTCATACTGTTGTACATGCGCGTGTCACAATAACAAAATTAATCGAAGTATTCCAAGATGCCCTCCTGGGGTAAAAAGTAAAGTAACCAGGAAAGAAAAAAAGAAGTAAAGGGACAATTAATAACCATCAACTACTAAGCATGGCATAAAGCTTGAAACCCAGTTCTAGATGACCAAGATCCAGAACGACTGAAGGAACATGGCTTTCGAGCTATCACCACTTAGCCAATAGAAGGATTCAACTATGCTCCAGAGTTGGAGAATTAGAGAACACAGATAAGCAAAATATATTGAAAGCTCCAAATCATTAGATCTAGAAAAGAATGTAACCTTGCCCTTTGTCGCAGAGTCATTGACGCTGATGACAGGGAAAAGCAGCCTGCAACTGATTTGCATCTGGACCGGCCGCAGGCGATCGATGTTGGTCTCATCGCAAATATTAAAACCAAGGAAGATGATTGCAGCATCAAATATTTAGGGAATAAATGAGTGTAATAACAATATAGTTTATTTTCTTTGTACTTCGATCAGTTATATGTGAATTAATAAAATTTTATTTTCTACACTGTCCTTGCTTTAAATATTTTATTTTTATCTTTATTTATTTATTAAAAAATTTAAATTAAATAAAAAAATAAAACGTAAATTATAACTACTAATATTAAAATTTGTAAGAGAGACCTACAATAATAAATTATTATAATATTGAAATTTAGAAGAAAACTGTGCGATATTGAAATATAGAGAAAAAATATCCATATTATTATCTATACAATATTAAAATATAGAGAAAAAAATCTTTTATAATATTAAATTCATATTATTACATATATTAAAAAGAGAGAAGAGGTTATTACAATACTAAATAAAATTATAACATTAAAACTAAAGAGGAGGTTATTACAATATTAAAATTAGACTTCATAATATTAAATAGGAGAATAAGAGGGAGATCAATGCAATTATCTGTGACACCAACGAATTAGATTATCTTGAGAAAATTGAACTCACACCCCCCCCCCTCTTACTAAGAATTGCACTAAATTTGAAAATAACAAAAACAGAGATGAATAGTATATCAAATGAATAATATAGGTATACAATGTATAAAAACATAAATGTATACGTTAAACATAGATTAGAGATTCATGATAGTTTAGATCTTAAATAAGTCTAAATACAATCAAAAAATAGTAAGAGGGATGTGTACTTAATCATATCTATTATTTTCCATTCCCAGCTAATCTTCTTCACCGTACAATTTAACTTTATAATTATAAAATATTTTAACGATATCATTTATTTTTATAATTATAAAAACGATGCAACTATGCTCAAGAACAAAATTCATGGCAACCGGAGTAGTTGATGCAAAGCATATATTAAAAGCGTTAAAGCAAAACACAGTGCAGGGTTCAAGATAACACCGAAAACATATATCATCCAATGAAGGCTCAAAGCAAGTAACTGAACATATCACCAAAGGAAGCATTGCAAAATATTGCACCTAGGCCAATGACTTTCTTTTCTCATGCCACATTCATAGAAGGCCTCCATTGATCTCCGCCTCAATGAATACACCTATTTTCCTTTCTGAAGGAAAAAGAAAGAAAGTGCAGACTAAGCCAGATGAAACTACAATTAGATGGATCATGATCGTAGAATGCCTCAGATACCTTAAATATAGAAAAAAATGACTGATTCAGACTCCTTAGAAGGAACAGTTACCGTCAACTATAGCATGAGACTAACAAACAAAAACAAAGCATACGAGTTGACAATCACAGGTCAGCAAAAACAACTTCAGAAGGTAAAAGAATACTACTTACTCAAGCTTACCTGTGAAAAAATAGTAGCTGGATTGCAGCTCCAAATATAACAATTGTCTGATTTTTCGCAGTTTGTACAAAGACACTAATGGTCTATCAATATAATTATGTATCATTTTGAAGCAACTGTCCCATTAATGTGATTACTAATATGGAAAACACTTGCCTTTGTCAAGATCACCGAAACATGAGTTTTTAAATGGGATACACAATGTAGTAGATATTTATAATTGCCCATTTCAGTTTCACAATATTATGCATTAGTAATGTGATTAAGCAGTCAAGAGATCTCGGACAACCTGAGCTTAAGTACATTTTAGAACAAACCCACGGAACTACATCTTTACCTACTTTTCTAAAAAAAATTTGCATCAAATTTGCAAGTTAGAAAATTGCAGCATAGTCATATCATGAATATTCATGCTCCATTAGCTAATACGGGTATATCTGCCATTTGTTAGAAAAGTTTGGTGTAAACCCCCACCTTGAAAAAAAAAAAAAAAAAATTTAGACCGGCCGGTTCGGTTAGACCGGCCGGGTCAACCGGTCCGCTCGAACCGGCCCCATCGAGCAGAACCGCGCAGAAAAGGGCGAAGGAGCTCGCCCTAATCGCGCGACCTCTGCTCCCGTCTTCATCACCTCCGCAGCAGCGGCGACCGACGAGGGCATCGCCGGCGAGCTGCTGCTGCTCCGACCAAGCCCCGTCGCCACCGCCGAGAGGAGGACCGCCGGAGAGAGCTTAGCAGCGGCCCCATTCCCGCTCGCCCCTGCCTCGCTCCAAGGATTTCGCCGCTGCACACGGTGAGGTCGCCGCCGCGATTCCACCGCTCTTGACCGTCGCCACCCATCGACGCCGCCTCGCTTCGTCTCCCCGAAGGCGCAGCAGTCGGCGTTCCACCCGGATCAACATGAGGACGCAGCGGCGAGTCGTTTGCTCGAGGCGGAAAGAGCAGAGGGCGGACGCGTGAGAGGTAGCGACGGCGGAATCATCCAAATCCGCCCCTTTCCGCTACCCGATTCTTCCGACGGTTGCTCGCGAGTTTTAGGTAAGAAGTCCGGCCCCTAATCGACCTCTTCCCACCTCCGATTTGCACGGTCGCCGTGCTCGCCGTCCGCAGAAGGTCCGACGACCTTCGAAACCTCCGAAGTTTTGGGTTTTTGACGACCGAATTTGATGTAGCGCGCCTCCAGCCAGCTCGCGCACGAGGACGCCGGGGTAGTTGGCCGGCGAGTTCGTCGGGCGTGGTCGGCGAAGCACCGGCGAGAAGGAGGAGTTGGCGAGGCGATCGGTGAAGGGCGATCGGCAACGGGCGAAAGGTGTCGATTTCGCCCTTTCCCCTTAATCGCGATTAGAAATAGATTAAGCACGTTTAGTTATAGTTTAAGCATGATTTGTATTATTAAAATATTATTAGAGTAAGTTATGTTAAAAATATGTTTAGAGGTTAATAAATCAAGTTTAGTTAAGTTAATTATGAATTAGAGTTAAGTTAATGAAATCGGTTGGGTTGAACCAGGTTGAAGTTAGTTGGGTTGAGTTTGAGTTAGGTTTGGGTTCGGATCATGTTAAGTTTGGGTTCGGGTCAAGTTGGGTTGGGTGAGCCGAATCAAATAAGTTGAACCTGGTTCGAGCTCGAGTCAAACTAGATTGAATTGAATTTAGCTGAACCGGACCCGAACCGAACCAAATCGAACCGAATCGAACCGAACCGGGTGAACAGTAACTCGAACCGTTGACCGAGTCAACAGCTGACCCTGTCAGCATTGACTGGGCCCACCGCCGACCCAGTCAGCGTTGACTTAGTCAACCGCTGACCCAGTCAGCGTTGACCGGGCCCACTGCTGACCCAGTCAACGTTTACAGTTGATCAGGTCAGAAAAGTAAATAAAAATAAATTAAATTAAATAATTAATAAAATAATATAATAATAATAAAATAATAAAATAATATTAAAAAATTAAAAAATTAAAAAAATAATAAAAATTTCTATGGGTTCTACTTGAGCTCCTGGACGACATGGGCCAAGTTATGGGTGAGTTTGATGAGTAGAAATTGAATAAAAATTCATTGAAGTTATTAGCTAAAAATGTAAAATTATGATTAATTTAAAATTGATTAGGTGAGATTAATCCTAAACATGCATATGATTAATTTAATATAATAATTATTTAATTGATAGATTTTAATTTATTTATCTTAAAGGAAATAAATTAAATCTATTTTAAATAATTTTTATTAAATAGGATTATTGTGGGTACGCGATCCGAGAAGCTCGGCGGGTGATATTCTCCGCGCGACTTGGTTCCCAGGAGCAGATCGCTATCCCAGGTGCGTTGGTTCTCCGTTGGTAGGATTTATTTACGCTAGGGAATTCCTGCTGGGGTTTTCTTAGGAACAATTCTTGGATGTCTTCAATATGATAAACCATAATGTTTGATAAGATTTAAATTATATGCATGCTAGCATAGTTATCTTATCTAACATGTTTATCTGCTATGTATCTAACATGTTCTACATTCATGTCCGGCATGCTGTATTGTTTTCTATGCTTG
This sequence comes from Thalia dealbata, assembly GCA_030544415.1. Taxonomy (NCBI): domain Eukaryota; kingdom Viridiplantae; phylum Streptophyta; class Magnoliopsida; order Zingiberales; family Marantaceae; genus Thalia; species Thalia dealbata. The sequence goes on from CM060454.1 coordinate 4,635,533, forward strand.
TGTTAAATAACTACCATGCGGACATAGATAATACATGCGACATGTTAGAACCTTTGGCGACGTCACCGCCACTTAGAGAAAAAGGGGCCTTTTTCCATATGCCCCGGTTGACCGCCGCGTCCCGACGATGGTCAAACGGTGACGTTTCCGTTAGGCGCCACTCCCGAGGTTGATGCATAGCGGAGCACTGGGAGCACCACTCCCGACGTTATGCATAGCTCATATACTGGGAGCTGGTAGGGTAAGGGACTGTACACACTCCATGGTCATGTTAGACTGGAAATATGGAGCAAGTCCTTACCCGAAATCTTCACCCGCGCGAGTGTCGTTGTAGGCGGCCTCGTGATAGTCCTGAGATGGTTAGCTAGGATGAACCCTACCATGGACTTGGCACCGACGAAGTCGAGGGCCACAACCCATCGTGCGGATGTGCGCCAATCTCGATAGACGTTGACGGCTATTGGACTGAGAAGGTGATTCCACATGCGACGCCTTGGACAGTGGATCCGTAGACCGCACGGCTATCACCCTTAACGTCTGCAGACGATCGGATAAGTAGTCCGGATCCTAGGGTGGTTATTCCGGCTAGCCGTGGCCGATGATATTAAGAGAGGTGACCCTGTCTACGGGCAGTGTGTAGTACTACATGGGTGTCGTGACCCCTACGGTATCCGGGGAGGATGTAAGGGCACGACGGTTTCGCTAGGGGAGGCATGGTTGGCGACTAGTGAAATAACAGGAGAGGGACTCTGGGTCATCCGTCCTCTCTGCCAACATCAGTGCGGCGGGCATAGGTAGAGACAGAAAGGCACTGATGGGCTTATTGATACCCCCGGCCCGAGTAGTCACTAAGCGTAGGCTGGCAGCCCGAGTTTATGAAACCTACAAGTCTCACCATGACGTAGGTGACATATTATTGATATGGACACTAGACATGACTAGGGTGACATCTAGTGACATGTATTTATTTATTTAATTATTTATTTATGATGTCTATTGTTATATGAATTGTTTAAACGATATGGCATGAAAAATGATGATTAATTACCAAAGACATCCTAGAATACTCCTCCTAGCCTTTGATTTCCTTATTCGGTAGAGCCGTAATTTCGCATTAGGCCGCAAGGCAGAGCACACCGCGTTCAATGTGTGTGCAGGGGTCGACGCACGAGACGAGATCGTTGACGGAGGGTTCGTCGCGGAAGGTATACGATTGCTGTTATGAGTCTTCGTATGCCGGTCTTAGATTTGTATTAGGAGATATCGGGACTGTATTTAAGATGTTATTTGAAAATGTGAGTGTATGTAGTTTAGTATTTGTATTTATGCCTTGTATGGGCTTGTCGGGCTCATACGGCGGTTGCCACGTGTCGTCCTGCGGGTCGGAGCGTGACATTTGGAGCCTTTTTTTTTTTCAGAAAACAAAAGTTTGGATAATACATAAAAATCTTTACATTTCAGATGGCTAGAAAATATGGCTACATCTTACATAAATAACAAACTATGGAGCACAGACATATCTGAGGTAATTATATGTAATGCATTTTCTTTCATGGAGAGTGCAAATTAAATTTAAGTTTGCTGTTAAAATTTTGATTAGATGTACCTTTGGATGCTACATCTGCTCAACCGGAAGAGGTTTGGTCCTATCAAACCAGGTGGCATACAAGTCAGGAGCAATAAGGTTATTTTTCTGTACAAATAATTCATAACTTTTTGACATGCACTTCCAAATGGCAACTGCAAAGTTATTGTTCTGGGTTTGTGGAGTTTAAGTCAGCCAGTTCAGTCCTGAGTGCAGCAGGGGTAAATTCCACATTCCACAGACATGTTGGAGGTACGTACTTGATACATAACTAGGATACGCTGAACTTATTCCATCTTTATTCTCGTTTTCTTAGGCAGTATCAATTAGTTTTTCTTTCACTTTCTTACTACTGGCCATACTAAAACAAGAATAATATGGATGTGCTAATTAAGATAGAGAGGTTTTTATTCCCATCTTACCTGTCCGATGCAAATGATAAATAAATACTGGTTTGGCTCTATATATTTTATAGATGCAATTTTTTCCCAAGGTCCTACAAAGTTTACTTTTGTTTATTCTCCTCTCACTCTTACGTTAACTATTTCATTTTGACGCTTAATCTCATCCAAACGATTAGATTTTGGATTAAACTTTATGCTATGCTATGAATGGAGATCGACTAAATGGATTTGCATTCTCGGTTCGTTCTGGTTCTCCGTTGTATTATTAGCTTTGCATCTTTTTGGCACCCAAAATGAGTGCTGTGATGGGGTTAATTAAAATATGTTCCCAGGTTTTGCAATCTAGTAATCGATCGGGCAGGAGGGTGTTTTATGTGCAAAAATGCTCTGCTGGGTTGTAGAACGGGACAGGTATAATGCTGGGGGCAAACATTCATCTCACCAGATGTCCAAAGGGTGCAAATGCCAACATTTTAGGCACTTTATTCATTTTTCTACCAACTATAATTATGACTAATTTTTAAATATTCATCGATACATACATTCGACCTTCGATCAACTTTTGCCCGCTCCAACGCTCTCTTTTATATATATTTAGATATATACACACGCCGGAGCGAACGGGCGAAAAGGCGAGTATTGCTTATTAATAAAAACATTTCACCATGCTATGTTGGCACGTTGATGTTGTTATTTTTGACTCCTCCGTTCCCCGACCGGCACAGAATCGGACATCCCCCACCTACTCCCATCCGATCTCCTCTGTCCATACACCGAACCCCTCGCACTCCTCTTCGTCCCCTCCCCATTCGCCGCTTTCCCATTCTCGGTCAGTTCCGGTTCCCCATTGTAACCCTTGCAATGCCGTTGACACCGGCCACTAGCCCGGAGTACAAGGTGAAGAATCTCCTCCAGGCCGACTTTGGCCGCCTTGAGATCGAGCTCGCTGAGGTCGAGATGCCCGGCCTCATGTCCTGCCGCACCGAGTTCGGCCCCTCCAAGCCACTCGCCGGTGCCCGCATCTCCGGATCCCTCCACATGACCATCCACACCGCCGTCCTCATTGAGACCCTCACCGCCCTCGGCGCGGAGGTCCGCTGGTGCTCCTGCCACATTTCCTCCACTCAGGACCACGCCGCCGCTGCCATCGCCCGCGACTCTGCCGCCGTCTTCGCCTGGGACGGCGAGACCCTCGCCGAGTACCGGTGGTGCACCGAGCGGTGCCTCGACTGGGGCCCCCGCGGCGGCCCTGATCTCATCGTCGATCACCGCGGGGACGTTACTCTCCTAATCCACGAGGGAGTCAAAGCCGAGGAGGAGTTCGAGAAGACCCCGTTACTCTCCTAATCCACGAGGGAGTCGAAGCCGAGGAGGAGTTCGAGAAGACCGGGAAGTTGCCTGATCATTGCGTCCACATGGAGATGCTCAGTGTAATCCGCGAGGGGCTCACGAAGGACCCCAAGAAGTACCACAAGATCAAGGAAAGACTGGTTGGTCTGTCCAAGGAGATCCTCCCCACCACCCACCTGCTGCCCTGGATAGAATTGAGGGAAACCCTACTGGCTCCTGCCATCGACCTCGATCGCTCGGTGACAAAGAGCAAGGTTACATCTAATAATTTAGAGTTTTCTACTAGGCGTATTCCCTCTATATTATCTTACTAGTTAATAGTCACTAATTGTCCCTTTACTTTTTTTCTTTCCTGGTTACCCCAGGAGGACATCTTGGAATGCCTCGTTTAATTTTGTTAATGTTGTGCATGGACCACAGTTTGACGCTCTCCACGGGTGTCGCCACCTTCACTATAATGATCGGATGGGCAGGTGTCACGGGTGTCGCGGCTTTCACCCTCATAATCTGTGGAAATCGAGAAAGTGCCACGACTTCAGCCACAGGTGCACCTGGTCTCTCCCTGATGGTCTGAGGTGGGCTACCGACGTTATGATCACCGACAAAGTGGCTGTTGTATGTGCCTATGGTTATGTGGGTAAGCAGTGTGCCGCTGCTCTCGAGAGAGCTGGCGCTCGTGTCATTGTCACTGAGATCGATCTCATCTGTGCTCTCCAGGCCCTGATGGAAGGCATCCCTGTTCTTACCCTGGAGGATGCTGTGTCTGATGCTGATATCTTCGTTACCGCTACCGGAAACAAGGGCATTATTATGGTGGATCACATGAGGAAGATGAAGAACAATGCCATTGTCTGCAACATTGGTCACGTCGACAGTGAGATCGATATACATGGGCCGAAGACTTATCCTGGCATACAACGCATTACCATCAAGCCCCAGACTGATCGTTGGGTGTTCCCTGAGACCAAGACCGGCATCATTGTTCTTGCGGAGGGACGTGCTATAAACCTGGGTTGTGTTACTGGTGATCCTAGTTTGGTCATGTCTTGCGCCCTCACCAACCAGGTATCAATTTTTATTAAATTAATTTGATTGAACTTCTCCTTTAATTTAAAATATAAAATATATTTTTTACAGGTTATTGTACTGCTAGAGTTGTGGAAGGAACGGAAAAGCGGAAAGTATGAGAAGAAAGTATATGATCTTCCGAAGCATCTAGATGAGAAGGTGGCAAAACTGCACCTGGGTAAGCTGGGAGCCAAGCTCACCAAACTCACATCTGACCAGGCTGAGTTCATTGGAGTTCCGGTGGAAGGACCATACAGGCCTGATAACTACGAGCACTAGATGGTGGCGGTGGCAAGTTTCTGAGGGGCTCTTTTCCTTTTTACTTCCAATTTGTTTCCATGGATTTCCCTTCTCCCGAGTCTTGTAATTAGTTTTGATAAAATGATTCGACACCCTAAATGCTTGCTGTGATTTTTGATGGAAAAACTGAACATTTTTTAATCGGGTTACTTAAAATCGGTTCCAAGTTTTATAATTTAGTAATCGATCGGGCAGGAGAGTTTGTATATGCAAAAAAAATGCTCTGCTGATGCTAAGCGCTGTTCTAGAGATAACATCTACAACCTCATGTTAAAATGATGAAGTTGTATACATTAATACATACACTGGATTGATTTTTCTACCAACTATATTTATGAATTAAAATGAGGATTTTTCTGCCAACTATATTTATAAATTTAAAAAGATGCTTAGGAAACGAGTTAAAACTTAACTAATAAGGTAAATATGTATGATGCTTTTTCTTTTCTAGAGAGTGCAAATTAAATTTAGGCTTGTTGTTAATAGATGTTAAAATTTTATTATCTGAATTTTTATCAATAAGTTCTATCTTAAAAAAATTCAAATTGAAAATATTTTGATTAAAATTCTTAGAAATCTAAACATAAATTTACATTATGTTTATTTTTTAGTAGAGTGTGCTTGAGACAATGAAAAGTTTTTTCAAGCATTGAATTTTAAATAACTAAAAGATCTATATATGAATAATTTATAAAGTACAAGTTTAATTTATAGAGTTATATTAAATTATGACTATAACTAAAAACATACCCTAATTACTCTAACCTAATTACTCTAACCTCTAACTAAAGGGTGTACACTTTGTGTGCGAATTTTATAAGTTGTTGATCTCATATTTATTCAGTTAATATCTTTATTTATTGAAGTTGCTAATATTATTTATCAATTTAGTTGCCTATTAAGATATGCATGCAATCTTCTGCATTAAAATCATTATTCACAGAAATCTTAATTATATGCAATGATATCTTAATTTTTGTAACAAATATGTCCACTTTGTCAACCGGAGAAAGTCCGATCCAACCAACCACTTCTTTTTGTTGTAAAGAAAAAGGGCACTCAAAATGCTCGTCAGCTCAAGATGATTGCTTTCCTGCAGCTGGCCATGCGGAATCCACAGTTTGTGGAGAGTCTTGAGAAGATGGCTGCCTCTTCATCAATAGGCTTCTTGGTGCTCCATAAGAAAAGGAGATTGCCTTCTGATCCAGATTGCTGCCAAGACAGTTTGGGGAACAATTTATGCAATGACCATTGCAGCGCATCAAAGCTTGAGTTTGGCCAGGTACTCAAATCAGGATTTTTGTGATAAGCTAAAGTTAGAATTGCGCTCTGCTCTTTCGGACAGCGATTTGTCCAATGATGACACTGGCAGCTCCCATGGGAAGCAAATTGACTGCGGTCATGATGCAATGGAATGTTCATTGGTACCTGAGACAATGGAGCTCTGTGACACGGGAGAATCTACTTGTCCAACAAAAATTCTTTTAGGTGATGATCTTGACATTTGAGTCTAACGCTTTCATCATCCGGAATGAAAATGAATAGAACCGACTATGCAAGTAGAACACAAACGCAGTGGATCAAGGAGATGCCACTTCGATGGAGCAGCATAAATTTGTAAAATCTAGAGAACATGATGAACTCAGTCACTTGTTTTAGATAGCCGGCACCCTGATGCAGAAGATGACGGTGCAGGAGGCTCCAAGAACTAGTGACAAAATACCTGCAAATCCACCAGTTAGAGTAAATGATGTGTTCTGGGAGCAGGTTCTCACTGAAATGTCAGGGTCTTCGGACAACAAAGAGGTAATCTGTGATCCTCATGGTGGACAACACAAGCACAGAGGCAGATGAAACTGCTAAACTGCTACATATATAACGAGCACTTTCTGTGTTTACGCCATTGGTTGATGATATGGGAATGTACATCATGAGGTCTGCACATTTCTCATGTTCAGCATGACGCAGTTTACAACTGATGCAAACTAACAGGGAAATGCAGATAACATCTTTTATTCTAATGTAACTTCTACTTTTCAAATGTGTAGCCGAGATCTGAGAACATTGGAGCTAAAAATTTACAGTGTGCATAGAAGCTGATCAGCAAGATTATTTGGCAAGTCTTTTACCATACAATTGTCACGTACTTTTCTCGTTTTCCTACAGTTGTTTGTTCAGTTGTGCACGGCAAAGAGAATTGATGCAAAACATGGTTGGAGCTGTAGATTCTTGGAGCACTACCAGTTGTAGCGGATGAAAAATTACTTCAGAGTCCCTTTCCCAGTGAAATTGGTACTGATGAAGAAGATAATTAAGGTGATGTTTCTACAATTCCCTTTTCCTTTGAAGCTCTTTAGGTACTCAATTCTTTGCTTTCCTTTTCGTTATGAAATATGAGAATTCTTATTCGCTGTAGTTCTATGCACTAGTAGAAGCTTCTTAAATAATGTGTGCAGCCTACAGTTATATTTGGCAGATTTATGGGTTCTTTTCCTAAAAATACTGGATGCATGATCCAAAGTTTTTAGTGAGCTTTGCATACATATGAATCCTTAGTTTTTCCTTCAGTCTAGTATGTACAAATTCTTTAATTTAGACTTTTAGTCCTAATTTTCTTTTTATTTTGGGAATAGGATCCTCTAAAAGTTATTCATAATTAATATGAAACTGAAGCACATTAACAACCACCATGGGTCGAAGTGGTGCACCCACGGTATCTGTCCTCTTCAACATTTCCACTGTCAGCGCAACCTTTTTGACTTTAATTTTGTTTAGTCTCTGCCCAAAGATTGTGATGTTTTGACTTTTTAATCCATGAGTGCCGGATTTCTCCCCTTGCAATTATTTGCCACTAGAAGTGTGTTTCTTGCATTGTCTCGTGGTCCAAACTTTTGATGCAATGAAGTAGCAGACTAGATTGGCTTGCTATAAGCAATATTTTATGCAATTACATTAATTATTGAGTTGAGCTAGAATTATTTTGCTAATAATATAACGCGTGAGAAGGGAGGTGTCCATGGAAACAGCCTAATTTATCACATGACTAGCAGCCTAATTTATTCAAAAGGTCGCCATCAGTATTCCTCGTAGAATTGAAAAATGTGAAACAATAATGCTCATAGGTGATGCAGCAAGAAAACTAAAACAACCAGGTAAAAAAGGATAAGAGCAGCCGTCACACAATCCCTCTCAGAAACTTGCCACCGCCACCATCTTTTGCATACTAAAGAATCCTAGTACCTGTAGTGAGCAGGCTTGTATGGTCCTTCCACAGGAACACTAATGTATTCAGCCTGGGCAGGTGTGAGTTTGGTGAGCTTAGCTCCCAGCTTGCCAAGGTGCAGTGCTGCCACCTTCTCATCCAGATGCTTCGGTAGAACGTACACTTTCTTTTCATACTTTCCACTTGCCCGTTCTTTCCACAACTCTAGCTGCGCAATAACCTGCAAAGATTAAACAACATTGAGATTAATGAAGCGCTCCTATAGCAAATGCTTTGAACTTCGTAATCCTATATGAAGTATCAACTAAGCTGTCAATGTACTTATAATAGAACATCCAGAATGCTTTGAACCTCCCAATTGCTGTGAACTAAACTGTCACTATATTTATAATAGAACACTAAGAATGCTTTAACTTCCCATTCTTTTTAACTAAATTGCTACCTAATTGTGGCATTTCCTCAAGATTAATATTTATATAAATAGAATACATGCTGTAAACGGACATATTCCATCGCAGGAGTAAAAAGCAGGTACAAAAAATGACATGAATTAATTGTAAAAAGTTCAATTGAATTAACCTAAGAAATGGATACCTGGTTGGTGAAGGAGCAGGACATGACAAAACTAGGATGACCAGTAGCACAGCCCAGGTTCATAAGACGTCCCTCAGCAAGAACAATGATGCCGTTCTTGGTCTCAGGGAACACCCAGCGATCAGTCTGGGGCTTGATGGTAATGCGCTGGACACCAGGATATGTTTCCAGCCCATGCATATCGATTTCATTATCAAAATGACCAATGTTGCAGACAATGGCATTATTCTTCATCTTCCTCATGTGATCCACCATAATAATATCCTTGTTTCCGGTAGTGGTAACGAAGATATCAGCATCTGACAGAACATCCTCCAGAGTAAGAACAGGGATACCTTCCATCAAGGCCTGGAGAGCACAGATGGGATCAATCTCAGTGACAATGACACGAGCACCAGCTTGCTTAAGCGCAGCTGCACAGCCCTTGCCCACATCACCATAGCCACAAACCACAGCCACTTTGCCAGCGATCATAACATCAGTAGCCCTCATCAGGCCATCAGGGAGAGAGTGGCGGCACCCGTAGAGATTGTCAAACTGCGAGTGCAACATTAACTTTCAAGATGATGTCCTCCAGGGGAAAAAGTAAAGTAACCAGGAAAAGAAAAGAAAAAGTAAAGAGACAAAAGGTAGCTATTAATTACTAAGCATGGCAACCCATATCTAGATGACCAAGATCCATAACACTTAGCTAATAGAAGGAATCAACTAAGCAGATCTAGATCCGGAGTTCGAGAATTAGAGAACACCCAGAAGCAAAAGAAATTGAAATCTCTAAATCACTAGATCTAGAAAATAATGTAACCTTGCTCTTTGTGACCGAGTCATTGACGTTGATGGCAGGGAAGAGCAGCGTGCCGCTGAGTTGCATCTGGTACAGCCGCTTAACGCCGGTGGTTGTCTCCTCCGACACACCAACGAGTCTCTCCTTCATCTTGTGGTACTTCTTAGGGTCAGTCTTGAGCCCATCGCGGATGATAGTGAGCACGATCTGGAACTCGGCGTTGTCGGTGGAGGACGGATCCGGCAATTTACCGGTCTTCTCGAACTCCTCCTCAGCTTTGACGCCCTCGTGGATGAGGAGGGTAGCGTCACCGCCGTCATCGACGATGAGATCAGGGCCGCCGCCGGGGCCCCAGTCGAGGCAACGCTCGGTGCACCACCAGTACTCGGCGAGGGTCTCGCCCTTCCAGGCAAAGACGGCGGCAGAGTCGCGGGCGATGGCGGCGGCGGCGTGGTCCTGGGTGGAGAAAATGTTACAGGAGCACCAGCGGACCTCAGCGCCGAGGGCGGTGAGGGTCTCGATGAGGACGGCGGTCTGGATGGTCATGTGGAGGGATCCGGAGATGCGGGCGCCGGCGAACGGTTTGGAGGGGCCGAACTCGGTGCGGCAGGACATGAGGCCGGGCATCTCGATTTCGGCGAGCTCGATCTCAAGGCGGCCAAAGTCGGCCTGGGAGAGATCCTTCACCTTGTACTCCCGGCCAGTGGACGTCTTCTCCACGATCAGCGCCATCGCTAAGATTACAACGGCTAAACAAACGAACCAAGAATGGGGAAGGCGGCGAATGGGGAGGAAGACGAGTGTAACTGTGCGAGGGCTTTGGCGTATATATAGAAGAGAGGGGAAGGGATACACGGACGAGATCCGATGGGAGTAGGTGGGGAGATGGGGGACGTCGGATTCAGTGCCGGTAGGGGAATGGAATCGGTGTCTCTGGCTCGATGCATGAGAAGAAAGATGGGTATATATAATTTAATAATTAATTATTACAGTAACATAAAATCAAATAAAATTAAGCCCTGTGTATTCATATTCTCTTCTCCTTTCAAAATCATTTTTCATTCCATATATATTATATTATTCCAACAAATTTCATATCTATTAGCTTAGATACAATTAGTCTGAAATCGTAGCATTACAATTTATCTTGATGGTCATGATCACCTTCACATTAGACATGTATTTATGAGTTTAATACTTAAAATTAAAAAAATAGGTTCGTAGTTTTAATCTGTAATGAAAGAAATTATAATAATTTTTTTTAATTTTACCTCTCTCAATAAAAACTTTAAACTAAGATTGAGATGCTGAGTGTCACCCTCCAATTCTTATGTGCCAAGTTCAAGGGAGAGTGCGGCTTATCGTCCCAAGGAGAACGACGATACAAGCCTTAAAGCGAGAGTAATGGAGCCCAAAGAACAAGGTTGAGGGAAAAGGTTTGCCTCTTATTTCGGCACCAGTAAAAACCCCCAAACACCAATGTCTACAAGTCTTTCCTACAACTTATTAATAGAGTAATAAGTGATGTCTTCGCATCGTAACTAAAACATATATATATAATATACAGGGAGATAGTTACGTAGAGGTGATGGCGCCTCGTCCCAACGGAGGCATCTCTTCAAGACGACTCCTCAGTTCTGGGTCGTGACAACTCTCCCCCGTTTGAAGCTATTGATGTCCTCATCGACTCGCTGGTGGTAATCCTGGATGAGCTTTCGAAAAGGCTGAAGCGACGAACTGTTTTCCCAACTGGCTTCCGCGAGAGGTTCCCCTTTCCATTGGACCAGGTATTCGGTGACCCCTTCCGGCTGGAACGTCCGCCGCCCCAAAATACGCTCGACCTGCTTTAGACTGCCGTGGCAAACCGTAGGTGGCAGACGATCCTGCTGTACGCGTGAGGGATTAGTGTCTTCATGGAATGATTTGAGGAAGCTGATGTGGAATGTCGGATGCATTCGATACCGCGGAGGAAGCTGTAGTTGATACGCGACCTTCCCCACCTTCTTTATCACCTCGAAAGGTCCATCAAACTTAGGAACCAAGCCTTTATGCAGATGCCCGTTCCGAGTCCTTCGCCACATCTGCGGCGTTAATTTTAGAAGGACTTTATCTCCGATCGTGAACTCCCTGGGTCATCGGTGTGGATCTGCATGCTTCTTCATCCTCCTGGCTGCTTTCTCCAAACTCTCCTTCACTTCCTCGAGTTGCGCATGTCGATCCATGACGAATTTGTCTGCAGCGGGACAATGCTCGTTGACAGATGCTCGCACCAGTTCGAGGGGGGAAAAGGGTGGCCTCCCATACACGACTTCAAAGGGTGATTTATCCGTCGCCGAACTCCTGTGATGATTATAACAGAACTGGGCAGCATCTAACAACTCCACCCAATTTTGCTGCTTGGTCGTAACAAAGTGCCGCAGATAATCCTCGAGCAGGGCATTCATCCGTTCCGTCTGCCCATCTGTTTGGGGATGATTAGCCGTAGAAAACTTTAATTTCGACCCCAGTATGTTGAACAAAGTCGTCCAAAATCTTCCGGTGAACCGAGGATCCCTGTCACTTACAATATCCTCAGGTAAACCAAAATACTTAACAACATATCGAAAAAAAAGTTCTGCAGATTGCTCGGCCGTAACCTTTTCATTAGTGGGGATGAAGATCGCGAATTTGCTGAAGCGATCTACCACTACCAGGACGGCGGCGATGTCGTCTACCTTTGGAAAAGAAGTTATATAATCAAGGGAAACAGAACTCCATGGATGGGAAGGTGCCGGCAGAGGTTGTAAGAGTCCCACAGTTTTGGCTCGCTCCGTTTTATCCTTCTGACACGTTACGCAAGTGCGGACGAAGGCTTCAACGTCCATTTCCATGCGAGGCCAATAGAAAGATCGTTGGAGGAGAGCCATGGTCCGTTCGACCCCTGGGTGCCCCGCCCACCGTGAGTCATGACATTCCGAAATCAACTCCCTTCATAACTCCATAGAATAGGGGACGTATGTCCTGTTCCCTTTAATCTGTATATTACCGTCGGCGTCTGTCCAATGTCGACGGGTTTCACCCTTCTCGATGTGCTGTAGCAGGCGCTGGTAGGACGCATCCTGTTTACCGGCTTCGTGGATACGATTTACAAGATCACTGCTTACCCGTACAACGAGTGGATATTCCCGCCGGCTGATGGCATCCGCTGCTTGATTGAGTCTCCCCGCCTTGTGTTGCCAGGTGAAATCATATTCAGCGATCATCTCTTGCTATCTAACCTGTTTTGCGGAAAGTTTCTTCTGCGTTTGGAAGTACGTATTCGATATGTTATCTGTTCGGACGATGAAGGGTCGTCCAAGCAGATACACCCTCCAACTCCGTAGATAGTGTAATACCCCCAGCATCTCTTTTTCATGAGCAGTATAACGTTGCTCGGTGGAACTTAATTTTCTTCCTTCGTAAGCGATGGGATGTCCTCCTTGAACCAGTATACCGCCCAACGCCTTATCCGATGCATTGGTAATAATTTCGAAAGATTTATCGAAATCAGGTAAGGCTAAGACCGGTTCTTCCATCATCTTTATCTTCAGATGTTGATAAGCCTCCTCGCACTCCTTGGTCCAAACCCATTTTTGCTCCTTCTTTAAAAGGTCTGTTAATGGAGCGGTGATAGCAGCATACTTACAGATGAACCGGCGATAATAATTTGTAAGCCCGAGGAACGAACGAAGCTCGGAGGGGTTCGTGGGAGTCGGCCAACTTTTGATAGCCTCCACCTTTCGTTCCTCCATCTTCATGCATCTGCCACCTATTTTATGTCCAAGAAACAAAATCTCTTTTTTCCCAAATTCACATTTATCTTTACGAACAAAAAGTTGGTGGGTTCGTAATTTCTGGAACACTTGTTGGAGATGTCTAACGTGTTCCTCCTCATTTGCTGAATACACGATAATGTCGTCTAAGTAGACGACCACAAAGCTATCCAAGAAATCATGAAATACTTCGTTCATTAAATTGCAGAAGGTGGCTGGCGCATTGGTGAGTCCAAACGGCATTACCAAGAACTCGAAGGATCCGTAGCGGGTAACATAAGTTGTTTTTGCTTCATCTCCTTCCGCTATTCTTACTTGCCAGTAACCTGAACTTAGATCAAGTTTTGAAAAGATCTTTGCATGCGCCAGACGATCAAATAAATCTGCGACGAGGGGAATTGGGTAACGATTTTTTACTGTTACCTTGTTTAATGCCCGGTAGTCCACGCACATCCGGAGGCTTCCATCCTTCTTTTTCTGAAATAATACAGGAGCGCCGTATGGAGCTTTGGAAGGTCTGATTAACCCCACTTCGATCAGCCCCTGCAGTTGCTTTTTCAACTCGATGAGTTCTGTTGGAGCCATTCGGTAGGGTGCTTGTGCGGGCGGGCGTACCCCAGGCACCAGTTCTATCTGGTAATCTGTTGGTCTGCGAGGAGGTAATCTTCGAGGTAATTCCTCTGGCATTCTATCATGAAACTCCTCCAGGATTCCTTCTATTTCCGCCGATGCTCTGCTTTCTTGGGAGGAAGAGTCGGTTCCCTCCAGAAAAGTTATCGCGGCGATGGGCGAGTCAGCCGGTCGAGCGATGGTGGACCGATCGAGCATTTTTTATTATTATTAAAAAATCAGTCAACGTCCGATGTGGCATGTTGACGGGACAGTTCCCGAAAAAATATTTGTTGTCTCCAGAGTTTTTGACGTCACCGACCAACGTTATTTTAATAATACCTTAAATAACAAGGTAAATTTTTTTTTACCGAAATTGACCGGTCAATATTACACACGTAAGAATATTTGACCAAATTTACTAATTAAAAAATCGCTTTGCCCGTCTTCTCACTCGTCTCGCCCCTCACGCGGTTTACTCTCAATCGCCCGCTGGTCCGGCCTGTCGAGTCACCCGGTCTGCTGCCCTGCCCTATCTATCGGCTAACAACTCTCTTCTCCTCCACCACTGCTGGCGTTCTGCGGCGGCCTCTGGAACTGGATCTTGTGCTGCAATTTTTCGATTTCGTTCTCGTCGTCTTTGTCTTCGTCGTCGTCCTCTTCCATGTTGTCGCTGACGGCGGCGGCGGCGTCGTCGTAGTCGTCCATCACGGCTTGGTCCGGTTCCGCCATCAGCTCGTTCACGATGTCTTCTGGCTTCAATATTATGCAATAGCAATCCACCTCATTAGTTGTAATGATGGTGCTGGCGGAGATGCATGGATGGATTGGTCCTGAAATGGAGCGGTGCTTAACGCTTACCTTCTTTAATCCCATCTCGAAGAAGGTCGGAGGAAGTCCGCCGTTGCTCGTCTACATCTGGGCGCTGCCGCCGAAGTCGCTATTTCTGTTAATTGGGCTATTTCTCTCGACCTCTTTGCCAGGCTGCGGCTCCGGCGGCGGCGGTGCGGGTGGTGGAGGTTGCTGCTGCTGGATCCCAGCGGCGCTGCCGGCCCCACTTCCGGCCCGTAGTAGCTTCCTGCGGTAGAGGGCCTCCAATTGGTGGTAATAAGGGTAGGTCTTGGAGTCCTCCGGCCGCTTCTTGTTGCTCTCCTTCACCTTCTTGAAGTACTTGTTGATGTTCTCCCACTTCTCCTTGCACCGCTTCGCGTTCCGGCTGTAACCGAGGCGATGCATTCCGGCAGAGATCTCCTCCCACAGCAGCCCCTTCGGTCCAGCCTCGTGGAACTTGTTCTCCAGATCTATCCGGATCTTGATCAATGCGTCGACCTCCGCTTTCGGCCACCTCGAGGATGAATAGGATAACGTGGGTTCGTGCGTAGCCTCCAAATCTGGAACAGTCGCCGCCGCCGACGACGACGACGGCTGGTGTTGCTGCCGAGCGGACGGCTGAGTCACCGGCACCGGAGGGAGCTGCTCGATATGCTGGACCGGCGGACGATTGGAAGGCTGGACCGGCGGGGCGGACGATTGGGTAAACCACCTGAGGGGCGGGCAAAGTGATTTTTTAATTAATAAATTTAGTCAAATATTCTTACTTGTAATATTGACCGGTCAGTTCCGGCAAAAAAAATTTTACCTTGTTATTTAAGGTATTATTAAAATAAGGTTGGGCAGTGACGTCAAAACCTCATGTCTCCACCTGAGTGCTAAACCTTTTAAGCAGCATGAAGCTTCTCAGAACATAATTTTCTCGATAGTGATTATTAAATTTCTTTTTTTTAAGAACCCTCAAACCTTAAGACCTGATGTACCTTTTTGAAGAACCCTCTCTGACTTAATTGAACATTTATTAGTTATTTAAACTAGTATTTTTTTGCATGGTTGGGCAATAAAAAAAGAATTGATCCTTTTTCCTCAGTACATGTCATTTTCTTGCATATCCGTGATGGTCTTTGCAGAAGAATTCATCAAACATGAGCAATAAGTAATTCATTCAATCGGATATTCTAAGTAACTCATATGTACATATTAAATCAAATCTTCTGATAATGAGTTATTAAATTTGTCTATATATTATCACATTCCATATATAGTATAATTCTATGTAAAGAAATATTTATTTCTAAGCATATACATACATGATATAAATTAGTCATTTAGAACTAAATATTTAAGATCGAGAAAATCTCCATTTGGACCTCATGCTTCATTGCTATATGCATTTTTATTTCTCATACTTTATTTAATAAATTTTAATTTATTAACTAAAACTTACAAATTTGAATGCATTATTGATCTTGTTTGTTTGCTTCATTGCTATATAAAATCACTCTACCTCAAATACTATTAGCTAAATTTGGCTGAAATTTATTAAAATTTCATCCATCTATCATCTCATATATGTATATTCATTAATAATATTTTACTATACAACAAACATGAACATCTAGATTATTTATATACAAGAAAATTAATACAAAGCCAATATATTACATAAATTGTAATATTTTCATATTCTACTACTTCCTGTAATTTTAGATATCTTGGAAGATAATTTTTTAAAAATATACTTATGTTTTAATATTTTACCTATATATATATATATAATTATAATCCACCTATGATCAACTAGCTTTTTTTTCACAATTCTGTGGTTAAAGCAATTTAGTTATACGAGAGGTATTGGTTTAAAACTAATGTATGGTCTAAAAAAACTAGCTTTTTTGTTTCAAGTTATATACGCTTATTAGAACTTTTTTAAAAAATAATGAAATATTCTTAGAGCAAGATATCTATTTTTATTTGCATGTCTATTCTTAGAGGTGCAATTCGGGCCGGACAGCCTGCGGACGGGCCGTCCCGGGCCGTGCCTGGCACGGCCCTTGAAGGCGCGCGTACGAAACTTGCCGAACGTAAATATTTTGCAGGCAGACAAATATTCGACGGGCCGGCCCGACCGAACCGTGCCGGTCCGATCCGGCACGCTTTTCAATCGGGCTTCGGGCCGTGTTGGGCGGGGCAGTTTTCAGACCGTGCACGCTATGTTAGGTTTGACTCGGCACGCTACAGTAACGTGCCCAACTGGGCCGTGCTCGGGCCGGCCCGAACACAGCCTAGTTGCATCTCTATCTATTCTGGTTGCTCTTCTTTCCCCTCGCCAGAACTGTGGAAGAACTCGTTCTGTCGCTCACGGAAAAAGTCTCCGTCGCTCCTAAATATATACTTCCATAATCCTCTTCTCACCTCCACCCACTTCGTCGAGATGGTGGACGGCAAGGTGGTGTGCGTGACCGGCGCCTCCGGCTTCATCGCTTCCTGGCTCGTCAAGTTCCTCCTCCACCGCGGCTACACCGTCCGCGACCCCGGTGAGCTCTCCGATCCCCCACCCCCCAATTCATTCCGTTCCCATTTCCCACCTTTGCTCATTGCTCAGAACCATTATAGCCGATCCGAAGAAGACGGAGCACCTGCGTGCTGCTCTGGATAGAGCCGCCAAGAGGCTGTATCTTTTTAAAGCCGACTTATTAGTGGAAGGATCCTTCGATGCCGCCATGGAGGGTTGCGGTGGTGTTTTCCACACCGCCTCTCCCGTTGCTTTTGCAGTTGCAGACCCCCAGGTACTTCATGCTCTTCTCCTCACGTAGGATGGAATTTTTGATAGGAAACGAATTAGCCTTCTGCGCTACGAAAATAGTAGATTCAATATCTCTCTGCTTTTGATCATGTCTCTTACTGTTCTCTTCTTCAGTAGCTTAAACCACGCATTCCGGAGTCATTGATTCTGATGGAGCTGATCTGATCTTAACCTGTATACGTATGTATGTATACTTTACAATTTACTTCAGGCGGAGTGAATAGAGCCAGCAGTAAAAGGGGCACTCAGCGTGTTGGCTTCCTGTAAAAAATATTCTGTGAAAAGGGTGGTGATGACATCGTCAATGGATGCTACGACATCCAGCGACAGACAGAGATCTCCTGATACGAGACATGGTTTTCAAAGTGCTGAATGCCGCAAGCGGGAAAAGGTAAGTAATTCATCATGTATAAATATTCATCCACATATATATATACTGTTGCATCAAGGCGGCAGTCTTCTCCATCACTATGGTTCGAGGGAAATGGGGGAAGTGGCGAGAGGACGAAGAGGAGTGCTGGGGCTTTGGCGAATATATAGAAGAGAGGGGGAAGGGATAGACGGACGAGATCCGATGGGAGTAGGTTGGGTGATGATCGGATTCGGTGCCGGTAGGGGAATGGAAGCGGTGGGTCGAGCTCGGGGGAGGGAAGGGCGCGATGCACGGCAAAAATGGAGTTACATTTTGCTCTAATTTAAGTGATACACTTTAATTTATACTCTAAGTGCACTTAGAAAAATAAATATAGAAATTTGTATAGTATATTTACTCAACAAAAACTGACCATGTGCCAAATATAAAAGCGAGTTTTTAGAAGTTCTTAATAACAAAGATTTTTCCTAAGAAGTATTTACTAAAATAGAAAAAAAAAACTATAATAACAAACAATGATTCCATATAATTTCGAAGTAATTCCTAAAAAAAGAAAAGGCTACGAGTGATCTAATTTGACTCTTGTAATAATAAAAATGGGCACCCTCGTTCTCATTCCCCTAGCGAGGGCATAACACAGCACGACATAAAACAACCACGGCGAGCACCACCAACCATATCATGTGGATGTGCGCACAAACCCTCCTCCCCGCCTCCTCCATCACTCACCGCCAACTCCGCCTCTCCCCCCGTGCAACTCTTCCTCTTCCTCTTCCCTTACTCCTCCCCTTCCACCACCGCCGCCCCCTCCTCCATTTCGCCGCCCGCGCTGTGGAGTCCGTCAGCCAATGGGGCCACTCTCCCCTCTCCGCCGTCGACCCCGACATCTACGACCTCATCGAGCACGAGAAGCGGCGCCAGTCCCACGGCATCGAGCTCATCGCCTCGGAGAACTTCACCTCCTTCGCCGTCATCGAGGCCCTCGGCAGCGCCCTCACCAACAAGTACTCCGAGGGCATGCCCGGCAACCGTTACTACGGCGGCAACGAGCACATCGACGCCATTGAGAATCTCTGCCGCTCCCGCGCCCTCCAGACCTACCGCCTCGACCCGGACAAGTGGGGGGTCAACGTGCAGCCCTACTCCGGCAGCCCGGCCAACTTCGCCGCCTACACCGCCCTGCTCAACCCCCACGACCGCATCATGGGACTTGATCTCCCCTCCGGCGGACACCTCACGCACGGTTACTACACCTCCGGGGGGAAGAAGATCTCCGCCACCTCCATCTACTTCGAGAGCCTGCCCTATAAGGTCAGCCCTGAGACCGGCTACATCGACTACGATAAGCTCGAGGAGAAAGCCCTCGACTTCCGGCCCAAGCTTATAATCTGCGGAGGCAGCGCCTACCCCAGGGATTGGGATTACGCCAGATTCAGATCCATTGCCGACAAGTGCGGAGCCCTGCTGCTCTGCGATATGGCTCACATCAGTGGCCTTGTAGCTGCAGAGGTAAATTACAGTGAAAAAGGTTTAACCATTGCATTTTGTTTTCTGAAATCTCTTTTGATCCAAAAAGTAGTTATTAACATTAAGCCGGTTGCCGCAGCATGATTCTTGTTTCTGCCTTTACTGAATTACTAGTAAACGATGGGTATTGTGGATCCGATGGACCGTGGAACATGTCAAAACTAAGTGTTGCTTAATAATTTTCCCTTTTTCATTGACGAAGATTACTTTAGTTAGATCTGATTTAAATTGACGGGCTTGCTGCATGCGTTGCTTGTTGATCTGTGAGTTTTGTTTACGCTAGATATTCCTAGGTAGTAGTTGATAACTAAATCTGGATATCGTAATTCTTTATTTAGTCCTTGCTGATAAAAAATCATCCAGCTACCGTAAACTTCTTGTTGTTACTGACCGTCGAATGCTGACATATACAACGATAAAACTGTAAATAATTTCATTTGAATCTTTTATGTCCTCCAAGATTAGTGTTGATACATGTTTACATATTAACTAGTTGTGCTTGAGTTTATCTGCATGCTGTCAACTGTTGACTTGTTAATAGCTCTTTTCTTTGCTATGAGCTTCGCGATCTTCCCATTTTTAGAATTTGGAAAAAAGGATCCCTTTCGCAGTTTCATGAATACTAATTGGACATCACTAGAAGCTAGAGCTTTGGTCGTGATCTGTAAATGCAGATTACTCATGTTTGTAACTAGATTATCCTCTTGCAATTAGGATGTGCTTCTGCATGTGAGAGTGTAGCTAGATATTCAGAGCAATGCCAAAATTGAGGACACCATTTGTCTGCCAAATTCGAGGGTGCTATTTGTCTTGGGTATATATGGATTGATGTGCTGAGAATGTCTGTTTTCCCTTTGATTACAGGAAGCTGCAAATCCCTTCGAGTACTGTGATGTGGTTACCTCTACTACACACAAGAGTCTCAGAGGACCTAGGTCTGGCATGATCTTCTACAGGAAAGGCCCCAAGCCTCCAAAGAAGGGACAGCCAGAAGGTGCAGTTTACGATTTTGAGGACAAAATTAATTTTGCAGTATTTCCAGCTCTTCAAGGTGGCCCTCACAATCATCAAATTGCTGCTTTGGCTGTGGCCCTGAAGCAAGCCATGACACCTGGCTTCAAGGCGTACGCCAAGCAGGTCAGGGCCAATGCTGTTGCTCTCGGGAATTATCTGATGGGCAAGGGCTACAAGCTTGTAACCAATGGCACCGAGAACCACCTTGTTCTCTGGGATCTTCGACCTCTTGGCTTGACTGGTATCAACGATTGCACTATATCTTATGCTGCTTTCCGTTGCTTACTTGTCTTACGTTTATCTGCCTGCTACCTTGGTATTTACAGGAAATAAGGTTGAGAAACTTTGTGATCTCTGCGGAATTACTATTAACAAGAATGCAGTTTTTGGCGATAGCAGTGCACTATCTCCTGGCGGTGTCCGTATTGGTAAGAAAATTTCTTTGGCAGCACTATTTGTTTTGATCAAGTTTTTCGTGTATTTTAAGATGTTGATGTGGAATGTTTTTCTAAATTTCACATTTTTGAATGAGACGTCATGTCCATCCACACGTAGTTAAACTAAAAGGAAACCAGCACTGTAAACATGTTATCAGAGAGTTCTTTATGAAAATGAACTTTATCGGTCACAAAGTATGAACTTTGCAAGGATCAAATCCCTTATCCACATGTGCTTCTAAGGTCGTTTCTCTCTGAGTGAAATGGCCAGTTAACCATGTTCCTGATGATTCCTTTTCTAGGCGCTCCTGCGATGACATCCCGGGGCTTGGTCGAGAAGGATTTTGAGCAGATTGCTGAGTTCCTTCACCAAGCTGTGACCCTCTGTTTGAGCATTCAGAAAGAGCACGGGAAACTGCTGAAGGACTTCAACAAGGGATTGCTGAACAACAAAGATATCGAAGAACTCAAGGCAGCAGTCGAAAAGTTTTCTGCATCATTCGACATACCTGGCTTTCAAATGTCTGCAATGAAGTACAAGGATTAGGGTGCAGTCGACAAAAAGTGTGATGCTGGTAAGTGCTTCTACCATCCTCCCCCTTCCAGTTCACAAATTTGCAATTTGGTTCTTGATCCTACCTTGTTTTCTTGTAGTCGAAATAATACGTTAGTTATTATGAGGGCGTGCTCAAATCGAAGTTTACAAAGTTGCATCCTTTACATCTGTTAGTAGATTCTTTTTTTTTCCTTTTTGAATATGTTACTTTTTTTATTAAAAAATTGATATATAAATAAAAGGGGAAAGAAGGGCAGAATGAGTGTCAGGTTATTTGCTGATCTTAAATTCATAATTACTAGGTATTATATACTTTAACCGACCTATTTTATATAATTTTAAGAAAGTGTTCCTTTTCGATGTAAGCGATATAACGGAACACACTATTGTAAGTTCAAGACTTGTGATTTTTTTCTTAAAAAAAATTATATATATAGGTTTGAAGATATTTAACTAACTTTTTCCAAATATATATATATTGAGAGTGTTGATTATTTTGATTCTTGTTCGAAAGAACATATACATGGTATGTTATGTTCATTTTGTTTCTTAGTGAACACAGTTCCATTCTTTATTGACCAGGTTCAAAAACTACCTACCTAAACTTGCAGAGCAAAGCTAAACAACGATTTAAATTCTTCCACCCAGAAAGAAACTTTCCGCAGATTTGATATGGAAAAAACGAAGGCTCAAACCCCATTATGATACCCAATCTTATGCGGTTAACTATGCAACTCGGTTTTCTTTTAAGAAGAAGGAAGAACATGTTTTTATTTTTAAAAAACTATAGATTAAAGAGGAAGAAGACGTCAAGCTGCCTACATTTGCAACCTGCGTTAAGTGGAGGGATCATCACCATTACGAACAAAATTGATGTGCAAGGTAAATTGAAACCTTTGCACACAGCAAAAAGAAGGCCCTCCAGGTTTCCTCCTAAAAATATAATTCATGGAAATGTGGTACTCAAGCAATAGGACATGGGGAAACAAGCTCCTTGGTTTAAGTTTGGGTTACAGTGGGGCTTCTTACCCCAACAATAACTTGAACCAACTCGATTGACTTCATGTGACCAAAAATCTCTTTCTCTTCTCCTAAAATGAAAAGGAAGTTTCTGAATTTTGAGAAATAATTTAATCAGTCATCAGATCTGTGTTTCAAACCGCCGTTGACTACGGCAAACTGATCAAATATGTTTTTTTTTTGTCACTTTTCTTGTTGATATATGCATAAGAACAGATAAATGCTGGATAGTGCACACTTGTTAATATGCTCCACACACAATCATAATGGATATGCATCCAGCAATCAGAAGTGCCGACCTTCAAAAATATGCTTGAAACACATAATTCATATGGCAACTAGGGCATTGACAATTCCAACCATAACAAACAAAAAAGGCATCAGGAAGACAAATAATTGGTATTAAGCATTTACATAACCGTGCAGCCTTCTTGATTAATATTTAGTTGCCTTGAACAAAAAAGCCTCCTGTGGTTTTTGTTTTTCAATTCAATTCACATCTAAAGTTTCCATGAACCAAACTATTTAATTAGCCAATTGAACATAACAATTAATATTTAGTTAGTAAGCATATTATTTTATGGATTTATGCATTCTAAGACCATCAAAGCACTTGAAGTATGAAACTTAATTTTACAATTAGTTCGGCTCTTTTCATTCTAATGACGAAGTCCTCCTCATCCAGTTTTTCTTCCATCTTAAATCAACGAAAACAAAACAACAGTACATCTTTCCCAAATTTAGTCAACATTTGAATGCATTCTAGCTTAGCCCCCAACGAATACATCTGCTGCTCTTGCTACATCACTAACACAAAGACAAGCTTCCAGCCATGTTTTCAATGAGCATCTGTGGATTTCCAGCAAGGACAATAAAGACGCCATTATGAACATGTAAGTTTACTCTAACTATTCTTATGATACAGGTTTATTAAGTGTTGGGAATAAGATTCCAGGAGAGATTCAGCATGGTGATGAGATCAATTCAACAGACTCCGTTATCAGCGTTCCCTTCGATTGCGAGTGAATTAAAAAGTGTTCTGGGTACTTCTTTAGCAGCACCAAGAGGCCAAACCAAGGTCTACCTTTGGTTGCACTTTCGGGACAGTCTTCAGGTGTCAAATATCTTCTCCCTCGGCTGTGATGCCATACGTTACCATATACTGCAAATAACTGGATCAGAAGAAAAAAAAATTAACACCAGCACATCAATGATCTTGTACGGCATATTTATTCAACAGATCAGCATATTTTGCAATCATATGAAGCATATATATATAGAAAGTGAGTTTTTTTTTTCCACCTGATAAAGAACAAAAAATTGCCGGGGATATGACCAGAAAATTCACAAGCTGGTTGGCACAAAATATGGGAAAAATCTTAACTGAATATTTTTGTCAGGAAAACCTTCATAGGTACATCAATACATTATGTCAAATCAATAGATGTGTAGAAGTTACAAAAGCTTCTGTCCCCAGGATCAACCTTTTTTAGCCGTCTGTGATTAGTGCATAAAGATCTATTCATTAGAATAAAAGTATTTCCTGATTCTTACTATTAGTTAACGCTTTAATATCAGAGTAAATTATAACGACTCCTATGTCTCTTTAGAGGCTAGCTGATCTGAAATGGGCTGATAGAAGCATGATATCTTCTCTAAGGTGCACATGGAGTTCATACCAAACAGTTCATTGGTTTGGTGTCATCAATGCGGATTGAAACAGTAGGATAGATGGGGATAACTGTGAGGTCATCAGAGAAAACTCATAAGTCTCATGCCCTTAATTGGGGATAAAACTTATACTATATCGTTCAATTTAGAAAATATAAACTCAATAGAGGATTCATTACTGAAAATTGCCGCATCCCACTAAACCAATTAAAATGTACTCAATTACTCGATTAACCAAGTAGTAAACCAACTCTATGTCACGAACTGTTGACTTATTTCATTAATCAATTATTTTTAATCATAAATGTACTCATATTAACTTAGAGAAACACAAATAGATAATACCATACATCAACATAGTACTAAAAATAGTTGGGAAGGTACTTAATACTTGATATGCCACTCACTTTATTTTTAATAAGGTATTTTGTTGGAGTTAATGAGTGATGCAGGCCTGCAGTTTGGTCAGTGTGTCATTAACGAACAGGTTCAACAACTTGTCGAAACAGATATCAGATTGTTGTTTGAATTCGTAGATAAGAATGAGCATGGAATTACCACAGAAAATTCTTGATATTTCTCATCGCCGTGTGAATATATGTAGAAGCGAGGAATTACACGAACTAAATAGAGATGGCAGCAGGTAGCGAGGTGGACTTTTTGGCTTAACATACTAAAAAAAGAGTTAACATTTTGGCTTCTACCTCTAGAAAGGTCATTCTTAAGCTAATTTGTAATCATTCATTCAAATCTGGTGTCTGCATGAAGTAGTTAGCAAAGGCTTGTGGAAGAAAATTACAACGAATTACCAGGCAACAATGGCTTCTGATACCTTATAAAGAGAAGCCCAAAATAGCACAATAATTTTTAGCAACTGCTAACCTTTTCAAGAATTTTTCCAATTGGCAGCCTTTTTCCTGGGCCACACAGGTTAGGATACAAAGTGGCTATAGAAGAGTTGACCATCTGCTTCTCTGAGAGCCCTTGACCTTCTCTCAGGCTTTTTCACTGTCAAATTTAATTCCAGATTATTAGAGTAACTTCCAGTACAAGAATATGAGCTACTAAACCCCATCAAAATGTTGACTAAATGTATAAATAGAATTAGGTACTCAAGGAGCATATCTCAGGCTATACGTCCCATTCCATTATGAATATCGATTTTATGGCCAATTCATAATAATAGATGCTCAAGACCAAGTTACCATTATTTCTTTCTCCTCCCTCAGGCTGAGTTTTTCCATTTTTAAGATGAGATTCCATTGATATAGAGCTAATTCAAATTAAATGTTCTTGTTGCGTGCAAATAGGAGGAATTGCCATGGATGCTTAAAGGAGATCATTGTGAATAACCAAATTCCAATTAAAATAAAATTTTTAGGAGGAATCAAATGAATGAAAGGATAATTTTCTCTACGACAGGATTATTAGTTTTTTGTTGGATTTTCTTGAGACAATTTCCATTAAGCAATCATTAATTTTCATTTCTAGTTTTTCCGTTATTCATTTAATTTTCAAGAGGAGAAACTCACATTTCAACTAGAGATAGCTATACATGATACAAACATCGCAGAAGGCGTTATTCACTAAATAACAAAGAGAAAAACTTCCATATGCTCCCACAATAGGTGTATTTAGTTAAGCATTTTGATTTGAACCACATATTCAATGTTTTGAAAAAAAAATATCAACCTGCTAATTGATAGCAACAATGACAAAATGAGTAGCAAATTGTTATAGATGCTAGGCTATAGAATGATGATATTGGCAAAAACTAAAAGGTGCACAAAGCTGAATTTTCCTTACCTGAATAAGTTCCTTTTTTCTGGCTTGTTCCATTTTCTCAACACTCTGGCAAAGATGATATATTCCTCTGGTCGTGTAGTCCTAATATGGAGTATAGTATATGATCAAAAGACTCATTCTGATGAAGGAGAAACACACAGATGAAAAATATACAGAGTTGAGTTCCTTCTATTTGATCAATCTTTGTCTCCTGATGCATGGAAAAGGTCAGAATTATTGCATGATCCCGCAGAATTTTCTACTTTCTTATATATATAAAGTTATATAGTAATGCTGCAATTAAATTATAAATCACCAGGCTCTGCACAGCACGATGAACAGATTCAACGTCAGTACAGATTGAGCTTACATCCCCATGTAAATTTGAGACCTACACGTGCATTTAAAATAATCATAACTTGGATATTGGTCAAAGTCTTTGGTAGATAACAAGATACAGAAATGTGACGCCTCATATTACATCTGGTGGCAGCAGCAAGCTCCATACACTCATCTAAATTACTATCCACCTGATCAGTCCTTGATGATAAGTGATGCTTGGCAAGCTGAAAATTAGCAGAGCAACAGTTGACAAAGTCGAGCTAAAAGAGGGAAGAAAACTGAAAAAAAGAAGAAGGAAAAAGGTCATGAATTTGTAGGTAACAACTGTGTCAGTACCAGAAAAAATAGTTAGTAAGCGCAAATAAATTAGAAGGCGAAGAGGTGAATCGTGATTACACAAGTGAATATCTGGTCACTGCTTAAGTGAATACATAGTATGCTGAAGAAAATTTCTCAAGAGTATTGTTGAATGAAAATTAATTTAAGAATTCTTTTAGTTAGTAATACTAAAATTTAAAATATTGTTGATGAAGAATATTGACTATTTATAAGTTAAACATAATGTTCAAACCATAAAAGAAACATCAAGTAAAGAATAAGCAAAAAATTCACTATTCTTCATTAGTACAGATATCTGAGCAATCAATATATTGAACAGATGCTGATGCCCGGTTGCAGAATAGGGCAGCTTTTAACCAGCTGCTGATGTACATGCTTGTGCAAAAATTAGCTTTGATAACCTTGAACTTTAGTTAGTAATCTGCAACTATATAATACTTAAAGAGAGATACTAAAGTTTGCAAGCTAGTGATGTGGACAAAAAGAATAAGCATGCCTTCAAGAAAAGCTGCCTCAAATCCTTTTTTGATGAAACTCTTCCTTTCATTTGGACCTTTTTTTAAAAGAAAAGATAGATATGGCTAACAAACAATATATTGCGGACATCAAATATTTGTCCCTCATTCTTATAGTTAGAGAAAGACAGGGTGAGAAACATGAGATTAAGAATTGTACACTAGATGCTAAGAAATAAATTGCAAAAAATGTATAATAACAAAAAAAATACCCATACATATCTGAAATTTTCCATCCCCACAAGATACAAATACTAGCATGTGTTTTGCGATGTCACATCTTTTATTGTCTACCCATATACATATGTAATCTAGTGAAGACTTACTATTGTCAGCAAAGTAAATCAAAGAGCCATCACTAAGAGAAACATGAAAGACAATCAAAAAGATGTTTTTTTCACCGCAATACTGACACATAAGGGGGGAAAAAAAGATTCACCAGATGCCATATTTTTCAAAGCTCCATGAACATGCCTTGCCAGTAGAATTCCTAGAATTCTTAATTCTAATACTTTTGGGACGTTTGTAATATCAGAGAGAGCAATGAGAGTGATTATGAAAAATCAGCCAGAAACCCAATATTTTTAGCAGATAATACTAATCAAAATACCCATGAAAGTTATAAATCATTCAGCTAAGTCTATTTAGCACCCTAGAACAAGCAGCTTCCAGGGAAAGATTCTCTTTGGCTACTCCATCTGTACTTCTCCAGGAAATTGAACATATATTTGCTAGTATCTGTAATTGTCCTCCTTGGGCCCCTCCTCTGGAACTCCAATGAACTCAGCCTGGGAAGGTCTGAGCTTGGTGAGCTTGCCTCCCATCATATCAAGTGCAGCGATGCCATTTGTTCATCCAGTAGCTTCTTGGAAAGCATATGCACTTTCTTCTGGAATTTCACTTTATGACGTTCCTTCCACATGTGTAATAGTGCAAGGACCTGCAAATACGGGATCAAAAATGGCATGAATTAATGGTAAAAAGTTCAACCGAATTAATTTAGTACCTGGTTTGTGAAGGAGTAGGACATGACGAGACTGGGATTGCCAGAAGTACAGCCTAGGTTCACCCTACGTCCCTCAGCAAGAAGAATGATCCTGGTATTAGTCTCAGGGAACACCCAGTGACTAATCTGGGGCTTTGTGATAGTGAAACGGACGCCGGGATAATTCTTCAGCCCAGCCATATCAATCTCCTCATCCGAACGACCAATGTTGCAGACAATGGCATTGTTCTTCATTTTCTTCATGTGATCCACCATGATTACGTCCTTGTTTCCTGTGGCTGTAATGAAGATATCTGCATCAGACACAACATCCTCCAGAGTGAGAACAGGGAATCCTTTCAACCAGGCGTCGACAGCACAGATGGGATCGATCTCAGTTACGCTAACACTGCCACCAGCTTTCTTAAAAGCCGCAGCACAATCCTTGCCGAGACGGCCAAAGCCACATATGACAATAATCTTGCCCTCTGCTGTAATGTTTGTAAGCCTCCTCAGGCCATCAGGTAGCGAAGATAGACATTTGTGAAGTATGCTGCACCCCTCCTTGTCCGTAATACCACCGGTGAAGTGTTCGCACCTGTAGCATTTTCCAAGCTGGCATGCGATACTGCCACTGAGGTCAACTACGGGAAAAAGAAGCCTGCCGCATGCTTGTATCTTGAAGAGCTCATTAACGGCTACTAACACCTCCTCGGAGGCTCCAATTATCCCCTCCTTCATACTACGGTGTTTATTAGGGTTGGTCTTCAGTCCGTCGTTGATAGCAACGATCATGTGGCGAAACAGCTTGTTTTTGTTTTCGACAGAGTTTAGATCCACCAATGCACCGGTCTTCTCAAACTCCTCCTCTGCTTTGACCCCCTCGTGAATGTAGCGGGTGGCCTTGCCGCCAGTCGAGGCACTGCTCAACGCACCACCAGTATTCCGCGGAGGAGTCGCTCCTGCTGCTGCTGTTCCAAGCAAATATCGAAGCCGAATCGCGGACTAGGGCTGCGGCGGCTTCGTCCTGCGTGGAGGTCATGTCGCAGGAGCACCAACGGACCTCAGCTCCGAGGGCGGTGAGGGTTTCGATGAGGACGGCCGTATGGGCGTTCATCTGGAGGAAGCCAGAGATTCGCGCACCGGAGAATGGTTTGAAGGGGCCGAACTTGGCGCGGCATGACATGAGGCCGGGCATCTCGACGGCGGTGAGATCGATCTCGCCGCGGCCAATGTAGGCCAAGTCGGTATCCTTGACCGCATACTCCCGACCTCCCGCCGTCGTCTTCACGATTAGGTCCATTAGAATGGGGAACGAGGGAGGAGGACGAAGAGTCGACGGCCAAAATAGAATATGCACTATATTTAATAAATAAAGTATTTTTTAAATAATATATAATAGTTCTAAGAATATATTCAATGGACGAATGCACATTTTAAACAAAATAATATATTATACTAGATTTAGCATCAAAACCTAATCTATGTCACCAAGTAACAAAAGTTTTTAATACATAGACCATGTTAGTTAAAGAAATATATTAATACATGCATTCATTCCTCACATCTCTAACTAATGCAACTCAAACTCATAGGATTATCCTTTTTATTATAATATTTTAAAAATATTCTTTTGTATTTACTTGCTATGTTAAGTTTCTTTTAATTAAGTAATACCGATTAAATCCATAATTTCTAAGTTAATTAAAAGTTTATTAGTTAAATCAATAAGAGCTTATCCTTTTTACACGTCATTTTCTTGCATGTCCATGGGTGTCTTTACAAAATAAATCATCAAACATGAGCAACAAGCAATGCATTCAATTTTATATTCCAAGCATATCATGGACATAGTATGAACTCACATGTACATATTCTATCAAATCTTCTCATATTAAATTTATCCATATAATTATCCATTCCATAAATTATATTATTTTTAAAATATTTATTTCTAAGCATATAAATACATAATAGACTACATATTTAAGATTATCCTACTTAGAAATTGATTTTTTTTTTGGCTTCACTGGAGAAACTCTTGATTTTGGGGAGTATACAAATTTTTTGAATGATAAAACATATAATATAATATAAATATATTAAATGTTTAATGTCAACTTATTATATATTTTTCATAGTTATATATATTAAAAAAATATCACATCAGTATCTTTTTTAATATTTTTTATTTATTAATAGAAGTAATCCTGTGAAAAATTAACTACAAGATTTCATAGTTTAAAATAATAAAGATTTTTAGTAACAATTTTAGAAGTATTTACTAAAAATATAATAACAAATGAATAAATACAAGGTACTCCGAGGGCATGCCAGGCAACCGTTGCAACGGCGGCAACGAGCACATCGACGCCATCGAGAACCTCTGCCGCTCCCGCGCCCTCCAGGCCTACCGCCTCGACTCGGAGAAGTGGGGGGTCAACGTGCAGCCCTACTCAGGCAGTTCGGCCAACTTCGCCGCCTACACCGCCCTGCTCAACCCCCAAGACCGCATCATGGGACTTGATCTCCCCTCCGGCGGACACCTCACGCATGGTTACTGCACCTCCGGCGGGAACAAGATATGGTTCACACCATCGTAAGTTCAAGACCATGATTTTTTTATTAAAAAAATTATATATTTAGATTTGAAGATATTTAACTAACTTTTTTCTAAATATATATATATATCAGACCACGGTGATATTTTTGTTGTTGCAGTTAAGTGATCGGTTTTGGGTTAAAGATTTCAACAAGTTAAGCCATATCTTAATTTGTTGGTAAGATATCGAGAGTATTGACCATTTTGACACACACACACATATATATATATATATATATATATATATATATATATATAATAAGCTTCGATTTAGATTCTTCCATCGGAAAGAAACTTTCCGCAAATTTAATATGGAAAAAACGAAGGCTCAAACCCCATTATGAATTTAGACAACCTAATCTTATACGGTTATGTAAATGGGTTTTTTTTTCTGAAGAAGGAAGAATATGCTTTTTATTTAAAAACTATAGATTAAAGAGGAAAAAGATGTCAAGCTGCCTACATTCTACATTTGCAACCCACATTAAGTGGAGGGATCACCACTACAAACAAAATTGATGTGCAAGGTAAATTGAAACCTTGCACACTGCAAAGAGAAGCCCCTCCAGGTTTCCTTCCTGAAAATTTAATTCATGCAAATCTGATACTCGAGCAATAAGACATGAGGAAACAAGCTCCTTAGTTTAAGTTTGGGTCGATACAGTGTGGCTTCTTACCCGAACATAACTTGAACCAACTCGATCGACTTCATGTGATCGAAAATCTCGATTTGAAGAATGTTTTCTGCTGCCAACTCTGCTCCCAGGGTCAAATCTGTTCTCCATTTCTTATCTGGCAGCACTCCTCCAATTACCACTACTACCACCATTCTCTCTTGTTCCATTTACTCTTGCTTTGTTTTGTAGGGAATCTTTTTTATTGTTCGCTGCCAAAACTAAAACTGTAAGTAAACAATAACCACATAGAAAAGTTGAGTTGATTTGCACAAAGAAGCACAGTGACGTATCTATCAGAGTATTGATTAGTTTAGTTTAGTTTAGGCCAATATCGAGACGAGGGAGAAAAGTGATGCAAAGGAAAATGAATATATATATATATATATAGCTTACTGAGATATGGCACACTCACCTCCTGGGGCAAGGATCCATTTTTCCTTCACATAGACTTTGCAGCCAGTTAGAGTTATTGGTGAAGCCTGACATTTAACAGAAAGTTCAGAATAGAGAAATGTGGAGAAAATTATGAGATGTAATGGAACTCTCCCAATGTGATGAGCAACCTCTGTTTAATTTGGTAACTTGTAAAAGATTCTTTTACTTTCATTCATTCAATCATAGTTATGTATCAAGTACATACGACCATCATGGACTATGAAATTTACCTCTACTGCACTCAAGACTGACCTGGCTGACTTAAACTCCACAAAGCCAAAACAAGAATTTTGTAGCTGCCATTTGGAAATGCATGTCAAAATGTAGAAACATCTAAGAAATCCTCATAAAGTTTATGAATTATTGTAAATTTAAAATAACCTTATTGCTTCTGACTTGTATGCCACCTGGTTTGATAGGACCAAACCTCTTGAACACCTCTTCAAGTTGAGCAGATGTAGCATCCAAAGGTAAATTTTTGAGAAACACAGAATGACTGTCAACTGAATGTAATAGAACTTTGAATTAATTTTGCAATGAAACCATAGAAAATATTAGTAATGCTTGACGAAAGTCACTAGTACATTCTGCCTTCTGGATTCTCTTGTTTTCAGCAGCACTGGAGCTAAAAGTAGGGCCAAAAGAAGCTGGAGGTTCAGGGACTGAAGTATTATCTTTCAGAGCTTTCACCTGTGTCCATCAAAGGGCATTTTTATTTTTTTTACTTGGAAAACTGACATATTATATAACTGCTGCAGTACAAATATTTCAGACTATTTAGCAAATTCAGCATGTGAAAGCATGCATATAAAACAAGTAATGGAAAGAATATTGATTGCACAAGTAGGGCATTTTTTTTTTTGGCAAAAATAGCAAAACATGGGATGTTCACGTTCATGCCTGGAAGTCTTTCTTGTACATGTCATATTCTTTCCAAAGTAGTCTTTATTATAATATTCTTTTCAACATAGAACCCTTGACCATATACTATGCCAAGAAAACAGAAAACTTCTCGTGCTTACCAATTATATATTTAAACATAATCATTTCGTAACAAAGAAGATCTTCTAAGAATTTTAGGTCGCTGCATATTTGCAGAGATTATAGAACATTCCTAAGATGATCTTCATTTACAATGAATCAGAGACCGAAGATGCACATAATCTCACCTGTTCTACATAGATACGTCATTACGAACCATTTTTTCAGATGAGTCTATGCATTCCTGGGTACTGCTGCTGCGCTTTAATCCAAATACTAATAGATGGAATCTCATTGACGTTGCATTGTATAAAAATAGGTATAAAAGCAAGCAGAAAGAAATATTAAAAAACAGATAACTACATTGACCTACCATCCATCTATCCCTAACTGTAGAGACCTCTCTAAGCTTTAATATTATAAAAACCTCCCCTCTTAAGTTTTAATATTGGAGTAACTTTTCTCCAAATATTTTGATATTGCAATGACCGTTCCATTTTTTATTTACCATCATGATCCAACATAATAGAGGAGGTTACTACAATATCAAAACCTTAAGGAGGGAGGTTACTGTAATATTAAAACCAGAGAAAAGAGTGTCTTTTAAAATATAAAAATGAGTTCTCTACAATATCATATTAAAACTTAAAGGAACCTCTCTACAGGTAGGTCGGTCCAATTATCCCAAAAAAAAAAAAAGAATTATCTTTATAAGGCCCAGCACTTACTAACACTGAAGCATAGGACTTTTTGGGACTCTCTTGACAAGCATTTTTATCTTTCGATTTCACCACAAGAGGTGGATAACGATCCGCATCAGTCAGCTCATTGCTCAGTTCTTCCTCAAGCATAGCCGAGCTCCCTCCATTGCTCGAATGATTCTCAACACCACTCATTTTGGCACCCAGTTCATCTGTGAACACCGATTCTTTTTGTTGGGAATATTCAGTTGAAAACTATATCAGGTAAACTTAAAAAGCCAATCATTAGATTTCGGAAACATATATATAAACTATACCGTTCTCGTTCGGAATGCGTGATCCAGCTCCATTTGACAAGCCCTGCTGTTCCGATTGGCGCCGATCAAATTCTTGACCGTAAAGAAGTACATCGTTGAGGACAAAATACCCCTTTTCCTGTGGAGCAAGGAAGAAGGATTGGACGAAATGCCTCTTGACATTGTCATCCTTACTGGAAAGATACCCTGTCACGATGACTATAACTCCACCGTTGAGTGAGTCCTGGCAGTTCACCTTTTTGATCTCCGATGAGCAGAACTCCGTGGCCAGTATCTTCTCATTGATTGCCTAGCCTCCATTCAACAGTAAAAAATAGCAAAAGAA
Organism: Thalia dealbata; assembly: GCA_030544415.1. NCBI lineage: Eukaryota > Viridiplantae > Streptophyta > Magnoliopsida > Zingiberales > Marantaceae > Thalia > Thalia dealbata. The sequence continues at coordinate 4,669,480 of CM060454.1, forward strand.
ACAAAGTTCAATCGACTCTCCCTCAGTAGATTGCAAGAGAATGGATCGGAAACCAAAAAAAAAATCATATACACGCACATCGATAGTGGTGACCGAGGCCATATTGCCTTGGTCATCAGCACGGCCAAGCCTGCTATGCTCCTGGTAGAACCGATGAACCAACTCCCGAGAATGCTGAAGATAATGGTAATACTGATCCACAAACGTATCGCCAACCTTAAACCCAGATCCAGTCGAAACGCGTCAGTAAACCAAAACCCAAATCAGAGCCCCGACGACTTCAAACGAGTAACTCGAACAAAAATCCATTACCACTTGCGCGTAGTGGAGAGCGTCCGCGGCGGCGGAAGGTGGAGAAGGCGCCATCTGGAGAAAGACCGGGAATCCGCGGAGAGCGACGATGGCGCTGAACCGACGCAAGATCGGAGGAGAAGGGAGGCGCTCGGGAGAGACAGAGAGAGAGGAAGGACACAGCCGTTGGATCCAGGGAGAGAGCTCGATCCGTCGGCAGATAAGGAATGGAGAGGAGAGGAGTAGTAGCCGGAGAGGCGGAGGGGGAGTCGCCAATCCTTCATGCGTGGAAGGACGGACCGTGGTCGCTCCCGTTTTATACTCCATCAAGGCATCAACCCATCAAACGTGCGAAACGGACGCGGGCGGGCGCGTTTTGGGAAGGGTGATCGAAGATCTTCTACTTTAACTAAACAGAAAACAGCATTTAAATACCTGAGAAACTTGCTGTCTACTGTGGGTCCGGCCAAATCGAAATGAGATTACCGGTCCACGTGGGAAAAACTGGGAAACATGTCCGGGGAAATGCACGTGGTTTCTTGGAAACAGTGGGTTGTATGCGCTGACTTTTTCTGAGACTGCCGTCATCAGGGAAGACCGATTAGTAGCTGCTACCTTTTTTTAAAATTTTAAAAAAGTACTGTCGGGTATGTTCCAAAGCGTTGTTATGGAGGAGTACTGACCGATCTTAGTCGTCTAAAATTTTAAAATAAGAAAAATGTAGAGATCGAGTTAATATTTACTAGATCTGTAAATAGAAAAATAATAAAACATATGGGAAGGTCATGATTCATAGGATTAGCTGAAGGAAGGGATGTATCGTTCTTGTCATTGACCATTTCTTAAATGTTTTTTTTTTGAAAAAAAAATATTATATAAAAAAGTATACATGCAATGAGAATGGACCGTCTGCGTCTGCGATCTTATCGTTTTAGTGTGTATCAGAAAGAGATCCACTGGCAAAATTGAAAAAAAAAAAAACTAGGAAAGAAATTATTGCTTGGTTTTTATAATCAGGAATATGTTCAGGGATAGATAAATTGAAAGGGAAGAAGCATGAAAGGAAACAAGTATCAATTGATATGATTTAGTTCAATCGAATTATTACTTACATGGCCATCTTTGTTAATAAAATAAGCAGGCTAAGCACCTATCTTTACATAAAAATATGATAAGGTAAAAATATAACCCGTTCCATCGTATTATTTTTATCCCCATTTATAAAACTCATCTAAGTATTTATTATATTTACAGTTGCCACTTGGCTCATGGGGGAAAATAACGTACCCTCTTCCATGGTGAAAATGTATAGTGTGGCCCTTATTGAAAGTTTTAGAGTTCAGAAAAAATATTGTGAGCAACCATGGAGTGTGATAGCCCATCAAAGAAAATTATATGTATTTAGTACGATAAAATATAATTCTAATTAAAACTTTAATCCTAACTATAATTATATTAAAATTATATCCTAACTAATATTTTAAATATATTCTTAGTGTGTTTCTTAGACTCCTACCTCCGGTAAAAAAATATAGGATAAAATATAAATCCGACCTTATATTACTCCATTTTATATATACCATTAGTTTAAAGCCTTTTGTTCAATTAAGAAAATAAAAAAAATAAATTACAGAGTAAATAAAAAAAATCAAGTTGCAGTAGCTGATGTTCCAAATCCTACATCTATCCTCAGATATCTTTTCATGCTGTTTAAAAGATTTCACAATGAAAAGAAAAAAAAAATAGAGCACAAATGTCTAAATTACAAAATCAGACACCACCAAGCTTCGCTGCCTACACCAGTAGAGGTTTCAACCTCTGAGCTTGAGCTGGGTTTGCTGCCTACCGCTAACAAACTGTTTGATGCCATAAAAATACTCGAGTAGATAGTTCTTGAAAGCCCATGTGAATGCCTTATTTTCCATTTCTACTTCCCGTTGAAATCGAATATTGCATTCAGAGGATGAGAATAACCTGAATATATTTGCTCATAAGCCTTCAGAATGCAGCAGTGCATACCGCGAACTGCAGAAGCTCATATGGACTAGCGGGGGTTTGGTCATAAGTTGAAACCATGAACCTGAACTCAGTACTTGATGACATGGTGTCGCAGCCAGAGTTCGTACATTACCATGTGAAATGCATCATACGGTACCGGAGGTGAATTCCACTGGAAGTGCTTCTGAACCTGATATGAGATTGAAAGTGTTAAGAAGGAACAAGAAAATGTAAGCATCTGGTGGTGGTTGGAGATTTAGAATGTTATATTAGGTGCAAGTTAATTTGACAAATATTGACTCCGCAATCTGTTGTAATTTTAGTGCAGTATCTCCTTCATAGGCCAGTTAGAAAAATGGAATAACCAAGGATTCAACAGAATATGACATACTAATGCATGAAAGATGCAGATGTTTTAGTGTAACAGAATATGATATACTATTTCAATTTGGATTTCTAATTTACAAATTGTATCCTGAACATTAAATAAAACTTCAATCAGCTCGTATCAGTATCTTCTGTTCATTAGCCTTCCAGGATAGCTAGCCATGATGCACAGTATGACTTAGAGTTGCCAGCCTATTAAAAGTGTTGATGAGAAGAATTGTCTGACACTGCAAGCATCATTCAGAAACTAAACTTAGGGAGACTAGACATTGACTTGGCTGGCTTTACCAGTATGAGCATATCAGACGACATTGCTTGCAACATCTACAGTGGAGTGAAAACCAGTTAGCTTTTCTACAAGATTTCCATGGAAACACAGGGTTTGATTAACTTTATCAAAGTTTGGGCAGTCAATTAGCAAAAACTATAAAAATGCACGAACTAAATGTTCCTACAAATTTCAGGTGGTAGTGGTGTAATCTAGCATAAAAATGGGCCTAAGCAGTTGTCAGTCCAACCACTACTCGGCCAGCAGGCTCCATGTCTACATCACTAGATTATAATGCGAGCACTAGTGGGTACCTCAACTACGCTCTTATGCAAATCAACAAATTTTTCATGTGGAATGGACTTCAGAATAGACTTCAGCTTGTAGACATCGCTCTCCTTGAGTACGACGGAGAACTTTTGCCAATCAAGAATGTCATTAAATGGCAGATCATAGAAATTGGATAAAATTACTGCAAATTTGGAAATAAACCCTGGTTAGTAAACTGAAATATTAAGCAAAAAACAGAACATTAAAATACAAATAAGCTACATCTGAAAAGTTCCACACATTATTCCGACTAGCATGAGCAATTAAATAATAGGCTCTAACCTGGAATACATCCATAGTGAATGGAATCTGTTATGCGAGCACTGTTGACTTGGGAACCACCTGGACATATGCAGAACTTAGTCCTGTAGAACTGCTTCTGATAGACCAACTTACCAATGGCTCTGTTTATCCGATTATTACTGATGGCAAGTTCTGTGTCATTCTCCCATACACGAGCTAATATAACTCTTATTTTTGAGTTTCTAGAGCCTGCCCAAAATCCAAGTATTGTCCTGGTGTTTGGTTGGGAGTATAGAAAGCAACTTGTTAGGTCTAAGAAAATACATTTTATAGAAAATCCTAAAATCAACAAAGGAAAAAGTTGAAGCTAAAAGCTAAACAAATGACTTACTGCAAATAATAATAAATCATCATGCAGTTGTCATACAATGTACCAGCAACAGACACAGATAAAATAGCTGACATTAGAACAATAGCCTAATATATTTAGCAAGAAATCAAATCTCCTCCTATCAACATCTTATGATTCTATAAAATATGTCATGGATTAAGTAATAACATATCTACTTCTTTTAAGTTTATCAAATAACAAGTTCCTTTTTCCATATCAACAAACACGAATTTATCATCTACAAGAAAAAAAACTAATCCAGATTTTAACCTGTTCTCAATGTCATTTCCTCCTGATGGTAGAGCAAATGGTTGCAGTACTTGAGGTAGAGCAACATCCTTGTGTGGAATGAATCCAGCATTATAGCTTGGTGAACAGACAACCCGAATTGAATTTTTTATTGCCATTTGGAGTCCTTCAAATGCCCTCACTCCAACATCATGGCAAGTTACAAAAAAGTGATCAGCACCCAGGGTTCTATTCCAATATGGATATTTACTTATCAAGCCTTCAAGATAATTTTGAACTATTATGGTCATATTTTCATATGATGTTCCCTGAAAAGTTGCAAAAGATTATACACAAAGAGGGAAAAAGGATTCATCAAACTGCAGCAAAAAAAACTCTTATTCAGCAAAAAGTTTTTCACTATAACCAAACTTCATGCCGCCACTAATTTAAGTACTGATCTATTATGCATCATGATCCATAGTGCAATCTAAAATACTAGCACGATACAGACAAGCATAAGGCAGTAGCATATCTGTCATTAACTGATACCACCACAGCTTTTGATACCACAACGTGTTTCTTCTTTATTACCTATAAATCTATGGTGGCTAACATGATGCTTCATTTGTGGAGAAATTTTTGCAAAGGTGAAGAAGATCTTTATTTTGATCTCTTTCTTTCCTCCTAAAATGAAAAGGAAGTTTCTGAATTTTGAGAAATAATTTAATCGGTCATCAGATTTGTGTTACAAACCACTGTTGACAATCGCAAACCGATCAAATATGTTTTCTTTGTCACTTTTCCTGTTGTGATATGCATAAAAGAACAGATAAATTTGCTGGATAGTGCACACTTGTTAATATGCTCCACACGCAATCATAATGGAGATGCATCCAGCAATAGAAGTGTCGACCTTCAAAAATATGCTTAAAACACATAATTCATGGCAACTAGGGCATTGGCAATTCCAACTATACCAAACAAAAAAGGCATCAGGAAGACAAATAATTGGTATTAAGCATTTACATAACCGTGCAGCCTTCTTGATTATTTCATATACATTTTCCAAACCGATTCTCAGGTCCTTACCCATGCAACATCTATCAAGTTTTCTGATTACTAGCTGTTTCTACATTTCCTGGTTGGACACAATTAGTGGAGTTTAAATCACCGCTATGCAAACCTCGATCAGGCTATGATTAATACAGATGTCGTGAAGTCCGTTTTAAGTTTCAGAGAATTGCCTATAAGAGCGCAGTTTCTTGGAAAAACATGATCATATTTTGGATTCATTCTTTCTCTTCTCTCCGTAGAATGATAAGGAGCATATCTATCAACGAGCTATTAAACTAAAACCCCCAAATCACATAAGAAACCTTGAGAAAATAAACCCGATGGGCAAAGAGATGCACCAATATGCACCCAGTTCAGTAAATCTAACCTTTCCCCTCATCTTATGGCAAGAGACGGGCACGAAGAACAGGTCCGCCTGATCAGGATCCTCCGTCCGGAACCGGCTCTCCCTGATGTTCTGGAAGAAGAACCCCTCGCTGGAGTACTTCCCTGTCAGCTTCCTCGGCGTCTGGAAGAAGGTATTCGGATCCCCGTCCGGATAGATGTACACCTTAAATTTCCGTTCCATCTCGGCGTAGTTCTTAAAGAAAATCTCCGGCGTGTGGTAGATCGCCGAATACGACTCCTCCGAGCTCAGGCCATGCTCATAAGCTGCGGCCGAGGTGACCTTTTCGAAACAATCTGAAGATAATTTGAGAGAAAACGGAGATCGTTGTACCTGAGGGGAGGTGAATTGGGGGTGCGAGCGGAGGGCTTTTAGAGAAACGAGAGTGAAGCAGATCAGGGCAAGGCCCGCAATGGCGAGGAGTGAACGCCGGATGGAGCATGCGGCTGCGGAGGAGAAGGAGGTTAGCGGCTTGCTGGCCATCGTCGCCGGTGGGAGTGACGGCGGAGGGAAAGAGTGCTGTGGAGGGGAGGAGCGAGAGACCGACGAAGACTTGGGTCCCAGAAATGGGAAGCACAAAACCGAACCCATCCGTTTAACGAATGGGGATTGTGTCCGAGCGTGACAGAGCCATGTTTGTCTCTGACTTCTCTAGTTCGGACTCGGGCTCGAATCATTTTGGAATTGGTCAGGAGGTGATCAATGCTGCCTTAAATGATGGAGATAAAGTGCACACCCTCTGAAGCGGATTTCAATTTATTCACCATCTGAATCAAATTCGGTGATGTAATTAATCGTGAGGTTATCAACTTTACCCTGAAAAAAAAAAAGAAGTTAGTATAATTTTAAAAGATTTACTTGTAATTTTCTTTTCAGTTCATAAAGAGTTGGAATACCTGATATTAAAAGATATACTGCTCATTTGGTTAAATACTTGATATTAAAAGATAATACTCATAAAATACTTGACATCAAAGATATACTCATCTAGTTAGAACATAACGATAATTATTTAGTTACTAAGCACATTATTTTAGGAAGAGATGCATTCTAAGACCTTCAAATTAGTTAAAGTATGAAACTCAATCTGACAATTAGTTCGGCTCTTTTCATTCTAATGATGAAGTCCTACCTTATCCAGTTTCTTCTATTTTAAAAATCAGAGAAAACAAAACAAAAGTACATCTTTCCCAAATTTACTCAGCATTTGAAAGCTTGAAGTTTCCTTAAGTTCTAACTTAGCACCCAACGATTACATCTGCAGGTCTTGCTACATCACTAACTAAAAGAGCTAATTGATTTCCATAAGCATCTATATACTTCCGGGAAGGACAATAAAGACGCCACTAAGAGCCATGTAAGTTTACCCTTTCTAACTATTCTTATGATACAAGTTTATTAAGTGTGGGGAATAAGATTCCAGGAGAGCTTCAGCATGGTGATGAGATCAATTCAACAAACTCCGTTATCAGCGTTCCCTTCGACTGCGAGTGAATTAAAAAGTGTTCTGGGTACTTCTTCAGCAGCACCAAGAGGCCAAACCAAGGTGTAGTTGCACTTTCGAGACGGTCTTCAGATGTCAAATATCTTCTCACTCGGCTGTGATGCCATACGTTACCATACACTTCAAATAACTGGATCAGAAGGAAAAAAATTAACACCAGCACATCAATGATCTTGTACGGCATATTTATTCAACAGACCAGCATATTTTGCAACATATGAAGCATATATATAGAAAGTGAGTCTTTTTTCTTCTACCTGATGATGAACAAAATACCGGGTATGATCAGAAAATTCACAAGCTGGTTGACCCAAAAATATGGTGAAGATCTTAACTAAATATTTTTAATCAGGAAAACCTTCATAGGTACATCAATATATTATGTCAAATCAATAGATGTCTGCATTCAAATCAATAGAGTTGACTTTTTGGCTTCTACCTCCAGAAAGGTTATTCTTAAGCTAATTTGTAATCATTCATTCAAATCTGGTGTCTGCATGTAGTAAGTAAAGTCTTGTGGAAGAAAATTACAACAAATTACCAGAACATTCTTTTTTTTCCCTCAAAGAAAGGCAACGATTGCTTCTGATACCCATATAAAGAGAAGCCCAAAATAGCACAAGCATTTTTTATTAACTGCTAACCTTCTGATGAAGTTTTTCCATCGGCAGTCTTTCTCCTGGGCCACACAGGTTAGTGTACAAAGTGGCTACAGAACAGATGACATCTTTCTCTTCCAACTGCAGGAGTAGTTGATCATCTGTTTCTCTAAGAGCCCTTGACCTTCTCTCGGGCTTTTTCGCTGTCAAATATAAATCCAGATTATTAGAGTAACTTCTAGTACAAGAATATGAGTTACTTAACCCCATCAAAATGTTGACTAAATGTATAAGTAGAATTAGATACTCAGGAACATCTCAACCTCATTATTTCATTTCAACTTCTGCCAATCAATAATCTCAATAATTTTTTCTCATCCCTTTGTATGATATATTTGTAGTATTTGATATTGGTGAAATGAATGCAATATTATTATTCAAATAATAATAATAATCTCAGTACTTCATATCTTTTTTTGTTTGAAATTATTCAGATTGATATGGCATAGAGGACTAATAATATCACTTGTGAGTTGCAGCTAACATCAATTTACTGTGGCAGTGATGTGTCCGTACAAAATTCCACAAAGTTGCAAATGCTGAAAGAGTAATCTTAAACCCGTTAAACATAAATAACCCCTCGTATTAAGATCGATTGTATCCGATATTCACAGCATAATCCATTCCCTCAAAAAGAAACGTAAAGAATAAGCACACGCAGACTGGCAGTGTCAAAACTATGGTCCGACAAAATTCTACCTTCACTTAAGACATTCTTCCAACTGATTGTAGACCGCCGAGCTACTTATAATCCATAAGCAGAAAAGAGAATAAAATAAAGAAAATATGCAGTTTTTGGATTAAATAGATGAAGGAAGAACAGAATTTTATACTGACCCAGGTTCTCCAGAGGCGCAATTTCCTCTTCAGTGCTAAGATCCCTCTGTCTCTTTCCTGAGCTAGCAGTTGCAGTACTCCTAGCTTCATCTTCCTCATTCTGCTGATCTGCTTCCCCCTCCTGTCCCTCCCTTTCCTCCTCATCACCATCAACCACCCCATTTCCGCAATCCCGCGGCGTAGCACGGCCAGGTAGCAGAGTGGCACCGGGGTGTCGGGCGACAGCGTCAGCCGGATCAAACACGGACCGGCATGGCAGGAGGAAGTAAAATATCTTCTCCCCCATCTGAATGAGGTTCCGCGAGTCGAGCTTGACGGGCGGGGAACCGGGCTCGTGGAGGACGCCCTCGACGAGGCATCCGTTCTTCCCCAAAACCTCGAGAGAGAACCGGCGGCGGGGGAAGTCGTAGAAGATGCGGGCGTGTCGGCGGGATATGTTCATCCCGCCGCCGATGGAGGCGAGGTCGACGTCCACCACCGACGTCTTGCTGCCGCGCCCCAGGACGATCGAGTAGGTCTGCATGTAGAACTCGAAGTCCTCGCCCTGGAGCTTGGCGAACCCCACCGGGGTATCCCCCGCGGCGGCACCGGTCCGGCGTCTGGCGGCGGCGCCCTTCGCCATGCCTGGGAAATGAAACCGATAGGATGAAGTGCCTTCTACGGGATACGGAGAGCCGGATCGACTTCCTACACGGACTTGCTGCGAACCCGGTCCATTCCCAATTATGGGCCGGCAGGAGTCGAGCCCAATTAAGGCTTTGGGTTATCGCCCTGGTTCTAACTCGAGCCGACCGATTCTAGTTGAACTCTATTTTTAAGTTATTATTAGTATTAATCAGAGGCATACCTCGTGATAAATTAATTAGGAATTTACTATAAACATGTAATATGATTTTAAATCTTGAAAATTTTAAATAGATATATATAGTTAGGATACTTTGTTCATTTAGCCTTTACTTGATATATACATAGTAATATATAAGAAGATATATATCAATTTGCATAATTTTTAAATATAATTATATGCTTCAAAATATTAAAATATAAATTTTCCCCTAATTTTTATGTACCAAAGGAATATAAATGGGCCATGTCCGAGTTATCCCAAATATGACCTGCGTGAATCATGACACAGGATGCATCGTCCTCTGCTCCCTAGCTTGGCATAAGGCACACACGAAGTTGTGCATCCTATGAAGTTGAGACAGACAACATTGATGCACTCCAAGCTCTATACCTCCTATGGGTCATGGCCTATTAGCATTGTGACACGATGAGATAATAAGATGTGATGTACATGCTATAAATTACGGTTCAATTTTTTTTAATAAAAACCGAGCTTTTTATTTTAAACATGATACATGTCTTCTTATTAGAATAATTACTATTTTAAACATACAAAGTGTATATTTCCTTAATTAGAATAACTGATGAGTATTGACTGTGGAATAAGTTCTAAAAGTAAAATTAATTAATCTCCTCTATCTTCAGTCTAAGAAAATCACTTCTCATAGACGCACCACCATTTTGTCCATAGCTTTTTTAGACAGTTTAATTTGTCTGTAGACACTCTCCATTGGGACCGCTTATCCTTATCAAGGTCACTGTCCTTGGAATGTGCCACGGTTTCTTTGCTCAGTCTCCCTAGCGGTGAGGGAATGAATCAAGTGCAAGGAGTATTTGAGGGTTTGAGGGGAGTGAATCACCGTCCTTTTTTTGAGTTAACTTGTTCATTCAGACTGCTAGCTTATGATACGTTTACCTCAGAAGCACCTCACCTTCTCAGTCTCTTTCAAGTGATAATTAAGAAACAACAGTAATCTATTTATTAGATATCCAAGTAATCATTAAGGGTAACACAAACAGAAACATTTCATTAAGCAAAACAGCTAGCTACTGGTAAACTGAAAGCAAATTTAATAATAGATGCGTCGTTGCAGCGATTAAATGGAAGAGAACAATTAATGCTGCAAGCAGATAATTATTTCTTCTAATGAGGACACCGGTAGTACTCGAAACTCCGGCACTGGGGGTGTCCGCCGTTGGCTCTTTGAGTGCATGAATCCCCAGGGTTTCCACCGCAGGTTGATCGGTCCTTTTGGAGCACGGAGTTGTGGATGTCCTTGTCCTGATATCCGGCGAGGAACCTCCGGTTGTTTTCGGAATCCAACTGCAGCTCCACGTAAAAATCGGCACCTCGATGATCCTCCGACGTCTCCCGGCATCCGCGGCCGTCAGTCTCGTTGCAGGTCGAGTACCGCACTCGCCGGAAAGCAGTAGGAGCGGCCGGGCCGTCCGACGCGAGGGTGACGCAGCTCATCGTAAGCAGAACCGATGCGCACAGCACGAAGCAGGCGGCCCCAGCGGAAGTAGCTCTGCACATCTTCTCCACCATGGCTTCAGTACTCCAAAGCTTAAGGTTCCTTAATTTATCGCTGAGCTAGTGAGCTTGCTTAAGCAGCAGCTACGATGGCAATATATATACATACATATATGTGCGTACGTGTTGTAGACAATCCATGTGCAAGGAGCAATGCAGGTATGTATAGATATATAATTAAGACGCATTTACCTACTGAGCTTGACAGTGAAGGGAGTAGCATCTCTCTTTCCCTTGCATGTCTTCTACCCAGCAATCCAAACTAACAACAGCTCATATAGATATATATATATTACCTGCAAGCAATTATTATATTACGGACAGCTCCGTCCTATTTGGAGGTTTAGAATGTGCCATAATTCCCTTCAGCCCTTTCCTACGCGTAAAGGAAGAAAAGAAACCGTGGACATTCTTTGTGTAATTTGTCTATTCTTATTAAACGTTGATACCCTTTTTTGTTACGCTCCAACTGGTACAACTACGTAAATATAAATAATTGTTTAATAATAATAAAAATATATCGATATAATCAATATGAACCAGCTAAGTGAAATATCAAGACTACCTACCTATTGGAGACAGCCATCGTTTAACTACTGCAGGAAACAACGGCAGGAGGCCAGCAATGGATGACTATACCGCGTGATAATGTATATAGAAATATTTTTCATAGTCTTAGTTGCTCCATATTTAATTTTTTATTATACTTTAATATGCATAGTTTTAATTTAACTATCCCATAGTTTAGAAATCTAATGTACCATCCTACTATCCTTCAAATAAAGACGGACAAAATTGAAGGTACATAATAATTATCACTTATAAGTTGACATCGTATAGTATGATAATAGGGTAAAAATAAGAATCCATAATATGTCAGGGCTCGAGTACGTCGTGCCTATATAACTCATTGTCTCTCGGGTCATGCCTGACATAACTCGATCAGATAACATGTACTGTGCTGAGCTGCAATGTTTCAGGTAGTGTCATACTATGCTTGGTAAGTGCTTCCTCCTACCTCACGTGATAAGCTTCCTCCCTTCCTTCACACATGCTCTTCGATGAGGTAATGAAGACTCGGAAGCAGCTCACCCATATCATCACTTTCACCATCTCCTCTCGACCCAGCCGCACCATGCCGCCCTCTCTCCCATGGACCACTCTATGGGCTCATGCTGGGCCAGCAAAGCATGCCAATAATATCATACCTAGTGTTAGATCGTGTTGGGTTGGCCTAGCTTGACTCGGCTAATTGCCACAAACCCTGAGATTGAATCAACTTGATTCGTATTATTCCATCCAAAAATTATATAAAGTGTTTGTACATTGAGTGACTATATAAAAATATTTGTGAAACTGCAAAACAAAGATGAAAGAGCTTTTCAAGGAGATTTAATTATTTAAATTTGAAACCAGCAGGCACAAAGCAAACTTTATATAAACTTACGATCAACACTCTCCACTTGGGTCACCCGTACATATATAAATCCAAGCACAGGCAATCATTATTTGCAAATATATATATATATATAGATGAAGCTTGGTCGACGTCGCCACTTAAATATTATCTACTTCAGATTGATCGATGCACTGCAGAGGATCAATTTTTTCTTTTCTTTTGGCGGTCATTAACCACACCTGTGGTAATGTTGACCGCATGTTGGTCCTTTGCCGCTGTTGCCGGAACTCCCACCGCAGTTGCCGTAAGACTGACCGTCCTTGCCCGGGCAAACCTGCCTGTCCTTGTTCTCCGCTGCATACCCAACGTGATTTTTGTTCAGGTCGTCGAGGATCCTCCTGCTGATCTCCGACTCAAACTGGAACTCCACTTCCTCCTCCTCCTCCTCCTCCACAGCTCGCCATTGCCGCCACCACTGTTGGCCTTCCGTCTCATTACCGGAGACCGTGGACCTTTCCACAGCTCGCCGTTGCCGCCACCACTGTTGGCCTTCCGTCTCATTACCGGAGACCGAGACCGTGGACCTCCAAAGGCCCCCGACGGTGACGACGCCCATCGGGTCCCCCGGGAGGAGCTTCGATGATGAGACCGGCACCGCAGTACCGCACGATGAGACGAAGAAGAAGAAGATGAAGAAGAGGAAGCAGGAGGTCGTCGGACTACTAATGTTCGTCCTCTCCATGCCCTGATCTGGTTGGTTGTGCTAACTAGCAAGCTGAATGATCTCTGCAGTCGGGATTTTGCTCGCATTATATATCATGAGTTCACGATCGATTGATTAAAGTGATTAGTTAATCGTATATGCGTTGGTTGGCAAGTAGGGATCGAATTAATCTTTATATGGCAATAATATTCGAGTGCTCCGCATGTAAAGCCGCTTTATTTTTTTCTTTTCACTTTAATGAGTGAAGAAGCAGCCTCCGATGACTCATCTGTGTCGGCTCTTCAATTATATGATTGATTATTATCCACACCACATTACTACTTCCTTAGATCATATATATATATACATAGTGGAATATTTATTTGATGATATTGTTTTCCTAATGGTTGAGGAAGAAGAAGAAGTTTGAATGCGAAGAATTATCAACAACGAGGAATGATTTCTAAATTTAAACGACGAGCTGTAGCTAATTGAGTCCAACAAATCCCATGGATATGGGGAATAATAATTCCAAGGAGCCTTTTGCTTTTTCAATTTAAATGCATGGCCATGCTTTCATCTAAAGATGCTTTAATTTGCACTTTAATGAGTAAAAGTTACTGGAAGAAGCCCGCCGACAAAACCATCCGACCACCATTAACTTAATTAATTAATTTTCAGAGCAATAAAGCTCACTTCAACACATTCATATAAGAAGTAGGCTTAAAAGAGTTTTTTTTAATAAAAAAAATCCTATCTTCTTTCTTAAAACTATAAATTCTTTTAGCATTAAAATTTTACATCAATCTTATATGATAGATCAAATTTAAAAAATACTAAATTATTTCATGGCCTATACAATATTAGATGTAGACATAATGAAATTACAATCTATACAATATTAGATGTAGACATAATGACAAATTTATTAGATATATATTAAATTCGCATCTAATATGTTTCTATAAAAATAAAGAACACAAAACAACCCTCGATCAGATTTTTACAAGAAAAAGACAAATAAAATCTACTTTTACATTCTAAATCCAAGTGCGAATCCTGGTCATTCCATATCGCATACTTGCATAGTTGAGTTTTACATATATGTGAATTATGTGCTGAGGCCTCATCCAGCACCAAATCCAACCACTGAAACAATTGCCACATGGCACAGCGGAGGAGCATGCTGTGGGATAAGGATAAGATTTGAGAGGATCCAATTCTCTCATCGAGGGCTTACGATCGTGACACCTCATCCCAAACCAGATTCTCATTTCCCCCTCGGATTTTATTTGCAGACATATAGACTCTCTAAATCTCTCTCAGCTCCCTTGTCTGCTTCAATCTCTGTGCAGTTGGGAGGCAATGGCAGTAGCGTCAGCACCCCCCTCAATGGCCAGCCAATTGAAGAGCAGCCTGCTCTTCTCCAGCAGCACAAGGCCTCTGGTGATCCCCAAGGGCATCTCTGGGACACCACTCACCAGAAAGAGGGCTTGCCTCACTGTTAGAGCAATTCAAGCTGAGAAGGTAATTGAGAAGCAATTGCTTAATGATTTGTAGATTATCTAGAATGCTTGAATCCATGCACATCCTAATTCCAAAGATCCACATACATGCGTGTGCTTATACGGATAGGGAAAACTTTAAATGGATGGAAGAAAATGCTTTAAAACTAAAGATCACAAACTTTGTCGTAGCAGGATACAAGAATTTGCTTAGATTTCATGTTTGTTCAATTAGGTCAGATTTCAGGACAGAAAAATCATTGATTAATGAACATAATTTGTATGTGTCAATTTACCTCCATTGATGATTTGCTTGAGCTTGAGAGAAACAGTAATTTTCACGGCTTTGATGCATAACATATGCTTTCTTCCACAGCCAACTTTCCAAGTGATCCAGCCCATCAACGGCGACCCCTTCATCGGAAGCCTGGAGACGCCGGTGACCTCCAGCCCGCTCGTCGCCTGGTACCTGTCGAACCTCCCGGCCTACCGGACCGCCGTCAGCCCGCTCCTCCGCGGCATCGAGGTCGGCCTCGCCCACGGCTACCTCCTCGTCGGCCCCTTTGTCAAGACCGGACCCCTCCGCAACACCGAGGTCGCCGGCGCCGCGGGCTCGCTCGCAGCCGCCGGGCTCGTCGTCATCCTCAGCGTCTGCATGACCATGTACGGGGCTGCCTCGTTCAAAGAGGGCGAGCCGTCGACGGGGCCGACGCTGACACTGACTGGGCGGAAGAAGGAGGCGGACAAGCTGCAGACAGCGGAGGGGTGGTCGCAGTTCACCGGTGGGTTCTTCTTCGGCGGGATCTCAGGCGTCCTCTGGGCCTACTTCCTCCTCTACGTGCTCGATCTCCCCTACTACATCAAGTAGATAATGATGCTTGCTTGCAAGCTCAGATCGTGTACTGAAACGAGCCCCATCGATCTGTAGGAATCAATTTGTATATTTTGATGAAGATTGCGTTGTGAAAAATGACAGGAAGTATAATCAACGAATCGATGTTCAGGTTTCTCAATGTTGAATTTTTCTTTCCAAGAAAATATGTTGATCTTTGATATGGACATCTGATGAATCCATAAAAAGCAGAGGAAATTAAAAACCGAGAAAATATCAGCAATGCCATCAACACTGCAACAAGAAAAACTAGCAAGCAATCCCGAGAGGTTGGGGAAAGTTTAAAGACGCATCAAAGAAACCGAGTTCTATGAAAAATAAAGGGAAACTGATGTGGGCATCATAGCGAGCCGAGAGCCCACCGGAATGTAAAAAGAGCACTGGCTTTCTGTGATGCCTCTTTTCATTGATCTGCGATCTTTCCGCCACTCTACTGGGATTCTTCATCGATACGACACGAATCGTCGCCGAGACACCCCAGGGCGGGAGGAGGCGGGAGGAGAAGGGAATCGGATCCCTTCTACCGCGGCCTTCCTCTGCCGAGGCGGCGAGAAAGATCACATTGTTAGGGTTTTTCCAATGCCAGGGGGGGTTGCTTATACGCTAACGTGGCTGGAGCAGGCGGGTAGTTCTCGCTTCTCAGCCGTCCGATTAATTCTTTCATGACTGGATCAAAGTAATCCTTTTGATTTATTATACTTAATACTTCCAGGTTTTATTACTTTTAATTGTTTCAAAAGCTAAAAAAAATAAACTGAAGGGGCAACAGGCAAGGCAGTTGCGGTCTCCCAATATCTTATCTCGATCTATTTAAGACGGGTTAAATGGACCGATCCAAATAACAAACAGGCTTAGTTAATTCTAATTGTTCGCTAGTTGGAAAAAATGAATTGTCTAGCCATTGTATTATGATAAGTGGTTTTCTAACTAAATGATAGAGCGTGTTTTTTTAGGCGCTAATATTTTATGCATTAGCACATCGGTTTAATTTAATGGGATAGAAAAAAAAAAGTTATTTCGGTGCATCCAATCAATTGATATATTTTTGGTCCGATTGAATTATAAAAAAATATAATTAATTTACCTCTCCTTTACTTAATCATAAAATCTTATTATTTAAGTTTTAATATTGTTAAAAAAAATCTCATATTTTAATATTACATAAATTATATCTCTAAATTGATACTAAAAATTAGACAGAAGATTTTTAAATTTAAGAATAAATAAAGGAAGGCTCAATATAATTCTCTTTTAAAATTATTATTACAGCCAAAACCGAACGGATGATGACCTTTATCATACATAGCAAGAGTTACTCACTTTGCATGCACATTTGCATGTCCTACTCACTCCAAGGTAATATCTACTAACAAATTCACAAATATATTTCATTTAAATTTAATGAGTAACAAATTTAGACAAGAGAAAAAGGCAAGTCAATGCCTATTCAATGTTTCTTTAAAAACAAAGGATTTTTCATGCTACCCTAACAATAATCAATCAAAATAGCCACCCTAATAATAATCAATCAGTAAAGTAATAGACAAAGAATCTGAATGGAACGATGCAGAAAATATGCCCTCGAGATCAGTTCTAATATACTCCGCCTTTGTTCAGGACATGGTAATACTGTGCTTATGCTCTTTGATCCTCAGAATGTGCTTCCTTTACCCCCAGAAACCACGCACAATAGATGTCTAGATCAGTTTCAATGTAGTATGCTCAGCCTTTGGTCCTTAGAATTGTAATGCTTCCTTTACCCCCTTCGGTGAGAATCTTAGTTTTCACAACCACAGGCTTCCCAGAAAAAGCGGATGTTGGATAATTAGTAGAAGGGCCATCGTCCATCTCTTGTCTTGACCTTGATGGCTGCGGAGCATGAATCCGCTGATTTATATCCTTCAAAGTCAAGTGCCCTTGAACTTGGAACGGTTTGACAAGGGTAAAAGGATAAGCAACTGAGGTAGTTAACTTTGTCGGAGAATTGATATAAGATTTTCTACCTGGAAAAAACAGTAAGAAAATTGCTACAGATACTACACGACTTATATATTTAATCCAATCTAGGAGCTTAAATAGTCCAGCAAAAACACCTTTAAAAATCCTAAGAGTAGCTGACTTGGGGGCTTTTGGAGTAGCGTTTGCTGTCATAGCAGATTCCCCATTGCAGAAATCTACAAAGAAACAAGGATAAAATGCCAATTAATCTTGTCACATATTCACAGAGACCAATAGAAAGTAAAAAAAACACTAAAAAAGATAGCTCAGAGAACCATGAACTAGCTCCTTGACCATTTCGATCTTTTTCGATATCAGCAATAAAGATGATTTGATTAACTCAACAGCAATAAAGAATTGCTGAATAGTTGCATCTAATTGTGGATCTACTTCACATATAAACATGATTTCACTGCAACTTTTATGGTTTATCTGCTGACCTGAAACAACAATTGGACTGTTGGCCTTGCCTGGATCATTTTGACCGAGTGATCTCCTACGAAATGCAACTTCAGATTATAAGGATACAAGCAGTAAACGACAAGCTCGTAAAAAGAAAATAATGCTTCCTAGAATGTTAAAATACATCTCACTGTCATTGAAATAGTTGTCCAACCACTCATCTGATGACTGATCCAAGACTTCATTGCTAAAAAGAAACCTGTCAACTAAAATAAATCATCTGATTATAAAAGCTATACATATTCTGCATCAGTTATAGGAGACGAATCCAAGGTAGAAAAAAATGAAAAACCTGAACTCCAGGCCGAATCCCACTGTGAATGTATTGAACAGGCATCTCCAGCCATTGAGTCCTCATGAACCTTGAGTAGAAGCAAGATGAACAACTAGATCAATAAGTTTAGTTAGAACAAATGATGGAAAAAAAAAACAATCAACCTTGGCAGACGGCAGCTGCTCAATATCAGGTGTGGTAACATCAGCATCAGAAGTAAATTGCAGAACCCGACGCCTTTTCGCTCGTGATCCTTCTTTCTGTTCCTGCGTACTTTTCTGAGCATTATCTGATACAATCTATCTCTTGTCAATGAACGGCTTGAATAAAGATCTGTAAACTACAAGTAGAAGGTGAAAAAGTATACCTCCCACATCCAACATTTCAAGGCCAAAATCACCACAATCTCGAACTGGTGTATGGTTCCCCATCAAATACAGGAAACTCTCATCTTTTTGTCCATTGACATCCCACAGAGATTGATGTAAACCTGCAAATTTGGGAAGTCATAAATACCCGAAACAAAAATTTTCCCCCAAAAGAAGGAACAATAGCGATGAAACAACAAACCAATCTGGGAGTCTCTTGCCAGGCTATAATCCTCTTGCTGCCATTCCCACATATCACTGCCACACATCCACAACATTAGCCTCCGTGGTCCACGAAATGGGAAAAAAATAGGTAAGCATTTCGCTTTCCCTCTCTAGCAGAATAAATCTACTTTCCATACTTAAACTGCATTCACTGAACATGAGATCGAACATACAAATCATCGAAAACCAAGCAGAATATGAATCAATGCCTTCAAAGGACGATATATCAATCCCGATCAAAGATCACTGCCAAACGAATTCTACTACAGAGCGGACGCTTGCAAATTTTGGGCTAAAAGGAATGGAGGATTAAGATCAATTTAAAATAAAGTTCTCTCCCCCTTTCGACTTCACCACCGGTGATGGAAAAGGGGATGCGACTCACAGGTCGATGGAGCCGTCACTGCCGCCTTGGAAATCCATGGCGCTGAAGAGGAGGGCGCGGTCGGTGAAAGGAAACCAAGGGGAGTTATTGGCGGAGGAGATAGCCGTTACGAAGGAGAAGAGAGCACTGTATCAGAAGTTTTGACTCCTTTATCTGCGTCTTCTGATGCAGCGGTCGCAAGGACCGTGAGAGAGAGAGAGAGTTTAAAAAGGGGAGGCGGCGACTGCGTCTGCGACTGCGACGGGCAGTCGGGCACGTTCCTTTGCCTCTCTCCCCATTACGGGCTCGGAGATGCCTCTCACACCCGTTGATCCGACGATCGACGGCCACGACTTGCTCGGCTCATCCGAGACGTGCCGATGATTTAATTCCTTTTTTTGTACTTTTTATTTTTTTGGTTAGCAAATTAACTGAAAAGGCAACGGCACGTGGTTTATGATTAATTTCCAATTCCCTGGCAAATGCCTCTTTTCTATCTTGTCATTTTTCTTTCGGCTGGCAATTGCAGACATGCCCTAAAAACCATAAAATTTTCAGGGAAAAGGTTATGATTATTATTATTACTTTTGCAATTTAGGCTTTTAAAATTTATTTTTCGTTTATACGTTGGTATTTTTAATATGATTAAAGAGTATACATCTTTTGAGTATTTAAGGTGTAATTAAAAGTGTATTTTTTTTTATTTTACTGCTTACCTAACTTTCAAGACAATTCATACTTTTTATTTATTTTCAATTGATACCATCTACTTTAGAATTTTTTTTTAAATATATATTATACAATGTAGCATAGAATTATAAGTCATAGATATTAAAATAATCACCTATAAAAGATTTCTCCAATATAATTATAAACTGCCCACCAAGATAGTGGATAAGCAGACCATGGCTGATTGCCTGATTCTAAATCAAAGCCCAAAGTACTAACGTTTACACCATACAAGCAATAATAAAAAGGCTTGGACTAATGCTTGTCGAGCCCAACCGGTTCGCCCACGGCAACCCGAACCCATGAACCCAAGGTTTAACCTTGGGAATACAAAGAGATACGTTGAACTCCCCAAACCATGAACAAGAAGGTCCCACACCAAACCAAACCAAACCGAGCCCTTCATTTTGCTGCTCGCGAGTGACCGGAACCGGAACGGTAGAGATACCCCCCCCCTCTTTAACTCTCTTCTCCCTCTCTCTCTCTCTCTCTCTCTGTTTCTGTGTTTGTGAAGTCAAATACCCGGCGCAGGGCAGGGTCCGGAGGGGCCGGCGCAGGCTGCCGCCAAGAGAAGAGGAGGACGCAAAGGGGCCGGCGTGGCGCACGGGGCAGATGGAGATGGAGACGGAGGCGTCCGGATCGGTGGTGGAGCTCAGTCCGGAGGAAGAGAGGGTCCTCATCAGAGACATCACAATCTCCGCCGAGAGCCTCGCCAAGGAGGGTGACACCTTCTTCCTCATCACACAGAGGTGAGGGATGCGTTCTTGCGGTTCGCTTCGAAGTACTGCTCCTAGATGTTTGTCGGTTTGTGAATTTCTGTTTGTGCATCTCGGGTTACCCGTAGCTTCGGCTTCGATCGGAAGCGTTTCTGGTTTTATCCTGAGAGGGTTGGATTTTTTTTTCGTTTATGCTTATTGGAAACGGATGGATATTGTTGAGTTATTAGGATTTCTTTCCGCCCAGTACTCCTGGCCAGATTGAGGCGTCCACGGTGTCACCTAGGGTTTTGTTTATCCGTCGCCCTTTGTTTTTTCGCAGCATTATGATCTGTCGCGACACTTATAGTTTTCTCTTTTCTACCATTTTCTTTTGATATACCTAACCAGCATCTTACATGTATCTTTAAGGTATACCTGTACAGCTGAAAGAACATTTAGTTTTTATACCGTTGAAATGGCAAGCTAAAGAAATGTGAATTTGGCTGATATTTGAATTTATATCATTCAATGGTAATGGCTGAAATTTCTTCTGGCAAGCAATGATTGAATCTCACAAATTTTGTTCTACTCCAAGAGAAAAAAAATCAAGTGATTCCGAGGTAGTCATTCTTATTCATGAAAAAAAAGTTGGAAAAACAATGCCTGGTTACTGTGGCTTTTAGTAGGTGTTTGATTTGAGGAATGCTGTATGCAATGTGGTTTTTGGTTTCTTAGATACGAGGCTGTTTCTTAAATCCTAAGCAAAGCATTCCAAAATAATAATTTGCTAATCATTTTACAGTTCTCTAACCTAGAATTCTCTGTTTAATAGGTGGTGGCAACGTTGGCTGGACTATGTGAACCAAGATATCACTAGCAGCTCAGTCAATGGCTCATCTTCTCATGGTTCTCATCATCATGACTCAGGCTGTTCAAACACTAAGAAACCTTTGGCTATTGACAATTCTGATTTAATATATGATGCCTCATCGGAAGTATCAAATGTGGAAATTGAACTCCATGACACTCTGGTAGAAGGGCGTGATTATATATTACTTCCTCAACAAGTATGGGAGAAGTTGCATGGTTGGTAAGTTATTTTAGAATCAAACATCTAATTTCCATCTGGTTGGTTTAGAATTTTTTAAATTATAATGTGTGGTATCTTCACATTTGCAAATTCTACTTCTATTCCCTTTTTCATATTTCTTTTACAATGAAGCAGTATTTAACTTTAATAGTACACCATTTACCTGGATATGGGCCATAATGGCATCCTATGTTGACTTATCTCTTGTGAGTTGATATGATGAAGTGGCTTTTACATGGTATGAGTAGGAACCATAAGAAAATTGTGCTGCATAAAAATGTTTTTTTTGTAATGGAATTTACAAGTCTTAGAAGACAATAAACAGGAAAATGTAGGCCATGCCATTCTCATGCATAGTAAAAGCTGCTGAATAGAATGCGGAACAGTGAACAAAATTATTGGATAGCTTGTTTTGGAAGGTGATCACTGGAAGCTTGGTACTCGACTGTTTATTGTTGTTTTTATTAGTTATCAGAAATTCAAATCATAACAATTTTCACAAAGGATAGACCTGCACTTAATGTGATTCAAGTCCGTACTAGGATACACTATTTATTCAGTCTTACTCTAAGTCCATGTGGTATGGTTTGATAAATTCATATTGATATCTTGCCTATTTGATTGCTAATATTACATTTTGTTCTATACTGCTACAAACTTTAGCTGATTTTTTTGTACTTTCTGTGTTTTATGAGCCAATTATTTCTCCTAAGTTCATCTTGAATTGTGCAAAAGATATTTTATGGCACTCTCCCCAAATTGATGCTTATTATAGTTCAGTGGAGGTATACTTGTTTATAATCTAATTTCAAGTTTGGGTTTAAAATATTGGGTTCATTGCTGAAGTCTAGGGTCAAGCAAATGAAGTATTCAAGGGAGGCATTCGAAACATATGACCTTTCTAACACTTCCAAGAAAGTTACCACATGTTGGACATCAATGATAACCTGACTATTATTCCCCTTCATAAGTTTGAGCAATGTAAGAAGCAAATTCTTACGAGATGATGGTTCTTTTTTTAACTTGGTGAGTACTGAACCCACAACCTCCTATATAGAGCCTTATTACTCTAACCAGAGCATATACTTTGTGTACCTACCAAATGATGGGATGTGCTAACCTTTTAAGGTTATGGATGCATGCTGTCATGTCCAAGTATATGATACAAATGATGCTACAACAGTCATCAGTTATTCCAAGTATGACAAATGACACTACTCGAATTTACAAATAATCAAATGTGGGGTATTAGGAGGATTATACTATCAAATGAAGATATCATACTACAAACAAAAACATGCATTTTTTCACCAGAATTCTATATGCACTAACTAACAAACATATGTTCCTTTTCCTTTTTATGAGAAGAGTAACGGATTTCTGATTCTTTAGAATTGCATCAACATGGAGTAAATATTTGGTCCTTCAATGGATCATAAAATATATCTCAATTTGTATGTTCAAATAAATAGGAAAAACTATTTGTTTGGTCAATTGACTGCTTTTTTCCCCAGGTATGGAGGCGGTCCAACATTGCCACGAAAAGCCATAAATACAGGTTTATCTCAGACTGATTTGGCCATAGAAGTCTATCCTCTACGTCTACAGTTACTTTTGATGCCAAAAGGAGAGAGAGCAGTTATTAGAATAAGCAAAAAGGTTTACTCCATGAGCTCTTGTTTTATTGCTTAAACCTCATATTCATATAAAATCCTTTATCTAGAGTAAGGATCAGTTCAAATTTGTGTGCTTGATTTGACTTCATTCTGTTGAATGAGTGCTCCAGTCTGAAAACTATTAGAATCTTATGTTCCAAATCCATAGAGCAGAAGCAAACCTTTTTTTTTGAAAGATAACAACGCATTCATTTCACCGATATCTCTGCTATTCATATCCATGTAGCTAGGACTTGTGTGCTGTACTTGTTGATAATCTTACTTGGTAAACTATACATGAAATGCAAGTGCTTATACAGTTATACTGTCTAGGCATGTAGTGTCAAAAGTGATCTGCCTTACAGGTTGAGTTATGGTTCTGAAAGCTGTTGTAATTTTTGCAGGAGACAGTTGGCAAACTTCACAAAAAGGCTTGTGAGGTTTTTGATTTAATCCTAGATCAGGTAGCAACTAATTGCTTAAATGTATGTTTATATGTGTTCTTTAATATTCATTGTAATCATTTTCCAGGTTTGCATATGGGATTATTATGGTCAACAGAAACATGCTTTGATGGACAACATGGATAAGACCCTTGATGATGCAAACATACAGATGGACCAAGATGTATGAATTTAATAAGTTTTATAAATATACTACTTTACTGGAAAATCTTAAAGTTTGTCTGGCATGGATTTGCACTAAATTGTGAGTTTATGGCAAAATTCCATAAATTGTATAATTTGTGGAAGTGAGATAGGTTGCAGCTAGTTTAAGGGATAACATATTAATTTATGCGCCCAAATCCTTTTCATTCTTGTTTTGTCTTTTCATTTCTGTCTCATGTTCTGATCCAACTTTAGACAAGTGTGTTGTTTGTGTAAATTTACCTGCTCCATGTTTTGCTTACAGTTTGGGTAACTTATAAAAAATTATCTGCATATGATTGACTATATTGTTTAACAGATTCTGGTAGAGGTCCTCACTGATGGCAATGGTACCATTGATGGTGGATGTGCAACTTCTCTTCAGGAAAATGGATGTACTGAAAAGGACTCAACTTCTGTTATAATGGACCCTTCTCAATCAAGTTTATCAGTTGCTGAAGGCTTATCCACTAACAATTATGCTTCTAGAAGCTGTAGTTCAGAATTCTCCCAAAGCCAATACTTGGCTTCGCCAAGCAGTGATTTAGATAATCTGCATGTGACAAACAATATTACTACGAGAGCAGCTCCTTTGGGTCTTACTGGGCTGTTAAATCTTGGAAATACTTGCTTCATGAACAGTGCTATACAATGCCTTGTCCATACACCAGAATTTGCAAGATATTTCCGTGATGATTACAGGCAAGAAATAAATTGGCAGAATCCTTTAGGCATGGTTGTAAGTATCTGTCTTGACATTTAGCATATGACTTTTTTTTGTCAAAGCATGTCTAGCTAGCTTTGAGCTTATGTTGAAATTACATGTATTGTGTCTTATGCAATGATGGCATGAACCATGAACCACATGCTTGGATTTTTTGTCATGTGCATTAGCTACATAACTAAATTTGGTGAAAATTCTACTAGTTATCATCATAGATTATTTTAATCTTGCATCATGATGGCCTTTTAGTTTATTCACCGAATCTAGTAAAGGCTTCACTCTTGCTAAAACTGAGTCTACTGTTCGACAGTTAACTTGTCCGAGAACAATTTTTTTTTTGTTTATTTCCTATGCAACATGCCAATATTTTATCTAGTACTTATCAGAATTGGGATCTTCTTATTAATATTGATTTTGGCCTTGATCTTTTTTCTCATACTTTTTTGGTTTCAAATGTGAACTTCTTTAGCCATGTTTGTAACAATTTTTAGTTTTTGCTTGATGAACATAAAAAGGCTTGCTTAAACAAGAAGTGTTATGAAGTTTCTTCACATTCCTTTTCTAAGGTTTCTAATGTCATTTCTCTTTGGTCCAATTACGTTATTTTCCCATAGTTTCAGCATTTTGTTTCTGTGGTGAAGAGTAAATACTATGTAGTTTTTACTACTGGAAATACTTCTATTGAATATTGGATCTTTTTGGAACCTGTTTCTGGCTTCTCATTGTCTGTCCGTACTCCACATGCTATGGACTGGCCTTTTGGCTGTCTGCCATAGCATATCATTGTATGAACACCTTAAATTACCTTTTCTATACAGTTTTTGACACTCAAACTTTGATTTATAGTTTTAATCAATATTTTCTACCTTGTTCATTGAATTTGTATTTGTTGCCAATGAACTCGCTGTAGTGTCCTACACAAGCCACTTTTAGTGTCTTTAAAGGACCATGTCTCCTTTTCATTCTACCTACAACTTGCGTTGGGTTTGTCAAGTCTAAATATGCATTTGGAATATTCCCAAAAGTTATTAGATTTTTTTGATTTCTGCTGTCAAGTCAGGGATAGTCCAGAAACAAATATCTGATATAGGATTGCCGAGTCTTTGGTTATATATCACTTTAAGTCTTAACACAAATACCCATCGATGTATTTTAATGTAACTTCTGCTTGGTTTTAATGCCAAAACCTTGTTCAGTATCCATTAGTTTTTGTGACAGTAAATCTGCTTAAAAGCTTGAGACATTCTTTTCATAGCTATATTTAAGCTTGTTGTGTAAGATGTAGGTATCTGAATCAAACAAAAAAAGTCAAGCTTGAAAGTTCGAGTGTAATCCATGGTATTAGTTTTTACTGCCATGTGTACAAACATTTACTCGATGGGCATCTGCATCAAACAAAAAGAACAAGTTTGAAAGTTCTGGTAAAAATTTTTACTGATCCAAAAATTACCACATCTACAATCATTTACTAGTTGCTATCTCCACATCCAGTCATTCTGATCTGTATTAGGTTTTGCCACATTATTTTGGTGTCCACTGGCTTGCAAAAATTTGTGCTGTCTGTGATGCATCTCCTTAAGTGTATGTTTATACTTGATGTGTAATATGCTGTGTACTTTGTGTCTACTTTTTGAGAAGTACGGTCTAGATATGTTCCTCGTGTTTAACTCATTTTCATTTGCTACTGGGAAAGGATTAGTCCTTGGTGCATATGTCCAAAAGTAGAATCACCATGCAACTATTTCATAATATTGGATTCCAAGATGATCTTGATTTTGCATTGTTGTATGTACTAAATCTCAGTGGTAGTGATGTAGGGTGAGCTTGCTTTGGCATTTGGCGAGTTACTTAGGAAACTCTGGGCTCCTGGGCGGACTCCTGTTTCTCCTCGACCATTTAAAACAAAACTTGCCCGATTTGCACCACAGTTCAGTGGAAATAATCAACATGATTCTCAGGTTTCACCTTTATATAACATTTCTCTTAGGTCAATCTTGTAGTCTTGTATTCCCTTGATGCTATTTTTTCACATGTTTGTTTAGGAACTTTTGGCCTTTCTGTTGGATGGACTTCATGAGGACCTGAATCGTGTGAAGGAAAAACCTTATATAAAATCGAAGGATACAGATGGGCGACCTGATGAAGAAGTTGCTGATGAGTATTGGGCAAACCATATTGCTCGGAATGATTCTATCATTGTTGATGTGTGCCAGGTAGATTATATGAATAAAACTTAACTTTTCATTGTGTTTTCTTATCTCTTTTGCTATGGTGTTAATCAAGTTCCATGCATGCTTAATGAATTCCATTTTATTTGCTTGTGTTTCATCTTGGAACTATGTCTGAGTGTTCAATCTTCTAGACTGTCTGTGCTAACATTTCATAGGGTACATAGTAATATGTGCTTGGGCTCTTTATGTGACTATTCATCAAATAGGTACCTAAGAGATCAGCTAGTCACGTTCATGCTAGGTCTTCCGAGGCTTGCTTGCGCTCATGGCACAAGCCTAAGAAGCACAACTGTGATTGGACTTCTCCATCTGCCATTGACCTATAGTTGTCAGAGGTGCCCTAAATGTATTGTAAATTGGGTTCAGCCTTCGGGTTAGCATGACTTTTGAGCCTAGCAACTGGGTCTCAACTGAGAGACTGTCCTTGCCGGATTGTCATTGCAGATAAGAACTAGAACGCTGTCACCTGGGTCTCTGTAGGGCCTGATCTTAGCAGTTGATACTTGATCAAGATTATGGATGGTTTCACCATTAGCCAGCCACCTGACCAGCTATTTCATCTGAATAGTTATAACATGGAGAGAGACAGCCTACATGAGATTTGTTTCATGATACTGTTTTATCTACTAGAAATTCATTGTTTGGAACATGTTTAGTTCTCATTTAAGTGGAATTGAAACCATATATTAATAAAAGATACGGTTCCACTTGTAGTAGATCCCAAATAGTTAAAACTGCAGGGCATCTTTTTCTTATTACTATGCTGCTAAATAAACTCATGGATTTTTAAAGATTTTTTTTTTACTCTTTTCTTCATTTCATGGTTGCATTCAGATAAAGGTTGATTTTCTCTCCTTTTTTTTTCAAACCTAAGGTTGAACTTCTAGTTCGATGCAAAGATTGCTCATGAAATTTTAGATAGAACAAGTGAGCCAGAATAAGTATGCGAACTTGTTTGGACAGAGAATATTTTCTTCATTGTCAACTGTTTATTTACTAAATTATATTTAGGTTAGTAGATATCTGCTAATGATCAATCATACTTATTTTTCTATGGCTGATCACTGCATGCTTGACAGGGGCAATACAAATCCACTCTGGTTTGTCCTGTATGTGGAAAGGTTTCAGTGACTTTTGATCCATTTATGTACCTCTCATTGCCTTTACAATCTGCTTCTTCTCGTACCATGACTGTGGTGGTTTTGACTAGTGATGGGAGTGCTCTTCCAACAACATGTACCGTGAGTGTACCAAAGCAGGGTAGATGTAGGGACTTAACCCAAGCTTTAAGCAATGCATGCTCCTTGAAGAGTGATGAGAAGCTTCTACTTGCAGAGGTCTGAGAAATCTTATTTTTTGGGAGAGATTCAGTGGACATAGACTAATTCCTAATGCATAACTATTTGTTGTAACAATTTCACAGATACGTGGTCACATGATTCATCAAATTCTTGAAGATCCTTTAATGCTGTTATCAAGTATCAAAGATGATGATCACCTTGTTGCTTATAAGATCCCAAAATTGGTGAAGAACAACATTTATCTTCAATTTGCACATCGTCGTGAAGTGTAAGTACTCCCCAGCTCAGTACCCTTTTTTGGCATATATCCTCCATTATCAAACATATGAAGTTGCATATTGGAAATTCTGGCGAGTTCTTGCTGATATCTATAGATAAGTAATGTTCAAACCAAACTGTTGATCTGTTTTTTCTTTTCACCTAGAGTATATTCCTTGCTAATTCCATCTATTTGATTTGAGTTCCATACGTAGTTAAACACTTAGGGCTAATACTATGCTTTGGGCTTGTTTTTGCTCATTGCAGCCTGTTGGATTTTGTCATAATTTTAACTAAATATAATAATATATTGACTTCTCTGAATTTTGATCACATATTAAATCTTGCAGGGGAGCTGGCAGCATTAACCATTCAACGTCATGGATATCATATGGCATACCTTTGCTTGCATCAGTTTCACGTGATGAAATTGTCACAGATGCTGCTATACAGGAGATACTTAAGAGGATGCTTGCTCCTATGATAGGAAGTGAAGAGATACAGCATTCTAGCAAGTCAGATCCCATCATAAATGCAATGCCACAAGGTCATCAGGATAGATTAAATGAAGCATGCTTAGATTCTAACGATGGTTACTTGAATGATCAACAACATGGCTGCAAATCAGAATCAACTCATAGAATGAATCTTCAATTCATTGATGAAAATGATGCCTGGGTTGACTTGTCCTCAGAAGCAAAACCTATCATGGTGCCTGAGTCATCAAAGTTGTTTGTTCTTTTTATTAATTGGTCAAAAAAGGATCTCAATAAGTATGATACACATCATTTTGAGAACCATCCCGAAGTGTTTAAGTATGCTCCTGCACCAAAGAGGACTCGTAATGAACCTCTCTCACTGTATACATGTCTGGATGCTTTCTTGAGAGAAGAACCACTGGTGCCCGAAGACATGTGGTTAGTATCATTTCTTCCTGCTAGGTTAAATATGATGTCTATACTGATCCAGTGAAATTTTGGAGGCATTGCTTCATATTAAGGAGATAACATTTAGGGCATATTTGGTATCGGATAACCTTGGTTGCAATGTGATTTCAATCAAATACTAGTTATAATTATAACTAAAATTTGATTGGAATGTGATTCCAACCAATACTACCTTATACAATCATCCCCTTAGCTCCATAAGATGATCAGGAAGTGCAGGCTTTGTGATAGTCTTTGAGCCCTCAGCAATTGGTCAATGATTTTGTTATAATTAGACATATTAAATCTGCAAACTGAATATGTTGTATTTTTAGCAGCTCTTGGCCACTAGTTAGTTCAGCTTAATGGTACGTTGATTGCTACAACGAAACTACAAATATCTGTTTTATTTTAATTCTCATGCACTTTGCTATTTATTGACACTTTTTGTCTTGCAACATCATTAATTTTAGAATGCTGTTTTTGCCGTAGGTACTGTCCAAGATGCCAGGAGCAAAGGCAAGCAAGCAAAAAGTTGGACCTCTGGAGGCTTCCGAAGGTTCTGGTTATTCATCTGAAAAGATTCTCCTTCAGCCGGTCAACAAAGCATAAGCTGGAAACTTTTGTTAATTTCCCTATTCATGATTTGGACTTAACAAATTATGTGGCTCATAAGAAGGGTTCCCAGCGTCAAATATATGAACTCTATGCGTTGAGTAACCACTACGGCAGTATGGCAAGCGGTCACTATACTGCACACATCAAGGTGATTTTTCACTGACTCCAGATAGTATGTTCAGTTTTTCCAAATAATAATGTTGATGGTATGTGATGCGTCATCCTGGGTACACTCTTTTACAAATGTTCAGCAAATAATGTTTTCAAACCCAATGGTGTGTTCCTTATCAATGCATCGATATGCCACGCGTCCAGGAAAGCATGGCCTTGGCATTGCATGCCCAGGAATGGTACACCGGAGCACATTAGTTAAGATAAAACTCGTCACAGATCGATGCACACCAAACTGCATCTGCCTTTTTTTTTTCATGTAGCCAGCTTAGAGGAGCTTTTATTATGTGTTTTAATAACCTTTTCAAAGAAGATTTCTCTAGGTCGGTACATTCTTCATTGTGATTCGAGTGTGATTAAACTACCAGAGATTAGATTTCCTGGGTGTTCCAGAATGCGTACTTGTTAATGCTTGCGCATGGGGGTGTATAGCTTTTCATATATACAGGCAATCAAATAATAAAGGATGATCGTAATATTCATTCTAAAGTTTTCCTTCTTTTTCTGCAGCTCCTTGACGAAAATAAGTGGTACAATTTTGATGATAACCATATTTCGCCAATCAACGAGGAAGATGTGAAATCGGCTGCGGCTTACGTTCTTTTTTATAGGAGAACCAGAGAAAATGCTTCAGCAAGCGTTGGTGTCGAGTCATATGCAAATAGAAACCACAATTTTAGCAGAAGATGATCATCCTGTTGTATGTACGATGTATTTATAAAAAGGAGTAGATGGATACTAGGAAGCAGCGACGATCGTCATCATCATGTACGATTAATCACCTTAGACTCTTGGTAGTTTCCTTGTGACATCTATCTATCTTTTTGATGATGCTCCTGCCTCCTCTGGATTTTAGGGAAGATCACCCACTATATATAATCTTATGTGCGTGCCCCCCCCCCCCCCAATTCACATAAATGAGGCGATTTGTAACAATGTAACTCTGAATTTTATATCTTTATCCCTTATTTCATGTTCTTTCAGAAAAAAAAAAGAAACATTGTTTGCAGCCTTGTTTCATGCTCAAATTTTTGTGAGTTGGGTTTTACGAACTTAGTTGTTGCGGCTGTTAGATTGTGTAAATATAACATATTGTTCTTTAACTATTCATAGTTATTTATTAGGATGCCCAAGCAAATTTTATTACTTACGTTATATTTATTACTTTTTTCCGATGTCTTCGGCCGGGCTTTTGTTAGTGGCCAATTGGTCAGGTAGGTGTGAGTTTCTCGATTAGAGCGAGCGATCACCCTGTCTATTGGGAGCATAATAGAGGATATGACACAATCTCTTCGCTCTTCGAACCTTAAGTCTAGTTTCTAACGAGGAAAATGTTTCATTCAATCTGAATTATGATTTATTTACATCATGTTGATTACTCTATCCTAAAAAAAATTTGAGGTTCGTTTTCCTTTGAAATTAAAAAACATTTAAGAGTCCAAACCGATTAAGTAAAAAGCTACCAAATAGAAAGATTTTAAAACACTGGTGTTGTGATTTATTATCTTATATTTCTCAACTCTGTCCAAAATTATATTCAGTTGCAAGCTGCTGTTTGTATTGTTATTATAAATCATTCATCATCCTCTCCGGCATAACACGCAGTGATACTATTGTATCAATTACTTAGTTACACGAACAGAATCACTAATCACGAAGGGCTTATAATAACTCCATTTCATCAATGACTTAAAAACAACATAGAAAAAGAGAATGCAAATTAACTCCATCACAATCATGGAGTAAAGGAATAAAAAACTCGAGATGCATGGTAGTTGATGAGCTCCCAATCAAAACGGAGATAAAATGAAGAATCAGACTTCACATCTTCATCAGCAAGAGGAAACCGGAGGTAGCTAGGACGCGCGCCAGTTGATGAGCTACATGCCCTGCTCAACGAGGTAATCACCCAGCCTCTCCACCACCAAGTTGCACTGGCCTGGAGTCATTGGTTCATCATAAATGCCAACTATCACGGCCTGATTAGTCTTCTTCATGGTGATCCCTCCACTTCCCTGTCATTGCAAGAGAAATCTATCTTTTGAAAACTGGGAGAAAAATCGATTTGATAGGTAAGAAGAAAGTATGACATAAACAATGGTTATTTTCTCATGAAACTATTGCAAACTTAGGGAGCACTCAATATGAACTAAGAGATGAAAGAATGCAAGATGTTGAGAAAGAACATGATCACCTTCTTTCCACGAATGACAGCTCCGGGCTCTCCCTGAATGACCATGTACTTTGTTGATCCCAAAAATAGGCCAATGGGGGCAAGCGTTCCAGGTTCATTGAAATCATTCATTATGTTGCTGAACTCCTCAGTCTTGAACTGAAGAAAAAACGAAGAGTAGAACATCACTCTACATGATGGTAGGAAATCGATCGCATGAAACAATCGTGAAGGAATTTAATTGTGAAGGAAACAATTCATAAAGAAAGATGTTTTGCTCTGCCGTATCCAAGATGACACCAAGCAATAAGGAGAAACTGCTACTTCATAAGAAACTGTCACCTTTTGCAAAATCACAATATAATCAACAATAACAACAGATCCCTCGAAATCAGTAATCATAAGGAAAAAAAATACAGCTAGGGGAAGGAGAGGAGAAATCAACTGCGAAACTTGGAACATTAATTCCAAACACATTCCAGCATTTCCGAACCCCAAAACCTGAACGACTAACCAAATCAAATCACGGCACCATCATGTGGCATGATTTGATCGCTTGGTCGAGATCATTAAGCACCACTAGAACGCGATCAAAGAAGAGGAGAATGAGAGAATGGAGGCAAAAGAACAACCTCAGGAAATGCAGCACTGCGCGCCCAGACACTACCATCGTGGCCGATGATCGCCGCAGCCGTGAGTTGGTGGCCCTCGATATCGCACATCAAGTGCTCGTCGACGTACGTCTGCCACGACATTGTCACCGTCTACCTTTTCTTCTTCTTTCTTTCTCTCTTCTTCCTCTTCTTCTCTCGCCTTCTTCGTCTGGCTCGGTGCTTCCCTCGCGCATTGCATTTAGCTACGCGAGCGAGGGAGAGCGAGCGGAGAGAGCGGATCTCCGAGTGCCGCCCACCGCTCGACAGAAGAAGACGTGCCCTTGGAGTCCGGCCCTCCATTGACGCCAAGGCCAAGGCCAAGGCCGAAGCCATTTTTTATCGGCCTTCTTCGTCCTCCCAAAAATAAATCAATTCCAGTCTTTGAGTAGAATTACCAGATTGGCCTTCCGCACGAATAAGATCGAGCTCCTGCGGCAGATCGAGGGACGGTGGAGGATGTGATCCGTCTGTTGGATGGATGGAGAGACAGAGACGGCTCGCGTGGGTGATTGATTAGGATCGACGGTCTCGATCGGGCAGTCCCATAAATTAAAAGGAAGCATATTTATTTAAATCTAATAAACGAAACCGGATAAGATCGATAAGCTGTAAAGAAACGAACCATCGATCACATCCGGAGTGCGGTGGAAACCACGTGCGAGCCCAATTTACGGTTCAATGAACTCGATTTATTAATCAAACACCAACGCCGACCTCAATTTTGTTGGCGTCGTCGGTGCGCCAAATTGGACTCGTCGCCGGACCAGACGCGGTCCGGTCCGACCGCGTTAATTAAAACCCCGTTGGCTCCGCATCTGGTTTTTAATCATTTGCAATCTCTCCTTCCTTCTCCTCCATTTATTTTATATTTATATATATACTAAAAGTACTTGGTTTATCCGGTGGGGCGCTGCAAATGCAATCTCCGGCTTAATTAAACCCCAAATGAAATTAATGATCTCCTCACGAACCTTCCAACCCACCAATTTGAGGTCCTCGGTGGCGGACTTCCGTCCGTGCCCACCACGAACCTGTCGGCATGGATGATGATGAATCCAATGTGAGGAGAATAAATACACAACCTTTTCAATTCCAAGCTTAACCTTGCTTGAAATGTTAATGTCAAAAGCACTCATTCATGGCATTAATTAAGGAGAGAATGGGGGCGGGATGGACCAATTAAAGCCCTCCATCCACCCTTTTTATATTTATATTTATACATATATTGATTTAATTGATTCTATTTACTGGTAAGTAATCCATTAAAATAATCACAGGCTGTGAGCTTTATATATGTGGAAGAGCAAGGCATCCCTTTCTTCCTTCAAGCCGCGTCCATCTCCTCTACCTTTTTTTTTGCTGCTTTGGCTTTCCCCTTTCTCCCCGCGTAGAGCTGAATTGAATCGGAAGCATATCGTCTCCCGCTGATCTCTCCGACGACGATGGGGCATGGTCTCGAGCGGAGAGTTCAATTTTCTCGCCGCGACCAAGACGAGTTTCTCGAATCCGACTCCTTCTCCAGCGACTCCGACTGCGAGGAGGAGGAGGATGTGACGCTGCCGCCGCCGTCCAAGTCCTCGTCGCTGCCGCTCTACGAGCTATCTTCTTTCATGGGGCACCTTCTGCCCGCCTCCAAGTAAGCATCGGTTTCTCCGATTAGGGTTTTGTTCTTCTTTTCTCTGTCTTCTCCCTTTCCCGATTTCCGCAATCAAGAGCCCTGATCTCGTTGCTCCTCCGAAAGAGGTACTCTTTTCTTTTTTCATAAAAGAATGTGGATCTGGGTGTTGTGCTGCAGGAAAGGGCTGTCGAGATACTACCAAGGGAAATCGCAGTCCTACACATCTCTCTCCGCCGTCAGCAGCTTAGAGGATCTGCCGAAGAAGGAGACGCCCTACCAGAGGAAGATGAAGACGTGCAAGAGCTACGCGGGAGGGCTGGATGCAAAGAGTGCTGCTCCATGCAGGGCTCCTTCTTCTTCCTGTGCCTCCTTGATGTCGAAAAGCCGCAGCAGTGGCCTTTTCGACGGCAGCAGGCCGCCCCCCTTTCCAGTGCAAAAAACTCCTTAACTGTCGCCTTTTTTGAAGGGGGAATCGGCAGGGGGAAGGAAGATCCATCGTCTTGTACCTGTGGATTGGGGGCGGAGTCAAATTCGATCAGGTGCAGGTTCATGATCCCAAACCTAAACATGTATGTATAACTCATAGATGGAAATCTTTTGTTGATTTTGGAGATCATTGATTCATTATACAAGAATTATATTGTAAAGATTTTTTTTTCGCATATAAGGAGAAAAGTTTGAGTTGTATTTTCTACTTATCATGTGAACTAAAAATTATCCAATGGTGGTGCTGAAAAAATTGTTCATCTATAATGTTACTTTTTTTGCTTCAAAAATACAGTGTTTTCTTTTAAAAGAAGAAAAACCTTGATCTGTTGGATGCTTATCCAAAACAAAACAATTTGGGAATTCGCATACTTCAAATTTTTATTGAGTTGGGCTTGCCCGGCCCAATAGAAGCATAATTGTATCATACTGGGCCAACCCAACATAAAAGAACAGTGGTTAGGAGTTGGGAAGGTATCGTTTTTAAAAGTCATCATTGGTAGGGCTAAAATTCAATTCTCTGGAATGGAATGTAGTGAATAAACTAATGTATTTGTATCTAAATGAACTGTGTATCGATGAAAAAATTTACCCTGCTTGAGTTCTACTTTTCAGTTTCGGTGCATCCCTCTGTTCATGAGATGCATGAATCTGTATCTATCTTTAATCTGGATATATTTATATAGTGTTGGATAGTATGTACTTTAATTAATTAATCATCGTTGGCTTCATTTGGGAGGCTGCAAAAGGTAGTGGCATGCTTCATTCCTCCTCCAAACATGCATACATCTTCTTTGTATCCCACCACTACCGGCCCAATAAATGAAGCCAACGAGAGTGAGAATTATTTATGAGGAGAGAGCAGTCCTTTTCTTTTGTTATTAATTTCACCTGTCCACTTTTTATAGAGGAGGTTGTGCTGTGGCTGCAGATAGGGGCAAAATGATATCCTAATGGGAAAGGAAGAGCCTCTCTAGTGGGCAGCATGTCCATCGATAAAGCTAAAAGCACCGTCATCTATTCATCTATCACTCCCAATAAACAGCACAAGAAGGTTCTCTACCTATCTATTGGATAAATCTTTTTTTTTTTCTATAAGTAAGATATATAATCCATTTATCATAAAAATATTATATATTTTTTATAATCTCAAACTTATTTTTATTAAAATATTATTTATAAATATAAGATAATAATTTTTTGTTTGATTATTATCTAGTCCAATAAATATTATTATTTTAATTGTTTAATAATTATTTTATCTTTAACTATTTATTTAAATAGTCTTTAATTTCTCAAACGAACCTATAAAGTATCTAACAATTATATTTTTTATTATATTTTTATAAATCATTCATTGGACTCAATAAAAAAATATAAAATAAATTACAAAATTATACCTAACAAATAACTTTATTATAAAATATCTAGATCTGTCAAATTTTAAATACGTAGTAAAAAATTTAAAACGAGAATATATAAGTAATTTTTAATAGTCAGTGTAATCACAAGGATAAATACTATATTTTTTTATATACACGGTTAACCCAACCTATTGTTTTTGCAAGTTTAATTTTATCATTTCTATTTTATAAAATAAACCTTAATATACTATTATATCCATTAAATAAATAATTATATATATATATATATAATTTATTTTTAAAAATTTTGGATCAATAATAATCCCTACTATATCACGTCTCCGGTGTTAACATTTTTAAGATTAATTTATTAAAACTAGTGCGGAGTACTCTTAATCGTCCATCACGAAAGCCATGGTTTAGGAAGGGAGGAGTGCATAATTAATTAATTAATCACTTCTTTCGGTGAATCATCAAAGTGATGTCTTTTTGTTGTTGGGTTTTAATATGATACAATTATGGGTCGACTGGTAGTAGTATATTTTAAGCCCACATATGTCTCGCTCGTAGTAGTATATAAGGCGTCCCCACGAGAGAGATAGGGGTTCTCAAACTCGGGAGCGTCGCCTGCGACCTTTTCTTCTTTTGCATTTGGTAATCTCAAGCTACCAATATCCTTAAGACATCTTCTTTTTCTTCTTTGTCCGTAAGACATCTTCTTTTTCTTCTTTCGGTTCGGTTTGCTGGTTCTTTGTTTGTTTAGAATCTATAGATCTCTGTTGGTTCTTTGCCTAGAATCTATCATGTGTGTTGATGTCGTCGAGCATTTTGGTGTCATTGCAAGTATGTTGCGTCTGAGATTGCATGACCGCGTAAATGAAAGATCTTTACTGATTTGTGATATATAAGAATGTTGATTCTATGATGTATAGATCTCTATTTTTGGAGTGATTCGTAAAGGGTGAGAATTCGTTGTTTTCTAAAAAAGCTTTGATTTTTTATTTATCTTTTTGCGGGGATTGCCAAGGTGGTCTGCTATCATCTTTTCGATAATAATTCTTGATGGTTTATAAAGTCTATAAATTATCCATATTGGTGGTCCGATTTTTTATCATAACATATTTTTAATATATTTTTTGCACACCTCATGTCAGGATACACAC
The DNA here is from genome assembly GCA_030544415.1 of Thalia dealbata. Taxonomy (NCBI): domain Eukaryota; kingdom Viridiplantae; phylum Streptophyta; class Magnoliopsida; order Zingiberales; family Marantaceae; genus Thalia; species Thalia dealbata. The sequence goes on from CM060454.1 coordinate 4,707,153, forward strand.
AAATTCTTTTGATCTTTAAGACACGCCAAGATGGTGAAGTTCACAATTGAAGAACTCCGTAGGATTATGGACCTAAAGCATAATATTAGAAATATGTCCGTCATTGCCCATGTTGATCATGGTATTAATCTTTCCCTTTTCCTCTCATATACTAAAATGATCAATGCTTTCCTCAATTGTTGGTTTGTAATCTTATTATATTGTGCGTTCCATCCTTCAGCTATTAATTGACTGATTTACCTTGAAAAATATGCATGCCTGGCGATCTCCATGTTGTTGGACATGTTTTTTTCTTCATTAACTACCTGAATGTGGTATCATGAATTCTTGAGTTTGTTATTATATCCCACTGAATAAGTTTAAAAAAAATGCATGCCTTCTGAATAAGTTCTATGAACTACTCAATGTTCCATTTATCAAAAGCTGGTGCTGTATTATACTGTTAGCATTTATTAGAAGAGCAAGGGCCTGGGGGACATGCATATGATCTGATCATTGCTCTAATTCACATCTTATCATCAGCAAGAAGTTTATTAAAATGCTAAAGGGTATTTATAAACAGCGAGAATTCTTTTTTATGCTAGGCAGCAATGAGTTGGACTCTTATGCAGACATCTTATTTATACGCGATGAATTAACCAGCATTGACTACATACATCTGGGAGTATGTTTTCATCCTTGGCATAATTGCAGAATATAGCTCATCTGACATAAATGATCAGATGTATATGTCTTAGGAGTATCATATCCTCTTGGATCTTGTTTTGCATTGCTTTGCTGATTGTTCTCTGGATTTGCAGGGAAGTCGACGCTGACAGATTCTTTAGTGGCAGCTGCTGGTATTATTGCACAGGAAGTTGCCGGAGATGTTAGGATGACGGACACGCGGCAGGATGAAGCAGAACGTGGAATCACTATCAAATCTACCGGGATTTCCCTGTATTATGAGATGGCTGAAGACTCCTTGAAGAACTACAAGGGTGAAAGGAGTGGAAATGAATACCTCATCAACCTCATTGATTCACCTGGTCATGTGGATTTTTCTTCGGAGGTCACAGCTGCTCTACGTATTACTGACGGTGCACTGGTTGTTGTCGACTGCGTGGAGGGTGTATGCGTCCAGACTGAAACAGTTCTTCGGCAAGCCTTGGGAGAAAGAATCAGGCCTGTTTTGACTGTTAACAAGATGGATCGTTGCTTCTTGGAACTTCAGGTTGAAGGAGAAGAAGCATACCAGACTTTTCAGAGAGTTATTGAGAATGCAAACGTCATTATGGCAACTTACGAGGATCCTCTTCTTGGAGATGTCCAGGTGTACCCCGAAAAGGGGACTGTTGCTTTCTCTGCAGGATTGCATGGTTGGGCTTTCACATTGACCAACTTTGCCAAGATGTATGCTGCTAAGTTTGGAGTGGACGAGGCAAAGATGATGGAGAGGTTATGGGGTGAAAACTATTTCGATCCCGCCACAAAGAAGTGGAGCACCAAGAGCAGTGGCTCCTCGACATGCAAACGCGGCTTCGTTCAATTCTGCTACGAGCCAATTAAGCAGATCATCAGCACCTGCATGAATGATCAGAAGGACAAGCTATGGCCGATGCTGCAGAAGCTCGGTGTTACCATGAAGTCGGAAGAGAAGGACCTTTTGGGGAAAGCTCTGATGAAGAGAGTGATGCAGACATGGTTGCCTGCCAGCAGTGCGCTCCTTGAAATGATGATCTTCCACCTTCCATCGCCTTCTAAGGCTCAGAGGTATCGCGTGGAGAACTTGTATGAAGGCCCGCTCGACGATATCTATGCAAATGCCATAAGAAACTGTGATCCGGAAGGTCCTCTGATGCTGTATGTCTCGAAGATGATTCCTGCTTCTGACAAAGGCAGGTTCTTTGCGTTTGGTCGTGTCTTCTCCGGACGGGTTTCTACAGGCCTCAAGGTCCGGATAATGGGGCCTAACTTTGTACCCGGCCAGAAGAAAGATTTGTACCTCAAGAGCGTGCAGAGAACCGTCATCTGGATGGGCAAGAAGCAAGAGTCCGTCGAGGATGTGCCTTGTGGGAACACGGTGGCCATGGTCGGTCTTGACCAGTTCATCACCAAGAACGCAACTCTGACCAACGAGAAGGAGGTGGACGCTCATCCCATCAAGGCGATGAAGTTCTCGGTCTCCCCTGTCGTCCGCGTCGCGGTGCAATGCAAGGTCGCTTCCGATCTCCCCAAACTCGTGGAAGGCCTGAAACGCTTGGCGAAATCAGATCCCATGGTGGTTTGCACGATAGAAGAGTCAGGAGAGCACATCATAGCCGGCGCCGGAGAGTTGCACCTCGAGATATGCTTGAAGGACTTGCAGGAAGACTTCATGGGCGGAGCAGAGATCGTAGTGTCCGATCCCGTGGTGTCCTTCCGCGAGACGGTGCTGGAGAAGTCATGCCGCACCGTCATGAGCAAATCCCCGAACAAGCACAACAGGCTCTACATGGAGGCGCGGCCGCTGGAAGAAGGCATCCCCGAGGCCATCGACGAAGGGCGGATCGGCCCGCGGGACGATCCTAAAGCAAGAGCGAAGATTCTGGCGGAAGAGTTCGGGTGGGACAAGGATCTGGCGAAGAAGATCTGGTGCTTCGGCCCTGAGACGACGGGTCCGAACATGGTGGTCGACATGTGCAAGGGTGTCCAGTACCTGAACGAGATAAAGGACTCCGTAGTCGCTGGTTTCCAGTGGGCGTCGAAGGAGGGCGCCTTGGCTGAGGAGAACATGCGGGGGATATGCTTCGAGGTGTGCGACGTCGTGCTGCACGCCGACGCCATTCACAGAGGTGGCGGGCAGGTCATTCCGACGGCGAGGAGGGTGATCTACGCTTCTCAGCTGACGGCGAAGCCGAGGCTGCTGGAGCCGGTGTACCTGGTGGAGATCCAGGCGCCGGAGCAGGCGCTCGGCGGCATCTACGGCGTCCTCAACCAGAAGAGAGGGCACGTCTTTGAGGAGCTCCAGAGACCCGGAACTCCGCTCTACAACATCAAGGCGTATCTCCCGGTCATCGAGTCCTTCGGGTTCTCCAGCACTCTCCGGGCCGCAACCTCGGGGCAGGCGTTCCCCCAGTGCGTTTTCGACCACTGGGACATGATGTCCTCCGACCCGATGGAGCCCGGCACGCAGGCCGCGCAGCTCGTGGCCGACATCAGGAAGCGCAAGGGCCTGAAGGAGCAGATGACCCCTCTCTCCGAGTACGAGGACAAGCTTTGAGGCTTATCCCCCTCCCCCTGCGGCTAGTTTTGGGCTGGATCGTTCTCCTCTTCCTCCTGCATCCCCCCCCCCCCCCTGCTTTCTTCTTCCCGTTTGTTTGGAACTTTTCTTTTTTAGGTTCACCGCAATGAATGATTCCTTCTCTCAGTTTTGAATAAGAAAAAGGTCGAACGAACCATCAAACACTCCATCTAAAGAAAGTTTCTGATGAATCATTCAAAGTTTTGAACTACTCCTGCACAAGACTACTGCGCAGAGATAGGTGTAACTTTTAACAGGGCACATTTATAAGTTTCCTTCTCTGTAAGCCCCGTACTTGGGAGGACTCTCCAAGCTTCCTAGCTGAAGGCTGAAGCCCCCAATCCGTGCTTTCTCCTTCAGAAAACGAGCCCAACTGCATGCAGCTGCAGCAGCAACATGCAGCAGCAGCCCAATCCTAATCCTTTTAAATAAATACGAGTTCCACTTGCAGCCACATGGCACGGCCCATTAATTAACGCCCTAAAAAAATTATTAACTCGACGCAGCTTCCCCGGTCAAAAGTATTACCGTTACCACTCCATTAAAATTACTAATTTAGGCACATTTGAAATCTTCGTAGGAGACCCTACCAAAACTTGCCCTTACCCCTTAATTAATTGAGAAAAATTATTCCATCGGCCGATCCAAGTCTGAGAAATTAATTTAAGTAATATTAATGACGTCATCAGCGGATCCGAGTCGTCCGACAGAACCCAAATTACCAGCACGCCCCTACGTGCTTCGTTGTTGTTTTTTTATTATATAAATTTGCGGCGCCCGAGACGAGGAGGAAGAGGGGAAAGGAAGGAGGAAAAAAAAAATCAATGTAACATGATCGATCGCCCCTCATTAATGTTTTGTTTTTTTTATTTTGGCAATCACAGCAGGTTAAAAACTAAATCATTGGAGCGGAATCTGGAGAAATTAATTCGAAAGATTCGCTTTTTTCAAAATCCATAACTCCTCTTCCTCTTTTGTGTATAAACCAACCTCATCGGAGCTCCCTCGATCGGTCGACCGAGTAAAAGCTGCGATCCTTTCTCGTTTCATCGTCATCGTCTGAAAAAAAAAATCCTTCCTTTTTGATCTTCTCCGCCACCAACTCCCAGGCTTTGCTGCGGCTGGCGGAGGCAGAGGCGTTGGCGACGAGGAGGAGGAGGGAGGAGACGCCACCACCGGTCACCACGAAAGAGTAAGCTCTTCTTTTTTTTTCTGATTCGAGTACCGGCCGGCCATGATCTCCGTCGTCTCCCTTTTCTTTCTCTCTTTTTTTTCTTTTTGGCTTCTCTGCCTTTTAGATTCGTAGTCTCTCCTCCATGAATGAGAAAAAGCTGCGATCTTGTGATTTGTAGCAGCCGCAGAGAACATGAAGACGAAAGGGTCGGAGAGTAATCTGCAAGTGCAATTAATGTGGAGTTCAGGTCCCCTCACGGGGCTGTCGAAAGCATCTAATCCTTAGGAAAAATTAGGATAAGAAGAAACGGGGTTCACTGCAGAGATCGTAGTTATAAATTTAGGATGTTTGAGAAGTCTTTTGAACTCGATTCGATCGCTCACTTCCCTTATTATTTTCCTTTCAACCTGCATTGTGTCTCTTTCCTTGCTCTATTTCTCTCTCTTTTTAATGGTTTTGACGCCATTCGAGTTGTTTGTAACACACCTCTCTTTCCCTTTATTTCGAGTACCCGGAGGTAGCAGCTAGCCCAGCTTCGAAGCCGGCTTCGTCTATTAGATTCCGGCGGATGGGTAGGGCGGGGCGATGGCTGCGCCACCTTTGGAGCGGGAGCAAGGAGCACAAGGACTCCTCCAGCTACAGATGCAACTGAAGCCGGCTTCGTCTATTAGATTCCGGCGGATGGGTAGGGCGGGGCGATGGCTGCGCCACCTTTGGAGCGGGAGCAAGGAGCACAAGGACTTCTCCAGCTACAGATGCAACTGAAGCCGGCTTCGTCTATTAGATTCCGGCGGATGGGTAGGGCGGGGCGATGGCTGCGCCACCTTTGGGGCGGGAGCAAGGAGCACAATGACTCATCCAGCTACAGATGCAACTGAAGCCGGCTTCGTCTATTAGATTCCGGCGGATGGGTAGGGCGGGGCGATGGCTGCGCCACCTTTGGAGCGGGAGCAAGGAGCACAAGGACTCATCCAGCTACAGATGCGGAAGGCGCCACCTTTGGAGCGGCAGCAAGGAGCATAAGGACTCCCCCAGCTACAGATGCAACATATGCGGGAAGGTGCTTGTATTAACCACTCTACCATTTATTATTTTAAAAATAATATATATACATATTATGTATATACTAATCGTGTCGTGCCCGCTTGCGGGCCTAGATCCTGCGGCTCGACAAGGCACATGAACAGTGTCGAGCAGTGCACATTGCATCCCTATGCCCGATTAAGTGATGTCTTTTTGTTGTTGAGTTTTAATATGATACAATTATGGGCCGATTGTGACAAGTTTAAGCCCACAGATGTCTCGCCCGTAGTAGTATATAAGGCGTCCTCGGACAGCGTCAAGATCGAACGAGAGAGATAGGGGTTCTCAAACTCAAGAGCATTGCCTACGACTTTTTCTTCTCTTGCATTTGGTAATCTCAAGCTACCAATGTCCTTAAGACATCTTATTTTTCTTTCGGTTCGGTTAGATATCTGTTGGTTCTTTGTTTGTTTAGAATCTATCATGTGCGTTGATGTCGTCAAGCATTTTGGTGTCATTGCAAGTATGCTGCGTCTGAGATTGCATGACCGCGTAAATGAAAGATCTTCACTGATTTGTGATATATAAGAATGTTGATTCTATGATGTATAGATCTTTGTTTTTGGAGTGATTCGGTAAAGGATGAGAATTCATTATTTTCTAAAAAAAATTAATTTTTTATTCATCTTTTTGTGGGATTGCCAAGTTGGTCTGCCCAACCCAATAGAAGCATAATTGTAAACATAAAAGAACAGTGGTTAGGAGTTCGGAAAGGTATCATTTTTAAAATTTACAGGAGTCTTGAGCCAGGGGAGGAACTAAAATTCAGTTCTCTGGGATGGAATGCGGTACGAAGGGATAAACTAAGGAGTTTGTATCTGTATCTAGACGAACAATGTATCGATGAAAAAATTACCCTGCTTGAGCTCTACTTTTCAGTTTGGGTGCATCCCTCTGTTCATGAGATGCACGAATCAAATCTGCATCTATCTTTAATCAGGATATATAAATATAGTGCTGGATAGTATATACTTTAATTAATTAATGGGAGGCTGCAAAAGGAAGCGGTATGCTTCATTCCTCCTCCAAACATGCATACATCTTCTTCTTTGCATCCCACTACTACCGGCCAAAGAAATGAAGGCGACGAGAGTGAGAATTATTTATGAGGAGAGCAGTCCTTTTCTTTTGTTATTAATTTCACTCGTACACTTCTATAGAGGAGGTTGTGGTAGCTGGCGATAGGAGCAGAATGATATCCTAATTGAAAAGGAAGAGCTTCGCTAGTGGGCAGCAGGTCCATCGATAAAGCTAAAAGCAGTCAAAGTCAGAGGGGATCGCCGTCGTCTATGCATCTATCACTCCCGGTAAACAGTACCTACCTATGTGTTGGATAATTTTTTTTTTCCAATAAGTAAAATATATCGTTTATTTATAGAAGAATAATATATTTTTATATAATTATACAAACTCATAACACAGAACTTAACTCGTTTTAACTTTTAACTTTATCATATATTAGTACATCACACATCACCGTACTTTAAACTAAATATAAAATAATAATTTTTTATTTTATCCAGATTATTGTTTTGATATATAAGAAAAAAATTAAATATAAAATAATAATTTTTTATTTTATCTAGATTATTGTTTTGATATATAAGAAAAACTGATTATTCTTAACTTATTACATAAAAATGTGCATCACTTTGATTATCTCGTCCTTATTTTAACTATTTTAATAATTAATTCATTATAAATTCTTTTTATACATAAAAATGTGCATCACTTTGATTATGGTAATTGAGCTTTATACGGAAGGATCATGAATTTTACTCATCAAGTTCTAAAAAAATTAGTAGAAAAAGCACGTGAGAGATGAAATTTTAAAGTTGTTTATGTTTATTAAGCCACCGGTAAATTGAAGGTTATGAATTAGATATTTATTAAAAAAAAATTAAAAAATCATATGTTGAATTTTTTAATATTAGTACCATTATACATATTTACTAAATTAAAATACATTATTATTTGTTTATTACATGCTTTTTGATATATACACGGTGAAGTCAACCTAACATTTATTTTTGCAAGTTTAATTTTATCATTTTCTATTTTATAAAATAAACTTGAAAATTTGGATCAATAATAATCCCTGCTATATCGTCATGTTTCCAGTGAGACCTAGGTTAAAACTTGTAAGATTAATTTATTAAAATTAGCGTGGAGTGTGGAGTAGTTTTTTAATGGTCCTCGTAAAAGCCATTGTTTAGGAAGGGAGAGGGTCTATAATTAATTAATCACTTCTCTCGGTTGATTGATTACCTGTTCCTGTGTGCGTGAGAGAGACATTATTACTTTTTTTTTAAAACGTCAACTTAAACTGTTCCTTCGTCGTGGGTAATTTTTTTGTTTCTTTTTTTTTTACCATCGTACGTTGTTGCAAATCCATTTACATTATGTGACAAATATCCCAACTTAATTAATATTTTACACGTTTCTTTAACAAGAAAGAAAGAAGAAGGAAAGAATAATAGAACATATATATATATATATATATACAGTGAGCTGTGCCGAGGACAATAAAGAGGAATATAGTAAAAAGTACGTGCCAATTAACTTTGTGCTTATTATCCAAAAGAGAGCATCGTTTGCCAAAACTGGCTTTTTTTAAAAAAAGAAACGTTTAATTAACTGGGAATGGATCAAACTCCTCGTCCTCATCAGCACATTGGTTTAGCAAACACACGGACGGCGGAATCGCTTTCGGAAACATCGGGGAATCAAAATCACTTCTTTCTCGGCAGCACATTGGTTCAGCAAATAGATCGGTTCGGTCTTCAAAGTACAACCACCAAAAAAAAAGCATCAGCTCGGTCTGACGACTTCGGTTGACTAAATCCGTCTCCATCTCCATGGAATGGAAGGAATCCTGAATCTTCCTTCATATTTTTAGAAACAAAAACAAAAAATTGGTAAAAGTAACTTAATATTATTTCCCCCTAAAATATTACCATACGTTCTTCTAAAGATTTGCTTTCTCTGCCTAATTCTACTACCATTATTAATTATATGTTTTAGAATTTGATTATTTATTTTTATAAATATGCCGTGGCTTGGCGTGCTTCATAACGACATGCATACCTCGCACTTGATAATTTACACATCACATCACGCTACGTTACATTACGCACTCCGTGCATTAAACTAACTATTTATTCACTTCCATCGCCACATCACGCATCCTTAACCGTATAATATAACTGCGGAGTTGACATGGCCGACGATATTTTAAGTTTTCAAGCGTCGCCGAATGCTTGCTTTATTTCGGTCGCTGAATAAACTAATCGATTGATTAATTATTAGTCGTCCAACATAATTTTTTTTATTTTAAAATTATGATACTTGGCATCCAATATTTATTTCCTTCCTCGATCTCAATTTGGCATCCTAAATATTAATTTCTCATGCACTAATAATTACACACGTAACCGCTTGCTTCGCAATAATCCATCGTTATTAGTTTATTCTAATTATTCATTAGAATTATTTTTTAAAAATAATTTAAATGACTTTCTAACTTAAAAATAAAAAATTGAAAAGGGAATTAAATGGATAATTTGTTGCCATCACGGATCACATGCTCCTCTCCTAATTTTTAATGGATTTGAATTTGATCCGGAGTTTGCTATCTATTTATTATACACGGAACTTTCTGGCCGTCCACGCCTCCTTTTTTTTTTTTTTTGTCCTTCTAATTTGTTTATTATTATACTTCGCAAAATTATTCTTCTTCTTCTTAATTTTTTTTAAAGATCCCGAGACGATATATATATATACGCTACAATGAGCTACGTGATAAGACGAGTGCTCCTATATAACTCAGGTCAGAAGTTAAAAGATAAATAAATCAAAATTGTTCTTTTTTACTTTACAAAATAATAAACATAAAACTTAGAGTGCCTCAATTGAAGGAACAAATGTGAAGTCTTCCAATAATAGTATTATTTTATTTTAATCTAGAAAAGTTTTCAATCAATACGACCGCTTTATGTATTATAATAATAATAATTAAGAGTATATTCCGCGCATATTCCGTTAATGTTCAAAAATTACAAATTTAATCGCACCTGCTTCTATTTTTTTTTATTTTTTTATTTTTATGGATCTTATGAAAAAATTTACCTACTTTTGAATTAATAATTTGATCATTTATAATTTTCTCAAAAATAGCAGCGGTGACGTGGCTAGCTTTGCTACCTCACAAAGTTGGTTATGATTAGTTTCCGGGAGGAACCAAAAATAGCAAAAATAATAAAAACTCCGCCCCGCCCTCGCACATGTTTTTTGATCTTATTTTCTACCATCTTCCTCTCCCGGCGGGCGGAGGTCACGAGACGCGTCCAAAGTCCAAATTTTGCACCTCAACAAAATCGCCGTCCGTCCCCCCTCCCCCCTCTTTCCATGACGACATCGATAGCACCATCACGTTAATCGACTTTCCTCTCCTCACCTTCCCTTCTTCTATTTATTGCCGACCGAGGATGTCGCCCTCTTCTTCATCAATCGCTTCCCCTGTAGCTGGTGCTGCTGCTTCTCTTCTTCGGCTCCGCATTTCGTCGAGCAGTCCCGATGCAGTCGGATCCAAGTGACCACCAGGAGCCCCAGTCGCCCACCGGCCGCCGGATCCGCGACTTCGAGATCCGCAACTCCCTCCCCCGCGTCCGCACCAGCTCCATCTTCTCCACCGCCCAGACCGACCCCTCCCCCAAGTCGACGGCTGCGTCAGACTCCCCGCTGATGGGGAGCGCCGGGGCCCGGCCCACCGTCAAGATCGTCAAGGGGGAGTTCGGCTACGTCCTCGAGGACGTCCCCCACCTGATCGATTACCTGCCCAATATTCCCGTAAGTTCGCCGCCCTTCTTTGAATTAAAGCTGCCTTTGGCTTGCTCGTGGGGCTAATCATGGAAAGGATGAGGTTCGTTTCTAGCACCTCAGGCGTAAAAAAAAAAGTGATCTTTACAGGTCTCAGAGCTTGCTATCGCTTGAGCTGAGTGATTTTCTCGGACCGGGACGGTATTAAATTAAAGGTGGAGGAGGAAAGCCACGACTCCCTACTTGGTTTTCCTAAGATTAAAAAGTGTTCTTCAATCACGCACTGGCTTGATCTTGGTCTCTCGTGTTACTCTCGGAGACACCCTATGCAACCGGTGCAGTCTTCATAAGTTCTAGCGTATCAAGTTCTTGATATGTTGGCCAGCAAGTGGTCATCAGGATTTGTTCTTGACTTAGCTTCGATTTGAATTGGGAAAAACCACATAATAGGAAAAAACTTCTGGTACCCTGATGGTGGTGATTTTAAAAGTAGCAACGTAGCGTTTGCACATCAAAAATTTGTACTACTTCAATATTCGCTTCTGCAAATTGGAGCTGAATATCAGCTAATATTTTTCCAACTGTTAGACCATTGAATACATATTAGTTCAGCTCAGAAATTAGTCCTTTTTTTTTTATAACTCATGCATTTTAACACAGTTCTTCAAACATTTGACTTTTGTCCTTTTAGTTGGGCCTAATCTGATGCTCGCTGTATCTGAAGTACATCCCTTGAAATTTAAATTTGAAGTGCTGCGATGGTGACATGATCCTTTTTCTTTTAAATTTTTGCAGTCATATCCAAATCCACTCCAAGACAATCCAGCTTATTCAGTAGTCAAGTACGGTCACTTATTCCATTGTCTGATACTCTCCAACTGTCTTTCGGCAGCTAATGACATTGTTTCCTTAATAACTTGCCAGGCAGTACTTTGTTGATCAGGACGATACCGTTCCAAAGAAGGTAAGTACTTGATGTTAGTCATGCCCTTAATTGGAGGGCTTGGGAACATATTTAGAACCAAAATGGAAGAACAAGGTGGATCTTGCAACAGATTGAAATATATTTGTCCAAGCTATTATAACTGAGTTTCTCTGTAGGTCGTTGTCCAAAAACAGAATCCCAGGGGGGTTCACTTCCGGCGTGCTGGACCCCGTCAAAAGGTACCTTAAGCTGGTCATCTTTTTTATTATGCTGGTACGAACAATTCTTGACATATAAATGACTTTGGATTTATTCAGGTGTATTTTGAGTCGGAAGATGTCCGTGCGTGCATTGTAACTTGTGGAGGTCTTTGCCCTGGTCTTAACACTGTAATTCGAGAAATAGTATGTGGTTTGTCCTACATGTATGGTGTTAACAAAATCATTGGTATTGAGGTGAGTACCGATTGCTTAACGATCCATAGATAGTGCATATTTTCCTCAGTTTGTTTGTACAGAATTGTATTTACTGTTTTATTTTCAAGGTTTTCTAGTGATTCTTTATTTATGTCATCCATATTTGTGACACTATCAAGTTGACTAAACTGAATTGCATCATAGGGTGGATATAGGGGATTCTATGCACGCAACACCATAGAATTGACACCAAAGAGTGTCAATGATATTCATAAACGTGGTGGAACAATCCTTGGCACATCACGAGGAGGTAATGATATCATGAAGGTAGTTGACAACATTCAGGATCGGGGGATCAATCAGGTAAGAGATAAGCCATTACACTCTAAATTGTGTTAACGTGCCACGAGGTTGATGAATGCCTCTGCAGGTTTATATCATAGGAGGAGATGGTACCCAAAAGGGAGCAGCTTCTATTTTTGAGGTAATTTATATTTAAAATCAGAGATAAGAAACTTTTCACCTTCATTCTAATGCTTGTCTCGGAAGATGCACAACTTTGGATTGTATAATGGGACTTGTAGATGATGGCTTGATCGATTATGTCCCTCTGATGCAGTGTTCACAATGTTTCTTACTTGTGCTGAAAAACTTCACTTAACTTTATGATATGCTGTAGGATTATTCCGTGCAATTCAGGATATCATGTCTCCCTGTTCTTGATTTTAGACAGTCTTAAATTATTCTTGATCAATATTTGTAGGAAATTCGTAGGCGTGGCCTGAAAGTTGCTGTTGCTGGAATTCCCAAGACAATAGATAATGATATTGCGGTACCACCCACTTGGAACATATAATCAGTTAACTCTTTTCATGCAAGAACCTGTAAATTTTCATAACCTCTTCATATTGTGCTTCTTATTGCCTGTACAGGTTATTGATAAGTCCTTTGGTTTTGATTCTGCTGTTGAAGAGGCCCAGCGTGCAATCAATGCTGCACATGTAGAGGCTGAGAGCGTTGAAAATGGTATAGGCGTAGTGAAACTAATGGGCCGCTATAGTGGTAATGATCCTTTCTTGCTGCAATGACTTCATCTGTGCTCATTCTAACTGCATCTTTTCTACCCTATGGTTGCTAAAGTCATAATACTAGCCTTGATGTCAATTTTCACGTCTCCTGCCTGTTAATTTTTTGTTTTTCACATTTTGTCCATCAGTGCTTAATAACATTGGTATATTACCCCATTGTATATATATGTAAATATCTATATGGAAACATTACAGCATTGCCATTATAGAAACATAGGTAGGTAACAAAAAATATGATGTTAAATTTTATTAAATATAGTTGCACAAAGTGATTAAAACACTTCATGTGGGAAAAGTGGAATTTGATTTAACTTCAGGTGCTTAGATTGCAAATTAAAACTATAAAACAACTGATAAGTAGAAAACGTATGTTAAGTAGGAAAAATAGATGATGCATAAGAGGAGGCTTCATTTGGTTCCCAGATTCTGTTTAAATTGCATAACCAAGATAGGCCAACTGATCTTTTAGCTTCAGAACTTCAAAGGCCACATATGATGCTAAGGAAGATATTTTTCCCAGTATAGAGAACGGCCATGGCAGCCTTATTGTTATTCTCAATGACCGTCTAAGTAGAAGGATTTTGCAAATTTCAAAATTGTATAAGATTTTCAAATTGTATTTTATGTCATACCACGAATCTGAGAGATTTTAATTATGCAGGATTCATTGCCATGTATGCTACCCTTGCAAGCCGAGATGTGGTAAGTACTATATGTCGTTTCCTGGAGTAATTTTATGTACATCTTGTACCTTTTGTAGAAATTCACCTTCGGGATTTCAATTGTCTGTAAGAAATGAAATTTGCTCATTCATGGAATTTCTTCCTCCCTAGGACTGTTGCTTAATTCCAGAATCACCATTTTATCTGGAAGGAAAAGGTGGTCTTTTTGAATACATAGAAAAGAGGCTTAAAGAAAATGGACATATGGTCATTGTTGTAGCCGAAGGAGCAGGGCAAGATCTTATTGCCGACAGTTTGAAGTCAATGGGCAGTCAAGATGCTTCAGGAAACAAGCTACTTCTTGACGTTGGGCTCTGGCTATCTCAGAGGATAAAGGTGAGTTTTTCCAGTTCATATAATTTACATTTTGCTGTATCGTTAATTCATAATGGATTGTGCTGTCTCCCGTTAGATACAAGTAGCTGGTACTTAGCAATTTAGCCTATATACATCTTTAATGTGTTATATTTATACATCAGATTTCCTTGGCCACTTGGCAGCAAGGGATTAGACCCTTGTTTCTGTTGATGTGCATAAGACAGTTACGTTGGCGGTTAATTGTTTTTGTTTCTTTGCATTGTACAGAATTACTTCTCCAGCAGACCAAAGATCCCAATAAATCTTAAATATATAGGTAAGCGAGCAATCTTCAATCAATCATGTATTTTCTAGCCAGCTCTAAGATGTAAGACAGTTTATTCTTTGACATGTAGATCCAACGTACATGATTCGTGCAATTCCAAGCAATGCCTCTGACAATGTCTACTGCACACTCCTGGCTCAATGCACCGTACATGGAGCAATGGCTGGATACACAGGATTCACTTGTGGGCTAGTTAATGGAAGGCACACCTACATACCGATCGAAGTAAGTATTACTCCTAACTTGGATCCTATTTAGTGCCTACACGTCACGACTTGCGACCAAGACCTACTGAAATCAAACTTCGAAAAAGCAAGCTCTAATCTTAGTTACCAAGAGCATTTTCCTTGATTAATAATCCTAGAAGGATAGTTGGCATATCCAGATAACTTGAAATTGAGTGCTCCTCTAATGTGGCAGGAACGGCAAAAGCTGTTTCTCGATCAAATTTTCATTACGAAGGCTGAATATTTGCTAACAAACCTTTCTATGATGGCAGAGGGTGACGGAAAACAGAAATAAGGTCGTCATAACTGACCGGATGTGGGCAAGGTTGCTGTCCTCAACCAATCAACCAAGTTTTCTGAGCTCGAAAGATATTGAGGAAGCAAATGCCACGGAAAAGCCACCAGAAGAAATAGAGAACGAGGAACAAAGCTCAAACAGTAGTTCCGTAGAGAATGGAGCTTGATTGATGGCACGGCCAACTATAAGCAGTTTATAATAGAGGCGTCTACAGCTAGAGTTTGTGGCAGCATTTATTACCATGCGACTCTTTGTCCTTGGTTATAGAAGCAGCACACCGTGATCGTGTGCGTTGTCCAATAAGCACACCTTTCTAATGTAAAATATTCGATCCATTTAGATAATGTTGTTCCGGATCAGTGCAGTTTTCTTTTTTCAATGTCAATTATCTTTTTGAGTAAATTGTCTGTTTGGTTTTTGATCACTCTACTAAACTCTATCAGCTTCTGCTTCAAAAGTTCCTTAAGGAAACTAACTTGTGCTTGGATGCTTATTTGAGAAGAGTAAAACCATCCTTCCCCTTTCTTTATTAATTGCATTGCGTCCAGGGTGGTCAATGCCGCATCAACCGGGCCAACTTTGACGAAAGAAGGAAGCTGCAGGTCTACTTTCATGAAAAACTTAGAAATAATTTTTTTAAAACTTATCTAATTACCTGCACTATATACCGAAACTTATTAATAATTAAAATAAAGTATTTAATTTTTTTATGTCTTTTCTTTTCTAAGTTCATTAAAAAATTTGACAGATAAAAACAAAATAAAATGAAAGTGTAATCGGAACAAAAAAAAAAATTAATAAATACTCTTTCCGTTTGCAAGCGCAAGAAAAAATTAACACCACCACTCGCAAATCCCCTTTCTTCCCCGTGGCCGGGCGCTGCTAATCCGGCGTCGGTGCTGGCCATACTCTCGCGTTGCCATCGCCTCCCGGTCGACCGCAGCTTGTTGGCCGCCGCCCCCCACTGTTTCTCCCTTCCGCGGATCGTCGGCGTCCAGCGCGCCGACCGCGCGACCGCCGCTCCTCGCTCGCCCCTCCTGCGCTACCCCAGCTTCTAGAGCCTTCGATTTTCCGTTCCGACCCTCCTCCGCGAGCGCGACGTTCAGCGCGGCCTTCCTGCCGTGGCGACCCAGCGAGGAGAGGAGTGCGGGTGTTCGACAAGAAGTCAATAAGGTTGGTTCATCATGCTCTTAAATTGTGCTTCTCATTTTTACTTTAGTAGACTTGTAGAGTATCCCTAGGTGAACGATGTCCATGAATATGACAGTGTAGTTAGAGTATGGGGGCATTATTAAGATTATTGTAAAACAAATTATTCGGGTTGTCAATGGGTATTGATGAAGGCATTTCGGAGCTTGTACCTGCTGTCCTTTTCATTGATGAGGTAGTTTTCTTTCTAATTTCGAATATACCATATGTTATATTCTTTCTTTTGTGCTATTTCTGATCTTATGCGGGTTCACATGCTAGATATTGAATGTTTTTCTTACTTGAATCGTGCTTTGGAGAGCTCGATAGCACCCATTGTGATTTTTTGCTACAAATAGAGGAATATGCAACGTGAGGTATGCAAACAGGGGCATTATATGCTTAATGAACATCTAGACTGTACACTTTTTTCTTTACTATAGTAGTAAAACCAACAGCAAATTTGTTATTTGATTGTGGTAAAATGAAATTTTCTATGATGTTCTTGTGGCAAAAGATATAATTCGTTAGCGAATTTATTTTTAATGGCAAAAGTTATGGCACTTGTCCGCTGTCATTTTTTCTTAGCTAGTTATTGCAAATCTTTATGCCATTAAATCTTGTTGTGCGCAAGAAAACAATTATGAGCAAGGTAATATGAAATTGATTACATTTGAACTCTCCACTAAATCTTCGAGTAGGGAAGAAACACCTTGCAGACCTTATCCCTTCCTTTGGTTTTGGCCACATTGTTGGCAGGGGATAGCAGTTGGATTGCATGCCTGGAAAATACCACCAAATATCTCTTGTAATCCATGTAGGGAGATCGGTAATGAACACAACTGATTGATGTTTCAACGGAAGATTAAAACGGACAAGCTTTTACAAGCACTCATCACAACAGAACACGTGATGGGGATCCAGGAAGCGTATCCTAAATTTTCAAATCACTATAAGATGACAACAAGGTGAGTGTTGGAAATTTCTTTTTTCTGACTTATAAATACATTGTCCCAGAATAACTAGAGAAAAAAAGAAGAAAAGATACAAGAAGGAAATGAAAGAAAGAAAGAAACAATGAATCCCAGATGAAAATACAAAAATGGTCAAGTAAATAAATAAGAAGTTAAGATCCTTGGCCTTTGGCAATGATGGTGGTTGGTCCTTTTCTATTGCAAATATCTTTGTTTCTCCTTTCTCTCCTTCCTTCCTTTCTCAAATCCCCTTCTCCCTTCCTCCCCTCTTCAAGTAGATTCAGATTTATACCAAATTTTAATTTTTTTTAGTGATCCATCGTGTAATTTAGCACACACTACAACATCAGCATAATATCATTTGTCTGTTCCTTCCTCTTCAGATTTCTCCTTTTATATTACCCATTAACTGGTGCGGGGTCTTGTTCCCTAACCCTTTTCCCACTGCAAGTTACCTTCTTGGAGATTCTAAGGATCTTTGCTTTAAGTTGCTTCTATTTTTGAGGATTCTAGGTCAAAGCCATTGGTTTGCATATTGATCATTGGGTTGTATGCTCTTCCTTTGGTATTTATTTCGTTTCTTCATTCAAGATTTAGACTTTTTATCCATCTATCTGGGAGAATATGACCTATTGTGTCTTTTTTTTTATTTTTTTTCTTATATATTAAAATGGTGCTTCATCTGTGCACTTTTAGGAAGAATTGTATCAGAATTGCTACTCCTGGTTACGTTTGGAAAGTTTGTTATTTCTTTAAAAAAATTTCTTGTCACTAGAGCTCTAATTTATTATTTTTTATAACTAGATGTCCTACTGCCCACTCTTTTGATGATTGCTTGGATGTGTTCTTGGAAGGCCAAAATCTTTGTTCAACAGTTACTGCCTTCATTTCTTATTTCTTTTTATAGCTTTCCCTTTCAACTTTGTTCTTTTCTTTTATTACATTTTTAGATGCCGTAAAACTCAAGTTCTTCATGTCTTCACACCATATGCTGTTGTGTTGTCAGCAGTGAACTTCTTCTTCTGGAGGAACTTTGAACATCTTCTTCTAACGAGTATCAAGTTATTCACAGGTGTGCTTTCAATCTTCCTCTCAATCCTACTCTTTCTTCATGCCGTAAAAACTGATTTATTGAATTACTGATTTAACTCACCTGTCCTACATATTAACCAAGTTTCAATATATGCTCTGCATGAGTTGTGTTGTTCTTGTCTTAGATATAAATATTTACTGTTAAGTGGAAACTAAAAACTCATTTAGTTTATACTTGATGGATATTTTGATTTTTGCTTCAACTAACTTAGAAATGACTGTTTATATAACCCTCTCTTTTGCTTGATTAACTTTTATCATGAGTTTATGTGGTCTTCATAACACGAGTTAAAATTATAAAGTCAAGAATCTAAACTTATTGTACTGTTTAAATCTTACTCGTAATATTGATACCTTAATTTGCATTACTAGAACCCTTGCGCATATGTACATTACCGTTTATGGCTTATTATTGATCAGTGTGATCTATTGCAAGTCAATTTCAAAAACATACTATTTTTCTACATTTTGTTTTTATACCAATATCAATCAATATTGTTAGATTGAATTACAACGGTTGGGGTTAGTGATCAAGAAAGGATGATAAGTTCTAAAACTAGTATATGAACATATTTTAACTTTTTAAAAATTTTCAGTCCAAGAATCATTTTTACCAAGAGCCGTTTTCATTTTTGTTGGGAATGAAAACATAAATATCTTTTTTTCAATCAAATAGAGCCCAACAGTTTCTGAGTTTATGCTCTTTTTTCCTCTCTTCTTCTACCTTTCTCTTTAATAGAATTTTGGAACGATCTATTTTATAAAACAAAACTGGATCATTGGCTTTCTTTTCATGTGCATGTTGTTTTCTCTTAACTTGATGTAGTCGAAGAGGATTTACATATTACAGAACGAAACTTGAGCTAAATTGTAATAGTTTTTTTTGTGATGAGTATCTATTTTGATGGTGTTCCAAGTTGGCAAAATTTCTAAATTTTTTTATGTTCTTACTAGGATCAAATTAAAAATTTTGGTTTCATATTTACCCATGCCTTGAGGTAATAATATAGGAATACTGATAATGGCATAATTGATTATTGGGATCAAAGAGTAGGATGCATAACCTGTGGCTTGAAAACATAGATACATGTGCTACTGGATGATGACGATGTTTTATGGTATAATAATGCATTTACGGTTTGTGTTATATGAGTGCATACTTGGAATAATTAATATGGATTATAATCTAGCAGTGATTTTGTGTTGTTATTAGTTACCTTACTGGAAAAGGTGATGACTAAATTCTTGATTGGTGAATTCTTGGAATTATTAGTTACACTAAAAATCAGTTGCAGGCTATACTCATTAATGTTAACCATTGATGGGAGGATGAAGGTTAATGATTTGTTGTGCAGAAACAGTAAGCAATCATTGTATAAAGGTTCTAGCAACATTTGTAGCATATGAAGGGATTCTGGGAGGAGGAAAGATTGGATTAAAAGCTGGTAGATCGACATCAACTTGGTTCTTGATTTAGTAATGTAGATTATTTCTATCGGGTTGTTTTTATTATGATCTAAAGCAAAGTTAAGAGTGAAATAAGGTAATTGGGTCAACTGGGCCTAGTGAGCCTTTTTTTTTTAACTTAATGAGTATTGAACTCACAACCTTCCATATAGAACCCAATTGGCCTAGCGAGCCATTTGGTATGCTTAAAAGTGCAATTGATTGGAATAGAAAGGTTAAATAGGAGTAATCTGTAGGTGTAAAAAAATTGTACAGAATAGTTAGTTTAGCAACTAGTGGTGGCTAATTAATCATAGAGTTTAGTAGGTGGTTGAGTAACAGTTCTGTGATATGGTTGACTTGTAGTTAAAAGGGAAAAGATACAAGATACTAAGATTGTTACTGGATTGTAATTAATTGTATAATAGAAAATTGATTGAACTTGTTTCTTATACTTGATTCTTTGTGCGCTTTTGTTGGAGCTTGCTTGGTTAAATTCTAATTTCTGTGCTTAGATTCTTGTTTTCGCTTCTCAATTTGCTTGTTTGGATTCATTGGTCTCGGTCTTGAGATATATATTGGAAATAGAGATAAGACACGCTAATGTTATCAGTAGGAGCAGCCTACTCCGATTGAGGCAATGAACCATTTGTTCTTAGTGTTACATTATTATGAAATAACAATTCCAGGTGCGTGAGATAGTTCTTAGTAATAGAACAGCACGGGTTAAATCCATGAGCATGGAAACTGCATTATTTTAGAACCTAGTGGCCTATGCATGTTCATATAATAGCATGCGTACTATGTTTTGCTCCTCTTCTTACAAATTTTGTTGATATGTTCTTATTATAACGATAGTCCCCTTATGCATTGCTGATATGTACATGCTTATTGATATCTGATCGGGACATGACAAGCGTACACCTTTACTATATGACAAGTTTTGGACATAAACAACATAAACATAAGGGCATTTCAAACATATACAACTACTCTTGACATTTGCAAAGGGGGAGAAATCACAGAATAAGATAGGCTGATAACCTAGATATATGACACGTATACACTTAATTAGAGACACTTGACTTGGGATCACGTACAGCTCGGTGAATTATACTGAGGTGTTAGGCTAGGTAAAAGCGAGGGATCGCTATTTTTCCGAGCGGTTCCACTGACTTGATTAATAGTAGCTAACTTACCGATGGAGTGATTAGGAGAGTCCTCATGCCTTGGGATTTAGGTCGGACTGCAAATTTGCAGATCCCGTTCCTGCTGCTTCTAATGTATCTCTGGATATTGCGTCGAGTTTAATTTTTGTCCATGTAAATTTTTTTGCTGCTCAAATCTGTTGCTTCTGCTACAATTTTTTGTGCTATCGTGTATCAAATTTTTTTCCCTATAATTGGATATCGTATCTATTACTGTTATGTGTAATTCTTTTCTAGTCTTTTAGATTGATCACTTGCAGCGATTCTACTGCATAAATTGTGGTTGCAAGTGCATATGCTGTTTTGTTAATGTTTTAAGAGATCGAATTCATAATTTTTTACATGCATATTTTTTCACTTTAGGATTTTGTGATGAAGCGTGGTGGAAAATCTGGATCCAATACTCTTGGCGGTTTATGGCGTTTACTGCGTAGGTGCTTCTTTTGGGTGCTCTCCTTCGGTCCCATGCCAAAGCACATTGCATTTATTATGGATGGTAATCGTAGATATGCTAAGAAAAGGAACATGAAAGAGGGGGGCCACAATGTCGGTTATGCAACTCTTATCACTATCCTGCAATATTGCTATGAAATGGGTGTGAAGTATGTGACTATCTATGCTTTCAGTATCGACAATTTTAAGCGGAAACCGGAGGAAGTTCGATCTCTCATGGATTTGATGGAGGAAAAGATTAAGGTGTTGTTGGAGGAAGGGAGCATCGTGCATAAATTTGGAATCAAGATCAACTTCTGGGGAAACTTGGATCTACTGTCGGAGTCAGTAAGGCTGGCAGCTGAGAAGGCTATGGCAAGCACCGCAAGTAACAGTGGACCAGTTCTCTCAGTATGCGTGGCCTACACATCCACTAATGAGATCCTACGCGCCATCAAAAGAACATGTGGAAGAAATAAGGATAGGCCACCTCAGGAATGTATCAACTATGATGTTGCCGACTTGGAGGAAAGCTTGGACAGTGCTGGTTGTCCTGATCCAGAAATCGTTCTTAGGACATCAGGGGAGACTCGGTTGAGTAATTTTCTTCTTTGGCAGACCGTTTTCAGCCATCTTCAAAGCCCAAACTTTCTATGGCCTGAATTATCACTTGGGAAGCTGATTTGGTCTATTTTGGAGTACCAGAAAGTACACTCTTACTTAGAAGCAAGGAGAAGAACAGACAAGAAGCATAAATAAACTTAGGGATCTATTAGCATAATTCTGCCGAGATGGAGGATCTGTTCGAATAAGTAATCAGCTTCGCGCTATATATGGATTGTTGATTAGTTCAACACCTAATGATATGAACTGTATACTAAATATACATGCAGTAAATTAAATTTATATGTAATTGGTTTTTCTGTATGTATGGTGATAGATCATTTCTTACTTCATGAATCACCCTTTCGCTTTGGGCTTTGGGCTTTGTGCTTTGCCTGTTCAACTCTCAGATTCTTGTTCGATCCTCCACATCTGAGCCCCCGTAAATTTTGTGCCTCCAAAAATGATCTTGTGGAGGCTTTCTTTACTGACTTGATGGCAGTACCCTTCTTTGGCAGAGAGTTCATGGCTTCTGCACTGCAACGTCCACCTATCCTTGTTAATTTTCAAAAGGAAAAACTCGTTGATTTCATGATGTAAGAACGAGGTGCTTACACTTCCTCTTGCTTCTCTTGTTTCATTGCATCCCTTGTTGGTTTCACTGTGTTTTGTTTTTCTAAAAAAGGAATTAGATACTTCTCTTCTATTCATATTGAATTGTTAAAAATCACCAATTACATTCATTCAACACATCATTTATTTAATGCTTAAATTTTTTTAAAAAAATATATAATCCCAATAGATAACAAGATTGAAGATTTGCTCCATCAAAACTTGGTTCATAAAGTAGCTGTTTGCTTTATACATGGTGGACGACCGTGGTTTCAGACTCTTCCCTGTACCTCCGTATAAATTAAACATATCCGGCTTTGTTTGGCGTCAACCTATACGTACGCTCTCCCATTCGATTCCTCCGACAACTGCAATTAATGGCCATCCAAAATACATGCAGCAGCTGGACTCCAATTGCATGCAGTGAAACCAATGCATCCTCCGGGGTTGGTGCCTGTACGCAGTACGCATCCATGATGTCTACGAAACCTCCGCATGCAGTATAATTTATCTGGGTGCTTGAGACGCGGCGGCCTCTTCCTCCAGCTACGTACGTTGATCGATCGACACCACTGCTCTGCATGCTTCTGCTGGTTGATTAATTGTACGTGGATGACTCTGCCTTTTTTTGAAAAAAGTAAAAAGAAGAAAAAAGAAGGCGATCCGTCCACCGATTCAATCCACCGACTCCGCACAAGTCCTCATTTTTCTCTCGTGCTTGCTTCCAAAAGAATTATTTTAATTGTAATGGCTGGAAGCCATGCAGACAGCGCCTACAAATACCCCCTCCATCCTCTCCTTCCCTGTTCATCACCTGCAACTCATCGATCTCGCTTGTTAATTAACTGATGGCCAGACCACGCCTTCTTAGAGTCTGCGCTCTTTCCTTCCTTCTGCTCCTTGGTCTCCACCTCGCCTCCGCCACGAGATCCCTGTGCGCGGCTGGGGGCGGCAGCGGCAAAGGTGGCGGGGGTGGTGGAGGATCCGGCGGTAGTGGTTCCGGTTATGGCTCTGGGTATGGTGAGGGCGCCGGTGGAGGTAGTTCGGCGAGAGGTCATGGTAGAGGCGGCGGCGGAGGAGGAGGACGTGGTGGTGGGGGAGAAGACTGCGACGAAGGTGGCTCTGGCTACGGCGCCGGGAGTGGGTACGGATCCGGCTACGGCGAGGGAGCCGGCGGTGGGAATGCCGAAGGATACGGTAGAGGTGGAGGCGGCGGCGGCGGAGGCGGTGGTAGCGGTGGAGGAGAAGACTGCGACGAAGGCGGCTCTGGCTACGGCGCCGGGAGTGGGCACGGTTCCGGCTACGGCGAGGGAGCCGGTGGTGGGAGTGCCGAAGGACACGGTAGAGGCGGCGGCGGCGGCGGCGGAGGACAAGGCGGAGGTGTAGGCACTGGCGGCGGCTCCGGCCGTGGCTATGGCGAAGGTGCAGGTGGCGGCAGCGCTAGAGGTTACGGCCGTGGAGGCGGTGGCGGCGGCGGAGGTGGCGAAGGGGGAGCTGCAGGCGGGTCCGGATACGGATCTGGGAGTGGTCACGGCTCTGGCGTTGGCGGCGCTCAAGGTGGTGGGTACGGCCGCGGCGGAGGTGGTGGGGGTGGTGGTGGGATGGGGTCGGGCTCGGACGACTCTGGCGGCGCCAGCTACGGCTCCGGTTATGGTTCTGGGCACGGTGGCGGCGGCGGCGGAAACGGACACTAGTCGCACTACTTGATTTATATATAGATAAATAAAAAATAATAATAAGAGGCGTAGTTTGTTTGTATCGATAAATTAAATTGTAGGAGGCGTATGTGATCGACAATTATATATTTTCCTTTTTATGCATCAATAATAATAATGCTTACTTTGTGTAATAATAATGCTTGCACTTTATATAAGATGTACATTTCTTCTATTAAAATTAATTTATTTTATATAAAAAGTTATGAATTTTATACTCACTAAATTAAACCTCATTGATTAACCTTGCACATGCCCACCCTCTTTGACTCTTATATATATACATACACACCGCACAATAAGATTCAACCTTATCCCCAGATCAAATTCTACGTTTCTGGTCAAAATACAAAGTAGAACAGGAGGCCGTACGCGAAAAAAAAAGTGCCAATCTGAATACAATAATTGGTTCAATCATATGCATGCAGAGCCCTAAAATGCAGAAAAAGAAATATCTCCTTGGATGCGAATATGATTAATTATTTATTGGGACAACGAGAGAAGGGAATCGACCTTCTTTTTTTTTTCTTACGCGGTGATGAGTGCCGGATGAGGAGGGGGAGAAGAAGAAGAAGAAGAAGGCGTGATGGATGTGATGGTTGGCCACCCTTCACTTTCCATATTTTCGAGCGATGAGTTGTCATCAAGAGGTGTTAAAGATATCGATCTAAAAGAGCAATCAAATACGTAGACGAACTGATTAATTACATATATGGATACATATAATAAATCAAACTTCGATCCTGCATGTGGATGGACTGATACTTAAATTGATTCCTTAATTAATTTGCTACGAGTAAGTGAGGCCTAATTGGTGAACTCCTCCGTCGTTGCTCCAGCAGTAGGCGCTCGCAAGCTCCCCCAGATCACGGTCATTAATGATCTCTTGGTACGATCCGTAGTCGCCGCCGCCGCTGACGCCGTCCCCGAACCCGAGGGCTGAGAGGAACAAGTGGTCGTCGGAGTTGCCGGACCAGTCCACGTAGCTGCAGGCGCTGCTGCCGGACGACGAGGCCTCCTCCTCCGACGGCGACACGGCTGCGAAGCTGCTGCCCATCGCCGCCGGCGGAGGAAACGAGGCGTGAGCTGGGAGGGTGATGTGGTTGGGATACCGGAGGAGAGGAGGCGTCGAGAAGTCAAGGCTCTCTGCTTTGACTGCCTGCGGTTGTGGTGGTGTTGGGAGGGTTAATGGCGGAGCAGGCGATGGGTTAGTATGAATGCCGGAGGGGTTGGAGTTGTTGGCCGCCATGAGCCTCTTCTTGAGCTTGGTGTTCCAGTAGTTCTTGACATCGTTGTCGGTTCTTCCGGGAAGATGAGACGCGATCACCGACCACCTGATTGATTTTAATTATGAGTATGGTTTCGTCCGAAAAATTCCTGGTCCAGAATCGATCGAAGAATGAAGTATGAACCTGCTTCCGAGTCTGTGGAAGAGAGTAAAAATGATGGCGTCCTCCTGCTGGGTGAAGCCTCCGTGCTTGATGTCCGGGCGGAGGTAATTGAGCCACCGGAGCCTGCAGCTCTTCCCGCAGCGCATCAGTCCTGCGAGGCGCGAATTAATCGATTAATTCCACCGGAGATGGATGGATTGAATCAAGGATGGGCGAAGAGATGAAATCTGCAGTCACCTGCTTTGCGGGGCAAGGCGATCCAGTTGCCACCGGTGCCGTTCTGCTCGATGTAGGACTTGAGGGCGGCGTCCTCCTCCGGCGACCAGGGGCCCCGTTTCACGTTCGCCTTGTCGCAGCACGGAGCTCTCCCCATCCAGTTAATTAACTTCTCTTCTCAATCCGGCGTTCCTTCCTCCTCCTCGTCGTCCTCTTCGTCTTTTTCTTCTTCTTCCGCACTGCTTAATTATCAACTTTTTCAAGAAACACCCAGTCAAGGCAGAGAGCGAGAGAGCCGAAAGAGAGAGAGGGGGGGGTGGAGAAATGAGTGGGAGAAGACAGAAGCTGGAGGCTCTCCGGGCGTCCATTTTATAATGAAAGCCCGGCGGGCAGAGGAGGAAGAAGAGACCGAGAAAGAACGAGGGATTGACCAAGCGCCATCCTCATGCCTTATTTCCTCTCTTTTTTCTAAAATATCCTTGTGATGCAGCCATCAACTTGCACTTTTTTACACAAAAAAAACACCAGATGGGTTAAAAAACACGAGGGTTCTTTCAGTAATTATACCCCCCCTCTCTCTCTATATATATATTCATCATTTTTTTTACCTCATTCACCCCCTCGGTTAATTAATCATATTTTCATATACTCGATTTATTCTTATCCTAATCAAAATTATATTTTAAAAAATGGCAGTGGCTGGCGGCTACGACGGAGATAAAGACGACGAAGCACGTGCTTAATTCTGCTTCCTGTTAATTTTTACTCATCGTCTACTGACGCTTAAAAAAAGACCGCATCGGTTCAATCCAACCCATCGCATCACTTAATCTCAGCCGTGGAAATTAAGCGGACCGACTCCTCATCGGCCGATAGATTTCCTTTACATATATATACACGATGAAGGTGTTGACCTTTTGGCTTTCCCCCGGTTAATTTATTTATCGCGACTAAAATATAAAGGAAACGTAGTCCGATCATATGGAACCTTAAAAACCCTAATAATTGAGTCAATCGCCATGCACGCATCGTGTGTGTGATTGAATGCGTAAAGAGGAGGAAGAAGAAGTCGGATTAAAATTTCCCCATCCCAGAATTTATTGTCTCGCTATTCCAACACATGTCTGCCATTTTGCACATATCCCATCCAACTTGCCAACTTGCCCTACGTATATTCTTATTTATTTAATTGACCTAGCAAATCTCTCTCTCACTCTATGTATATGTTTTTATTTATATATGTACAGCACAAAAAAAAAGCCACGTATAGACGACCGGTCATAGAAGACTAATTAACTCGCAATTTGACCGATTTAATACATAATATAAAAACCCAAAATAAAATACAATTATGATGAAAACGAAAACACAGCAAACATTTGACCGAGTCTAAAATTATACTCTAACAAAAAATTGACCTAGTTAATGGAGCATGCGTTCGTTGGACCGGGCAGTGCGAGTGAGCACAGTATTGTTAGTGTGCAGAAGAAGAAGAAGCAGGATGGCCTCCCAATTAATTAAGGTCACTTGACTTGAAGTCTTGACTCGGTTAATTAATCTTTTTTAGTATTAAATGGTGCCTTGGCGAACAAGGGAACCTTCGCTTTAATTATGATTATAATTATATAACTTTAGGGAATCTAAGGAAGGACGATAGCAGAAACAAACACTGATTTCGTCGTCACCACCATCAACCCACGGACAAGAGGAGAGAAAGAGACTTATTGCTGTGTATATATATATATATATATTACTAGCTACGAAGATATCTAGGTATATATAGCTAGTGGTTTGTTTAACTATCATCATCTCCGTCACTGATTTATATATTTATATATATATATGGAGCGAGCTATCGATAACTTGGACCGTCTTTTTTTTAGTTGACTTTTCCAGCAGCTTATTTTAATTTCAAAAAACAAACTATATGTAAATATATATTGACTCCCCGGGCAGTGGAAAACAAAACAAAGAATAGATAATGCACCGCCGCTACCCACGATATTAATAGTTTTCTTCGTGCCTCCACTCAGTATATAATTATTGTTAATTATATACTTGAAAAGTGATTACGATGGTTCGTTTTCTACATGCACCTACCCACCTGCCTACCTACCGATAATTTCACACGTATACTTATTAAATAAAAGCCACATCATCGTATGTATACGATCGACTGATTGCCGCTCTCTGATACAATTCTTTTTATATATTATTGTTGAGGAAAGAAAAAACTTGGATAACTACGGATAGCAAATTATATATATATATATAATTTCAAATGCTAAAAGTGGTTAGAAAGAATCGAAAAAGACTTTACCAGATTAATAATTAATCAGGGGGGAGCAAAGTATTAGGAGGAAGTTGCAGCAACCACCGACATTTATAATTAGAGCGAGCGAGATCGTCGAGCAGGCATTGGATGTCTCGTGAGATCACACGACCCAGATTGCCTGCTCTTTTTACGAGAAGATGACGATTTGATTTGATTGCTGGGAGGTGTTTCATGACAATAAATGAAGAGAAGATGTTGGAAAGATGATAATAAACAATGCATGATACTTTTAAAAATCATGTGGTGGTGCAAAAAATACGTCGGCCGTCCATATCTACACTCATCACCATTGATTAACAAAACGGTCATTATAATATTGATATAATAATAAATATATTTTAATATTGTGGGTAAATACCCATCTAATTTTTTTAAAAATAAACTTAATAAGAATAATAATTAATGGGCCTCAATGCGGAGCAGGGCTTGGCCCAATTAAAGTACAATAAAAAGGCCCATCCAGTTTCCTATCATTATTATTATTTATAAGGACGGGTTAAAGCTTTATTGCTTCCACAGTCCAAAACTTAGCGGAAAAAGTCAATAGAACAATTAAATTGTTATTAGTAAGAAATCAATTAGAGAGTGATAGGTATACGACTCCTCTAATTTACGTTATTGGGCTTCAAATGGGAGTGTTAATCGATTATTAATAAGTTTCTCAGTGTTTATTTTTATTTTTAAAAATGAACGACGACTCTCGGGACTTCAATTTTTTTTACTAATTATTATTCTCAACTACTCAGCTCAATGATTTGATTCCCTTCCTCCTCGTGAACGCGAAGGTAACGCCGTCCGCTTTCCTGCCGGATCCACAGAGAGAGAGAGAGAGGGAGAGATTTGAGGGGGGAGAAGCGATCGGCGGCCATCGAGGATGAGCGTCATCGACATCCTCACCCGGGTCGACGCCATCTGCAAGAAGTACGAGAGGTACGACCTCGACAGGCTTAACTCCGACAATGTCTCCGGCGACGACGCCTTCGCCCGCCTCTACGCCTCCGTCGAGTCTGACCTCGAATCCGCCCTCCAGGTCCCGCCCGCTTTCTCCTTCCTCCTTATCCCCCCCCCTCCATCCTCCGCTTCGTTCTTATCGTCTCTAGGGTTTCGTCTCGCTCGGTTGATCTCGCGGCGGTTCATTAATTCGGTGATTGACCGATCGCGCGGTGCAGAAAGCCGAGGCGGCAAAGAGCGAGAAGAATCGGGCGGCCGTGGTTGCGTTGAATGCCGAGATCCGGCGCACCAAGGCGCACCTGCTGGAGGAAGTTCCCAAGCTGCAGAGGTTGGCTCTCAAGAAGGTCCGGCTCCCCGCATCTCTTTGATTCTGTTTTGTTCCTGCGAATTTTTTGCATCTCAATGCGATCTCCATTTTCCAAGATCTAAACACTTCTTATTTTGACCGTCCAATTGCAAAATGAATCAAAGTTAGAGAAAGACTATGCGTTTCGCAAAGAATTCTGGATGCAATAACGAGGGGGCCTGCTTTGCTGAAGTGGCGTAACTCCCTGTGGCTCACACCAGAAGTTTTGAGATCGATAGCTAATTTTTTGAACTAAAAGAAGGAAACAGAAATAATGAACATTGCCTACGTAGTGAATCCAAGACATTTATGTTTGAGATTTGAGATTCCCTGAACCAAAGAAGGCATATCAAGGAACTGTCAACAAACATGTAAATGATCATTACCGGCTGTGGTTTTGCTATATGAGCTTATTGGTAGGAGGAGGTTCATGTTGAAACCTTAAATAGAAGGCTCACAAATTTATGATAACAAAATCCTTTTCATGACTAAACAAGTAGAATTTGGATGCAGAGCTTGTAACAGGTAACTACATCTTTGTTTAGATATTCTTAGCAGTAGTTTTCTTGTGAGATGATGTTTTCTGTCTCTGCTTCTATGGTTATGTTGGTGTGGAACAGATCGATATGACGTCTTGAAATTCAAAAAGAAAAAGAAAAGATCTATGTCACGTCTTTGCAGTGAACACAAGAAACATTTTATTGGAAATGATAAGTATACTTGAGGTGTAGAGTTTCAAAACCTAGCTTCTCAATTTATAAACATTTTAAGAAAATTTGGTGATCAAAAGGTGGTGTTTTTTAGGTTACTTAGTGGAAGTTTGTATTTGATATAGCTCATAACCAGCAAATTTCTGGTATCAAAATTTAGATATGAGCATAGAGTGTGAAATAAATATTAATGTGTTCATAACTAAAGTTGGTGTTTCCTTCTTCGGCTATTTTGCCATGCAGAAAGGTAAACCACAAAATTGGGTTATGCTGTTGACTTTATAATCTTAGATTTAAATTATCAAAGCACCATGGCTAACACGTGACAATTTTAAGGAAGAAGTTGCAGTGCTTGCCATGAATGTGGGTTTCTTTCTGTTAGTGATTTTCTCTGAAACTAGTTTTGCTGCATGAGATTCAAGTTCAATCAATATTCCACATTTATGGATGCTGACATTTTCTTGAAGTTTGCACATCTTGTGGGTTCTGTTTGTTATGGATGATTATGAATCGACATTCAAAAAAAAAAAAAAACTCAACTGTAGCTGATGCACTATCTTTATGAGACATTTGGTGCTTTTGGTGCGGTTCAAATACAGGTAAAAGGGCTCTCGAAGGAAGAACTTTCTGTACGAAGTGATTTGGTATCAGCTTTGCCAGACAGGATTCAGTCAATTCCAGATGGGAGTACAAATGGAGCAAAACATTCTGGAGGCTGGGCAGCTTCAGCTTCTCGCCAAGAAATTAGATTTGACTCCACTTCAGGTTATTTTCTAAGTTATTGGACCACTTTTCAGATGTCCATCACATCCCTTTTTATGCTCATAGTTTTTCCTTGAAACTGGAATTCTGTGCGGCAAGATTCTTGACATTTTCTACTTTTTTATATTGTGCTCACAGCTCATAGAAAAGATAAAATGTGGGTAGTTTGTAGTCTACAGATGATTCCTTGTAGGCATGAATTATTTATGACAGATAAGCTTCATAAATATATTTATTTATAATTTATTAAATTCTGCTGACTCCTGACATCACAATGGCACCGAGATTTCCATGTCTATCAAATTGATGAAAAGAATGAACTAGCTCATGAACAATGGTAATCATGATGAGGGATGTGATCTAACATTTGAATGCTTATCTACATATACATGAATCACATATTGCACAAGCGGACTTCTGTTAAAAATTCATTTCTTCTCTGCTGTTATGAATTAACTCTTATAGATGAACTTGCCTAATTCATTGAGGATAATGGGATTGGTTGATAAAAATTTACATGCGTGCTTATCTATCCTCTTAATTTTGATTTTTTAAACTTTAACAGTAAATTTGTCTTTTCTGTATGAGATTATTGTTCATTATAAATCTGTGAAAGTGGAGATGTGTTTGCTGTGGGATCATCCCATTGAACTAGATAGTTTTGCAGACATATCTGGAATCTGACTGAGGCTTCCGACTGGATTATACAGGAGTTGGTAGTGACAGATCTTGAGTTTGACTTAAATATTGGAAGATGAACTTTCTTCTTGTGGTTCTAGTCTCGTAGAAGTTTGCTGCTACTGAATTGTCATTTACGTAGTTCTGTGAGGATGTAGTTTCTATCCTGATTGTATCAACTATAGAGATGATAACTATGTCTTTTTTATGGGCATCCATGATCCAATATAATGAAATAACAATGGTGCTATAATTTACACTGCAAAAGGTATAATATCCTAAAAATTTGAGGTTAAACTGCTTCCTTGTAAGCTCATCTATTCTCACATGCATAGTTTGTTGGCAAATTTTAATAGTCATAAGGTTAACCAATTTTTATGCACTGATCTCATTTGTGATCTTGTTTCCATAACTTAAGCTAAATTGAAATAAGAGGAAGAAGGAATTAACACAAAAAATTAACTATCAAGCAACTTCAATCTGTTCATTCTCATTTGAAAGTTTTTTTTGGAGCGTAACTTGTGCACAAAGATTTATTGTTTCTTATTTTTTGAGATTCACAATTCTTTCTCTCGTATATTTGATTGATAACAGATGGAAGGTTTGAGAGCGAATACTTTCAGCAGACTGAAGAATCAAACCAATTCAGGAGCGAGTATGAGATGCGTAAAATGAAACAGGTACTTCCTTCTTTTTTGATGTATGGATGAAAGAAGAGGGAGAGGATTTAAACCATTCCTAGATTGATACAAATGACTCATTTTGTTGCAATGTGCACTTGCAAACATTTTTTTATGAACTCTAAGATAAAGGCAGTGTGAAAAAAAAATGAAGAGAGGAAATCATAAAAAAATGTTTACGAGTGCATATTGTACTGCCATCATCGTCTCCTTTTGATTAACTTCAGAAGTCTTCTGCAACCTACCCTCTATACTTGGGTATTTGGATCAACTTTTCTTGAGTTCACTTGTGTGATCGGGCACATAGTAGTGATTTTCATCTGGAACATGCTAGGAAATTGTAGCATTTTCTTCTACTCGGTCAATTACTTCTAGTTGACTGACATTACTTTGGACCAATTAACTAATCTAGTAGAAGCAGTGTACTGAAGTGCATACTGGTGATTATATTTTTTTTGGCCTTTGGCCTTTGGCTTCATGCTGATGTTTGTTGTTTGTTAGTCATTGACTTCTTTGCAGTAACTGGACTTGATCATTTATTTGGGATGATCTTTTTGCTGGTTACTAGCTGATAAAGCCACAGATATTGCATAACTTCTGCTCTTCTTTATTTACATAGTGTTCAATGTTCTGCTGTCCATTGCATTACTTGTGCTCTACAGGTCTTTTATATGCGAGGGAGGTTTTGTTGTCATTATAGAATTTAGCAGTAGTTTCTCTAGTAATCACTGGTGATTTCTTCTGAAATTTTTTGTTAACGAGTCATGTTGCAGGATCAAGGATTGGATACGATATCTGAAGGACTGGATACACTGAAAAACATGGCACAGGACATGAATGAGGTTTGATGCTTTCTTCTGAAACTGGGAATTATGTGTTTAAGAACTATGCTAATTTCTCATACTGTACAGGAATTGGACCGGCAAGTTCCTCTAATGGATGAAATCGACACCAAGGTTAGATTTTTCTCTTCAACTATAGTTTCATCTCCTCCTAAGTGAATGAAACTTGAGTTATCCTGACATACTAAACTCGGAGTGCAGGTTGATAAGGCTACTTCTGACCTCAGAAACACCAATGTTAGACTTAAGCAGACTGTTAATCAGGTACACTTCCAATTTTATTACAAGATATAACTTTATGTATATACTGAAGCCAAATGTGTGCTCAATAACTTGTTATGGCTACAGACAACTGACATTTCTGATTATAAATTTTCAGCTAAGATCCAGCCGCAACTTCTGCATTGACATAATCTTGCTGTGTATTATTCTTGGTATTGCTGCATATCTATACAAGTAAGTTTTGCTGCCTTGATCTCTGTCATCTTATAATAACTTGTTTTAAGTAATGTTTAGTTGTGTCAATCCCTATTTTGTGAAAAAATATCTGATATCTCTTTTATACGATGATAATAACATGTTTATGGATGAAAGGCAAACTAAAATGATAAAAATTATTCGAGTTAAACTAGAAGACAAAATTGTCTCTTATTCGGACATATATTTGATACTTACGTGGAGTCCCATTGTTGACCGATAGAATGGTTGCATTGTTGGCATTTGTTTTGCTCACTAACTTCAAACACACGGTTAAATATTACAGAGCAAATGAACATACAAGTTGAAATGGTTGCGTGCTACACTTGTGGTATGCGTATAATATAAAAAAACTAAGATTTAAAACTCATAAATTATTTCTAGTCAGTAAATGCAATGATGATACCATGCCTATATTTGCAAAATTGCAAACATATCGTTTGTTGCAATTGCAAATTAAGGAATTCAGATGACTTAACTAGCACTGTCTAGCATTTGCATTTGCTTACAGCTAATGCTTATTTAAATGATGTCCACCGAATGCCTTTATATCCGCAAATAAGCGTTCATACAAGCTGCATTTAGATTGCAACTATTTCTTTTTTCCTTTGCAGCGTGTTAAAGAAATGAGATCCGCGGGAAACTGGTAAATTCCATCTCAGTATTTTAGGTGATCGCATGTGTTCGTAGGTCACAGAACAGCAAGAGTTTGTGTACTGTCTGTTGTTGCTTTATATACATATAAGTACTGTACTTGGTTTGTTTTGCTGGATTTTGTTGTACATGGAGGAGACAAACTGGTACTTGGGACAGACAATCTGGCTTGTACACAACTATTTAGTTTTGGAGTCGTTCTAAGGTTTGGCGTTCTTTAAAAGTGTTTTTAATTTGCTTGTTCTTGTCTGGGCTTATCTGGCCTGTGCAGTTATGACTTAGTTTTGAATCTCTGATGCTTTTTTTTTTTAAAAAAAAAATTCTTTTTGAAAATAACCACTGGTGCTGTTTTTGGTCTGTGTTTTTCTTTAGCGATGATTTTGGATTGTGTTTGATTATAATAGACGCGGACATGCAGATGGATGCATTCTCCAATTTGATATATAACCATTGATTCAATTATTACCTAATATTTGGTATAGAGCATACATGATGCCCTTGAATAATATTCAATATTTATTTGGGGTGATAACCATAATTGATCTTACAGTCCAAACTAAAGGGAAATATTCCAACTTGGGATGCTGTAAACTTGGTTGGACTTTAGATTATTGTTGTTTTATTTTGTGATTTGGGGTGGTGGACCTCGTTGGATAGTTTGATTAATGATTTGATAATTGTTATAATCGGATGCATATAACAGTATAATGCTGGTTATTCCATCTCGCCATATCTTTTGACCATATAAAAGAGAAGCTTCCTGATATCAGAGTGATTGCTAATTAAATCCTTCGTTTAGCCCCTTCTCTGCTCATCAAGTTCATCATCTTAATAATGGAGGAATTTGAAATGGACAAAAAGCGGTGCGAATGTTTTCTATACCAACCTGTGGTATCATGATATGGATCAAATTTTCTTTCACTATCTCCACCTAATTTCTCATTTAAATGCTCCGTGCCCGACGCTTTTGGCAATATCAGCATTTCCTCAATTGATATTGCATCCCCCCATTCTTCTTCTTCTTCTTCTTCTGCTGCTCCTTTACATGTACGCTTACTTTCTCTACCAGTCAATTCCGTGATAAATATCCTCAGGATCATTAAATCCGTTAGCTACCATGTGTTGCTCCCAGAATTCCAGTAGCGTCACGCCTGCTCTCCTTTTGTTCCTACTTACATCGCTGCTGATTCAGTGGAGTCGCTGTGACTATTCCCCGCCGGCGGCCGAATGTCCCTACCCATGCCTGCCACCTCCGACGTCGGCCGGAAACTACCCTCCTCCGCCGCCGTCAGAGCCCACGTGGGCCGGCTATCCTCCGCCGCCAGGCACAGTACCGTCACCGTCTTCCGGCACCGGCTACTACGCTCCGCCGTCAAATGGCTACTATTCCGCACCTCCGCCGCCGGATCCAATCCTTCCTTGGTTCCCTTTCTACTACAAGAGTCCGCCGCCGCCCTCCTCGACTGCAGCCCACGCCGGTGCGATCTCCGTGACCTGCCTCGCAGCGATTTCTTGCCTCTTCTTCTTAACTTGGTAATTAGATTAAAATGTGCGCCACCAGCAAGAATATATATTCACTGTATGTAGATCCTATATATAATAAACTCGATGCTCGCAGCTGACCGATTGTTTTTTTAAAAAATCTATTAATTAGAAGCATGCTCGTATTACTTGCAGCAGACGACAGGAAAGGGCATCGCCCATTCAAATATATCCTCGTCAATCCCCTTTTCATCAATTAATTGATTTGTCCGTAAACCTGCATCATGATACGATACGCAACTATCAGATGGGTATATAAATCTTCTCTTTGCATTTAATATTGAGCTGGGTTTGTTGTCGAGTCACAATCCAGCCATATTTTATAGATGTCGTGGATGCTATATATGTATCTTCCCTTTTAAATCCACATGAATTAATTAATCGGTGGTGGTGGGTAGCATGTCATCTCTGTCTCCTCCTCTTTATCCTCCAATTAATCTATGCATCGCTACATGTATGGCAATCAGGATGTGATCGATCGATGCTCCCCAGTCGATCCCCCCACCCACCCTCAGAAGGTAGTAATGCTCTTACCTTAATACACCAAGAGAAGACACGATCTTTGATTAAACGATTTAATCTGCTATAAATTTACAGCAGACCAGACCACAAGAACCTCAATATATAATATACTGTCTGCATCAAGCGATCAATATTTATTAATTAATTAATGTACAGCTTAATCTTCGTACGGTGAGATAGATGGCCAAGCACCCATTAGATAATTAGGCCGCGCTGATGGCCGGCGCCGCCCCGAGGCGTCGATTGCAGCCAGCTGAGGATGGATTTAATCTGATTCAATGAATCCTGAGCTCCAGATCCAGACGGGGGAGGAGAGGGAGCTGAGTCTGCAGGGAAGTCGATGACATGGATGATGGAGGTAGGTGGATTTCCTTTTCCTGTGCGCTGCTGGCCGTCGAGGAATTGAGATCGATCGTCATACCGCTGCCTGCAGCCTGAGGTTAAATGGGGGATTCAAATTCGTTACGTCAATGATGGATCGATGGAGAAGAAGACGACCAAATTTAACCCCCAGAAAAGAAGCAAGTATGCAATCAATCTAATCGATCACCGCGTCGAAGAGGCTGGAGCGGCGCTTCCTCTTGCTGAGGCTGTTCTGCCTGAGGAAGTACTTCTGGGCGTGGCTAGCGACCTGCGTCGGCGTCCTCGACGTCACGAAGCTGCGGGAGATGCCACGCCAATCCCCCTTCCCCAGCTTCGCCAGCCCCGCCAGGAACGACCGGTGCTCCTCCTCCGTCCACGGGACTCCTGCAACTCAAGTGCCTCCGACGATGCGCGTTACGCAAGAACAAGAGTTAAAGCTGACACAAGAGAAAAGTCGATCAGCTCACATACCCTTTTTCCTCTCCTGCGTCGTCCTGCAACCGAGGCCATCGGCGGAGAGGTATCCGCCGGAGAGCTTCTCGGAGGCCTCGTCGATGGAGCCAAGGGAGGAAGTTGGGGAGGAGGAAGAGGACGATGGGAAGGAGTAGGAGAGGCACTCCATGCTGAAGCTCTTCCTGAGAGGGAAAGCAGAAGCAGAAGAAGAAGAAGAGGAAGAGGAAGAGGAAGAAGAAGAAGTAGTGGTAGTTGAAGAAGAAGAGGAGCAGGAGGAAGCCATGTAGCAGTGGAGCTGAACGCCGAAGAGCTTCACTCCTCCAGCAGCTGCAGCCGTGCTTCTCGTTCCGATGATGATATTGCAGGTCCTGGAGTTGTGGCCATTGTGGCCGCAGTGGGAGCATTTCCTCACCATGCTCGCCTCTCAATTGTTCTCTGCTCCAAACAAATTTAGGCAGCTGCTCATCGATTAATATCAGATTGCCACCGGCAGCCGCGCATGATATATACCACCTACGACTGCAAAGGGGAGCCAAATGTGGGAGGGACTAAAAAAGGAATACCAACAAGTTCATATTAAATCATCAACGCACACTACACTCCTTTTTCCCACATCATCACTGCTGCTACTACGACTACATGCTCCTTTTTTAATTTTACCGATTAGCTATTGCATGCTTAATTAATTGTTCGATATGTACACTAGCTATACTCCTAGCTATCATTATAATTTTCACTTATTTCAGTTGAAGTCTTAAATGAATCTAGTTATATAGAAGAATTTTTTTGTTTTATTCAGATTTAAAAAAATAACTGTGTGGATAGGAGCAGGAGAGGATGTATGATCGAGTAATTAACAAATAATTAAGACATTGTTTCAGCTGGGAGTACAGGCCAATTAATTAATTAAGGAGTAATGCAATGCAGGAGGAGGTATCTTTGACTCACTAGACAATGATGTCCACCAGTGAACTTAATGGCAAG
Organism: Thalia dealbata; assembly: GCA_030544415.1. NCBI lineage: Eukaryota > Viridiplantae > Streptophyta > Magnoliopsida > Zingiberales > Marantaceae > Thalia > Thalia dealbata. The sequence continues at coordinate 4,744,985 of CM060454.1, forward strand.
CAAAGGAATATTAATTATATAACAAAAAGTAATGGAAGATGGCCAAGTGACTAATCTAAAAGATGAAGCTATACGCACAGCACACACACACAACTAATCTAGCTGCTAATCAATAATGTCAAGTGCTAATATTTATGTATGCTAAAGTTTGCAAGTCATGAGCTTTCAAGTAACATACAGGACATTAATGAACCAGGGTCATATAAAATATGGCCTAAGCAAGAGTTGGCAGTAACCAATATTTATTTTCTAAAGGAAATGGCAGTACAATTAATCGATTGACCAATACTGCTATTATTTTAATATTGAAGTAAGAGGAGGAATCTCTTCACAGACAAGCAACAGCCTAGATTGGAGAGGGAAGGAAATTTTTTTAGCTAATTGAACGGTTTCCTTTTTCTTTTGCATGATAATTAATCAACCTTCTGACAGTACTACTACTAGTACTAATTAAACCATGTAAATATTCATCAACTTGCAAAAATCAACCAAGATTAGAATGCAACTGAGGGAGTTGTATCTGAGACTTTCCTGTCAACTTTATGGAGTGCTGTTCCTTTTTTATATTTATAATTACTGATTTAAGATAAGATGGATTCTCTTTGGGGAAAAGTAATTATCCACCAATTAATAAGCACCTGATAAGAGGCACTGTTGCTATTTATCGCATAAAGACCACCCCCACAAGTTTCAACTTTTGCAAAGAAATGTTACATCAATCTGAGCTTTGGGACATCCATTGACATGCTTTTTATTGTCTTTGGAAACATGGAGATGATAACACGACGCTGCCTGAATATTTCAAACCCATTAATATTTGGATATGCAAAAGACAGTATACCAAATTAATTAGGAACAAAAAGAAGCAGCAGCATCATGCAGAAGACTGCTGAGTGTTACGGACATGGATATTGTTCTTTATTTCACATCAAAGCAGGGCAAGATGGAGGACTAATTGCTTGACCTAAAGCTGCATCTAGATCAGTAGCAATAAGTAATATCTAAACAAGATATCATCATAGAAAAATTAAAGATATATCTTTGCCACTGACTACACCCACCTTGTGTGGTTTATGCTGGAAATATACCTGTGCCTTTTTCAGCTGCTTTTTGGTGTGCCTAAGGCCACTTGTATAAATTATGATCAAAAGTGAATCATTTAAAATTTAACCATATAAATTATTATCTAGTAAGACGTACAAGAGCATATTTACATATTTGTATTGCTTCAGCATTTTTTCTCTTAATCAAAAGTTAGTATTTAAGTTCAGGAGGTTTTTATAGAATTAGATATTAATAAAGTGCCAAACAGTGACTTCTGTTTTGGAGCTAACAATGGTGACAATAATTCATTAGGTGCTATTATAAATAATTACTCAGAAATCAGTAAAAGATAGAAAAAAGATGACACAATTATTAGGCATGAAAAGACAAAATTGAAGAGGCCAGCTTAATTAGCAGAATCTATTGATGATCAATCACTCCAGTGTCGTCGATTGCAATCCATCACATCCTGGTGATGAGGGAGGGGTGGATCGAAGGAGCAACAAAAGATAAACATAAACGTACATAAACTTGCAGAAAAAAGAAAGAGGGTGACATCACGTTACACTTCATCAACACTTTGTGCAGACTGAATATAAGTTGTGATTCCTCTAGATATATATTGATTTTGAAAACTCATCTCTAGTTTGGAAACATTCATGGGACACACAAAATCTACTCCAGGTGCACAAAAGTTAGCCATGTGAGGTATAAGACACTCAAGACTCAAGCACTTCAGTTCACACCACAACACACACGGAATACCCCAAGCCATCCAAGGATATGTAGCAGGAAGCAGGAAGCAGGAAGGAGTGCATCGTTTGCCCCATCTAAGATGTTAGTATTTAAACTCACTCGTCCATCTACAAGAAGATAATGCAGGCCGACGGCCATCCTAACTGACCTTAGTTCATCCACAGTTGGAATCAAGACAATAGATGAAACTAAGCCATCCAATCGAAAGGATGATCAAGTGGAGGAGATGGAGAGAATATTATAACAGATTTAGGATCGTAGCATTGGCAGAGGTAAATAAAGTTTCAGTTTCTATTCAAGATTATTCCAAATATTAATTTTTTTTATTTTTTTGAACTTAGTAAGTATTAAATTTATAATCTTCTGTTTAATTATAATATATTATTCCTTTTTTCCCTCAAATCTGATGCCTTTCCTTCTTACTAATAATTTATTGTATTAATATATATCCAATCTATATGTTAAGTATTCTCTTATATTATATATTTAGAATATGGTTAATTAAGATTTTTTTTTTCCTTCTATCTCTTATTTAAAATTTAATTGGATGGCCTTCAACTATACAGCTAACTGATGAAGTACATTCCTTTCTTTTTGATGTGATTAATATTCATTCTCCCCTCCCGCAAAAAAAATGTAATAATATATTAGTAAATACATGTCTATATATATCATCATCATCATCATCGTCAAGAAGAGATTACTCTAAAGTTTATAAGTCTAAAGAAATAAGATGGCGATCAACAAAGCTGCCTTCTTAGCTCTGTGGCTGGCTCTCCTCGCCATCATGCTCGCCTCAAGCACCTTCTCAGGTATATATACATATATTTCAACATAATTCTGTGGGTTGTTCTTCGGAGCTTGATGACGATGGTGATACCTGATGATTTCGCAGGAATGGCGGCGGCGGAGGTTGAGAAGGCAGTGCGGTGCAGCAGCGTGTTGGATTGTGCCAAGTTTACTTTCTGCAAGGGAGGATGTGGTTTTGACTGCGTCGCTGGGTTTTGTCGCTGCACCTGCTGATTAGATTTCATAATAACCTTTTCCTTTTGGTTTCTGCTGAAATAATATATGTATACGTCAAAAGAAAGCCTCATGGCGGCTTTGTTTTGTTAATTTCTTCTCAATGAATAAGAAAAAAGGCGGAGTTAAAAATATTATATAAAATATTTCATACTTTGACTTTAATTGGGACTTTAGAATCCTCCAAAATTAATCAGTCAGTCAATATGACGCCAAAAACTTTAAGCTTTTCCTGATTAATTTTAAAACTACATATCACGCCCGTTCAGAGATTTAGTTAGATCTAGTTGAGTCACACCATCTCATCTTTCTTAGACCTACCACTAAATCTCCTAATTTAATGAACGATGATATTACTGCTAATTAATAAAAATTGAGGTCATATAATATATTTATCTTTTAGAAAAAAAATGCTAAGAACAGTCATCATATATAGTAACATGAGCTTATTGTAAATACTATAATAACAATTTACTACAAAGAAACTCAAGATAGACAGACGATGATGGTTACGTCTCTCAATTCAAAAAGCCTTTAACAGATTCCTTTACACAATAACATAAATCTTAAATAAGAAAGCGCATGTACAGTGATGAGTAGAAGATGTTGATCTCTACTTCCATAAAAAATAATTAGAAGGAAAACTCATATATATTCTCCCTCATCAAGCTATGTTAACACCTTTAATGCAAAATTATAAGTTAACAAAACTTAGTGGGGGTACAGACGACATGTTACCATATAATCATAAACTATATTTCATATTTAGAGTCGTTAAGAATGACAGGTGAGCTGGATATGGGTGTCATGAATCACCCCCTTTTTCTAAGCATAAGCTGTTCATTGCATTGCATGGTACCTGCAATATATGACATCAAGTCATGCCAAATATGCTCTATATCATACATAAAATTAATGTTAGCCAATAACAATCAATCACAGCTACTAATGCACTGTCCTTTTATTTCATTTTAATTCGATCACTCTGCAGGCCCTCAATATATCAATATATTTCCTTCTTTCCTAAAGTGGATGCAGTTAATACGTTCCTTACTTTATATATACCGTCACGTATCAGACCAAATCCACAGGTATCATCCTTTTCAAAGAAGAGATAATTAATCAGTAAAAGATGGCGATCGACAGAAGTAGGTTTGCAGCTCCATTGCTGTTGGCTCTCCTGGTGGTCATGGCGATCTCACACACTTGCTCAGGTATACATCTTTTTTGTGCGTTTCCATCATCTTCCCCTAATATTAATCTTTGCTACTTGATTAATTATCATCGTTTGTTTTTGTTTTCTGTCGGCAGCAATGGCGGCGGCCGATCAAGTAGAAGCAGTGAGATGCGAGAGGGGCACGGATTGCTTTGGTTCGACAATCTGCGAGGGCATCCACAGATGTGCTGTTCGATGTATTGGTGGGGTTTGTCGTTGCGTCTGCTGATTTATGTTTTAACCTTTTTTAGCTTCTCAAATAAAATAAAAAAAAATGTCACGGAGGATGGCATGGATTTATTTTTCTATCTTATATATTTTACATAAGTACTTGCAGTGAACACTGCTTTGAATTATTATAAGATGATTTTTTACAAATAGTACACATTTCTATCATCTTTTTCTTTTTTAAAAGTTTCCAAAAATCCAGAGTAACTTTCAAAAGCTATGCCTCTGATCTTTTTTTTAAAAAAAATATGATCAAAAAGTTTTCACCAACCAAACATCACCTCACTATGAATATAGAGCGAGCAGCAAGGAAGAGCAGACATAGAGATATGCTTTAAAATCAAACAAGATATAAAGACCACGCAGATATATGGATTACGAGTTACAGCAAAAGGAACAACTAAAGCAAACCAAATGAATAGCAATAGCAAGAACAGGAACGAATTTGTTTGCTTGAATTATAGGAGAAAGAGTAATAAACTGCTCTTAAGTTCCATGGGCAGTTGGTCCCTCCCTCATGCTCAGTGTGTTTGTTTGTTTCCTACCATCAGTCAATATTAACTTATTTTCTCCAAACAAGTTAAAATCCAGGTAGCCGCGGAATTACACGGCTGGATGCATAAAATTCATGCAGTTCCAGCGTGCCAGCATCTGGTCAGGAGCTACACAATCTTCCCATCTACTTTTTACCATACAGGTATAGCTGCCAGAGAAGACAGTCATGATTTTACTAGAAAAGACAAAATTGTGACACTATTAATCGAAGATATAGTAAAAGAAGTTGACATAGTATTTATTGTTCAACCAACTGTTAAAAGTTGTTAAAACCATTACCACGAGAGGCAGGATAGAAGCTCTTCATGGAGAAGAACGAGAGGAATCAGAACATACCTGAGGCAGTGGAATATAGTATGACAAATATTCTGGTATACGTGCCAGAACCACACGAGCTAGAGAGTGTTTTTCTTACAAGATGAATGAGGGATTAAGATATTACTTCATCCAGTCTAACACTTCGAACAAGACTCAGCATGATCAGTTAGCTAGCGATTTGTATGCAAGTCTCACGGTATTACACACAGCAGATGGTTCAGCCATTGCACCATTTCCATTATCTCCACACGCCAACCTCTTGGCGATAGGAGGGATGAGAGAAACACCAAGCTCATTAAGTTTATCCAGATGTTGCTTTGTGAGGGGGTTATTCCACATGAAGGTGTTCATGGCAGGGGCAACAAATATAGGCTTGCCGTAGTCCCAAGCTCGCACGACGCATGTCAGTAGGTTGTCGCATAATCCTCCTGCAATCTATACAACAAACCAAGAAATACAATTATGGCATCTAAAGCAACCCAGAAGAAGCACAAAATGTTAAAAAGCTGTCTGTACCTTTGCAAGTGTATTTGCAGATAGTGGGGCAATTACCATAATGTCAGCCCATTTCCGAAGCTCAATGTGCAAAACTTCATCCCCCATCTTCTTCCAAGTGGACCATTCATCATCATCTGTGTAGAGGATAAGATCCCTGGGTAATGTTACTTGATCAAAAAAATGTAAGGATGATTTTGTGGCAACTGCCCTAACATCTGCCCACTCCAAAAAGCTACGGCATAAGATCTCAAACTTAATAGCAGCAACGCTTCCGGAGACAGCTAAGAGGACCCTCGGTTTAGCAGGACCAACATTTGCATGCTTCATATTTTCTAATGTTGGTTCAACATTTGCCATCGAGCAAAATCACACAAGGGAAAGCCTACTCTCCTGCATCGAGAGAGAAGGATTAACATTAAGTTCCGGTAGACCTTTATAAATCTCCACTAGGTATCCTTCAAGTGCAAATTACCATAAGCGAGCATAATCTTTACAAAGTTTCGTACAAGAAAAACCAATTTGTACACCCACATACGAATTCCCAAAGGTCACCAACTTTACAAATGCGGAGATGCCTACAAATGGATTCCTTGCAGACATCTCGTTGCTTGCAAATAGCTCACTAACTCCAAATCCACTTGCAACGATACCGTTTCATTTGCAAGTTGGAAACATCACACGGCACACAAGAGGTGTTAGCATCAAGTCACTAACTTCATTCCGTGAAAAAATATCCCAAATCTTGGCTGAACAAACCCCAAGCATACATCACTCGTTCTAACTTAACTGCAACTAATTCTACCAACTACAATATAGAACTTACAAATTTTTAGATCAAGCAGCAGTGATCATGGAGCCTAACTTCATTATACGCGTCGAATGACCAGACGATTCGATATATACCTTAATCGGTCGTTGATCTCTGCTCAGCTAATCGAGGTCGCGGAAGCTTTTTCCCCAAGCCTCGAGGCGATTTGGGCGATCTGGGTATGGTGGCGGTATATCTTGAGCGATTTGGGCTTTCCAAGACGGAGGAGAGGTATGCGGTTGTATCTTAGAGCGATTTGGGCTTCCAAGAAGGAGGAAGACGAGCAGAGATCGCCCTTGTCGCACTCCTGAGAGGAGTGACGCAGGAAAAGAGAGGTAAAAGAGGAAAATAAAAGGTCGAGCAAGAGTTCTCCTCCTCTCTTATTCAACTCTCTGTGGCTCGATCACTCCCGCATGGGGGCGGCAGGGAGCGGCAATCCCTAGCTTTTGTCTTTAATTTACCCTTTTTTTAATTTTATGAATTTTTAACTGAATGTACGAGCAGATTCTTAACTGCGATGGAAAGAAAATAACACATTTTACTTATGTTTTTATTTTAAACGAAAATAAATAAATAAATATATACATATATTTAACAAAAACTTGATATTAGAAAAATATTCTTATACTTTCTTACATAAAAAAAAGATACAAGTGATACACTGAATCGTATTCTAAGCAAGCATAAATTGTTATAAAATCACTTTGATGGAAATAACTGAACTCATCGCTTCATTTATCAACTGTTCAATTTCCATTTTTTCTCTAAATAAAGCGATAATAAGTAACATCTTCTGCGTTTGCTGATTAACTGAATCTGCTAAAGATTTTGAAAACTCTTCAAATCTCTATATAAATAGACGGTAATTCTTTTTAAAAAAAGGGAGACAGAGCAGTCAAGACTGACCGGAGAAGGTCAAGTTAAATTGGTAGTTTTAAGAAGAAAAAAACTCTTCAAGTGATGGCGGCTGAGAAGATACCCATTGTGCTTTCCTTCATGCTTCTCGTGTTACTCGCCACTTCAGTTTTAGGTATATATATGTATAGTCTTGCTCAATTTTCTAAGTTTTGAACCTACTGACTGACTGAATGAATGAATGTGCAGGAGGTGAAGATGTTGTGGAGCCGGCGGTGGCGGCGGAAGGGGCAAAGTTTGAGTTCATCCCTTGTCTGAAGTTTCCAAACTGTGTAGTCGGTGGAGGGAACCAAGCTTGCTACTGCTGCGAGTCATCGAAGGAGCACTGCTATTTGTCATGGAAGGAATGCCAGAACAATTGCATGAAATGCAATCCGAAATGCCCTTCTGACCTCCCTATCACCTCTGCCTTCATCAGGCCAATCCCCCATAATTAGTTCATTCTGATTTCTTACTGCCTCTCTTTTCTTTTCTTTTCCCTTTTCTCTTCTTTTAAATAAAGAAAATGTAATCCCCCCAATAATAAATCATGCTTTTCTCATAATTAGCAGTAATTGTTGTCATGCGGTTGACTTAGTATTAACATTTTTATCAGAAACCCCAATGTAAAACTGTAAGATGCATTTTATATACTAAATACAGACAGACGATGAGAACTAAAAATAGTGTGAGATTTAAATCTGAGAAACAACTGGTTAATTAATTAACCAGAGATGGATGGACGGAGCAGCGGTTGCCCCTGCTGATCCGGACTTACCCCCCAAAAAAAGGGCACCTGCTCCATCTCTATATCATCTCCTTCCGGCACTCGCTCCTCCGTGTCGCGATTCCGCACCCGGCGCCCCCTTCTTCTTGGTCTCGGAGAGGAGGGGCGGTGGGCGGCCGGCGAAGGCGAGAGGCGTTCCCTGCCGGCCCCCTTCCTCTCTTGATCATATACATATATATATGGATCACTCCGACAACGTCGTCAAGCGCGCCCGGGTGATGGACGTGCCGAAAGAGGTGGTGGCGTCTGCGGCGGCGGAGGAGGAGGAGGTCAGTGTGGCCTCCCGCCGACGCTGCCCTAAGAAGCCACAGCAGGACGGCGGCGCCCCCGCTCCCAAGGCCAAGGGGATGATATCCAATTCTACCAGCTTCCAGGAGCTGCTCGAGTGCCCCGTCTGCACCAACTGCATGTATCCCCCCATCCACCAGGTGTGTCTGTGTGTGTATATTATATATATGCTGATGGAAACATCGTAACTGCCTGCCTTTTGGTCATGATGCTCACTTCATTCAATATGGATGACCTGCGCAGTGCCGCAATGGGCATACCATCTGCTCGAGTTGTAAGGTGCGGGTGCACGACCGGTGCCCGACGTGTAGGCAAGAGCTCGGGAACATTAGGTGCTTAGCGTTAGAGAAGGTGGCGGAGTCACTGGAGCTGCCCTGCAAGCACGGCGAGCTGGGCTGCCCGGAGATCTTGCCCTACTACTTTAAGGTCAAGCACGAGGAGCGCTGCAGCTTCAGACCCTACAACTGCCCCTACGCAGGGTCTCACTGCTCCCTCGCTGCTGACATCCCTACCTTGCTTGCACATCTCCGAGACGACCACCGGGTGGACATGCACTCCGGATCCACCTTCAACCATCGCTATGTGAAGTCCAACCCACGGGAGGTGCAGAACGCCACATGGATGCTGACCGTAAGCAAACGAGAACTATTACTTCGCAGGTTTCTATATACATGAAAAAGAAAACAAACGAATGCATCGTCACGTTCAGGTGTTTCATTGCTTCGGCTACTACTTCTGCCTGCACTTTGAGGCCTTCCAACTGGGGACGGCGCCTGTTTACATAGCGTTCGTCCGTTTCATGGGAGACGAGAACGAGGCGAAGAAGTTCAGGTACAGCCTTGAGGTCGGGGGCAGCGGCAGGAAAATGAGCTGGGAAGGCACTCCGCGGAGCATCCGTGACAGCCATCGCAAGGTCCGCGACAGCCACGACGGCCTTCTCATTCAGAGGAACATGGCGCTCTTCTTCTCCGGGGGCGACAGGAAGGAGCTGAAGCTGCGAGTCACCGGCCGGATATGGAAGGATGAGCCCACCCACATTAATAATTAATTAATCCATGCGATTAATGCGCGCATCCTCCTAACTGATTGATTGGTCCAAAGATTTTTTTTCGGCAATTTAATTTTATGGCACTCGATCGATGTTTTCTGTTTGTAATCGTAACGTGTGCATAGCATTGCGTTCCGAACGAACATTTGGCATGCTCTGTACTCTACGATCATGTATGATTTGATTAGAGGAATCGATGCTGTTTTAAATTTTCGGGCACGGAGGAACTTTGGAATTCTGTCAGCATGCGTGCTTCTCCTTCTTCTTTTCCCACACCTACGCGGATTCACCCATCTCCATTAACGAGCTCCGCAGTTCTACCGGAGCAGACCAGGTAAGCCATTTAGCTTCAAGATCTCAAGGATGGCTCACCTTATTAAAGGGGACTTGCCAAACTCTAATCGAAGCATAATCATGACCACCTCAGGCTCCTTTTCGAGCCTTGCAGCACCAAATGGATGGTTTCTTCAACAAACATGAAGGCCGCCCTGTGTATAGGAAAAGGACACATCATTCATTGCAAACATGAAGGCCTGCCTTATCGAGGCTGCCTAAACGACCATAATAAAAGGATATCTTATACTCCTAGAGAGACATGTAACCACAAAAATGATTGCAGATCTAGTTAGATCTCTTACTGTCAAATTTTACACATACATTTTTGTCATTAAATATAAACTCAAAAACTTTGGAGTTTACCTACAAAAGGCTTCCTTTCTTCCTTTCCAAATTATTATAAATATCTATGGAGTCAACTTTAGATGATTAGAGCTATCATGTTACCAATCTATTTATATACTAAAACTACAACAAATGAAAGCGTACAAGGTATAAATTCTAATCAAAGTTTACAAAGGTATAAATTTTATGCTCGATTTTTTATAATTTGGATGTATTATTTCGGAATCAATCGATTAGGGATAGTGACACATAAGTTGAACATGAAGTTTAATATCATTCCCATTATTATTACAATATTACGTACAAAGCAAAAAAAAGAATAATGGGGTAGTATGGAGGTATTATCGCACGGGCAAAAAGAAATATTAAGACGCACCTGGAACTCAAAAGGTCAACGGTGAAGCATGGAAGAGCACACTGCGGCATAGTAGTAAGCTTGAAGAACACATCACCAAAGGAGAAAGACTACACAATTCATGTTGATTTATTTCATCAATGAACAGCCTCCGTGCGTGCGACGATGTGATCTTTCTTTCTTTTCCATGCTGTAATTAATTCAGAGGCCCTGCCCTCGCAGTATTATAATGTAGAAGGTGAAGTATTCCTCATCTCTGTTTCTTTTTTACCTTTCTTATTTTTCCTTTGCAGGATTCAGATACAAGCTTCATTGGCATTCTACGTTTATTTGGTAATCGTGTTAACAAGCTCCTTGGCTTACGCTGACACTGGATCTGCAATGGTTTCCACTTGAGCTATAATAGCTCAAGCTCCTTGGCAGGGTTCTGCGTGTGTTTCCCCCACCTGCCACTGCCTTTCCCATCATTTTGATTAGTTTGCGCGTGCAAGCAGATGAAAACCCGTATGATCACTGAGCCCACATATGCTACATATATGGGGAAATTAATGCTCATGGATTTCTTAGCAAGATTTGCATTAGTGTTCAACTCATCCATCGCCAGCAGCCAACCATGTATTTTATACTTTTAGAGGGGCAGGGTTACACCAAGTCATCGTAGCCAAAGGGGCATACATTTTGTATACTATTTATGAGCAAGATTGAACAGTAATCTTCTATACTCCTTTGGCACAAGTGCAATGCATGAGTAATAAGATCATTCCAATCTGAAGAACCTGCAAAGGAGCTCAAGAAACAAATTATAAATGTTAGTCTCCAGGGCAGGAATCTCCAGCCAGGCTAGTGAGAAATCCGCCAATAGCCCATCAGGTCGAGGGCTCTTATTCTTGCCCGTTCCACAAGATTTATTTCATCTTAAGTAAATTGGTAATCACGGGGAACCCGCTGAGCCTTCGGATAGAGCACCTCACTTTGGAGAGACACCAATCTCGGCTTTTATTCTCCAGAAAAGACATCTTGACGAGGGGCATCCTTCTTGATTTTTTGGTTCACCAAATGCATAAAGCATCTTGACGAGGGGCATGAAGATTCAACTTAATTCTCCTCCAAAATTATATCATAATTCCCCCTAAGATTACAAATCGATAGAAAGTGTTTTACTGCTGAGAAAATGAAGAAAAATAAAAGTGAATCACGTCAAATTTAACTCTAAGTGCTCAATTCATGAATTAATGAATGAATTAATGTTGTACGTCTTCCAAGACGGGAGAAAAAAAACAAAAGACAAGGCAAAAATAAAGGACATTATATATATATTTCCTTCTCGTCTCTATTTGGAAGTCCATACGACTTGATCGATCTCAGATTGAGCACTTCTATACAACTCTAATCTCTTTGCAAGGGCAGTTCGACGCTCCATTATTGCTGGGTCTTCATCCAACAATTTCCCCAGTTGCTTTCCCTGCAAACAGCGTAGAAACAATCACGTCTTCATTACCTTCAAACCTATCCAGAAAATGTACGTGCAAAGTGCTGCTTGGAATAAACAAGGAATCAAGTTCTCCGAGGTTTCTCACCTCTCTTTTACCCAGATCAGTGAAGAAATGATCAAGCAAGGAGCGCTTAGCCTCGCGTACTTGACAATACACAATAGATTTGGGTATGGAATTCCGCAAGCTTGCACATACCATGTTAACATAAGCCAAAACATTAGAGCCTGCCAAAACAGTCGGATCAGCGAAACGCTAGATAGCTGCATATATGCAAATCTCAAGTACAAAAAGATTATTATCATAGTTTTGAGAAGATCTGCTGTACTGTGACTGCTGTCTGCTAATTAAGGAGTAACCGATGACGTCGCAAGGTTCTAGAGCGTTTCCATTCATGATTAAGGGGTTAAATTTTGAAAATTACTGCAGTAAGCAACGCTTAGTGCTATTAGTGCTAGCAGCTGAGGATGGAAGAACTGACCTATACGTCTGAGGTACGAGTCATTATATCTATCAAATATGGAATGCGTTGGATTTCCACCTTTCTCAACGTCCTGAGGAAGCTTCCTGAAGAAATCTACAGTCAGATAACTGCATTCCATATCTACCAGCTTAAGTGTAGCTTTCTTGCTTTCTTCTCTCATCCTCTCCAATGATTCAACAGCAGCGCTTGAAACTTCAACTCTCAAAGTTGGGTATTGCTTCAGTTCCTGAAAGAAAAGAAAGTATGAACAATTACCGACTGCATGAAGAAACAACCAGTTCTATGCAAAGCTGTAGATCTTTCTACTATGGCCATTTTTATGCTTTAACCAGGTACGCAAGATAATGTAATTAATGTCAAGCGTAGAATAACTACATAAGATCCTGGGCTTATAATTTGAGTTCTGCATTAGTTTCAACGGTACCGTTCCTTAATTTCGATGCACTTTACTAGCTACAAGAAGAACAAGACTGGAAACTGGCCCATTGTCTTTTTTTAGGAAGAGTAAAACTATATTCATTCAACCAATCTGAAATCATATAATATACAAGCCAAAGGGTGGCGAAAAACCATACCAGAGAAATATGACATGCAAAATAAACAGAAATCAGAAAACAACAAAATACAACAGAGAAAACGGAAACTAGCACATCATTATTTACTTATAATTACGACCATTCAAAAGGACCAAAAAAATATTTCTAGAGCTCCTGCAGATACACCATCTGCCACTAAAATAATTATAACTACAAAATACTCCACCTGGACATGCAAATTTATCAACACAATGCAGTTTTTCCATATTGGTGCAAAATTATAATAGATGTGCGTAAAAGTTTAATCTTTTGAACTCACAGGATACGTGCAATGAACCAAGTATTATCTGAAACGCTAATACAATCTTCAACCAAAATAAAAAACAAAATCAAATTCTTTTAAGTAGGAAATGAAGTTCTGTGGAAGACAGAATTTGATAAACGATGTAGAAACCAATATAGGGAAAAAACAATTTGGAAAATGATCAACTATAAAGTACAAATCAAGCATGCATAACCTACTGCAGTTTCATTGACAGCCTTGTGGACTAGATCCTTCAATATAGAATGAACCTGCAATTATATAGACAGGTGAAATTCATCGATAATGATATATTAAGTAAATGCAGAGAAATAAGTTCATATTTCAATAGGTGACAAGGTAAAAAAATTGACATATCATGAAAATGACATGAAACTGTTAGCACAAAAAGAACTTCTAAACCAATTAATTAAAGAAATTAGAGTTTTTCGCTACCATAGGTTTTCCTGATGTAAAAATTAGTTCTTCAGAAGAATGAATCATAAGTGACAATGAAGATAATAGCTCCACGTTGAGAATTAGCAGGTCTTAAAAAAACCATAAAGACATCTTGTAATCAATTTCTTCCACAGTGCTTCTGACTTGAATTGATCAACTTCAAACCTAGTTTCTACTACATATGTTTTTAATGTCTGAATTAGTATGGTGAGCCATCAAGGGAACTTTTTGCAGCTGAAGACATCTGCCTTTTTGAATGTTGCACCCAGTAGTAGAACATGTGATTTTGCAAAATTTGAATCACAACACTTACTAAAAATCCACTTGTAAACAGCATCCCTACAGGTGATTCTCACAACATGGGGATTTGATTGAAAAAAATTAAAAGATTCAATTATTATATCACCAAAACTAAATTAGCAAAGCAATATCCCAACAGATTTCATGACATTTTTTGTTCAACAAGAGATGTGTTGCCTTAGGTATCACAATATAAAATTAATTCACAAATTTTTTTTTAAAAACACATATAATCTAGAGATTTGACATGCTGTGGCCCAAGGCAGAGTTAAGGCACGATAATGGAATTGGAGATAAGTTGTAAGATGCATGAAGTCCTCAACCTCCTAAATATATATGCCACATCAGTGACTTGTTCTCAAAATCATGATGCGAAATCATCTTAGGTAACACAGCCATATTCCCTACATTGTTTTCTGGTTAAAATGAAACTAGCAAGGATGTCAGGTACTCAAAGTGTGCATCATGTATAGTTATAAATCATGTTTTGCTTCCCTTGTTTATGGTTTCTCATGTAATCTTTGTCCGACTTTTGTTTTCTTCTTTGATCTTTGCTTTTTTTGTTTTTTTCCTCATCCCATTGGATGATATATTGTACCATTTTAGATTTTTGTTTTTTTCCTCATCCCATTGGATGATATGTTGTACCATTTTAGATTGGTGAAATGAATGCAATATTATTCTATATATATTTTGAACTTAGTGAGTATTGAACCCCGGCCTATATTATTCTATATATATATATATATATATATATATATATATATATCTTATCCAAACTGATTAATTTCTATCATTAAACATCTAAGTCTAATATGCATATGAAGTAATCCAAACCATGTCAGAACTACATGGTCTTTATGTATAAAAATTAGTCAATTACTCAGTGGATAAAACTAGAGATATGGATGTGAAACTCTCAGTTAAATCAAAAACCACATACCGCATCAACAGCTGCCTCTGCGGGACCTCTTATCAAAATTATAGAAGATTCAATAAGGCGGCGATATCCTTGCTCAGGAGCTATCAAGTGAGGCTGGTACCCATCAGCTTCAGTGACAATTTTTCGCACATTATCCATTGACAGATGCTTGTCAAATTGTAGCCTTTTTAGAGCATTTGGAAGTGTATTGTCAAAGACATTGTAGATCTTGTCACCGCCAGGTCGCCTGTTAGAAGAATCCATAAGTCATGAGCAGAATTTTCCAAATAATAATAATCTGACGGTCATATGGGATTAGGGAGGTCATATAAGGGTACAAGTTTGCTCAATTGGCTCCCAAGCAGTCTCAAAATTGATTCTATTGTACGTTGTTTGTTTCTTGAAAAGTTGATTTCTTGGAGATGTAGAGATATTCATGTTAGTGGCTATGGATTGAATACATTCAGATGATCTTTATCTATTTGTTTTAAGACTTGTAGGTGGCTCTAGCTGCAATTCTTTCAGTAGGTATGTTGTTATCCTGCATAAGGAATAACTTATGATTCATTTATTAATAATCAAATTATACTTACAGGCAGCTACTTAGTTTATTATGAAAATGATTGTTACTTACAGGTGTGTTAATGGGTACCCATGGAAAGCACACCTTTATTATGTCGGACTTAGTTTGACATCATAAGCACAACCAGCCTATACAGAAATATCCCTTAGCAAGGGCACAAAGTAGGCTAAGTGTTGTGCCCATGTCATATTATGGAGGTTTGATAATTTTTTATTCAATATGACCATCTGGAGTGCTTTCACTATTTAAATGCCCCAATCCACTCAGATCAGGTAGGTGCAATTTCAAACTAAGAATTTCTTTCAGTTTCAGTATGTGCAATGTCAAAATATGGATGGTATCCTCATTACTCCTAGTGTGGAATTAGGCAGTAGATTATTTCTCTATGTACATATAAATATCATGTATGATACTCAGTAATAATCAATCAAGACAATTCCTTATTTACCTCCCCAAAAGTTCGTAAACTGTTATAAACTCTTTCAAGTACTTTTTTTTTTTCACGTCCCTTTGGATGATATGTTGTATCGTTTCAGATTGGTAAAATGAATGCAATTTTATCTTCAACAAAAAGTACTAATTTTGAAGTTTTGAGTTCTTAATCTGCTAGAGAAACTAGACAACCTGTACAGCAGAGGAATATAGTATAACAGGAGGACTTCAGAACATTTATGAAGTCGAGTAAACCAACATGAGAAAAAAATAAGGTAGACTGATACAACACTAGTTTACTAGAACCCAGTAGAGAAACTTGGCAACATTTGATCAGAAAGAAATTACAAAGTTTGTTAAATTTGACTGGTTGACCACTTATACTCTAAACACTACCATCACCTATGAACGAAGACAATTGACTACGCTAACCCAAGCTAACAACACATGGATTAACTTTTAACTAGGAATACCAAAATCTGAACTCAGAATCTCTTGCTCTATTACCCTACTAATATTTAGTTGGATAATTACATTCCCCAAAAGTTTAAGATATTAGAAAATAGACGAATCCACATTAATCTTCTTAGCACATTTCAGCTGGATCTCCATGAGAAAATTGTTCTGTCCAAAAATCATTTCTGTGAATTTGTATGCACATCCAGAATTTGATAACTTGTTATAGATTCTTAAATACTAGGCATAAGCAATGTAAAAAATCAGTAAGCGAAGCAGGTTAAGATTAATACTATTCATAATATTCTCTTTAAGGCATGCATCTAAAGTACATACACGCCATCAAGGTGTTCCTTGTAAATTGAATCAAAAAGACGGCAAATTTCCATAATCGAGTACAACTTTCCCTGCAAATGAGAGAAAATTATGGTAAGCTTGATTATTATTTAAAAAAAAAAAACTGTCAAAAGATATAAAACAATAAGGAAATTGGAAGAAAAAAATTGTTATGCAATAGTAGTGTACCAAATTCAATATAGAACTTAATTTGATATGTATGACTAATCTGTATGCCAACATCAAATATATATTAGTTCAACAAGGAACACAGTCCTCCTCATGACAAAGTTATTTATGAGCAAGTACGGGCATCCTAGAAAATCCACAATATATCCTTGTAAATATATCTGAAGATAGAAGATAAAATTCCCTATATGTGCATGCACTATAGGCTTTTCTTGAAAATATTATCTGAAGATTATAAACAAATTCCCTCGTAAGCATAAAGTAAATTCAACACAAAACTTACACCGGTATCAGCAGCAATAGGCTTCCCCAGACGACTAAGCTCCATTTCAAGTTCAGTTATAGTTTTACTAATAAGAGATTGAATGCCTGGAATTCGGGCCTTGATTACATGTTCCAAATGCTGCAAAAGTAATGGAAGTATTTCATGTTTTCAACTATTAGCTGAGGATTTCTTCATATGCAAAAACCAAGCAGCAATACTGCCATTCTGTATTGGAAAATCCCATGCATGCATAGTGTCTAAGAATAAAACTCAAAATTATCTCATACCTTTGAAAGCATTTTAGCAAGATGCTCTGAACCCATCCTATTTGCAAGATGCTTATAGTCTGGTGTGCTTGAAAAGTACTCACGTTCCCTTTGTCTGGCAGCAATCATGTCAACATTCTTGTTAATATCTGCTTGGGAGCGATTAACAACACCAATCCATGGAAACTGTAGCCGGTATGATTTCCCTTCCAATATCTACGAAATCCAACAAAATCTAGTAAAATAATTCTTGCAGAAACTAGTTGAACATGGGCGGTAAAATATATAATCAAATGGATTATAACTTTCTTGCATCATTTTCATGAAATGAGTACAGTTTCCCGTTTCAAAAAGAAAGGGATGATAATTTTTAAGCATAAAAACCAGAAACATATGCAGCTTTCAAAGGAGCTATGTACTTACAAAAGTCTTGAATTTAAAATCTACCATTATGCTTATTTTGTGAAAATAAATCGAGAGGATTTCAGTATATCTTTTTCACAATGCAGTCAGGGAAAGAGTGCACAGCCAACATTATCTTGAATGTGATTTGAATAAAGTTTGGAAAATTGTGGTGATCCCTAGGATAAAATTTTTCATTTGGAAGTTAATGTGGGACTCTTCTACTAATACTAGCCTGCAATTAGTTATCTAGTGACGTCATATTCTATGTGATTCCAGAAGTTCGCATGTTGTCTTTTTGAACATGAACATAGCAGAACAAAAAATGGACAAAGTTAAAGTATAGAGAGCAGTATTAGTTGGCTGATATAAACACCCAATTTGACCTACATTCTAAGGACAATCCACTTTTGTAGAGTCCAAGGGCCTTGTAAGTGGGTCTTGCAGGCATAAATCAGTAAAAGATCAATTGGAATTTATCTGATACAACTGAGTTTGGATCATTTAGGCTCTTCCGCTAGACTCCAGCCGGTATTTAGCATCAAGGAAGAAATGAAAAGGAACTGGAACGAGAGAGAGAAGAGAGAAGAAACTCAAGGTTCAAAGATATGGAAGAATTATATATGACTAAAAACATGATAAAGAAGTTTCTGATATATATATATATATTATTTTTTTAACCAATATTTCTGTTAGGTAAGTAAGCAATAAAATAAGTAAACAAAGTGTACGTCTCTCTGGTTAGAGTAATTGGGCTCTACATGGGAGGATCATGAGGTCTTGGGTTCAAGACTCATTATCTTCTAAAAAAAAGTAAGCAATAAATTTCGGCAATTGCTAGTTAGAGCAACAGACAGTCACAGAATATATAATTAAACATTTAAGGAAAGACATACTACAAAACACCTGATTAGGAATATGATGCAAATCAAGATATGATTAGGAATAATACAAAACAGATCTTTGGTTTACAAGAAATATCAAGATATGTGATGCAAATGTGCCCCATCAGGAATAATAAGCAATAAAGAAAATAACATCGACAAATGCAAGTACTAGTGAGCTATTAAAAAGTCTTACATCAACAGCATTAGTACCCTTGTCCATAAGATCAATTTTAGTAAGTACACCAAACGTTCTCTCACCTGAACTCAAAGAAGGAACACATAAGAATTAGTTAAATGATAATGACAGGCAAAAAATAATCAGGAATTCTTTGTCAAGACTCTTCATATTGTTATGATGTGATATTAATTGCAAATGTGATAACATTGTTTGCAGGAACATATAAATATGTCATAAGAATTAAGGAAGGTAAATGAATATTGTTTTCTGGAAGATGAATAAGGTTGATGTTGTTTTCCGGAAGATGAATAAGGTGATACTTCCATAAAGTTAAAATAGAAGAAAATAACAAAGTGAAAAAAAATACAGTAAAGAATCTAGAGATTTACTTCTCTATCAGGCATCTTCAACATTCTGGAAATTAAATAAATAAATAAACAAAATTGAACAATGATTATCTTAATTCAAAATACTACCACAATAACTTAAACTGCTACAATACAAAACAACTTCAAACAAAAATTTTCTAACTGAATCTCTATATTATATCATAGATTCTCAATGGCAAAAAGCAGCAGATAATTTTAATTATATCAGGCATCAAAAAAGATGAAAATGAATCTTCATTTAGAGAAGTTTTCAGTGTACATTTAACAAACAAGTATTGTATGACATGATGGCAAAACATCTGTTTCTACTTACTAGTAGATTTCAAATGATGTAAAATTCTGTATCACCATGATCAAGTTAAAACCAATACAGGAGATTGACATTTGCCAAGACATTGGTGAAGGGAAGCTGCTGCTAGCACATTTCAAATTATTTAGCTTGATTCTTTTTAAGTATAACAGTATACGAACAGGAATTCTGCTACAACCCCCAGGCATTACAGATGTTAAATTGGACTATGACCAGATGACTAACTAGAAGTGACATGAAAGGTCCCCTAATTGCACCTTATGAAACTGCAGACACATACCCTTTGGGTCCACTTCACGAGATATCTTAATTGCATCTGATGTAGCAAGATCCTGATTGGCTGGAGAAATTGCAAGAATAATGCAATTAGGCTGTAAAGAAGAAAAAGAATCAAATTCTTTTGGATTTTTCCCTGTCATTAAACATGGAAAGACAATTTAATATTGTATATCCAGATTTCGAGACAAAATAGAGGTAAAATCAAATGCCACTCAGGAACAACCAATACCAATAATCCAGAATCAGAAAAGAAACTTATGGAAACGATCTTTTACAAGGACATAAAATGAATGTTTAATTCAAAAGCTTGTATCCTTAGACCCCAAAAATAAGTTCTTGTAGGCATAAAGATTTGCATGTCATCAAAGATCCACAATCTTACATACAAATAATATTGTTGTTTTCAAAAAATTTCAGTAACATATTTTGGCAATTTTCACCTGGGTACCTTTTCAATGTATGAACGGACCATATTCTCAATATCAGCCACAATGCTCTCAGATTGACCCTCTGCAGAAACAAATTAGATTAATTTGTAGTCATGGCCCCCTAAAAAAAACAAAATGAAATTTCTAAAGGAACTCAAAGTGACTTACCTACTGCTACTTTTGTGAGTCCAGGAAGGTCAACAAGTGTTAGGTTAACAACTGCCCATTTAAAGAACATTAGCAGAGTATAAAAGGAATAAACAATAAACTCCGAGGTTCTATATCAATTTGTTTCCTCATAGTTGAATTCACAATATCTAGCAAATTATTAAGAATAAACGATAACTAAGCTGCTAAGATAGTTGTAACTTATCAGCAACCAAATAATATTGATCTTCCAACTAATAGGACTTATTCCACTATCTAGGTTACCAGCCCTAATTTCATATGTGCTGCTACTAATAATAACCCTACAAACATATGAAGTCATTTGACAAGCCAGCAGTACGTTGCAATTTCCTTGCTAATAAAGCATTTATTTATCTGGTAATTATCATGTTCCAACTGTCTAAGCATGTCTGACTGTCGCACAATCCCATTCACTCCATTATTCTTCTCAAAAACGAGACTCCTTTCGATCAAGTTTGATTAGTTTCCAAATTTATGTTAACGATATCAGTGCAACTTCAGATATGTCAAAAGAGATTAAAGATAATTCAAATAGGTTATTTCCTCATTCTTTTTCTCTTGCATTATCAGATTCAGATGTGAACAGTATCCTGATCCCCTTTCTCATCGACATCTCTGATGCTAGCTATTTGGTAGTTATCATATCCAATCATGTACGACTTATATCAACTAATATTCTTCTTAACAAAATAAGATTCCTCACTGAAAGCTAATCTTTCTTATTTTTCTGCCTCCTCAACTCTAAGATGAGGTATAATTTAAACTATAAAAATAAAACAGGTATTTGTTGATTTTACTAAATATCGAGGCTAGTAGTTTATTTTAGCAAAATTACAGATTTAGCCCACATCAGATTAGTCCACAAAAGACTTAAGTCTAAATAAGACTATACTCATTTTCATCCTACTAGCAGTCCTGCAAAAACAAAAGTGAATATACATATACCTGGAAAAAAATCAAAACTGTGCTTTACAAATTTGTATTTTATTTTCTTTTATGTATTCGGACATACAAAAATGACGTGCACATACAACAGAAGCTATGAAGACAACAATTTGGGGTCGGCTTTGATGATAAGTAGATAGCTCAAGAAAAGTTCATTCAGATAACTATAGGCATCAATCTCATTATCTCACCATTGGGAGAATATATACTAAGATGTATTGGAACAGAGGATATTTGCTTTGAACGACCAGTCTCTCTGTCAGTTTCATCTTCAATTTCCTTCCTAATCTGAGCTGCATCAGGATTATAATATTTACATCACAAAAGTCATGGATCATATACAAATATATAAGGTCAGAATTAACACAAAATCTTTAAAAAATCAACAAAGGCAATTTTTAATAATGCTACTAAATTCATGTTGGTCATTTTACCCGAGGAAGAATAAATATACAATGCATATCTAAGAATAGTATCAGGTCCGTTTCCAACAGTGCATTCTTTACATTTAATAGATTGCATGATCATGCATTTAATGAGGCATCTTAAGCAATGCAATACGAAAAAAGGCATGTTCTTTTTTAATCAACATGAAATGTTTAGTCCAATATAGCACTATTTAGCTTTAGTTTTATTTCATCTTTTGACAAAACTAAAATATGAAATGGTCATTAGCATACCCCATATCAATAGAAGACAAT
This sequence comes from Thalia dealbata, assembly GCA_030544415.1. Classification (NCBI taxonomy): domain Eukaryota; kingdom Viridiplantae; phylum Streptophyta; class Magnoliopsida; order Zingiberales; family Marantaceae; genus Thalia; species Thalia dealbata. The sequence continues at coordinate 4,767,211 of CM060454.1, forward strand.
CGATATATCTATATCTCGAACTTTGTGAGAACTAAGATCATCACAGTGATAAATATGTAAAAAAACAAAAGAGAAGCTACTTAGTGCAATTTGTGCAACATAATTAAAAGAGAAAAAAATCACTAAATTTCTGTTACATAAAATAAGGATTTTGCATAAACTTATACATCTTGAGGGCAAAAGGAATTGATTTCTGAGTGAGGAATTCTGGAGACAAACGACTGAGAAGGAAAAATAGTAAGCTCATTTTCTATATATGAATTACCAAAGTCTGAGAACTTTTTCCTTGGAAGATGCATAAACTCTCCATACTCTCTATCTCCATCAATTTTATGAAGTTGCAAGACAAGAGGACGTCGAGTAACAATTCCTGTAAGATGAAATAGCCATGACTGCTAATAAAATTATTAAATAAATAAATTACTTCTTGATAAATTAAAATAGGTTGGGCCTTTTTTAATCACCTGCACCCCTTGGCAGGAAGTCCTTTCCCACTATGCTTTCGAGAACTGATGATTTACCTGAGCTCTTCAGAAAAATAACAAACAGTGGGATTAGATATTACATGAGGTTAGCATGGCAATCGAATTCTTTTGAAATAAAATAAAGAATAGCTACCTTTGCTATAAAAAAAATAACCACCGATGATCGATGTACATTGATACAACTAAATGGTATTTCTTGCAGATGTATGAATGAAAATTGATTTCTGGGATAGATCATTTCCCCTAGCCAGGAAATAGATTTCTGGGATCTAAGACATGCACATCGTCCTTTCTATACCATTCAATTCAAGATAACTTCTTTTTGAACTACCCATAAGAAACAAGAACAAAGCAAAGAGTTATCTGATAGAGACACCAGACAAGGAACGTTACGTGCATGTTAAAATGCCGTAGAGAAAAGAGGAGAGCCAGGAATCTTAATCGTCATAACATTATGGCAAACAACACGAATCACATCAAGACGAAAAACACGATAAGATGCTAAAGTTGAGACTTTCCGCTGAAATCCCAGAAGTGCAGACATCAAACACCCAGACCAGCAGACCACAGCAACGTGGACTGAGGCCGACGACGACCGGCAAGAACAGACAGCGAGATCGAGGAGCCGATACCTGGCCTCCGACGACGGCGATCGAGGGCAGAGAATCCCACAGGGTGGGCAACGCGCTCTCCTCGCCGTAATCTCCGAGGGCGGTGCAAGCCCTCTGGATGTTGTTTACCAAAGCAATCAAGTTCTCCATGAACACCCACGGCCGAACTCCCTGTGCTTATCTATCGGGGGAGAAGGAAGCTGCTCCAGAAGACGAGATCGCTGGGAGTCCGGACCAGGCGTCGAGGCTGGAACAGGAGAAAGAGGGAGGGAGGAAGGGAAGGAAGGCGAGCCGAAGAAAGCACGTCTCCGCCCATATGATATGAGGGCTTTTTTTTTTAATTTGAATGGGTTGATCCGGGGTCCACAGGGCGTGGGCCCGATGCCGATCGACCTGGATCGACGCAGGAGACGTGATTCGACTTGGGTCCGTCCGTATTTATAAATTGATTCGACTTGGGTCTTGTTGAGATGTAGGCATGCATGTACTGTATATGGATGAAGTTATAATTTTTTATTTTTTATCACATTAGAATTATTTTCAAAATATTTAACAATCCAATATTAAGTCCGTCCTTTCTAGTTAAAGTAATTAGATTTGTGCTTCATTTTTTTTCCCAAAAATACCAAAACACGCTGTATAACACGAATTTTCTATAAAAAGAATCAGGCATCACCACCAAAACAATTAATTGTAACAAGTATGATGACGGATGCATTAATTTTAGCATTTAACATATTCACAAACCCTCGACATGTTCATTATCGACTGCCATTATATGCAGGAAAGAAGATACCTATTTGTCTAAAGGCTACCACAGCAGAGGCCTGCCTGCCTATTTTATAAGAAACATTAGTAGGAAGTAGCTGTATGTCATCTACATACTTATCACTCTTTTAAGTAATCTCTCTACATTAAGGGTAACAGGAGTGATGGAGATGGAGTTGATTCAGTTATCGGAGTCCGGCGATCCGTATCCCCAAGGGTTTTTGCTGGCCCAGTTCCATTGATCACGACACATCTCTTCGATGCCATATTTTGCCCTGCGAATGCCATTTTTTCAATTTCAATTTCATCCAAATCTCAAGTACAAGTGCATTTGGTGAGGTTTAGAGTGCTTGCTTACTTCCAATTTAATTCCTTCTCAGCCTTGACAGTGCTTGCATAAAGAGTGGCAGCGTCACCAGGTCTCCTTCCAGCCATCACCAGAGGAATTTTCTGAAAAGATCGTAAGAGTCAGTAACCATCAAAGACGATATGCTGCTTTTGAGGAAGTAGTTGGTTACTAGATACTATTCCAGCACATTACGACATGCATTCTGATGTCAGAATAATGGATATCTTTGTGTTGCATATGATTATTTAATGTAGCAGAAGTCTAATAGCTCCTTGGTGTTTTAAGTTAACATAAGTACCTTGCCAGAAGCCTTCTCAAATGCTGCCACCATTTCCAACACCGATGTCCCCTTTCCAGTTCCCAGATTATAAACTTCACAGCCTGCAGCTTAACATAAGTTTATAACCTTAGACCACAACGGAGCAACATACTGGATAATCCAGAGAGATATAGGCAGTTGAACTAAAGTTCTATTAATGCTTTAGAGTACTCCCCATTCTAACGAAGTTTGTCGACTAATTTTGTATCGTCCTCAGATGCCTCATTAAAAAAATGATTTCATACCTATGTTAGGATCCTCAAAGAGCTTCAGCAGAGCTGCAATATGCCCATCTGCAAGATCAACAACATGGATGTAGTCCCTCACCTGCAGTTCATCTTTATGATGTCTATCAGAGGATACTAAATGTTGGTAAGGGAGCATTTTTTACATAACGGAAGCATTTTGTGCATGGATCCTAGGCAAACAAGTCATTACATGCAATGCGAAAGATAATAAAAATAAGATACTTAGATGTGACTAGTGAAGTGATAGTTATGGTACACAATAATTTTCTTGGGGGAAAAATAATCAAAATCGCATGGAGCATAAATAAGTTCAGTCAATAAAAGTATGCAGGAACAAAGAAATAACACAAACGATGAATCAAGGTCCTCAATTGAGCTTTCACTGGGAGAAAAGAGGATAACCTGTTGAAGATTAGTTCAAAGAAGCATTAACCAATGATTATCACTAAACTACAAAGCCTATATATAACCCTTCCTATTCATTTAGGAACTTGCAGTTAGTGGCCCAGAGGATTATTTAATGACCAAGATAGACCAAAAAGCTAACTTGCAAAATCATATTTCAGGCTATTAACAGTTGAATCAATGCCAGAAACACAACTGAACCACGTTATTTTGCAGTAGTTTTATCAAAGTGGTTACGGGAAGATGATGACAAAATTTCTTCCTGTGCTTGCAGAAAAAGACGCCGGAAAAAAAAAAAAGGCTAACATGAGTACCCCAGTGCCATCCTTTGTTGAATAGTCATTTCCATATACTGTTAGTGCAGGTCTCCTCCCAACAGCCACTTGTTGAACAAGGGGCATGAGATTATTTGGGATTCCGCGAGGATCTTCACCGATATAGCCACTGGGATGAGCAGCTACAGGATTGAAGTATCTTAATAGCATTATCTTCCATTCACTATCTGCATGATATATGTCACGACATATTTCTTCAATCATTAGCTGCAATTATCATTACAACAACTATTAGATAAAATAATCATGGTAATAGGTGCAACAAAATGAAAGAACATTTTCGCCGCAAAAGAAAAAACCTTAGTTCGGCCATAGGGGTTCATCGCACACAGAGGGGATTCTTCTGTACAAGGCAAATCCTTGGGCCATCCATAAACAGTAGCTGAGGATGAGAAGACCAACTGAAAAGAAATTTAATGCATCACACAAATGCTTCATGGCAAAAATTTTGGTTAGATAAACCATGTTTAGATAAAATCAAACACAAATCATGGTTAACAATACTAGCCAGATACTGATACAAACCTGGTGTCTACCAACAGACATGGTAATTGATACGAGTGAGGCATAGGGATTATAATGCTTAATGCCATTATTTAATTAGTATATCATAGTCGATGATCTAGACCTAAAAATGTTCATTTTTCAAAGGACATGAATTATCACACCTTATACTCCTTTACTGATGCTGTTCAATCTTGTGCCTTCCCTTAAACTTCTAAGGACAAAAACCAATGAATCTCAGACCCTACCTTTTTGCATCCATGTGCAGCCATTACTTCCAATAGAGTAATTGTTCCAATGAGGTTGTTTTTGTAATAAAGCAAAGGTTTATGAACACTTTCACCCACAGCCTTCAAACCAGCAAAATGTATAACAGCATCAAACCTGCAGGAAAGCAAGCATACTCAACATGAAATTTTGTAAATAAAGGTACTCCATTCACAGTAAGTACTAAGATGAACAGCAAGAGGAATTAAGGAGGTGTCATGGTTATAAGTTCCTGTTAAATACAGGGGAAAAAAGTAAAAGCACAACAGGAAGTCCAATATCTTTTTTTTTTCCTAGGAAGTTCATTACTTGTAAATACATCTTTATTTCTAGAATATTTTATGATAGCGTAATAATTCTTCTGTTCAGAATAATCAATGATATCCTAAACATAAAATTAGCGATCACAGACAACCTCATTGGATTCAGATAAATTTGACTTGGAAGATGATTGGATATACTAAATCAAATCCATTTACCCGTCATAATCAGGAACCTACAAATATAGTAAGGAACCAAAGTTGAATAGTACAGTGATCGGGGAAAACTCACTTTGTTGAAGCAAATAGTCTTTCCAGTGCTTCTTTATCACGAATATCGATCTGCAATCATTAGCATACTTACGCAATCAAATGGATGAAAATACCGAGTAATCTAGCACTCATTAGAAACTATTATCAAATAAAATATCAAAAGGATGTACCAGTATTTGTTTAGGGAAAGAAACATATATTGAAAAATCAGAGCGTCATATTCTTGGCAGAAGAGAAACTAACTTTTTCATTAACTTCTTTACGGTGAAAGAATAGGTGAGCTTTCTAAAGATATGAAGGGAGGGAGTCAGGCATTAAGAAGCGACATGTTAGTTGATGCCATTTGCAAGTAATTTGCAACTAATACTAGTACCTATAGAATAAACTCTCACGATCTACAAAAGTAAAGCAAGAAGTTACGAGATAAGCAGTGGGATTTTACTATAATGTGCATAAAGCAGGGAGACTTTTTCTCTCTTTTTGGTGGTTAGGCGCGCGCAACCATATTATTAAATGGAGAAAGGATTAGAGACTCGATTAAACAACTCAAAAGGCAAACATGCTCCCTGTGAAGATGTATTCAAAAAAGGGAATAAATATGGAAAATCTATCTCCCTATATCCGACTGCACCATTTTTGTTCTTAAAGCTCTATATCCGGCTGCTTCCATTTTGTTCTTCTCTCCCCGTACTTCCCGAAACAAAGTCTCACAAAAGAAAAAGCGGCACACAAGAAACCTAATTCTGGAACCGGCACATGAGAATCAGCAAAAGCAGAAAAAAGCTTCCACTTTTTTTTAGCATCCCTGTTATTCCCGCTAAGTATCGAGAATTCTAGAGCGTCGTGACTCCTACGCAACTCAAAATAAACTGGAGCCTGATTAAAATTTTGATTTGTCATTTTCATTTAAAAAAATCGATTTTTCTCCAGGATTAACGGAGAGAGAACGAAGACCCAACCAAACCAGACTACAAAAACATGCAAGATAAATAAATTTAAAAGAAATTGGATCACCACAGACATGATACATCCAGAAACAGAAACCACAAAGCCCAAAGATCGTAAACCCCCCAACCACGAGTCACGCAACAAAAAGGGAGGTGGCGGCGGATTACCTTATGAAAGGTCAAGTTTTTGCCGAGCTCGCCGGCAAGCTCGGCGACGCGCTGGACGGCGACGACGGAGGAGTTGTCGAGGTTGTCCACGACGACGACGCAGAGCCCCTGTAGGAGGAGCTGCAGCACGGTGTGGCTGCCGATGTAGCCGGCGCCGCCCGTGACGAGCACGCGCCTGGCGGCAGCCGGTGCGGGGATCAGAAGCGGCATCGAGCGAGTGGAGGGAGGCAGCGAAGGAGAGGAGGAGGCAGACTGAAGAGGGAATGAATTCTCTAGACGACGCAGCGGGGGGCAGAGCAGAGGCGGAGAGGTGCTGCGGTGTATTTATACGCACACACGATGTGAGGCGTGAGGAGGGGTTTTAGTTTTCTGCGCGTCCGGGCCGCCAATACGAAGACCGAGAGGCAACGAGAGCGTCGCACAAAACGCCGTCGATGTGTCCGCACCACGCTCCGCTTGACGCCACTCTCTCGATCCCTCTATATCTCGAATTCTCCCGGTGGTGGATTAGATAGATAGGTAAATAAATAAAAAGGGAAGGAAGCAGCGGCAGCATCGCTCCTCTACCTTTTCTTCCCAGGTAGTTCAGAAACCTCTACCTCTCTCGCGTGATTGCCATCTGGCAAGCACCGCCGCTGATTTGGTCGAGGGTCCCACGTCTGGGGTACAAGCAGGCGTAGGATTAGGCCTCTGGAATGGTCCGTCCGCTGACGAACGACGCATGGAAGTAAAATAAGTTTCGGGGAAAAAACTTAAGTGGAGGACGCTTTGTTTAAACATAAACAATAAAAATTGAAATTTAATAGCGTTGGACAACCGATTAGAATTATATGTCGGGATGGAAGATGAAAGAATTTTTTAAATTTAAAAAAAAAACGTAAAAGTTGATAAAAGAAATAGTTTGGGCGCGGAGGGGATCCGTCCCGGTCGGGTTCCGACGTGGGAGGAGGGAGATTGAAGGGCGGTTTTATGAGGACGCGGCAGACGACACGTGCTCCTCGTGATGCGGGGTGCATGGAAAGCAACGACGCGAGAGAGAGGGGTGAGGCAGGTGATGTCTGCCGTTGGAATTCAATTCAGCGGAAGCGTTGCAACGCGTACGATGAGATGAGCAAACCGAACGCATTACTATTACTATCGAGTTAATAATTCTTTTTATAAAAAAAAGAGAGTAAAAAGGCATCATCTCCTTCGTCTTCCTTTTATTTATTTATCACGTGAGTAGCAGAAGCAGCAGCAGCAAAGACGGGGCGGGAAGGGGTTGGTTGACGCACGCAATGCATGCCTGCTCACGGACTAATCTCCTTCCATCTACTCATCACATCGGATGGATCGACTCTTGAATGGATTTTTAACGATCATTTAACAAAAATACTCTGGCAGAGGAGCTCAACGTTCAAACTTGCGCACCCTGCAATTTACCAAGCTACAGGATGAGTATTAAATCCAGGTGCTGGCCCATACAAACTCAGCAAGATCCACTAACAGCATCCAAGGAATACTTCATTAAATACATGGAATGGAATGGTGATGGCGAGTTTGCCACAAGTCTTTTTTGAGTACACAATAATCACTAAAAAAAATTCTGCGTCGGGTTTGGAAGCCTAAATTGAATCAGAGACTCAATGAAAAGAAACAAACTCCGATATATACACGTGGAAAAACTTGAGGTAAAAAAAAAAAGGCGGCGAGCCTCTTAGTAGATAGTGAGACGGTATTTTATAACGCAAGGAAAGCAATTGAAGAAAGAAGGGGGGCTGCGTTAGTATATCGAGGTTCCCCGAGTTGAGTAAACAATTGTTTGCTATACAAACATACAATAATTAAAAGGGCGGCGCTCACCATCAAGACTAATTTGAATGGCTCCTCCTGCAAACGCTCCTTAAAAACTTTACATTTGTACGGCATCCCTGCCTTGCATTACTCGTCTTATAAGCTTGTCACTCACTCCCTCGCTCACTAACAGTGAGGAAGAAAGGTACCCTAGTCAAAGGTCTAAGAACATCATGGACTCGGAGCACAACAAAAATATGGTTTGGCGTGCGAGCTGTGTGCCTGCGGCGTTCCAACGTAAGCGGCATGCAACTTCAGGAAACCGTGCGGCCGTAGCAAACTGAGGCAATGTAGAGATTTTTGGCCCATTTCTCCTGAGATCAAATATAATTGAATTCATTGGTTAGCATATACAAGTAGAGGGAAGTGAACTTTAAACACTGGAAATCAAGGTGTGAAGGGGAGGGGGTTCCCACCTTCACATGCTGACTAGGAAAAGCGGATGTTCTAAGCGTCTCTTGTGTTTCATCCATCGGTTTCCTTCTTGGTATGCTTAGTACAAAAGCAGCTTGGTCCCATGTTGCGGCAGTTGCAGTTATACGGTAACCACCATCCCATCTTCGATGAATGCCTTCACTGGGGTAGAGGAAGTCCAGTTCAACCACCTAAAAGTTGGTCAACTATATATGTTCAGCTGATATGTTTGGCTTTCTATATACGATAAGTTTCTCAATGCCCCCCCCCCATTCGAAAGTACCAAGCAAAAATGAAAGTAACCTGATCTGAGAAGCCAGCGTTACGGGACATGACGACGGCCCATCTATTTCCAGCTGTTGCCATTGCAGTAACATAAAAACCTTCTCGCCATTTCTTGTTTATCCACTTAAAAGGAAATGACTCGCTAACTTTGTAAGATTGCTGTGCATATGGTGTGCCTGCAATCAAGTTCGAAGCAAAACATAGATGAGCCCTTAACAAAACAGTTTCAGTTCGTAATCAAGTAATACAAACACCAGGAAAAATTACCTTTAGACATAACCACCAAGGAACTCCCATTGTTTGTCCCAGCTAGTGCGCTTATGTAATAATTTTTCTCCCATTGTTCCACAATCCATTCCTAAAAATGTTTCAGCATTTAAAATGGAATATGTACCATAACTATCAACACCTAACATAATATAATATCTGTTGCAACTAAGACATAACTCGTTATTAGAGTGGATGGATCGATAACTAGATACTCACTTTATGAAGAAAATTTGCAGACAGTTCATAAACTTGAGCAGTGAAACCAGTGCCTGCATCCATAATAAGAGCCCAAAGATTTGAACAAGATGCCACACAACTGATGAATAAACCATCTTCATTTCCTTTTTCAATATGCTGTGCAAGCCTCATGTCAGCAACATTGTAGTGATACCTACAGCATCAAAAGGGAGATAAGAACTTCCTATAATGAACTTGGTCTGTGGTCCAAAATCTTGATGCATACAGCCTGGTAGCGGTGGAATCAACTGGACCGGGTGATACCTAGACAGATATATACTAGGCAGCTCATTCAAAACGCATGTATGGCTTAATGCAAGCTTTTTCTAGGTGTGCCAAATGCTGTGCAGTGCTAATAGCTAATCTTCCAACTGTAAGAAAGAGTTTAGCCTACGGCCAAAAATGGCTAGTTCGGCCAACTTTGATTATCATAGTTTTTAAGCCTATAGAAGGTCCTCCGAACCACTTTCTCATTCAATCAATTCTCAACTCTCACCTTTGCTTCATAGGTCTTCGTGAATTATAAACACTGATCCATTGTGTAGCAGGCATCCCTATCCTGATTTTCTTCTTGGGTTGTTCATCATCCTCTTCTTCCATCATTAGGCGACCTCTCTTTTGCCCCACCTGATATATAAGCTTTACAACATTCAAATGAAGTTAGATTAACATACTGATCTAAAAGAATAATTAAAAAATGATGAGAGGAGATATTCAAAGCAAATTAACATACCTTTTGGGCTCCATCAGTGTTTATTGGTCTAATATCAGGATTAGGACCTACTACGCCATCAAAAAGAGAAATGTACTTTGCATAGTTAGGCTCTTCATCAAATTTTAAGTTGACAACATATTCGACAAACTGTTTGAAAGGTTGTGGACAAAAGCAACAAAGAGATTCTGGAGAGGTAGCCATCTTCTTCTTGCAGACAAGGAAACCTTTGTTTTCTCCCTACAGTTGAGTAGAAAGAACATATGAGTGGGGAAAAGTGAAATGTCAACTAGAACCTGTCACAAAGTCAAGCTAATTACCTGATATCCTTGCCATGGTAGACGACCACGAAGAAGAAAGACTAGCGTATAAGCAAGGGATTCTAAATCATCTCTCCTGCTTGCTGTCCTTCCAAGGTGAGCATGCACACTAGCATAGCGAACTGTGCCCCTGCAATAAAAGACCACAAGGTATTAGTGCAACTTGTGGTTTAAACTATATCAACTTGGTTGTGTAACTCTTCACATTTTGTTTATTTGCAATCAACTACCGGAAAACATCTGGTCGCTGATCATATTCAACATGCAAATTTGTCGCACTATCCTTCCATTTAGTGGCTGTCAAATAAACAAATCAAGAATTAAATAAATTAAATGTGCTAACAGTTATAATACATTCAAGACGGTCTACCTTCAAGTCTTTAAATTACCTAGACCAAGATCAACAAGAAAGAGCTTCTTTTCTTCAGAAGTCCCAGGTGGCCCGAGCAAGAAATTCTCAGGCTTTACATCCCCATGCACATAACTGATATTAACAGTTGCAAAAAGTGAAAAAAAAATTCAAAAATTAGAGATCAAGTATAAGCATCGAAAGAGATCATAGGGACTGAAAGATAACAAATCTCAAAATATATAACGTCCAACTAAATTGCATAATCATTGGATAAATTCCTACCCTTTTGAATGCATATTCTCCAGTATGGAAATTGCTTCAATGGCAATACATGCAACCATTTCTACTGACATTCTGCATGACAGAAAGTGAAAAATATCAATTACGTAGTTCGAACATATTGTGACAAAGAGCAAGATCATGTCAGAGCTTACGTGTGTGAATTGTTATTCCATACATCCCATAGGCTAGGTCCCAACATGTCCATAATCTGCATAATTGTGATACATTATAGACAATCCTATTAACCAAACATAAATTTGAAGTAAGCAGCTGCAAAATTATCAATTACCATGACATAATAGTCCCCTTGGCGACCCTTGAAATGGACTCGAGGCACCCCATGAATACCACCAAGAGTGCTACAAAGATTGAAGACAAAGACAATATTAATTTTTCATTCAGCCCAAAAATATTTTTTCCTCAAAAGAAAAATCATCAATGAAACTTACTTGTAAACCTGCCATTCATAGGGTGGACCATAACTGCATCCTTTACTGCTTCTGTGCTCAAATTTAAGTGCCACCTGGGATACAAGGATATATGTCAGACTCAAGAATGCTCAACTACATAAACTATGATAATAGAGCATCAGACCTCTATAGCACTAGCACCAGTAGTCCTATCATTCACATTGGTAGGCAAAATACGGCGACCAACATATACTTGGCCAAATCCTCCTTTTCCCAGCTTCCTTTCAACTTTGTACACAGGTGAATTGCCAACTTGTACCTGTCACAAAGGTCAAACAATCAGAGTTGAAGAACTTTACAGTTCTGTAATGAAGATCAATGCTAGACAACCAGATTTAATAAACATACAGTTGACATACAGAATCATAGATAACAGTTATGATTGGATCATTAGACCTATTTGCAACCTAAGAACAAAAAAAATGGATTGCATACCTATTGATACTACCAAGATCCTAATTAAAAGCTTCTACCAGAACAAGGACAACTCTATTGTAATCCAGGTAGATACCGAATATTAGTTGGTGAGTAAAATTATCTTACCATCACTAGACCAGATATTTTTTCCCTGTTAGTGTGGTGAGCCAATTTCTTAACTCCCCTCACATTACTCATTGGAATGAGATTGATAGTTTGAGATAAATCATGAGAGCACCAGGGAAAGGAATAATATATAAGAATAAAGGACACGCTGAGACACACTGATATTATTAGTTATCTAGATGCAGATTAGGTTGGAACACCAAGTGATAGAAAGTCAACCTCAGGTTATTGTGTTTTTGTCGAGGAAATTTCTTTCATGGAAAATTAAGAAGCAAATGTTGTTGCAAGAACAAGTACAGAGACAGAGTATGGGGCTATGACACTAGCAACTTCTGGACTTCTATGGTTGCAGTAATTACTTCAAGAACTAAAATTCTGTGAAGACAGACCCATAGAGCTAGTTTGTGGCAATCAGTCAGCTCGACATTCATCCTCGAATCCAGTTTTTCATGAAAGAACAAAGCACATAGAAGTATATTATCATTTTATAAGGAAGAAGATCTCACCCAGCATCATTAAGACATCTCATGTGAAATCTAAAGATCAACTAGCTGATGTCTTCACTAAATCCTTACAAGGAAAGAGGATAGAAGAGATTTGTAACAAGCTAGATGCATTTGATATGTATGCACCAGCTTGAGGGGGAAAGTGTTAGAATAAGTTAGTTATAGTTACTGTAAACTAGCTTGCGTATTGGAATTAGTTGTTGGCTGTAATGAGTGTAGGTTAGCTGTAAAGAGATAAGGTTAGTTATAAATAAGGGCAGATGAAAGGTCTAACTAGGGAAGATAAAAGGTATTCATGTATCTGTTAAAATGTAATGTAAGAACAACAATAGGCAAGTCCTGTCTCTTTTGACCCAACAATGGTATTAAAACATACAATAAATAATAGAGGACATTTTCTGACTTGATAAGTGGGATGAATCAAATTTGAGAAGGATCAAGGATTAATACTACTCTCCTTTATCAATATATGGATATATTTTACTTGGTACATATAGTCAATTTAAAGACATGAAATGGATAATTTGTCTGATCAAGTAAGGGAAGCATACATGAAGGTAGATTTCTCTACATCCCTTCGCTATCATCTGTTACAAGCTTGAACCTTGATTTTCAATGTATAGATAAAATGAGATCGAGTAGGTGCCGTGTTAAATTTAATATATCATTGTAAAGTACTTAACTGAAAATTATAAATCATTAATAATTCTTCCAAAATGTAGTAGCCAAGTCGGTGTCCTTAAGTGGCATAAATCAACTTAGTGCTAACCTAATCGACTAGATAATTTGCAACGAGTGAATTCTTCTTAAACCCTAAAAGGTTTTGATTTGGATCAATCTGAACAATAAAACACAATACAACCTGAATTTTTTAATAAATCCAAATTTAGGCCAAATTTGGAAATTGACCAAAAATTAATAAAAGTTTAGAACTTAGCAGGTTAAAAACATGGCTCAATGGGAGTGGCAATGCTTAGGTATTCAAGCTCTTATTTTGAAACAATAGCCATTAGCCACAGCTTATACAGGACAGGATAAAAAAATGAAGATCAGTAATAGTAATGAACGAACATGTTTCAAAAAAAAAATTTCATTTCCAATCTAAAACCTTCCAAGGTTCTCTTCACGTCCATCAGTACCACCAGTTTTGGTCTAAATTCAGAGTTTGTTCCTTAAGCACTAAATTTAACTACCTTTTCAGAAAGTTATGCAAAATTTAATATAAGCAAATAATTAAATAGATCTAATTAATCATAATAAATCTTTGTTAAAGTAGTTATTAGCCTAAATGAATTTGGTTAAGGTTGACTCTAAGCTTAATCAGTTAAATACAGATAAATTTAGATTATTGTGATCCATCATGTATTACCTTAAGCCATTATCTAGTTTGTAACTTCAATTATTATTTGACTCGATCTCAAAATCCATACAAGAAAATATTTAAATTATAACATATATCCTCTAGTAGACAGTTGTCATAAGCTTAAGGCAAATTGAAAAGTAAAATTTACATATTTACGAAAGCTCTATAGATAGATGATCTTTGATCAATACATAAAAGGGCATTCTAGATGCACAAGACTCCGACCAATGAGGCATGTGGCAGGGTCTATGTACAAGAGGTTGTTTTCTATACTTCCAAACACAATGTAATTTATTGTTGGATTTTGTACCAAAGCTCCACCTTGAACTACCTTGAATTACAGTTTTAATTGGAAGTGGCTAACAGTTTGACTGGGGCCAAACTTTGCCATTACAACTTTTTTGAAATGAGCATCGAAGCTCCACCTTGAATTACAGCTTTATTTGGAGGTGGCAAACAATTTGACTGGGGCCAAAGTTTTGCTATTAGAGGTTCTATCAACTAAACGCATTCTTATACTAACTAGAGTCTAATTTAGGATATGAACCATATTTCATTTGTTAGGAGGCTTATACTAAGATTAGAAATCCTTTTGTGAAGTCATTTGCAATATTATTGGCGATCTTGGAAAGATAGTGATGTCTTTTTTTCAAGAGTGTGAATTGAAAATAATTTTTCTCAAGGAATATGATCTCAAATAAAGGATCATAAGTGCATGTTTGATTGCTAAAAAAATTTAAAAACTTTTGATCTGGTAAAAAAAAATTGCTAAAAAGTTGTTTGGTTGTCTATCTTTAAAAAATTTCAATTGAATTTTTAAAAATTCTTATAGATCTAAGAACTGCTTTAAGTTGTTCTTAGATTTTTTAACTTGATTTCTTAAGAAACATATAACATTGTAAATACTTAGTTGTAAAAATTAAATCAACCAAAAAAAATTTATCAGATTAAAAATTCTTAGTCAAATATAATATTTATCAAAATCTATTTTGTTTTACCAAATCAAAAATTGCAAAAAAAATTTAGCAACCAAACATGCCCTAATAGATTTACTTACCAGAAGTTTACACTATGTTATATACAGGAAAATCCTTTCACGTGTTTCAGTGCTTTAGTAGAATTATATCTGGAACATAAGAAAATGTCACGCATACAGACTCGAATAATTTATATTTTTTCTTCAATCCTAGACAGAGAATCAGTTATAGAACAAGCAAATAGCAGTCCAGCAAATCTAAAGCTGATACAGAAGGACAAAACTAAGGTATCCAGTGCTGCTAGTGTTTCTTCACACACTGGGCTTGCTTTCATTTTCTTATTGCTCTAAGACCTACTCACGTTTCATTTTGAAACAAAGTGAAATCATATTTTCTCATTAGGTAGCCCCATTTATACTAATTTCAAGGACACTGTTCCATTCGTTGCCAAACATTTTCAGAACTCATAGCAACTATTGCTTCAAGCATAATGTCATACTCTACTAAGAGAATAAGTTTTAGAACCATATAGAGATTTTAGGTGCTAGAATAGAAATCTTTCTAAGTATAAAGGCATCAGCAAACGGCTTTCAAAAGAGTGAGTAAATTCTTTAAAAAAATCAAGTGCATAGATGGCAACGATATCTAAATCCTGTCTAACCACCGTTCTAATTCTCTTTCATGAAAACTATCTTTTAGGAGAACTTCGATTAAAAAAAGGAAATGCCACATCACTTCAGGAAAACTAAACAATAGAAATGCAGTATAAACGACACCGCAAAATCGCAGGTAACTTGACCTATCTGATCATTTTTGATAACCAAGTCTCAGAACAAAATACTCATACAACAATGGCACTAGAAGGAAGGTCTCACCTTTTCCGGAAGAGGCGCTGTGTTTCCCTCTTCCTCCCCACCAGCGAGCTTATCAGCGCTTTTCCCCCCACTATCAAAGTCGTTCATCATCCTCTCTCCGACCCCTTCCCTGTTCTCCTCCTCCGCCCCAACTTCTCCGCCACCCTCCACCAGCCCGATTCCTTCCCTCCTCTCGGCCGACCTCGTCACAGGCAGCTGCTCATCAACCGGCTGCTGGTTCCTCCTAACAGGCCGCCGCCTGGCACTCGGCCGCTCAGCCTGGAGAACTGGATTCGCCTGCGCCCGGCCCCTGCGCGCTGCGCTACGCAGCTCCGGCATCCTTCATCGACCCGACCCCATGGCGAGAGAGCTCCGACTGTT
This sequence comes from Thalia dealbata, assembly GCA_030544415.1. Taxonomy (NCBI): domain Eukaryota; kingdom Viridiplantae; phylum Streptophyta; class Magnoliopsida; order Zingiberales; family Marantaceae; genus Thalia; species Thalia dealbata. Next base: position 4,782,949 of record CM060454.1, read on the forward strand.
CGCTGATCGATGCGGCCGTGGCTCGAGGAAAAAGGGTATAATCGGAGCTTCGAGGAAGAAGTAACCCGCGCCGGGGGAACGGGGCCGAATCGACTGTTCGACGGGTAAAAGATGGGCGGGGATTTCGATCTGCCGTCCCCGGGATGAGAAGATTTCCCTTCTCCTCTTTTTTTTCTTTTCTCCCTTCCGATCGAGTGTTTCGTCTCATGCGAAGAGGAAATGCGCCTTTATCCATAACATTTAGGGTTCCATGTCAACAACATTCTGGAATGCCGAGCGATGCTCTTCCGGTCAATCCTGGTTTAAGTGTAAGTGTTGGATCCAATATCCACTGTTAACGGCTCGGGCCGGCAGCCAAAATTTACTGCGTCAGTGCACCCGAGTCCACCCGAAAGAACCATTTTAAATATATTATTATTTCTTGAGCCTACTTTTCTAACAAAATATATATTTAAGGAAATATTAAATGAATTTTTTTTTGAATTTAATTAAATGAAATAAATTTTTAACTAAAAAATATAAATTATTTTCACTTTAACCCTTCTATTATTCTTTCATCAAAATTATTAATATGCATTTGGTAAATATATAATCTCTAATATCCAATCTTATTTTAATAAGATGAGGGGTGCAATTGTGAAGTAAAGATATTTAAAAAACATAGATTATAACTTATCATCATCTTCATGCATACATAAATAAACCAGCAGAAGTACACATTGGACTACGGTCAAAGAAGGACCGCCGAAACCACAAGAACGAAGCTTATTAATGCACTCACGTTCTCGCTTCCGGCGGCGGACGCAGGAGCTGGTGAGACGTCGATGGATCCCCCCCTCACGAGATTCACCATCCCCTTCGATTCCATGTTCTCCGGCTTCATACGATGCACTTGAGGCACCCCGATCGCCACCGCCGCTCCGACCTGCCACACCTGGTTCGCCCATGTCGTCCCCTCCGGCAGCTTCACGCACCCGTACATCCGGATGGCCCCGTCGGCGGCGAACTCCGCCGCAAGACCCGACGTCTCGAACGCGATCGGTCCCTCCTTGATCGGCCCGTAGCCGGTGATGTTGTACGTCTTCACCGCCATCGTCCCGCTGGGCTGGCGGAAGGCGATCAGGGCCTGGGAGCCGACCATGCCCGTCGCGGTCGGGTTGATGGCCCACGCCACCCACCCCTCCGGACTCGGCGGCGCCGCCACGAAGGCGATGGATAGGTTTCCGGCGGCGGAATCGTAAGACCAGTGGAGAGAGGAAGATAGGTAGGGGAGGCTGCTGCAGGCAGCGTAGGTGCGATTGAGAGAGGCGGTCGTGTTGGAGGAGCAGCCGCTCCCGGCGGCCGAAGCCCGGGAGGTGATGGTGGCGAGCAGAAGAAGGAAGAGAAGCGATTGAGTTGCCATGATGAACGGCCAAATCAAATGCCTTCTTTTTCTTCTTCTTTGGGTTGCGCCGGTGTCAGACTAGCCGGCGGGGATTACATTTATAGAGAAGTGTGAGAGCGAGTCACGAGACAAAATGAGAGCTCCTTAATCAACGAAAGCTTTATTATAATTTGGAGATGTTGCAAAACAAGGGAAAAAAATGTTTCACAAAACTTGCTTTGTTTAAAAAGGAAACAAACGTAAATAATACTTCTAACAACAATGAAGGTAGAGAAGGAAGAAAAATTGGTTCAAGAGAAATCTTAACAATCAAGATCGGTATCAAGGTAAACAAATCTTGCATTGGTGTTAGTGAAGAGTTCTCTTGAAATAGAGGCTTGGAATTCATGCTCACATTAAATTTTTGTCAGTTTGCATTTCGTTTCATGGAGGAAGTAGGATGGTTCAGATTAGTTAAAAGCTTTAGCTTCCTGAGGGTCAGTTCCACAATTTCTTTAACAAAACCTATGGAGGATTAACATCTGAACAGAAATACATTAGTTGCTAAGTAGAGAGGTATTTTCCTTCCCCGGTAAAGGAAGACATGTCTGATTTTTTATCTTAAACTTAATTCAGAAGGTAGAAGAGCGAAGGTTTCCTGTTGCCATATCACACGAGTGTTAGAAGGTTTATGTATAGCATGATAAGTCCACGGTCTCTGTTCTGGAAGTGCCAAAAATCTTTGTTTGTTTCTCCTAGTGGATGATGGAATGGAGTAGGAGCTAAGTTGTTGTTAAATTATCGATTTTATTATTATCTTTTCTTCCTCGTAATCTAGACCGTAGTGTGCTCAATTAGAGTTGAGAGGGAATTATCAGTAGGCCTAGAATCCAGGATGCAAGGTGGTGGTAATGGTGACAAGGAGGTACCACCTGAACGAGGGGTTGATAAGGATTGTTTGAGTAGTGTATCTGTCAATTCCTAAATTTCACAAAACAGGCTATTATAGGTTGGATTAAATTGTGAACTCGATGGGCATTAGGTTGGGAATGAAGATAGGAATAAGCTTGTTATTTTATTATTTTATTATTATGCATTTTACTTTATTCGTAAGATATGCAGTTTAGATAACTGCGTAATAAGTTTCTTTTAGTTTAATGCAGTTGTTTAACCGTGGTTAGTGAAAGAGTTCTTCCACCTATGTATTTATTAATGTATTTTGCATTATGTAAAAAGAGATAAATAGACGAAAGGTTTATTCGTCTCAGTAATCATCTTTTCTATCTATCTTCATTTATCGGAGAAGAACAGAGTTCTTTTTCAACATTTGGTATCAGAGCTTTGTTCGTGCGTTGGCTTGCTGCGTGTCAAAGAACATCAAACTTGAAGCTTCGGTGCCTTGAACAAATGAAACAGGTCCCGATGTTGACTCCTGCAACTGGAAAGGCTTCCACTACCAGCATGGTTGAATCAGGAAGATTCAAGCCATGGTCGAGTGGAGGAGGAGGAAGCCTTGGTTGTTGTCCGGTGTTACAAAAAGAAGGGAACTATGCCATGTGGGCAATAAGAGTTCGATCCTTCTTAAAGGCGCAAGGAGTTTGGGAGGCTGTTGAATCCACGGATGAAGGTGCGCAACAGGTGGATCAACGTGTAGACAACATAGCTTTGTCATTCATACATCAAGCTTTGAGTGATGACTTGCTAATTCTCGTTGCTGATAAGGCATCAGCAAAGGAAACATGGGATGCATTAAAGAGCATTCACGACGGCAATGAAAAATTCCAATTCCAGGATGTGAAGATGAATCAGCTTCGCGGCGAATTCGAGAGAAATTTTTCAGATTCGAGGCATGGACGTGGTCACGATATACGGAGGAGCCATGATCGTGGCAGAGGATGTTCATATAGAAGCAGTGATGGAGATCGGGACAGTAGTTCGTCTCCACAATGTGAGAAGACTAGGAATGTCAAATGCTTCAAGTGCTATCACTATGGACACTACGCCTCAGAGTGCAAGGAGAAGGAGGAGACGGTGTATCTGGCTGAGACCAGTGAAAAAGAAGAGCAGCATCAAGTTCTGTTTGCTGCAGAAAAAGAAATTGAAGAAGAAAAAGTTAATTCTTTTGATGCTTCGTTGATGTTATTGTAGGAGCTTCCTCCGATGGAGGTTGCAGGTTCTGTAATGGTTCGAGAGGAGCAGGACACGATGATGGTGTCTGTAATGATGGAGATGATGGTGTCACCGAAGCTGAAGATGAATTCTGTGGAGGCCGACGCCACCTACAAGACTCGCGATTTCTTGACCGAAACCAGAGATATCGTGAAGGAGAAAATATCTGAGATGAAGGTGGCAGAAGCGGAGGCAAAAACAGAGTTCGCAGCCTCCCAATCCGTGACGATGCAAGGAACGGTGGAGAATATGCTCGAAGAGGAAGATGCAGCCGCTGTGTTCGAATTCCAGAAGCTAGCGGAGGACGAGGTCGCGAACCTCGATGCAAGTTCCTCATTGCCGGCGGAGAACCCGCAGATCGGTGATGGGATCGCTGATCGCAGCGCCTTCAACATCAGCACCGAAGAAGAAAACAGAGGCTCTGTTTTCTTCTGTGCAAACTTTACCGATGTGCAAGCTGCAACGATTACCTCCGAGATCGAATGCCAGCCCGAGGAACAGGGGAGCGGCGGCTGTGATAGTCATGACGATGGCATTCTGGAGAGTAGTAAGGTGGGAACTAAATCGCCTGTCAGTGCAATTACTGGCCAGACGCAGAAGGCAGCGGAGAGGATGGCGGAGAAGGTTGGGAAGACGAAAGCCGCTGCTGCAGAAGGTCCCCTCGAATTCCTCTGCAAAACCTCAGCTAGGAGAACGACGGCGTGGATGGGAGCCGAAATAGAAGACGTATTCCTCTCGCTCGGTGTTTCAATTTGCAGGATGGAGGCGTGGCTGGAAGTTGTCGCTCGAGAGAAGGTTTTCGTGGCTCTCAAGCGGGATTCAGTCAGGGAGGATTCGGATCTTGTGCAGACGAAGGATCGTGTGAGATCGCTGGAAGAGAAGAACGTTGCGATGGAAGATGCGAAGCAGCTCAGATTGGAGACTGCGGCCATCGACGTTTGCAAAGGGCTTCTGGGTGACAAGGCCAAGATTAGCAGCTACGATCCGGAGGTTACAGAGGACGATGTAGAAGACGTTGCCTGGCATGATCGACGATTCTTGACGGACGGGAGAACTGGAAGACGTCGGGAAGAGGTGCAAGTTCCGAGTATGTTTATTTGTTCCGAGATGCAAGGAAAATATATAACAAGAGGGAGAATGATAGGAATAAACTTATTATTTAATTATTTTATTATTATGTATTTTACTTTATTCGTAAGATATGCAATTTAGATAACTGCGTAATAAGTTTCTTTTAGTTTACTGCAGTTGTTTAACCATGGTTAGTGGAAGAGTTCTTCCACCTATGTATTTATTAATGTATTTTGCATTATGTAAAAAGAGAGAAATAGACGAAAGGTTTATTCGTCTCAGTAATCATCTTTTCTATCTATCCTCATTTATCGGAGAAGAACAGAGAGTTCTTTTCCAACAATATCGACCCAGATTAGAGGTTTGAGGGTTAACATTAGGAAGAGTGAAAGAGGCTAGTTTGAAGAACAGGAATTATGTGAACCAGGGCTGCTCCATGGGTGTTTACCACTGCATAGTTGTAGAAGGTGAGACTTATGGATTAGCAAGAAGGCAAGGTTGAGCTGTTCGATGAACTAGTTTGCAGTGATGGTTTTTCTGACCTTAGTGCATCGTAAGGTGATCCAAGACTATCAAAATCATGGACACTAGTAAATATTGCTGTTTTACATTAATTAATAGCACAACAAATCAATATAATTATCCTTTACATGGTGCTAATTTAGACCTTCTCCCAAAATATTTTGCTATTCCTAAGAGTATGAAATGGGATTGATTTTATTTTATTGTTCCACAATAGTTTACTGTTTGATATCGTTATTATACGTATTGAAGACATCCTCAAAATCTTCGGTAGAATGGTGTGCCAAGCTACTGAATAACGAACATGAATCAGGATCTTTCACAATAACCATATGTGAACGAGCCTCCAGGGATTTGATATGCCTTCAAAGACGCGCATTTTTAAAGGTAAAAACTATAGTGAAGCAGCTTACCCGCAAAAGATGTCATCTTTAGCTGCTCCTCACTTCTTCCTCTCCTTCTTTGCGCTCCTTCCCTGTCTCCTCCCCTCCCGAATCGGAGACCTCTTCGCCAAGGATGGCATCATCGTTGACATCTTCGTCGACGGAGAGGTGAACCGAGATGGCGGCGCGGGCGAAGGCCTCCATGATGGACTCTGGAGGGAGGGCGCAGTCCTCAAGCCCGGCGTCCTCTAGTTTGGGAGGTCGGATGACCGCCTCCGGGAGCGCTGAATCCTGCTGCTGCTCCTCGGCCATCGACCAGGTGGAAAGAGCAGGCGAACCGATCGCCTTGATGGAACTAAACGCGCCCAAAAGTAGCTCGTATTCTTAATGGATTGGGCTGGGCTCCTTTTTCCTTAGATCTCAACAATATCCTTCATATCAAATCGCAGAAGTTAAACATCAAGAAGAATCCCGTACGGTGGCCGGCTTCACAAACATCCAAACAAAAGAAGATGGCCCGGCCCTTCCTTCGATATATACACATACGTAGATCCCCCGTGCCCAGCTCATCATTGCAGGATAAGAGATGCAGCAGTGAGCTCCTCGGGTTGGTAATGGAACCAGGAACCCCCCTGTGAGACAAGCCTCCAACTGTTCCAGGACAACATCTTAATCTTAATTTAATTACTCGCAAGTCGCAACTCGAGGCGGTAGAGAATGGCGGCGAGAAAGGTGGGCAAATGGATGATGATCCGTGCTTTCCCTCTGTCCAGTTGCCCTTGTCGTCACAGCTTAATTCCTCGCAGTAATTAATCAACCAGAGAGTGTGTGAGAGATCATCCATCAGCTTTTCTTTCGATTGAACATATTTTGTCAGCCATTTAACAGCTCGAGCTCTTCCACCAAGATGACAAGCGCCAGCCGACATGCGCGCGTCGCGAGGAACGAGAACGGCATCTGCATGTTTATGTTTGCTTCATCTCCTGCGCCGGCACCGCCTACGCGCGTTTAACAACAGCAGATAAACCTATGATGTTAATAGACCGTTGATGATTAATAAATATATAACTGAATTAAAAAAAGTACTGCAGCGTCACGAGGCTGAGAAAGAAGAATATATTCATTCTGCTATAAATATGCCCTCCTTTGCATCCGTAATCGATCCACTTATCTCTCTACGTACGTGATCGCCGGAGGGAAGGCCGCCACCGATCCATTAAACCAAGGAGCGTCACCCCAATCAATGGGGACATCCACCAACAAAAGCAGCAAGCTGAAGCATCGCTTCACTCGGATGCTGCTCGGCACCTCCTGCAACACCACCACCAACCTTCCCAGCGCCTGCCCGAGGCACCTCGATCCCGAGCTCGATCGCCACTTCCGCCGCCGTTGCAAGCTCGATAACCCTTGGCCATTTCCCGGCGACCGCAGCCTGCCTCGCGGCTGCGCCGCTCCCGTCGTACAAGTCTCCATCAGCTGTGGCGCCCGCGGTCCCATCGATGCTGCCAAGCAGCCGCTCCTTCCTCTGCCGAGGGAGGAGGAGATCAAGCCGACGAACAGGAAGCAGAGGAGTAAGATCGATCTTGAGAGAAGCATGAGTCGCAGCAGAAGAATCACGGAGGCAGCGAGGTCCTTGTTCGACGCCTATGACTTCACCAGCTCTTCTTCCGACGACCACCGACTCGATCTCTTCAGCAGCGACGACGACGACGAGGAAGTAGAAAGCCGGACTCTGCTCTCGTCTAAAAGCTTCTCCTCCGAGTATTCCTCCGGCTTACACTGCAGCACCAGGAAGAAAGGAAACGGGAGCAGGAGCATGACGAGAGGAAGCACCGGGCGAAGGTCGAGAAGGCAGCAGGCGGCGAAGCAACCGGCAGGGCTCCGGCCGGTGATCTCGGAAAAGGAGGAGATCGAGGCGAGGAGGAATAAGAATGAGAGGGGGTTCGCGGTGGTGAAGCGTACGACGGACCCTTACAGAGACTTCCGGAGGTCCATGGTGGAGATGATTGTGGAGCGGGAGATGAACAGCGCAGACGAGCTGGAGCGGCTCCTCGACGCCTACCTCGCGCTGAACTCGCATCGCCACCATGAAGCCATCCTCGATGCATTTGCCGATATCTGCGATGCCATGTTTGGCAAATAGCTGAATCGATATGACGATGCATGCAGATTAATTCAGAGCACTCTTGAATGAATCGGTTATCGTGATTCCAGTCGAGCAGAAGAGGGTTAATTCATCTCATTCGATTATTAATTGCGCATGCTATATCTACCCATCGCCTCGATCTAAAAATCTATACATCGCCTCGCTACGTAGAGTCGATCGAGCAGAGTAAGAGCGGTGGCGCATGAGGCGGCGTAAGGCGGCCTCGCCGTGTATGCATCCCCCGTTCATACGTATAAGTCCATGGATTTTTGGGCCATTCAATGGTTAGATATATCCTGAACCTCCCGTTCAATATTTATGGAATCCAGGGTACCTGATAGATGGACCAAATGTTATGCGCTACACTACTTAGCAATCCAAAGTCCAAAGAATCTAACTATCTTTAATTTTAGACAAACACAGCCATAGTAGGTAAAGGTCAAGGTGGTACTCATTGTTTTATAGGAGCACATTTACATGAGCTAAAGACAATCAAATCAAAGTACAGTAGAAATAAAATAAGGCAGGGGTTTTCTCCTGCTGTTCAATTAAAATGTACTCGAGCATAAAATAGATCGGATAATGTTTTAGGGTTCTACAGACCTACATTAAAAGCTGACTACATTAATTGATTACAATGTGATATGTATCCGAATTGGTTATCTGTTAAAACACGTGTGTATAGACACACACACACTGTGACTGAATTCTTTATCAGAAACGAAGGATGAGGAAAAAAAAAAAGAGAGAGAGAATTTTATAAAGAAAGAAAAAGAAAGAGGATTGCCCCCATAAAACAAATAATAAATTCGACGGCAATGTCATGTTAACGCCTAATGGCTCTTGCATTTATGACGAGGAGTAACATCTGCGTTGCCTCAACCGTTCGTCTGAGTTGAAAATTAAAAAAAGAAGAAAATGCTGACGTTTATTGCAGTATGACATCTTTGGACTCAATTTCTCTTCCAATTCAATGCAAGATGCACAGGTAATATCTACATACCAAGAATATAATTATGTACAGGTATGGGTTTAACTCCCTTTTTTTCATTTGTAATCTTTTATATGTGAACTTCTATAAAAGAAAACCATTTAATGCAACGCCAATTTCTTCATTTAACTTATATATTCGTGCTGCTCGTTGTCTAAAATAAATGCGAAGATGTTAAGAAATTAACTCCCAATAACTATTTGTATTTATAAATCAGAATATTAGAGTTATAGATTTATATTCCATACAAGGATATGTATTTATAACTCTCAGCAGTAGCAGCAGCAGCAGCTCCCTCTCACTCACTCATGGCTGCCGACCGGGAACGGTTGAGGCGCTCTAGCATTAATGGAGTCACGAGACGGTCGTCCACTCCTTGTATCTCCATTTCTTAATCTATCTCGGTGAATGAGGGCCATCCCACCCATCTCACGTCCTCCTCATTAATTATTTATTAACACCTTCTTCCCCTCCCTCCCTCTCTGGATCTCTCTCTCTTTAAATTAGGTTATTAAATCCCCTCCCCCCTCCCAACTCATTATATAAATCCAGCTGCTCACGGCCATCTCTTAATCATTGTTAACTTGGCTCCATGGATCGTCCTCTCTGCAGCCTTTCTCTTCTCTCCTCCTTCCTGGTAAGCGATCAAAACGCCTCTCACTTCAATGTTAATGTAATCCTGCTGGCTCCAGGTTAATTATATCATCAAATGCTTTAATTTCATTGCTTTCTCAGCTTCTCGTTGCAGTCGGCCATGGAGCCGTCCCTCCTCAAGTGCTCTACTGGCGCTCGGTCTTCCCCAACACTCCCATGCCGGGCGCCATCAGAGATCATATCGCCTCCGGTACTAATTAACCACACACATCTCTATAATTCTAGATAACCATTCTATTCTGATGCTAAGTCACTTATTGATTAATTCCAGATGCGCTTGGAGATACCAAGTCGACCTCCGTGAGCGTCGGCTCCGGAGGCGTCCATGTAGGCACCGGAAAGCCTGGCAAAGGCGGCACCACCGTCAACGTCGGCTCCGGAGGCGTCCATGTGGGCACCGGCAAACCAGGTGGCGGCGGCACCACCGTCAACGTCGGCCACGGCGGCGTGAATGTGGGCACCGGCAAACCAGGAGGCAGCGGCACCTCCGTTAACGTCGGCCATGGCGGAGTCCATGTAGGCACCGGCAAACCAGGTGGCGGCGGCACCACCGTCAACGTCGGCCACGGCGGCGTGAATGTGGGCACCGGAAAACCCGGTGGCGGCGGCACTTCCGTCAACGTCGGGCATGGCGGCGTCCACGTCGGCACCGGAAAGCCTGGGGGCGGCACCCACACGAACGTCAATGTTGGGGGCCACGGTTTCGTGTACCAGTATGCGGCCGAGGAGACGCAGATCCATGACGACCCCAACGTTGCGCTCTTCTTCCTCGAGAAGGACCTCCGGCCCGGCACCACCATGAACCTTCACTTCACCAAGACCACCCCCGGCGCTGCTTTCCTGACACGGAAGGAGGCAGACGCCATCCCTTTCTCGTCGGCCGAGCTGCCGCAGGTCCTCGACCACTTCTCCGTCAAGGACGGCTCCGAGGAGGCCGAGGCGATGAGGCAGACGATCGGGGATTGCGAGAGCCCGGCGGTGCGGGGCGAGAGGAAGCTCTGCGCCACCTCGCTCGAGTCCATGGTGGAGTTCGCCACGAACAGCCTGGGGACCAGCGACCTGGTGGCCTCGTCGACCGTCGTCGTTGGCAAAGCGGTGACGCCGCGGCAGGCGTACACCGTCACTGACGTGAAGGAGATGGCCGGCGACAGGCTGGCGGCATGCCACGCCGAGACGTACCCGTACGCGGTGTTCTACTGCCACGCCACGGCGACGACCAAGGGATACACGGTCGGGATGAAGGGGGCGGACGGCACGGCGGCGGAGGCAGTGGCGGTGTGCCACACCGACACCAGGGCGTGGAACCCCAACCACGTCTCCTTCAAGGTGCTCAAGGTGAAACCAGGAACCGTGCCGGTGTGCCACTTCCTGCCGGAGGACCACCTTGTGTGGAGCCGTCGCGGCTGAGATGATGGAGCCTCCGGCACGGCCTGTCGCAGTGTTCACTACTATATACGCATAAGAGAACACTGCATAGATATATATAGATATAGTTTATTATAAATGTTGCTGTAGTACTCTTTGTATTTGATGTGTAATAATAGGAGGCAGATTCCTCTCCTCCATTTTACTGGTTTGCGTCACTTTGCAAACATTTTTTTAATATATTTTTCAAAAAAAAAAACAGTGAAGTGAGTGAAGTGAGATATATCATAATTTCTTTTTTCTAGAAGTGATACTTTGAATTTAGTTTTTTTTTAAACTTGAATATCTCCTCCAACACATGCAATATATAATATAGTTTAAAATCAAATGAAAATATTGCATACATGAAACCAATAATAATATAATATACATAAATATAAATTATATAATTAAATTTTAAATTTAGAAATATTAAAAAAATAACATATTAAAGATCATCTGATCAGAACAATAATACTCTCATGAGTTTAGGACCCATTAAATTATTTATTCTAATATGTAATGATAAATAATTTTAAAGCAATAGTAATTAATATATATATATGTGTTATTTTTTTAAAACATTTTTAAAAAATTTAAGGCACGTGAGGACTACAATAACTTCTAAATATTACTCCTAAAATATTATCTTTCTCCTATATCTATCTAATTTTCAAAAATCCTGTTAGTAATGTATTAAGAAAAATTATGATATTTTTGTAAACACATATAGTGCTAATGCTAGAACATGGTGCTCACACGGTGCTGTTGGTGATATGGTTTTGGCACCTTGGCGCATGCTGGGCTTAAAACTTGAGCAAAGCTCATGCTTCCATAAAAATGAATCTTAGCTTGTGCTTAAACCCAAGGAGCGTAGGCTGAGGATACATTCCTGAGTCACACTTCCTTTGTCCAGGATAAATCCAGGGCCATTTTTATTATGGCAGGCATAATCCGTAGGGTGGTAAAGGCCATTCACCTACCTAATTAAAGGCATTAGTCCGGTGGTAGAGGCTGGCCATTCACCTACCTAATTAAAGCATTTGGTACTGCAAAGGCAAAGCTGCTGCTGCTGCCTACGTTGCTCTTACTGTTTGCTTCTCTCGTCGAGATTAATAGCGACGGCCTGAGCTTGCCCTCTGCGTGCAAGCACCACCATCCTCTTCCTCTTCCTCTCCCTCTCCCTGATGCGAGCCAACCGGAAACGGAAACGGTTGTGGCGATCCAACATTAATTGATCGATTGATCCATATTAATTAGAGGTGGACTCTTAATTAATTGTTCGTAAGTTTCATGGTGGAATGACAACGACGTCGTCCCCCAATCTGCCCATCTCACCTCACATCTACTCTCCATGACTAATTAAATCCCCCCAACTAAAAAATTCTCACCATCATATATTGCGTGTCCTCCATCTGCTCCTCCGCCTGTCTCAACCATGGATCGTCCTCACTGCGTCCTCCCTCTTCTCTCCTTCTTCCTGGTAATTAAGCAGCGCAAACGCCTTCCTCGTCTCTAATTTTTAACCCTCTCATCTCCCTGTTTACCTTTTTAACTATCTACCAACTCCTTCGATTAATTATTCGCTTCTTCTTCTTTTTGCCCCCTCCAGCTTCTTGCTGCAGTCGGTCACGCAGCCGTCTCTCCTCAGCTGCTCTACTGGCGCTCGGTCTTCCCCAACACTCCCATTCCAAGCGCCATCGGAGATCGCATCGCTTCCGGTACGTCTGTTATTGAAAATACTTCATTTTTATAATAAGTCAAGCAACTGATTGATTAAATTCCAGATGTCGGAATTCCTGGTCAAGGTGGCACCGCCGGCAATGTAGGCACCAGCAAGCCCGGCGACGGCAGCGCCACCGTGAACGTCGGTCATGGCGGCGTGCATGCGGGCACTCGAACGTCCGGCGGTGTCCCTGTCGGTGCACGCGCTGGCACGGACCGTAAGCGGAAGCCGGCGGTCGTCAGAGTCAGCTCTACCTCCCCTTTTATGTACGGTTATTCCGTCAATGAGACGCAGATCCACGACGATCCCAACGTAGCCGTCTTCTTCCTCGAGGAGGACCTCCGACCCGGCACCACCACGAACCTTCGCTTCACCAAGAGCACCCCCGACGCCGCTTTCCTGACACGGAAGGAGGCAGACGCCATCCCTTTCTCATCGGCCGAGCTGCCGCGGGTCCTCGACCACTTCTCCGTCGAGGACGGCTCCGAGGAGGCCGAGGCGATGAGGAAGACGCTCCGGGACTGCGAGTACCCAGCGGTGCGGGGGGAGAGGAGGTTCTGCGCCACCTCGCTCGAGTCCATGGTGGAGTTCGCCACGTACAGCCTGGGGACCAGCGACCTGGTCGCCTCGTCCACCGTCGTAGTCGGCAAGGCGGTGACGGCGCGGCAGGCGTACACGATTGCCGGCGTGAAGGAGATGGCCGGCAGCAGGCTGGCGGCATGCCACGCGAAGGCGTACCCGTACGCGGTGTTCTACTGCCACGCTACGGCGACGACCAGGGGATACACGGTGGGGATGACGGGGGCGGACGGCACGGCGGTGGAGGCGGTGGCGGTGTGCCACACCGACACGAGCGCGTGGAACCCCAACCACGTGTCCTTCAGGGTGCTCCAGGTGAAGCCGGGAACAGTGCCGGTGTGCCACTTCCTGCCGGAGGACCACCTGGTGTGGAGCCGCCGCTCGCGGCTGAAGTAGGAGAGCTCCTGCGACGCGGCCGCTCTTCAGCGTTCAACTCCAGTCCTCATCATGGACGACTCGCCTGCGTCGTTGTTGCTGACACTTCAACAACGACGGCATATATAGCCCAACCGTATATGGTTTATTATGTTACTGAATCGAAGTATAATAATAGGAGGCAGATATCTCTGCTATAATTAATATATGCATGCAGTCGCTCGCGTAATCTTCACACTGTAAGGTAAAATTATAGATTTTAAAAAACTATTACAGTAGAAATCAGAGGCCTTATGGTGGATAATTTGTTCTGTGAGCTGCACCCATCGTTTTTTTTTCAAAGAGAAGGAGAACTCCGCAGGTGTATGTTTTCCAACATCAAAGCAGGGCCTCCATTATTTATCAGTAGATAGAAAGTATACGCATACAGAGTGATTCAAGAGATTAAGTAATGCAGGTGCGCACAGAGGCAGATCAGTAGATGCGTATCCATAGAACAGAGCGTAGTTATAAGCTAGAAGATGTCGCCGATGGTGGGCAGCTTGATCTCGCCCTTGGTGGAGAGCGGGATGGTCAGGTTGCCGACGATGGGCAGGTCCACGGTGAGGCCGACGTCGAGCACGTAGTCGATGTCCCAGTCCCTCCCGATGTCCTTCGCCAGGCTCACCAGGAAGTCGTACGGCACCTTCACCGGCAACTCCAGCTTCGTCACCACGTTCGCCGGCAGCGATCCTGGATCCGGCATCGTCCCGGAAGCTATCACTCTTTACGCGTACGTAAAAGAGAGGCGTTAGATCTGCAGATGATTTAGTTCGTCGATCACGAGGAATGGGGATCCGAGGAGAACCTGTCGACGCTCTTGAGGGAGTAGGAGACCTCGCAGATGGGGAGGGAGTGGGAGTAGGGGTTGGAGACGGAGACCTCGCTGTGGAAGAGGACGCCGTCGCGGCTCAGCGACTTGATGGAGATGCCGGTGAGGTTGGCTTCCGGCTTGGGGATGTGGGCGACCTTGTCCGCGACGAACCCCTTCGCCTTATCTATCAGGCTCGACATGACGACCGGTCTCGAACCCCGCCTGCCGATGCCGAACGCAGCAGCTTCTTCTTCGCGAGCGACGATGGAGGATGAGGAGAGGGGGAGGGAGGATGGGAGGAGGATGAGGGAGGAGGAGATGAGGGAGGAGGAGGAGACGCGCTCCGCCTTGCTCGGCGCCGGTTCGTCATGCGGGCGCGGCTGCACGTGGGAGGTCAGGAGAGCCAACACGAGGCACGAGACCGCACCGTAACGTGCCCGCGTCCGCATGGTGGTTTTTTTTTTTTTTTTTTGGTTTCTTTGCCGCTCCCGCGTCCCGCCTTGCTTCGTCACGTAGATCTCAAGTATTTATTTTATTTTTAAAATGGGCGGTGCCCGTTTTGGAGTGCGTTGATTTCGGGTTTGATGTTAAAGCATTTAGTTTGATTGGCTGGATCCAGTTGTTACATTGTTGACATTGAATTGGTCAATCAAAAATATAGAAATATTTTAAAACCTTCTCATTTCTCTCTCTCTATATATACTATTAACGCGGTGATACCGATCAAATTCCTACCCAATAATTCATCTGATGGATAAATAAGGATACAAAATAGAGATATTTACCTCTAATATTAGTATTAAAAATATTTTCTAACATTACCGATAGTATATTATTAGGTTAATATGGTGTATTTGATTTTTCCTAAAAACTGATTTAGCTATAGAAAATAATTATTTTAATAAACTTAGCCCATCTATGTTAAAAGATACAATTGGATGTATAAGGCACTTTGTGTGCAGAGTAAGGTATAAGGCACTTTATGTCCCAGCGTAGTTTCCTAGCTTAATTATGGAAGAATGATTTGTTAGCATCACTAACCTTAGTTCATCTGCATTGAAGCTGCAATCGAATTGTACTTGAGTCAGTCTAGGCATGGCTCAAGAAGTCGCATGCCGAGTCCTGTAGCATGTCGAGCATCCCGTTCTGCTCGATCATGAGTCTACTTATTCGCTACAATCCTAGCTCTCCGGTGAGAAAATAAATACTTTTATCGATATTCTATAATAGAATAATCAAAAATTTTGTAAACTAAAGATATAATCAGCTCTACAAGGGCCTATTATCTCAAAAACAAAAAAAAGATCCCTCCGGATTTTAAAACAAAAATTTTCAATTCATAATTAATATGATCCGCACAAAAAATTACAAGATATACTAAATTTATAAGAGATCAGGAATTATTATATTCACGAAACAAGCTCGGCTATTAATACAGTAGATTGACAGATGCATGTTTCTAGTGCTGGCAAATGCAGGCGATTACTCGGCGATCAGAGTTGCAGACCAACGAGCTTCACATATATTTTTTCTCATCCTCCACTGCTGTTTCTGGCAGTACATTGTTCAGATACAAGGAAGGAGAAACGCACATGCCGTTCTGACGGAAGAGTAGTGCTAGGAGGAGGTGCTTGTGAGCCTCGGGTATGCCCATAATTTGGAAAGCTGCAATGGTCCGCCGGGTTGATCGTCGTCGTCGCTGTCCGAAGATGTCTCCGACTCCGTCTCGCCTAGCAAGTACACCACAACCTGAGATTAAGAAAAGCTCAACTGTAAGTTACACAATCACACGGTATAAGAACGACTGATGACATCAAACTAGAAGCCGGCCTTCTAGTGATCTATTTCTTGGAGATCAAAACTTGCATAGACTATTATTAACTAGTAGCATTGGACATCCTAGCTGCACATTGGACACACTATAAAGGGGCTTGTTGAGACAAGGTTTCATAATGTGAAATCGCCATAATCCCCACCATTTTGCAACCGAACAAGAAAACTGCTTTCAAAGTCCAAAGAATGATGCTGACGAAGCAAACTATTTATGATGAGAAAACGGAAAAAAAAACATCAGAATGAAATTAAGATTTCCAAAATAATTGGCTGCATAGTACCTCAAGACCACCTGTTTTATACTATAGTCGAAATAGCAGCTACACTACTGTCATGCATCATAAATAGCCTGGGAGGGAAAATATACTTTACCTTATTAGGCGTTATAGGCCTCATGTTCAACTTCTGATCCCCAATCTTTGAACATTTGTGTGATGTTCGGCATGTGATCCCACTGAGCCAAATCATCGATCGACAGTGCTTACATATTAACCTATTTGGTAAGAAATTCCAAGATGACCGACCTGTAACAAGATTTAAGGTTGCATAAGAAAAACGAACATGAATTATAAAACAATGTAAAAGAGCACTTGTTCTAAGCATGCTGGGAAAAACAGAACATATCTTGCAAGTAATATTGCTTAGCATGCTAATTCCATTGTCGAACACCTAGCATGCTAATTAAGAACACTGTGTTGATACTCGTAATGCTTGTAGAGATGGTCATAGGAATAATAGCAATGAAAGCCTTAACATCACATGCAAGTTTGAAGCAGTCGTATAGGAAAGCTCACATTATATGAGTTGCCTGCCAGTAAAACTCCTATATCACCACACCAGTAATTATGTTCTTCATTCAAAACATTGATTAAATGGGATTTTCCTTCTTTTTTTTCTTTTTGACTCTAGAAGATTTTTTAATTCACGGGCATAACACCGCTGACTGCAAAATAAAATGCAGCCGTAAATGAAATTGCAGTTATCCAGAAGAAATTTGCACGATATTTTTTCATTCAAATACAGACTTCAGTCGAAAGCTAATAAGAAGCCAATGCTTTGGTGCGTCAGTTTATACAAGTGATAGCATTAGAATCAAACTGCAAATAGGATCAGAAATAGAATTGATGTTTCTATCCTGCACTGTACACTATTCAAGGAACGAAATCAAAATCTAAAAGGCAGTATTACTATGATTGAAAATCTTCTAGGAAGATGGGTTCAGTTTGATAGACAAGGAATTTTATACCTAGGATGATGATCTTCCTAGCACAGAGATGAGTTGGAAAACACCTAGAAAGTTTCACCTCTGAGATCTGTTAGTCCTTAAACATCAGATGTTATTAATATCTCCTAAATAAACACCACATGTAATGCAGAAGGCTATTTTAGGAGGCACCTTGCGCATGAGAATAGAAGAATCTGAATATACAATTGGATAACTTCATTAAACAAAAACTATTCAGACACTTATTAGAACTGGACACGCACCAATTCTCTGTTCTAATTTCCACATGATCACACCAATGCATGCAAAAAAAGATTAAATAGTACTTATTGAAGAACAAGACAGAAATAAAGTCCCATCATAATCAAATTTGGGACATGAGATGTTTACCCTTACATTTTCTCCTAAAAGAGTTCTTCCAGTTAAAGCTTAGTAGATGCAAACTACCACCTTCAAGAGAAGCTTTTTGTTTCTTGCCAGAGACAAGTTTTCCGTCTGCAGATTGCTGTTCAGCATCTGCCTTTACACTCTCCGGTGCGTCATGATTATCAAACAGATTACTATATAGCATCTTCCATAATCCATCATCTGATGCAGCTGAGTTCCATGCCCTTCTAAGAGAAATAAAATGTAAGATTAACTCTTTGATTAGACCAACTTGACAGGGTAAATAATTGTCTTGGAGGGAATGGTACCAGCATACTGAACCAACAGATGCTAGAGACCGTAAGTCCAGAAAACTGAAAACGTGGACAAGGACATCATGAGGTAAGTTGAGAGAACCTGTTAAGTATAGTCCAAAAGTCAGTTTATTCACATAAAGTTCATTAGCAGTTCGATTCATCCTTTCTACATCATGCGATAAGAACACATCTTGAAAACCACCAAACCCTATAACTGTTTCCATTAAAAACTGCAGGATATATTCTTGATCGACAAATACAAATATTTGAAAAAAAAAAACTGATTGACAGCCAATCTCATACTAAAACCAAGCATTAAGCAATCTATAATATGATTTGAATCTTGCTTGTATCATACAGTCCTAGAATATGTTACTTGAACATTAAGAGATTCATCCAAGTGGAACAGAAACTCCATCTAAAACAACAATGGCAGTCTCCTCACCCTGCCACAAGCATGTGTATTGTCTTAAAAATGAAATAGTGGCCATAGTAATGGTAAGTTACTATTAACTCTGTATTTATTTATATTTTAACTAAATAAATAATAAAATAAGAGATTCTATCTAGGCTGATGATGAGTAATCCAGTACTTGACTACCAACAAATAAAGCACCTTTACTTTCATCATGATGAGCTTTAGAGCGCCTTTTATGTGCAACAGCAAAATGCTTGAACTCCGAAACTGCTAATGCCTTCTTTTGCTTGGGCAAGGCAACTTCGGCTGCTTGGAGAAGGATGTTGGCTGATGAAATCCCCTGCCCTGTTTGTACTCTATACAATTTGACCCAAACATAAATGTTCAAATTACAGGACTTGCTAAAGTAGCATAACCTCTGCTAAAATATGACATAGTGACACAGTATAATCTTTTAGAATAAATTAGTTCTTCAAATCTAGCATAAAAGCCATCTAACTAGAATCATGAGAAAGTTATTTCCCCCTTACCCCATGAGCTCTACACCACCATTTTTGTTTATTTTACAAAGTAATTTTGCTGCTTGTGGACAAAAGTCATGCATCAACTATGGCAGTTAACAACAAATAGGGATAGATATGCGTAGGAAAAATCACTAAACCTAATACGCAAGAATGGGGCTCTGCAGAATCCTTGAACGTAACACTTCCCTCTTTATTTACAACTAAAATTCCTACGGAAGTTGCAAACATAAATACATTTAGCATAGTCTTTCTCATCTATAAGTGCACAAATAACCTAAAATTTCCATCTTTTGACATGCCCACCTCCAACTGTACCATTTTCATCCTGAGATCAAAATCATAAATTCATTTTTTTTGTGGCACATAAATTATTTTTTCTGCCAAACTGCCTCAGGAAATTACATCAGAACAGCGAATAAATCTGGGTCATAAATGCATGTTTACCATACAAATAATTCTCTAGAGGGCAATACAGCAATCAAGTCATCTAAATTCATGGGTAACATAAATCACTGACTATGCAATCAGTATTACAACACATATCTCATTTCCTATTCTGAGTAGTATTTTTGTAGAAAATAGATGCTCAATGACTTTCAGTAAAACATATGAATGATGTGGCAAGAAATACCAACCAAGACACCCTACGAGAAAGAGCAAGTAATGGTTATTATGAAAGCATATTTTTCCTCGCTAATTAGATAAATTACGAACCATTCACTGTTTCTTCTGCACATCTCAATTATCTTTGATTAAAAACCTAAGACGTTCAAGTCAGTAGTTTGAACAAATTCAACGAATAACATGATGAGATAAAAAAATATATAAACAAATACACATACACACACATGATAACTATTAGATGACATATCATCTATATAAAGCAACTTCAAGCTTGAACTGTACTCCCACCAAAATAATGTTTTTTTCTTAAGAAGCAGACGGTGTGCCCCAAAAATAAATCTAAAATCATGAATAGCCAGAAATTTTCCAACAAGTTACAATTGGTCGCAAACTCAATCGCGACAGAACATCGAGTTTCCTCATAGGTGTCCTGGCACCCTTTTTTTACCGGACAATTGGGCGACGAATTTTTTTTATAGCTATTTCATCTGTTAGTTCGGCAATGTATATCAACACTGATCACCCCAAAGCAGAAATTATCTCAAATTCAATCAATCAATTTCATTTTAATATTTCTCTGTTCGTTTAACTTTTTTTAAGAAAAAAAAATCAAACAAATAAAACCTACAAACAATATCTTCCTTTCAGGGCTTTTCAAAAAACAATATCTTCCTTTCAGGGGAAAATTTAAGCGAATCAAGAATTCTATGCTCCCAAGTTCAAGGATTCTAACTCAGGTAGGAAGCCGAAGGCAGAGAGAGTGTCGCGGAAGACGACGGCCTGAAGGTTCTTGGGGAGATGGGCATAGGCGAGGCGGAGGATGAGTCCCAGCTCGTGGCACGCTGCAGGGTAATCGTGGGCTCGCGACAAGGCATCTGCCAAACCGAGTTCCTCATATCGCTCCCCCACCGTTGCTCCGCCCATCCCTCCCGTCCCCGAGTCGCCGGCCGATCTGAGGATGAAATGGGAAGATGAAGAGGAAGAAGAGAAGGGTGGGGAATACTTTAATCTTAGTCCGCAAAGTTTGCCCTTAACAACGGTTTAGTCCCTGACTTTTAACGTTTAGATCCAGTTTGATCCCCTATTGAACAAAAAAATAATTGCAGGCGTCAAAACGAATAGGTACATCTAAAATGTATTTAAATTTTATCAAATAATTGTTAATAGTGACCGCTGTCAAATTAAACTTTTTATCTGTTTGAAATGTATTATAAAAAAATAATTACAATTACCTCTCATTTATTTCTATATCTCTGAGTTATAATGAATCAACACCAACCATTTCTTATATTATATACAAAATATTAGTATTATTAATAGTATTTCTATTACTATTCAGTGAATTAAAAAATTATTTTTATATTAATTAACTATATTATTATTATTAAAAAATCTAATATTTAATATCAAAAAGGTCTATTCATCATATCATATCATATAATAATGAATAATAAGATTCTGTATTCAGAATAGGTTCATATAGAATTAATATATTTTTTTATTAGTCACCATTGCTGATTGATATGCTGATGAAGGTAGAGAATTTATATTATTAATAATTTTACATTAACATCGTTAGGCAAAATATAAGATGAGATTTTTAGTAATCAGGGAAAAAAATATTGTATCAGTAATACTTCCATTCAAAGACCAGAAAGGGGGAAGAAGAATCAATTCATGCCACATTGTTAGCTCTTATTACCTTCTTCGAATTAATAACGAAGTATTTAACATCCATGGAATTAACCCTCAGACAAGAACAATAAAAACATAAAAAGGGAAGTTCTAAATGGCGTTCAGAAGTTTTTTTTTTTGGAAAAGAAAAAACATCAATATGAGATTTACAGGTTGATCTTATCATCTCTTGTCATACTAAATGGAAGACACTGAATATATATGTTGAGGGGTGGAGGGGGGCGATCGATCGATTAATGTAACTTGTTGTCACTCATTTTCTTCTCTATCATGGAATAAGAATATATAAGTGTTGATCACTCCATGGCGAGCTAAAGCCCAGGCGCGATAAGGGCCGTGCTTTCGCTCCTCATCATCGCCGAGAACTCCTCATAGTTGATCCTACCATCCTGTAGCCAGAACATAAGTTTCTTGTAGTCTCCTTTGATTTCGTCATAAATTCTCTCCATGAAAACTAATGATAAAGGTAAAAGAAATCTTACATTATTGATATCAACTTCGGCGATTATTTCCTTAACGGAGGCTTTATCTCCCATGTTGTACTTCATCAGCGCCTGCTCCAATTCCTCCACCGTGATGTACCTGGTGAAAGGAAAGAACGGAAAACAAATTGGTGTAGGTAATCAGCTGAATCCACGGGCTATCCAACACGAAAAGAAAAAGGAAACAACTCGGAGAAGTTTACCCGCTCTTGTCCTTGTCGAAAAACTGGAACGCCTTGTACAGATTATCTTCTTTTTCCATCCTGTTCATATGCATGGTCGCTGTTATGAACTCCATATAGTCGATGCTTCCATTTCCATCCACGTCCGTCTGTCGAGGGCAGCATCAAGTCATGATCATGAACATTATCCTTGCTAGCCTTTTCATCTCCATAAGACAGAAAAATGAATCATGCATACCGCTTCCATCAGCTGCTTAACTTCAGTTTCAGAAATCTTGATGCCGAGATTACCCAATTTGGGAAGACCAGCTTTCAGCTCTTCGAGAGTTAGTGTGCCGCTGTTATCCGTGTCCATCGACTTGAACATTTCTTTCAAACCCATGATTTCTTCCTCTGACAAGCTCTCAGCTATCACCTGATCGAGCATGAGCATGTGTGTGTGTGTGTGTGTGAATACATATATGAACTCGAAGGCAATCCATCCGTTTAGGTATATATGCATAGTTAGATAGGTCCTGAAGCGTACCGTCAAGGCTACTTTCTTAAGCTTGTTCATGGCCCTGAACTGCTTCATTCTGTTTATTACTGCAACATCAAGTGGCTTATCAGGAGCCTCACCGTCTTCCCGAACCCACGGATGACCTGCAATGACATCACGAATATATCAGGAGGAGCTGCAATAACATCATTAGCCAATTAGATCTTGACATTTGTATACATAATTAATCTTACTGAGGATTTCAGAAGCCGTGAGTCGTTCTTTTGGATTACTCTTCAGCATCCTCTTCACCAAATCCTTGCCACTGGGTGATATGCTCGGCCAGGGGTCGGATACGAAATCCACATGCCCACGTAGTATGGAAGCAAAAGTAGCATCGTCGTTATCTGGAGAGGCATTTATGCAACAAATCAAGTTCATCAGCTCAGCTCATCTAGCTGAAAATTCGATCGACATGTATGTATAATATGATTGGAATTCAAAGTAGGTAGCGATCGAACGCTTTACCTCCCCAAAAGGGAGGGACTCCAGCAAGAAGAATGTACAGGATGACTCCAGCGCTCCAAATGTCGGCTTCCGGTCCATAATTTCTCCTTAATACTTCAGGAGCAACGTAGTATGCGCTGCCCAGAACATCCTTGAATACGTCCCCTGCGAAAGGAAAAGATTTTGGAACTCCAGAATGAGAAGCGTTGTAAAAATTAGGATCGATCTCCTCCTCCCTCCGCTATCTAACGATAATTATCAATCTGTGAAAAAGAAGCCCTAAATTCTGCTGGAACATTCGGACGAAAGAATAGAATAGATCGTGGAAAGGAGGAAGATGAAGAGGGAGGAAGGAGCATTTTTTAATTTAACTATAATTACCCGGCTTGAAGAAGGTGGAGAGGCCGAAATCGGTGGCCATTAGAGGCGAATCCTCGTCCGTGCTCAGGAACAAGAAGTTCTCCGGCTTGAGATCGCGATGCATCACGCCCATGGAGTGGCAGGAGTGGATGACGTTGATGATC
This sequence comes from Thalia dealbata, assembly GCA_030544415.1. NCBI lineage: Eukaryota > Viridiplantae > Streptophyta > Magnoliopsida > Zingiberales > Marantaceae > Thalia > Thalia dealbata. The sequence continues at coordinate 4,806,360 of CM060454.1, forward strand.
TCTCGGCAGAGGGCGGCGGCGGCCCGCTCGGTGTAGTGGCCGCGGGAAATGATGCGGTCGAAGAGCTCCCCGCCCTCGCAGAGCTCCATCACCAGGTACACCGTGTGGCGGTCCTCGAAGGAGCCCTTGAGCTCCACGATGTTGCGGTGGCCGGTGAGGTGGTGCATGATCTGCACCTCGCGACGTATGTCCTCGATGTCCTCGTTGTGGGTGAGCTTGCGGGTGGCGATGGTCTTGCAGGCGAGCGTCTTCCCGGTGGTCTTGTGGGTGACGAGGTAGGTCACGCCGAACTGGCCGCGGCCAAGCTCGCGGCCGAAGGAGTAGGTGTCGTGGACGTCCTCCGGGGGGCGACGGAGGATGCGCCCGACGCCGCTGGAGCTCCCGCGGAAGTGCGATCGCAAGCGGCGCCGGACGCCCTGCTCGTTGCGGGCGGCCGAGCGCCCGCGCCCGCGCCCTGAAGCCTGGTTGCCCATCGCCTCGGTGCCTCGCTTTGGTTCGGAAACCGCTTCTACGGGAAGAGGGAAGAGGAGGTCAACGAGGAGATTTAAGAGGGGCGGTCAACGGAGGGGAGGACGGAGAGAAAGGTGGGAGTCGACGACCGGTAATGGTCGGTTCCACACGGTAACAGGCTAACAGCCTCTCCCCCCGCTACATTACCGATACCAACTTCGTAACGTCCGATCGTATCACGTGAGGTTGGTAACAGCACCGTTACTTTGTTATTTATTACGTATTTTATTTCTTTTCCTATCATCCGGACCGTCCATCACTGCATAAATTTCGTAGCCTTGTTTAGAAGAAGATGATACGACGTAGAATTATATTTCATTCCATTTTCTATACTGATATATATACACGTATAAGAAAATTTAGCTGTACCATCATACCCAATATATTATTCTTATCATCATATCATCGTGTTTGTTTTACATTATAGTTAGTTCATTAATATTATCTAACGCAGTCTAATTTCCAGTGCCTGCCTTATGTTTCAAAGCTTTTACAGTTTGCTGAATTACCCATTATTGGATGGGAATGCCTCTCCACTTTCCTTTTATATATTTATTCCGTTCAACGCTACCAAATCATTCAGACTGCAAATACCAAGAATGTTCACTTCCTTTTTATTGCGTTCGCCTCCAGGTTTGCAGGAATTAATCAAACGCATGAAGTGGAACAAAAAGGGGGCAAATTAAGATGACGAAGTTGCAGGAAGTGCTGAAACTTGCGAAAGCAGAGGAAGAGGAAGAGGAAGCAGCAGCAGCAGCAGTACCGGCAGCGGCGGATGAGGAAGAAGAAGAAGACGGAGGAGTATGGGACTGCGGAAGTTGTCTGTACGACTCCTACGAGCTCGTCTCCCTCTCCCACATACTCGACAGGCACAGCATGATGCTGCTTTTTCCAGATCCCACCACCATCAAACTACCTGATGCGAGGTTCCCGTCCAATCTCCGTGACGATGGATCGACGACGTCCTGATGATCCGGAGGAGGAGGGCGATGAGGCTGCAAAAGAAGGCTGCCGTATGTTTCAAAAGAAGAAAGAAGAAGAAGAAGAAGAAGAAAGAAGAAAGAAGAAAGAAGAAGAAGAAGAGGAGGATATGATCGGATCTGCGCCGCCTGTTTACTGGAGAAATATGTGTAAATAATTAAACTCCATCAAGAACTTAGTTTATTTTGCATAAGTAGACTAATAAAGTATTTGGCATATATAATATAAATATGAGCATGGCAAAATGTATAGCTAGGTTTATCCGTGAGCGGGCCGGATTGTCCAACCCAACCCAGTTCAATTGTAATAGAATCGACCCACGAGTTCGGATCCAGATTTGCACCCGCTAACAGCAAAGCGGATCCGAAGCCTACAGCCCCGGTTCGGTACTTAAAACCCAAACCCCTTCTTCGCTATCCACACTCTTATCTTCCCGAGGAGACAGCGGAGCGAGCGAGTGGGAGAGGCAGAGGAGATCGAGAGCGTGAGGGAGAGATTTGTGTCGTCATGGCCTCTTGCTCCGTGCCTTCCATCGTCTCCTCGAAGGCGTCCGCTCCACTGGCCTCCTTGGCACCTGCGAAGACCCCGGCCCTCCCCAAGAGCTTCCTAGGCGTGAGGGGGAACAGGAGCTTCAGCCCTCGACCCATCCGCTTTGCGTCTAAATTAAGATCATCCGCTAGAGGCTTCGTCGTCAAGGCTGCATATGAGGTTGTGCGATTTGAGAACTCCCCGCTTCTTTGGTTGGATTTCTGATGGCATCTGTTTGGATTCTCTGTATTTAGGGTTCAGTTTGTGATTGCATTGCGGTTCTCTTTAGCTTTAATGCTGTTGAACAATTTGATGTGGCGGCTCTTAGTTCTTTCTGCTAATCTAGATAGCGGTTGGTTGCATATCTAATGGTTTCTCTTGTAGAGCGATCTGCCATTGGTTGGTAATAAAGCACCGGACTTTGAGGCTGAAGCTGTTTTCGATCAGGAGTTTATTAACGTAAGCACGCAGAATGTCGTCTTTCTTCCATTTGAATACTTTCCGGTGACTATTTTTTTTGGATATTGCTGAATATTAGTTTAATTTCTGTATCAATTTTTACGTACTTCATTTTTGAAAAAAAGAGCCAACAAAGCATCGAAAGTTATCCTATACACGGTTGAAGAGTGGTAAAGTTTCCACCATCCCTTCCTTTGGGTGACAGAACAGCTCTCTGCCTTTGTGAGAGGTGTGAGCCTCAGTGTTCAATACGTACATTTTGTGGGCTTTAACATAACTATGATGGATGAACACTTTGCTAGCTAAGGTTCCATATTATGTAAGACATCAGCGGGATGTGAATGGTCATTCTAGGTGTGTTAATGTTTTGTGAAGGAGGATAATGGTATTTAGCTATCAATATTTATTAATTATTTAAGTGTTGATGATGTTTTTTCTCCAATTAGTTTTAATCGATATTATGTTTTCTAGGTCAAACTGTCTGATTATATTGGGAAGAAATATGTGGTTCTGTTTTTCTATCCACTTGACTTCACATTCGTCTGCCCTACTGGTAAGTTTGAAATTTATATATTTACGACCATGATGTTGTATTAAAAGAGTAGGTAATTAGAGGTACTGTGATGCATGATTCTGCTGTCTTATGTCACAGAGATAACTGCTTTCAGTGACCGGTACTCAGAGTTTCAGGCGTTGAATACAGAAGTATTAGGTGTTTCAGTTGACAGTGTGGTAAAGTGTTCTCTAATATATTAGGAGTTTGTTTTTATGCTTGACATTTATTTGATTCTTGCAGAAATAATGCTGGCTTTTTCCTGTTTTGCTTACAAGTGGACAGTTTGAGTGCTCTAGAATAAGATAGTCGTGGAATATAATTCATCTTAGTGATACATGCTCCATGTTTATATCTAGCAGCTGCTGATCTTTGTTTTCATTTTTCAATTGCCTGTTGTGTTCAACCGTGTCATACCTATTCATCCCTGTCTTTTCTAGAAGGAAAGACCATAAACATAGAAAAATCTAGATCAAATTTATGTTTCTTTTTGGGGGGCAAGGAGCATTCAGCTCATACGTGCGACTTATTTTGTAATAAGGCAACCTAAAATAGGATTCCATGATTATGATTGTTCGGTTCTGAATTATATTCTCTTTCACCACCTCAAATCTCTGTCAGTTACTACGGCATTCAGTTATAGAATTAACATATGCAACCACTATGATCTTCCTCTATTGTGCGCTGAGAGATGTGAAAGCCATTGGTCTATTGGTTCTTTATGTATTAAAGCTTCTGACGACATCATGTTGTAATTTGCATCAATTGTCATGGATGATCATTTGGTCAGTTTTCATATCAGTAATTTGCTACCCTTCCTTGATTGATTGCTTGATTTCCTCACAGCAGGGTACCATGTTAAGACACTTCAATTTTTAATGATTTATAGTTCATGAGTAATGGATTCATTATTCATTCACTGCGTCACGTTTTAGATACTATTTTCTACTTACACTTTGTTTGCAAGTCTATGCTTTTGGTCCCTCCTGAAACAAGACCTCTGATTTTGCTGATAACTATAAGCAAATTCTTGATTTCCTGCATTACGATTCACCATCTTCTTTGCTCTTTCCTCTTCTACTATTGTTGTACTTCTCTTTCACCCATTTTTTATCAACTTCATATCTTTTACTGATGATTTTAGTTTTCCTAGGCTGGAAATTTTAAATGTGGGAACTTCTTTTGAGGGCAATACTTATAGATCAAAGAAGTTTTATCAATCTGTGGAGTTTATTTGTCGTGTGGCCATGTTCTGCTGCCCTGTCTTGTACAATTATTTATATTCTCTTTCTTGTAGGATCTGGAACCGAAAATGGACTATTAACACTATAAATAATCTCATCTGCAGTTCTCCCACCTTGCATGGGTTCAAACCGACAGGAAGTCAGGGGGCCTTGGAGACCTGAAGTATCCATTGATTTCTGATGTTACCAAATCAATTTCAAAATCTTTTGGGGTATTGATCCCAGATCAGGTAAGTAATATTCTTCCTATTAACATCAATCCCAGACCAGCAAAGAAATTGTAGGTTACGTTGGTCACTGAAGCAACAATATAACTTGGTTGCCTTATGATTTAACAGGGCATTGCATTGAGGGGTTTATTCATTATCGACAAGGAAGGTGTGATTCAACATTCAACCATTAACAACCTTGCCATTGGTCGGAGTGTTGATGAAACTATGAGGACTCTTCAGGTATTAAGAGATAGAACAATTATATATTGCTTACCACTCACTCATAATGGCATGCTGTAGGCAATTCATGATTTTTTGTGATAGTTTTTTTCCCTATCAAATTTGACATTGGTACCAGATGCACTACAAACCACACCCAATGGCTACTTTGATCAACATTTCTTGTCTCTGCCTTCATGAGTTAGCAATAGAATAGATGTAAATCTATAATCTCTAGAATAGATGATTCTTCAACATTTAGCAAGCATGTAGTGATGAACGTCACAGCACGGATAAATTAAACTGGGCGATGTCGAAGGGCAGATCCAATGCACAACTGCATGAAGCTCACGCTGATGCAGTTCTTTTAGTCCTGCACCTTTACATCCCGCGATGAAGAGACTAATTTTGTAACTCGCTACTACTTTGCAATAATGGATGAATCAAGGAGTCCACGAAAAGCTGTCACTCGTTGATGCAAATCTTCCACTATCTAGGAGTGACTTAGTCACACCGCAACAACCTTTGCCTGTGTCCACTGCATCATTCTCAACTTTGCAGGGATTAATTTGGGCCAGGTTTGATTCCCTTGTTTAATGTACATATATACACCTTTGCTTTGCAGGCATTGCAGTATGTCCAACAGAACCCAGATGAAGTCTGCCCTGCAGGATGGAAGCCTGGAGAGAAGTCCATGAAGCCTGATCCTAAACTCAGCAAGGATTACTTTGCAGCTATCTAGGTACCCTTTTTAGAGCATTTAAACCAACCTGTTTTATTGTTTGAAAGGGAGTAAGGAGTTTTGTCACCTTTGTGTGCTTTTACCCTGCCCTTCTTCGTTAATGTAATACTCTATTTCTTAAAAAAAAAAGATAATTTGTATCCATACCATATTTTAAAAGATTTGCTGATATATGCCTACCTTCATGTATCCCACAACTTGAGTGCCGTAGCAAATGAAAAGCTTCATCTTTCCAGAACCAAGGGTTACTGGGCCTTACCTTGCTTAAATCCTTCAACCACTTTGTGAACTTAGCTTGAACTGCCATTCACAGCCAATGTGCATCATGGGTCTTGAAATCAAATAAGATACTGAATTTTATTCTATGTGATTTATCATCAAGGAAGTACTTACTTTTCTCTGTGATTTGTCGACCTGATGACGTTAGTATTCATCCAAGATTTCATACTAACGAGCTAGAATACTGATGCCATTGTGCTGTGAGTGAGTTATCCTGTCAATTAGCCTATAGTAAATTATTCGATTTGTTTCATCTTAGCTTGTATTTTCACATGGTATAAGAAAATTTATTTAAGATCAATCACAGCAGCAAAAAAAAAGATCGAATGAATTTTAAATGTTAACAAATAATAATAATACTATCAACCGAAAAATGCTTTTGCTGCTGCACAAGATCCAACACTATCATTGAGCTCATAAAAGATCACATCAAAATGAGTCAAAGAACCAAAAAAAGAGGGCACATAAAATGCCATGGGGATGCTTTATTTTCTTCTTTTTTTTGTTCTGGGTGTTGCTTTCCTTAAAGACACCAAACCTCTAAAAAAAAGAGGGGTTCGATCCATTTTGGCCACGCAAAGAATAAAGCAAAACAATCGATGATGATGATGAGCTTCTCTCGATCGGTTTCATTTCTTTGCAGAACTTTCAAAACAGTAGTTTGAACTCTTCGAGATCAACGAAGAAAGAAGGGAAGAAAGAGGAGGACTTTATCGCATCAATTTCTTCCCTCGACCTCGAGCACGCCTTTTAAAGCGCTACAACGTTCCCCCCTCTCTCTTTATTTTTTTTTAATTTATTTTTTCTTTCCTTCTTCCACTTTACAAATTTTTGGAGATCGATGTGTTTTTTTCATGGCTTTTGGACCATGCTGGACTAAAACTTTTGACCGCCACTTAAAAGGAAGAGTAAGAACAAAAATATGCAAAAAAAATTTATTTTTTATCAATTTAAATAATTTATTCATTACTCAACAAATATAGTTTTATTATGACAATGTACCGAAAATATCTTAAAATAATTGTATAATTCTCATATACAGATAAAATAATTAATAAAAATAAAAAATAATTAAAATTATGATTAATTAACGTATGAAAATAACTTTAAACCTTCAACCTCATAACCTCCGTGGCTATATGCTGCATGAAAAGTTTTAAACTATATATTTACCTTCAAGTTAAAACATTTTTCTATTTATTATTTTTTCTTTTTCTTTTTTGGTTGGGGGGGGGTGGCGTTTAATTTACAATATCTCTCTTCTCTTCTTTTGCAGGCCGATCGATTGGTGGGCGCGGCGCTGTCGATTGGGGGGATCTACTTATACTCCGACAAGTTAAAATGATTGAGGAATTAATGCATCTCCTTCCTTCCCCTCTCTCTCTCTCTTTCTTTTCCTCTTGGAAAGTGTGTGATTTAATTCTTCTGTCCTTTCTCTTTTTCCTCTCCCCACCGAAAACCAAAGTGAAGGAGGAGGTCGAGCTCTCCTTTCCATGAAACTTCATCATGGTTCATATGCCCCTGTGGGAAGCCACGCCCCCCTCTCTCTCTCTTTTCCAAGCCTACTTACTCTCTTAATCATATCCTTTTTTATGTATATAACAAACAGTTAACAGTTTCATTAATTCATCGGCCGTATTCCTGCTAAACGAGCAGATTTTTTCCTAAGAATGAAAACCTAACAAATTCCATAATAAATCTATTTGCTTCTCTATACAGTAGTTAATAAGTTCGTTTCATTAGCAATAATAGAAAGCAGAGTTAATTGTAGTTTGTTAAACTTCTCCATTTATTTATTGATAAATTTTACACTGCTAAACTTTCGAGATAACTGATTACTGTAATCCAAAATTTAGTTTCATTTTTAAGAATCGGATCAAATCATTCTATCTATTTCACAAACTTTTATAAAGGTGATCAAAGTCATTTAGACCTTACTAGCCCTGCTACATCAGTATATTTTAAATTATCAAATCATTTCGAAATCATGCATAGATTTCATGATCAAATTATCCAGTCTCAGCTTAAATCTGATCCAAAACCCTAGAGATTTTGTTGCATATAAACTTGTGCATATCTGTAGTATCTACTGAATAGTTCTCACTCACTGGATTATATATATATCCATATTTAGTAGGGCATGTAGGCTTATGGAGATTGCTTCCACTTTATGGAAAGCAAGCTCTTGACAACCCACCTTACTCCCTCCTCCTCCTCCTCCTCTCTTCATCCCCAGTTCTTCCACCCTCCCACTATATCTTCTCAAACCCCTAATTAAACTTCCATCTCTTCCAACAACGCCGGCCATCTTCTTCTTCTACTACTACTACTTCTTCGTCGTCTTCTTCTTCTGCTCCTTCTTTATCTTCTTCAAGCTCCATGAGAACCGGCGCTTGCATTGTGCAGCACGGACTCACGCCGGAGGCCGCCGGCGTCGTCAACCAAGCCGTCACCCTGGCCCGGCGCCGCGGCCACGCCCAGGTTACCCCTCTCCACGTTGCCAACGTCCTGCTCTCCTACTCGTCCTCATCCACCCTCCGCACCGCCTGCCTCCGCTCCCACTCCCACCCCCTCCGCTGCAAGGCCCTCGAGCTCTGCTTTAACGTCGCCCTCAACCGCCTCCCCTCCGCCGCAGCGTCGGCCGGTGCTGCACCTCCCCTCCTGTCCCCCCCGCCGACCTACCGCCACGGCCGCCTCCCCTCCCTCTCGAACGCCCTCGTCGCCGCTTTCAAGCGCGCCCAGGCTAACCAGCGCCGAGGATCCTCCGCTGCCGTCGATGCCGCCGCCACCGCCGCCGCCGCCGCCGCCGCTGCCCAGCAGCCCCCGCCGCCGCTGCTAGCCGTCAGGATCGAGGTCGAGCACCTCGTCGTCTCCATCCTCGACGACCCAAGCGTGAGCCGGGTGATGAGGGAGGCCGGCTTCTGCAGCACCCAGGTGAAGACCAACGTGGAGAACGCTTCGTCGTCGTCGTCGCCGGAGATCACTGAAATCGCAGCTCCCAACTCCGATCTCGTCATCTCCAAACCGATCAAAACGAAGCCTTCTTTAACGAACGCAGCCGCCGACGACGACGAAGCGATCGTCAGCTTGGGATTGAGTCTTAATTTTCACAGGTAATGATCAAAATAAGTTCTTCTCTTCTGCTAATCACAAGGGAAAAAATTGTGAAATGAAGGATTATTTTTTTCTTTCCTCAGTGATTTGGAAGGATTAGGGAATCATCAGCTTACACTCGAAAGAGATCTTTCGATTAATCACACATCCAAGCACCACAACAAGAACTATTCATCATTTGCTTCAACGCTGCCTTTGTGGCTGCAACAACACAAAGAAGACAACAGCAAAAGAAGATTTAGCGTTGATGAGTATGATGATCTCCAGGTAATTATTACTTTTTTTTAGAACTTAATGATCCTCAGCCCAATTACTCTAATTAGAGTGGTCTACACACTTTGTGTACTATTAATTCAAAACCTTGATTTGATTCACTTTGCCATCATCTTCTGGCTTCTTATACTCCGTTCTCTCTCTTTACATATGCAGCTGGATGGACCCTACAGAAATTGGAGTTCGGCTCTCAAAACCCGGCAGCACTGCGACAATAATAACCCATCACAGATGATGATGTTTAATTTCTCCTCGCCTTCTCCATGTGATTCTTCTTCTTCTTCTTCTTCCGTCTCCTCCTTCAGTCAGTCCTCCCTCATCTTGCATCACGGCCTCAAGCTCAGCCTGCCAGATCAAAACCCTAGCGCGAGATCAGCATGCAACAAGCAGATGCACTTGGAAAAGCCGATCAACTCAACCTATAACGCGAGTTTTTGCCCTAACCCTAACTCAACCACCTCAAGCAGCACCATGGAAATGGAGTACATTCCCAAGTTCAAGGAGCTGAACGCGGAGAACCTAAAGGTCCTTTGCAGTTCACTGGAGAAGAAGGCTCCATGGCAGCGGGAGAACATCCCGGGGATCGCCAGCGCCGTCTTGCGACGCCGGTCGGGAATGATGAGACGCAGGGGGGATCACTGGAGCAAGGAAGCGACCTGGATGCTCTTCCAAGGCCGCGATACCGAGGGCGAACGGAAGATATCTGAGGAGCTCGCCAGCCTCGTTTTCTCTTCTCCGACGAACCTTGTGCGGATCAACGGCACCAAGGAGTACTACCACCACCACCAGAGGAGCAAGAGGTCGAGAACCGAAGCAAGTGGCTGCAGCTACCTTGATAGACTATTCGAGGAGATCAATGAGAACCCCCACCGCGTGTTCTTGATCGAAGATATCGAGCAAGTGGACCTCCAGGTTCAAGTAGGCATCAAGAATGCAATGGAAAGCGGAACGATAAGAAGCTGCTCAGGTGAGGAGGAAGTCAGTGTCAGCGATGCAATTATTGTCCTCAGCTGCAAAAGCTTCAAATGCAGGTCATGTTCTTGCAGATCTCCAGCCAATGGTAGGAGGAAGGAGGAGGGCACTCGTCTGTCTTTGGATTTGAATCTCTCAGCTCCTGCATATGATCTTGATGAAGATGATTCATCTGATGATGCTGGGATTATGGAGCTGCTAGATGGGGCATTCTTCTTCAATTAATTAGTCTAATAGAGACTTGTTTGAATCCTTCAAAATTTCAACTTCTTGCTAAGTCCTATCTTTTTTTTTTTCTTCCTTTTCCTTTACTTATGAAGAGTTTTGTTAGGGTAACATTTGTATGATGTACATATACATAATGGTATAATTAAATTATGTTTGTTGACTTGTGAACTTTCTTCTTTATGTTTGTTTGTAGTTCATAAACCATTATTGTATATAATGATAAATTTTATGTATCCTATTTTTTTTAAAAAAAATATTATTACATCAACATCATTAGAGCAAAAGTCCAACCACATCAATAACATGATTATAACAATGAATTTTGAGCAAAAACTTCCAGTAAAGGCCTAACTGCATCAATAACACTAGGACAAAGCTTAATTATGCTAGTTAATTTTGATTGCATGGCATACTGCTTATATAACATCAATGTTATTGGAGTATAATCCTGACTATATCAATAACATCAGAATAAAGTACAAGTACAATATTAAGTTTTGAACTGGTATCATGGAAGACCTTATGTATCCTACTTGCATATTAAAAAAATAGATTATGCTTTTGCTAAGCACTAGGAGAAGCCTTTATTAGGATCATGGCAGGCATAATGTGGATGCTCTATTAGCTTCAAAAATGGACAGCAAATTCCTTCTCTGGGCTGTCCTACTTAGGATTAGATTAAGTGTGTTGAGGACATTGAGGTGCACTTCATTAGATCCACTAGAAAATTTGATCACACTCCCATTGGGCAGCATTGAGGAAAGTTGTTCCCCTAGTGGGTACTGCATCCATCTCCAGAAACCCTAATTTATATTAATCTTCTTTATCAAAAGTTAGCTCCAATTCAACTTTCCAACTCTCTGCATCATGCATGAAGAATATTAAGTAATTATGATTTAAATAGGCAAGCTGAGGGGTTCCTCTACATGAGACCACACATAGCTTGATACCTTGTCCAACCTTCATTGGTTTGTATATTATCCATGATTAACTAATAATAATAATGAATCCTCAAATAGATATAGTAAAAATCCCCATTTTAGTGATTAATCCATGATGATAAACTAAAATATTATGATCTTCTTATCGACCACTTTTTGTTGTTCTTTTTTAGTGCAACTTCTTTCATTGGGGGTAAAAAGAATAGAATTGTTATTGTTCATAGTGCTTCATAGTTTATCTCCATAGACACACATATATATAGTAGTGAGTGCCACACCCGGTGATTTATTTTTATATTTCTAATTGATTAATTAATTTTTTCAATTTTTTCTGACTAAAATAGAAGGAATTGAAGCTTATGATGAAGTTGAAAATGGTGACGAAGGAAGGAAGGAGAAGGACAAGGGCTAAACTACATAGCAGCATAGTATGACTTTTAGATAAATAATGCAAAGTGAATAGGTGAGAGAGGGGATCACTTCAGGTGGCAGATTAAAATGTTCATAAAAATTCAGCAATCTATTTATTCAATCTCTATCTATCTGTTGTTTACTAAAGAAATAATTATCAAAAGGGCACTACTTTTTATGCTTTGGTGATGCAATTTGGGAAAAGAATCCACTTTTTTTTTCCTCTCCTCTCATGTCATCTCTCCCTCTCTCTCTCTCTCTCTATCTTTGCTTTTAGAATTCCATGTTAGAAAATAAATGAAGCCACCACCCTTGGCTTGTGGTGTGTATATATATATATATATATAAAATGATGCAAAGGAGTGGTTGGGGGGTCAAAAGGCTCATGGAGGGAATAAAGTTTGGGCATCATGGCTTATTGGCTTTTTAGACCTTCAAGTTTTGTTGTTAGTTCAGAACCCTAAAAAGTTGCTAGTCCTTCATCCATTAATATATTCTTCCAGGCATTTTTTTTCTTTTTAAGAATTTTTAGCCTGGAATATTATTTTTTAATTAAAAAATTGGTTCAGTCATTTGTGGTAAAATCCTTCAATGATGATTTTTAATAATTGTTATTTTTTTAATTTACTTAAAAATCAAATTATTTGATAATTGATTAACCCAAACAATTAATTAATTAATGGAGGAGGAGACTCTTCACAGTGTTCATCATCATAAGGACTTGTTTGGTATTTTGCATTTAAATGCGATAAGTTAAACAACATCTTTTATACTTGTACAATACATGGATATGTTTTTTATCATTAAAATTTATGGTATGCAGAGTCGCACGTACTATAGATTTTTATCTTATCTTGTATTATACACTATCTTGCAGCATATATGTGCATACTATTAGGTTTTATATTATATATTGTACGATAAACATGTCCTAAGAGGTATATAAAAAACATTATGATATTATAGTATGTTGTACAACAATAAAAATAGCCTTTGATTTCATGAGAAAAAAACTCACAAGTTCCAATATGGTTTTAACTTTCCAAAAGCCAAATAAGTTCATCAATCATCATCATCATTCTATATATATATATTTATATATATATTGTGTCTCCCACCATGAATGAAGAGCCAAGCCACCTCAAAAGAGAGAGGACATGAGGGTCTGTCTCTATTGTGTCCTTCATGCTCCACAAACTCATCATATATTCTTTATATCTTATTTCTAGGATGGATTTAAAACAGGAAAAATAAGAACATCGAAATAGAGTTTCTCAATTTTGAATAAAAAAAATTGAGGAAAGAAAGTGTAGATGATCCATCCATCATTCACCAAAAAGCATTAGCACCCATCCATCTATATATTGGCCAATTCTACCAGAACCTCCTTTAAACTTTTTTTAAGGTAAGGAAAGATGGAATAAAAAGAGAAGTGTCACTCACTAGTGACTTGTCACAATCATCTACCTCCTTGGATCCCCCAAAATCTTTGGCTTTTAATTATATGGCATGGTTTGAAGCTGGAGTCAAAATTGGATAAACTAATTCAACTAAAAAAAATGTTAACAAAGACTAGTCAAATGAATAATAATAGGCAATAAAATTGACGAACACTGGAATATTAGTGCTCTTTTTATAATCACTGCAGACAGACTGAATAGTCGCATACTATTGGTTCATCTCAAAATGAATCAAAATGGTTAAAATTGAAGAGGCAAGCTGGTAAGCCCTAGAAAGTGACATGCTATTGTTGTTATTATTGTCATATGGAGGTCTTGGGGTGGCTGGCAAGGGCACATGAGAAGTTGATGATGAGCACTACGCATACAGAGTGGAAGGGAAGGAAGCAATCCCTAGAAAGTTACGAACGGACCTTAACTTTTGGAATGAACCTTATCTGCCCCAAAAGGGAGCTTGTCCAGGTAGGGGAAGGTGGTGTCAAATAACAACATTACTAGGTTTCATGTCGTCATTACTGCAATTCCAAGCCAAGCTTTAGCTGGATGGTCCCAGAGGAAGCAGCTTAAGTCAATTAGGATGGACGATTAGGTATATAAAAAGCTAAGCTTTTTGACAGATAAGGATGGGATTGAAGTAGAAGAGACAAAAGGATGGGGGTCTTATTCCTGGTGCTAATTGACAATCTGATGACTGTAAGCCGATTAGAATGCTTAGATAAATCAGCCAGTGATATAAATCAAAAGGTCGTCCCTTTACTTGCAAATCAATAATCTAATGAAAGAATAAAATGATGCTGATCGAGTCTTCATACTCGTGCTGTCGTGTATTTTAAGCAAGAATTGAGGCAAATGGAATGACATTCTGAACATACTTTGGGAAAATTCATATAGATGATTTACCTACTTAGATGCAGCAACTGGGAAGTAAAGACCATTCAAAATCTTTACTTGCAGATCAAACTTCTCCAGGTTTCTTAACGCTTTGGTTCAGCATATGTCGTTCCCTCGAAGAACTCGTCGAGCATTCTTTCAAGATCTTCTGGTGTGTATCTGATGTACTTATGAGAATTACTACTATTCTCAACTAATGACCTGCAAGATCATCGAGCCAATCTCAGAACAGGGAAATGGAAAAAGTACGTTAAAAACTTCAGGAAGGTAAAGAAGTCAATATAAAATGAAATTAATCTTTATCGAAGGCTTCATTTCATAATGGCATGGCAGATCTATAGTTAGACGCACCGACAAGCCAGTGTAATTCACAATTGTTGCTAGAACTTTTGGCTAACAAAAGAAATCTTTATCCGTTCTCAATCTTGATGGTGATCAAAGTCTGCTCTGAAAGTCAAAATTTTTCTTAAGTTCCAACTTGAGAAAGGGGGAAGCGAACCCTTGGATCAACCTGACTTGACTTTGCCTTGTTAACATTGTTGTTAAACAAAATGTACTCTTTATGGGCTTACAAATAACAATTATTTAGCACTACCAACTATCAATGAACAAAAATTATTTCTGTACAGATTTAACCAAACAGTTAATCCTATACGAGAAGCAAGTGTTTATTAACTGATTAGAAAGGTAAAATTTAATATTGGATGTCGTGGTTTCGAGACTTATAAATATAAAAAGTTAATTCTAAGTAGAATTGTAGTTTTTAGAATCCAATTTTTAGTTCGACGCTTATTCGGAACAATGAAAATTTGAATGAAACGTTTTTGAAAAGACACAACATGACTGAAATAAATTATTAAAAGGAAAAAAATGGATGACATACCCAAAACATTTAATGAAAGATCTGTATGCCGGCAATAATACTTCAGCTACAGAAAGCCTCAGATACTCACGAAGCTCTGGATCAGGTACAAGCCATTGGGATTGTCTTTGATGTAGCTCCTCAAACTGCAGATTGAAGGACTTGAACCTGATGAGGAAAGAGGGAGTTCAGTTTCCAACTTATTTGTACCTTAGCATAATAAAACAATTTGACAATGGTCTTGACCTCTCTTTTATTTGTGCTCTAGAGACTCCACTGCTGTTACCTCCTTCACCTCCCAAAATAGAACTACTACCCATTGAAGTCAGACCTTGGACAGAAAGGGTTTGCAGCACCTGGTAAAGATATGGAAGAGTAATCACTTTGACTTCCACAGACAAATCTGATTGAATGGACTTTCATCTGTGTATCAGTTGGCGTCTACGGTAGGAAGTTTAGTTAGAACCGAAATGACAATTGTCTGTTTCGCTTATGACTAATGTTTTACTAGGTTCTCTCCACTATTAAGAGTAACTTGATGCGCTACTAGTAAAACCTTCTTCATATCTGCTTCTAGATGCATTTATTCATATTTAAAAGACCAGCTACATATCAAACTAACCTTTGCCCAAGCAACTCTTTTGTATTGATTTGCGTTTTGCTGAACAGTTCTTCGGTGTCTTTGGATCCAGTCATCACCTAATAAATCCTTTTCTTCTGACCTTAAAACAACAGAAAAGCATTATTCTCTCTAACTATACGGCATTTTGCCAAGAAACTGTTCAAGTTCATACCTGCTAAGAGATTTCACCATGTAGTGCACATTGTTCATAAGGAACATATAAGATAGAGCAGGATCCTTGTACTGTTTAGATTTTGCATCTAGGCTACCCAGAAGAGCTTGCATAATCCTCATTGTCATGGTTGCCAGCTGAGAACCTGTTTGGTTCCCAGTTTCCACCTCTTGCAAAATTAGTTCCATAGTAGATCGATAGCTGTGTATGTATATATTCACTAATACATGTCAATCAGATTTTACATTGCATCCTTATAACAACGTAGATTTACCTCAGTAATTGGTAAAACAAATTAATGGATGTTTCCACACAAAAAAAGTAGAAGAGGAAAAATTGGCACTTACTAAAATAGAAATTTCATGTAGTTGATGACATAGCTACTTAAAGGGTGGACAGTTCCATCAGCAACCATCGTTTTCATAGGATCCTTTTCAATTCTCTCCTCGAAATCAACAAGAGTTTTCTTAACTGAATGGGCCAAGCGCTTTGCTAAACTCAATGTAGACTCCCGCATCTCAGAACAGGCCTTTCCTTCAAAAATTGTTCTGACCTGATGAAGTTACAGAAAGCGAACCGGAATATTGTGTCACAATTCATGGCGAGTAGGAAAAACAACAGACATCTCATGCCTGTGTTCTAGATGCAAACTGATGCGCATACAGAAAAGATGAGTGGCTAGTTACCAAGTGAGGTATTCAAGGGCTAATACTGGGAAATAAAACGAGAATAAGTTATCAGAGATGTCTTCCGTTGCATATAAATCAGGCATATCATCCTAGTACTAAAGGAATAGCGGCAATCAATCAAAGAAAAGCATGCCAAGAAGGACAATTAATGATAAAAGATAACATCAGGTAGAATCCTATTAACTTGGATTTACCTTGCACATTAATAGGAAAGTATATGATTATGACATTAGAGATAATACATAGGCATTGCAACCTATCTAGGTCAGGATCTCCAATGAATTCTTCACAGATGAGTAAAAAGGTTGTTTGTAATTGCTCACCTTAGGTTGAAGGACATGCAATACTTCATACATCTCTAGAAATGGAAATACCTTCTCTGGTGTTGTTTTACTTTTAGCAACAGAATCTCCAAAACCTAATAGCATCGATACACTATTTACTGTTACTTCTGCAAAACACAAGTCCTTATTAAAAGTAATTCCTGCAAAGATCTGATCGCAAATTTTCCGTTCTGCAGCAAACAGCAGGTTGACCTGTTCCACACAAAGAAAGAATGATTGAAAAATCAATCAGGTGTTCCCACCAAGCTAATTCATATACTTACCGCAATTTGCATAGAGTGAATCCAATTCTGAATCTTAGTTTCTAGGGTTTCCCACTGCATCTTTTGCACATCTTCATTATCGAGATAATCAACTCCAATCTTTTGAAGGGTTGATTCCAGACTTGAAGCGCGAGCATCACTAGGAGCAACAACACAAATCATAAACTGTGGTAAAATAAGCAAAAAGAATTTTTTTTCCAAAAATGGGACCATAGTAAAAGACAAAATGCTAAATTGTTTTTCTGCCACAGTTCTATACTAGATATATCTAAAGCATTGTCAAGCCTTTCGCAAAACGTGTATCTAAAGCCAAACTACAAGGTATTGGCTAAAATCGGCCATTATATTTCACAGTGCCATTGTTTACCTATATGGTTTCGTGATCCCAAAAAATGTATTTAAAACAGGAATAATAGAGGAACCAAGAGAGAGGCATATAGGTGGATATGGAACAGCTCTTTACCACCAAAGTTCAAAATATTTCAATGGTTATTGACAAAGGGGCGGCTGCAAACTAAAGTAAGATAGATGTCCGTTGGAATCCAAGTTGAAGAAGGATGTATGTTCTGTGAAGATGAATTTCAAGACATTGAACACATGTTTGGTGGCTGCCCATTAGTAAAGGTAGGATGAGAGAAATTTTTGGAGAGAATAACTGCTCCCACATTCCATATGAATAATCAACCATGGCCAGAAAATAATAGCATCACAAAAATAAAGAGAGAAAGATGGATCAAAGCATGTTGTGGAAGTAGAGAATACGAAGAGAAAGGAATGACAAATGCTTTAGGCAGCGAAGGAGACATTAAATAATATACCACAGGCTCAATGGTTCATGCATTCTGAATAATTCAGGGATGAAAAAGAGCAATAACACCACATGTGGTTGGCATTGTTCCACATTCCTTTCTCCTCTTTTGGTTTTCTCTCTGTTGTTCCTTGTTTTTGACTTGTTTAGTTTCTTCTCTTCCCGCTCCTATGGCCTCACCTTGATTCTAATCTACTTGTACCATTTCAAAGTAAAATGAATACAAGTTTTTCCTTTTTCAAAAAAAAAGGAAGAAATGATTCTTAAATAAATGAGAGATATACGAGATGTTTGTGCACAATTGCAATTTAAAAGCTTGAGCTTTACTCTTTAATGAGTATCCTCATAAAGAAAAAACATAGTTTTATGTACCCTTGAAACCATATAGCTAACAGAACTATGATAATTAAACTAATAATATTAAATGGTTCCAACATATTGGGGATATTGCATTTTGTTGCTAATAAAACTGCTCTGATTTTTGCTTGGAGACCATATATTTAGAAATTGTTCAGAATTGGCTTGAATCAACTAAACCAAATTAAGTTGGTCAACTTTGAGCATGGCTATCTATATGTGCATCGTTTATCCAGTAGCTTCAGTTTTTTGTTGAACATTAAAATTTCTTCAGTAAAACTAAGAAATAGTAGAACTTTTGACAGTTAGGTGCTAAGTGCAAATCATGTCTGAACACATCCAGTGGCTATACCTGTAAATCCTTGAGCATTGTTGTTGATATCCAGCTTCAACAAGCTGTTGAGCTAAGTTGTGAAGCAAAGATATAATCCTCGGAGGAATTAGAGTTGGTGCCTTGTATAAAGGAGCTTCCACGTTTCTATATTGGTGCTCAGAATAACTGTTGGCCGGAACATTATTACCGCAAGTTGTCCCTAATGCTTTCGATGATGATTGCCATGGATTGGAGGGACAATCTGAAATGCATTCAAGTCCAATTGGCTTGCTGAAACCAAACATATAGAAACTCACTTTAGAGAAGAATTCTTATTGCAAAATGAGTAATGTGAATTCTTGTTATATCGTGTGGTGGTAAAGTCTTTCTTAGAGAAGATATTTTTATTCAATTAACCTAATAAGCGATTGAGTTTGGTTGCAATATTCACCAAGTTCTAAAAAAATAAGCAATTGAGTCTGGTTGCAGCCATAAAAGAAAGGAAGTCCGTGCAAAATTATAAAGTTAGAGTAATTCAGTTTCCCATGGTTAGAGACAGAAACTATAATATCTGCAGAAGATACCTGTAACTGGATAATAGCTGTTTAAATTCGTCAGCAAGCATTACAACTGCCTTAGATAGCAAATTATTTGCATGGTTCAGCAAACCACAGGCATTCGTAGAAATTTTGTGTGAGCTAAGAAAGATGATGTTTCTTTTCAACTGATCAACTGCATCTAGAAAGCTCTCCAGATCTTCACGTGGTCCTCTCAATATGGAAACCTCAGCCTAAACAACCAAAGATTGTAGTCTAAGAAACATTAAATAAATAATGACTGTACCAACAACCAGAACAGTTCGTATTTTTCTAATTTGGAAATGAAGGATCATAACTCATAAGCCCCTAGGTTTTAATCAAATTTCTCCAAAAGGACAACTTGGAAACAAAAGCTAATAACATATCGATCAAGAGAAGCAATACGAGTTATCATTTCGGTTTCCAACCTGCCGCAGGAGCTCGAAATGTGTCAGCACGATCACCGTCACATTCAAGGTCTTCTCGACATTCTCGTGAGCCGCCCTTACGCCGTGAGTCCTCACCTGCAACAAATCGACTCAGGAAATGAACTTTCCCGACAGGCAAGTCACGGGGTCCCCAAAGGTCCGCGGACAAGTCAAACCCCTTCCCATTACCAAGTAAAGGGATCGACCTGAGTGGGACGCATGGCGGATTCGAGGGCGGAGAGGCGGTGGTCGAAGGAACCGAGAGTCGCTACCATGCTCTCCGTGTTGGATCGGCTCCGCTGGAGGGTGTCCCGCAGGAAGCTCGCCCGTCGGCACAGCGCTTCGGCTGCCTGCAGAGCCGCCATCAGTGGAGCTCTGCGCGATCACGACTTCGCCGATTGCGCCCTCACGATCGAGCGGTCGATCGATCTCTCGACGGGGAAGAGATGAAGACTTGCTCTCTACTCCGTCGTCTGAGGAGGAGGGAAAGAATCGGAATCGTATAAATTTATAACCAAATCATTGACTTTTCGAATCACTCTGCCAACCGAAGTGGGAATTAAAGCCGTTCGATTAACCATCTTGGATGATGAACGCTTAAGATGGGACCGAATTAAAATAGCTGGTGATCGTGCTCATCATATGCGCGTCTTCGCTTCTTCAATCGTACGAAGATTGAAGAGCAAACAGGCGAGCAGACTGCTTCATTTGTGGCGCAATGCGGCTGCTTTGGCGACATCTCTGCTTCCTTCCTTCCCTTACCATTGCGCAGATTTGAGGTCCCTGGCTGGCGAGATTTCTTCTGAACTGGGGTGGGGAGTTGATGCACACTCGCGGAAGAAACACGCCCGTCCCTCCGCATTTGCCGGTGCGGGCCAGCACGAACGAGCTCCGCCTTCCAGCTACAATTCAAGAATGTAGTAAAATTCACATATCCATCTCATGGACTTATCAGAGGCAATCTACCGAGCACCTTATCTGCGCCCAAACCGGCTTCTCCGGGAAGGTATTGTATCGCTCGGTCTGCAGCGCTCGAAATCGCTATTGACGCCAGAGAGCCGAAGAGGCCGTAACACAGACCAGCTCCCAATTCCGCCCTCCCACCAGTGAGCTTTGGGCAGTGCTCGCTGAAGAAGAAGAAGAGGATGAGCCAGCGAAGTGCAAAAAGAATCTGAACTGCGGGGAGGGCGAGCCAACACAGAACAACACCTGCAGAGGAGGGGGGAGATGTCAGCAAGGCGCGTTTTGTCGCCGGAGGGGGCAAGCAAGGTGAACTTGTTCGAAACAATTGGCGAGAGAGGTCTTCGACCGCAAGGTTCGGGAGGTCGGACGGGGAACGGAGGAGGAGGTAGTGGCGAGGAGACACTGATGTTGCCGGCAGCCGCAGCTGGGGCGTCGTCCATGTCCGGCAAGAGCTCCGGCATACGACGGCCGATCGAGCTCGAGATGCGGCTAAAGTCATAAACGGCGAGGTGGGAGCAACGTGGTGAAGGTGTCAAAAAGGAAAAACGTTGGGGGTAGAAAGAATGATGACATGGCAACCATTTAACCACGAAGGTGGTGGATGCAATCACGCGATTGATTCCATCGTTTACGTGGCTAATCAAGGACCACAATTTACTTAATGTTCGCATCTGGTAACTTTTTGGGTAAAGACAAATGATGCAGAGGGCTGGGATCAGTACGCTAATCCTATCCTTTAAATTTCCCACACGCGGCGAGTAGACTTCCTTCGCCCCCCCCCCACTTGACGATTTTAACCCGATTTATCTATCACTTCGGGTATATCTGACGAGGGTATTATAGTCCTTTCAAAATTCGGACGATGAAAATCTGAAATTAACTCTCTCACGGCTTTATCGTACGCGCTCAGGTTACCACGCCAACTCGTCCGCGAATAAGGAGACAGGACCCCACCTCGGCGTCGGCCTACCAACAGGATACAAAGAGGAGTAGCGGCTTCGTCGTGCGCGACGCCGGGGGGAGTGCTCGATGCGACTCGGGTTCGCGTCCGGCTCGAACCGGCCGATCCCAACGTCGATGGTGGAGCTCGCATTATTACCCATTCCCCACACGAGAGTCGACCCCCCAAAATAAAGTTCCACAATTGACCACATCACGAGAGACACGCACGCATATGCCGGTCAGCAGGGAGAGCAGGCCCCACATGCACTAAGTACCGCTTCTAGTTGTCTAAGGGGTTTGACTTTATTTGGTCAAACATGGGAAATTCCCCGGCGAAGAATCCTTGTTGGGCTGTTACGACACGTTGGGTCTCTAGAACTTCCAAAGTGGATTTGCTCTAGGCCAATGCATATCTTCCACGTCGAAGGCGTCGGCGGCTATGGACTCCTTTTTCGGACCTTAAAAAACAATAGTTTATTTTGGATTCTCTCATCCAATCAAACTCAAAACTCATAGACAAAATAATAAAAGCCGGTAACAAATTTTTTTACTGGAAAAAACTCTTTGACAGTCTAAATTATGGACTCTGCTCGGCGGCGGCAGCAACACACGACCAAAAAAGCCATCCACCCAACACTTTGGACCTTTCAATTCTTAATAATTTTTCTTCTTAAATCCAGATGGGTGTAGACTGTTCAAAATTGAGGAATTTTTTTCGCTCTTTTACTGTGCTATCTGCAGGCATATAAATCATCTGGCAGTGAAGAAAACATCGGTAGAACCCTAATTTGGAGGTCATCGTCCTCCTTGAACGATTGATCCATCGCATGGACTCAGGCGAAGTCCCCCAATTCTTCCTCTGCCCGATCTCGCTCGAGATCATGAGAGACCCCGTCACCACCGTCGCCGGCATCACCTACGACCGAGCGAGCATAGAGCGCTGGCTCTCCGGTCCCGCCGCCACTTCCCGTACTTGCCCCGTGACCCAGCAGCCGCTCCCGAGAGATCCCTCCGCCCTGACGCCCAACCACACCCTCCGTCGCCTCATCCAGTCCTGGTGCGAACGAAGCGCCGGCGGCGTCCCCACGCCCCGCTCCCCCGTCGACCGTCCTGCCGTCGAGAAGATCCTCCGCGACCTCTCCGCCAGCGCCGGGCCGCGCCGATCCGATTCGCTCGAGCTGATCGCCGCCCTCACTCGCCAGAACGAGAGCAACCGCCAGTGCATGCTGCAATCCGGCGCCGCGGCCTCGTTGGTCGAGATCGTCGTGGCCTCCACCGCCGGTGCTACTGCCGATGAGAGCCGGTTGGATCACATCAGGATGGCTCTCGGCGTCCTCCAATCCCTCGGGGTGCCGTCCGCCCACCTGAAGCCCCTCGTCGACGGCGGCGACCGGCGTGTCCTTGATGCCATGGCGCAGGTGCTGCTGCTGGGCGGAAGACGCCACCATGAGACGCGGTCGGCGGCGACGGTGGTCCTGAAGGCGATGGTGGAGGTCGCAAGTCCACGAACGCTGGAGCAGCTGAGGCCGGAGTTCTTCCACGCGGTGGTCGGAGTCGTGCGCGGCCGGATCTCGCAGCAGGCGACGAGGGCCGCGTTGAAGGTGCTGGTCCGGGCATGCACGGGGGGGAGGAACCGGCGGAAGGTGGTGAAGGCCGGGGGGGTGAGGGAGGCGATCGAGCTGGAGCTGACGATGCCGGAGAAGAGGACGACGGAGCTCAACCTGGGGCTGCTGAGCCACCTCTGCACGACGGCGGACGGGAGGGCGGATCTGGTGGGGCACCCCGCGGGGATCGCGGCGGTGGCGAAGAGGATCCTACGGGTGTCGGCGGCAGCAGACGAGCTGGGGTTGCAGATACTGTCGGCGCTGTGCGGGGCGGCGGCGACGACGGAGGTGGTGCAGGAGATGCTGAGCGTAGGGGCAGTGGTGAAGCTGTGCCTGGTTATGCAGGCGAGCTGCTCGAGCTCGGTGAAGGAGAAGGCGAGGGCGGTTCTGAGGATGCATTCGCAGGCGTGGAAGGATGCGCCCTGCATTGATGATTACTTGCAATCAAGATATCGTTAATTCCATGCATCATCAGAATTAGAATTAAAACATTTACGAGGATTAGACAATCTTGATAGCAAAACCAAATCCACATCAAAATTTCATATCTTAGTTTAATATAATTATTGTTGGTGTATTATACTATACTTAAAATTTTAACTTATTATATAAATTATTCAATAGCATCAATATTAATTCTCAAAATAAAAATAGTAAACTCATTAAGAAAAAATATACTACTGTACGAACTAATATATCTTATGCTCTAAACTAAACATAAAATAAAAAACTTTTTTTTTATTTTATTATTATTAAAGAGGGAACATCAATTATAGTTTACTTTATTTATTTCAATAAATATATTATAAAACAGAATAATATTTATGAAGTTAAAAAAAACTTAAATGAAATCGGAACACTATTTATTGTGAATAATATAAAATATGTTTTCTTAAAGAGTATATTTATTAATGATGCGCAGCTGCAAAAATAAAGGAAAGAATTGAAGAAAAGTCAACTGCTTTGACTGGATCTATTGGAACACTGTTTTGGATTTAATGGCAGTTGTGCTCTTTCTTCATCAACTAATCCACTTGATTTCCATCCCCATTATTTCAAACCAGCTTGAGTTTGACCACTGGCTGGATTATTTTATCACGTTAACTCCCAGGATTAAAGATAATGAGAATATTTGGCACCTACTAATTATAGATTTATAGCCAAGTATTTTAATTTTTTTTATATTATGTACGTTCGAAGGATATGAATATAAATTTATTTGTAATGTAGACACTACTCATCCATGACTCATATTAGGATTTTAATTATTAATAATATTGAAAGATTCTATTTAATTAGTTGAAATTATATGATTTTATCGTATGAGTTTATTTTTAAAAAATCATAAATTAACAAGTTGGAATAAAATGTTGGATGAAATTATAATTAAGAACAGCGGTTGATTCTCTTTCTTAATCAATATATTTAGAGCAGCCAATAACATGTTATGAGCATTCTTAATTGACTCCTTCAGTTTTGTATATATTTATAATTTCCAAGCTGTCTCTTTCCTCCCTCCTTCCCCTAAATAATTACTTATTAATACCACAACGCCCTCTTCGTCTCCCTCTTCCTCTTCGAACAACTTCTTCTTCTTCTTCTTTGTCGCCGTCTTGTCCACTCAATTCGATCAGCTGATGGATCCGGCGGAGCTCCGGCCGTCGCCCCGCCGCGAGCTGCAGGGACCCCGGCCGGCCCCTCTCCGAGTCAACAAAGACTCCCACAAGATCAAGAAGCCGCCCGTCCCCCCGCCCCACCACCCACCCCGTCCCACACTCCCTCCGCCGCCGCAGCAGCCGGTCATCATCTACACCGTCTCCCCCAAGATCATCCACGCCAAGCCGAGCGAGTTCATGACTCTTGTCCAGAGACTCACCGGCCCCAACTCCTCCTCCGCCGACCCCTCCCTCCTGCAATCCCCCGTCGCCGACCTCTCCCCCGCCGCGCGCATCGCATCGTTCGAGAGGCCCCCCGCGCCGTCTCCGCGTGCCGCCGGGAGAGCGGCCATGCACGGTGAGGGCGGCGGCGGCCTCATGGATCAGTGGGCGCAGACCGGCCACCGGCCGGCCTCGATCCTCTCGCCGGTGCCGGCCATGCTCCCGCCCATCTCGCCGAACCTTTTCTCGCCATCGATGTTCGACCCGAGCGTGCTCAGCTTGCTGCACGAACTGAGTCCAGCTTTGGCCAACCCCACCTTCGCCGCCATTAGCAGCGCCAGGAGCCCAATGGACGGCGGCCAAGGCGGCGGCTTCTCGACGAGTCCTCTTCCTTTCAACTACAACCTGCTGCTGACTCCGACGGTGCCTTCTCCGGGAGCTTTCTGGGATCTACTCAGCCAATTCCCGGACACCTAGATGGCGAACCTCGAGCTCTTCCTTCTTCGCATCCGCCGCTAACGGAGGAAGAAGGGGAAGGCGGAGGAGGTGCACACGGCTGACTTTTTCCATCACGCAGAAAGGAGCTCAAAACTTCATTAGATTAACCGACAACCGTTGGATGAGATCTTGACGGCGGTCAGCCCTTGACCATAATTGCAAAAAAAAAATGTATGCAGTCCATAAATATATACATATACTCGTCTCAATTTATTTATTATTTATTTGCGGTGACAAGTTCAATTATATTTTTTTTTATATGAAGAGTTTTTTTATCTGGGAACAAACCCTAATAAAAAAAATTGCAATAAGATTAATTTATCGATACTGTCGGTGGACATTTCAATGCAATTAATGTAATGGATATGTTCAAATTAATTACATGCTACTTTGTGCTTGGTTGGCACTCCTACCCTCATTTTTTTTATTAGTTTACTAAACATGGAAGAACCACCTCCAGGAAATCCATATTTAAATAACAAGATAAAATCTCTTTATAATGACAACATACAATAATATAATAACTGTAATAATTAATCTCTGACTTATCTTAATTATATCTTTATATTCTAATTCAATACACTACTTAAGATATACTTATTATTATATTTTAATAATTATATGATTGATTAGGATTGGAAAATATATTAAAGAAAAATAAAAGTTCAAGTAACATTGAAAGAAAGACAGTGAGCCAAGATTGCTGAGCTCCATCAAATCTCTTTAATAAGCTTAATTTTTGAACTTTAAACACTAAAGAGGATTTTAAAAACACAATCGGATCATTTAAAAGTGCTAAAAAGGTCAAAGTAATATATTCAAATAAATCAATTTTTTTTTAAAAAATAAAACCTCCAGTTTGATTGACATCATCACCCCTGATGGGGATGCTTCCATCAGATAACCATGAACTTTTTTTTGTTCGGCGCAAAAGTCAACCAGGAAAATTTTAAGATGCAAAAGAATTTGGACATTAATTGGTAAGGCACAAATTAGGAGGTCAATGGATCCTCCACCCGGCGCACGGTCAAAGGACGTACCTCCTCAGAGTTCAAGTCAACTACTCACATGGAGATATACGGCAGGGGCAACACACAGTCAACGGAGTACAACCAAAACATACACACCGACCTAACTCAATGAACTGCAAATGTTGGCCTCAGTGATCATTAGCCCTTCGTTGAGAAGTCAAACATACCCCACTGCATGTTACACAACCAAGAACAAGCACGTGGAGACAAGTCCAACAGTGATAGGGAATCAGTATGTAACACAACCATCAAATAATGAGAAATTAAAGCAGGCACATCACCGAACCTAAAAATTCAGGAAAATATGTGATGACAACGCAAGAGGGCAGGAGGTGAAGTTTTGAAGAGTAGAGAAAGGAACATGGAGGGCATTGTAATATTTGGCTGTTATTTCTAACAAAGAAAAGAACATAAGTTGTTATTTGCAGGTGATAGAAGGCTTCTTCTTTTTTTTAACTTCTATACAATCAAAGATGTAGCATCTACAAAAACTGCAACTAGTTCAACTGCAGCCTCTCTTCTCCCCCAAACCCAGAGCCCTTGATTTTTTTCTCCTCTATAATGATGAAGAAGTTGGAAAAAAAGAAAAGAAAAGGAAGAAACAATTACCATTTTCACTATTTCGGTCCTGTGCCTTGTTCTCTTGATCGATCTCACTCTAATCCTCCCGACCTTGAACTTCCAAATCCCCGTATGATTTTACTTGGCCAAGCTGTCCTGAGATGAGCATGCCAGACCGTGTTAATTTAACTTCCCAGACTCATCTTGATCAGCAGCATGAGCTGTTCGAGTTTGTTTGCAGTCTCAGGTTGACTCCTATCGATTCATAGCCTAACAGGAAGTCCGTAATTGTGGAAGGACCTGATGGTTCCATCGTTTCCTGCTGTTACCATCACTGAACTCCACGCGCCTGCTGTGTGTGCGAGGCTCCAATAATTCCGGTGCAGCGGATGGTTGTGCTGCTCATGACAGTCCTCGGGCCGTAGTTGTTGCATTGTCTGCAAAGAAAGCTTCTCCTCCGGCCATGTAGCTGTCATCCTTGATGAACCATCGGAGAACAGCCGTGTGCCGAGAGAGAAGCAGTCTGGATTCATAAGCCTAGAGACTGGTTCTCTATTTCGTTGAGAGGAAATCTGGATGCTGTCACTTGAGGTTGCTCCTTGGCTGATCCTGCCTGGCCATGGTGCCACGATTGTTGCTGCTTTAGAGAAGAAGAACTCCGACGAACGAACCGACTTGGCACCGCTGCATCGTAGGTCTCCCGACTTATCGTAGCTCCATAGATAGACATTTGAATCCTCTCCCATGGAAACAATGTGTCTTCCATCTGCAGTGAATGATGCACACAACTGACATTTGGCCCTTCTAAGACCTGCAATTTGTTACAAGGAAAACGATTAAGTTAACAAAAGCTTCAAAAGTGATGCATGTAAATACGATGTTATCTGCAAAACAATTTTCTAGAATGCCTGACAATAGGAGCACAGAACATGTATTACTTAAGAATAACTTTGCAAAATTTCGTTGGTTAAAGACTTCTACCTTTAGTCTTTGGACAGAAAACGAGGACAGAAAAGATCAAAATTATAAACAGTTTGCTATTTAATTTGACTGTACTCTCGAAGCAGATGAAAACAAACTAATTAGAAATAAATGCAAAGCTCATGCTAATCAATCTTCACAAAATTGTGATGGTAGGAACACAGGTACTGCATTGGTTTAAGTAATATTTCAAGTTGGGAAACTTGAACAATTAAGAGTCTATAACAAATAATTCAAGTTGCAATAAGTCGAGCATCTCTGCCCCAAGATTGTTAAGAATATCAAATTGTTTTCCACCTTTGAATTTGAGAATGACATCAACACCGTCAGATATTCGAATCCTAGAGTCTGCTGATGTGATCATAACTCTTTTAGAATCTCCTGGGTAGAACTGCAGGATTGCAAGACTTATGCTTGATGAAATTTTCACCAAAAAATTCATCAAATATGTTTAGTGGTTACCACAGAGTTAAATGCCTAACCTGCAATCCAGTAATTCTTTTGCCAGAAGACTTCTTTTGCCCGAAGAGACTAAATTTTGAGGCAAGTTGGCTCATTTTAGCTGCGTCCAAAGGAAAAGATTGTCGTCAACAGTTAGAGAAGAAGCTGTGAAGTAGAACATGAGAAAACATAAAATAAGATATACCTGAGCAATCATAAAAGCGGCAATTCCCTTTAATTGAACCAACAACAAAACCCTGTTCCAGTAGTAGGATCGATATCAGAATATTGACACTGGAGGCATGTAGAAAGAAACACACAAATGACATCAGAAGTTAACATAACCTTTCCATCAGGCTGATAACATATGGCAGTTACCATGTCCCTAACATCGACCCAGTCAATCACACGATTTTCAGGAATTTCCCAAACACGAACTTTGCCATCAATTGAACCACTAATAAAGAATCTATCGTCAATAGGGTTGAACTGAATGCAAGTCACTGGTTCCATAGAAATTAAGAAAAAAAAGAGAAGTAAGCTTTGCAATGTTAAACAAGAATCTGAAAATATAAACATACGGAGTCTAGCAATCCAACAATGAATTATCACAGTACAATATAATTAAAAAAAGAATTCAAAATGCTCAAACACATTCAAGAGGTAAAACCAAACTAGACTAGCACAGGTAAAGAGGAAATATGGCAGATTCCGCACTGTATGATCCACATCTATACAAAGAAGGTACTGTCAAGATAATTAAAAAAAGAATTCAAAATGCTGAAACACATCCAAGGAGTAAAACCAAACTAGAATAGCACTTCTAAAGATGAAAAATGGCAGATTCCACACTGTATGATTCATATCTATGCAAAGAAGAACATATTGTCTTTATTCTCGTAAATATTGTCAAATGGCAAAGCTAATTCAGAAGGAAAAGAAAAAGATAAGTTTACTTCTCATAATTACCATAATCATTATGTCGAAAAATTTTAAGGCATCCAGGGCAACCTACTTTCCACAAGCGCACTGTCTTATCTTTAGATGATGTCAGCAGACACTGCAATAAAGGTTTGAAGTGAGCAAAAACAGTGTAAACTGACGGCATGGAATTCTCTGAAGAAGAATATGGCATGTGACAACTACCAAAGTAAAGAGAGATAAAACCCATTGATCATGTCAGAGAGTGAATTATGAGAAGTGGCGATGTGAAACTTATCATTAGACCGTGAATCTATAAACATTTGCAGAGACATGAAGTCACTTTGAGGGAGAGAAACACGATCTTTAGTGCTTACATTCAATTTAGACCAACATAGGTCCAAGATGTCACTCGTGTGCCCACGCAATTCTTGTAGTGGATTTTCCTCGATCTTAAAAATCTTTTGTGGAATCAGGACAGGAGCAAAATTGCTACCTTTTCCTGGAACCAAATTAACAGCTTTATCTCCACTAACTAATCGGGATGATCCTTCAGAAGTGTTACATCTGCAAGAACTGTCCATTTGACTAATCTGCCAAATACGTAAAACACAATCTTCACCACCACTTGCAAGATACCTTCCAGTTGGACAAAATTTCATGGTCCTAATGGTACCCTTGTGTGCTTGAATTTCTTGGGTCATGTAGAGTGCAGTTAATTCCGAGCAACTTTTCCTATAATGGTGAATTTTCGTTTTCATCATCTTGGTTATTTTAGATTTTCTCAAAGAGACATCATATTTGCTTGCTCTCGCACACGGTTTTGTCTTTGAGAAGCTCCTCCACCAGTCCAAACTCTTCTTTTTCTTTGCATCACGACTACAAGCAGTCTTCTCTCCGTAGGAGGCAACCTCTCTGCGTAAGAATTTCTGAACAGACTGCGATAGACCAAGTAAAATTTCAAAATCTTGTAACGTTATCAACTTGTTTGAGCCGACTTCTTTGAACATGCTGGGCAAACCATCTTTCCCAAGCTCATGAACCATAAATTTTCTACCACTGTCCAGGTCTCTTATAAAACAGAAAGAGTCTTCAGATTGTCCAGCATCAGGAGATGCCAAACTGTTTAAGACAGCACCACTATTTTGCATAACCCTTTCACAGTATGGCTGCTCTTCTGGTGACACATGTGCCGATTCATTATTAGACATGGAGCATCCCAATGAAGTTGCAATGAACTCATCAAACCCCATTCCCATCAAGAACCTTTTTCGCCTGTCCTGAACACTCATCGGTTCTCTTAACCATAATTCATATTCAAGGCTCAGCAACTCCAATTCTCGATGAGAGTTGTCAGATGATAAGGAGTCTATGGAACTCCTGATCTCTTCGTATGCGTCAAAGAAGTTATCTTCTCCTTCGTCGAAGCTCATCATGATTAATCCAAGTTCTGCCTAGATGCAGAACCAATTATCCTTTAGGAAGTTCTTCCTGCCTTTGTAAGGAACAGAAGCATGTGGTTCATCACCATCCTTGCATCTCAAGAAGCAATTGGGTCTTGCTACTGTACCTGCAGTCATTAACTGCATATAGCATTCAGAAAACAGGATGAAAATAACTTGAACATCAAAAGAACAAAAGGACTAAATGTAAAGTTATGGATCAAACGAAAAGCAGCAAAAGCTTATTGAAAAATATCAACCACGGACCACAATCATTTAGCTCACCTGCCATCCGATCATAGAATGAACTATCTACCTATGCAATATCGACCACATCAGAGGTGGAAAAAGGAAAAACCCTAAAAGGGCCAAAAGAATTCCAATCCTACTTAACTTTTAACCGATTTCTAGCAAATCCTAGCTGTCTAAGCAGAAGGGCGCATCGAGTATTTAAAGCTCTCAGTATATTAAATGGTAATTTTGATGTAGATACCAAGATAAGCCAACTAAGTAAATGAAAAAGAAAAGGGTAGAACCAGCATTCCTGGAGTTCTAGCGACCAAAAAATCTAGATGAAAATTTTTCCATGGACTTACTTCGAGCAGCAAACCCCAAGCAAAAGCATAAATAGTCATCTCTCAGGGCGCGCGCACTATTCTATTGCAAACAGTAAAAAAAAACGAAGAAATGACCAAAAAAATTCCGGTCACTGCTCCTGAATTCCATCTGATAAATATTTATCAGAAGTGGTAAATGAAGGAGAACAAAGCAACATTTTTTTTTACATCCGAATGCCGGAAATCCTAAGTAGCAGTACCTCGAATTTTACAGCGGCACGCACAATTCGCCGACCAAGCGGCGCCCCATCTCTCGGCCACACCGCATCGAAAGAGAACTCCACGATTCCTATTTCCTAACCAAAACCTCGCCCTGAGGCCTCTGTCTTGGCAGAGACAATGACACAGAAACGAACGGCGCGTGATGAATCGAAATCCAAACTACAAAAGACGACACCGCTCTACGGAGCCCACTCTGATGTAAAGATTAAAGAAAGCAATCCGAAGCCTAAACGGAACAGCCCCTCGGAAACCGCACCACTCCGGGGGCGCAGCCTCGCGCCCGCACGAGCCCAGACACGAGCGGCGGTGGGCACGCCTTCCCAAAACTCCCCCTCGCAAAAGCCACACGCTGAGAGGGAGAGAGAGAGAGAGCAGTAGGGAGGGAGGAGGAGGTCTAAAACTGGGGTTTTTATCCTGTGGTTAGCGGGGCATCGGTAAAGCGACGGGCTCTAGCGTTCCATTCCCTTTCTCGGCTGCAATAATGGTGCTTTTTTGGATTGCAGCCGCGGAAAACGAAACGTACAGCCTGGTCGATAGCCCGCACAGAGCTACTGAAAGCGATCGCTCGAGGTAGGCGATATTGCCATCGGCTAACCAGCTGCGTGCCCTCCTCCTCCTCCCCCCCTTCCCCCTTCTCTTTAATTCTCTCTCCCACGGGACAGCGGCCTGGTAGCAGCAGTAGTAGCGTTGCTTTTGCTCGACCTCGGTCTACGATGGCGAGGAGGAGGAGGGAGGGATGGTTTCACCTTTCCAGCTCCCTAACCCTCGCCTCCGCCACTAAAGGCGCGTCCTTGATCGCTCCCAGAGACACGCCGAAGATCGCCGCCCCATACTGCCGCATCAAGATCCAATCTTTCGCATTTATTTCGATCGGAACTCGCTCGGGGACGGCGATTCCGCGTTGATGAAACCACAAAACAAGACTTTTGGGGGCTGCCAGATCGCAGTACTTACTGGTATAGTAAAAAGAGTCCTCCTCCCCTGATCGCGATGTCACAGCTCGCCGCTCCCGGCGCCTCCGGCCTCCGCGAGATCCTCCGGATTGGCGTTCCCGCCGCCCAGTCCGACGGACTTTTTCAGGTCGCCCAGAGGGAATTCCGATTCAAAATTCCAGGGTTCGGTGCGGGGTTCATATCGACGCTGGAGGAATCGAGAAGCGCGATGTGAACGGAAAGCGGCAGGGATGACGCCGGCCGGTTCGGTTTTCTTTACTTCCGGTTCACATCGGGTCCGGTTCTCATAAATTATCTCGAACCGGTATTGCCATCGGACCCTTCTAGATCCGTCCGTTTTTAATATTAAGAAATTTTTAAATAAAAAATTTATATATCTGCGTAAAAAACATTATCTTTTAACAAAAAATTATATTTGAGAGCATGGAATGAATAAAGTAGGAACAATAAAATTTATGATGGGCATTACTTTTTTTATAATAGAAGTAAATTGATTCCTATTTCATACTATAATTTTATTGCATATATATATGGTAGCACATTAAAAATATATTTTTATGGAAGTTGATGCGTTGATTGCATTTATTATCCTTAAATAAAGTTTTCCACAAGCTAAGTCATTAATCTGTATTAATCAATGATCACTGAATATTGGATAGCAGGAAAAATGAGCCTTTCACCGTACTGACTTATTAAAAATGTACCTCATTTTTAAGGACCCTTTATTATGATTATACTGTAAGTTCAAAAATTTTAAGTATCAAGAATAAGAAAACCATTTCTTATAGGGACTTTTTTCCCTGTATTTATAACATAATTTATAAAAACCAAACATTAAGGTTCAGATCATCCTAATGAGGGGCTAAATTATATTTTTGATACTAATTGTCATAATTTTGTATTATATTATACGACGAACTTCTTTAGTGAGTTCATGTTTAGTCATCCTTTTTATAATCTTTGAATACTAATTGTTATACTAATTCATCAATCTCTAGGAGTAAGCTGGGGGAGCAAAAGGTAAGGTAGAGGTGGGAGTGAAGGTTTAGTTAATTAGGTGTAAAGCCAAGCATGTGGAAGAAGAAGAAGAAGAAGAGCACACATTCACACAAACACACACACAAATCCTTTGTTGTTTTCTGCCAAATTGTCAAAAGCAAGGAAAACAATATTTTTTTTCTTTTTTAATCTTTTGGAGGAGTTGTCTTTGTTGAAAACACACTGCCCCTCCACAGTGCTTTGTGCTTTGGTCCAGGGGACAACTCTAACTAGGAATGTTTACACTTTGTATTTCTTTATCTCACTAAATAATAATATATATATATATATCTGTTCTTATCAAGCATGGTTAAAGTAAAGTAATTGGGTGGGATTGGATGGAGAAGATGAGATGTTCTTAAAAATAAAAATATGCATACGATGTACCAACTAAGATGAGATGTGCAAGGAGGTATTGTTGAAATATAAAGAAGGTTTTTGATGAATGCGGTAATAATTATTGTGATGGGAGGCAACAAGTCCTCCTCCAACTCTTCCCCCCTCACATGTCGGGTGTATATATATATAGCAGGCAATAAATTACCGCAGCGCAGCGTACCACCACTCCCTCTCCCCCTACGCCACATTATTTATCACCAGCAGAACTTTAAGATTCGTACTCTCCAGTGATAAACATTGATAAAGATGCCCCATCACTCAAAATGCTACTTCCACGAGGTTTTATTTCGGCACGTGACCCCACATCATCTTCAAAATCCCATTAAATCAACCGACTCATTATTTCATATTTATATTTATGGAGTGATGGATAATCAATCCATAAAAAGGAGTTGAAATTTTTTGTATCGTTATTACAGTTATGCTCGGCAACTCCTTTGTCATACCAATTTATTTTTTTCTTAATTTTTTAAAATTATATTATATTAATATCTTAAAACTATATTAAAAATATATAGATTTTAAGATGGTTTGTATAACTTATAAAAAAATAATAAATAGTTTTAGTATTAATAAGTAATAAAAAAGCTAAGTAAAAAATTGTGGTGGCGGCATGGAACCTAAACTTGTGGTTCTCATGACAACCAATAATGAGGCACTCATATTGGTGTATGATATTGAATTGATGTAAGGAAAAAGGAAGCTTCATTTGTTCCAATCTACCTCACCAAACCTCCCCATCCCTACTCCCTAATTATGCAAAAATAGAACCCATTGGCACCCACCAAACATCCCCTTGCATTGATTGCTAAAAAGGTAACCTTTCAAGCACTCATTGAACCAGGTAAGTTGCATGTGTAATAAAAACCTTATATGGCGTTTGGTTTGGTGATTCCATGTTTTAGTTTTAACTATAATTAGGAAAAAGATGATGGAAAAATTAAGGAGAATATCTTTCAACCTCTTATGATTTTTTTCAAAAAAAAAACAGTTTTTGAAAAACCTTGAGATGATATCTGAAGTACAAACCAATGTCAACTGATACATGCACAGTAGGATTCTCCAATCCATTGATCCTAAAACAAGGGAAAAATTCCCAGAATATGGTGCATGACACCATCCAGGGATCTCAAAAGAATGGTAGTGTCTTCATGCAAAGAAAGGAAGAGGACAAGCCTAAGCC
Organism: Thalia dealbata; assembly: GCA_030544415.1. Taxonomy (NCBI): domain Eukaryota; kingdom Viridiplantae; phylum Streptophyta; class Magnoliopsida; order Zingiberales; family Marantaceae; genus Thalia; species Thalia dealbata. The sequence goes on from CM060454.1 coordinate 4,841,486, forward strand.
AAAGAGGAGGGATGGACATGGTGGTCAATGCATATTATCCCCACATGATTACTGTCCCAAATTCCAAGGGTGGGAAAAATAATTTAATGAGGTGAAGTCCACAAATTTGTCTCCCCTGTGGGTGGTGGTGTGGATATGCTTGATAGGTGTGTGATGTGAGCTGCTCAAAAAAGTTTGACGTGAGGTTTTACCTAAGGCATATATTTTCATGTTCAATCATGGAGGCTTCCATTGACCAATCCAATAAAACTATCAATATCATCCTGATGGTGTGGTATGTGAGAAAGAGATGGAGAGTGACGTTTTCATGCATGAGTGCGAAGTACATGATGTTAGACAGGGCTTACAAATCTATGATTTAGAGACAAGACAATCAACTTATTTCTAAATTGAATTGATTGATTTAATAGAATCATCAGAAATGTTGAGCAATGTGGTGGATAAGATGCATCACTAAATTGAAAGTTTTTTAAACCCTAATAAGTGGATTAAATTTGGTGCTTATCCATATAAATTTGGTACGCACGAAGGTAGTCCAAAAGCAAACTGATGATGTGCAATTTACTTGAGAGGATAATTTAGGCCACTGAACTAAGGAAGGTTAATGCAACATTTTTTCAATACCATGGAATAGGCCTTTGAGAGCAACAAGTTAATTATTATGATTCACATTTAAGTAAAAGAGAAACTTTGCAGAGAGTGATCCTTACACATGATTGTTTTTTTGCATAAAGTAGACGGCTCAAATGATCTCGGCAGCATCCTGTGGAATTGGAATGATTAAAGAAAATGTCCTGCACAAGGATAACATGTAAAATTCAAGAACAAGATTAGGTCCTCTGTGCATATCATAAGTTCCAAGTCAATGAGATTGGTGAAAAGAATTTGGAAAAAAAACACCTCATGTTTAAAATTTATCCATACATGCTCAAATGTTTGAAAAATGTCAGTGTACGTTAGAAATTAGGAAACTAAGGGCATGATCTGGGCCCCAAGAGTTTTCCTCCATATATACAACCTATCCGAGAAGAAATCCAAGTCAAATCATTCATGCAGTAACACCAAGTTTGGGAAGGAAGTGGAACAAAGATGATCGACAATTTTTTTACCACATAAATTCTTTGGCTAAATCAGTAAGGTAAGATCTAGTTTACAGATAAATAGCAAGGGTACACTGAACATGATCCTTTTGATACATTACTAAGATTCGCGTGGACCTCTCAATCTGTAAGATGGAGATGAGTACTCGTCGCCTGCAACTCCACTCAGCATGATAAATCAATGCAATCAATGCCATCGAGGACGCAGAATACAAAAAGTGGAAATGGAGGAAAAGTTGAAGGTGGCTGAAGTACCTGAAAACTTGGTTGGTCCACATATGGAAGCACAAAAACTTGTTACCTTCCAAGATCAAGCAGCAACCTGCTCGCATGGTTGTTTCTCGGAATCGTTAAGAGACATTTCTTCTTCCGTCGTGACTAGTTTCTGGAAGTCCCTGCTTCAATTACATCATGAGAAAGCGTTCGTCTCCTAGATGGTGGATAATTATTCGTAGTTGTTGATAGATATGCTCCTTATCATGCTACGGAGAGAAGAGAGAATGAATCCAAAATATGATCATGTTTTTCCAAGAAACTGTGCTCTTATAGACAATCCTCCGAAACTTAAAAAGGACTTCACGACATCTGTATTAATCACAGGGTGATGGAGGTTTGCATAGTGGTGGTTTAAACTCCACTAATTGTGTCCAACCAGGAAATGCAGAAACAGCTAGTCATCAGAAAACTTGATAGCTGTTGCATGGATAATGACCAGAGAATCAGTCTGGAAAATGTATATGAAAATAATCAAGAAGGCTGCACGGTTATGTAAATGCTTAATACCAATTATTTGTCTTCCTGATGCCTTTTTTGTTCGGTATAGTTGGAATTGCCAATTCCCTAGTTGCCATATGAATTATCTGTTGGAAGCATATTTTTGAAGGTCGACGCCTCTGATTGCTGGATGCATATCCATTATAATTGTGTGTGAAGCTCTATCCAGCAAATTTATCGTTCTTTTATGGATATAACAACAGGAAAAGTGACGAAAAAAACATATTTGATCAGTTTGCGGAAGTCAACCGTGGTTTGTAACACAAATCTGATGACTGATTAAATTATTTCTCAATTCAGAAACTTCCTTTTCATTTTAGGAGAAAGAAAGAGATCACAATAAAGATCTTCTTCACCTTTGCTAAAATTTCTCCACACAATGAAGCATCAAGTTAGCCACTATAGATTTATAGGTTGTAAAGAAGGAAGAAGCTGTATCAAAAGCTGTGGTGGTATCAGATAATGACAGATATGCTACTGCCCTACGGTTGTCTGTGTCGTGCCAGTATTTTAGATTTCCCTATGGATCATGATGCACAATAGATCAGTACTTAAATTATTTGTACTTTTGGTTTGTTGTCACAGTCATCTGGCATGAATTTTGGTTATAGTGAAAAAAAAAAAATCTGAATAAGAGTGGTTTTTGCTGCAGTTTAATGAATCCTTTTGCCCTCTGTGTATAATCTTTTGCAACTTTGCTGGGGAACATAGTATGAAAACATGACCATAATAGTTCAAAATTATCTTGAAGGCTTGATAAGCAAATATCCATATTGGAATAGAGCCCCGGGTGCTGATCACTTTTTCGTAACTTGCCATGATGTTGGAGTGAGGGCATTTGAAGGACTCCAAATGGCAATAAAAAAAATTCAATTCGGGCTGTCTGTTCACCAATCTAGAATGCTGGATTCATTCCACTCAAGGATGTTGCTCTACCTCAAGTATTGCAGCCATTTGCTCTACCATCGGGAGGAAATGACATCGAGAACAGGTTAAAATCTGGATTAGTATTTATCTTGTAGATGATAAGTTCGTGTTTGTTGATATGGAAAAAGGAACTTGTTATTTGCTAGAACTTAAAAGGAGTAGATATTTTATTACTTAATCCATGACATATTTTATAGAATCATAAGATGTTGATAGGAGGAGATTTGATTTCTTGCTATTGTTCTAGTATCAGCTACTTTACCCGTGTTTGCTGCTGGTACATTGTACGACAACTGCATGGTGATTTATTATTATTTGCTGTAAGTCATTTGGTTTTGCTCTTAGCTTTAACTTTTTCCTTTGTTAATTTTAGGATTTTCTATAAAATGTATTTTCTTAGTCATAAAAAGTTGCTTTCTATACTTCAAACAAATACCAGGACAATACTTGGATTTTGGGCAGGCCATAGAAACTCAAAAATAAGAGTTATATTAGCTCGTGTATGGGAGAATGACACAGAACTTGCCATCAGTAATAATCGGATAAACAGAGCCATTGGTGAGTTGGTCTATCAAAAGCAGTTCTAAAGGACTAAATTCTGCATATGTCCAGGTGGTTCCCAAGTCAACAGTGCTCGAATAACAGATTCCATTCACTCTGGATGTATTCCAGGTTAGAGCCTATTATTTAATTGCTCGTGCTAGTCGGAATAATGTGTAACTTTTCAAGTGTAGCTTATTTGTATTTTGATGTTCGTTTTTTGCTTAATATTCCAGTTTACTAACCGGGGTTTATTTCCAAATTTGCAGTAATTTTATCCAATTACTATGATCTGCCATTTAATGACATTCTTAACTGGCAAAAGTTCTCCGTCGTACTCAAGGAGAGCGATGTCTACAAGCTGAAGTCTATTCTGAAGTCCATTCCACATGAAAAATTTGTTGATTTGCATAAGAGCGTAGTTGAGGTACCCACTAGTTCTCGCATTATAATCTAGTAATGTAGACATGGAGCCTGCTGGACGAGTAATGGTTGACTGACAACTGCTTACAATTATTTTTCTGAACTCTAAACCGTTCAACTATATGGCAATAGCTCTGGGAAAGGAATGCCTCTGCAGTTTCTTATTTAATTTTGAACTGCAGAGCACACGCTGCAAGGAAACTCTAATCTGAAACTGCAGCATCAATTGCAAAATCAAATCATCTTCGATCGGAAAACTGCAGAACTGAATACAACTCAAGCAGATCACATACTGCATGAAAACTCTGATCCGAACCTGCAGCATCAATTGCAGAATTAAATCAAATGAAATCATCTTCGATCGAAAACTGCAGAATGGAATACAACTCAAACAGATCACATACTACATGAAAATTCTGACTGGAAACAAGTCGAGTAATCTAAGCAAAACAGAGGAACATAATCCCACAATTCAATTCCACGTAACCTCTGTATTCAAAACAGAATGCTTTTATGATTAAAACGACATTATTTTATTTGTGCAAAATTGATTTGATCCTAGTACATGTAGCGTGTCTTCTTGAAGGGTAAAGCCTGGGCAGGCATGAGCCTAGTGAGCTTCCTTTGGGTAAAGTTCAGGTGCATGGTGGCCATCCTCCTTTCCAGATGGGGAGGAAATGCATGCACTTTTTTGCGATACTTCTTCCCATTCCCTCTTTCCGTCCACAACTCAATCGCAGCAAGGACCTGCAAAGACAGTATCAAAAATTGGTGGAGCAGGACATGACCAAACTGTGATATGCAACGGCGGTATCAAAAAAAAAGACTGTACTTAAGAAACAACATGATTACCTGGTTGGTGAAGAAGAAGGACATCACCAAACTTTGATGGCTAGTAGTACCACAGCCCAGGTTCCCAAAATTTCCCCCAGCAAACAGAACAGTGATCTTCTTGCCTGAAGGGAACACCCAATCATCAATCTGGGGAGACTCGGGCAGAGGCTGGGAATAGACAGAAATCCTCTGAATGCCAGGATAGCTTGCTAGCCCAGCGGTATCAATCTCCTCCTGAGAACGCCCGAAGTTACAAACCACTGCATGGTCTTTCATCTTACTCATGTCATTAACTTTAATGACATTGGTTTCTCCAGTTGTTGTAATAAAAATATCTGCTTCAGATATTATATCCTCTAAAGTACAGATAGGAAATCCCTCCAAGTGCGCCTGCATAGCGCATAATGGGTCTACCTCACTCACAAAAATTCTACCACCTGCTCTTCTGAATAGCTTTGCTAATATCTTGCCTCGACGACCATATCCACAGATAAAAACTAATTTTCCAAAAATCTGTATGCCTCTTTGTTTATACAAATACTCCGTAATAGATAATTTGCAAGAAAAGCTATCCGTAGAGCACCACCACTTCCACGTGGGAGAGGGGGGGATATGAAAATCACAACAATCATTCCTTCCTCTAATAGACTATTTGCATAAAAATTATACAACAGTCAGAAGATAAAATACTCAAAAATATTGAAGATATAGAAACAAAAAAATATACCTGGCTTATGACCGAATTGGTGGCATTGATGATCGGAAACAGCAGAGGCATGCCCAAGAACTGTTCGGCAGCATCGGTAGCTTCTATTGCACCTCGTATACTGTCCTTCAAAATACGGAAGCGCTCAGGTTCTGTCTGGAGACATTGGTTAATCATGGCATACATGTGGCGTAACTCCTCTCTGCTGGTGGGGTTCTCATCGAGTAAAATACCAGACGCCTCATATTGTTCTTCTGCTTCGACGCCCTCGTGTATTAATAAAATAGCATCCCCCCTTTGGTCAAGTAATATGTCGGGCCCGATGCTATTACCCCAGTCAAGACACTGTAGGATACACCACCAGTATTCTTTGATGGAGTCATTGCTGTTGCTTTCCCATGCAAACACAGAAGCGGAGTCCCGAGCGACGGCGGCAGCGGCCGCATCATCTGTGGTGCTCATGTTGCAGGAGCACCAGCGGACCCTAGCACCGAGGGCAGTGAGGGTCTCGATGAGGACGGCGGTCTGGACCGTCATGTGGAGGCATCCTGAGATGCGGACGCCGAAGAGTGTGTGGCTGAAGTCGGGGTCAGAACGGCAGATCATGAGGCCAGGGATGTTAGCCTCGGCGAGCTTGATCTCCATGCGGCCTGCTTCGGCCTTGGAGATATCCTTGACCCGATATTCCCTTCCCCCAGACGTTTTCTCTACTATCAGCTCCATTAGGTCTGCACAACAAATATTCTCTACAACCAAAACTACAGATGCATGAACCGCCGTTAAAACTGAACAATTGCCACGCGTTTACGTACCAGGGGGAGGGGGAAGGGAATCGCCGGACTCGCTTTCCCACGGTGATGAGGATTAGGGCACGTTTTGGGGAGATCCAATTGGTGTTTGTTTTGTTGCTGGGGCCTTCTGACTACGGACGAAGGGCACGGGCGTGCAATGGTAACGCATGTTTATTTATTCATTACCCTAAATTTTGGGGTTTGTTAAAAAAAAAATGTTGATTGTAGGTGAATTAGCATAAATTATATAATATGTTTGGATTGTTCCGGTGAATCCCAAATTTAGCTTCAGCTAGATATCTAAAATTATAGAAAGTGGTAGAATATTACAATTTATGTAATGCATTGGCTTTGTATTAACCTTTTTTTCTGTATATAAATAATTCTAGATGTTCTACTTGAATCCAAAAGGTTGGTTGCTGTAAAGTAAAACATCATTATTATTACTAGCGCATGCCTTTTATACTGTAATAATCTTAAAAACAAAAAAAAAAATCAATTATTAAGTATGCACATGTGTATCTTTTATGTTCTGATTAGAGGTGTATAATTTGAAGATACCATTTGAAAAAATAAATGAAAAGGAATATGTAAATAAAATATTATGGTGTAAAATTAACGAACAGGGAAAAATCATCTGCCTAAGTTACTGGGCTGAACTATTCTTAAATTTTAATTAATATTGACCAAACTAGCCAATAGCATTTTAGGTAGAAAGATTCAAAATTGATCGTAGATGACGGTCAGCTCTAGTGAAGTTTGTTATTAGTTAAATTTTTCGATGAAATCTAGAAAGAAATGTCAGTCATTCTAGACTTGATTACTGATTACCGGATCAGCATTCAAATTACTGTATATACTAATCAGGCATTAGGTCAAAATGTAGAGCTTCTCAATCTTAAATATTTAGTCCTAAATGACTAATATATATTATGTATGTTATTTGAATATGCCTAGTAAGAACCAAAAAAAACCCATCAGAGCAAAGAAGTTCAAAATATATACATTCCGTTGGAAAGATGCATCTGCCAGGATCAATTTTAACTGGCAAAATATAAAGTTCATCCTGGTGCTTGTTCTCAGACAATCACAGGCATATGTTAATTTATCTGAGAAACAATCAGTATCTTGGCAATGATATAATATAGCTGAAGCAATTAAACTATATATAGTTTTAAACACAAGTCATAATACAAGAAAGAATAGGCCTCAAAATGATCAATAAATTAAGAACCTCATTTCTTGCAATTGCTCTTTCAATTTCATCATGCAGAAGATCTGTATCCTGAGCACGGACACACAAAAAATGATGTCAGAAAACAGAAAATTAATTATCACACATCGCACTAGTAAACCGTCGGTGCTTGTAAAGCATATATGTGTTGGCTTGGACAGTTAGTCTATAAAATAAGAGAAGATCGAATCAAGTTTCTTATGTCAAACATCATGGCAGAACCTAAGGACCACCCCAGCCATGTAGGCACACCATTGCACCAGCCAAGTATCCAGGCTTCTAGCAGTACCAAGAATTTATAATAAATCCAGAGCCAAATGGGACCATATGTTGACAGGCCCTTCCCTTTCTTAGGGTCTTTCCCAAAGAGATTGGGTTGCATGTTAAGCCGGGTCAGTATTTGGTATTCAGCTTTGACAAAGACAATGACATATGTGGGCTTATTGAGTTATTTCTGTAAACTATGAAACATGACCTTTTCCTAAAGGGCAGAGTGCTTCCAACCATCATTGAATTATTCAATAATTATCCGCAAACCACACCCATTGGACATGATGATTGGTATATGGTTGATGGTGATATAGGATCTTATGTAAATATAGATGGAGATCAAATGAGCACCTTGAGCAGCTCATCCAGCGGAAAACGCTTAACCATGTGGTTGCCGGTTTAAAACCCATTGTTGTTATAAGTAAAACTGGTAGTTGACGTTGTAAGGCCTACATCCAGTTTATTTCATAGAATTTTTGCCCATATATAAATGAATAGATTTTAAAAAGTGGGGATTAAATAATTGTTTGTGCAAATATGCTAAATATTCAGTAATTGAAAAGAAGGATAAGGTTTATGTATAACTTTCACTAGCTCTGAGAAATGAATAGCTCTTTCAGCTAGTTCATATATTCCTGATGCTAAAGGAGTTTCCAATGCCGAAACATGTGCCATGGCAACATCTCGAACATTTACCAATCCAAGATTTCGATTAGGGAAAGTGGATAAACCTGAATCATAAATTTGATTAGTCAAGTAAATTTGGTATAGGACTCTTTTGCTATTGAAGGGGAGTTGATTGAACTTCGATTCTTTTGCTATTTTTTACTCTTGAATGGAGACTAGGCAAAATCAATGAGAAGATACTGGCCAATGGAGTTGTGCTCAGCGGAGATCAAAAAGGTGAACTCCTAGGACTCACTCGATGGTGGAGTTATAGTCATCGTGACAGTAATGAGCACAATATCAAAGGGCACTTCATCCAATCCTTCTTCCTTGCTCTACCGGAAAAGGGGCATTTTTTCCTCGGCGATGTACTTCTTTACGGTCAAGAATTCGATCGATGCCACTCGGAACAGAAGGTCTCGTCAAATGGAGATGGATCACCATAGATGTTCATAGATAAACCGGGTGCCAAATTGAGTTGATGTGGATTGTTATCCACCTCTTGTGGTAAAAACAAAAGATAAAAATACTTGTCGAGAGAGTCCCAAAAGGTCCTATGCTTCAGTGTTAATAAGTTCTTGGCCTCATAAAGATAATTCAATTTTTTTTAATATATAATTGGATTGACTTCCTCTCTATTTATCCATAATTGTAGGAGAGATCTCTGCAATTAGGAATAACTAAGCAGTGGTCAACTGAGTATATTTCTTCATGTTTGTTTTTATGCTTTTTTTTTAATGTAATGCAAAGTCAATGAGATTCCATCTAATTTAGTATTTAGATTATAATGATGTGTACGCTCCTTTAATTAGAACTAAGTAGAACACATGAGATTATGTGCGTATATCTTCTGTACAGCACAATCTAGACTCATGATTCCTCATGGCATATCTATGTAGAACATGTGAGATTGTGTGCCTATTTCCTTGATTCATTGTAAATGCATATCTTCTCAGGAATGTTCCTTAATTTCTGCAAATAAGTAAGAGGAGACCCATGTTAGTCTAAAGTAAATTTATGAATGGGCTAGAGCTGGAGGGAAGGAGGATTAAACATGCTCCAGGCCAATTTTAACCCTAGTCCATGTAGGGGGTTAGGCTATCCATTGTGTTAATTTATCTTGGTCCAATTCTAACATCGGGTCAAGGATGAGGCACCCTCCGTCGTCGTCCTCCTCTTGATCGTCTATCCGCACACTCCCACCTTTGGTTTTAAACAGCAGCGCACCGAAGCTTTGAACGGCGAGATAAAGCAGGAAGGCTGCAAAGAATGAGAGGGTTAAAAACATAGAGAAGAAACAAAACTGCGGCTTTGTTTCTACATGTGGAATCATGATCCAGGCTTCTCCAGCTTCTTCCCCTTCAAGAAAGGCACTGCCCTCCTCCCTCTTTTCCCTCCGCTGCGCCCCCAATGCCATTTGGATTGGGAAAAGCAAAGCAAACACAAATGAAAAAGTAAAGGGAGATTAGATCGCGCTAATTTAATCCTAGAATATGCAGG